>OZ020314.1:48335566-49693147 GCA_963971305.1 Arcuatula senhousia
AACAGACTTTAATTAAACTTACATTTTTATTGTTTTAGGCTAGGGTCAAGCTTCGTGTCATCTAGATTACTAGCAAGAATTTAGACCAGGATGACAACCGTGGTGCAGCGACTGATATTTCTTGCTCTTAGCGTGGTGGTTAAGGCAAGCAGAATTAGCGTTATGGGGATAACGACTCCCTGGGAATGCGTAGACCACTCATACATCTGGATCCAATCTTAGATGAAGATTTGGACAGTACACGTATCTCTAGAAACATAGACTTTGATGTAAGGTCTGAAATTTCTGTTCAACCTTCTAGAATGGAGAAATCAGATTTATTATGGCTTTGTTCAGACAATGAAGAAGAGTCCGATAGTTTATCTAATGCCAGTAAAAGTCCTAATAAGACTTTTCAAACTTTATCAGACAAAAAAAAATATGTCTGTTTCGGGTTTCCCGACCGACCCTTTCAATTGAAAAAAAAAAACCAAAAATCGTCGTTCGTTGTTTTCTGATGCTTCCCGTCGTTATTTAGAGAGACATCTTCACTGTCGTTCGTTGTTTTTTGACGCTTCCCGTCGTTATTTAGAGAGACCTCTTCACTGTCAGTAAAAGTTTTTATTTTACATTTTTCTCTTTTCCTGTAATGCGTCAAAACGATCTCGATTAAAAACAACATGGAGGCAACCAGTGTTGTCGCAATAAAATTTAATAAATGCACTCATCAAGAGAGTAAATTCTTTGTTACAGCACTACCAAATAGACTATTACTTACCACCGAACTTTTTGATCTCTACCACCCACCAGTAGATAGAAAACATTTTAATGTGTCGGTGAAATGTAAGAAAGAATTATCTGATCGAGATCACTATTTATGAAAACGAGGTAAGATCACATTTAAATAATATGAAAAATCAACACCCAAAAAAAAAAAATAAAATAAAAAAATAAAATAAAATGAAATGCCTACCGACCTACCCTATTTTTGGAGAGGATGAAACCCTAAACAGACATATATATTTTTTTTGGCCTAAAGTAAAGCTGACAGGTTTAGTAGTCTAATAATACATGTCAATAATTTACCGTATAAGCTTAAAATAAAATGGGCAAGAACATTTTTTTCAGCAACCCTGAATCTACTGATATTTACAGAAAACAAATAATACCATTTGATTTTTTTATTACATTATTACTTTTGTGGCAACATGTGGCAGAGAACGCCGTTCGTGGTGCAAAGAGAGATCCACAGAGTTCTAGAATCTTACTGTAAATGTAATTTTTACTGGAGATTAGATCGAAAATATCAGGATGAGAAAGGAAGTATTTATGTAACTTTGCAACTTAACATACCATTAATGTGTCAAACATGATGAAAAAAGTTGTTTCGCAAAGATATTCTTGTCAATTTTATTAAACCGTCATATAATCTTATGCCCAAATATAAGATTTTACTAAAGTTTGATATATTTTATATAAGAAATTTGCAAATGTGATCTATATTCCTATGGAACAAATTTAACACAGTTAATTAAAAGAAAATAAAAATTTACTAGATTATTGATATCTCCCGAATGTTTTGTTGTTGAATATATGTTACAAATTGTTGAAATAATCATTCTAAGCAGAACCCTTCAACATTTCAAAGATTTTTCCAGCACAGTTTCTGTTTTTGTATTTAGAAATCAGAACAAATAAAATAAAATTAGATTATTATTATTATTATGGAAGAAAAGAACACGAACTTTGCCTATTTAGGCGCGACAAGTATAAAGGAAGTACTATGTACACAATTATAAAATTCATTAGATTAATAATATTAACATATTTAAATAGAAAATGTACGTCTTATTTAACACTTTAGCATAATTTATTTAAAACAAATTAAACTAACGCCGTCACTGGTTCGTGTTGCGTTATACATGTTATAAACGTATAGGTAAAAACGATAACTTCGTTTCACAGAAGAGTTTTCTAATTATACCGATCGATCGTATCAGTCAAAATAACGGTGTCGCATGAGAATTGCAAGTGCCGTGAAAACTGCAAGTGCGCATGTGTGAAAAAGTTTGTCGTTTCCGGTGTGAGAAATGCAAGTCAACTTTCTCTTCCGCTTAAACTGAAAGTAAACTTTTGTTAACATCTTCCAAATTATTGTTTGGCGGTCAGCCTCAATGGTAAAACTTGATTAGTTCAACCCTATTATTGGCATTTTGTGGATACAGATAAACAGATTGTCGTTTTTTACTAAAATTTTGAGCAACTTTTGCGGATCACGTACAAATCGAAAGTAGAAACAGAATGACAGCTTGAAAATCAACAATATATTTGATAACAGATCTTGGATGCATCATCGAACAATTTTGTTACATGGTATGTATCATGGACCTTTTAAACTTATTTTGTTGTCCCAGAGAAATCAAATGAATGTAAACATGTTGCATGTAGGATTGGATTGATCACGTCCCCAAAATGGTCACCTCCAGTGTTTTTCTGTGAACGATAGAAATTTGTCCTTTCAGCGGCTAATCTACCAGTTAAATGGAGTTTTTTATGCATATTTTATCACAAATAGACAATATGAATTGACGTTATTGAGTTTAAAGGTGTCAAGATGAGCAAAGACAAAATTGAAGTATCGGGAACATCGAACTCCAAAGCCACCATCGACAACGAACAATTTCCATTCTAAATCTGTATCACAGATGTCGTTAAGCTACAATCACCGATTGAAAAAGAGTACCCCGATCATTGCATACCATCCAAATTTAAAAATCCAACAGCTGCCAAGGCGAAAAAGTTACAATTTGAAGTCATTGACCCAAGTCATTATGAACAGCAAGAACACATGGTTGCCTTTAGGATTAAAACAAGAGAACGGTTGAAAGCATGGATACACGCCCTGGCTATCCTTTACTATGATCATTATGGCAACAATCAACCAAATTATGATGTGCATTGGTATGACGATCCAGTCGAATGGGTACAATCACAAGATGGAAAATCTATATGCATTGACCTTACAGAAAACATGAAACTGCTATACAATATAACACTTCACATTACGACTGGGGTTCTACAGGTCCAGGGGCATAGTAAAGACCTTTTTACAACGAGAGATTTCCCTCTGCTAAAAGAAATGGTTGATCTGACTTTATCATTATCTCTTGAAGAACTAAAAAAGCACAATAGTCAGGATAGTAATAAGACAGAAGCTATTACACAGCAAACTGTACCCAAAACAGTAAATGAAGATAGTACGGACCAAAATGACAACATTATTAAGATTGACCACAAGCATGATAAGGTAACAAATTACCAGGTTACAAATTATTTAAATTCAGAGCCCACAGGAAGTGACATATGTAACGGAAAGCCTACACCAGTCATGCCAGTTATCAAACAAACCACCTAACATTAACTTATGAAGACATTGCTAAACTTCAATCTAGTTTTGTTGATGCCCTGGAAAAAGTAACTCGTTCCCAATCCGACTTTATTAGGAAAGCAGAGTCTAGTTTTTCCTCTGCTATATCTGAGGCTCTTAACCCTATTGTTACAGCAGTTGACAAACTACAAAAACAAATAAATGGCTTTCAAAAGCTTAATCAAGAATCAATTACCATGGAAAACAGCCCACATCCAAAGGTAGTGTCACAACTAGAAAACAAGATAATACAGAGGTGGAAACTTTACAATTGAATAAGCACAAGGCAGCTAATCAATACTTTGAATTAGAAAGTGAATATAAAGTGGAAAAAAACAAAGCTCACGGAATTTAATTTAAAGAGTGAGAACACCATCAGAATTTTACAAGACGAGAATAGAAGGCTAGATGAAAAACTTAAGTCAGAAAGTGAAGAAGCCCAGAAGTTGCGGGAAGAAATTAAGAAACTAAGACAATCGAATGACACACAATTTGAAGAAATCATGTCACTCAAATCCCAGCTATCGAGCATGTTTAATCCAGCTCAGTATCAACAGGGTGCCAGCCAATCCACTGAAAATCAACACAATAGATCCACTAGTAGACCAAAAGCACTTCTAATTGGAACATCAAACACACAGGGAATAAATGAGGCAAGACTATTTCCGGAAGTAGACATTACTAAGATCATTGCATACACTTTAGATGAAACTGTTAGCGTAGTGCAGGATTTCAAATCGGAACCTGACATTATTATATTACATTCCTTGACTTCGCGATGTTTTGGCTAAAGGACCTAAATATCGTGAGCCAAGACGAATCAACTGGAGCTATAATTTCATAACAATTATGGATTCAGTTGAGGACTATGCCAGAAAATGGGCCAAAAAAGAACAGGAGAAAGAATGTGACGTTTTGTCAGAATGGGTAAAAGCTGTGAGGTCATTGGTTTTGAAAAGAATCAATTCTTTGAAAGGCTCAATGAGCACTAAGGCAACATCCATTTTCAGCAACGCTGATGTTGCCAAAACACTGTCCACCTTACATGACAAATATGTTGTTGTACCTGCAGACAAAGCACCAAATAACATCATTTTTGTGTGCAAGAAACACTATATTGACTGTTTGACAGCTGAATTGGGGGTTGGTTGTACCAACACTTCTATTCCACATGAACAACTGAAATCGCGATTGGCACAGCTGATTAAACGCAGCTTTTTTCAAAAAGAATGGAAAACGCAGGTTCAAATTTCTTGTAGTCGATTATACCAAGACTTACTTTGTCATCAATGAGTCTAAGAAAAAGAACAAATTTACAGAAGACCAAATAATCGACATGCTCAACTTTCTTATTGACAACATATTTGTTCAGTTTGGTGGACGTGTTTTTCAGCAAACAATAGGGATTCCAATGGGCACTAATTGTGCACCTTTGCTTGCTGACTTGTTTCTTCATTCATATGAAGCAGACTTCTTACAATATCTTCTAGACAAAAAAGACCGTAGACTAGCTCTCTCTTTCAACCTCACGTTCCGTTATATTGATGATGTCCTTTAACTAAACAATTCTCGATTTGGTGACTTTCTTCATCTCATATATCCCCAGGAGCTTGAGATAAAGGAAACAACGGATTCTAGGAAGTCTGCTTGTAGGAAACCCTACACTTTAATATTTAGTATGCAACTTTAGGTAGGGGTCACATATGGTAGGATGAGTTTCTATCTTTGTCTTTTACCTATTTCCTGTTAAACAAGTTGACTTTTTTTAAGAGTAAAAAAATGGAGGGGAAAAATGTAACAGATTTCTCAGCTATCACTATTTGTAGTTTTTTTTTATTTGATATGCAGCTTAAGGTAGAAGTCTCATAAGGTAGGAAGCCTTTACAGGTCTGTCACTTACCTACTTCCTGTTTAATGAGCCAACTTAGAATTTAAGCCACTCAACAGGGGATCCAAGAATTCCCTTCTTGTTAAACTTGTATCTGTTACACTCCAAGGTATCCTTTTAATTCATAACTCATAATTATACAAGTATTGGATTTTCATAAATATTCACAGTGTCAGTAACATCTTCTATGAAAAAAAATATTTGCTTTTGGGTGTTTTCTTTAAAAAAAGCAAGCAAAGAGGCACCAATGGGGCATTCAACTGTCAAAAGTCTGAAAGGGCATTGACAATTACAGGTAAACATGAACAGAAACAGCACAAGGAAACACAAAACACAAAATCAAGCGAATAGAAATCAACAACACGAACTCAACAGTGAATTCAGTATATCAAATCCAGTAACGTAAGACAAAACAAAACCCTATAACAAACCAACATCTGCACTCATTTGGAAGATAAAAATCCCATATTTAGCTACAAGTGCTGTAACAGACTTAGTTATAAGCCAACAGAGGATAGTTATGTATCATCAACTCCCCCTTACCCCCCCCCATAGCTAATTAAGATTTCTATGAAACTTTTCCATAATTTTAGTGACTTTAACTAATCTGATAGATTTTAACTAAAGCAAAACAAATAAATGACATGTACTTTGCCATACTGTATGCATGAGACAGACGTCTGATATTTTCCATATTGTTTTATAATATATTACTTAATTTATTTTGTAATATTATAATGCTTGTAGATCATCTACTTCCTGTTTATAAAAAAAACTTAAATTCATCTACATAATGTACATTACATGCAAAATATCAATCACAGTTTTCTAAGCAACCACATGCATGAAGTAGTAGAGTGATACTTTGCAAATAGCTATATTCTATAGTACCATATATGGTGTATACTATTTCCATACTTTTATCTCACCATCTTCCTATTAACAGAACCTTATATTTTTTTATGAAAATTTCTGCATATATTTCTAAGTAGGGGTATCACAAAAGAACATAAACTAACATATTTACTTGGTTTTTTGTAGGCGAATTCAACTTCAGGCCAGATTAGCAGCAGCTATATTGAAGAAGAAAGTAGCAAGGTATCTTTAGTTAGTAGAAAAAATGAAAAAGTAAGAAAATTAATGCAATTTAAAAGACAAAATAGTACTTTGCCAATGTCAACAGCCACAACTCAGAAATATTCTTGCGATCAAAAAGCCTCAAATATACTGTAGCTGCAAAAGATAGACTAATAGGACACTACAATGAAGATACATCAAACAAAATTTTGCAATCATTTCTTAGTAAAAGTAAAGATGTACCGCAACTTTCATCAACAGATCAACAAGCAGAAAACCTAATGTATGAATTGACTATAAATTTGGACTGTTTAGATGGCCTCATTAATAGAGCATCATGTAAATTAAAACAAATTAAACTGACAGATGCAAAAATGGCTTCTGGAATCCTATGGGTACAGTTTTTTGATGAAAACACAGGTCAACTATTACGAAAAGCTAAAAGTCATTTATACAAGCCAGGAATTGACAAAACATGGACACCATTAGAACCAATATCCAGACAGTATCAAGCAGGATACAAGGGAAAAGCTCAAATACAACGTCTTCAGTTTCCTCTTCGTCCTTCGGCAGCTAAGACAGTCCATAGGTCACAAGGCGACACACTAGACGAAATAGTGGTTGATTTAAGAAGCAAAATAAAGATTGATCATATCCATTATGTAGCGCTTAGTCGAGTAACATCAATGGCTGGACTAAACATCAGATGCTTGCAAGAAAATAAAATAAGTGTGAATGCTGCAGTACAACAGGAAATGGAACGTTTAAGATCTCAAGATGTAGAAAAGACCTTAAAATGCCTTTATTTGATGCCAAGAAAACTCAGAATTGTTTTCCTTAACGTACCTTCGCTGACAAGACATATAGAGGATATCAGAGAAGATCTAAACTTGTCAGCAGCAGACATTGTTTCATTTTGTGAAACAAAGCTTCTTCCTTCTGACCAAGACCCACTTCTTCCAGACTTTAACTGCTATCGTTCTGACTCCAGAGCTCCTCAAAGTCGTAGAAAAACGAATTCCAGATCAACTGCAACACAACAAAATAAACCAGCTCCATCTCAGCAAGAAATTGGTAGACCAACTTACGGCATGGCAGTATACACAAAACAACATGTACACATTAAGAATCAACAGCAAACAAACTCAAAGTATCAACAGAATGGAATGGAAATTGAAACAATACTGATAGAAATAGAACATGCAGCTCAAAATATTGTTCTTGTTTTCCTGTATAAACCATGTAAAATACAATCCAAATATTTACTGGAACACTTGCATACCATCTACAGCCAGCATCTTTTTGGAAAACAGGGAATAATTAAGGGTGATTTCAACATAGACTGTTCTACACTGAATGCTGACCAATCTAAACTGACAGAATTCTTTCATAACATTGGATATCAACAATTGATAAAATCTCCAACAACTGACAATAAAACTACTATTGACCTAGTCTTCACAAATATTCCTGACAATAATATTGACAGTGGTGTTTTAGAGGTTTTTTACTCAGACCATAAACCAATATGGGTAGCATTATGAATGATTAAGTGACATTAAAGTTAGTTACCTGCTTGGGCCGATAACGGTTTTTTACTCAGACCATAAACCAATATGGGTAGCATTATGAATGATTAAGTGACATTAAAGTTAGTTACCTGCTTGGGCCGATAACTATGTGATAAATGTAAACTATGTAATATAATTATTTCAACAACTTAATTGTTTGAGACATTAAGTTTTATTATGTCGATAAGATTTTTTTTAAAGTTTTTATTCACAATGTGTAATTTCTCAATGTAAACTCTTATTTTTAATATCTGCATATTTCTTTGTTTGTGTTTTCTCTATCATAACATTTATAAGTAGATTTTTGTATATATTTTAAAATGTGCATTTAACAATATTTTCAACTAACATCAATGTATATTATTAGAAAAAAACAATGTCCTGAATACACTTCTTTCACCTTCATACCAAAATCTTTCATTAAAAAAATATTTTTTTTTATGAATATTACTGTAAAAATTTCAAATCTTCATTTACCAACATTTTAGTTAACAATTTATAAAGTTTTTGTGCATTCATTGTAAACATAATTATTGTCATTCCCAATGATTAGAAATGTTTATACTCATTTAATTTTCTTCTATTTGATTTTATTTGATATCTTATGAGCATATAATGTTATGATAATGAATTGTTACAAAAAATACACTCAATTACTGCAAGCAACTAAAATAATTTAAGTCTTATTTATAAATACAAGCCATTTTGGATAAATTGGTAGTTATTAAGATCTTGTCCAGATTTAAATGAGATATTAAAATGCTCCTAGCTCGTTTTAGAGTTATTTGGATTCTTCAGAGGTGCTTTAGCCAAAACAATAAATGCCAAAAATAAAGTCAGAACTTAAAACCACAAAGTATGAAATCTTTAGTACCAAACAACCAGTAACTTACAAATATTTAAGACAAGGCTTTGCCATCATCTCAGCATTGATGAAAAAAAGCAGGATCTATGTATACACTTAACATAAAATATAAATTTGTAAATACCACCACTAAAAAGAAATATGTAATACATATTAAACCCATACTCTTATGACTCTTATGATAAGGAGGCTATAATGCAATCACCCTATCAGTCCATCCATCAGTTACAACTTTGGAAACAGATTTCTCAGGTTCTACTAAAAAGATTGATTCAAAATTTGGTACACAGCTGCAGCACAATGGAAAGAAATCTGCCTCCTCTTTCCAAGTCAGTCAAACAACTTCTTCTTGTTTTGTGACCCAACTTGATCTATTGAAAGGTTAAAAACAGAAAATTTTTCGTCACAGATTTTCAGCTTCTACTGAAAATATTGATCTCAAATATAGAGCTGTATTACATCAAGTTGTAATGAGCCTCCCCTTTCCAGGTCACACAAACATCTACTTCCTATTTCCTGACAAGACTTACACTATTTAAGTGAAAAAAAATAAAGAATTTCATAACAGATTCCCCAGCTTCTACTGAACAGATTTATTTCAAATATGGTATACATCTTTATAACAATGTGTTGTAACATGCTTCCCCTTTCCAAATCGTTGAGTCATTTACTTCCTGTTTTTTTGAAAGAGGGATACCTTAGCACCACTAAGTGCAACCCTTGTTTACACAACAAATAACAATATTTGAATTCAAGTCAAAATCCTCAAACATCAAAATCAAAACACCTCATATGTCTTTTATAATCATTTCATGAAACTGTACATTATAAAAAAAAACTGTTCATTATACAGCGAAACCCAAACAAGAGAAACCTGATATAACAATTTCTATGAAATAAGTGACTATGTAAAAACAATAAAACCACAAAACCCAACAAACATAAACCCACTTTTTGTCAGAAGACTCATTAGAACTGCTATTGCCAAAACATTTTATCAACATCTTTGTTTGTCAGAATTTCATGAATTATGAAACATCATTTAACACCAAATAAGAAACCAATCACCGAAAACAGGACATTCATCTTTACTCTTCATAACCTGGCAACAGCTACAATAAACTGTTGATATTTGAGCAATTATGAAAAAAAGGCTATTGATGAAATCACCTTGTCAATCTGTCTGTATGGCTGTACAATCCATTCAATTAATTTCAAATTAAATACAGTCATGTAAACCCTCCCCCCTAATTCCAATTCCAAACCAACTAACTGTCTAGTTCCTGTAAAAATTTAATTTTGAACATTAATACAAAAACAAAGACATTTTCTCTAAAGGGAATAATTTACCACACGATTTACACCCTGTTTTCTAACTCTATTGCCCAAGTTTAACTGCTATCATTTCCTGTCATTTTTTTTCCCTTTAATTTTTCCTCAATATTTTTCCCGCGGTTTGTACATAAAACTTTTCTGCATTTTGAAAACACTTGTTTGTAAAAGCAAAATACAACATTTGTTAAGCAATTTGTAAGTAAAAACAAATTCAGTTTTAGTAAACTGGACTGTCCCAAAAAGTTCTTTACCCAAATTTTATACATCTTCTTCGCACTTCATACAATATATTGATTAAACTTTATTAAACTTTAACTATTTTTTTTTAATTTAATATTATTTAATTATAACTTAAATCGAAATGAAAATTGAAAATGATCATAACACTTATTTACACACTAACGACCCCTAATTACACAAAATAGAACAATCCACAAATTCACTCTCGATAAGGTCATTTCACAAGTAATTAGGTCAACAGACGCAAATGGACCACATAATAGAAAGACATGTTCATAAAGATAAATATATGGAAAAATCTAAGTTATCAACATCGAAAGTATCAGAAGTTGTTAAAATGATAATGGAAACAATAGAACAGCCAACAAGAGTGTGTGCATACGACACAAGAACTCATTACATCAAAAATTTTAATGTCGTTATTGGAGCCAGAGGTGAAACAAAACTAAAAGTGATTACAACACCTTCGTCCTCATTGGTAACAGCTTATCCTCTTTGTAAGTATCAATTTCCATACTTTTTATTAGGTATGCATACAAGGTAAACAACCCTTTCATTTAACCTATTGCTAAATAATATTTTGTGCAACCTATACCATAAAATCATTTCAAAAATCTGCCCAAAAATTGCTGAATATCATTTACCACATGAACAACAACAAACTCAAATCCCATGTTATATTACCTCACCCTGCTACTTTATACCAAACATCAATTTGCTGCAATAAATACTTCCTGAGAAACAATAACAAAAAAGTTCTTCCCCACAGGGCACCTCACAACATTCTTCACTTTATAACCCATATTTTTCAAACTTAAAATCTGACCAAAATTTACCCCCCATCCCTGCTTATAACACAACTAACAAAATACTATTGCCATTTACATCTGTATGTCCACCCAATACAACCTTTCATTACTTTACAACACTTATTTAACATTTTATTCAAAAAGACAATTAAATGAACATATTTTCAACTAACTATAACCATTTCAACTTCCTAACAAAACAAACACAACAACTTCCTATTTATTCTGCTGTCTTCTTTTTTCAGAAATGAAACAACATCAAGAGAAGAAAACAAAGACATGAAACTGGCCATACAGAAAAAATATCAACCAATTTAGCATCCAATGACATCCAGAATCAAAATTTAAATAACTCTTTTTAAAAATATTTATATACCTTTGTCATAAATCCGTCCAACAAATCAAATCTTTCTATACAGATATTTCTTATTTTATATAATGCTTAATATGAACTTTTTTTTTAAAGTTGCCATCATTTTTATATTCAAAACCGTTTAAAACCAGTCTTGTTATAAATAGAGACATTTAAGTAATTTTGTAATACATGATTGTCTATTTGAATTTTCTTAAACTGTATAATATTATGATAACCTTTATTATTAGTTGTTATTAAACTATTGATATTTATCTCATATTAGTGCTATCCATCATCACTTTTTTATTCTCATTTCTTTGAATTACTCCATCTATAAATCTTAATCCTGCCTTTCAATACCTTTCTTTCAAAAAAAAAACCATTTTCTGTACAAAGGGAAATAACTCTAACTATCTTCTAAGTTTTGAAATTTATAAAACAATAAATTAAAATTCCAAATCTATATTCCATATTTCTCAATAATTTAAATCTATATAAACATGTCACATTCCCTTCAACATGTTTTTATAATCACAATTTTCTATGTATATATATCTATTATGACATAGTTTAATGCTCAATATACTTACATTTTATCATTGTTATATCTTCATATTTTTCCTTATTTTGTAATTTTATCATATTTTAATCCTTGTATATATAAAGCACAACCCAAACTTTACACTTTTATATATTAATAAGACATTCCAACATAATTTTTCCACATCCCATTGTTTTTTTTTATATGATATACATTCTAACAATTATATAAAAGGGGAGATAATTCAATCTATTATTACTATTTTTTAAAAACATATCCATGCAACATTCTTTATCAAAACATTCAATTCAAACTTGTCAAATAACTAATCATTTCCATTAAATCTTGAAAAAACTACATGATTTATCTCCTCTTATGCAAAACATAACATATTGCTACTATTATTATGTTCCCCAAACGAAGTGTGGGAACATATTGTTTTTACTCCGTTTCTTATTATTCTTATTATTCTTCTTCTTCTTCTTCTTCCGCACTCTAAAAAAACGCTTGTCCGGGTATAGCCGAAGAGATGTGAAGACTGAGCTTAATGAAACTTTCCACAGCAATAGGGCACATATCAGAGGTATGCACAACGTTTTCGGAATTTTCAAAATGGCCACCGTTTCCGAGTAAACAGCGAAAGTTCATTATATAGGACATTGCTATATCTCGGTAACCTAGGTGGTCAGGACCTTGAAACTCGGTAGGATTATAGAGCTTGATGAGTACTACAAAAATATCAAAAAAAATTTTGAAGCGATATTTACGGTTTTTCCGCAAAATGCGAAAATGTGAAATTTCAAAATCCAAGATGGCCGCCAAAATTTAAAAGTTCTTGGATTTTGATAAAATTTAATATTCTGGTACATTTTGATGTTGCGAGTAATGCTGCACATCAGAGGTGTGCACAACGTTTCGGAATTTTCAAAATGGCCACCATTTCCAAGTAAACAGCGAAAGTTCATTATATAGGACATTGCTATATCTTGGTAACCTAGGTGGTCAGGACCCTGAAACTCAGTAGGATTATAGAGCTTGATGAGTACTACAAAAATATCCAAAAAAAAATTGAAGCGATATTTACGGTTTTTCCGCAAAATGCAAAAATGTGAAATTTCAAAATCCAAGATGGCCGCCAAATTTAAAAGTGCTTGGATTTTGATAAAAATTAATATTCTGGTAGATTTTGATGTTGTGAGTAATGCTCCACATCAGAAGTGTCCATAAGGACTTTGAAATTTTTTAAATGGCCGCTTTTTTTTTAATAAATAGCAAAAGTTCATTATATAGGACATTTTCTTATCTCAGTAACACAAGTGATGAGCACCTTGAAACTTCGTGGTATTATAGAGCTTGATAAGTACTACAAAAATATTTAAAAAGTTCTAAAGAGATATTTACAGTTTTTCCGTCAAATGCAAAAACGTGAAATTTCTAAATCCAAGATGGGTGCCAAAATTTATCCAAGATCAAGATGGTATATTTAAACACATCATTGACAATGCCATGAACATTATACATATATATTCTATATTTTTACATCATTTGCACATTCTATAAAACTGAGAAAAGGCAGTATTTTTGCTGCTTTAAGGTACATATCTTATTCGTTTGGGGAACATCTGTGACGGCTGCCGTCACAATCAGTACTCGTTTTATACTTGTTTTACATTAGATCTGTTATGTTTTAAACATATTTTTTTATAAACTACATTGCTATAAAAGTCAGGATGAGATATTCCTTTAACAATCAGAAATCTACGTGTACAATCAAATTTTTCGATGAGATGTCCATATTTATGTGCAAATTTTGTAAAAGATTTGACTAATTTGTGGTAACGGTAACCTTACTTAAGCAATTTTTCTGTAATAAAACGGTATTTATCATTAAAATCAGACACATCACTGCAAATGCGAGCATACCTGACTAATTGAATGTATACCCCGTAAGCTGGAGCTAATGGTACGTCTCCTTCAAGAAACGGAAAATTAACTAGCCATTCTCCAAGAACCAATTTTAGCTCCAAAGAACACAAATGACAGACTTAACAATAACTTTTGAACCTTTTTTGCTGTGAATACCATGTTCAATGATAAACTTTGGTAAGATAAATATATGACTTTGTGTTATGACAAACCCATAATCTTACGTATGGGACAGGCTTAATTTATATATTTTTGAAGAACCACAGGAAAAGGGGAGAGGTGGGTAGGGGCGGAAAATTTAGCCTATGTGGTGCACTACTTGGCGGTCAACAAAGGGGTCTTTTACGTGCATGAAGCGTGGCACTCTCCACACACGTTGGCCCACTATGGTCAGCGGTCAGGGTTTCCGTATTATAGACTTGACAACCCCCGCGGACGAGGGCCACCCTATTCAGCCACCTAAGGTACACACTTGGTTGCTCTGTTGGCTGAGCACTGACCCGACGTCAGAATCCCAAGACCCTTAGTCGCCTCTTACGACAAGCCAGGCTCTGCTGCGGGCCTATTCGCCACCCGGGCCCCGCACGGGACGACACTTTAATAAGTTAGTTAGTTAGTTATTGCTTTACTCCCAAGCAGCGCGATTTCGGCTATATCCGGGAGATGAACATGTGGTGATACAATGAACATGAAATGATGATGAAGTGGAGGAAATAGGGACACAAGGCCAATCGGGTAGGAGAGTTTTGACTGCCACTGGAAAAAGGAGTGATGGGTAGGGACGGAAAATTTTGCCTCCTGCATGGGGACCCTACGGGTCCTACTCTTACCGAGACCTGCAGCAGGGTTCTTTAACGTGCGAGGAACGTGACATTTTTCCCCAACACGGTGCACCACTATGGTTTGTGGTAAGGTTTTCCGCATTATCGCCTGACGACCCCGCATCTCTCGATGTCAGGGCTGCCCCATTCAACCACCTGGGGCACACATCCCAGTCGCTTTGTGGGCTAAGCGGCCTGACCCCGATGTCAGGTTTCTGAGCGCTCTTTAGTGGACTTTTACCGACAAGCTTAGCGCTGCTGCGGGCCTATTCGCCTCCCGGGACCACTTTAATAAGTCCATGTGTTTAATGTGACACTGATAAGTCGTGGGAGACTTAATTAAGTCCATGTTTAATGTGACACTTCAATAAGTTCATGATAAATTTAACAAATTAGTTAGTCCATGATTAATGTGACACATTAAAAAATACATACTTTTATCGTTATCGTAAGCGAGCATTGGGTCATATATTTTTTTGACTTCATATTTTTTTATTCTATTTTTTGGGGGGGTTGACCGTTAAGGTTGAAATCTATTAATGGTGGTAGAAATAGTATATTTATTTGCATGACAACATTAAATTGTTGAGTATTAATTTTTGAAATCCATTTTAAGATCCATTGCCTACACAAAAAAGTACAGGCGTAGCCGATGACATAGACCTAGGAATGATTTTTTGCAGGCACAAATGGTAAGTTAAAATTATTATGTCTCCCAGGACACATATTTCTTTTACTCTGCTTCTTATTATATGATTCTTTTTACCCCGGACATGGACATACTCAAAACTACTCAATGGATCTTCGTGAAATTTGCATGGTGGTAGAGAGAGTCTCAAATGTGTGCATGCAATTATCGATATTTTTAAAAGGTCGCCGATTCCACACAAACAAGATAATGTCATAACATAGGACATTGCGATATCTCGCTCACCTAGTTGCGCAGGGTTCTGAAACTTTGTAGGTGAATAGAGCAAAAGGAGCTCTTTAATGATACGGGGAAAACATTTTTATTACTCAACTTATTAGCTACTGAAGTCTGATAGAAAAAATAGTTATAAAAAATCCTAAAGTGTTAGTAAAAGTTATTGGACTAAATTCGCCTTTATAAAGTGTTAGAAAAAGTTATTTTATTCGATTTTTATACTTTATTGTCAAAAAGTCTACAAAGTTAATTAAGCATTTTGCAAAATAAGTTTTGGAAACTGCGATTTAACACACACACACACACACAAACATTTAAATTCATGAGCACAAAGACACAATTGTGAAAATTTTACTCAACATGGTTTTTATTTTGTTTTAGTTTAGCCTTTGATTACGTGATTGACGTTTTAAAGAAAGAGGCACTTGTAAATATTCTGTGCATTAAAAGATCAATGCCATATGAAGCAACAGACGATCAGAAATCGGCAGGAAGGAGATTCTAAAAAAAGGGCAACATAAATGTATTTGAGTTAATTGAATAACGACCATGATATAAACAATCTTATAGAGTTACTTAGGTTATTTTCAACTAGTTTTTATTTGGGGACGGTCATGATTTATCAGCTGTGGCGTTGGTATATGATATATAATTATATATACAAACATGCAAAAAACACTCAAAATCTAATCTCCAGTAAAACTTTCCGATTTAGGTACCTTTTGTCCCCTAATAAAGTAATAAGGAAAAAGGGCGGGGTCGAAAATATTATTTTTCAACTTTGTATCCGCTATTTGACAAGAACAAACATGCAACGAAAAATTCAAAATCGGATCACAAGTAAAAAAAAATCGATTTTGGTCCATTTTGGCCCCTTATAACGTAATAGGGGGGAAAGGAGGTCCCAGAAATTAATTCTCAATTTTGTATCCGCTATTTGACCAGAACAATTCAAAATTGGATCACAAGTAAAAACGTTTTCCCCTTTTAACCAGGCAATTCATTTCAACAATAGATTGGGAGCACTTGTACACCACTACATTCTGCAGTCTCATTTACTATTAAGTAAAATAACAGACTATTTCGCCCGAATAGAATTTCAAGTCCAGAGGTAATCCGCATTTACACATACTACTATGTGTAAAAAATGCACCAAATTTAGAAAAAGATGACCACGAAACATTATTCAACGTTATTGACAACTACATCATAGCAAGTTTACCTGAGGAGGAGGATACAATGTTCCATAATTTCCATACTTTTGTGTTGGAGAACACATCAAAACGTCAATTTCAAAATTGTCTAACCTTAAGGTTCTTCCTACCCCAGACATAGGTTGATCATCTTAGTAATAATTTGGTTCCCCATTTTGGTTTACTTTGGTTTTATTGTTTTATGCTCTTCATAATCATATAGTGTTTGGCATTTTCAATATTTTTGGTAGAGCGCCTCTGATGAGTCTTGAATGCACGAAACGCGCGTCAGGCGTAGCAAAATTTATTGTCTGGAACTTTGTTGTCATTTTCATTTAGTAAAATTATTATATTTTAGGGTTCGGATTAATGATTAAGAAAACTAGGTGAAAGGGTAAGTTTTAATGTCAAAATACATTCAATTAGGGTCAGGAAAGTGGTGACGAACACTTACGGAAAAATACTAACGATTAGTGAGATTGTTTTCTCTGTGATTATTCATGGATTAAAGGGATTGCAATAATTGGTCAATGATGGTAATGACTCCAAAGAAACTGGAACTGGTTTATCTAAACGCATTGGGTGAAACAAAATACAACAAAGACATTTGTTTGCACAAATTGTGGTTGTTGTTTTTTGTCAATAAAGGATTAATAAATTGTTTTCAGATCTTATGCATGTCCTTAACTTTAAGAGGCTCAGGCTGATACCAAATTTGATTAAGTTAAAAAGAACCAGGAAAATACCGTTTAATACCGATGGGGTAGTCGAATAGGCTAAGAAAACAGGTAAACATGAACGAAAACAGCAGGGTTCATGAGTTCATGAAAATAATAGAAATAGAAAATTGTCGAGATTTATTTGGAATGACAATCATTATCAATTAAGATATTTGCCTTTTGGAAAATGAACTAGTCCCGGTTTATTCACGAAACTGCTAAAGCCGGTTTTACCTAAAAACGTCACTCCCGATCTCTTATGACCGAAACACGTCACTCCCCATGATCTTGTTTATTGTTAAGGAGAGCCACCAAAAACTAGCCACATTATGTAGCCATATAGATGAGAGTGCCAAAATAAATGTGCATGTAACTAATATTGATAAATAAGATGTTTTCTGACGGAACTCTGCGTGCCTTCGGGAGGCCATATTCAAATGAGCAAGAAGAATTTCAGTTAAGTTTGCTGGAGAGCAAGGCATAAAAATAAAATTGAATTTCAGCAATTGGAATATCTTTTGTTTTTGCAGGGACAGAAGTGGACTTACAAAGCTTTTTGACACATGCATCCTGTGGTGGACTTTAAAATGCATATTTGACAAATATATTTATCATACTTATTTATATGCATGTATGATTTGACATTTCTGGCCTTTTGCCCCCTAATTTTCAAAAAATATTTTCAAATCGGACCACAAATAAAAAAAGTCGATTGTTTGGGCGTGGCCCCTTTTTATACGACCGCAAAATTTTTGCGATCGTATTATGTTATGGCGATGTCGTCGTCGTCGTTGTCGTCGTCGTCGTTGTCGTCTGTAGACACTTTGGTTTCTGTGCGATAACTTTAGTGAGTGAGTGAGTGAGTTGGTGTTTTACGCCCGTGCAACGCTATATAGGTTATTTACAGGCGATGAACATGAAAAGGGTGACAAAATGAACATGAAACGATGATGATAAATGAAATATGGGTGTGGGATGGGAAACAAAGGACCGGTAAATTTTGAAGAACCACAGGAAAAGGGGAGAAGTGGGTAGGGGCGGAAAATTTAGCCTATGTGGTGCACTACTGGGCGGTCCACAAAGGGGTCTTTTACGTGCATGAAGCGTGGCACTCTCCACACACGTTGGCCCACTATGGTCGGCGGTCAGGGTTTCCGTATTATAGACCTGACAACCCCCGCGGACGAGGGCCACCCTATTCAGCCACCTAGGGTACACACTTGGTCGCTCTGTGGGCTGAGCACTGACCCGACGTCAGAATCCCAAGACCCTTAGTCGCCTCTTACGACAAGCTAGGCTCTGCTGCGGGCCTATTCGCCACCCGGGCCCCGCACGGGACCGATAACTTTAGTTGTAGATAACCAATTGTTATAAAATTTTGATATGATGTTTATAACCACTAAAGGAAGGTTGGTATTACATTTGGGGTTTCTGGCCCCTACCGTTTAAAAAAAAAGGGCCAAAAGGGGCAAAAATGTGTATATTGACAAAACGCCTGTAGAATGTTTAATTTTCATCCAATTTTGATCATTCTTTGTTTATTGTATTCCTCAATAAATTCTGTCAACAAAATGTATCAACGGCTTTGATGTATCTTGTACCGTTACATTGCTAATGGGGGTCAAAAAGGGGCCACACCCAAAAAATTGACTTTTTTATTTGTGGTCCGATTTTCAAAATCGTTTTTTCATTGGAATCCTTGTGGAAATCCCTGCCTGCATTTTTCAATCAGATTTGCAATATCTCATACCGTTTTCGAGAAATTAGGGGTCAAAGGGGCCAAAAACGCCATTTTAAAAAGTTTGTCGTTTAAACCAAAAATTAAGTTGTAGTGGTCCTGCCAATTGTTATGAAGTTTTAATATGATGATTATATCCACTAAAGGAATGATGGTTTTGTATTTGGGATTTGTGGCCCCTTCTTATTTAGAAAAAAGGGCCAAAAAGGGCTAAAACGGGTGTATTGACAAACCTGTTGTAGAATGTTTATCATTCATTCGATTTTGAAAATTCTTTTTTTATTGAATTCATCATTGAATTCTATCTACCAAATGTGTCAATGATTTTGATATGTATTTCACCATTACATTGCTACAGGGGGGCTAAAGACAGGCCGTGCCCTTAAAATCAACTTTTTTATTTGTGGTCCGATTTTCAAAATCTTTTTTTCATTGGATTCCTTGTGAATATTTCTGCCTTATTCTTTAATCAGATTTGCAATATTTTTACCGTTTTTGGGAAATTAGGGGTGAAAGGGCCAAAATTGTAAATTAATACATGTATATATAAATAAGGCTTTTGTATTAGATGTTGATGTAAATATAAATGTGTCAAAAATGCATTTTTAAGTCCACCACAGGATGCATGTGTCAAAAAGCTTTGTAAGTCCACCATGGGCTTCATGTGACCAAAGCAATGGACTATCCATACTGGGCCTCCAACGTACAGAGTTCAACTTGTTGCGGTCGTATCATGCTGCGCTCGGCGTAGCTTTTTTTATCAGCTATTTTTTGTGGGGGTAAATTGACCCTTTGGACTTAGAAATATGCCAAAAATCCAGATTCTTTATCTAACATGTACATGTACTACTGGACACAATTTAACAAAACTACATGTAGTACAGTACTTAACTTGGCATAAAAGAAATACACCATACCCATATACGTGTATGTAGTTTTGCATATTGCCAGGATTTTGTTTTCACAAATTATTGTGGGTGTTGTAGACCTTTGCAAGGACAAGGATAATATTGTAAGTCCAATAGGGGAACATGTGGGGTATGTGAGTGTTCTCACTAAGGTTCTTAATTGAGGCTGCACCAGCAACCTAACCCTAGCAGTGCAACGCACTTTGATTTGTTTTAAAGGTTTTATTTATTTATATTTCATATTTTGTTTTTACTTTTAAATGTGGCTTCACCTACCATTTATTTACTTATTACATATAAATTGGTCAAACAAAATACAATTTAAATTCATGAGCTAGTCTATAGGTAAATTGATTTTGTTTTAAAATGGAAGCAATAATAGATTGAACAAAAATAAATTTTAAAATTGAGCATACATGCACTAACTTTAATCTGACAAAATAGTGGAGATATTTTGACAACAGTTTTCACGTTTTAATAATAGTAAATGCCTCTTTTGACTAATCGTAAACGGTAATTCCGGATTTGACATTGTGAATTTTTTGCAAGCTTTCTAGTGAGTGAGTGAGTTGGTGTTTTACGCCCGTGCAACGCTATATAGGTTATTTACAGGCGATGAACATGAAAAGGATGATTATATGAACATGAAATGATGATGATAAATGAAATATGGGAATGGGGTGGGAAACAAAGGACCGGTAAATTTTGAAGAACCACAGGAAAAGGGGAGAGGTGGGTAGGGGCGGAAAATTTAGCCTATGTGGTGCACTACTTGGCGGTCCACAAAGGGGTCTTTTACGTGCATGAAGCGTGGCACTCTTCACACACGTTGGCCCACTATGGTCGGCGGTCAGGGTTTCCGTATTATAGACCTGACAACCCCCGCGGACGAGGGCTACCCTATTCAGCCACCTAGGGTACACACTTGGTCGCTCTGTGGGCTGAGCACTGACCCGACGTCAGAATCCCAAGACCCTTAGTCGCCTCTTACGACAAGCTAGGCTCTGCTGCGGGCCTATTCGCCACCCGGGCCCCGCACGGGACGCAAGCTTTCTAGTGATTTTGCTCTCAAAATATCAAGAAAAGGCCTTATACTTAAAAATCACTTGTCACATGTTTTGTCCCCTATGTCGCACGATCGTGCAACAGTGCGACAGGTTGGACACCCCTGGCATATGGAAGCTACTGATAAAATTGAAATTTGCATTACTCACTACAAAATGTAAATGTATCTGAAAACTCTTTGAAGCATGTGCTTACCTTTTTTTTCAATTTATTTCAGAAAGAAAACAAAAGACCTTTATCAGGCCTGACTGTTCGAGGTAAGTTTCTTTTATACTATATAAAAAGGATAAAGGAAGTTGATAATTAAATTCAATAAAAGTTTTTTGGCTTCAATTCCGAAGGCCCTCTTGTTGAGACTTTGGGAGACCTGGAAAATATTTTTAGCGAACATAAAAAATTTTTTTTTAATCATCTGATTTTGGGAAATAGTTGATGTTGTAATACTTTGTTGTTTTAGCAAAATAAGATCATTAAAAAATTGTTTCATGTGGGCAAAAAAGCTTTTGCATCCAACCCATGTACACTTTCAAAAATTGATATGGGCAATTACGCTATGAGGCTTATGATATGGTTTTCAGCAACAGTAATTATGTTCCGTCATCTAGATCAACGGAAGTGTTAGTCAACCCATGTACACATCATACTAAAAGTGTAACCACCGTGATTGTGGCAGTGCAAGTATTTTGACTCCCTCCCAAAACTGTATTAATTCTGATCTTTCCTACTTTACTGTTACAGATATGCGGAGCCTTCTGTCGAACATAGTTATGAAACACTTTCAATCAAATAAACCCCAGTATGATGAGGATAACAGGCCGAAGTGGTGGAATAAGAAAGTAGACTTTATAAAACCAAATAAACTGATAAGGCAACAACTACTGGAGGTCCTGAAAGGAGCTCCAGTAGAGGAGCCTCCAGCCGTGGAAACGCGCAAGACTGTATTACCAAAAACGCATGAAGAGTTGTTAGAAAACCCTCCTGAAACTTTAACCGTCGAGACCTTACGGAAATTAATAAATAGCCAGTTGAAAAGTGAACCATTCACTGGAAAAACCCGATTCATACCCCACAATAAGCCATCCTGGTGGCCTACAAAAGTGGACTATAAAAAGACCACAAGCTTATTAAAACTGGACCTTATTGAAATAGTTAAAAACCTTCAAAATTTGAAGGTGACAGAAATGGAAACACCGGGGATGAGATCGTCCTATAGCATGGACAATCCTGTAAAGGGCATATGCCTTGCCATCCTTAATGGCATCTTTCAGAAGAAAAAGGACTTTGAAACAAAGTTTGACAAGGAGATAATAACGGAAACCTTCAGGAAACTAAATTTTGAATGCCATATTCATGAAAATCTGCAGGCAGAAGAAATGCTAAAGGTTATAAAGGACACAGCTGCAAATGACCACAGTAGGTCAGATGCCCTCGTATTATTTGTTTCATCCCATGGTTCGAAAGACATAATCTATGGAACAGATAACAAACCGGTAGCTGAAAGTGATATAAAAGAATGTTTTAATTCTATAAATTGCCAAACACTGGCAAATAAGCCAAAGCTGTTGGTCTTCGACGTTTGCAGGGGGGATAAGGTCATGGAAGGATTAATACAGCAGAAGTCTTCGTTGGCGGCTTCTGACACCTCAGACAGATCAAACATGAAGGGACCTGTAATGTCCATGACAAAGAGCGACAGCAGCGAGGGAGTGGAAACCTCTGAGTGGAAACCAGTCCCAGAATTGGCAGACATGCTTGTTGCATATGCCACATGTCGAGGATATGTGGCATTTGCAGAAAGTCGAGGAGCCGTTTTTATCCAAAATTTTTGCCACAACCTTCTCAAGATGTGTAATAAACAAAGTGTAACAGACATTTTGCAACAGTGCGACAGGTTGGACACCCCTGGCATATGGAAGCTACTGATAAAATTGAAATTTGCATTACTCACTACAAAATGTAAATGTATCTGAAAACTCTTTGAAGCATGTGCTTACCTTTTTTTTCAATTTATTTCAGAAAGAAAACAAAAGACCTTTATCAGGCCTGACTGTTCGAGGTAAGTTTCTTTTATACTATATAAAAAGGATAAAGGAAGTTGATAATTAAATTCAATAAAAGTTTTTTGGCTTCAATTCCGAAGGCCCTCTTGTTGAGACTTTGGGAGACCTGGAAAATATTTTTAGCGAACATAAAAAATTTTTTTTCAATCATCTGATTTTGGGAAATAGTTGATGTTGTAATACTTGGTTGTTTTAGCAAAATAAGATCATTAAAAAATTGTTTCATGTGGGCAAAAAAGCTTTTGCATCCAACCCATGTACACTTTCAAAAATTGATATGGGCAATTACGCTATGAGGCTTATGATATGGTTTTCAGCAACAGTAATTATGTTCCGTCATCTAGATCAACGGAAGTGTTAGTCAACCCATGTACACATCATACTAAAAGTGTAACCACCGTGATTGTGGCAGTGCAAGTATTTTGACTCCCTCCCAAAACTGTATTAATTCTGATCTTTCCTACTTTACTGTTACAGATATGCGGAGCCTTCTGTCGAACATAGTTATGAAACACTTTCAATCAAATAAACCCCAGTATGATGAGGATAACAGGCCGAAGTGGTGGAATAAGAAAGTAGACTTTATAAAACCAAATAAACTGATAAGGCAACAACTACTGGAGGTCCTGAAAGGAGCTCCAGTAGAGGAGCCTCCAGCCGTGGAAACGCGCAAGACTGTATTACCAAAAACGCATGAAGAGTTGTTAGAAAACCCTCCTGAAACTTTAACCGTCGAGACCTTACGGAAATTAATAAATAGCCAGTTGAAAAGTGAACCATTCACTGGAAAAACCCGATACATACCCCACAATAAGCCATCCTGGTGGCCTACAAAAGTGGACTATAAAAAGACCACAAGCTTATTAAAACTGGACCTTATTGAAATAGTTAAAAACCTTCAAAATTTGAAGGTGACAGAAATGGAAACACCGGGGATGAGATCGTCCTATAGCATGGACAATCCTGTAAAGGGCATATGCCTTGCCATCCTTAATGGCATCTTTCAGAAGAAAAAGGACTTTGAAACAAAGTTTGACAAGGAGATAATAACGGAAACCTTCAGGAAACTAAATTTTGAATGCCATATTCATGAAAATCTGCAGGCAGAAGAAATGCTAAAGGTTATAAAGGACACAGCTGCAAATGACCACAGTAGGTCAGATGCCCTCGTATTATTTGTTTCATCCCATGGTTCGAAAGACATAATCTATGGAACAGATAACAAACCGGTAGCTGAAAGTGATATAAAAGAATGTTTTAATTCTATAAATTGCCAAACACTGGCAAATAAGCCAAAGCTGTTGGTCTTCGACGTTTGCAGGGGGGATAAGGTCATGGAAGGATTAATACAGCAGAAGTCTTCGTTGGCGGCTTCTGACACCTCAGACAGATCAAACATGAAGGGACCTGTAATGTCCATGACAAAGAGCGACAGCAGCGAGGGAGTGGAAACCTCTGAGTGGAAACCAGTCCCAGAATTGGCAGACATGCTTGTTGCATATGCCACATGTCGAGGATATGTGGCATTTGCAGAAAG
Organism: Arcuatula senhousia; assembly: GCA_963971305.1. NCBI lineage: Eukaryota > Metazoa > Mollusca > Bivalvia > Mytilida > Mytilidae > Arcuatula > Arcuatula senhousia. The sequence goes on from OZ020314.1 coordinate 48,360,546, forward strand.
TCGAGGAGCCGTTTTTATCCAAAATTTTTGCCACAACCTTCTCAAGATGTGTAATAAACAAAGTGTAACAGACATTTTGCAACAGTGCGACAGGTTGGACACCCCTGGCATATGGAAGCTACTGATAAAATTGAAATTTGCATTACTCACTACAAAATGTAAATGTATCTGAAAACTCTTTGAAGCATGTGCTTACCTTTTTTTTCAATTTATTTCAGAAAGAAAACAAAAGACCTTTATCAGGCCTGACTGTTCGAGGTAAGTTTCTTTTATACTATATAAAAAGGATAAAGGAAGTTGATAATTAAATTCAATAAAAGTTTTTTGGCTTCAATTCCGAAGGCCCTCTTGTTGAGACTTTGGGAGACCTGGAAAATATTTTTAGCGAACATAAAAATTTTTTTTTCAATCATCTGATTTTGGGAAATAGTTGATGTTGTAATACTTGGTTGTTTTAGCAAAATAAGATCATTAAAAAATTGTTTCATGTGGGCAAAAAAGCTTTTGCATCCAACCCATGTACACTTTCAAAAATTGATATGGGCAATTACGCTATGAGGCTTATGATATGGTTTTCAGCAACAGTAATTATGTTCCGTCATCTAGATCAACGGAAGTGTTAGTCAACCCATGTACACATCATACTAAAAGTGTAACCACCGTGATTGTGGCAGTGCAAGTATTTTGACTCCCTCCCAAAACTGTATTAATTCTGATCTTTCCTACTTTACTGTTACAGATATGCGGAGCCTTCTGTCGAACATAGTTATGAGTGAGTGAGTGAGTGAGTGAGTTGGTGTTTTACGCCCGTGCAACGCTATATAGGTTATTTACAGGCGATGAACATGAAAAGGATGATAAAATGAACATGAAATGATGATGATAAATGAAATATGGGGATGGGGTGGGAAACAAAGGACCGGTAAATTTTGAAGAACCACAGGAAAAAGGGGAGAGGTGGGTAGGGTCGGAAAATTTAGCCTATGTGGTGCACTACTGGGCGGTCCACAAAGGGGTCTTTTACGTGCATGAAGCGTGGCACTCTCCACACACGTTGGCCCACTATGGTCGGCGGTCAGGGTTTCCGTATTATAGACCTGACAACCCCCGCGGACGAGGGCTACCCTATTCAGCCACCTAGGGTACACACTTGGTCGCTCTGTGGGCTGAGCACTGACCCGACGTCAGAATCCCAAGACCCTTAGTCGCCTCTTACGACAAGCTAGGCTCTGCTGCGGGCCTATTCGCCACCCGGGCCCCGCACGGGACGAACATAGTTATGAAACACTTTCAATCAAATAAACCCCAGTATGATGAGGATAACAGGCCGAAGTGGTGGAATAAGAAAGTAGACTTTATAAAACCAAATAAACTGATAAGGCAACAACTACTGGAGGTCCTGAAAGGGGCTCCAGTAGAGGAGCCTCCAGCCGTGGAAACGCGCAAGACTGTATTACCAAAAACGCATGAAGAGTTGTTAGAAAACCCTCCTGAAACTTTAACCGTCGAGACCTTACGGAAATTAATAAATAGCCAGTTGAAAAGTGAACCATTCACTGGAAAAACCCGATTCATACCCCACAATAAGCCATCCTGGTGGCCTACAAAAGTGGACTATAAAAAGACCACAAGCTTATTAAAACTGGACCTTATTGAAATAGTTAAAAACCTTCAAAATTTGAAGGTGACAGAAATGGAAACACCGGGGATGAGATCGTCCTATAGCATGGACAATCCTGTAAAGGGCATATGCCTTGCCATCCTTAATGGCATCTTTCAGAAGAAAAAGGACTTTGAAACAAAGTTTGACAAGGAGATAATAACGGAAACCTTCAGGAAACTAAATTTTGAATGCCATATTCATGAAAATCTGCAGGCAGAAGAAATGCTAAAGGTTATAAAGGACACAGCTGCAAATGACCACAGTAGGTCAGATGCCCTCGTATTATTTGTTTCATCCCATGGTTCGAAAGACATAATCTATGGAACAGATAACAAACCGGTAGCTGAAAGTGATATAAAAGAATGTTTTAATTCTATAAATTGCCAAACACTGGCAAATAAGCCAAAGCTGTTGGTCTTCGACGTTTGCAGGGGGGATAAGGTCATGGAAGGATTAATACAGCAGAAGTCTTCGTTGGCGGCTTCTGACACCTCAGACAGATCAAACATGAAGGGACCTGTAATGTCCATGACAAAGAGCGACAGCAGCGAGGGAGTGGAAACCTCTGAGTGGAAACCAGTCCCAGAATTGGCAGACATGCTTGTTGCATATGCCACATGTCGAGGATATGTGGCATTTGCAGAAAGTCGAGGAGCCGTTTTTATCCAAAATTTTTGCCACAACCTTCTCAAGATGTGTAATAAACAAAGTGTAACAGACATTTTGCAACAGTGCGACAGGTTGGACACCCCTGGCATATGGAAGCTACTGATAAAATTGAAATTTGCATTACTCACTACAAAATGTAAATGTATCTGAAAACTCTTTGAAGCATGTGCTTACCTTTTTTTTCAATTTATTTCAGAAAGAAAACAAAAGACCTTTATCAGGCCTGACTGTTCGAGGTAAGTTTCTTTTATACTATATAAAAAGGATAAAGGAAGTTGATAATTAAATTCAATAAAAGTTTTTTGGCTTCAATTCCGAAGGCCCTCTTGTTGAGACTTTGGGAGACCTGGAAAATATTTTTAGCGAACATAAAAAATTTTTTTTCAATCATCTGATTTTGGGAAATAGTTGATGTTGTAATACTTGGTTGTTTTAGCAAAATAAGATCATTAAAAAATTGTTTCATGTGGGCAAAAAAGCTTTTGCATCCAACCCATGTACACTTTCAAAAATTGATATGGGCAATTACGCTATGAGGCTTATGATATGGTTTTCAGCAACAGTAATTATGTTCCGTCATCTAGATCAACGGAAGTGTTAGTCAACCCATGTACACATCATACTAAAAGTGTAACCACCGTGATTGTGGCAGTGCAAGTATTTTGACTCCCTCCCAAAACTGTATTAATTCTGATCTTTCCTACTTTACTGTTACAGATATGCGGAGCCTTCTGTCGAACATAGTTATGAAACACTTTCAATCAAATAAACCCCAGTATGATGAGGATAACAGGCCGAAGTGGTGGAATAAGAAAGTAGACTTTATAAAACCAAATAAACTGATAAGGCAACAACTACTGGAGGTCCTGAAAGGAGCTCCAGTAGAGGAGCCTCCAGCCGTGGAAACGCGCAAGACTGTATTACCAAAAACGCATGAAGAGTTGTTAGAAAACCCTCCTGAAACTTTAACCGTCGAGACCTTACGGAAATTAATAAATAGCCAGTTGAAAAGTGAACCATTCACTGGAAAAACCAGATACATACCCCACAATAAGCCATCCTGGTGGCCTACAAAAGTGGACTATAAAAAGACCACAAGCTTATTAAAACTGGACCTTATTGAAATAGTTAAAAACCTTCAAAATTTGAAGGTGACAGAAATGGAAACACCGGGGATGAGATCGTCCTATAGCATGGACAATCCTGTAAAGGGCATATGCCTTGCCATCCTTAATGGCATCTTTCAGAAGAAAAAGGACTTTGAAACAAAGTTTGACAAGGAGATAATAACGGAAACCTTCAGGAAACTAAATTTTGAATGCCATATTCATGAAAATCTGCAGGCAGAAGAAATGCTAAAGGTTATAAAGGACACAGCTGCAAATGACCACAGTAGGTCAGATGCCCTCGTATTATTTGTTTCATCCCATGGTTCGAAAGACATAATCTATGGAACAGATAACAAACCGGTAGCTGAAAGTGATATAAAAGAATGTTTTAATTCTATAAATTGCCAAACACTGGCAAATAAGCCAAAGCTGTTGGTCTTCGACGTTTGCAGGGGGGATAAGGTCATGGAAGGATTAATACAGCAGAAGTCTTCGTTGGCGGCTTCTGACACCTCAGACAGATCAAACATGAAGGGACCTGTAATGTCCATGACAAAGAGCGACAGCAGCGAGGGAGTGGAAACCTCTGAGTGGAAACCAGTCCCAGAATTGGCAGACATGCTTGTTGCATATGCCACATGTCGAGGATATGTGGCATTTGCAGAAAGTCGAGGAGCCGTTTTTATCCAAAATTTTTGCCACAACCTTCTCAAGATGTGTAATAAACAAAGTGTAACAGACATTTTGCAACAGTGCGACAGGTTGGACACCCCTGGCATATGGAAGCTACTGATAAAATTGAAATTTGCATTACTCACTACAAAATGTAAATGTATCTGAAAACTCTTTGAAGCATGTGCTTACCTTTTTTTTCAATTTATTTCAGAAAGAAAACAAAAGACCTTTATCAGGCCTGACTGTTCGAGGTAAGTTTCTTTTATACTATATAAAAAGGATAAAGGAAGTTGATAATTAAATTCAATAAAAGTTTTTTGGCTTCAATTCCGAAGGCCCTCTTGTTGAGACTTTGGGAGACCTGGAAAATATTTTTAGCGAACATAAAAATTTGTTTTTCAATCATCTGATTTTGGGAAATAGTTGATGTTGTAATACTTGGTTGTTTTAGCAAAATAAGATCATTAAAAAATTGTTTCATGTGGGCAAAAAAGCTTTTGCATCCAACCCATGTACACTTTCAAAAATTGATATGGGCAATTACGCTATGAGGCTTATGATATGGTTTTCAGCAACAGTAATTATGTTCCGTCATCTAGATCAACGGAAGTGTTAGTCAACCCATGTACACATCATACTAAAAGTGTAACCACCGTGATTGTGGCAGTGCAAGTATTTTGACTCCCTCCCAAAACTGTATTAATTCTGATCTTTCCTACTTTACTGTTACAGATATGCGGAGCCTTCTGTCGAACATAGTTATGAGTGAGTGAGTGAGTGAGTGAGTTGGTGTTTTACGCCCGTGCAACGCTATATAGGTTATTTACAGGCGATGAACATGAAAAGGATGATAAAATGAACATGAAATGATGATGATAAATGAAATATGGGGATGGGGTGGGAAACAAAGGACCGGTAAATTTTGAAGAACCACAGGAAAAAGGGGAGAGGTGGGTAGGGTCGGAAAATTTAGCCTATGTGGTGCACTACTGGGCGGTCCACAAAGGGGTCTTTTACGTGCATGAAGCGTGGCACTCTCCACACACGTTGGCCCACTATGGTCGGCGGTCAGGGTTTCCGTATTATAGACCTGACAACCCCCGCGGACGAGGGCTACCCTATTCAGCCACCTAGGGTACACACTTGGTCGCTCTGTGGGCTGAGCACTGACCCGACGTCAGAATCCCAAGACCCTTAGTCGCCTCTTACGACAAGCTAGGCTCTGCTGCGGGCCTATTCGCCACCCGGGCCCCGCACGGGACGAACATAGTTATGAAACACTTTCAATCAAATAAACCCCAGTATGATGAGGATAACAGGCCGAAGTGGTGGAATAAGAAAGTAGACTTTATAAAACCAAATAAACTGATAAGGCAACAACTACTGGAGGTCCTGAAAGGGGCTCCAGTAGAGGAGCCTCCAGCCGTGGAAACGCGCAAGACTGTATTACCAAAAACGCATGAAGAGTTGTTAGAAAACCCTCCTGAAACTTTAACCGTCGAGACCTTACGGAAATTAATAAATAGCCAGTTGAAAAGTGAACCATTCACTGGAAAAACCCGATACATACCCCACAATAAGCCATCCTGGTGGCCTACAAAAGTGGACTATAAAAAGACCACAAGCTTATTAAAACTGGACCTTATTGAAATAGTTAAAAACCTTCAAAATTTGAAGGTGACAGAAATGGAAACACCGGGGATGAGATCGTCCTATAGCATGGACAATCCTGTAAAGGGCATATGCCTTGCCATCCTTAATGGCATCTTTCAGAAGAAAAAGGACTTTGAAACAAAGTTTGACAAGGAGATAATAACGGAAACCTTCAGGAAACTAAATTTTGAATGCCATATTCATGAAAATCTGCAGGCAGAAGAAATGCTAAAGGTTATAAAGGACACAGCTGCAAATGACCACAGTAGGTCAGATGCCCTCGTATTATTTGTTTCATCCCATGGTTCGAAAGACATAATCTATGGAACAGATAACAAACCGGTAGCTGAAAGTGATATAAAAGAATGTTTTAATTCTATAAATTGCCAAACACTGGCAAATAAGCCAAAGCTGTTGGTCTTCGACGTTTGCAGGGGGGATAAGGTCATGGAAGGATTAATACAGCAGAAGTCTTCGTTGGCGGCTTCTGACACCTCAGACAGATCAAACATGAAGGGACCTGTAATGTCCATGACAAAGAGCGACAGCAGCGAGGGAGTGGAAACCTCTGAGTGGAAACCAGTCCCAGAATTGGCAGACATGCTTGTTGCATATGCCACATGTCGAGGATATGTGGCATTTGCAGAAAGTCGAGGAGCCGTTTTTATCCAAAATTTTTGCCACAACCTTCTCAAGATGTGTAATAAACAAAGTGTAACAGACATTTTGCAATATACAGCAAAACACGTTTCTAGTGAATATCAAGATGAAAAACAGGTATATTTACAATTGCCTGAAACTGTGTCAACTCTGAGGCATAAATGGACTTTTTATTAATGATCAGAATTTTGATACTGGGTCATCTTTGTGAAATCATGCAAAAACCTTGTCGACACTCTTAGAGGCCATATATGTTAAATAATAATAAAATTGCTTTCAAATCTCTGATATGCAATTTCTTAAAACAATTTCATTGCAATTCAATTATAAAATCAAATTATTAAAGGTATTATTGATCCTTAGGGTGTCCTCTAATTAAATTGTGTTTTAATTTTGATACGTCAAAATACATGGCTGCCGTGGCTAAAAATATAACAGATATGTACATGTATGTCTAAGTTTGACTGCTAACATACCCTTGTTTTGCATGGGCGGCAAAGCACTTTTTACCTGCGTCGCCGATTTTGATCATTCTTTTTTATTGTACTCCTCAATAAATTCTGTCAACAAAATGTAACAACACCTTTGACGTATCTAGTACTGTTACATTGCTATAAGGGGTCAAAAAGGGGCCACACCCAAAAAATCGACTTTTTTATTTTTGGTCCGATTTTCAAAATCTTTTTTTCATTTGAATTCTTGTAAAAATCCCTGCCTGCGTTTTTCAATCAGATTTGCAATATCTCATACCGTTTTCGAGAAATTAGGGGTCAAAGGGGCCAAAAACGCCATTTATAAAAGTTTGTCCAGGCAAAGAGTTTTTTACCAATATTAAGTTGTAGTGGGCCAGCCAATTATTATGAAGTTTTAATATGATGATCATATCCAATAAAGAAATGTTGGTTTTGTATTTGGGGTTTGTTGCCCCTACTGTTTTAGAAAAAAAGGGCCAAAGGGGCCAAAACGGGTGTATTGACAAAACTGTTGTTGAATGTTCAATATTCATTCTATTTTGAAAATTCTTTTTTTGTTGAAGTGCTCATAAAATTCTGTCTACCAAATGTGTCCATGATTTTGACATTTATTTCACCATTACATTGCTACAGGGGGCTAAAGACAGGCCATGCCCATAAAATCAACTTTTTTATTTTTGGTCCGATTTTCAAAATCTTTTTTTCATTGGAATCCTAGTGAAAATCCCTGGCTGCAATTTTCAATCAGATGTTCAATATCTCTTACCGTTTTTTGAGAAATTAGGGGTCAAAGGGGCCAAAAACACAAGGCAAATTATTTTATACTTAAAATTGTGTTGTAGTTATTACATTTGTACATGTATATAAATAAGGCTTTTTGTATTAGATGTTGATGTAAATATATATGTGTCAAAAATGCATTTTTAAGTCCACCACAGGATGCATGTGTCAAAAAGCTTTGTAAGTCCACCATGGGCTTCATGTGACCAAAGCAATTGACTATCCATATTAGGCCTCCAACGTACAGGGTTAAACTTGTTGCGGTCGTATCATGCTGCGCTCGGCGTAGCTTTTTATTGACTACTGTAGCAATGTAACAGTGTATTATATATCAAAACCATTAATACATTTAGTTGAATGTTTCAAAATCAAACGAGAAAATAATCATTAAACAACAGTTTTGTCAATACACACGTTTTAGACCTTTTCTAAAACGGTAGGGGCCACAGACCCTAAATACAATACCAACCTTCCGTTAGTGGTTTATACCGTTATACACATCATATCAAAATTTCATAACAATCAGATTATCGCACGGAAACCAAATGTCCACCGACTACAACAACGACATGGCCATAACATTATAAAACAAAAATTTTGCGTTCGTATAAAAGTTGAAAAACAATATAAATTAGAGAAAAAGAAAACATGTAGAAATATTGAAAAATTAATTTCAAAAGATCAAATAGTAGATTGACGCTTTCAGCTATGAATAAAATTAAAAAAATTGATGATCATTTGGGATGCCCCTGAACAAATCATGAATTGGTGCACTGTTGAAATACTTCACGCGTATCGGAGCAACATCAAACATGCCTCAGAGAATACAGCGATTCACAAGGAATGAACAATGGGCCTCTTTCTTTTGTATCATCAGGTAGCCATTGACGACTTTAAAATGTTTTGGTCCCGTGCGGGGCCCGGGAGGCGAATAGGCCCGCAGCAGCGCTAAGCTTGTCGGTAAAAGTCCACTAAAGAGCGCTCAGAAACCTGACATCGGGGTCAGGCTGCTTAGCCCATAAAGCGACTGGGATGTGTGCTCCAGGTGGTAGAATGGGGCAGCCCTGTCATAATGAATGCCGGGGTCGTCAGGCTATAATGCAGAAAACCTGACCGCAAACCATAGTGGGCCAACGTGTGTGGAGAGGGCCACGCTTCATGCACGTAAAAGATCCCTTTGTGGACCGCCAAATAGTGCACCACATAGGCTTAATTTTCTGCCCCTACCCATCACTCCCCTTTTCCAGTGGTCTTCCTTTGTTTCCCATCCCACCCCCACGTTTCTCTTTCAGTGTGTGTAGGTCCAATCAGTATTCATCATTGTATTTTCGACAGATAAGGATTGATTGTGTGAAATCGGGTAAGGGTTGTCTATATTCCACTTAGGTAAGTGTTCTAACTAGTATGACCTCATTTCAGGTAAATGTTCTTCATTGTTGGTCACCATAGGTAAGGGTTCCAAATTGTTTGAAGTTTTTGGGGAGAGATTTCGTCGCTTTCTGGGTGCATTGGCCTATGGTGCATTGAGGATGCATTCGCCTGTCTTGTGAGTTGGTTCGTTTTCCTTCTGGCTTGTGGTCGTACATTGGCCCTTTTTCGCATGACATGCATGGGTCTGTGTTATGGGTGCTGTTTCCTGGGTGGGTCTACACAATACAGTTTGTTTTTTCAATTAGTTCTTGTCCTGATTATGACTGAAATATTGTTGACTGGACATAAAACAAACAAACAAACAAACAATAAAATGTTTTGTCAATACACCCGTTTTAATTGTTAACCGACAATAACGACAACGACGACGACATGACCATAACATTATAAAACAAAAAGTTTGCGTTCGTATAAAAAGTTGAAATCATCAGATTGAAATCATCAGATCACTGCTGTGCCCATCGAAAATGCGGAATTGCAATGACAATAGTACGAGGTTGTACATGTAGATGAATATTCAAATATTTCGGACGATGATTTCGAGATTAACCTGCCAGCAACATCAACACAGTCAAGGAGAACATGCCTCAGAGAATACCGCGAGTCACAAGGAATGCACAACGGGCCTCTTTCTCTTGTATCATCAGGTAGCCATGGACGACTCTAAAATGTCCTATATGGCATCTAGTGAAGACTACCTGACCTCGACGTCATCGGAATAAGCATGACTCACCCCAAGCTGTGGCTTGAGCTCAAGAAGTTTGTTGTGCTCAGCGGCAGCCCAAACCTCGTCCCATAAACTTTGAACATATATTCGGATTTTAATTTGTCGCCCTTTATTTTCAGTATTTTACCACTAAACCTGACCGTCTGTTGTCGCTTAAAATAAAGGTCAATCTTCGACATAGTTATCTTTCCAAGGCCCAACAACTGTCAGTGGTTAATCTATCCGGGAGAGCCAGAATAAAATCTATAGTATTTCAACTTCGATGTTACGATTGTAGTAGTAAATTAAATGTTTTACCAAATCATCAACGTGGAAAAACTTCAATTCACAAGACTGGACAAAACATTATATACGTCTACCAGCCTTCGCCTTACCATGGACTTCTTTCACATGTCTATTGAGATGAGATTTGACGGTAAAAGATTTGGAGCAGAGTTTCTCTGTTGGTAATGTAACTTTGTTGTAGAAATGTAAGAATGGAAATATTTATCATGTTCCCTAGGGGAATGTGGTAAGATGGACACAGATTCATCATCGTCGTCGATTGTAGCTACAATAATGTTGCTCCTTTGACACAGCTCTACAATGCGGCCCCATTGCTCGTAACGGTCGTACGGAGCAACGCCGAAAGCGAAATCACACCGGGCGCATTTCATTCTATTGGACATCAAATTTGGTATTAAATTATCGCACATAGTATTTTAATAGCGAATTTACTATAAATTCCGACTATAGCGCAGTATATAAGACTTTAGTTAAAATATCGATTTTTGAAGTAGATTGATCCTGAACTTTATAATGAAGTTCAGGATCAGAATTTTGAAAATGTTGGTTTTCTACCAAATTATTAGTTCCCTATGACTTTCGACTTAAATATTTAATGACTCGATATATATTTAAGTGTTATTAGACGTTACAAACCATCTTGAGGGGCTTGTTTAGGGGGGGTACCAATATCCCATATCCCCGTAATTTTTTCATCAAATATCCCATATCCCAAAAAGTCTTTTTCCAGTATCCCATATCCCTGTAAATAAAATGGACTTAAATATCCCATATCCCAGTAAGTTTTGCCTCAAATATCCCGTATCCCATGAAAAAATTGTGTAAATATCCCATATCCCAATATACCCTAAACAAGCCTCTCTTGAAGCATTGATTGAGTTGGAGAAAGAAATTCGACTTGCTCCATTACGAGTTATGGGACCGCATTGTAGCTCCGCCGAATCTTAAATGTCATAGGGAACTAATAATTTGTTAGAAAACCAACATTTTCAAAATTCTGATCCTGAACTTCATTACAAAGTTCAGGATCAATCTACTTAATAGTAAGTAAATGCGCCCGTTGAGATTTCGCTTTCGGCGTTGCTCCGTTACGAGCAATGGGGCCGCATTGTAGCTCCGCCCAATCAATGATGTCAAAGGAGCAACATTATTGTAGATAGTCTAAGTTGAACTTGGATCATTTAAGGTTATCGGACATGTTGAAAACAATGATGTTTAAGATTTCTTTCCAAAGGATGAAATCTGCATACCATTACTAGCATCAAAGTTTTCCATGCTGACATCAATTCTCTGGAGGTCAGCAGCCTGTCTTACAGAAATAGGGATCATGTTCCTCACACTTCCACGAACCTTTGTTAGAGAAGATCTGGGGATTCAGGTACCGAATCTGTTCAAGTGGCTTGGGTTGCCACCTTTTCCATCACCTTACAAACATCAAATTCTTTATTTTTTAGGTGTCTTCCTGGCACGCTATCAAGGAGATGTTTGACGGATTTGAATCGTTCTATAAGTTCTTCTTCTGTTCCACCATAATATACAGAAGTTTTGTCCTTTGATCGTATCAAATAGACAATAAACAATATTTTATTGGCACACACACAATTAATACAATTGGTTATGACCTATAATAAAAATAGTGCAATAAATGAACAATGATGATGGTATTAAGCAATAAAAAACATAATGAATGTGAAATAGTTATTGTAACACTTACTATTTTCTATTCAAAAATCATTGACCTATAAATGAAGACAGTTATTTTAGAACACAAGATGATTTTCTATAAAAACAGGATTTTAAAAAAGAAGGAGAATTTTTCCATTTAGTATTTTGAAAAATATTATTAATTCTGTTTTCAAAATTTAGCCGAAGTTCTTTATAGTTCTCACATTGTAGCAGTCCCGTGCGGGGCCCGGGTGGCGAATATGCCCGCAGCAGTGCCTAGCTTGTCGTAAGAGGCGACTAAGGGTCTTGGGATTCTGACGTCGGGTCAGTGCTCAGCTCGGGTCAGTGCTCAGCCCACAGAGCGACCAAGTGTGTACCCTAGGTGGCTGAATAGGGTAGCCCTCGTCCGCGGGGGTTGTCGGGTCTATAATACGGAAACCCTGACCACCGACCATAGTGGGCCAACGTGTGTGAAGAGTGCCACGCTTCATGCACGTAAAAGACCCCTTTGTGGACCGCCAAGTAGTGCACCACATAGGCTAAATTTTCCGCCCCTACCAACCTCTCCCCTTTTCCTGTGGTTCTTCAAAATTTACCGGTCCTTTGTGTCCCACCTCATTCCCATATTTCATTTATCATCATCATTTCATGTTCATTTTATCATCCTTTTCATGTTCATCGCCTGTAAATAACCTATATAGCGTTCCAAGGGCGTATAAGACCAACTCACTCACTCACTCACTCACATTGTAGCACAAAGTGCTCTTCGTCTTCAATTGGTCCTTTATCACATCAGGTGCATTTTCTATTTTCAACTGGAATAGAATGATGTCTTCCCGTTTCTATTGCCAAGTTGTGTGAGCACAACCTAAGTCTACTAAAGTTTGCCCTGTCGGACTTATTCGAAATGAACCCCTCCCAATCTGTGTTTTTTTTTTTAAATTGGCTAACTCCCTGCTTAAAGCTGCTTTTTGACGGAACAGAGCAGCTTTTTTACTTTTCGTCTGTTTAGCTGCTCTGGTGTTTCTTTGTGAGAACGCAAAAACATCCCCTCTTGGCGCTTTGCAGGGGATCTCCTGGTTTCAATACCTCACTCGTTCAGCCATCTGAGTCTAAAGATAGTGAAGAGTGAAATCTTATTAATCTTAATCAGTTATTTAAGACATGAAATTGGTAAACAATTAACCATTGAAAATGTATATGTATCAGGTTTAATGTTAATCTCGTGGTAAAGTATCAAGCTCAACTTTTAATGTGTCCGTTAAAACTGTATTTGGCTTCAATTTATTTTATGAGTTTTTATACGACCGCAAACAATTTGTGGACGTATAATAGTATGATGCTGTCGTCGTCGTCGTTGTCTGTTAACTGCTACTTTTATGTTTGTTGCCACAATAACTTTAGTTCTAGTCATCCGATTACTTTGGCATTGAAGTTCCTTGACATAAAAGGGTGAATGGGATTGATTTTGGGGGTCCCACCTTATTTTGTTTCGAAATTAGGGGCCCAAAAGGGGCAAAAAATTCAAATATTTTATTGTTTCCACTAGAACTTTGTTTCTTACTGGCTTATTGCTGTGAAATTTATAAAGAATGTTTCTTACAATAAAAGAATGAACCTGATAAACTTTTGCAGGCCCATTTTTTTCCCGTTATGTAATTAGGGGCCAAAATCGAAACTTTTATATTAGTGGTTCGATTTTGAAAATTGTTTTTTGCATGTTTTGTTGTTGTCAAATAGCGATACAAAATTGAGAGAAGCAAAGGTGTATCAAAGGGGTAATCAGTATCATAAAACCGTAAAGACAAAGACAAAACCGGCAGACAAAAACTCATGACAACAAAACAAACCACATAACAAAATAAAAACACACACACATAACAACAAAACCGCATTCAGCAACGTGAACTCAAGTCGAAACGAGAGTGAACTCAGGTGCTCTGGAAGAGTAAGCAGTTCCTGCTTGCTATGGCACACCCGTCACGTTGCCAAAGATCGATCAAGTGTTGGTCAAATCCGGAAAGGATGACATTACAAAACTCTATGTCAAACCAACATCTGTTCCCCAAGTGGCTGAAGAAGGTGGCCCTCAACCGTGTGGGTTGTCAGGTGTATAATACGGAAACCCTGACCGTTGACCATAGTGGGCCAACGTGTGTGGAGAGTGCCACGCTTTATGCACTTAAAAGACCCCTTTTTGGAGCGCCAAGAAGTGGACCACATAGGCTTAATTTCTGCCCCTTCCAACCGCTCCCCTTTTTCTGTGGTTCATAAAAATTAAACGGTTCTTTGTTTTCCTACCCATCCCCATACTTCATTTATCATCATTTTTATGTTCATCGCCTGTAAATAACCTAAATAGCGTTGCACGGGCGTAAAACAACTACACACCTACTCACTCACTCTGTCGTCCGTTAACAATTTTGAATTTGCCACAGACCCGGGAAACAATGACATGTTTTGATAATTCTATATAAAATCCAATTTTTAGGGAATCAGTTTAAAAATCTGAATGTGTTTGCTATGAAACAAAATATATTTAGAACATGTGATACATCAGACGATCACTTAGCACTTCAATGAAACCTTTCTTTTGCTTAACTGTTGAACACATGTGGTTGCAATTACAAGTTTTCAAAGCTAAAGTTTGCTTAAGGTTAACAAAATCTTCTGAACCATTTGAAAATCTCGATATAGAAATAGGAATTATAGATTCTGATCTTTTTGGAATGAGTTCAGCTTGAATTGTTCTACCAATACCAGACATTTCTTTTATAGTGCATACAAGAGCCCCTTTTCCATTACACAAGTATATCTCGTGTGTGCCAAAATTTGGATCATCCTTGTAATATTCTAGTCATAAGATCAAAGAATGATGAATATTGTCAACCAAATGAAAAGGAACTCCTTCAATTCTGAAATCTGATTTGATTGTGCCTTCCACATCTAGTTTATGCTTTATGTTTAAGATTACACCTTTAATTCTTGATTATTTTGATGGCCCTAATCTGTTGTTCGCATACATAAATTTTACAAAGAGTTCTTTGCTAATGATATTTATTGTTGCCCCACTATCGACTAGACCGGGAGTTTTTCTATTTCCAATATTAAGGTTAGTGTTGACACTTGTCACGTGACCAAAAACTTCTAAAATGCGAAAAAAAGTGCAAAGGTCACAAATACCTTTTAACTTGTGTTAAATAGTATAATTTAATAAAACTTACTCAAAATAAATTAGTTTTAATACAAATGAAACAACCATTCATTCATAATTAAAATTTTCAAATAAAACAAGGGAGATAATCCATTTGAAAAATGTCCAAAAAATTACAAAGATTTGTATTGTAGAGATAAATAAAGGTAATAACAAAACTACCGAACTTGAATGATCAATCTCATAGTCCAGAGAAAATGACAAAAACGAATCAGTCATACCGGAGAACAGGTGGATCAATGGTCCTGACTTGGTACAGGCATTTCAAACGAAATGGTGGGTTAAACCAGGTTTTATGGCGCCAAACCTCCCTCTTCCATTGCGATCTTAGGATCCGGTAATGACCATAGAACACAACATAGTTGTGAGACACAATAGGGATATTGAGGTGATCATCTCAGTACAGCACACCAGTCAAACACTAATTAAAACAATTAACTATCATATCTTTTAACTCAATTTTGAACTTTTCTACTAGTGGCTGATAACGAAGAAAGAATTTTTTAGTGATCGTATGAGACGTATTTTCTTATAGCCCTGCTTCAAAAGTCGGTCACGAAGAAACCGGTGTCTGATCAAAAAATCTGTGAAATGTGTGCAAGCTCTGCAAGTAAGTTGGTGACCCCCAGTTTTTTGTTTTATTTCATTGATTTTTATCATTTAAAAATAAAATTTAAATTCGTGGATTTTTTTTCTGCGACAAGATTATATGTTTATTATTTGACCTTTCCATGATAAACTATAGTTATTTGGGACAACTTTGAGCCTAAATTTTGGAAAAAAACAAGCCTGGAAAGGGGGTCCAATATTTTTTACACAAGATAAAGTATATACCTAATACTATTATATCCAAAAATTGGACATTTTCAATTCGGCATTATTTTGGGGGGCAAGTGTCCTCACTAACCTTAACGGCAACTAAATTTCTAGTCATGGGTGTTGTTGAACCAACAGCAGCACATTCATCTTCTATGTTTTTATGTTTGCTATCTCTATGCCTATCCCTAGTCAAATGCTTAAGAATAGGCGCGTCTCCCTATCGAGAAAAAATTTGATGTCCACTGCGACGAGGTGGCTTAATCCCTAACCTTACCAAACAGGCAGGACTAATGTGACCTCTTACATTACAATAGTGGCATGTTAATTTCTTAACAAAACAATTGTAATAATTTCCACAACACTTACCACAACTCCTCGACAGTGTTGATGTTGCTCCGATACGCTTGAAGTATTTCAACAGTGCATCAATGCATGATTTGTTCACCATCATCATTTTTTTAAAAGAGGTTCAGTTGTATTCAAAGTTGTAAGCGTCAATCTACATTTTGAACTTTTGAAATTATTTTATTTTTCAATATTTCTACATGTTTTCTTTTTCTCCAATTTGTTTTTTATCAAATAATTTGTTCCCGTTCGTTTTATTCTCGGTCTTTTGACAAGGTCAGGTTCAATAAAAAAAAATTATATCCAAACTTTATTTATATATTGCAATTTGTTTTTGTCTTGATGATGGCCGAAAGATTGCCGACAGGACACAAAAGAAACTACAATCAATCAACTTACCACAACTGTTACATTTCTGTAATGTCTCTGAACTTCCTTGATTATTTTGGTGGTTTTATTGTCTATTTCTATTGTATCCCACTGCAGCTGTTATTTGGGCTTCATTTTCCTCCCGTCCCGTGCGGGGCCCGGGTGGCGAATAGGCCCGCAGCAGAGCCTAGCTTGTCGTAAGAGGCGACTAAGGGTCTTGGGATTCTGACGTCGGGTCAGTGCTCAGCCCACAGAGCGACCAAGTGTGTACCCTAGGTGGCTGAATAGGGTAGCCCTCGTCCGCGGGGGTTGTCAGGTCTCTAATACGGAAACCCTGACCGCCGACCATAGTGGGCCAACGTGTGTGGAGAGTGCCACGCTTCATGCACGTAAAAGACCCCTTTGTGGACCGCCCAGTAGTGCACCACATAGGCTAAATTTTCCGACCCTACCAACCTCTCCCCTTTTCCTGTGGTTCTTCAAAATTTACCGGTCCTTTGTTTCCCACCCCATCCCCATATTTCATTTATCATCATCATTTTATGTTCATTTTATCATCCTTTACATGTTCATCGCCTGTAGATAACCTATATAGCGTTGCACGGGCGTAAAAGACCAACTCACTCACCCACCTCTCCCCTATTTCCTGTGGTTCTTCAATATTTACCGGTCCTTTGTTTCCCACCCCATCTCCATATTTCATTTATCATCATCATTTCATGTTCATTTTATCATCCTTTTCATGTTCATCGCCTGTAAATAACCTATATAGCGTTGCACGGGCGTAAAACACCAACTCACTCACTCACTCATTTTCCTCCCTGAGAAATGTTGCTTGATGATATGTATCATGGCCATATCAGTTGGGTTAGCATTGGTTATTCCGAGGGTTGTTTTACCTGTTTCGGCTTTGATTCTTAAATCTTTTAAGTCTTTAGGATTTTGAGGAATTACAATTTGCGAAATAACTGGTTTCAATCCTTTCCTTGACTTCATTACCACGACTGACTTAGATATTTTTGCATCTGCACATAGTTTAATAATTCGATTAATGTAAGCATTAACCGTTTTCTAAATAGACTGCTGAATTTCCAATAGTTCTATGAGGGCTGATGGGCGAAATCGTTGATAAAATTCTTCCTTCAGGTCGTCTAATGATATGATGGAATCTGCAATTGACTGATACCAGGTTTCCGCTATTCCTTCTAAAAAGTTGGGAAGATTCATTTACAACAGGTAGGATCTCAACCTCTGAACCACGGAGGTCGTTCGTCAAATTTCTTTACAGGATTAATGTGGATGTTATGTGCAGGCGGAGTTGCATGTGTTACAGCTGAAGAAGGTGGAGGCGGTTGTGGTGGAAGTATGCTGCTGATTGATCTTTTCATTCCTTTTGAACCTGACCTTGTGGTTTTTGTTGCTAGTGGTGTTGAGACTTGACCTGTGGCACCAGAACTTGTACCGGTAGTTGTGGCTTGACCTGCTGTATAAATGATGAGCCACCTGCTGCCATCTCCATGATTTCTTTTCTTGCTTGTTGCCGAGTCTTCATACACTTACTGCTTTCCGGGATTTTTGGGTTGCTCCTCCACTTTTTATACTGTATTTTTGTACTAGACGTTGTATAGTCAACTTTGTGTTGGATTCTTTGGTGTTATTCTGGCTCGAGCGATCTGGTTTTATCCGGGGGAAATCTCACAGGTAAACCTTAGCTTGTAGTGTATGAGACCGTGATGGCGATGTTTTGTATGTAAGGATGAAAACGAAGATATAATGTCTTTAATGGTGGTGTCTTTGGCCAAACAACAGAAACAACACAAGACCTGTGGTTGCTGGCTGTAATATATAAAATAAAGTTCTAAAAATAAACGTTTATTAATGGCTCTGGATCCGCATGCATGATGATAGAGAAACAATGAATAAAGCTAAAGAAAGAAAACCTAAATGGAACAAAAATGAAATATATAAAATATAATAAATGACTTTAAATAAATTAGCATTAAACTTAAATGTAAAATTGAATAATTAAATTTGACATGACACCGCTTAGTTTGTTATACTTTGTTATACTAATAAAGACAAATTTAAGAAATAATGCTTCCAAGCTTTTAACCCCATAGCTTTGGACTTGGAGTTTAATAAGAGTCAGAAACACTTTTGAAGTAAAAGAAGATCTTTCTTAATTTATCAAACTGTAATTATCTCCCTTGAGAAAAGTTAAAAATAAATCCTTTTGCAATTTCGTTAATTAAAAAGTCATTTTCAATTTTGAATAGTTAGTTAGTTATTGCTAACATGTATAAATATTGTTTTGGTTATTTGATAAAGATTAAGTGGATATACCTACTAGTATATTAAATGTCGGAGGCATTACATCTTGTAAAATACCGATGTTAGAAGGAACCCAAGCAACAGTCGGTAGGTTATCCTTCATGACATTGGTAGTCGATGCACATGTTGAAGGCTGTAAATGAATTTGACTCTGAGAAACTGTAACCGTGTTGGCGGGGACTTGGTCTGGAACAGCAGTAGATAGGATTAGTGTCGGTGTTCTCGGGTTAGAACCTAAAGATCTGTTGGGTCTGGTCCTTGTGAAACATGATTCAGCTAGACGATATGGGGCCTTCCTAGATGTTCGTTGACTTCTTTTTACATACGACGTTTTTTTTTCTAGAACTCAAAGTAATAACAAAATTACCGAACTTTTTGAAATGGTCTGGTTTACTAGGTTTAATTCTATTGTGTATACGTTAAGTTTAATTTAATATTAATGCAAGTGGTTGAGTTAGTGTAAGAGTGAGTAAGAGATTTTGTATATCTGATTGAAGAATACAGGCAGGGATTTACAATGATTCCCCCTTTCCAAAAAAAAAAAAATAGAAAATAAATTTCATGATGTCATACAATCTTTTCTAGACATTGAGCTCCTAGTTAAGGTGTAAAATACATCCATTATATTGATCAATAATGGCATTATTTTGGATCATACCGTTGACCCAAAGTTTTGCTGGTGACCACCAATGTTTATTTCTCTATCCATGACTGTTATATCCCTTTGCAAATTTGTCAAGTGCGGCATTGATCCGTGGTGTAAAATAATCATTTTATCAAATAATATCGATGTCCATGTTAATACCCAGTAAGTCATTACCTTCAAGGTGATTAAATATTGCTTAAAATGTTTTTATGACAGCATAATAAAAATCAGTTCTGCTATACATCTCTAACGCTCTGGGTTCTTGAACCGCATGAGCTAGCGAAGTGACCCATGGTCCGTCCGTAAAACAAACTTACGCCCATACAGATAGTGTTTGTAATGTTTCACAAAATATAATAGACATTCCTCCACAGCCTTTCATTTCTGCTATAACTATGAATCGATTTTCCATATATGAAACTACCGGTCCGTGCCCCGTTTTGTCCTCCATAAATTGTGCCACCAACACATTCTCTGTTCCACGACCCCCCTTACCCTAGATGGTAAAGAATAATTTGCAACAGCATCTTGAAATATATCATAAAGAGTTCCAGCCAAGTTTTTGTTAGAACACATTAGAAATAAAATTAACTTTGAATATCCATCTATTCCTCCATGGGTTACCAAATTTGCTAAATTACATAAAAATCCATACGAACAGCGCTTCATTGCAGGGTCATCAAAAGTGCCTGTTTCGGTTCTGTTGACTTCAATACCAACGGCAATAAAATCCGGCCTCCAGAAATATTACGATTGTTATTCTAGAAATGGTGTCGATCAAATGTGGATCCGCCTGAAGAATTCGAAAGAACTATTGGAGATTCTCAACTCGAAATCAGTTTCATCTTGCAACAGCATCAAAATTTCGATTTCACCACTCTTTACACTTCCATTCCTAATGAACAACTCAAATCACGAATGGCACAGCTTAATAAACGCAGTTTTTTCAAAAGGAATGTAAAACGCAGGTACAAATATTTGGTAGTCGATTACAGCAAGACTTACTTTGTCATGAATGAGTCTTAGAAAAAGAAGTATACAGAAGACCAAATAGTCGACATGCTCAATTTTCTTATCGACAACATATTTGTTCAGTTTGGTGGACGTGTTTTTTCAGCAAACAATAGGGATTCCAATGGGTACCAATTGTGATCCTTTTGCTTACTGATTTGTTTCTAGATTCATATGAAGCAGACTTCTTACAATCTCTTCTAGACGAAAAAAGACCGTAGACTAGCTCTCTAAAGTATAAAAAAAACTCATTACATCAATACATACATTATATTGATACACTATCATGTATGGAATAAGAATAATAACAAATCTACAGAACATGGGTGACTGATAAATCGCATTTGTCCATTATAAAACAATGAAAAAGACAAAGATGTATCAGAGAAAATGGATCTCAATGGTTCTGACTTGGTACAGGCATGTTTAAATAAATGTGAGATTAACCCAGGTTTTATGGCACAATATGTACATTATCCATTGTAATCCTCTTGTCCAACATTTGTTTAATAGGATAATTTTTCTGTTTTAATAATCATCTTTTTCTGTTACTTTTGTGTATTGAATATCAAACAAAAAGTTCTTTGAGTAATTATAACATTAACTGGTAAACATTTAGGGTTGGTTTTGTATCCTATGCATTATATGTTATATACAAGTGTATAGGGCCATTTGTAAAACACAGCCAAATTGTTGTTTGAACACATCAGAAATGAAATTAACTTTGAATATCCATCTATTCCTCCATGGGTTACCAATTATGCTAAATTACATAAAAATCCATACGAACAGCGCTTAATTGCAGGGTCATCAAAAGGTATCACTGAACCTCTTTCGGTCCTGTTGACTTCAATACCAACAGCAATAAAATCCGGCCTCCAGAGAAATATTACGATTGGTGTTATTCTAGAAATGGTGTCGATCATCTTGCAACAGCATCAAACTTTCGATTTCACCACTCTTTACACTTCCATTCCAAATGAACAACTCAAATCACGAATGACACAGCTAAATGAACGCAGCTTTACCATATTTAAAATCAATTCTTCGGTAGAAGCTGAGAAATTGTACTCCACAGATTGACTTACAAGGTGATTGGAGTATAGCCCCTCTCTTTTTGGGGGTATAAAAATAAAATTGGCCCTTCAGTCCCCAATGTTTTAAGTGCAGTTCTCTGTAAGAATCAGGCAAAATTGAAAACCTTTGAATCATGATTTTAAAAATACACGGTTTTGACAATGAATTGTCATTCAAAATAGCTTTCTGATGAAGAAACAATCATTTGTTGTCATCTCCAGTGTCAGAGGATTTAGTATGACTTGACAGGAGTTATCTCCCTTAGATCAAAGTTTAATTTGCATTTCAACCAAAATATATCTCAAATTCCTGACACTTTTGAGTAGTGCCAATACATTTTTAGCTATGTGAGCTATTGTCATCACTTGGCGTCCGTCGTCTGTCGTCCGTCAGCATGTTTTTGCTCTGTAGAATGAAAACTATTGCAGATAGAGAAAAGGTGCTGCTTGCTAAAATGTTCAGCTCATTAAGCTCTGCAAAAGTCTTCATTGGGTGGAAGTTGTCAGATGACCCTTTATAGGGGTTATGGCCCTTTCAAGGTAAAAAATTGCGTTTTTTTTTATGTTTTTGCCCTATAGAATAAAAACCATTGCAGATAGAGAAAAGGTGTTGCTTGCTAAAATGTTCAGCTCATTAAGCTCTACAAAAGTCTCCATTGGGTCGAGGTTGTCTGGAACTTTGTTGTCATTTTTATTTGGAACACACGTGAAGGTTAGCACTGCTGGTGGAGTTTAAATTCCCCGAGGTTAGCCTGCTCCGGCACCAACACTTTTGTGTTGGAGAACACATCAAAGCTTTAAATTATCCGTATAAATTTCAAAATTGTCAAACCCTAAGGTTCTTCTTACCCCAGACATAGGTTGATCATCTTAGTAATAATTTGGTTCCTCATTTCGGTAAATTTGGTTTTATTGTTCTATGCTCTTCATAATCATATAGTGTTTGGCATTTTCAATATTTTTGGTAAAGCGCCTCTGATGAGTCTTGAATAGACGAAACGTGCGTCAGGCGTAGCAAAATTTATTGTCTGGAACTTTGTTGTCATTTTTATTTGTCAGATGACCCTTAATAGGGGTTATGGCCCTTTTAGGTCAGAAATGGCATTTTTTATGTTTTTGCCCTATAGAATGAAAATCTATTGCAGATAGAGAAAAGGTGTTGCTTGATAAAATGTTCACCTCATTAAGCTCTATAAAAGTCTTCATTGGGTCGAAGTTGTCAAATGACCCCTAATTAGGGTTATGGCCCTTTACAGGTCAGAAATAGCGTTTTTTCATGTTTTTGCCCTATAGAATGAAAACTAATGCAGATAGAGGAAAGGTGTTGTTTGCTCAAATGTTCAGCTCATTAAGCTCTACAAAAGTCTTCATTGGGTTGAAGTTGTCGGATGACCCCTAATAGGGGTTATGGCCCTTTTAAGGTCAAAAATAGCGTTTTTTCATGTTTTTGCCCTATAGAATGAAAACTATTTACATCTCGTATATCCGTAGGATCTTGAGATAAAGGACACTACAGATTCTAGGAGGTCCGCTTCATATCTGGATCTATTTCTCGAAATTGACACACAAGGAAGACTTTGTACAAAGCTCTATGACAAACGTGGTGACTTCAACTTTCCAATAGTTAACTTTCCCTTCCTGTAAAGCAACATTCCGGGAACTGCTTACTCTTCCGGAGCACCTGAGTTCACTCTCGTTTCGACTTGAGTTCGCGTTGCTGAATGCGGTTTTGTTGTTGTGTGTGTGTATTTTATGTTGTTATGTGGTTTGTTTTGTTGAGATGATTTTTTGTCTGCCGGTTTTGTCTTTGTTTTTACGGTTTTATGATACTGATTACCCCTTTGGTACACCTTTGCTTATTGCAGAAAGAGAAAAAAATTGTTATTGCTTAAATATTCAGCTCATTAAGCTCTACAAAAGTCTCCGTTGGAGTGAAGTTGTCAGATGACCCCTATTAGGGGTTATGGCTCTTTAAGGTAAAAAATAGCATTTTTTCATGTTTTTGCCCTATAGAATGAAAACTATTGCGGCAAGCTTGCTAAAATGTTCAGCTCATTTATACTCAGGAAAGTCTCTGTTGTGTCTAAGTTGGGAGTTGACCCCTTAAAGAAGAGACCATTATGGCTTAAGGACCAGGTGAGCGATTCAGGCTCCTGGCAGCCTCTAGTTAAAACGTTATATCCTCTGACACCATAAGTCCAATCGAAACCAAACTTAATATGGTTGTTCATTAGCATTCGGTGCTTAGAACTGATGCGGGGATTTTTGATTCGTCGTAAAACATGGCCGCCTTGGGTAAAATGCAGTTTTTTGCAAAAAACTCTAAAACGGCTTCAGATACTAGTATCAAAGTTCTGGCATAAGGTAAAAGTGATCAACACCTCAAGATCTACCTACCCTAAAATGTTGAAAAAAATCCAACAAACCATGTAGGAGTTATTGCCCTTTTTGTGGATTTTTTGCAAATTTTGCACCTCTTGTAAACTATACAAAATACTTGAAAAATTTGATTTGCATATTGTTAAGCACATCAAGATTTATAAACGTTGTAGGACCTTTCCTTTTAGGAGTTATTGCCCTTAGAACATCAAAATTGAGCATTTTGAGAGCATTTCCTCATTACATTGAAAAAGTTAACTCCTGACACTTTAAGTCCAATTCGAACCAAACTTGGTATAGTTGTCAATTACCATTAGGTGTATAGAACTGATGTTGGGATTTTTGATTGGTCATAAAACATGGCAACTGTGGCTAAAAAAAGAACATAGGGGTAAATGACAGTGTTTTTTTTCAAATAACTCAAAAACGGTTACAGATTTTAAAATTTTGATTGGAAACAAAAGTGATCAGCACCCCAAGATCTACCAGCTCTGAAATTTTGAAGAAAATACAACAACCCATGTAGGAGTTATTGCCCTTTTTGTGGATTTTTTGCAGATTTTGCACATGTATAGCTCAATATCTTGAAAACTATACAATATATTTGAGAAATTTAAATTGCATATTGTTTCGCACATCAAGATCTACAAAATATGTTAAGGGTCAACCTTGTAGGACCTTTCCTTTTATGATTTATTAAAATGGTTGAAGAAGCGAAATTCCTTGGCGTTCTTTTTGATAAAAAACTGTCCTTTCTACCCCATATCAAAATGCTAAAATCAAGGCTCTTGATATTTTAAAAGTTGTCTCCAGTACTGACTGGGGAGCTGATAAATCTGTTCTTTTAAATTTATACAGGTCCCTTGTAAGATCGAAATTGGATTATGGTTCTATTGTATATGGATCAGCTAAAAAGTCTTATTTGCAAATTTTAGATGCTGTTCATCATCAGGGATTGCGACTTTGCCTCGGTGCATACAGGACATCTCCTATTGAAAGCCTGTATGCGGAAGCAAATGAACCATCCCTGAAACATCGTAGAATAAAACTCGGTCTCCAATATGCTACGAAGCTGAAAGCTTTCCCAGGTAACCCTGCCTACGACTGTGTTTTTAACCCACCTCTAAAAACTGTTTATGAAAAACACGAAAACAAAACTCCTCCATTTGGCATTCGTATTGCACCACATTTAGCTAATCTTAATATTGATTTGGAAACGATAAAACCTGTTACATCTTTAAAAGTTCCACCCTGGGAACTTCTAAAACCTGAATTTAATTTTGATCTTCGAAAACATAAAAAGACTGAAACAAATCATTTGCTCATTCAACAGGACTATTGTGAAATTAAATCTAAATACCCTGATTTTCTGACTGTTTATACAGATGGTTCTAAAGATGGTGATAGCGTTGCGTCTGCTGCTATCTTGGGTAATAGCACTTCCACCCAACGCCTCCCATCTTCTGCTTCCATTTTTACAGCTGAAGCAAGAGCCATCATTTTAGCCCTTCGTTTAATTGATGCTTCAGAGCACGCACAATTCTTTATCTGTTCTGATTCTCTCGCTTGTCTTTTGGCAATTGAGAACTGCAAACTTAAACATCCATTAATTAGTAAAATTGTTTACATGATTCACCAATTGATGAGAGGTGGTGCAGAATTGATTTTCCTATGGGTACCCAGTCATACTGGTATTCATGGGAATTCAGTCTTGGACAGGGTTGCGAAGGAAGCCCTTCGCAAACCAATTTCTAAATGTTTTATTCCCTATTCGGACTGCAGAAATGCAATCCGTATATATGTTCAAAGTTTATGGGATGAGGTTTGGGCTGCCGCTGAGCACAACAAACTTCATGAGTTAAAACCACAGCTTGGGGAGAATCATGCTTAATTCCGATGCCGTCGAGACCAAGTGGTCATCACTAGATGTCGTATTGGACATTCTAGAGTCACTCATGGCCACTTGATGACACAAGAGAAAGAGGCACCTGTGTGCATCCCTTGTGACTCTCCGTATTCGGTGAAGCATGTTCTCCTTGACTGTGTTGATGTAGCTCCAATACATGTGAAGTATTTCACCTGTGCTTCTATGCACGATTTGTTCAGCGGCACTCCAAACGATGCCATCATCCACTTCCTTAAGGAAGTTGGATTGTATGCAAAATTATAGTTTTGTTGTTTTTTAAATATTTTACTATTTATAAACATTTAATTTGTTTCACCTGATAATTTTGTATGTTCTATTTACAATTGTCGTTTGATAATATTAGTTTTAGCTTTTACTTAAATTATTTTAAGTGTTTACTTTTATTTATTTATTAGCAATAACAATTTGTTTTAGTCTCGGTCTTTTGACTTAGTTTTACTTTAAAGATTTATTAAGTTATAACATGTTTTTGTCCCGATGATGGCTGCAATATCGCCGACGGGACATAAAGCAGATACCAATCAATCAATCAATTTATGATTTATTGCACTTAAAACGTAGAAATATATCATTTTTAGCTCACCTGGACCGAAGGTCCATGTGAGCTATTGCCATCACTTGGCGTCCGTCGTCGTCTGTTAACAATTTTCAAAAATCTTCTCCTCGGAAACTACTGAACAGAATTTAATGAAACTTGGTATGAATGATCCTTAGGGTGTCCTGCACCAAACTTGTGTTTCGATTTTTGATCCGCCAAAAAACATGGCCACCGTTACTAAAAATAGACCAGGGGGGTCAGACTACTGTTTTTGGCTTGTAAATCAAAAAGTATAAGAGATAGATTAAATCTGATGCCACCTTACTGCTTCAGCATCAAAAGTTTTACGAAAGTTGTCAGATGATCTCTTATAGGGGTTACAGCCCTTTAAAGGTGAAAAATAGCGGTTTTTCATGATTTTGGCTTATGGAATGAAAACTATTGCAGATAGAGAAAAGCTGTTGCTTGCTTAAATGTTCAGCTCATTTAGCTCTACAAAAGTCTCCATAGGGTCAAAGTTGTCAGATGACCCCTGATAGGGGTTACAGCCCCTTAAAGGTGAAAAATAGTGTTTTTGGCCTACAGAATGAAAACTATTGCAGATAGAGAAACAGCCCCTTAAAGGCAAAAAATAGTGTTTTTGGCCTATAGAATGAAAACTATTGCAGATAGAGAAAAGCTGTTGCTTGCTTAAATGTTCAGCTCATTAAGCTCTACAAAAGTCTTCATAGGGTCCAAGTTGTCAGATGACCCCTTATAGGGGTTACAGCCCCTTATAGGTGAAAAGTCCCGTGCGCGGCCCGGGTGGCGAATAGGCCCGCAGCAGAGCCTAGCTTGTCGTAAGAGGCGACTAAGGGTCTTGGGATTCTGACGTCGGGTCAGTGCTCAGCCCACAGAGCGACCAAGTGTGTACCCTAGGTGGCTGAATAGGGTAGCCCTCGTCCGCGGGGGTTGTCAGGTCTATAATACGGAAACCCTGACCGCCGACCATAGTGGGCCAACGTGTATGGAGAGTGCCACGCTTCATGCACGTAAAAGACCCCTTTGTGGACCGCCCAGTAGTGCACCACATAGGCTAAATTTTCCGCCCCTACCCACCTCTCCCCTTTTTCCTGTGGTTCTTCAAAATTTGCCGGTCCTTTGTTACCCACCCCATCTCCATATTTCATTTATCATCATCATTTCATGTTCATTTTATCATCCTTTTCATGTTCATCGCCTGTAAATAACCTATATAGCGTTGCACGGGCGTAAAACACCAACTCACTCACTCACTATAGGTGAAAAATAGTTTTTTTGGCCTATAGAATGAAAACAATTGCAGATAGAGAAAAGCTGTTGCTTGCTTAAATGTTTAGCTCATTAAGCTCTACATAAGTCTTCATAGGGTCGAAGTTGTCAGATGATCCCTTATAGAGGTAACAGCCCCTTAAAGGTGAAAAAAAGTTTTTTTGGCCTATAGAATGAAAACAATTGCAGATAGAGAAAAGCTGTTGCTTGCGTAAATGTTCAGCTTATTAAGCTTTACAAAAGTCTTCACAAGGTTGAAGATGTCAGATGACCCCTTATAGGGGTTACAGCCCCTTAAAGGCAAAAAATAGTGTTTTTGGCCTATAAAATGAAAACTATTGCAGATAGAGAAAAGCTGTTGCTTGCTTAAATGTTCAGCTCATCTAGCTCTACAAGTCTTCACAGGGTTGAAATTGTCAGATGACCCCTTATAGAGGTTACTGCCCCTAAATTTACGTGTTTTCATGTTTTTGGCTTCTATAATGAAAACTATAGCAGATAAAGAAAAGTGGTTGCTTGCTTAAATGTTCAGTTCATTAAGCTCTTAACAAAAGTCTCTATAGAGTCAAAGTGTTCAGATGGCCCTTAATATAAATAACATCATTTTTGGCCTACAGAATGAGAACAATTGCAGATAGAGAAAAGCTGTTGCTTGCTTAAATGTTCAGCTTATTTAGCTCTACAAAGTTCTTTATAGGGTTGACATCAAGACCAGGTGAGCGATTCAGGCTCCTGGGAGCCTCTTGTTACAGCATTTTCTCATTTCAACTCCTCTAACACTGTAAGTCCAATTGGAACTAAACTTGATATTGTTGTTTATTAGCATTAGGTGTATAGAACTGATGTGGGGATTTTTGATTGGTTGTAAAACATGGCCACTGTGGCTAAAAATAAAACATTGGGTTAAACTGCATTTTTTTGCTAATAACTCAAAAAGGGTGACAGATTTTTGAATGAGAACTAAAGTGATCAGCACCTTAAGATCCACCATATTGTCAAATGACCCCCTTATTAAACTAATAATCCTTTCAATGTCAAATAGATTTTGTCTAATAACCTTTGCTTCAGGCACATATGTCAGGTGAGCGATATGTGTGCCTGAACTATAGGCTACTAGTTTTAGGCAAATACTATTTAATATTGACATTTTTAAGTGGAATAAACCCTAAAATGAACAACACTACAATGTTGACCTTTTATATATTTTGTAGATCATGATGTGATCAAAAATTTGTGTATTACCTAAGGTGCCATGACATTTAAGTGGCCGCAAATTGCACATTTCTGCAAAGGCACTTCGCATTTAATGCTTTACAATGTTGACATTTGTTGGATGTAAATGCATGTCCAGTGAGATTCGGGATTACTGAAATAATAAACAATGGCTATTAGTAAAAAACATTTAGATTGTGCAGATCAGATACTTATACATTTTATTCAATTTTAACAGTGAGTGAATGAATACCAATTATAAAACTAGAGAAGAGAATGAGGAGCTGCAAAAAATGCTCCTGCATCCTGCTTGCTCTCATGAGTATTCTGTCTACAAAGATAAGTTTTGAATTCCTCGAACAACATTGAGAAACGTTCAAAGCTATACGAAATTTTTGCTCTTTTATCGGCAATGGTTTTGTCTGTCACTTCAGAAAGTTCGATCTTGAGGGCAATTTCTGACTCTGCCCATGCTTTATCCAATTTTGAAATGAAATTGTCTCTAGTAATATTCCTGACCCTTAGGAGTAAGGTGGCGAGAACGTATCGTCTTCCCAGTCGTCTGACATCTTGGAACTTATCACGCTTTTTTACTATTCAGTCCTGTATCCCGGGGGAAATGACCTCTAGTTTAACCGGACCCATTTGTATTAATCATGACCCGAATGCCGTTCCATACTTTAAAAAATCCGACGAAAAGGGGAGGTAGGTAAAAGCAAAAATCGAAAAAATTTAAAGGGAATTCAGGCCAAATACTTATTTAAAAGGGGAAAGGGACAAACGCTTAACCATTATAATAGCTTTTACTGGCAAAATATCATGAAAATACTCCCAAGTGTTTCACAAAGGTCATAAATGAGAACGTTACATCAAAAAACAAATTATCGCTTGTTAAAGTACAAAAATACAAAATACTGGACTTTCAATGGTATCAGTGAACAACATAAATATGAAATTAACTTACAGCGTGGTGCAGTTTTAATGTCCGAGAAGATTTAACATAGAAATAATTGAGTTGAAACAACGTGACTCTGAATAACAAAGAAAATAAGAGAAGACAACTCTAATCAAAATTCCTACGGAACACAAGGGAGACATAGTATCATGACATTGGCAGTTGTATTATCGTTCGTTAACATTTGTACAACAGGTATCGGAGGTTGACGTTTTATCTTATGATTCATTTCTGAATATTATATTTTTATTTATTTTTATTTTTGCTGGTATTTTGCGCACAACTTTACCGATTGCATCAATATACATTGTACATTTTCTGTGCTTCTTTAAGATGTTTCTGAATATTTTTAATTGTTGTTTTTTTTTCCAGTAAAATATACATGACGTATAATAGAAAAGCGGTCAGCACCTACGTACTGCATATAACCTTTTTTTTTTACTCTCTTGGTCCAACTCCTTGTAAATATGTTTGTTAAAAGAACGTCTGCAATGTCGTCTTTTGCATATCTTTGACGAACTTCATAGAGTACCTGACTTGGTACCTCTTTTGTTTTATTGCCTCCTCTAAGGACCGAGGAAGCATAATAGATATAGTCGAATAGTAAAAACCGGATGGTCCTTCTAGTTTTTTTTACAGTGTTCCGACTTATGGGTACAATCCATTTCCGATGTCATGTTCACGTTGTCCATAGGTTTGTTTTAATGGTGAAAATATACAGCGATGACTTTCCCTTGTGCTTGCAATATGCTTTGCTGACAGAGTAAGGTAAATTATTCTTTCGAGAGTCAGATTTTTTCTTTGGTTCTATTATACACAAACTTTAAGACACAGGAAGAATAAGTTCTTGCAAAATGTGTGGCAAACGCATCTGTCCAATTGCCACACAAGGATAACCACTTTGTTTGCTTTTTAGGATAAGGTTTGATGGAATCATCTGGAGTAAAGCTTTTAATGACAATATTGCTTAGTTAGTCAAGCCTTACAAAAATCAATATTTTTAAATGACCCCTTATATGAGTTAAAGTTCTTTAAATGTCAAAATAACTGTTTAATAACTATGTATATATTAAAGTCAATTTTTGGGATGCGCCCATGTTTTGACCCCCCCCCCCCCCTGTAGCAATGTAACGGTGCAATATATATCAAAACCATTGACACATTTAGTTGACAGACTTCAATGAAGAATTCAATAAAAAAAGATTCACAAAATTGAATTTTTAATTAACATTCGACGACAACGACATCGC
The DNA here is from genome assembly GCA_963971305.1 of Arcuatula senhousia. Taxonomy (NCBI): domain Eukaryota; kingdom Metazoa; phylum Mollusca; class Bivalvia; order Mytilida; family Mytilidae; genus Arcuatula; species Arcuatula senhousia. The sequence goes on from OZ020314.1 coordinate 48,391,698, forward strand.
CATAACATTATACGATCGCAAAAATTTTTGGTCGTATAATTAGAGTATAATGGATATATAAATAATGTTTACACGAATATAGTCCGGGGGAGTTTTAATTTACCAAATAAATAACATCATTATATTTCATATCAAGAAAAGGTTGAAAAATAAGTATTTATTAATACTTGTATACCTAATAAAAAAATTAAAAATTGTATGCTTACAAAAAGAATACGCAGTGACCAATGTAGACTACCAGCATTGTGCATGTTGTGTAGCAACATTCCGTCCCTAGTTGATTCGTTACTCCAGAGCTTGCGGGAATAACATCGATTCCCTTGGCAGAGAATCACGTTTGACACAGACATTGTTAACACAGAGTTAATGTGCTACACGGTTGCTGTCTTCACTCAAGAAATTTTACGGTAGACACCATGCACTCGTAGACAAATATGAGATTTCAGTGATTATTGTCTAATATATTGTGGGCGGTTTCTTTTTTACCAGCTCGTAGGACGATGTACTTGTTGCCTTTTGCCTTTATTTCCATTCTTATATGTTCTGAGCTAAAGTTTTCTTTCTTTTTACCATTGCTTTTTCTGGATGTAGCTTGTATGGTTTCTGGATGATATTTGGTTCCAATGCATCCTTGTCATAGTCATGGCATCAAGTGTACACGCCTTATGTTTTGCGATTTGATTGTTCCACCCTCTGAAGTGGAACACAGTTTTTCCATGAAAGAAACGGAATCAAAAGTAGAAGTTTATTTATCTACTGAAAGCCTCATCAAGAAATAAATTCAGGATTTTCAGCAATTAAAATGACCAAAAGAAAAAAGGGTTGTATCAGAAAAACATTTCAGTAGCCCTTGTCTTTTCTGTTCCGCTTCTCAAATATCTGTAAAATAAGAAGATGCAGACTAAAAATAAAATGTCATTCAATTTTTGTTTTCAATAGATTTCAGTAAACCTTTTGAATTTTACAAATAAGGCCACACGTGATTAATTACTTGTTCGCTTGTAAAATTTGATTGTCAAGAAAAAAATATTTTTAAAAATATATAATTTGTCTCTGTCCGCATCCTTTTGTTCTCAAATGTTAATTTATACCCCTGATCAGTGATTTGATGACAAATACTTTCCTCTTTGTCTGTCTAACCAAGCTAGCTAGCATATAATTTCTCTAAACTACATGTATTAAATACAAAAGAATATGGAATATGTGCCAAAAAGACACGATCCACATAACACGATTTTAATATACGATATTGAGATGTGGAATAAGTGTACGCGACACAACAAACATAAGCAAACAGCAATTCAAAAAATCACAACGGAAAACAGCAAGCAGTCTTCAACATGATCATAGGTCACTGCTTACCGTCTTGCATTGGCCCAAGACTTATAATACAATACAAAAGTATCAAAACCAATCCCTAAATCATCAACGAAAGACTCAATTCTTGACATAAAACAGTTAACATAGAATGACAAGGACAAACAAAGGCTTTGGCAAAGTTTCCTGGCTTAGGACAGGCACATATAAAATGTGGCGGGGTTAAACTAGTTTTTTTTGGATCCAACCTTCCCCCTATTGATAAGCTTGCACAAAGCTACATTTAAAACACATTGTAAAACTCAATCGACAAAAGTTCAATTCAACAAGAGAGAACCTAAGACAAAATATTGTACGAAAACAACAAGACAAGGAGGAACTCTCTTTAGAACACTCGAAGTTACTGGCAACTAGCTAAGAAACATTTATCGATTGATGTAAAAGAATCAAATACATCAGTTCTAAATCCGACACCCCACGTCAAAACAATGAATGATTAAGAGTTGTATCACCATACAGAACCGACATACTTGATCGCTGTGGTGCTTATAAATAAAACAGTGGATACAAAGTGAAAATTTAACGTTTTAAAGTTACTATCAAGCTATCAATATTTCTGCCAAAACATACCAAATGCAAAGATTTTACTAAAACATTGAATTCGTATCCTTTTTTCAAAAGGTTTTTAAGCCAGGTTTTAATTTCCATAAGGTTGTTTTTGAATTTTTGTGCAAAAATGGCAAAGGCAAAATGGAACAAGCACGAGCACATAACCGCATAAATATCAACTCAAGTCGTAACAAAATAGAAAATTTGAAATAGTTACTCTTTAATCTTCACCTAGTTTTAATTTAAAATTGCTGTTTACTTAAATGCTTTTTTATATTTTACTTTAGAGGACACTTTCAAGACTTAATTTGAGTATTATTTTTTTTTTTAGAAAGTTTATATCTTCTCAACTTAATATCTTTATGTTCTCATTTTTACTTACATTACTAAATACATTGTATTTATCCTTTTTAGCTCACCTGGCCAAAGGCCATGTGAGCTTATGCCATCACTATGCGTCCGTCGTCGTCTGTCGTCGTCTGTCGTCCGTTAACAATTTCAAAAATCTTCTCCTCTGAAACCACTGAACCAATTTAACAGAAACTTGGCAGGAATGATATATGACATGTTGGCAACAAACGATCCTCATTTTGAAATGCTTTGATAAAAAACATGGCCGCCGTTGCTAAAAATAGAACATAGGGGTAAAATGCAGTTTTTTGCAAATAACTCAAAAACGGCTACAGATATCAAAATTCTGGCATAGGGTAAAAGTGATCAGCACCTCAAGATCTACCTACCCTGAAATTTTGAAGAAAATCCAACCACCCATGTAGGAGTTATTGCCCTTTTTGTGGATTTTTTGCAAATTTTGCACCTGTTTAGCTCAATATCTTGAAAACTATACAAGATGTTTGAGAAATTTAAATTGCATATTGTTAAGCACATCAAGATCTACAAAATTTGTAACAGGGTCAACGTTGTAGGACCTTTCCTTTTAGGAGTTATTGCCCTTAGAACGTCAAAATTTAGCATTTTAACAGCATTTCCTCATTACATTGAAAACGTTAACTCCTCTGACACTTTAAGTCCAAATGGAACCAAACTTGGTATAGTTGTTCATTAGCATTAGGTGTATAGAACTGATGTGGGGATTTTTGATTGGTCGTAAAACATGGCCGCTGTGGCTAAAAATAGAACAAAGGGGTAAATGGCAGTTTTTTGCAAATAACTCTAAAACGGTGACAGATTTCAAAATTTTGATTGGGAACAAAAGTGATCAGCACCTCAAGATCTACCAGCTCTGAAATTTTGAAGAAAATCCAACAACCCATGTAGGAGTTATTGCCCTTTTTGTGGATTTTTTGCAAATTTTGCACCTGTTTAGCTCAATATCTTGAAAACTATACAAGATATTTGAGAAATTTAAATTGTATATTGTTAAGCGCATCAAGATCTACAAAATTTGTAACAGGGTCAACGTTGTAGGACCTTTCCTTTGAGGAGTTATTGCCCTTGGAACGTCAAAATTGAGCATTTTAACTGCATTTCCTTATATTGAAAATGTTAACTCCTCTGACACTTTAAGTCCAAATGGAACCAAACTTGGTATTATTGTTTATTATATTATAAGGTGTATAGAACTGTTGTGGGAATTTTTGATTGGTTGTAAAACATGGCCGCTGTGGCTAAAAATAGAACATTAGGTTAAACTGCATTTTTTTGCAAATAACTCAAAAAGGGTGACAGATTTTTAGATTTTGATTGAGAACAAAAGTGATCAGCACCTTTAGATCCACCATATTGTCAGATGACCCTCTTATTAATCTTATGACCCTTTCAACGTTAAATAGATTTTGCCTTATAACCTTTACTTCAGGCACATATGTCAGGTGAGCGATTCAGGCTCCTGGGAGCCTCTTGTTTAATAAGAGTAAATTGTTGTTAGCTGTTATTTTTATGTAGAACACATATTTGCAAACAATGTCTTGATTTATCGACTAGAAAATTTCCGTCAAACTTTTCTCTGAAACCGTTAATGGCAATGATTTGAAACTAGGTAGGTTTGTTCAGTATGACAAACAATGCGTCTTAAACCATTTTCAGACCTGCCAGTCTTCATTTTGTTTTATTTGAGGCCAGCGGGAACATCCATGTCCCATGGATACATTCTGTCTATATTTACTAATTATGCTGCACTATTCTCACTTAAAATATAACCTATTTACAAGATTTAATAAAAAGCTACACCGAGCGCAGCATGATACGACCGCAACAAGTTTAACCCTGTACATTGGAGGCCTATTATGGATAGTCCATTGTTTTGGTCACATGAAGCCCATGGTGGACTTATAAAAGCTTTTTGACACATGCATCCTGTAGTGGACTTAAAAATGCATTTTTGACACGTATATATTTACATCAACATCTAATACAAAAAGCCTTATTCACATACATGTAATAACTACAACTTAATTTTAAGTATCAAACTATTTGCCTTGACAAACTTTTAAAATTGGTGTTTTTGGCAACATCTGATTGGAAATTGCAGCCAGGGATTTTCACAAGGATTACAATGAAAAAAAGATTTTGAAATAAAAAAATAAAAAAGTTGATTTTATGCCGTGGCCTGTCTTTAACCCCCTGTAGCAAATCAATGGTGAAATACGTATCAAAATCATTGACACATTTAGTAGACAGAATTTCATGAGCACTTCAACAAAAAAAGAATTTTCAAAATTGAAAGAATAATAAACCTTCTACAATAGTTTTGTCAATACACCCATTTTAGCGCATTTGGCCTTTTTTCTAAAACAGTAGGGGCCACAAGCCCCAAATACAAAACCAACATTCCTTTAGTGGATATAATCATCATAATTAAACTTCATAACAATCGGATGGCCCACTACAACTTTATATTGGTAAAAAAACTATTTGCCTGGACAAACTTTTATAAATGGCGTTTTTGTCCATTTGACCCCTAATTTCTCGAAAACGGTATGAGATATTGCAAATCTGATTGAAAAACGCAGGCAGGGATTTTTACAAGGATTCCAATGAAAAAAAGATTTTGAAACTCGGACCACAAATAAAAAAGATGATTTTTTGGGTTTGGCCCCTTTTTGACCCCTTATAACAATGTAACCGTACAAGATACATCAAAGGTGTTGTTACTTTTTGTTAACAGAATTTATAGAGGAATACAATAAAAAAAGAATGATCAAAATCGGATGAAAATTAAACATTCTACAGACGTTTTGTCAATACACCCGTTTTAGCCCCTTTTGGCCCTTTTTTTCTAGAACAGTAGGGGCCAGAAACCTCAAATGCAATACCAACCTTCCTTTAGTGGTTATATTCATATCAAAATTTTATAACAATTGGTTAACTACAACTAAAGTTATCGCATGGAAACCAAAGTGTCTACAGACGAAGACGACAACAACGACGACGACGACATCGCCATAACATAATACGATCGCAAAAAATTTGCGGTCGTATAAAAACCACTGAACACTCAACTTTTTAAATGTTTTCATGAAGGATAGTAAAATGTTATTTATCTTTACCAAATATCAATAATCAAAAAATTAAAATTTCAGGTTGAAAATTCTTTTTTTTATTCTGGTATAGGTTCTTTTCCTCGTTGACTTCTGGTTCTCCTGGCAATGGGGGTGTAATTTCTACTTGCGGCGGTGCGGATGGTTCAGGGGATGATTCTTTTTGTTCCATATTGCTGGATCCTGTATCGGAGTCATAATGGTGAAGGGTAAAAAAAGGAGGCAGGTCTTTAATGGATCGGAGGGAGGGTAGGGTAGGTCGGATGGGTGTCGATATGGTGGGCATCTCGATAACTGTTGGGATGTCGGAAGGAGCCATGTCCAGGGTCTGTGTGGGTTGTAATGTTGTGGTGACCTGGATAGATCGATTGTAAAATCAGCTTCCCTGTAGCTATTGATATAGACAATACCAATAGGCCAGACACTGTTCAGAATACTGTAAAAAAAACATTAATAAATGTATGCATTGAAAATTACTTTTCATTTATAAGTGTTTCCGCTAAAAATGGTATTGGTATATTTTTCCCCATAAACCTCAAGTGAAATTTAGTCCTCCGGTACCAATTGGTGATTTTTTTTTGTAAATTCAAAATTTTGTCATTTGTAAGGATGCGTAATGAGAATGTTTTCTGTATAGTTATAAAAAATATTCACCCCAGACAGAATAACTAGCCCTATTGTATTGATCCACAAATCACAGTTTCATAAACATTATATGTTATGTAAGAAGCAAAGGTGTACCAAAGGGGTAATCAGTATCATAAAACCGTAAAGACAAAGACAAAACCGGCAGACAAAAACTCATCACAACAAAACAAACCACATAACAACATAAAACACACACACACATAACAACAAAACCGCATTCAGCAACGTGAACTCAAGTCGAAACGAGAAGTGGTTCGGAAGAGTAAGCAGTGTTTTTAGTTTGTACCTGAAATGGAGACATATAATTTATCCAAAACATCTAAAATGGTCTGTTTTTGTCCTACAATTTAAAAGTAAATCATATACACCATAAGTACCACAAAATAAAAAAAAATACCTTTGAGTTTTTGTATGAAATTCAAAATTTTATTCATAGGAGTTCGTGAAGTTAAACCAGATACAAAATTTCTCCAGGATGTTGTTCTGGATTGTCGACAAGTTCGTCTTGCCTTCGCCCGAAAAATTCTAAAATTACTCAAATTTTCTTTCGTTAGATGTTGTCCCGTGCGGGGCCCGGGTGGCGAATAGGCCCGCAGCAGAGCCTAGCTTGTCGTAAGAGGCGACTAAGGGTCTTGGGATTCTGACGTCGGGTCAGTGCTCAGCCCACAGAGCGACCAAGTGTGTACCCTAGGTGGCTGAATAGGGTGGCCCTCGTCCGCGGGGGTTGTCAGGTCTATAATTCGGAAACCCTGACCGCCGACCATAGTGGGCCAACGTGTGTGGAGAGTGCCACGCTTCATGCACGTAAAAGACCCCTTTGTGGACCGCCCAGTAGTGCACCACATAGGCTAAATTTTCCGCCCCTACCCAGCTCTCCCCTTTTTCCTGTGGTTCTTCAAAATTTACCGATCCTTTGTGTCCCACCCCATCACCATATCTCATTTATCATCATCATTTCATGTTCATTTTATCATCCTTTTCATGTTAATCGCCTGAAAATAACCTATATAGCGTTGCACGGGCGTAAAACACCAACTCACTCACTCACTCGTTAGATGTTTGCCAAATTGTTTTTGAGCTTTATTTCTATCGTCGATAGCCTTGTCACACTCGTCTGTGAACCAAGGTTTATTGAGTTTTTTAGGAGTTGCCGAGGTCTCAGGAATGGTTTCATCAGCTATAGAGATAAGAGTTTGGTTAAATAATGTTATTGGTTCTTTGTCCTTATCAAAAAGTTCTGGTCTTAATTTTTCCGAAAAAAGTATTTAAAATTTTTGCCGATTGGCCTTCTCTAACTTATAGCGAGGAATTCTTTGTTCGGGTTCACCAAAAAGATCTTTTAATATAATAGGAAAGTGATCACTTCCACGGAGATCATCATGGACCTGCCATGAGAAATCTGTTAGAAGAGAAGGATCACATATTGAGAGATCAATTGATGAGTATGTTCCATTTCCAGAATGTAAAAATGTAGAAGAACATCATTGAAGATGCAAAGAGATTCTTTTGATTAAAAATCCTCAATCAAGTTGGCACTGCCCCATAATGGGTTGTGGGCATTGAAGTCCCCAATTAACATGCATGGAGCAGGAAGTTGATCTGTTAAATTTTGAAGTTGTGCTAAAGTTAAATTATCATTTGGTGGTATATAAACTGAACAAAGAGTTATGGTTTGATGTAATGAAACTCTCACGGCTACTGCTTGCAGATCGGTAGTTAAAGGAATCGAACTATGGAGAATGCGATCCTTTACTAAGATGGAAGATCCGCCGGCAGCTCGCTCTGTATTAGAAAATTTGCTATACATAGAGAAGCCCTTCAAGGAAATCGTGTCGGTTTCCTTGAGGTGAGTTTCCTGAAGACAAAAGATAGTTGGATCTAATGACTGCACTAAGGTGTAATTCAAGAAAATTGGCCTTGAGGCCTCGGCAATTCCATTGAATGATGGTTCTCATTTTGGAGTCTGATAAGGATCGGAAATCTACCGAGAGATCACCTACGTCTGTGTGGAGACTGGCTCTGTGAACGCTCAATCGGTGTTTCCGAAAGATCCATATCCGACTCCATGTCGTCAGCAAGAGAGCCAAAACGATTATGCATAAAAATTGCATTTCGTTCGGCTTTCTTGGATCGAGATTTTAATGGTGACGTCTGTTGTGATGAGTTCTGTCGTCTATCCGGCTGTGAGGATCGCTGCTGTCTATTTGAAGTTTGAGAAGCATACGATGACCTTGAGGAAGACTGTTTTTCTTTGACGAAGAAGTTGAAGAAGAAGAGGGCTGAGGATTGGAAACTCTGGCAGGAGCATCAAATCCGGCCCAAGATGACTTACGTGGTGTATAAAACAATGTCTCATCGACCACTGAATCGTTGTTTACCACTGGGCGATAACCGCTGCTGGTGGACCAGAGGTCCCCGAGGGTAATCACAAGCCTGGTCGTCAGACTTGTCTGACACGATTTACCATAAAATTTCTAATATTTTGTTGCTGAAATGTCCGATTTTTAATTTCTAAATTGTTTAAAACACCAGGTTTCTTTCCTTGTAATACACATGGTCGATATCCTAGGTGCTGGATTTGGCTTCCTTGTTAGAACTTTTTGGTTTTGAGTACTTTTCGTTTTCAACAGTTTGGGTTTGACCTTCCAATGTTTTGATTTAAATGCTACTGATGAGAGGTTACTCCTTGAAATATCGATATATAGCATATCCAAATTAATCGTTTATACCCGCGTTTTGGTATTTGTAATTTTGAAACCACTGGGCGATAACCGCTGCTGGTGGACCAGAGGTCCCCGAGGGTAATCACAAGCCTGGTCGTCAGACTTGTCTGACACGATTTACCATAAAATTTCTAATATTTTGTTGCTGAAATGTCCGATTTTTAAATTCTAAATTGTTTTAAACACCAGGTTTCTTTCCTTGTAATACACATGGTCGATATCCTAGGTGCTGGATTTGGCTTCCTTGTTAGAACTTTTTGGTTTTGAGTACTTTTCGTTTTCAACAGTTTGGATTTGACCTTCCAATGTTTTGATTTAAATGCTACTGATGAGAGGTTACTCCTTGAAATATCGATATATAGCATATCCAAATTTATCGTTTATACCCGCGTTTTGGTATTTGTAATTTTGGACCTGCTGAGGACTTTCGTGGAGGGGGATGAGAATCATCGAACTCTTTTCATGGTTTCTTACAGTATTTGACAAAGCCCTTTTGGGTTTCCTTATCAAAACAGTGTCAAAGTAAAAAATGGCCAGATTCTTTAAAACAGACCCGATATCCAACCACAGAGCACATTATGGGACCCCACCCTGATGCTTCATGTATACCAAATCCCAAGTGGCTGAGATCAGTAGTTGCTGAGAAAAACTGTTACAAAAAAATTCTTCCCTGTCTGTCCGCCTGCCCAACATTTGCATTTTATAACCCACATTTTTCACAATGAAAAATGCCATTCTAAGGGCTATTCCATTAATAATTAGATGTGGGGTTTGGAAGGCACTTTATATATTTTTAGATGGGTCGTCGAGTAAATTATGTCGACTTCTATTATTTTTTTTTATAAATATGATCTATAGAATCTGGCCATTTTTGATTTTGACAGATACTTAAGATATATCATTTATAGTTTCAGTTAAAGATGATACCTTTATTTCAGGATCTCTCTACTCAAACCAGGGAATCCTGACAAATCTGGTCTTTGAAAAGGCTGTCAGTGGTGCCTAAAAATATTGAATGAAGTGACGAACTCATAGGTTTAAATAGAACTATGTTGTTTCAATTTTTTATTACCCATTAATACTTTATTTAAAATGAAAATATGTTCCTACATGTGTAGAAATATTGTCAGAACTTAAGATTCCGTCGTTTTTAGCTCACCTGGACCGAAGGTCCATGTGAGCTTTTACCATCACTTGGCGTCCGTCGTCGTCGTCGTCTGTAAACAATTTTTCAAACGTTAACTTGTCCGACACCATAGGTCCAATTGCAACCTAACTTGGTATAGTTGTTTAGTGGCATTATGTGTACAAAACTGTCGTTCGGATTTTTGATTTGTAAACAAACATGGCCGCCACGGCTAAAAATAGAACATAGGGGTCAAATTACAGTTTTTTGCAAATAACTCAAAAACGGTAACAGATATCAAAATTCTTCCATAGGGTAAAAGTGATCAGCACCTCAAGATCTACCTGTCCTAAAATTTTCAAGAAGATCCAACAACCGATGAAGGAGTTATTGCCCTTTTAATGGATTTTTTTCAAAATTTTGCACTTATTTAGCCCTATATCTTGAAAACTATACAAGATATTTTAAAAATTCAAATTGCATATGATTAAGCACATCCAGATCTACATTTCATGTAATTAGGTCAAAGCTGTAAAACCATTTCTTTTAGGTTAGTTGTCCCGTGCGGGGCCCGGGTGGCGAATAGGCCCGCAGCAGAGCCTAGCTTGTCGTAAGAGGCGACTAAGGGTCTTGGGATTCTGACGTCGGGTCAGTGCTCAGCCCACAGAGCGACCAAGTGTGTACCCTAGGTGGCTGAATAGGGTAGCCCTCGTCCGCGGGGGTTGTCAGGTCTATAATACGGAAACCCTGACCGCCGACCATAGTGGGCCAACGTGTGTGGATAGTGCCACGCTTCATGCACGTAAAAGACCCCTTTGTGGACCGCCCAGTAGTGCACCACATAGGCTAAATTTTCCGCCCCTACCCACCTCTCCCCTTTTTCCTGTGGTTCTTCAAAATTTACCGGTCCTTTGTTTCCCACCCCATCACCATATTTCATTTATCATCATCATTTCATGTTCATTTTATCATCCTTTTCATGTTCATCGCCTGTAAATAACCTATATAGCGTTGCACGGGCGTAAAACACCAACTCACTCACTCACTCACTTTTAGGTTAGTTAGTTAGTTAGTTATTGCTTTACTCCCAAGCAGCGCGATTTCGGCTATATCCGGGAGATGAACATGAAAGTGATGATACAATGAACATGAAATGATGATGAAGTGGAGGAAATGGGGACACAAGGCCAATCGGGTAGGAGAGTTTTGACTGCCACTGGAAAAGGGAGTGATGGGTAGGGACGGGAAATTTTGCCTCCTGCATGGGGATCATACGGGTCCTACTCTTACCGAGACATGCAGCAGGGTTCTTTAACGTGCGAGGAACGTGACATTTTTCCCCAACACGGTGCACCACTATGGTTTGCGGTCAGGTTTTCCGCATTATCGCCTGACGACCCCGCATCTCTCGATGTCAGAGGGCTGCCCCATTCAACCACCTGGGGCACACATCCCAGTCGCTTTGTGGGCAAAGCGGCCTGGCCCCGATGTCAGGTTTTTGAGCGCTCTTTAGTGGACTTTTACCGACAAGCTTAGCGCTGCTGCGGGCCTATTCGCTACCGGGCCCCACACGGGAGCCTATATCTTGAAAACTGTACAAGATATTTCAAAAATTCAAATTGCATATAATTGAGCACATCAAGATCTACAATTCATGTAATTAGGTCAAAGCTGTAGAACCATTTCTTTTAGGAGTTATGGCCCTTAAAGCGTCAATATTTACCATTGTTCATTACTTTTCCCCTGACTTGTCTGAAACGGTACGACCAACTGCATCTTAACATGGCACACTGTTTGATAGCTTATGGTACAACTCTATCGTTAAGATTTTTGATTCATAAAAAAAACATGGCCATCATGGCTAAAAATAGAACAAATGAAATTTGCCCCTAACTCAAAACTGGTTTCAGATATCAAAATTGTGCAAGAATCAAAAGTGATCAGCATATTAAGATCTACCTGTCTTAAAATTTCGGAAAAGATCTGACTGCTGATGTGGGAGTTATTGTTCTTTTTCCTAATTTTTGCCAAATTTGCACTTATTAAGCCCAATATCTTGAAAATTAACCAAGATATTTCATAAATTTAAATCGCATATGGTTAAGCACAATAATATCTACAAATATATGTATATGTGTAGTTCAGGTGAGCGATTCAGGCTCTTGGGAGCCTCTTGTTTAACATCAAAGCAATATGTATGTTGATCTATTGCTCTTAATTGAACCTGAAGACATCAGGTCTTCAAAAAATTGTAATAACAAGGAATACTGTGAATGATCTCACAAAATGGACTTTGTTTGTGGAAGGTATAAAATACATGTACTTTCAGTCAGTTTCTCAGAATTCACCTGCCATTCTGTGCTATCTTGAAAATGGAGTATTGAGATAACAACAATTGTTTTTGTTGATTTCATTTGGTTTAGAAAACATTGAATCAATGAAAACATGCTGGTTAATATGTTGAATAAATGATGATAAAAGTCCACCAAAAGTTGTGAAATTATATTATGTGATTTTACAAATATATACCTAGCCAAGTGTTATATTTCATGAAAAGACACTATGAACCTAAAAAATGACTGACATTACCATATACAGTTCATATTTGATTTTTAGAATCTGATGATGACTGTAAATTTACTGTTAATGGTCTGTCTTTTTCTGTTCCGGACTGATACAGGTCTTTCCAGTAAATTACAATATTTGTCTTTCTACTGTTTTTCTTTGTTTTGAACTTAATCAGTAAATATCAGTCAAATACAGTTACTTTGTGTCACTTTCTGGGTCTTTTATTCACTGTATCAGATCATTTCAGAACTTTTAAATAATTACCTTGATTTAAAATGACTGATGGCAACTGCATCCGTTCACATCAGTGAACATTATATTTTACCTTGATTTAGAATGACTGATACAGACTGCATCTGTTCATATCGGGAAGGGGGCGTATACCTGGTACGCCTTGCCCTGGATCGGCGGCTTTTCTTGTATGGAAAGAAAATAAATTGTGATAATTGATATTAAACTAGCATGCTTACATCGTGTACATGCAGATCAGTGTAATCTGTAAAAAAAAATTTTTTTCAGACTAAAGAAAAGTAGCAAGCATAAATAGATAACTTATTGGTACCGAGTTTATTCCTTGAGAAACACCATTAACGTTTCCCAAACAGGCAGTAGATGATCAACCGGTATAAGATTCCTACATACATTGTACCAGCACTGAATGGTACATATATTTCAAATAGATTGAGGGAATATCACTTTTCTGTAATATGTACAAAATATTTAACCAAGCAAAAATAGAAAGTAAAGACATTAAGTGATAGGGGATTGAATCCGTCCGCCCGTTACACCTTAAGTGATACCAATTGCAACAGTTATTGAAAACTAATAGAAATAGATCACACATTGAATTTTCCTAAAACTTTCAATAATGAAACGCACCTCCTATATCAAACTTTGGGGGAGGGCGGTTCTCATAGATAGTATAAAAATGACATTTTTGACAAAACATAACGAATAGATAATGTATGTACATGCTTTAAAGCCTTTATAATTTTTATAACTGGTTTATTTTTCGCTTACAATGTCTAAATTGGTGATTTTCTAAAATTGTGAAATCCCTTGAGTGTAAACTGTCTCAGGTACACGTTTGGCTACCAAGACAGACGTGCAGGTACAGTATTAGGTAATATACATGTAGTTCACTATAAACATCCTGTCTAGGGTGTTGATAACTCAGTAGGATAACCATCATTTAATTTACAACAGTTTTTATTGACCTTACAATTTGTCTAGATATGGTTACTTTAATTATATAGATTGGGTTTAGTGACGGACCTTTTAATTTGAGAAAGGGGGTGGGGGGTTGTTACAGTATAAATAAGTTGTAAATGTAATTTTAAAGTAATAATTTCGAAGGTTACAGTCCCGTGCGGGGCCCGGGTGGCGAATAGGCCCGCAGCAGAGCCTAGCTTGTCGTAAGAGGCGACTAAGGGTCTTGGGATTCTGACGTCGGGTCAGTGCTCAACCCACAGAGCGACCAAGTGTGTACCCTAGGTGGCTGAATAGGGTAGCCCTCGTCCGCGGGGGTTGTCAGGTCTATAATACGGAAACCCTGACCGCCGACCATAGTGGGCCAACGTGTGTGGAGAGTGCCACGCTTCATGCACGTAAAAGACCCCTTTGTGGACCGCCCAGTAGTGCACCACATAGGCTAAATTTTCCGCCCCTACCCACCTCTCCCCTTTTTCCTGTGGTTCTTCAAAATTTACCGGTCCTTTGTTTCCCACCCCATCTCCATATTTCATTTATCATCATCATCGTTCCATGTTCATTTTATCATCCTTTTCATGTTCAACGCCTGTAAATAACCTATATAGCGTTGCACGGGCGTAAAACACCAACTCACTCACTCACTCACTCACTCAAAATTAACTGTCCCTTTGTTTCCCACCCCACCCCATATTTCATTTATCATCATCATTTCATGTTCATTGAATCATCCTTTTCATGTTCATCGCCTGTAAATAACCTATATAGTGTTGCACGGGCGTAAAACACCAACTCACTCACTCACTCGAAGGTTACATGTACACACATCTTAGGGCGAGACTATTAAGGAAACAATTCCATTGTTGACCTTCATGTACCTGAAACAGTAAAATGGTGTAGCTTCTTTTTAATAAGAACTTGAACAGGAACCTTTTCATCAGTCTCTTTTGACCCAATTAGGATTCATTACATGAACAGATGCAGTCAGTATCAGTCATTGTAAATCATATTAAATCCAGTATTCACTGAAAGGGAATGACACAGTCAGCATCAGTGATTTTAAATCAAGGTAAATCCAGTAATCACTGAAAGGGAATGACACGGTCAGTATCAGACATTTTAAATCAAGGAAAATCGGATTTTGACAGATATGAACAGATGCAGTCTGTATCAGTCATTCTAAATCAAGGTAAAATCTAATGTTCACTGATGTGAACGGATGCAGTCGGCATCAGTCGTTTTAAATCAAGGTAATTATTTAAAAGTTCTGAAATGATCTGATACAGTGAATAAAGGTAATAACAAAACTACCGAACTTGAATGATCAATCTCATAGTCCAGAGATAATGACAAAAACGAATCAGTCATACCGGAAAACTGGTGGATCGGAATGATCCTGACTTGGTACAGGCATTTCAAATGAAATGGTGGGTTAAACCAGGTTTTATGGCGCCAAACCTCCCTCTTCCATTGCGATCTTAGGATCCGGTAATGACCATAGAACACAACATAGTTGTGAGACACAATAGGGATATGGAGGTGACCATCTCAGTACAGCAGACCAGTCAAACACTACCGTATAGCGGGAAATTTTCGCGAGGTTCTAATTTTCGCTATATTCGCGACCATTATTCTATCGCGAAATATTGAACCCGCGTAATATAGAATCAATATTAATTTGTATTCAGAATATAATGAAATCGCGAAAATAAATGTCAGCGTAAATAAAAACTAGGTCATTTGGTATGAAATCGCGAAATTTGCAGGCCGCGAAAATTACCCGCTATACGGTAATTAAAACAATTAACTATCATATCTTTTAACTCAATTTGGAACTTTTCTACTAGTGGCTGATAACGAAGAAAGAATTTTTTTAGTGATCGTATGAGACGTATTTTCTTATAGCCCTGCTTCAAAAGTCGGTCACGAAGAAACCAGTGTCTGATCAAAAAATCTGTGAAATGTGTGCAAGCTCTGGCATATCGAATAAATTGAGAAATATAAACACCGTATGCAGGAGAAGTAGGTATATTGCTCTGTAGATTAGGAAAATTAATAATTTGAAAATTAAAATCGTCTCGTTTATCGTAAATTTTTGTACTGAGATGACCACCTGGGTCAAATTCGAGGTGCAAATCCAAGAAAGACGTGAAGCAATTAGATTCGGTGGTCTCTTTTATCTCCAATTCCGGAAGATATATTGAAGGAATCCAACTACCAAATGAAGTGTTATTGACAGAAAGGACATCATCAATATATCTGAATGTAAGATTAAATGACCTTGCCTCTTTCATCTTCTTGTTCTTTACGAGTCCCTGAAGAAATTCAGTCTCGTAAGAGTATAAAAACAAATCGGCGAGGAGAGGAGCACAGTTTGTGCCCATTGGAATGCCGATTTGTTGTTGAAAAATCTCTCCTCCGAAGGTGACAAATATGTTGTCAATGAGGAAATCAAGCATACTGCAAACTTGTTCCAGTGTGTAACAAATTTTATCTTTGAAAGATGTTTTGGAAAAGAATGTAGAATTATAACCCAAAACAACAAAATTCCTTGAGTTTGAAAAGGCTTTATCGAGAAGTTTTTTCAGGCGACATTTTAGTTTTTCGTGTGGCAAGGTAGTGTATAAAGTTGAAAAATCGAACGTTTTCAAAGAGTGAACCTCAGAAAATGATATAGATTTAAAATGATCTAACAAATCTTTTGAGTTTTTCAAAATCCACATATGGTTAATTCCACTACGATTATAAATAGTGTCACAGTATGCTTGTTGACCTTCTTTGACAGCAGACAAGATTTTAGTTAAATGAACGGACAGCTCTGTAGTTGAACATGATGAAGATCCAGCTATATACCTTTCTTTGTACGGATTTTTGTGTAGTTTAGGTATCCAGTACAAATATGGTAACTCTTTATGTTCCTCTTTCATTGGAATATTGAAAGAGGACATAAAAGAGCTATGGTTGGCTATGATTTCATAAAAGACCAAGACAGTGACACAAAGTAACTGTATTTGACTGATATTTACTAATTAAGTTCAAAACAAAGAAAAACAGTAGAAAGACCAATATTGTAATTTACTGGAAAGACCTGTATCAGTCCGGAACAGAAAAAGATAGATCATTAACAGTAAATTTACAGTCATCATCAGATTCTAAAAATCAAATATGAACTGTATATGGTAATGTCAGTCATTTTTATGCCCCGCCAACTTTGTTGGGGGGCATATAGTTTTTCGGTCCGTTCGTCCGTCCGTCCTTCCGTCCGTCCGTCCGTCTGTCTGTCCGTCCGTCACACTTTAGTTTTCCGCACTTTTTTTCGACATCCTTGCATATATTCAAAAGATTTTTGGTATGTGAGTCTACCATGATGAGTTACAGGTCAAGTTACAGGTCAAGTTCCAGTTTCGTTCCGTCCCGTGCGGGGCCCGGGTGGCGAATAGGCCCGCAGCAGAGCCTAGCTTGTCGTAAGAGGCGACTAAGGGTCTTGGGATTCCGACGTCGGGTCGGTGCTCAGCCCACAGAGCGACCAAGTGTGTACCCTAGGTGGCTGAATAGGGTAGCCCTCGTCCGCGGGGGTTGTCAGGTCTATAATACGGAAACCCTGACCGCCGACCATAGTGGGCCAACGTGTGTGGAGAGTGCCACGCTTCATGCACGTAAAAGACCCCTTTGTGGACCGCCCAGTAGTGCACCACATAGGCTAAATTTTCCGACCCTACCCACCTCTCCCCTTTTTCCTGTGGTTCTTCAAAATTTACCGGTCCTTTGTTTCCCACCCCATCCCCATATTTCATTTATCATCATCATTTCATGTTCATTTTATCATCCTTTTCATGTTCATCGCCTGTAAATAACCTATATAGCGTTGCACGGGCGTAAAACACCAACTCACTCACTCACTCACCCAGTTTCGTTCCGGTCCACTGATTTTGACCTAAATTACGACCCTTGAACTTAGCAAATTTTGTAAAAATAAGTTTTCCACACTTTTTTTCCACATCCTTGCATATATTCAAAAGATTTTTGGTATGTGAGTCTACCATGATGAGTTACAGGTCAAGTTTGAGTTTCGTTCCGGTCCACTGATTTTGACCTAAATTACGGCCCTTGAACTTTGCAAATTTTGTAAAAAAAAAGTTTTCCGCACTTTTTTTCCACATCCTTGCATATATTCAAAAGATTTTTGGTATGTGAGTCTACCATGATGAGTGACAGGTCAAGTTCGAGTTTCGTTCCGGTCCACTGATTTTGGCCTAAATTACGGCCCTTGAACTTAGCAAATTTTGTAAAATAAAGTTTTCCGCACTTTTTTCCACATCCTTGCATATATTCAAAAGATTTTTGGTATGTGAGTCTACCATGATGAGTTACAGGTCAAGTTCGAGTTTCGTTCCGGTCCACTGATTTTGACCTAAATTACGGCCCTTAAACTTGGCAAATTTTGTAAAAATAAGTTTTCCGTACTTTTTTTCCACATCCTTCCATATATTCAAAAGATTTTTGGTATGTGAGTCTACCATGATGAGTAACAGATCAAGTTTGAGTTACGTTCCGGTCCACTGATTTTGGCCTAAATTACGGCCCTTGAACTTGGCAAATTTTGTAAAAATAAGTTTTCCGCACTAAATCATAGGAATCTGACAACAGATTTTTGTAATGTGTCAAAATGTCATTTATTTTATTTGCCAGCGGGGCATCAGTGTCATCTTGACACATTTCCTTGTTTTGGTTCATAGTGAGAGGGACCAGACAGAAACTCTTGACTAGGAAAGAAGAATAAGTACAACTTACCTTAATTTCAGATGTTTCTACATGAAACACACTCATAGAACTTTTATTTCCCAGCCCCCCCCCCCCAATGTCTGTAACATTTGCACAATTTGGAACTGTTTTGTTCTGTTTAATTTCTTGCAATTCTTTGTCTGAAAATGAACTATTGGAATATACGACATTCATGGCAATCAATAACGATAACTTAAAAATAAGTTCTTCACCAAAACAACAAGTTCAAAGGGTCAAATTTTCAGGTATATGGTTCACATTGCTTAAGACCAAGTTTCATTGCATTTGGTTGAATATAGTTTCAGATCATCTTAGCAGAATAACTTTGTGATGGAAAGATGCAATTTTAAGTACCATATCAATCATCATTGCAAAAACAAACACACGTGAATTTGGTTTTAGCCCAAGGATAGGAATATAACTACTCCAATAGCCAGTATTATGCATGTATATGAGAATCCTAATACAACCGTTTTTTTAAAGGAGACTGGACACGATTTTTCACTTTTTTATATTTTGATTAAAAACTATCAAAAAATATAATTAAATGTATACAACATCGTTCTTTTCTTGATTTACGCCCTTTAACATCACTTTTTAGGTATTTATATATGGTCCCTGAAATATGCAAAAATTTATCGGCGATTGAATCCAAAACGAGGCTTGACGTCATATGGGCCACTTGTCCATCTTAGATACATGAAAACAGTTGATAAGATCAGTTTCACCAACAAGTACAACGAATGACAGTTCTTTATCACGCCTCAGTGCAGTGCGTTTGGGTGTAATAACAGACAGAAAAAGGGTAGCAATGTGTATTTTTTCTCATTTCCGACCGATATTAAGCGTAGAAAAGCGTGGATTCACTATTGTAGGAGGTGGGACTTTTCGCCGTCGGCAAACCATAGACTTTGCTCAGTTCACTTTTCTAAGGAAAACTTTGACAGAGATCCTTCCCTGATCGAACAGCTAGGGTTGCAAGGACGTTTTCGTGCCAGGCTGAGTCCAGGTGCAGTGCCGGATATAGCTCTTGAGCTTTGTAGCAACTTAGGCACAGAGTCTGCAGAAGCCATTAAGCGAGGTGCATACGAGAAAAGACGAAAGGCAGAGGTATTATTATTTTACTATGTTTTGATTTTACCTAATTCAATTTATTATTTGGTCAAATATCTGTCAAAAATGGTATTTCAATTTTAAAATCGGTAAATTATAAACATGAAAACAATTGTAGGCTACACGTTGATCTTAAATTAGCATCATTGATCAACACACCTGTGTGTTAATCGATTTGTATATTAGGCGTGCTAAAACAGCATCCTGTGTATGTTGCGTCGGCAGAAGCTGTAGGTAATTTTATTACTTTGAGGTCGTAAGTCGTTCAAGGTTCAGTGATCAAGGGATCGAGGTCGCACCTGGCAAGGTACCGTTAATTGATACCACGAGTTCACAGCACATGTAGGTATTGCACCTAAAGCGTCAATGATTTTAAACAGGTGTTAATTTGTCACCTGTTGAGATACGTCTTCATCGTAATATAACGAATAATGTATGTAGAAATATACACTTCGGTTTTTTAACTCAAATTAAAAAAGAAAGTTTTGAAAACTTTTACTCTACCTAATTCAATTTATTATTTGGTTAAATATCTGTCAAAAATGGTATTTCAATTTTAAAATCGGTAAATTATAAACATGAAAACAATTGTAGGCTACACGTTGATCTTAAATAAGCATCATTGATCAACACACCTGTGTGTTAATCGATTTGTATATTAGGCGTGCTAAAACAGCATCCTGTGTATGTTGCGTCGGCAGAAGCTGTAGGTAATTTTATTACTTTGAGGTCGTAAGTCGTTCAAGGTTCAGTGATCAAGGGATCGAGGTCGCACCTGGAAAGGTACCGTTAATTGATACCACGAGTTCACAGCACGTGTAGGTATTGCACCTAAAGCGTCAATGATTTTAAACAGGTGTTAATTTGTCACCTGTTGAGATACGTCTTCATCGTAATATAACGAATGTAGAAATATACACTTCGGTTTTTTAACTCAAATTAAAAAAAAAGTTTTAAAAACTTTTACTCTAAGAGCCTAACTAAATAATTTATTGTTAACTATAAATCTAATGCATTTTCAGTTAGTTGAGACGTTAGGTAAAAAAAATCATCAGTACAGTTGCAGGTTAATAGGCTTTTCATTTATTATTTGTTAGGAAAAAAAACATTTTTTATTGTAATTAATTTAAATGTCTTTGGGTAATGAGTATTGAAAAAAAAAATCATAACTATTATTTTGTGTTTAATAACAATTTAAATTTATAATTTTGTAATTTATTGTAGGTTCTTCAAGAGGTTTTTGACAACTTGTGTCCACCATCTCCAGACCAAACCAGCGTTCTTGAAGACCAGGAGAATGATCCTGTTACGGTGGAATCCATTAGTAAAGGAACAGGTGTACAGACAGACCCACCACCTAGGACTACAACTAAGATGACACAAGCCTGCAGTCGACCACCAGTGAAGAACCGAAAGCATCAGACTGATACAACTATTACACAGGCCAGACCAATCCTCTGCACTGTGGGAACTCAGACTGATGCAGCTACTCTACCAAGCATTTCAGCTGATGACAACAGTGACATGGAGGATGATCTTTCTTCATGTGCTGATGATGAAGACAGAGAATTCGACCCCCACTCAGATGATGACATCAGGTAAATTAAATGTAAAGTTTGTTTTCAACATAGAAGAAAAAAAACTTAAATGATATGAAAACATGGTAAATGTGCAAAGACAAACAAAATACATGTTCCAGCTTGAAATTCCACTTACTTTGACTTATCAAGGAAAAAAGGACAAACATAAGAACCATGGCAATCCACTGAATACTGAATTAGTACAGTAAACCAGTTTTCCAACAGTAAGAAAAAACATGCTACTGTTATTACATTTTAAATGTAAAATATATATATTTTGATAAAACCTGACACATATATTAAGTGTAAACTAAGCCGATTGATCTCTATCTTTAGTATATGTAAATACATGATATTATCATGATTATATATAATTGAAATTATTTTATACTTTTTAGTTTCAAGTAGGTACTTTTTTTCTTTTTAGTTCTGATGACGAGCTCATTGACTCTGAAAACATGGAACATGTGGAAATGAACTACAGACTGCAGCACAATACACCACCAGAGGAAGAGAAGCAGTTTCTTGTCAGTGAAACAATGCTTGCTGAATTGTTGTCCGTCTGTAGATACTGCTGTCATGAGTCAACACCTTTCATCAAGAGCACCAGAGGAACACTGATTATTGTACAGTCTGTATGTGTTAATGGACATATTGTAGATTGGAAAAGTCAGACCACACACAATTCTCTACCATGGAGCAACCTTATGACAGCCTCCGCTATACTGTGCAGTGGGAGCAATGCTGCCAAGGCCCTTAAGATGTTCCAGCAAATGAATGTGCAGATGATGTCAATGCGTACCTACACAAGACTTCAATCGTTGTATGTTGCGCCGTCAGTAACCATGGCATGGGATTCAGAACAGGCAGAGTTACTTCAGCAGATTCGAGGTACAGATGTCATACTTGGCGGTGATGGCCGATGTGATTCACCTGGATTTTCCGCCAAATATGGATCCTACACCATGATGGACCTGCACACCAAGAAAATCTTAGATTTCCAGCTGGTTCAGGTATTAAATGAATTTAAAAAGTATAAAAAAATTACCAAAGTTTACACAATTAATTATTGCAAACTATAATCGTAACCATATTTAAATCAAAGTATTTTATGAAGTTTGAAAAATGTAAAAGAATAGTTAAAAATTCACTACTAAACAATTGCACAATTTTTTTGTGAATAGATGTTAAAAATACTTATGATTTATACATCTATAATTTAAATTCTTTTTTTTCAGTCCAATGAAGTAAAGGGTTCAACCCATATGGAGCTGGAAGGGTTGAAGAGGGCAATCAACTATCTACAACAACATGTCAATATACGGGAACTAGTAACTGACCGACACACTGCTATCAAGAAGTATATGAGGACAGAGCAGAGTGACACCCAGCATCTCTTTGATGTATGGCATGTATCAAAAGGTATTTAGAAATGAATCTAATTGATTTAAATTCTACATTATAATGTGACAAAATTGACATGGTTATAGATAATGACGATATCATGCATCAAATGGAAAAAACATAACAAAAGCAACCAGGGAGATTTTATTTTTCTGGCCAGAGTCACAAAAATGTTTGTACGGCAGATAATGATTTTGTATTTTTTAGTTATAATAAATCTTCTTTACATACTGTATTTTTTTATGTACAAGACACTTTTTCCTAATTTGAATATAATTTGGACAAGATTTTCTTTACATGTCCAAACATTTTATATTTTCAGGAATTGGCAAAAAACTGGAAGCAGCAGCCAAGCAGGCAAGAGGAAGAGAACTACGGCCATGGATAAGATCTATTACCAACCATATCCATTGGATTTCAGCTACTTGCGATGGTAATGGTGAATTGAAAAGTGCCAAGTGAATGTCAATTTTGAACCATGTCTGCAATCAGCATGATGGACACTCAAGTCTCTACCCGAAGTGTGAACATGATGATATAGAACTGGATCCATATGACCGAGAGTGGATAAAGAAAGGTATGATATGTCTGAATTAAGAAATACATTGGTAATGTAAATGTTCAACTAAACAATAATTTTGGCCTAAATTTCACTAGTAAAATTCTTGTTTTCAAAATGATGAATTTAGGGCAGCAGGTGAGCAGCCAGCTATTTCTGTCTTTGACCCATTTTTCTTTTTAATATGTATTTGCAATTGTTTTACTATACTTGTTAAAGTGATAAACTGTGAAGAGTGATATAATTGTTTCTATAGCAAAAGGGGTTTTAAATAAGCCTTGTTTCCTGCCATCTGCCATTGTAAAAATGTATATATCATTGTGAACTGTGTGTATTTAAAACTTCTAAATTTATTTGCAGGATCTGTGCCTTACAAGTTAATGCAAAAGGTCATTGAGAACAAGACCCTATTACCTGATGTACCCAAACTGTCGCCAGTGTACCAGACATATGCCTTGGAGGCTTACCATTCTGTGGTGAACCACTACGCTCCCAAGAGTACCCATTTCTTTTACCCTGCTATGCTTGCCAGGTAAATGTATAAATAACTTGAGTGACTTGAAATCATAGGTGCACGTATACTAGTATTTATGTATTCAATCCTAGTTAAGGGTTCTGAAAAATAACAATCGACTTTCTCAGCCGTGGGCAAGGGAAATAAATTTTCTTAGCACCTTCTAATCACAGCTCTTTGATATTTTCTATACAGCATTAGCATGTGTCCCATAATGTGGGGTATAATTTTAGGTCTACTACTCTTCTACTTCCTGTTTAACAAAATCCAATCATTTTTGACTAATAAATTACTGATGTACAATTATGTTTTCTTATTATTTTTAGATTGTGCATTGCTGCTCTTCATTACAACGAGAACTGTTCAAGAAAACAGGCAGTAACGCAAGAGGGAATGAAGAAATTTTGCATGGTATATCCGAAGAGCAAAAAGGGAACAGTAGCAGTTGTAAAACCAAGAAAAACAGAACCCACTTATGGTAAGTCACGGTTTTATTAACTTGCAACATAGTCTGCAACAACAAAATGAAGTGGCACCCAAATAAAATTTAAATCAAATAACAACCAAGATAAGCAATACAATTTGCTGCATTAAAAAAATACTTCGATTGAAATGTAGTCATGAAATCTAATGCATACAGCTATAGAAGTAAGTATTGATGATTTTGTTTTAAGAGCAAATTTTGATTTAAAAAATTTTGTTTTACAGACTATATCTTGTTGGTAAAGCAGGCTATTGTGCGTCGACGGAAAGATGACTGCTCCTCCTACAGCATGGCCTCAGAAGATGTCAGCATAGTAAATGACCACATACCAGCTTTTGTGACATCATCTTTTACACAGTTTGATAAACAGACCTTGATTCAACAACACAGATCTAGATTTCGTAGACAGTGAATTGAACATAACAAGACTTGACGTTGTGAACTATCAGTTTTATTACGCTTTTTATTCATGATAATGTACAGAATATGATACTTTGATATAGATTCTTTATTTTACATTGCAAAGTTTTTTACACATCAGCATACTTGAAACCACAATACTCTTCTGATGGAAATGCATCCCTGATTTTCTGTACCACACAGGCAGGTAGAACCTTTCTGTTTTTCTTTCCTAGCCATTGCCAGATCCATAAGACAAATCTGCGATATGCCATATATCTGTAACGCCTAATAATAAAATAAACAATATACAGATAATATTCAAGAAGTTATTTATTTGGATATTTGAGATCCATTCATAATCTTTCTATATGCATATAGTATTAATAAATGGGTGTTTTTATAATGGCCCTGTTATATGTTCAAGGTCTGCAATAATGGCCCCGAGGTGTTTGTAATGGCCCGAGGCAACGCCGAGGGCATTACAGACTCCGAGGGCCATTATTGCAGACCGAGAACATATAACAGGGCCATTATAAAAACACCCATTTCTTAATACTTTTATTAACCAACTATGAAAAAAGGAGGCATGGAGTGGAGAAGTGAAGTGGAACTCATAATTTCTGCCTTGACTCTTACTTTGTCTCTGATTCGTAAAAGAAAATTCTAAGATTTATCAATCCTGCTCTTTTCAATTTATTTTTGTTCTTACCATTAAAACCTGCTTGCAAAATATTTAATTATTATGCAAAGTATAATGCAAAGTATAAAATGTTTAACTGATCTAAATAATTTAACTAATAAATTTGCAGGTAACAGTTCATGTTGCTGCAGTCCAAAAACATTTTTATCAGTTCAACAATTTTACGGATAACTTTTTAAGTTAGGGAGATGCTGTAGACAATGGACATGATGGAATTCAATTTGATTTGTTGATTAGTTATCAAATTACAACCCATTCACCAGTTCAATGTTTTAGGGAAGAGTTGGCTTGCTGTGGACAATAGAATTTGATTTTGATTTGTTGAATAGTTACAAATTATAACCCATTTCTTTCCCCAAACTAAAGTTTCCCCCTTCAACAGACAGCAAACTGATATGTAAACATTTTGAAAATTTGTCAGGGTTTGGATCATTTTCTGCATATCAATATTTTATTCTAACTATTGACATTCAGAAGGTTTTTAGAAACTTGACAGAAACAGACAGGATCTAAGTACATTGTATCTAGGTTTATCTTCAGGTAGGAAACAATTTTATACTTTGTTTATTTGTAAAGGGATTTTATTTTTAAATATCTTATGTAGAAAAAAAATCTATTAACTTGTATGATTAACGTTAAAAAGATGTTTAAGGAAATAAAAGGAAACTATAAAGGCAAAAAACGACCAAATTATGAAATATGAAAGCACCACCAATACTGTTGACTGACAGCGAACCTACAGTCCCTGTATAAGCAATAATCAATAAATTAATCCTCAGAAATTGAAGTTAAACACAATTTCTAATATTGATTTAATACTTTTTCATTCAATTTGTAATACTGTTTTAGTAATTAAATGCTGAAATAAATAATGTCGGCCATTTTGTTTCCATTCATAATGGCCCTGTTTTTTGTCATAATGGCCCTGTCATAATGCCCTGTATTCTCATAATGGCACTGTTTTGCATTTCATTAAGTAAGGGCAGATAGACTAATAATATACTTAGTTGGTTAATAATTATTGTTAATATCTGTACTTGTATTTATTACAGTAATGTTCATTTGTAAACAACTATAGGTTTTCTACATAGTGCTACTCTTTTTAAATACTGCATGTATATAACAGTTTTGAAAGTACATAATTATATACAGTTTTGTGTAATAAAATGCAATGTATTTAATTTCTTGATTTATTATTGTTATGTTATCATATATGATAAAGATACACTTGTGAGGTTTATAGATAAAATATATTGTTGTTAATAAAAATATTATAATATACATTATTCTTCGTTCTGCGTAACTCTTGTATTAGTCTGAATTGAGGTTTTTGGTATCTTGTTCTATATTTCTAACATTCTAGTTTTATACATACTCATTAATAGGCTCATTGTCATCAAAAGGTCCCACTTGTTGCAAGTGCTCAAACATGCTGACATACAATATATTTCTGTTCAGGCAGTTGTCAATGAATATTTGACTTTCAGTGATGCACTGCAAGTCGTCTGGTATCATGTTGTGGTTGACAGCAGATATGGATGTGCAGCAAATGCATTCTTCAGCGGTGGACATGATTTCACAGTTACCACAATCACACCTATTTTAAAGGAGACAAGATGATTTGAGACAATTAAGGTACTCAAACAAAGCAAGTAAAAGATATATAACAGCTGTCAGCAAATAATATATATACAAGTAGATCATATATAACATGTGCATTGTTCGTACAAACTTTAAAGTACTAACTTGCATCTGGGTAAAAATACCTTTTGAGGGCTTTGGTATCGATGAAAAATCTCTATTACAGTCTATGTTTCAGTATTTTATCATTATTTTTGGGGTTCTTGGTTGAATTCTTTATAAAAAAAAACTGGCTTCGGGTAGCTATATTATATGAATATTTGCAGATTGCGGTAAATGGTAGTTACTTATAATTTAGTAAAATTGACAGTGTTCTGTAAACGTGACGGATTCTTAGCATTGTAATTTAGTTTTTGATGCATTAGTTTATTGCATTTCAATGTAAGCGTGTCACATGGCTTCACTGATTAGTCCCCTTTTGCTTGTGTAACCATCATTAGTATGTTAATCAATTATGGCAATAAACAACTACCGGTAATTACGCTATCAAATTTGACAGGTGACAAATTACAAGTACAGAAATATTTTAAAAGAATAAGAAAATGAAAACTTCAAAACATCTATCGTCTAGAAATGCAAAAAAGTCTGAATGTTAGAAGTTGCAAAAGAAAAAAAATAGTGAAAAAGTATATATAGTTCTTTTTTGCGGCCGGCGGAAAAGTCTCTCGCTGGTAGTACATCTTACGTACATGTACAAGCTTAGAAAAATTTAAAATCTTTCAAAAGAAACAAGAAACAAAAAAAGAATGGAAGATTTCGGCAGAAAAGATTAAAGGTACTAAAGAAAATTAATGAAATATATATGAAGAGGATTTGCGCTATTTTCAGTTTTAGCGCTATTTTCAGTTTTAGCGGCTAACGGAAACATGAAAAGTTCAATTTTTGAAGCAAGTTGGACCTTCTCATATGAACATCCCATTTTAAAAACAAATAACGCATGAATAATATTAAAAGAAAGTATTATTTAAAAAGAAAACAAACCAATGCGTGTTAAGAAGCCTGTCCGTCAAACTGTCTTGGTCTTGGTCGTCTGTCTCAGATTCCGAGTTGTTTGACGACGAATTCTCTTCTTCTTTATCGATATTTCTCGCTCTTAACGGTTCAAATTGATATGGTAGGATTTCTAACATTGGAATATCACCGGGAAATTCGATGTCATCCATCTCCGTTGCTACAATCGAGTAATTATTTGCACGACCGTCCGTTTTTTCACAGTAAAACTGATTGATCTGTATATCGGCTTGGCCCATATCACGTCATCAGGTCACGTGATGCCCAAGCTCATTAAAATTTTATCGATGGGCGGAAGCGGTGATATTTGATCCTAATTACTCAAATTATGGCTTTATTGGGAAGAATTGATCACTTTTATGGTGTTTATTACTGTTTTTGATGATAATAAGATCTAATATAAAAATATGAAAAATCGTGTCCAGTCTCCTTTAATTTAAAGCTAAAATACAAATGCACACATGTACATTTAATACTAATATTAGAACTGTCTATAATTATTTAACTTACAAATCTTTGACAAATCATTACCTTTTCTAGAAACCAGTCTTGGCAAGGGTTGCTGTTGGGGTTGAACTGGTCTCCGTTCAGGTTCAATGGTGACAACGGTGAGAGCCGTTTCACTTTCTTCCTCATTACTATTTTGCGAGTCCTAAAATAGAAAATTTATACATCCTGAGAGTGACCTAAATAAATGATTTGTCAAAATTTTATCAGCAATTAGGACCTTTTCTTTTTTATCTCGTCTGCCTGATTTTTTTTTTTTTTTTGGTATCAAGGACAATCTTAACATATTTTATTTTTTGTATATTAAATGTATACTTCAATGTGTTTTTTTAAATGCTGCTTCATGCTTATGGGGGCTGTGTTACATGTATGTACAAATGAAAGGGCACTTATTCCACATTTTTATTCCCATTATCTTCTATCTTCTACGTTTACGAATGTATTAAAGTCAAATGTTAGGTTTATATTGCCAAATTATGTCTATGTGAATTCATGCGAAACTTATGTATGTTTTTCTTTTATTTACAGTTTTGACGTATATGTTAGTAGACGTTGATGCGATGTTACATTGATGTAGATATTTAAGAAGTATAGATTAACAAAGATTTGCGTGCGAACATTGATGTAAAAGAACTTAACCAATAAAACATCTTCAGTGCTACCTTTGGGTTAATACTACTTACCACGGTGGTTCCACCACTGCCGTGATAATTAGTTAGCAATCTATCACTATAACATCATCTCCCCTCTTGCTCTTCGTCTTCCCCAAGTGTTATTCGATCGGAAACATTGTAACCGGTTACACATTTCAGTAATTATTAATCGTAAAAAAATAATTAGATGCTTGATTTTTTTTTGTACTTTTTCATTGTGCATTCAAAACTCAATTAAAGGGACTTAATTATATTAACATAAAGAAATATGATTTAAATGGATAATTAACGATGATTACATGAAAAAACGTTATTTTTTCCCTATAAGGGGTCATCTGACAACTTCGACCTTATGAAGACTTTTGTAGAACTAAATGAGCTGAACATTAAAGCAAGCAACAGCTTTTCTCTATCTGCAATAGTTTTCATTCTATAGTTCGCCTTTTAGGGGCTGTAATCCTAAAGGGGTCATGCGACAACTTCGACCTTATGGAGACTTTTGTAGAACTTAATGAGCTGAACATTTAAGCAAGCAACAGCTTTTCTCTATCTGCAATAGTTTTAAAAATTTCAGGGCTGGTAGATCTAAACGTGCTGATCACTTTTACCCTATGCCATAATTTTGATATTAGTAACCGTTTTTAAGTTATTTGCAAAAAAAAACTGTAATTTGACCCTTATGTTAAATTTTTAGCCATGGCGGCCATGTTTTTTTACGAATCAAAAATCTGCTCTTACCGAGACCTGTGTGCTCACTTCTTGAAAAATGCTTTTTTCTGTTTTTTATACTTCTTGATGTCATTATACCCCCACTTCAAAAGTGGTAGATATATAGTGATAGGGGTGTCCGTCCGTCCGTCCGTCCGTCCTTCCTCCCGTTACACTTCAGGGTACCCATCTCTTATCCGCAACTCCTCCTAAACCCCTTGGTGGATTTTCATGAAACTTACACACAATCTTTGTGACATAATGTAGATGTGCACCTACTATTTTAAAATTTAATTAGAACGATTTTTGGGGTTTCCCATAGCAAAACATGGACTTAGCCATTCGACTACATGGGGTACCCATCTCTTATCAACAACTCCTCCTAAACCCCTTGGTGGATTTTCATGAAACTTACACACAATCTTTGTGACATAATGTAGATGTGCATCTCCTATTCTCAATTTTATCTGGTTATTTTTGTGGAGGGGTGGGGGGTATTTGTTTGTGAACTGGGGCTCACAGTTTTTCTACTTTGGATTGGTATATGTTTTTCTGCATGATTGATGGACAAAATTACCCACTTCTACTGTCAAAAAGTCTTCTCTCTCTTGGCTGGCCTTGTTGATTCCAAGATATCCTTTTTGTCGTAGCTGTACCATTGATGTTGGTAGGTCTTCTTTTAGACAAACAACGCACTTCTCCATGATCCTCAGTTTTGCTGAAATAAAAAAAGAGGATACAGGTATTTGTGTTATGTCATATTGGCGATTTCTTAACACCCCAACATTATGTACATATATATTTTTTTTTAATTGATAAAAGCAGAGGTACCAATGGGATATCCTTATGTCAAAAGTCCGAAAGAGCAGATACAACACCAGTTAACACCAACAAAAACGGGACAAAAACAGACATGTAACACATGGAAACACAAAATAACTTAATATCAATCAAGAATAGCGAAAACTCCAGTCGAAACAAGAGTGAACTCAGGTGCTCCATACAAAAATCATTCATAGCTTTTTTGTGTATTCATTCCAATGTTTTTTTGTTTGCAGCGTCGCCTGTATTTAGAATGCAATTTGTTGTTCATGTAATAATATTAATTTTATTTACGTTACAATCTATTTCCGATGTCATGTTCACGTTGACCATAGGTTTGTTTTAATGGTGAAAATATACAGCGATGACTTTCCCTTGTGCTTGCAATATGCTTTGCTGACAGAGTAAGGTAAATTATTCTTTCGAGAGTCAAATTTTTTCTTTGATAGAGAGAAGCTGTTGCTTGCTTAAATGTTTAGTTCATTTAGCTCTACAAAAGTTTTCATAGAATCAAAGTTGTCAGATGATCGCTTATAGGGGTTATGGCCCTTAAAATAAGGTTTTATCATGATTTGGGCCTACGACTACAGAATAAAAGCTATAGTAGATAGAGAAAAACTGTTACTTGCTTAAATGTTAAGCTCATTAGTCTTTATAGGGTTGACATCAAGACCAGGTGGGCGATTCAGGCTCTTGGGAGCCTCTTGTTACACTGTACTATTAATTCTAACTTAAGAAAAGAATATTTTGAGTTTCTTTCTTTTAATAGCTTTTTTAAAAACATAAACATCAGTGAAAATTTATATACATATAAAACCCATCAACACCAAAAGAGGTAAATAAATTAGGATCCGTTATTAACAATTCTTTAGAACTGAGGACAGGAGAACCTTAAACATTTGCTTTATAATGTATATATATATATTTTTTTCAGCTTGTTACATCTGTATATGTGTACCTGTTTCATATGTATGTCTGTTTATGTCTATGTTATACTGTCACAAACTGTATATATAGTTTAGACGACAATAAAGATTGAATTTGAGTTATTTACTTACAGGTGTGTCAGTTAAAACACATATTTGATCCCTCCATTGTGACATAGTTTCTCTTGCTCCGACGTTAGGATCTTCCGTGAATTTGAGAATTCCACGGAATAATTTTACACTTTCTTCAAATGAAGCATGTCGTGAGTCTTTGTGGATTTCATTGTGCCTCCAACCAAGCTTACGTGCATATTGCAGTAAGGTTTGAATAAATATTCAGTGTAAATGTTACATCAGCTTTGATATTTAGTAATGCCTGCCTGATGTGGTTTCCACCTTAAACCTCTACCTTTCATCCACCAGGTACTAAAATCACATTCCTCTGCTATATATCCTATCAGCACTGTGTATTTTTAGGTACAAGTTTTCAGTTGTATCTCAACATTTTTACCATCCTCCTGGTTCAACTCTCTTGTTTTCGTTCTTTCTTTGGTTCCACCAAGTTCGACACATGTACTGGTATATAATTGCTTACGGGTAAGTATAAAATTACCAATCTTTAATCTGAAAATAATTGATAAAGATCATTTGATATTTATCACACATTTAGTGTTTATATGCATGAATTTGCCCGGAGAAAAACAACCTAATTTTAGGCCATTTGATCAGGGACATGAAATGGCCATATCAGGGGTGCGGTTTTTTTAAAAATCAAAATCCTGATTAAAGATCCGGATTTCGATTCCGCGTTTAATTTTATCAATCACAATTATGATTCCGAATCCGGCGAATCACAATACAAGCTTGATTGGCGGGTGCAGAGCAGCAGCAGGCTGTGTGGTGCGAGTTTGCCTCATTCAATGAACTTTTCCAAACATTGTACACTTTTCAGACACATCCCTGCAATAAACCATCTGTCAACAAAGATGGTTACAACAACGATCAATTCCAAACTTGTAATTTTATAGAAATTAGTGGGTATTATATTTCTATGTGTAGTTTAAGTCATACATAGACTAGAAAAAAATCGAAGTGTAAACATGAACCTTAATTACATAGTAATTAAACATTCAAAAGTCAAGTTGATAATCAATTATGGTGTAAAATAACATATTAAGAAAATAACAGAGTGTCTGGGTAAAACAAAAATCGTCTTTTTAAATGAGTACTTGAGCGCGACCAATTCGTTTCGCTGTGCTCCGTTAAGTTCAATGGTCGTGAGTCGTAAGTCTCACGGAGAGAATTTGACGTCAAATGAATTGAATTGTGCCCGGTGTGATTTCGCTTCCGGCGTTGCTCCATGACGAGCAATGGAACCGCATTGTAGCTCCGTCCATTCAAGGATGTAAGTTTTATTGTAGCTAATCTCATTTATGCTGAAGAATTAAGGGGAAATAGACGTTTCAAGATATCTAAAAAGAATTGTCTCTAGTGTCATCAGTATGTTATCGTGGCTCTCTTTCCTCTGTCTCGTGGTAGCTCTTTTGACATCGTTGATTGGGCCTTTTTTACAATTAAGCATTCTATTAGGAGTTTTATATTTGTAAGCTACTTGAACCTACTGAATTCATTTTTAAGATCAGTAAATTTACCAGAATTTTCAAGCAGTGACAGAATGGCATGGCAACAATTCTCGGCAAAAAGCAAAAGAATATATGAAGACAGATTTTAGAGATACTAATAATTAGAACTATAATTGAAATTTTATTTTCGCATTATGTCGATATGATTCTGGATGAAATGAAGAGAAACAGCCACACGAATGATAAACAGAAGAGTTTAAAGA
This sequence comes from Arcuatula senhousia, assembly GCA_963971305.1. Taxonomy (NCBI): domain Eukaryota; kingdom Metazoa; phylum Mollusca; class Bivalvia; order Mytilida; family Mytilidae; genus Arcuatula; species Arcuatula senhousia. The sequence continues at coordinate 48,425,050 of OZ020314.1, forward strand.
TGTTGTAGACACTTACAAGAAAACAGAAACATGGCAACAAGGCAGACAAGTTTTATCTGTTTTAGCATCGAGAATGTCTTTCAAAGATGTTTTGAGATTGTTACCATAAGTTACACCCCACCTGTACTATACTGCACCCAGTAATGCAAAAATGGTTGGAGCTGCACTACCTGTACCAAATAGAGTTAGTTTAAAGCAAAGAATAGATCCTCAAAAGTTATATAGATATATTTCTTAGCTACAACATGTACATTACCTCAAGATAAAAACAAATGGATGACAAAACAAGTCTTTTTTATAATCGATTATCAAATACTTGTACCTGCGCTTTACGTATTTTTGATAAAGCTACGTTCCTTTTCTAGATTTGATATTTTCTATGTGGATTCTCAAAAATTCTATAGAACTGATGGAAAATCTCCATTCTAAGTCATTATCATCATGTAATAGCATTAAAACGTTTGATTTCTCTACATTATATACTTCAATTCCACATTCACAATAAAAATCTCGTTTGGCACAGCTGATTAAACGTAGCTTTATCAAAAAGAGCGGAAAACGCAGGTACAAGTATTTGGTAGTCGGTTATAAAAAGATTTACTTTGTCATCAAAGAGTCTAGCAAGAAAAAACAAATTTACAGAAGATCAAATAATAGAAATGCTCAACTTTCTAATCGACAACATATTTGTATAGTTTGGTGGACGTGTTTTTCAGCAAACAATGGGTATCTCAATGGACACAAATTGTGCACCATTACTTGCCGATTTGGTTCTTCATTCATATGAAACAGACTTTTTACAATCACTTCTAGACAATAAGGACCCCAAACTTGCTTTATCCTACAATCTCACATTTCGTTATATTGATGATGTCCTTTCACTAAACAATCCTCGATTTGGTGACTATTTACATCTCATATATCCGAAGGAACTTGAGATAAAGGACACTACAGATTCTAGGAGGTCTGCTTCATATTTGGATCTATTTCTCGAAATTGACACACAAGGAAGGCTTTGTACAAGGTTCTATGACAAACGTGATGACTTCAACTTTCCAATAGTTAACTTTCCCTTTTTGTGTATCAACATATCGTCCGCTCCAGCATTTGGAGTTTACCTATCACAATTGATTCGTTATGTGGGGAGTACAACGACTTCCTTGATAGAGCTACACGGCTGGCAAGCAAATTGTTAACACAGGGGTACGTTGCTTCCAGGTTTTTGTCATCACTCAAGAAATTTTACGGACGACATCATGTGCTTGTATACAAATACGGAATTTCTATCTCTCAGATGAGGACAGATGTTGGTTTGACATAGAGTTTTGTAATGTCATCCTTTCGGGATTCGACCAACACTTAATCGAATTTTAGCAATGTGACGGGTGTGCTATAGCAAGCAGGAACTGCTTACTCTTCCGAAGCACCTGAGTTCACTCTCGTTTCGACTTGAGTTCGCGTTGCTAAATGCTGTTTTGTTGTTATGTGCTTTGTTTTGTTGTGATGATTTTTTGTCTGCCGGTTTTGTCTTTGTCTTTACGGTTTTATGATACTGATTACCCCTTCAGTACACCTTTGCTTCTTCTATATGCAGATTGTCGGCAACATTGTCTTCCTCACTTGAAGAATTATTAATTTCCTCAAAAGACCAAGCTTTGATAACTTTTTATCCACCAAATCATTTAAATACTCAATCTGACGAATTTCATCTAAATTCAAGTGTTCATCTTTTTTAGATTTTTCGAAAAGTAAATGATTTTTAGCTTTGGCATCCTCACCTCTAGTCGCCTTTATTTCATCCTGTTTTTTTCTTAACTGTTCCCGCAAAGCCGCATTTTCTAGTTTCACCTTCTCTTTCGCTAGTTCCTTATCAGCATCTTCAACGGCGTGTCAAAGGTCTTTCAACTCCTGATCAGATCATCTTTTTCTCTCTAGCCTTGCCTGAGAATCCTTATAAATTCAAAATATAGTGGAAGTAAGAAAAAATATTGTTTGGGTTATGGAATATCGTCTTGAGAGTTGTTACAGTTCACATGAAATGCATTGCCTACTTCTGCCTGAAAGAATGGACATAGTAAACAGGAAATTTTTGGAATTTAAAAAATAATATAGTTTAAAATGATTCCATGCAACTTTTGCTAGATATTTTTTTTTTCATAGAGCTGTACGCAACACCATTTATCATATATATTCTTATATTACTATACCAGTTGCGACCAATTCTCTATCTTTCTCCCCCTTCCCACCTAATGTTCATCGTGTACTGTGTTACAACCTTAGATTGTCTACGAGGAGGCTTAACTAGGCAACCGAAAGCTAGATTTTTATCTAGCCTAGGTGGTCTAGGGCGCTGGACACAGTGCAGGCGAAGTTGCCATAGATGACAGAGTATGGGTTCGATACCCACGCTGGATTTTCCGGTGTCAACGTCTTTAAATAAGATGATTTTCATCACTGTTGGCACACGGACACTGTGTATTGTCAGTATATAATGGGTTGCATGTGACAAATATGCTTTGTCTGTCCACCATAGGTTGCAAGTGTCAAAAACTATTGACTGTCCATATTGGGTCTAGAACGTACAGGGATCAATGTTTTGCCGTGCGACGCAGGGCCAGACATCGATTGGTCTGGTTTTCAAAGACTAGACCATGTAGTTTGAGCGTTATTATTTACCTTTAATTAATAAATAAATAAAATACTTATGTTTAAAGTCGCTCATGGAAAAAAAGTACACATAACTTACCGGTTTTGACGTCGAAGAAAAGAAGTATATTTCTCCATGTTGTTTGAGGATACATACAATTTTTCAGTCTTTATATTTTCCTGCAGCCTCTGTCAATAAATAACCGTCAAAACGTCGAAAGTTTTGAAAAAATTATTGGAATAAACGATGGTATTTGTAAATTTAAATTACAGGACTGGCATTCTGCACCTCTATAATTGCTGTAATTTGAAGATTTGCAATCACCAGTGACGCCAATATGAGAATATTCTCACACTTTAATCAAATGATTATTGAATGCTCTGCTGCATATGTAACAATATGTAGAGCATATATGTTTACATTGTCAATACGGTCAATGAATCTTAATTCGTGCCATCTGATAAGAATATCTCAGCAGATTTGTTTATTTCTAACATAGTCTTTAACATTCCTCCATGTTCTTGAACTCAGACAAGGTTCTTTCTGTATACAACTATCTGACTCTTGCTTTTTGGAATCCGTGCTAACAATATGTGGTTGTTGCAATGTCTTAGTGTTGCTTTTTCTCCTATTCAACTATTTCCAAGTAAAACTTTGCTTTAGAATAACATGAATGTGCGAGTGCATGTTCAGTAAATGTATAAAACAAAACGTTATACGAGCTGTGCATTTTTCAATACACAAAGTGGGAAATCAATAACTAAAACAATGTTATAATACGGGATTGATTTTTTTGTTTTTGTTTTTGTTTGGTTTTATGTATCTTCAATCATTTACTATATTTCGGTCATAGTGCTAGGATAAATTAATGACCACATGTAGCTGTTGCATTATTACATTTTGTTTGTAATAATTGTTTAGAAATAAAGAATATTAATTATTTATAATTTTGCACTAATACCATAATAGAACCATAATTCGCAAATTTCAATGTTCTAATTTAAAGGGGTATCCATCCAGGTCACTCGATTTACCCCGATATTTTTTCCTTGCCAATCCACAGTTTTAAAGATACAACTAAAATACTCTTATTATAATTTAAATATATTATTCATGCATATAATTTGGGCAAAGCAATTTGCACTCGTTTGAATTTGATGTATTTGAAACATTTATAAGCGATGTAATGAACTTACTATTGTTGTCTTCTTAATTTGAAGCCCATATGTGGGATTTTTCTCCAAGTTCTTGAGCTTGTATGACACATTGTTCTTCATCTTTCTTCCCACCATGTCCACTTAAAATGAAGAGATCGTAATGGTCTCTTCATTACTATGATCTAATGCTTTTAAATAGTTTTTTTAACTTTCCCACTGGCCTTGTTGTTGGCTCTTCCACAACAGTTATTTTCTTCTAAAATACAGTTATAAATACAATATTTCATCATACCGTATAAGTTTTTTTACATTTGGATCCAATTTTAGATCTCGATATTTGGTAACTTGCTAAAAATTAAAACCGCGAAAATAGAATTTCGTTAATAGTATATGCAAGGTATATAACTTGCATATGAATAATCCTTAAAATTTAATTCTGCGAAAAATCTCCCATTTTAATGAAATCCTCGAAATTTAGCTCATCCGAAAAAAAATGTACGGTAGTACATGATAAACAATACATACATCTATACATTTTTATACAATTGAGTTCACTTTAATTTGTGTAATGGTGTCGTGTTCAGTCCGAAAACCGGTGGTATTTAAACAATAGAATGTGAGCTCTTCATCGGAAAAGATAGGAAAGTCAATTCGAATGTTTATCCTGGTTGTCAAGTGAATCAAAAGTTCTTTTTAGTACAAAATTTCTTCCAATTTTAAGTTATGCTGATAAAATAAACTTTTTTGAATTAAAAAGAGTTTTTAAAAGTAATAGATTGCATTTTAATGCATGCTATTATGTGGATATTTATGAAATGCATACGGTGCAAACTGAAATGGATCGCACAACTTTAACTTTTATATAAAAAATTGAAAAAAATCACACTATTTGTTTAAATGTATATCTTCCCATCTGCAAATTTTCAGACATGTACTGCAAGAGGTAAAGCCAAAATAAAATTAAGAAAAAGACCTATTTTTCTAGTCCGTCTTGACAACCTTCTTTTTAAAAGTACACGATTTACCTGTTGAATTCGATTATGTCATAGAACATGTTTACCTTTTTGACCGGTATCCGTAAATTGGGATCAACAGTATGTGAATTTGCATTGTATTGGAGTAAATGTCCAATTCAATATTCAGTCATCCGTTTTAAAAATAGGAATGCCTCCCATTTATCATGTTTATAATTTATTAAAGATAGAACTTGGTTGTGTCCCTTGAAAGTTTTTCATAGTTACACATAATGCGTTCTCATTTAATTTTTAAGATTCTCATGCACATTTTTAAGCTTTTTTCGATCAATTCTTGCCAAAATTGCTTAGCTGAGCAAAAAATCAAGACAAAAACACACTCTTTTGAATAAAATTGTAATTTTGTTTCCAGATGTACCTTTTTTGCCTACTAAAAAGTACGATGACTTAGCATTTGTTTGGACATTGTATGCAAAAGTGATGTGTTTTAGTGGCTAAAAAATATTGAGGACACGATATCTGTAAATTAAACCCGAGTCAGCATTTTTCGTAATTTTCTATGCAGATTTGAATGTAATAGTTAGATTTTTTTATTTTCAAGTCCGTATGTTAGCATTCCGACCAGGTGTATGCCGAATCATTTTAAATATGTTGAAACTTTGTTTTACATGTCCGTATGCTAGCATTCCAACCTGGTGTATACAGAATCTTTTCAAATTTGTTGAAATTTTGTTTCTCAGGTATGTATGAAAGCATTTCGACCTGATGTATTCAGAATCCTTTTAAATTTGTTGAAATTTGGTTTCTCAGGTCCATATGCCTGCATTCCAACCTGGTGTGTGCAGAATCCTTTTGATTATGTTGAAATTTGGTTTCCTAGGTCCGTATGCTAGCATTCAGACCAGGTTTATGCAGAATCCTTTTAAATATGTTGAAATTTTGTTTCCTAGGTCTGTATGCTAGCATTCCGACCTGGTGTATGTAGAATCCTCTTAAAGATATTGAACTTTTGTTTGTCAGGTCCAAATGCTAGCATTCCGACCTTGTGTATGCTGAATCACGCGAAAACAGTTTTTGTCTGGTCTCTACATATGTAGCATTCCAACATTGTACACACAGAAGTACATGTACGTGATATTGTTTTAGGCGTGTGCAAAATCATGAGATTTATATACTAGTATACAGTAAGGAACTCTAGATCTTAAAATGATAAGTGAATAGCTTACTTATATACGGACTCAATTATCTACTAGTATTTGACGTGGGACAGCAAAGTTTCAAGGGGGGAACCACCTAGAGTAACCAATGCCAGTGGTCCTTTTTTAAGACGAATGGATGTAGATGAGTTTGTTAGAACATAAAACAATATTCAATTTAAAGCAACGAGATAGCGTTTTTGGTACCCGAGCGTCCCGTGCGGGGCCCGGGTGGCGAATAGGCCCGCAGCAGAGCCTAGCTTGTCGTAAGAGGCGACTAAGGGTCTTGGGATTCTGACGTCGGGTCAGTGCTCAGCCCACAGAGCGACCAAGTGTGTACCCTAGGTGGCTGAATAGGGTAGCCCTCGTCCGCGGGGGTTGTCAGGTCTATAATACGGAAACCCTGACCGCCGACCATAGTGGGCCAACGTGTGTGGAGAGTGCCACGCTTCATGCACGTAAAAGACCCCTTTGTGGACCGCCCAGTAGTGCACCACATAGGCTAAATTTTCCGCCCCTACCCACCTCTCCCCTTTTTCCTGTGGTTCTTCAAAATTTACCGGTCCTTTGTTTCCCACCCCATCTCCATGTTTCATTTATCATCATCATTTCATGTTCATTTTATCATCCTTTTCATGTTCATCGCCTGTAAATAACCTATATAGCGTTGCACGGGCGTAAAACACCAACTCACTCACTGGTACCCGAGCCTAGCAATAAATTTTACTCTTTTTTTACAATTTCACAAAAACTCTTACTTTAAAGAGTAAAATAAAGAAAATACCAAAACTACCGAACTGGCATGGTACAATCTCAAATGTCGAAGACGAAAAGACAATGCATGGCAAAGACACGACGGAGAAATTGAAACTCGCAATGGTCCTGACATTTCAAAAGAAATGGTATATTCACAAACTTTTATGGCTTTAAAACCTCCCTTATCTATTGAGATCGAAATTAGTGTCTGTCTCAGTCTGGAAGTATAGCATTAGTGAGATTGAGGGATACATAAAGTTAGTATATAACACGTTTGACACACACTACTATTTAAAAAGAAACTATTTAGAGTTTGCTACAATTTATTCTAATTGTACGAAAGTCATGAATTTTAAAAATATTACTGGTAGAGATTTTTTTAAAAATAACAAACACGGTGTCCACAAATGGATGTTAGCTAAATTCATTATGTCAGAATATGGAATCACCAAATGCAAATACAAATGCTTGCTACATGTTCAGACACGTGATCCTTCTATTTTCTTAATATTGATAAGACGTCTGTGCTACAAAAGTCTTCCCACTTTTAATACTTGGATTATAATTAAGTGCAGTCTTTTTAAAATCTTGGAAGAGCGGCTTCTATCCATGGATTCCTATATGATATCATTTCGCCTCTTTTCTTTTTTAACCGATGAATATATATGGCAGGTGAATGACATAGCTTGACGTTGTTGTCGCATACGGACTGAAATGAAAAGGGAAAAAACATGATTATAATTTTCACAGTAGGCAGTATGAATATTTGCAAACGCTCCTATTTTATAGTGTAAAAGCTGTGATTACATAACAAACATATAATACAATCACATATTTTGGTTTCAAATAAATGTACAAATTTCCTCCTCATATTAAATTTAGATAATTTTCATGCTTTCTATGACAGAAATATTCCCAGATGACGTTGACATCGTATAATAATATTTTTTTATAATAATAATCTGTGTCAAGTTGGAGTACTTTACATCTTTCACATTAAAATTAAAACATTTTTTATAATAACCAACTAAGAAGATTATAAGTCTTTCCAAAATATAAAGAAATTTTACATTTTCAAATTAACATTTCCTTCTCTTCGACGAGAGGCTCCCGGGAGCCTGACTAGCTCTCCTGACTTAAGTGTCTGAAGAATGGGCTATCTATTTGACATTGAAAGGATCACAAGTTTAATAAGGGGTTATCTGACCACTTTCTTGAAATTGAACAAGGACGATACAAACAAATTCCTAGAGATCAACGTTTTTGTAATTATTGTAAAAATCAAAATAGTATTGATGATGAGCTCCACTTTTTTCTTCATTGTGACCATAACAAAATTTAAAGAAAAATTCTTTTTAAAGACTATGAAATAAACTTTGACCATTCTGAACAATATAATTTAACCAAAATATTATCCCCAACAAATTTTAGGCAAACTCAGAGTCTTGCCTCCTTTATAAAACAGTCATCAGCTGAACTGAGGACAGGAGACTCAAAGACTTGATGATGTATATAATTATGTCACAAATCATTTAAATGTTGATTTCTTGACAAATAAAGATAATATGGTTTAACCTATCAGGGCAATAGCTTAACTATTACCGTACAATTCTACTCTTTTATAATTGTCATATGCTAAAAAGCAAAGTAGTGGGATGACCATTTGTTGATTCCTTCTCTTTGCGGTGTGGTGCAATTTGGTCAGCTGGTCGGAATCCTACGGAAGCCGAGAGGTGTCACAGAAAAAAACCAAAAAAATATTTTGGAATCGAGATCACGAGAAAACAATACTGTTATATCGAGATCTCCAAAAAAATAAATCGTTATCTCAATTATTTTTTTTCTGTTTTATCGAGATCTCAATTTATTATATCGAGATCACGAGAAGACAAAACTGTTATATCGATATCTCCAAAAAACAATAAATCGTTATCTCAATTATTATTTTCTGTTTTATCGAGATCTCATTTTGTTATATCGAGATCACGAAAAAACAAAACTGTTATATCGAGATCTCCAAAAAATAAAATAAATCGTTATCTCAATTATTTTTTTTCTGTTTTATCGAAATCTCATTTTATTATTTCGAGATCTTGATTTACTATTTCGCGATCTCGATTTATTATATCGAGATCACGAGAAAACACTACTGTTATATCGAGATCTAAAAAAAAAATCGTTATCTCAATTATTTTTTTAGCTCACCTGACCCGAAGGGTCATGTGAGCTATTGTCATCGTTAAGCGTCCGTCGTCCGTCCGTCGTCCGTCGTCCGTCGTCTGTCGTCCGTTAACTTTTCTTCAAAGATCTTCTTCTCTGAAACCACTGAAGGGATTGCATTGATACTTGGTATACATGATCTTTAGGATGTCCTCTACCAAGTTTGTGAATTATATACATGTCGACCTACCAACATGGCGGCTGTTGCTAAAAATAGAACAGGGGGGTCAGACCATTGTTTTTGGCTTATAACTCTAAAAGTATAAAAGATAGAGAAAATCCGAAGCAACCTCCCTTGTTCAGCATCAAAAGCTCTACAAATCTCTCCATTGAGTCGAAGTTGTGAAACAACTCCTTATAGGAGTTATTGCCCTTTAATCATCAAAATTGACCATTTTTGCTGTTTTTGGACTATATCTTGAAAACCGTTAGAGCTAGAGGAAAAGTTAGCATTGCAGAATTGTTTAGCTCATTGAGATCTACATAAATGACTTCAGGGTCAAAATTGTCAGATCAGCCGTTTAAGAGTTATTCCCCTTTAACTGTTTTTTTCCATTAATTTACACTGATTTTGAAAAATCTTCTTCTCTAAAACCATTGAAGGGATTGCATTGATACTTGGTATACATGATCTTTAGGATGTCATCTACCAAGTTTGTGAATTATATACATGTCGACCAACCAACATGGCCGCCGTTGCTAAAAATAGAACAGGGGTGTCAGACCATTGTTTTTGGCTTATAACTCAAAAAGTATAAAAGATAGAGAAAATCCGAAGCAACCCTCCTTGTTCAGCATCAAAAGCTCTACGAATCTTTCCATTGAGTCGAAGTTGTGAAACGACTCCTTATAGGAGTTAATGCCCTTTAATCATCAAAATTGACCATTTTTGCAGTTTTTGGACTATATCTTGAAAACCATTAGAGCTAGAGGAAAAGTTAGCATTGCAGAATTGTTAAGCTCATTGAGATCTAAAAAAATGATTTCAGGGTCTAAATTGTCAGATCAGCCGTTTGAGTTGTTCCCCTTTAACTGTTTTTTTTCCATTAATTTACACTGATTTTGAAAAATCTTCTTCTCTAAACCCACTGAAGGGATTGCATTGATACTTGGTATACATGATCTTTAGGATGTCCTCTACCAAGTTTGTGAATTATATACACAAATGTCGACCAACTAACATGGCTGCCGTTGCTAAAAATAGAACAGGGGGGTCAAACCATTGTTTTTGGCTTATAACTCAAAAAGTATAAGAGATGAAGAAAATCGGAAGCAAATTTTCTTGTTCAGCATCAAAAGGTCCTTACAGGAGTTATTGCCCTTTAACTGTATTTTCTATTAATTTAAACTGATTTCCAAAAATCTTCTCTGAAACCACTGAAAGGATTGTTTTGCAACTTTGTATACTTGAAAGTTTGTGAAATTTATTCAAACTTTGGCATAAGAGATCAGGTGAGCGATTCAGGCTCCTGGGAGCCTCTAGTTTCTGTTTTATCGAGATCTCATTTTATTATTTCGAGATCTCGATTTATTATATCGAGATCACGAGAAAACAATACTGTTATATCGAGATCTCCAAAAATAAAATCGTTCAGCTCATTAAGCTTTACAAAAGTCTCCTAAGGTCAAGGTTGTCAGTTGATCGCTTATCGGGGTAACGGCCTCTAAAATAGTGTTTTTTGTGTGTGTTTTTGCTCTATAGAATGAAAACTATTGCAGATAGAGAAAAGTTGTTGCTTGCTAAAATGTTCAGCTCATTGAGCTGTACAAAAGTCTCCTAAAGCCAAGGTTGTCAGATGACCGCTTATAGGGGTAACGGACCCTAAAATAGTGTTTTTTTTTGTGTTTTTGCTCTAGAGAATAAAAACTATTGCAGATAGAGTGCAATAGTTAAAAGCAGTTGATTGCTAAAATGTTCAGCTCATTGAGCTGTGCAAAAGTCTTCATAGGTTCAAGATGACCCCCTTATAGGGGTTACAGCCCTTAGAATAGCGTTTTTGCCCTACAGAAAGAAATCTATTGCAGATAGAGAAAAGCTGTTGTTTGCTTAAATGTTCAGCTCATTGAGCTTCACAAAAGTGGTTATATGACCAATGTTGTCAGTTGACCTCTTATATGGGTTATGGTTCCAAAAAATAGCGTTCTTTTGTGTTTTTGCCCCATAGGATGAAAACTTTTGCAAATAGAGAAAAACTATTGCTTGCTCAAATGTTTGGCTCTACAAAACTTTCCATAGAGTTAAGGTTGTCAGATGACCCCTTATTGGGGTTATGGTCCCTAATGTAATGTAGTGTTTTTTTATGTTTTTGGCCCGTAGAATGAAAATTATTGTAGATAGAGTAAAGCTCTTGCTTGCTTAAATGTTCAACTCTTTGAGCTCTTCAAAATTGTCCATATGATCAATGCTTTCAAATGACTGTTTATCTCTTTTAGACCATGTGAGCTATTCAGGCTCCTGAGAGCCTCTTGTTGAATTGATCAGCATGATGAGATTTACCTATGAAAAATCGAGATCTCGAAATAATAAAATGAGATCTCGATAAAACAGAAAAAAAAATTGAGATAACGATTTATTTTTTTGGAGATCTCGATATAACAGTAGTTTTTTCTCGTGATCTCGATAGAATAAATCGAGATCGCGAAATAGTAAATCGAAATCTCGAAATAATAAAATGAGATCTCGATAAAACAGAAATAATTAATTGAGATAACGATTTTTTTTGGAGATCTCGATATAACAGTTTTGTTTTCTCGTGATCTCGATATAATAAAATGAGATCTCGATAAAACAGAAAAATAATAATTGAGATAACGTTTTATTTTTTTTTTGAAATCTCAATATAACAGTTTTGTCTTTTCGTGATCTCGATATAATAAATTGAGATCTCGATAAAACAGAAAAAAAATAATTGAGATAACGATTTATTTTTTTTTAGAGATCTCGATATAACAGTATTGTTTTCTCGTGATCTCGATATAATAAATCGAGATCTCGATATAATAAATTGAGATCTCGATAAAACAGAAAAAAAATAATTGAGATAACGATTTTTGTTTTTGGAGATCTCGATATAACAGTATTGTTTTCTCGTGATCTCGATTCCAAATTTTTTTGTTTTGTTTTTTTCTGTGACACCTCTCGGCTTCCGTACGATTCAGATTAATTTGTCCCAAATATAAAAAAAATACTTTCAAGTGTAAATAATTAAAGAAGAATCCGGACAGAATTATTATTTATCGTACCGAAGTTAATGTGTCACAAATGAAATGACCAAAAACTGCTGGCACCGATGCCCCCCCCCCCCCCAATCCAAACTAATGTTACATGGTAACGAAACTAGAAAAAATATATGCTTATATAACAGCGGTTCGCACCGGTCTGTTATACACAAGTTCGGGGGAAACTAGCTCACTTTGCAATTTAATAAAACACGAAATAAAGTTCCAAATGTTAATTATTAATCAAATGCATATGGTATATCCACATAAAACAATACAATATATTTTGAAAGACGGCTTTCCGTAACAATTTATAAATTGACTTTAAGACGTACGACGTCCGTACAGTTACAATGTCGGATTCCAACTGCCTAACAAACTTCAGTTTTCAGCATAAAAACATAGATTGTATAAGAATTTTGACAAGTATAGCTTAATTAAACATAGAAATAGAACTAAATTGACAAAAGAGGATTAAGGTTCTTCTAAATGTAAAATGGCTGCCATGCATTGTCAATACAAAACTTTAAAAAAATACACAGCCTAGATGAAATAAGTATTTTGCTAGAATTATATTGAAATGAATGTTTAACAATCTTATCTAAAGCAAGCTAGAAATAATAACATATAAAAACTTCCTTTAAAGGTAAAATATTAAATATTTGTAAGGGTGTGCTCGAATAGTAGGATAGTAATCAGACGCACCTTACATGTTTATGTAAATAAAATTTAATTAAGACACATTGTGGGATTTTAAATTCTAGCTTGCTCTGGGTATTGGTAAGTTAAATCTAATTAGACAGGTTTTGAACAAAATACATCATGTGCTCAATCTGTGTATTTTTTGAAAGTTTTGTATTGACAATGCATGGCAGCCATTTTTCATTTAGAAGAACCTTAAAGTCTTAGCTATGTTTGAACAAGACCGGATATAAAATAAGAATTACTTAAATATGTCTCAAACAATATAAAAGCAACTAACAGATTAAATAATTTAAGATAAAGTGACACCTTCGATAAATCAGAATATTTAAGGATAATCATTTAAAAGGTTTTTCGCACTATTTCATGGGGAACAACATTTCAAATTCAATTATTCACTTTTCTATTCTAAATAAACGCATAATATTAATCATGAAAAATAATACATTAATTAAGATAGGCCAAATATTAAACTGAGTTTTATAAGTCTTTTAGATTTCACAGTCCCAAAAAGTCATATACACGTGAAAATAAGTTTTCGTCTTTTTCCGCTGTCACACTTACCCGCAAGATTGTTGTCAACGAGTGTTGTCAGACAAGACAGCATTGAATACAGGTACCCATGCACGCTTTTCTTGTGTGGTCAGAGTGGAAGACGGTCAACCAGCAGCTCGTGCTCTACGTGCTGCCACCCGGCCGATTACATATAACACGAGTTTTCAAAATATAGTGCAAATTCTTCTCTAAACTAACAATCTCTTTCTATATTAGGAAATTAACGTTAAAGAGATCAAGAAAATTGTGTTTGTTGTTCTTAAATGACTTGATAAAATAGTGCGTAGAAATTCAACGAACTACATGTAGATCTATTACAGTTGTATTTACATTACATCATTAGTACTTCATCAATGTTTACAAACACGGAAGAGTGTTTTGAAAACGGATGGATTTTGTAACCGATTATTCAGCACACAAACACCATATGAAGTCAAAAGGTAAGTAATATTATGAATTAACTTTTGATGCTGTCCTACTGATGCCAATACACATCAATATAACTTTTCACTGGACACCATATCCCTTGACATCGGGTCAGTGTACTTTTAATTGGCACCTGTAACATGTTTCTGGGTGTTTTTTTTTTGTGTGTGAAGTAATTACAACAAGCAGATTATTTTAGGATAAAAAAGAAAATGTAGTTTTTAATTCATAATTTCTCGAAAGTTCGTCTGATTTCCTTTTAAATTTTAAAAGGTTTTCACTGTGACTATGCAAAATTCAAAGTGAAAATGATGAAAAATTGCCAACGTACAGGTTACATTAGGGACAGACCATTTTACTTGAGAGGGGGCTCGATTTCTGTTTTGGTCAAAAAATTTTGTTTCCGCGCGATATTTATTTTTCGAAGGCATTGTTACAGAATATTTTTTTCATTATTAGCATTATTTTATATGGCAAAAAATCCTTCTTCAGAAAATTTTTTTCTTACCCTGAGCTGCCAAAATATTTTTTTCATTAAAAATTATTTTCAGAATATATTTAGGAAAAAAACAAGGCCCCCCCTTTCAAGTTAGATGGTCGGTCCCTTCCGTAAAAGGCGCTTGAGAAACAATAATTTTACGTAATTTTTTAACTTCAAGTATTAAAACAGTAACAAGCTACAAGGACTGTGTCGCTTCTAACATAATAGACAAACAAGTAAGAAACACAATCGATCAGTAAAAATCCCACCAAGCAAAACTGAACAATATAGAAACTCTTTATTCGTTCGCACCGCTATAGACTGGAACCATCTGGAAGACACCGTGGTGCAGACAAAACAGAGGATTTTAAAACTCGCCTCTGTTCGCGCGACTAGACCAGCGCAGACCATCCCCGTCACACAGTAGCCCTAAGGGAATTCTGTGACGTACCAATACAGATACAGATACAGATAAAATTACTAATATTATATTCTTTTCCGTTACCGAAAGACGCAGTCACAGTTGTTGCTTTAAATGATTTTGACACCTTGACTAGAAAAAGTGATTTAAAATAAATTTCAGAAACTTTCTAACGATTTGAAATACGAAATATAGATGCTCCCGGCGATAATTCACTTGTTAATTATATCTAAGGTACAGATGACTTTGCTGAAGACACTTACATGTAGATACATTGTAAGGAGATTCGGGCACCGTGCAGAACATCAATATTATTGAACGCATTCAAGACGAACTACGTTTGTGGAGTCAACTTTGTGCGCGACGTCATAATAATATTACTTTTTCATGAATATTTACTTATGTTTCTATGAAAATAATTTTAATAAAAACTTTATTCATCTTTGAACAGTGACTATTTCATAGTGCAACCATACAATAAACGACAAATAAGGACATGAAACAAAAATATTTTTTGATACGTTGGTGCAAAAACTTTTAAAATCCATTTAGATATGACTGCAGAATATATATATTTTTTTAAATTAACATAGAAATCAATAGAAAAAAATTAGGTGACCGAATACTTTTGCATATATCTGTAGAAAGACCCACTACAGCATTAAGCCTGTCGGTAAAAGTAAACTAAAGAGCGCTCAAAACATGGGGTATGTGCTCCAGGTGGTTGAATGATCTTGAATGGATTGGAGTGTAACTGTCAAAATGAAAGCCGGTGTCTTCAGGATGAAATGCGAAAAACCTGACGGCTAATGAAAGTGCTCACCGTGTTGTGAAAATGTCAACACACGTTAAAGAACCCTGCTGCATATATCAATTAGAGAAGGACACGTAGGATCCTCTGGAGGAAGCTAAATTGCCCGATCCAACCCAAACGTCCTTTTTCATGTCGCTCGTGTCCCTAGTTCCTCCATTTCATCTAACACTCGTTATGTTTGTTTTATCACCCTATTTCATGTTCATCTTCCTGATATAGCCGAAATCGTTCTGCTTTTAGACGGCAAAGCAATAAATAACGAACTGTTTACAAAATTTAGGTTAGAAAAAATGGTTTGATAATTATTTTCTTCTTAAATGTAAAATATGAAATTAAATAATTAAGTAAATACATAGAGAAAAAAATTAGCGCATGAAATACTTAACCATTTATAATTCTTAACTTTTTGAACAGTCTGAATTCGATTTTCATCTTTCGAACTCAAGATGTCACTGTTGGGGGCTGTCTTTTAAAATGAGCACCACAACAGGTACATGTCATGTGGTTGTCCCTAGCTTTACAGTTACTTCATTATATGCATTACTATTAACTCTATTACATAAATCATTTTCAGTACATCATACATTTACAATAAGTTGATTATAATTCTCCGACTATCTAAAATGATCTATATTTTATTTTTTCAGACCACTTAAGAAGTCGAAAGTCAAATAGGTCCAGCCCTTCTATCTGGATTTTAGAGACAGAGAAAAATGTGGATGTTTAAAGAAACAAACAGCAATAACCAACATGAATGATTCTATCGATGGTCCGGAATATCTTTAAAAAGGAAATATTATAAGAAAGTGGAAGAAATTTACCGACCTATGCAAAAATGCCACCTAGTTAATTTAGATTTGGATTAAAAAAAACAGTTACTGTATTTTTGTGAACAATTTGTGTGTGAATCTGTACTACATAATTATACATTGTACAAGTTCAACAAGAGACTGAATTCAAAAATAAATTTATTGGCTTTATTTCATTGACATATTTTTATACCCCACCCAACGAATTTGCGAATCGTATAATGTTTTCACTTGTCCGTCTGTCCGTGATCAATATTCCATAACAGTTTTCTCAGAAATTAATAATTCAGGATTCAGGATACATTTGCAGGTCTGTCGATTATCAACTTCATGGTTAACAAGCTGACTTTTTTCGGTAAATTATTTTCGTAACAGATTTTTCAGCAACTAATAGTAGTACGCTTTTGATATTTGGCATGTAACTTGAATAGGTAGGGGTCCCATGTGGTGGGATAAGTTTTCAGGTCTGTGAATGATCTACTTCCTGTTTAACAAGCTGACTTGGAAAGACAACAACGCTGACTTGTGACTCCTTACTCAAAATAGACCGTAGGCACGTGGGGGGTATGTGATGACAGTGCTCACTGAGGGACTTTCATTGCAGTTGGAGCAATATCATCATCAGCATATGGCGGTTTTTTGTTTTTGTATTCGATTTGTTTGCAGATTATGCATTTGTCATTTAATATCATACTAGGATTTACTTCTCTTTTCTCTTGTTTTCAAGAAATTTCGTCAAACTTTCTTCAACACTACATCACTACGAGGAAGTACTAGTATTAAATATCGTCAGAACAGACAATATCAATGCAGTTTAACATTGAAGTATTAAAGAAACATTGACATGTCTATGTCAACGTGATTTTTCTCTGTTTGTTGTCAGTTTTTGTTTTTTATCATTGGTCAACATTGAACCTTGTTGGGTTTGTAAGCAGTGATCTAGTCAAGAACTGAAAATGTAAATTTCGTGCATTTGTCAAATTGCAGATAAAAAATAATAAAACAATGTGAGAGTGTTAAGTCTTTATACATAATCTATATTTATCAGATTTAATGTGACTCTACAGTACTAAAACAAAATCTGCTCATACCAAATTCGGAATGTCAGCACTCAGATCTTTATTAACAAGAATATGTACATTAACATCAGCATTCACCATGTTGGGATGATAGCATTTGGACCTGAGACCCCTAAATTATACAAATAACACAGAATCCAGCAAATATTTAAACACCTAACCGGAATGTAAGCCCCAAAATACATGTATGTAGTATTATCATCTAGCAAACCAGATCGGAAGGCTGATAAATAATAAATAATACAGAATCCAGCTTACGCAAGGTCGGAATGCTAGCCCACGGACCTAAAAAACCAAAATCATGCAAATAACACAGAAACAGAATCAGGCATACTCCAGGTCAGACCTGAAAAACCTAAATCGCATACGGACCTGAAAAACCAAAATCATGCAAAAAATACAGAATCCAGCATACACCAGTTCGGAATGCTAGCATACGGACCTGAAAAACCAAAATCATGCAAATAATACAGAATCCAGCATACGCCAGGTCGGAATGCTAGCATACGGACATGAAAAACAAAAAGTTTACAAATAATACAGAATCCAGCATACAGCAGGTCGGAATGATAGCATTTCGATCTGGTGAGTAAAATAATAAAAAAATACATAGTTTAAGCATTTAACTACTTTTGGTATGCTGAAATCATCAAAACGGAGTAGCGAAAAATTGATACTGCAAAATTTATAGCCATTGTGTCAATTTTAGCATACAAAGGCTAAAAATATGCAGTATTGATACATTTTTGCTTGATTGTTGTTCAAACGTCCTTGATGAGAATTTTAAAAATTAGATGAGAACGCATTACATTGAATTCAAATGGATCGTTATATGATAACAGTAAAATATAATTTTCAAACTAATATCTGTTGAAAGAAAAGGTAATAACCTAACATTCCCACAAGTTTCGAAAATGTACTGCAGGTATTACGCCTTGTGTGATTTTTTAAAGGTTGAGTTGACATTTTAATTTTTTCCAACGGCCAATAAGTTCCACTCGATTTGTTAAAATATGCACTTTTGTTGACCTTATAAACAACTGTTTACGCAACAGAAAAGATTCGTTAATAACATGACATGTCCAACGTATATGATAGTAGTCAAATCCATGAGTAATAAATGAAAATTGAAGATTGTTTATATGCCGTCGCCATCGTTGTTGTCATCGTTAAAAATTTAAAAACACATTAGCTGTTTTCTGCAGGGGAGATAATTGAATACCACTAGATATTAGACTGGTGTTAATTTATTTCACATGTATTTTTCTTTTGGAACCTTGAGCGTGTTTTGTGATTTTATGGCGGATTTCAACTACATTATATCATGAAATAAGTTAAGGACTTATAAAAAACATATAAAAATACGTAAATTAAAAAAAAATTAAATTGACTACTTTATCCAATAACTACGTAGCACAACTACCAAGTTAACTACATACTATATTGATTACTAAGAAGCAACAAAAAAATAGCGAAAAACGTTATTCATGTTTATGAAATAAAGGTAATAACAAAACTACCGAACTTGAATGATCAAGTCTAAAGACGTACGATAAGAGTTATAGTTAACATAAAAACATTATATCATATATTTAAGTATAAATATAGTCTTTATAGGACAAAACACATAACTTATATCGCACCTCCTATATCGTACGACATACCCTATATCGTACCCCTACAAAAAATCAATATTTTATTAAAGATGATATAATGAACATTACATGGCAAAATCTACGGCCCGAGGTATGATATAGGTGTCTCGGGTAAATACAGCATATGATACGGATTTTGTCATGTATTATTCAGTATATAAAAGGGTAAGGGTTAGTGTAAAGATATACAATGAGGTTTATGGTAAGCAGGGAAACTTAAAATAAGGGTTACGGTTAGTGTAAAGACATACCATAAGGGTAAAGGTTAACATGGAAACATAAAATAAGGGTAAAGGCTAGTGTAGAGACATACGATAAGGGTAAAAGTTAACATAAAAGCATAATATAAGGGTTAGGGTTAGTGTAAAGACATACGATAAGGGTTAGGGTTAGCATAAAAACAAAAAATAAGGGCCAAGGGTAGTGTAGACATACGATAATGGTTAAAGAAAACATGAAAACATAAACTTAAGGGTTAAGGTTAGAGTAAAGACATAATATAAGGGTTAAGGTTAGAGTAAACGTATAACTGCATGGAAAAGATATTGAACCACAAAACTTGATGTTAGCCCAACAGCTATTTCTGTAAAATATGTAACATATTTGTAATATGATAGATATTACACATAATTACTTTGATATTTTAATAACTGTTTCACCACGACCGAAATTACACTCACAATGAAAGGTCTGATCTTATACTTACATAATGACATTTATCAACTTTTGGACCTCAACTTGGCATATAATGGTCACTATCATCAATAACTGCATTTCCATTGATATCACTTTCAGCTGTTTTTCTCTGCTTCAAGCTTTCTGTGACACAAAATCATAAAAAGAAATTAATATTAATATTTTCATACTCATAAATTTAGATACTTATAGTGTTAATTCACACAATAACCCTCAAAGATATATACCATCTATGATCTCCTTTTAACAAACATGTAATTATTATCAAAACTAATACATATGTGATTAATACATGTAAGTAGTTAATTTGTACAATGTATTAAAGAACAAAATTAATCTTAATTCTATGTTTAAGTCGTGCACTTTGTCATTAAATGAGCTTTGGTTCACTCTTTTAGATGCTGGTACACATGTTTCGTGGATGACTTGGATCTAGATCGAACATCTGTAAGCATTTTTGTCATATCAGATATGCATGTTTGAACATTGTTTCTAAGTCATTACTACCGACGCCTATCACCAGATGTTTCGGAAGTTCATGCGAGGAACAGAATCTTGAAGGCCCTTTGATGTTCTTTTCACCTTTCCTCAGTACTGGTACCTGGATATTTTGATTTTTGTACATCCGAGAAAGGTCTATGCCGTTTCCATGAGAATCAAATAAGATATGGATATTGTTCTTATTGGAGGTTCCATGTGTGTTTGATTGTGGTTGTGTTTCAATGTTCTTTTCACTTTTATCACTAATGCTATCGTTGGATATTCATATCTATTCTCTGTTGGCACAGGCATAGGCTCTTGAAAGTGACCTGGCAGTCGTACTGTAGCGGTCTCCAGTTGTTGTTCAACTCGGTACAATTTTTCCTTTAATAGTCGGTTCTCTTCCTTTAACATTAAGTTTTCCTGTATCAGCTCTGTGCTTGATTCAGCGGTTGAGCAGAGTCTTTCCGAAGCTCTACACAGTTGACTTTCAATGTTTGATATCTTATAATTAATTTCACCATCACTTACTACAAATTTTATTTCTAATGCTGTCAGTTTTTTTTTCGAAATTCTTCTCTTGTCTGTTGTTGGGTTTTAGTGAGCGTTTCACATTTATTACCCATAGTTTCAAGTTTTTGATCTATATACTCCCTGTACTGACTATATATGTCCTTTTCTGTGGACATGCTTTTTTCTATCTCCTCAAATCTGTTAGTGATGGGTCCATCTTTAAGTGTTTTATCTTGGATGCCTAAATTCTGATCGAATGTTTTGAGCTTACTTTCGAGTTGCTGTATTTTATCTGTTATAGTTTTTTATGGATTTGTCATGTGTTTCTAGTTTTTAAATGTGTCAGTTATTTCACATATTTTGGTCTCAAGACTTTGAATCACTGCTGGATTTACTACATTGATACTGCTTTGATTTTGGATTTGGGTGGTTTTTGGCAATGTTTCTTCTTGCATTTCTTGGTTGCTCAAATTGTCAGGTGTCTGGTTTAAAGTTACAGGGTCACCACATATCTTGTCAAAATTACAAATACCAAAAACGCGGATATAAACGGTTAATTTGGATATGCTATATATCGATTTTTCAAGGAGTAACCTCTCATCAGTAGCATTTAAATCAAAACATTGGAAGGTCACAATTGATTTTAGGTATGTGAATTCGTTGTCCACTCAGTACTCGTGATGATTTCCTTGTGCCGAAATTATATAAGTTGTTGGTTATAGATGAAAGGTTATTATTTTGTTGGACTCCTTTCATGTGTCACTTTCCTTTCCTCCTTTGAATAATTGGATAAAGATTTCTATGATTGGGCCATTTGTAGTTTGCACTTTATCAAGCCATTTAAAAGTAAAGTCTGGCAATTCACCCATATTGGTTATGGTACCAGTACGTGAAGGCCTTTATCCATCCCAGGATTCGTTCTGTAGTTCTTACTCTAAAGAAAGACATCTGAACCTCGGGGAGATACAAGTCGCCAGTATCGGCATCTTCATATTTGGCGTTAGTTGCTTTCCCAGAGGTGGTTCTTGGGTTTTTAGGAATTGTGTATTTACTGAAGTCTTCCTCTTTTAAGAAAAAAGAGGATAATATTTCGTTTGTGTCAGTTTTATTAATACAATCGAATACTGAAGCCATCTGTCAAGAGTTCATAACCTAGGATGTTAGACTCGTCGACCGCTTTGACCACTTGTTAGCTTCGTTTGTTGATTTAATATTGTCAACAAATTATGGAAATTTGTATTCTGGTTATATTTCAGTCGAATTGTACAAGGAATGTTGTAATGTCATGAATGCTAGTGGCTTTTTGGCATTGTTTTACACAGCAAATTTAAAACTGGACATCTTGTTTACACTGGAAGTCACATTTTGAAGATTTGTTTGAGTTGGAAAAAGAAATTCGATTTGCATTGTAGCTCCGCCCATTCATAGCTACAATAATGTAGCTCTTTTTGACATCGTTGATTGGGCGGAGCTACAATGCGGTCCCATTCCTCGTAACGGAGCAACGTCGAAAGCGAAATCACCCCGGACGCAATTCATTCAATTAGACGTCAAAGGAGTTAGTCCGATAAGGGGGCATATTGGCCTCAAATTTCGAGGTATGCTAAAAGTACGGTTCGAGATGTATTTCACATTCTTCAATATATATTTTTGTTCGTTCAATTTTTTTTCGCATAAAAGTAAACATCTGTAATCACAAAAGCTACGCAAAGTCGGATAAAAGAAGGAAAACATGTAAACAAGTACTAAATACTTCATATTTTGGCAAGTTTTTGACGTTTTTAACATTAGGCGCATGCGTGTTCATTGTTCATCTTTATATATTTTGTATAAAACAGTAAGTTACAACATATATATAAATATATTTGTTGAACATACATGCGCCCACATCTGTTTTTAGCAAAAACTACCGAAAATTTAACAGAAATATATTAAAAACGAAGATTTTCTCACATTCGACACATTTAATGGTAGAATGCAGAATTTGGCAAAAAATAATCTATATATAGTATTCTTCACTATTCTCCTGTACATTAACACTCATAAAATAAATTTCTGTCTGTTGTTGGAAATTCGGAAAATTGCAGGCCAAAATTGACCCTTACCGCACCTTCTCCTTTGGTATTGAAATATCGTTTATAGTATTTCAATGACGAATTCATTTTAAATTTAAACCACATCTCACCTAGTATGTCACACATCCAAGCCTTTGCTTGATAGGTCCACAGTCGAGAGTTGCGGGTCGTCAGACGATAATGCGGAAAACCTGACCGCAAACCATAGTGGTGCACCGTGTTGGGAAAAATGTCACGTTCCTCGCACGTTAAAGAACCCTGCTGCAGGTCTCGGTAAGAGTAGGACCCGTAGGATCCCCATGCAGGAGGCAAAATTTCCCGTCCCTACCCATCACTCCTTTTTCCTGTGGCAGTCAAAACTCTCCTACCCGATTGGCCTTGTGTCCCCATTTCCTCCACTTTATCATCATTTCATGTTCATTGTATCACCATTTTCATGTTCATCTCCCGGATATAGCCGAAATCGCGCTGCTTGGGAGTAAAGCAATAACTAACTAACTAACTCTCGAGTTCCCTGTCCTACCGGGAAAATTACGGGCACCCTTTCTTGCCATGACTGCTGAGGGACTGTGCTCGAACGATTAACCGGTTTCATCGGCATTCCATATCACGTCTGGCGTAAGATTGTTACTTGCTTGCTTGCTTGTTAAAAAGATCACTAAAGTAGTTTGACACCACGACTCTGTTCATCATCCTTGATCTAGTACTCAACTTCTCAGGTTTACGAATTTTCACATCTTGATGACGGCCTTTAAATCCACGCCACCAATCATTGCCCGGAACTTTTGACTTGAACGGTGTTTTAATGCCAATTGCGGTGCATATTCGTGACACCTTTATCAACAGCTGCTTTTTTTGATATCCCAAAACCTCTTTCGGCGGCAGCAACAATTTTTGTGGCAATTGCTTTTTCTACTTCAATCGATACAACCGGCTTCCTCCCTGGCTTAGCCCCTGGTCTAACCTTGCCGTTTATCCTATCCATGATTGTAGTTTTGGGTATGCCGTATGTTTGACTGGCCTTTCTATAACTCTTTCCATTTTTCACCGATTGTACAGCAGAATCTAAAGATTCAGTGCTGTAGTGCTGATAGATTTTCTTGGCATTCCTTAAACAATAATGATTGATCGTATTGCAGCATTTTGAAATATATATAGTTTATAGAAAATAACTCTAGCCGTTTATTGAAGACTTATTTTACTTTATAACATTTATGCTGCTTAGGGAGCGTGGGTAGCCTCTATCGTGTTAGGACCAACCTAGAGGCTAATTTTAAAATAGGGTCATTTCGCAAACAAAAGATCGATCGTTGACATATAGAAAAACAACAGACACTATGTGATTGTGTGAAAAAAAACAGCAGGTAATTATATTGTAGTATGTTTTATCATATAACGATTCACATCTGTCAAACAAACGCG
The DNA here is from genome assembly GCA_963971305.1 of Arcuatula senhousia. Classification (NCBI taxonomy): domain Eukaryota; kingdom Metazoa; phylum Mollusca; class Bivalvia; order Mytilida; family Mytilidae; genus Arcuatula; species Arcuatula senhousia. The sequence continues at coordinate 48,449,347 of OZ020314.1, forward strand.
AGAAACCAAAAGTCTTCTATGATCGGCGAGAAGTCAATGCATTGATTCTATAGAAATATTTTTACAGTTATGTAGGAAAGTATGGATTTTCAAACGTTAGTTTCATGCTCTTTTTCTTTATTAATCTATTGTAACCCAAGATTAAATGCGTAATGTTCATTCAGTACTTGTGTAAGTTATCATTTTAAAAATTGCCGGTCGAAGTTACCCCAACCTTGAAAGTTGGGGTGTGGATAAATTCGACCACATAATTTTACCTTTTTAGCTCACCTGACCCGAAGGGTCATGTGAGCTATTGGCGTCCGTCGTCCGTCCGTCGTCTGTCCGTAAACTTTTTCAAACGTTAACTCCTCTGACACCATAAGTCCAATTGAAACCAAACTTGGTGTAGTTGATCTTTAGGGTATGGCCTTCAAAACTATCGTTCGGATTTTTGATTCGAAAAAAACATGGCCGCCATGGCTAAAAATAGAACAGGAGGGTCAAATTACAGTTTTTTGCAAATAACTCAAAAACGGTAACAGATATCAAAATTCTGGCATAGGGTAAAAGTGATCAGCACCTCAAGATCTACCTGCCTAGAAATTTCAAGAAGATCCAACAACCGATGTAGCAGTTGTTGCCCTTTTTCTGGATTTGTTCAAAATTTTGCACTTATTTAGCCCTATATCTTGAAAACTATACAAGATATTTTAAAAATTCAAAATGCAGATGATTGAACACATCAAGATCTACATTTCATGTAATTAGATCAAAGCTGTAGAACCAATCGTTTAGGAGTTATGGCCCTTAAAGTGTCAAAATTTACCGTTTTTCATTACTTTTCCCCTGAATTTCAAAGATTAACTTGTCCGACACCATATATCCAACTTCAACCAAACTTGGCACAGTTGTTTAATAGCACATATGCTACAATTCTATCGTTCAGATTTTTGATTCGTCAAACAATATGGCCGCCATGGCTAAAAATAGAACATAGGAGTAAATTGCAGTTTTTTGCTAATAACTCAAAATGGTTACAGATATCAAAATTCTGAAGGGAGACAAAAGTGATCAGCATCTCAAGATCTACCTGCTATGGAAGTTTCAAGAAGATCCAACAACTGATGTGGGAGTTATTGCCCTTTTTCTGGATTTTTTCAAAATTTTTCACTTGTTTAGCCATATATCTTGAAAACTATACAAGATATTTCAAGAATTTGAATTGCATATGATTAAGCACATCAAGATCTACATTTCATATATTTAGATCAAAGCTGTAGGGTCATTTCTTTTAGGAGTTATTGTCCTTAGTAGTAATGTGTGCCACTCTAGAACACTTTGACCCCGATGACCCCGAGTTCATTCCCATAGGCTCCATGTTAAATCGTTGCTATTTTTGGTACTGAAATACCCACCCAAGATCTCTAGCAGTAAAGTCGTGTGCAGTCATGCGGAACGGCGACTCGTCCCTTTCTTTCGCCCCATTTTAGTTCGTCACCAGTTTCTATTTAGTATTATTATCTCTTATCTTTAACCCTAGCCCTAACCCTAACCCTAATCCTTACCCTAACCCTAACCCTAATCCTTACCCTAGCCCTAACCCTAATCCTTACCATTTGTTTTGTTAGTGTCGCCCTGTATGGACTCCTGTGTTGTAATACTCTTGTATGGATTATTCCTAATTGGTTTTTTCTCTTTTTGTTTTCGTTTTTTTTTTTTTTAAGTCTCTTTTTTTGTGGGCTCTTGTGTTTTAGTCATTTCTATGTGTTGTTGTATAGTTTTACCCTTGTTTTCTTTCTTCTTCCTCTTCCTCCTCCACCTCCTCCTCTTTTCCCTCATTTTCCCTCGTCCTCCTCCTCCTTTTTTCCTCATTTCCCTCCTCATTTTCCCTCATTTTCCTCATTTCCCTCCTCATTTTCTCTTGTTTTTTCGTCTTTTGAGCGTCTTTTGTTCATGTATGGCTTTACTCTTATTGGTTCTTCTTTTCGTGTTTTTTTTTTTCGCTCTTTATGGGCTCTTTTTTTTTTTTTGTCTTTGTTATTGTATTGATAGCTCTTTCATTTAAGTTTTCAATAAAAACTCAAAATCAGGTACAACTTTTATTAACATTCGATGTTTTATTTACATTCTATTTTACAAATTTAATATCCATAGGGTCTGGTGGTTAAATCGTTCATGATCACTCTTTTGTCAAATACAATTCTATAATCTTTCTTTTGTGAAACGGTTAACAGTTTTTGATTGCTTCTTTGGATCTTGTAATCGTCTCTCACTGTCCTGATATCGCTTCTGTTGATGGTGACCATCTCCTTGATGGTGTCGTAGTTGATGTCTAAAGCGTTCTTGAAGTTGAGTGTTATTCCACGAACTTTGCACATAGTTCTGTTTCCTCCTTTCTCTGGGACGGCTAGTTTATACGCATAGTTTTTCGGTCCTCCCGTGACAAACTGTGTGATGGTGTTTCCTGGAACTTCGTCCGTCAAATCTCCCAAGTAGTCCCCTAGTTCTGGTTTCCATTGTCCAGGTTTTGTGGTAAAAACAATCGAATCTGTATCGCAGTACAATGTTCTTGGTCCCAAATTCTCCAGATAAGTATACAGTTTAAGTCTGGCCTGGGCTGTAGTGTAGGCGGCGATGACGACATTCGTTTTCTTTTGAGTTTCAACGAATTCTTCTTTATATTTCCATCGTAATTCCACCATTTCATCGTTAACAAACTGGATCCCGGTGACTTCAATTTTATCGCTGGTTAGCATGTCAAAGTATTTCTTTTGTTCTGTAATGTAAGAGGTTTGTTGCATGTTGTTTCTTTGTCCAAACTTGCCCCAAAAGCTGTTCAACATCAGTTTGGCTAGAGACCTGATGCCGGGGTTCTTTTCTATCTTGTTATAGTCTAGCTGTATCCCTTCCTTTTCCTCGTAGTCCTTGATGTATTGTCGTTTAGCCTCTTCAGATTGGCACCATTCTGGCCAGCCACTAGCTTCTTGTTTCATTTTCAAGAAGGTATTGATGTAGTCTGTGAAAAGGCCTCCAGATTTCCGTTCGGGATCGTACTGTTCTACCTCTTCGAAATGCCATACTTCGTAGATGGTTAAGATGGTATATCCTTTTTCCATTGCCTTCTTCAGTTCATCAGTTACCCAAGTTCCCGTTATAGCTCTATCTTTTTCAGTATGGTTACAAGCCTCCTGCTGGTAGGATTCCGTACAAGTACGACAGAGTGGGAACATCAGTTTGTTGTTGATCTTGGTTGGTAAGACGGGAATGTATAGGTTTCTGGGCGGTAGTACTTTACATTTCACCAAGCCTTCGTACTCGTTGATGTCCTTAAAGTTTTCGGTGATGATCAATGGATGTCCTTTGGGTACTTTTCCGGTTTTGTTGACAAACGGATAGAGCGATGTGACATCATAGTAGTTGATAGTATCTCTTTCTGTCTGTTTGTATAAGGTGAAGGCCTCTGTTCTTCCACCATAAAAGGCTTCTCGTGGTTCTAAGGCTGGGACCATCTCTAGGGAATTTACATAGGCACGAAGTGTTGGATCTTGTTCTATCTCTTTATCGAAATCACATTCCCATTTCTCTACGTAGGTGTACCCTTCTTGTTGCAGATAGGTCTTCTTTTCTAGGGTTCGTTGATGTAGATCGTACATGGACATGTTATTGACCGTATTGATGGTCTCTTTTGAGTAACATCTTGGGCATCCATGCCAGTAGCAGCCGTGAAATTCATACACAGTTCCATCGTGGTATCCGTCTACTCTGTAGGGACCGATCTGTTTTTCTCCTTCGTTCTCTGCATGTTGAATCTGTATGTCTTTTATTGCGGATACATATTTTAACCATTTCATGGCTTTAATAGAGTGCTTATGTTCTGGTCGATAGCCTTGCGCCGGGATGAGTCCAATGGTGTTCCACCGTAGAAACTTGGATCGAAAGACCAGGTTGCAGGCAGAGGCAATGGTGATACTGTTTTGGAAGGGGTCGATTGGAGTACCCTCTAAAGTGTCCATGAACAGTTGTCTAAAGGTTAAACAGGCTTTTCTCCGGATGTCTACGTCAGTGATGCAGTACTTCAAGAGTTCCTTTTGGACGTCAAAAGGGTCGTTCCTGTGGTCTTCGTACCATTTCATGAATGTTTTGCGGTCTTCTGCTTTCATACCATCGGGGTTGTAGTAACGAATCTCTGGAAGAGTTTCTAATCGGGTGTTCTGGTTTTCCTTTCTATTAAACAGGTGTGGAAAGTATCCTTTATGGAGTTCCTCGAATCCAAACATTTTTGGGAGTTTGGCTAAGGCAGTGGGTAGAAAGTTGAGGGAATCTATCATCCGTATGCTGCAGTTTGGAATCGTTACAGACATGTTCTTGGCACCGTTGGGGATTATCTTAGGCTGAATTCCACGACCAAACAGGTATTGTAGAACGGGGATAGAGTCGTATCCTTTAAAGTTGTGGCAGATAACGGTGGAGTTGTTGTTGTTTCCGGAAAATAGCCAGTTGCAAAAGTCGTTGTTGGCATTGGGTCCACTAAAGACCAGTTGGTTCTGTCCACAGTTCTCGCAGGTACTCTCTTCAGTTACTTCCTCTCCCATACAGACGGTACAGACTTTTTGAACCACGCATAAGTTGGGTCGATGTTCCTTGGCTCCGCAGGTACTAGCTTTACAGTGTGCACATCTTCCGTCGGTGTCAGGTTGGTATCCCATTTCGCATTCTACGAGATCGTCTTGGGTACACTCGAAATCGAAAAAGATGTAAGTTTGCTTTTCTGGAGGATCTTCAATAACTATAGGTGTCATGTAACACTGATGGCTTGGATCGCAGTACTGTTTACAGGTGGGACAGTACATCTCGCCACACTCATGGTCGGTTTCCCTTTTCTCCATGTTGACGGTGTGGCCACAGTCTTTACACTTGTAGTACCATTTACATGTTGAGTTGCCCTTCTTGGTCTGTTCCAAATGAAGTTGGAAGCACTCTTTTCCTCTAAAGTTTCTGTTACATTGGCTACAGTTGATCCAATCGTCTTCACAGGGCTCGTGTATCTTCTTGCAAAGGATGCATGGGTTGTTACAGACATGTCTTTCCTTGTTACTATATCCCTTTTTACACGTCTGACAGTAATAGTTTCTGGTCAAGAATCCTGTTACAGTGGTGATGACATCGTAATGGTCGTCGTGGTGGTAAAGATAGATCTTCTTCTCTGCATCTGGTCCCTCATAGATAACCCCGTTAAAGTAGTCCTTAGAAAAAACGGTGATTTGGTATCCTGACAGAACAGCTTGGAATTGTTTCAGTTCTTCGATACCGCAGGGTCCTTTGGGTACGTTGGCTTTTTCGTGAAGTTTTTCTGCTAATTCCTGTTGAATACATCTTCCTTGGCGGATAGTGTCCCACATTGAGTGCTTATCGATTCTTGCTTTAGCAGTAACAATGGCTCTAGCACAGCATAAAGCGTCTCTGTTCTGTATCCTGATGATACTTTGTTTGTCTTTAAGCATTCTCTCGAGATCAACGTAATTGCACCGTTTCCGCCCACTTCCTTCGGGAATGGATACGTGAAGGACATCTAATTCTAAACTTCCATCCAATACAAACTCCTCGTGAGATTGTAATACTCTCTCTATTTCCTTTAATAGTAGTTCCGTAGTCATGTCCTTGAGTTGTAATATGGGAAGGGCAATCGGAAAGTCAAGGGAGTTAGTTTCAATTGTTAGTTTAACAAGGTCCTGTTCTTTCATATCTTCGCCGATGGTTTGCAGGATGGAGTCGAATAATCGATGTAGTGTTCTTATGATGGAAGGCAGGTCCGTGACTTCAAATGCCTTAAAGGTGACGGTATAATGATTTCTCGAAGTTCCAAACTTGAGTATTCTTTTCTTCTCCTGCCGTTTGATGGTGTAATAGGATTTCGGATCATCCATGTGAAACGGTTGCCCTGCTCCTCTTTGTCCATGTCTTTGCTGATGTAACTCTAAAAGGCGTTGGGTGGCAAAGGCCTGGTTGCATTGGGTACATTCGTAACCCATTTGGTGGCGGGTCATGTGAGCTTGTAGATTCTCCCGCCTTGTAAAAGTCTTGGTGCATCTCGTACACGAGTAAGTCTCTCGGTGGTTGGTCCATCGTCTATGACGATGTAGCTGACTCATCTTCTCAAAATTGGCTGCACATTGGTTGCAGGTAAATTGCTTAGCCATCTGAAGTAAAAATAACACAGGTAAGTATAAAGTTCAAAAAAATAAAATATGTTGCACTGTGGCCTGTGTATAAGTAAAATAGGTAAATAAATGGTAGGTGAAGCCACATTTAAAAGGTAAAACAAAATATGAAATATAAATAAATAAAACCTTTAAAACAAATAAAAACTAAATTGCCCAAATTTTCGGACATAAAGTCCTTCTTCAGGGGCTAAAAAGTAAAAAGATGTTATCACATCGACTGACGAGGACTCCGAAAATTTGGGCAATTTAGTTTTTATTTGTTTTAAAGGTTTTATTTATTTATATTTCATATTTTGTTTTACCTTTTAAATGTGGCTTCACCTACCATTTATTTACCTAAGTATAAAGTTGTCTATTGTTTCCTCTTTTTAATTGTATACGTTTAAAATTATATGTCGTCAATTGATTCCTTCTCTTTTAATTTCTATGCCTTTCAAATTAGTCCCGTGCGGGGCCCGGGTGGCGAATAGGCCCGCAGCAGAGCCTAGCTTGTCGTAAGAGGCGACTAAGGGTCTTGGGATTCTGACGTCGGGTCAGTGCTCAGCCCACAGAGCGACCAAGTGTGTACCCTAGGTGGCTGAATAGGGTAGCCCTCGTCCAATGGGGGTTGTCAGGTCTATAATACGGAAACCCTGACCGCCGACCATAGTGGGCCAACGTGTGTGGAGAGTGCCACGCTCCATGCACGTAAAAGACCCCTTTGTGGACCGCCAAGTAGTGCACCACATAGGCTAAATTTTCCGCCCCTACCCACCTCTCCCCTTTTTCCTGTGGTTCTTCAAAATTTACCGGTCCATTGTTTCCCACCCCATCCCCATATTTCATTTATCATCATCATTTCATGTTCATTTTATCATCCTTTTCATGTTCATCGCCTGTAAATAACCTATATAGCGTTGCACGGGCGTAAAACACCAACTCACTCACTCACTCACCTTTCAAATTATATATTGTCTATTGTTTCCTCCTCTTTTAGTAGTATGCCAATCAAAGTTAAGTTGGATATGTATGAGTCATACCTTTTCTCTTCGTTAAAACACGTCTGAACTCTTTGGTGTCTAATCTTAAAATGAATTCATTTCAAATGGTTTACCTGTATAATGGATTGTACCACGTGATCATGTCACGTGACTTCTGGATCAAACCGGTTAGAACTGGTTTGGACTTGATTTTACGTTTTGTAAGTTTTAGTTCATTGAATTGCTTTTTTGTTCTTCAAATTTTTTATGTTTGCTGATTTTTCGTCAACATATTTTATTACCGGAAATATTTTGTAAGTTTGTTTTCGTAGTTTGATGTTTTTTCTTCAGCAGATTTTCTTAACGGTAAGATTTTGTAAGTTTGTTTTCGTAGTTTGTTGTTTTTTCATCAACAGATTTTCTTTTGTGGTAAGATTTTGTGAGTTTCTTTTTTAAGTGGAAGGTTTTTCGTCAATGCATTTTGATTTTGTTTGAATTTGATGTACCGATTTTCGTTTTTAAGACAAACGTTTAGATCTCTGTCTTGTATTTTTGTGTTGAAAACGCTTCAATAGGTATTTTTAAAGCGGGAAAATTGGCTTAAAATGGGTGTTTTGGGGTGAAAATGAGTAAAATGGGGCTAAAATGGGTGTTTTGGGGGTAAAATGAGTAAAATAGGGGGGAATGGGGGATATTTAGGCTGCTGCTGCTGCTGCTGCTGCTGCTGCGGCGGAGGGTAAATGGCTGCTATTGCTGCTCCAGTAGAGGTAGTTTAGGAGGGAGAGGGATTTTGCTGTTCCATGGGAAGAATGAAAACGCGTATACTAGTTCGGATGGTTTATTGAGTTAAAACATTCTTCTTCAGGTAGTCTTTAAACGATCGCTTCTTCTTTAATGGGTTGGTTGGTTTCTTTTGGATATTCCTTGTTTGTCTTGGGCTTTCTTCCTCTTGAGGTCTTTGTAGGCTTGTGGTTCATAGGTTTCTTGGTCTTTACACCGTTGAGGTTCTTTACTTCCTTGGACTTTGCTAGTCTTCTTCTTGAGTTCTTTGTAGGCTTTACTGATTTTCCATTATGGTTCATGGGCTTCTTGGCCTTTACAACGTTAAGGTTCTTTACATCCTTGGTCTTCTCAGACTTAATCGATCGCCGTGTCTTCTTTAACTTTGCCATCTGTTCTCTCTTTGAGCCTTGTAGCTTTGTCAAGTGTCTTATTTCCTTGTATATTGCTTTTCCTAAACTTTCAAGTCTATGTTCCGCACTCTTTGGACGTCTTGAATGTTCTCCCGGTGGTACAACGTGTCCAGTCTTAGTTTGTGTTGCCCTTTTCTCTTTCGAGTCTACATGCTTCACCTTCTCGTGGCGTGTAACATCACCCGGCCATGAAAACCGTCTATTGCATTCGGAGCACTGATAAGCTATGTTTCCTCTTCTGTGTCTAACGTAAAACTAACTCAATCTCCACCTGTCACTCCTTATATCCATATTTCACTTTCTTAACCTTAGATTCGTTATGTACAGGTCTTTAGCTCTTTAACGATATGTAACACATCTATCCTCCCTTAAAATGTGGAATTGGTCATTTTGTGGTCAAGTCCTGACTGACCACTGACCAATTCCACATTTTAAGGGAGGATAGATGTGTTACATATCGTTAAAGAGCTAAAGACCTGTACATAACGAATCTAAGGTTAAGAAAGTGAAATATGGATATAAGGAGTGACAGGTGGAGATTGAGTTAGTTTTACGTTAGACACAGAAGAGGAAACATGGCTTATCAGTGCTCCGAATGCAATAGACGGTTTTCATGGCCGGGTGATGTTACACGCCACGAGAAGGTGAAGCATGTAGACTCGAAAGAGAAAAGGGCAACACAAACTAAGACTGGACACGTTGTACCACCGGGAGAACATTCAAGACGTCCAAAGAGTGCGGAACATAGACTTGAAAGTTTAGGAAAAGCAATATACAAGGAAATAAGACACTTGACAAAGCTACAAGGCTCAAAGAGAGAACAGATGGCAAAGTTAAAGAAGACACGGCGATCGATTAAGTCTGAGAAGACCAAGGATGTAAAGAACCTTAACGTTGTAAAGGCCAAGAAGCCCATGAACCATAATGGAAAATCAGTAAAGCCTACAAAGAACTCAAGAAGAAGACTAGCAAAGTCCAAGGAAGTAAAGAACCTCAACGGTGTAAAGACCAAGAAACCTATGAACCACAAGCCTACAAAGACCTCAAGAGGAAGAAAGCCCAAGACAAACAAGGAACATCCAAAAGAAACCAACCAACCCATTAAAGAAGAAGCGATCGTTTAAAGACTACCTGAAGAAGAATGTTTTAACTCAATAAACCATCCGAACTAGTATACGCGTTTTCATTCTTCCCATGGAACAGCAAAATCCCTCTCCCTCCTAAACTACCTCTACTGGAGCAGCAATAGCAGCCATTTACCCTCCGCCGCAGCAGCAGCAGCAGCAGCAGCCTAAATATCCCCCATTCCCCCTATTTTACTCATTTTACCCCCAAAACACCCATTTTAGCCCCATTTTACTCATTTTCACCCCAAAACACCCATTTTAAGCCAATTTTCCCGCTTTAAAAATACCTATTGAAGCGTTTTCAACACAAAAATACAAGACAGAGATCTAAACGTTTGTCTTAAAAACGAAAATCGGTACATCAAATTCAAACAAAATCAAAATGCATTGACGAAAAACCTTCCACTTTAAAAAGAAACTCACAAAATCTTACCACAAAAGAAAATCTGTTGATGAAAAAACAACAAACTACGAAAACAAACTTACAAAATCTTACCGTTAAGAAAATCTGCTGAAGAAAAAACATCAAACTACGAAAACAAACTTACAAAATATTTCCGGTAAGAAAATATGTTGACGAAAAATCAGCAAACATAAAAAATTTGAAGAACAAAAAAGCAATTCAATGAACTAAAACTTACAAAACGTAAAATCAAGTCCAAACCAGTTCTAACCGGTTTGATCCAGAAGTCACGTGACATGATCACGTGGTACAATCCATTATACAGGTAAACCATTTGAAATGAATTCATTTTAAGATTAGACACCAAAGAGTTCAGACGTGTTTTAACGAAGAGAAAAGGTATGACTCATACATATCCAACTTAACTTTGATTGGCATACTACTAAAAGAGGAGGAAACAATAGACAATATATAATTTGAAAGGCATAGAAATTAAAAGAGAAGGAATCAATTGACGACATATAATTTTAAACGTATACAATTAAAAAGAGGAAACAATAGACAACTTTATACTTACCTGTGTTATTTTAACTTCAGATGGCTAAGCAATTTACCTGCAACCAATGTGAAGCCAATTTTGAGAAGATGAGTCAGCTACATCGTCATAGACGATGGACCAACCACCGAGAGACTTACTCGTGTACGAGATGCACCAAGACTTTTACAAGGCGGGAGAATCTACAAGCTCACATGACCCGCCACCAAATGGGTTACGAATGTACCCAATGCAACCAGGCCTTTGCCACCCAACGCCTTTTAGAGTTACATCAGCAAAGACATGGACAAAGAGGAGCAGGGCAACCGTTTCACATGGATGATCCGAAATCCTATTACACCAACAAACGGCAGGAGAAGAAAAGAATACTCAAGTTTGGAACTTCGAGAAATCATTATACCGTCACCTTTAAGGCATTTGAAGTCACGGACCTGCCTTCCATCATAAGAACACTACATCGATTATTCGACTCCATCCTGCAAACCATCGGCGAAGATATGAAAGAACAGGACCTTGTTAAACTAACAATTGAAACTAACTCCCTTGACTTTCCGATTGCCCTTCCCATATTACAACTCAAGGACATGACTACGGAACTACTATTAAAGGAAATAGAGAGAGTATTACAATCTCACGAGGAGTTTGTATTGGATGGAAGTTTAGAATTAGATGTCCTTCACGTATCCATTCCCGAAGGAAGTGGGCGGAAACGGTGCAATTACGTTGATCTCGAGAGAATGCTTAAAGACAAACAAAGTATCATCAGGATACAGAACAGAGACGCTTTATGCTGTGCTAGAGCCATTGTTACTGCTAAAGCAAGAATCGATAAGCACTCAATGTGGGACACTATCCGCCAAGGAAGATGTATTCAACAGGAATTAGCAGAAAAACTTCACGAAAAAGCCAACGTACCCAAAGGACCCTGCGGTATCGAAGAACTGAAACAATTCCAAGCTGTTCTGTCAGGATACCAAATCACCGTTTTTTCTAAGGACTACTTTAACGGGGTTATCTATGAGGGACCAGATGCAGAGAAGAAGATCTATCTTTACCACCACGACGACCATTACGATGTCATCACCACTGTAACAGGATTCTTGACCAGAAACTATTACTGTCAGACGTGTAAAAAGGGATATAGTAACAAGGAAAGACATGTCTGTAACAACCCATGCATCCTTTGCAAGAAGATACACGAGCCCTGTGAAGACGATTGGATCAACTGTAGCCAATGTAACAGAAACTTTAGAGGAAAAGAGTGCTTCCAACTTCATTTGGAACAGACCAAGAAGGGCAACTCAACATGTAAATGGTACTACAAGTGTAAAGACTGTGGCCACACCGTCAACATGGAGAAAAGGGAAACCGACCATGAGACAGAGTGTGGCGAGATGTACTGTCCCACCTGTAAACAGTACTGCGATCCAAGCCATCAGTGTTACATGACACCTATAGTTATTGAAGATCCTCCAGAAAAGCAAACTTACATCTTTTTCGATTTCGAGTGTACCCAAGACGATCTCGTAGAATGCAAAATGGGATACCAACCTGACACCGACGGAAGATGTGCACACTGTAAAGCTAGTACCTGCGGAGCCAAGGAACATCGACCCAACTTATGCGTGGTTCAAAAAGTCTGTACCGTCTGTATGGGAGAGGAAGTAACTGAAGAGAGTACCTGCGAGAACTGTGGACAGAACCAACTGGTCTTTAGTGGACCCAATGCCAACAACGACTTTTGCAACTGGCTATTTTCCGGAAACAACAACAACTCCACCGTTATCTGCCACAACTTTAAAGGATACGACTCTATCCCCGTTCTACAATACCTGTTTGGTCGTGGAATTCAGCCTAAGATAATCCCCAACGGTGCCAAGAACATGTCTGTAACGATTCCAAACTGCAGCATACGGATGATAGATTCCCTCAACTTTCTACCCACTGCCTTAGCCAAACTCCCTAAAATGTTTGGATTCCAGGAACTCCATAAAGGATACTTTCCACACCTGTTTAATAGAAAGGAAAACCAGAACACCCGATTAGAAACTCTTCCAGAGATTCGTTACTACAACCCCGATGGTATGAAAGCAGAAGACCGCAAAACATTCATGAAATGGTACGAAGACCACAGGAACGACCCTTTTGACGTCCAAAAGGAACTCTTGAAGTACTGCATCACTGACGTAGACATCCTGAGAAAAGCCTGTTTAACCTTTAGACAACTGTTCATGGACACTTTAGAGGGTACTCCAATCGACCCCTTCCAAAACAGTATCACCATTGCCTCTGCCTGCAACCTGGTCTTTCGATCCAAGTTTCTACGGTGGAACACCATTGGACTCATCCCGGCGCAAGGCTATCGACCAGAACATAAGCACTCTATTAAAGCCATGAAATGGTTAAAATATGTATCCGCAATAAAAGACATACAGATTCAACATGCAGAGAACGAAGGAGAAAAACAGATCGGTCCCTACAGAGTAGACGGATACCACGATGGAACTGTGTATGAATTTCACGGCTGCTACTGGCATGGATGCCCAAGATGTTACTCAAAAGAGACCATCAATACGGTCAATAACATGTCCATGTACGATCTACATCAACGAACCCTAGAAAAGAAGACCTATCTGCAACAAGAAGGGTACACCTACGTAGAGAAATGGGAATGTGATTTCGATAAAGAGATAGAACAAGATCCAACACTTCGTGCCTATGTAAATTCCCTAGAGATGGTCCCAGCCTTAGAACCACGAGAAGCCTTTTATGGTGGAAGAACAGAGGCCTTCACCTTATACAAACAGACAGAAAGAGATACTATCAACTACTATGATGTCACATCGCTCTATCCGTTTGTCAACAAAACCGTAAAAGTACCCAAAGGACATCCATTGATCATCACCGAAAACTTTAAGGACATCAACGAGTACGAAGGCTTGGTGAAATGTAAAGCACTACCGCCCAGAAACCTATACATTCCCGTCTTACCAACCAAGATCAACAACAAACTGATGTTCCCACTCTGTCGTACTTGTACGGAATCCTACCAGCAGGAGGCTTGTAACCATACTGAAAAAGATAGAGCTATAACGGGAACTTGGGTAACTGATGAACTGAAGAAGGCAATGGAAAAAGGATATACCATCTTAACCATCTACGAAGTATGGCATTTCGAAGAGGTAGAACAGTACGATCCCGAACGGAAATCTGGAGGCCTTTTCACAGACTACATCAATACCTTCTTGAAAATGAAACAAGAAGCTAGTGGCTGGCCAGAATGGTGCCAATCTGAAGAGGCTAAACGACAATACATCAAGGACTACGAGGAAAAGGAAGGGATACAGCTAGACTATAACAAGATAGAAAAGAACCCCGGCATCAGGTCTCTAGCCAAACTGATGTTGAACAGCTTTTGGGGCAAGTTTGGACAAAGAAACAACATGCAACAAACCTCTTACATTACAGAACAAAAGAAATACTTTGACATGCTAACCAGCGATAAAATTGAAGTCACCGGGATCCAGTTTGTTAACGATGAAATGGTGGAATTACGATGGAAATATAAAGAAGAATTCGTTGAAACTCAAAAGAAAACGAATGTCGTCATCGCCGCCTACACTACAGCCCAGGCCAGACTTAAACTGTATACTTATCTGGAGAATTTGGGACCAAGAACATTGTACTGCGATACAGATTCGATTGTTTTTACCACAAAACCTGGACAATGGAAACCAGAACTAGGGGACTACTTGGGAGATTTGACGGACGAAGTTCCAGGAAACACCATCACACAGTTTGTCACGGGAGGACCGAAAAACTATGCGTATAAACTAGCCGTCCCAGAGAAAGGAGGAAACAGAACTATGTTCAAAGTTCGTGGAATAACACTCAACTTCAAGAACGCTTTAGACATCAACTACGACACCATCAAGGAGATGGTCACCATCAACAGAAGCGATATCAGGACAGTGAGAGACGATTACAAGATCCAAAGAAGCAATCAAAAACTGTTAACCGTTTCACAAAAGAAAGATTATAGAATTGTATTTGACAAAAGAGTGATCATGAACGATTTAACCACCAGACCCTATGGATATTAAATTTGTAAAATAGAATGTAAATAAAACATAGAATGTTAATAAAAGTTGTACCTGATTTTGAGTTTTTATTGAAAACTTAAATGAAAGAGCTATCAATACAATAACAAAGACAAAAAAAAAGAGCCCATAAAGAGCGAAAAAAAAAAAACACGAAAAGAAGAACCAATAAGAGTAAAGCCATACATGAACAAAAGACGCTCAAAAGACGAAAAAACAAGAGAAAATGAGGAGGGAAATGAGGAAAATGAGGGAAAATGAGGAGGGAAATGAGGAAAAAATGAGGAAATGAGGAGGAGGAGGACGAGGGAAAATGAGGGAAAAGAGGAGGAGGAGGAGGAAGAGGAAGAAGAAAGAAAACAAGGGTAAAACTATACAACAACACATAGAAATGACTAAAACACAAGAGCCCACAAAAAAAGAGACTTAAAAAAAAAAACGAAAACAAAAAGAGAAAAAACCAATTAGGAATAATCCATACAAGAGTATTACAACACAGGAGTCCATACAGGGCGACACTAACAAAACAAATGGTAAGGATTAGGGTTAGGGCTAGGGTAAGGATTAGGGTTAGGGTAAGGATTAGGGTTAGGGTTAGGGCTAGGGTTAAAGATAAGAGATAATAATACTAAATAGAAACTGGTGACGAACTAAAATGGGGCGAAAGAAAGGGACGAGTCGCCGTTCCGCATGACTGCACACGACTTTACTGCTAGAGATCTTGGGTGGGTATTTCAGTACCAAAAATAGCAACGATTTAACATGGAGCCTATGGGAATGAACTCGGGGTCATCGGGGTCAAAGTGTTCTAGAGTGGCACACATTACTACTGTCCTTAAAACAACAAAATTTACCATTTTTCATTACTTTTTCCCTGAATTTCAAAGATTAACTTGTCTGACACCGTAAGACCAACTGCATTCTAACTTGGCACACTTGTTTAATAGCTTATATGCTACAACTCTATTGTTCAGATTTTTGATTCGTGAAAAAACATGGCTGCCATGGCTAAAAATAGAACATAGGGGTAAATTGCATTTTATTGCTAATAACTCCAAAATGGTTTCAGATATCAAAATTGTGCAAGAATACAAAAAGATCAACATATAAAGATCTACCTGTGCTGAAATTTTGGAAAAGATCTGACTGCTGATGTAGGAGTTATTGCCCTTTTTCCTAATTTTTGCCAAATTTTGCACTTATCAAGCCCAATATCTTGAAAACTTACCAAGATATTTCAGAAATTTAAATCGTATATGGTTATGCACAATAATATCTACAAAATATATGTGTCTGTGTAGTTCAGGTGAACGATTCAGGCTCCTGGGAGCCTCTTGTTTTCTTGTTGTATTTGAAACTGAAAGCTAAAAGAGTGCAAAAGTGGTGCCCGATATATATTCTTAAAGTTGGAAGTTTGCGTTTCTTTTAAATCTATTCGGCGTATGAATATTTCAATAATACGTACCTATACGACTTTCACACTAAATTTAAAAATCTACCAACTATGAAACTTGTCCTCGGAAAACCGTGTGTTCATACTTACGCATACGGAAATTAATTTCCAGTCCGATGTTTGTTTTAATTTATCCGAATCTGTTCAACTTTTGTATTGAATTTCAAGTTCTTTACATTTAAATAAGCTTTAAAAAATCGGTCGAATTTCGCCCTCCGGTCAAAATAGACCAAGTTACCCTTAATATTAACGTTTCAACATTTACTTGTCAAGAGAAAGTGCATTTTGCCAATTTCACTTTTTTCCCTATTTAGCTTTCGGTCCAGGTGAGCTTTTACCATCACTTGATAATGTAGTTCCTTTCACATATTTGTATCGGCGGATAACAAAATATCAGTTACCTATGGTTTTTAACCAAATTTATTAATTTAAGCTCCATTAGAATTGGGGAACGAAATTCAATTACGAGTAATGGGACCGCATTGTAGCTCCGCCGATTCAAATATGTCAAAGAAGCTACATTATTGTAGCTATTGGCGTCCGTCCTCATGGTCTGTTAACAATTTTCAAACGTTAACCTGTCCGACAACACAAGTCCAATTGCAACCAAACTTGGTACAGTTGTTTAATAGCATTATATGTACAATACTATTGTTCGGATTTTTGATTCGTTAAAAAGCATGGCCGCCATCGCTAAAAATAGAACATAGGGGTCAAATTACAGTTTTTTTGCAAATAACTTACAAACGGTTTCTGATATCAAAATTCTGGCAGAAGAAGAAATTTAAATTGTATTTTCTTCAGTACATCAATATCTACAAAATTACAAATACCAAAAACGCGGATATAAACGGTTAATTGTCGATATTTCAAGGAGTAACCTCTCATCAGTAGCATTTGAATCAAAACATTGGAAGGTTAAATTCCAAAACTGTTGAAAACGAAAAGTACTCAAAACCAAAACGTTCGAACAAGGAAGCCAAATCTAGCACCGGGGATATCGACCATGTGCATTACAAGGAAAGAAACCTAGTGTTTTATACAATTTTGAATTTAAAAAGCAGAAATTTCAGCGACAAATAAATTAGAAATTTTATGGTAAATCGTGTCAGACAAGTCTGACGACCAGGCTTGTGATTACCCTCGGGGACCTCTGGTCCACCAGCAGCGGTTATCGCCGAGTGGTTTCAAAATAACAAATACCAAAACCGGATATAAACGGTTAATTTGGATATGCTATGTATCGATATTATGAAAACACCAGGTTTCTTTCCTTGTAATGCACATGGTCGATATCCTCGGTGCTGGATTTGGCTTCCTTGTTCGAACGTTTTGGTTTGAGTACTTTTCGTTTTCAGCTGTTTTGGATTATGACCTTCCAATGTTTTGGTTTAAATGCTACTGATGAGAGGTTACTCCTTGAAATATCGATATATAGCATATCAAAATTAACCGTTTATACCCGCGTTTTGGTATTTGTAATTTTGAAACCACTGGGCGATAACCGCTGCTGGTGGACCAGAGGTCCCCGAGGGTAATCACAAGCCTGGTAGTCAGACTTGTCTGACACGAATTACCATAAAATGTCTAATATATTGTCGCTGAAATTTCCGATTGTTAAATTCAAAATTAATGAAAACACCAGGTTTCTTTCCTTGTAATGCACATGGTCGATATCCTCGGTGCTGGATTTGGCTTCCTTGTTCGAACGTTTTGGTTTGAGTACTTTTCGTTTTCAGCTGTTTTGGATTATGACCTTCCAATGTTTTGGTTTAAATGCTACTGATGAGAGGTTACTCCTTGAAATATCGATATATAGCATATCAAAATTAACCGTTTATACCCGCGTTTTGGTATTTGTAATTTTCAAGGAGTAACCTCTCATCAGTAGCATTTGAATCAAAACATTGGAAGGTCAAATTCCAAAACTGTTGAAAACGAAAAAGTACTCAAAACCAAAAAGATACATTTATGTTAAGGGTTAGTACAAAAACCTACAATAAGGTTTAGGGTCGATGAAAACACAAAATGAGGGTTAGGGGTTAGTACAAAGAGATGCAGTTCAGGTAAAAGTTAGTACAAAAACGTACAATAAGGGTTAGGGTTAGTGTAAAACATATAATTAGGGTTAGGTTTAGTATAAAACACACAATTAGGGTTAGGGGTTAGCACATTAAGAAACACTTAGGGTAAGGGTTAGTACAAAATTATACAATTAGGGTTAGGGTCGATGAAAACACAAAATGAGGGGTAGGGGTTACTACTAAGAGATACAGTTCAGGAAAAGGATAGTACAAAAACGTACAAATAGGGTTATGATTAGTGTAAAACATATAATTAGGGTTAGGTTTAGTATTAAACTCACAGATTAGGGTTAGTGGAAAACATATAATTAGGGTTAGGGTAAGTATAAAACACAAAATTAAGGTTAGGGGCTAGCATTTTAGGATACACTTAGGGTTAGGGTTAGTACAAAATCAGAATATTAGGGTAAGGGTCTATGAAAACATAAAATAAAGGGTAGGGGTTAGTACAAAGAGATAAAGTTCAGGTTAAGTAAAGGTAATAACAAAACTACCGAACTTGAATGATCAATCTCATAGTCCAGAGAAAATGACAAAAACGAATCAGTCATACCGGAGAATTGGTGAATCACAATGGTCCTGACTTGGTTCAGGCATTTCAAACGAAATGATGGGTTAAACCATGTTTTATGGCGCCAAACCTCCCTCTTCCATTGCGATCTTAGGATCCGGTAATGACCATAGAACACAACATAGTTGTGAGACACAATAGGGATATTGAGTACAGCAGATCAGTCAAACACTAATTAAAACAATTAACTATCATATCTTTGAACTTTTCTACTAGTGGCTGATAACGAAGAAAGAATTTTTTTTAGTGATCGTATGAAACGTATTTTCCTTTAGCCCTGCTCCAAAAGTCGGTCACGAAGAAATCGGTGTCTGATCAA
This sequence comes from Arcuatula senhousia, assembly GCA_963971305.1. Lineage (NCBI taxonomy): Eukaryota > Metazoa > Mollusca > Bivalvia > Mytilida > Mytilidae > Arcuatula > Arcuatula senhousia. The sequence goes on from OZ020314.1 coordinate 48,468,315, forward strand.
AGAATCTGTGAAATGTGTGCAAGCTCTGGCATATCGAATACGTTGTGAAATATAAAAACCGTATGCAGGAGAAGTAGGTATATTGCTCTGTAGTTTAGGAAAATTAATAATTTGAAAATTAAAATCGTCTCGTTTATCGTAAATTTTTGTACTGAGATGACCACCTGGGTCAAATTCGAGGTGCAAATCCGAGAAAGACGTGAAGCAATTAGATTCGATGGTCTCTTTAATCTCCCATTCCGGAGGATATATTGAAGGAATCCAACTACTAAATGAAGTGTTATTGACAGAAAGGACATCATCAATTATATCTGAATGTAAGATTAAATGACCTTGCCTCTTTAATCAAGGTTAGTACAAAAACGTACAAATAGGGTTAGAGTTAGTGAAAAACATAAAATTAGGGTTAGGTTATGTATAAAACACACAATTAGGGTTAGGGGCTAGCACATTAAGATACACTTAGGGTAAGGGTTAGTACAAAATCATACAGTTCGGGTAAGGGTCGATGAAAACACAAAATGAGGGGTAGGGGTTAGTACTATAAGAGATACAGTTCAGGAAAAGGATAGTACAAAAACGTACAAATAGGGTTATGATTAGTGTAAAACATATAATTAGGGTTAGGTTTAGTATAAAACACAAAATTAAGGTTAGGGGTTAGCATAATAAGATACACTAAGGGGTTAGTACAAAATCATACAATTAGGGTTAGGGTCGATGAAAACACAAAATGAGGGGTAGGGGTTAGTACTAAGAGATACAGTTCAGAAAAAGGATAGTACAAAAGCGTACAAATAGGGTTATGATTAGTGTAAAACATATAATTAGGGTTAGGGGTTAGCTTATTAAGATACAGTTAGGTTAGGGTCTGTGAAAACACAAAATTAGTGGTAGGGGTTTGACCAAAACGATACATTTATGGTAAGGATTATTACAAAAACATACAATTAGGATTAGGGTTAGTGGAAAACATATAATTAGAGTTAGGGTAAGTATAAAACACAAAATTAAGGCTAGGGGCTAGCATTTTAGGATACACTTAGGGTTAGGGTAAGTACAAAATTAGAATATTAGGGTAAGGGTCTATGAAAACATAAAATAAAGGGTAGGGGTTAGTACAAAGAGATAAAGTTCAGGTTAAGTAAAGGTAATAACAAAACTACCGAACTTGAATGATCAATCTCATAGTCCAGAGTCCAGAGAAAATGGTCCCGTGCGGGGCCCGGGTGGCGAATAGGCCCGCAGCAGAGCCTAGCTTGTCGTAAGAGGCGACTAAGGGTCTTGGGATTCTGACATCGGGTCAGTGCTCAGCCCACAGAGCGACCAAGTGTGTACCCTAGGTGGCTGAATAGGGTAGCCCTCGTCCGCGGGGGTTGTCAGGTCTATAATATGGAAACCCTGACCGCCGACCATAGTGGGCCAACGTGTGTGGAGAATGCCACGCTTCATGCACGTAAAAAACCCCTTTGTGGACCGCCCAGTAGTGCACCACATAGGCTAAATTTTCCGCCCCTACCCACCTCTCCCCTTTTCCTGTGGTTCTTCAAAATTTACCGGTCCTTTGTATCCCACTCCACCCCATATTTCATTTATCATCATTATTTCATGTTCATCTTATCACCCTTTTCATGTCCATCGCCTGTAGATAACCTATATAGTGTTGCACGGGCGTAAAACACCAACTCACTCACTCACAGTTAGAAACACACTATTAGGGTTAGGGGTTATCATACTAAGATATAGTAAGGGTTAGGATAAGAACAAAATCATGCAATTAGGGTTAGGGTCGATGAAAACACAAAATAAGGGGTTGGGGTTAGTACAAAGAAATACAGTTCAGGTAAAGGATAGTACAAAAACGTACAATTAGGGTTAGTTTTAGTATAAAACACACAATTAGGGTTAGGGGTTAGCATATTAAAATTCAGTTAGGCTAGGGTTAGTACAAAATCATACAATTAGGGTTAGGGTCGATGGAAACACAAACTAACGGGTAGGGGTTAGTACAAAGAGATACATTTCAGGTAAAGGTTAGAACAAAAACGTACAATTATGGTTACGGTTAGGGACTGTGAAAACACAAAATTAGTGATAGGGGTTGGACCAAAACGATAGATTTATGGTAAGGGTTAGTACAAAAACATACAATTAGGGTTAGGGTTAGTGGAAAACATATAATTAGGGATAAGTATAAAACACAAAATTAGGGTTAGGGGTTAGCATTTTATGATATACTGAGGATTAGGGTGAGTACAAAATCAGACAATTAGGGTAAGGTCTATGAAAAAATAAAATTAAGGGTAGGGGTTAGTACAAAGAGATAAAATTAAGGTAAAGGATAGTACAAAAACGTACATTTGAGTTAGGGTTAGTGTAAAACATATAATAAGGGTTAGGTTAAGTATAAAATACTAATGCCAACAAAGTTCCAGACAATACAATTTGCTACGCCTGACGCGCGTTTCGTCTATTCAAGATTCATCAGAGGCGCTCTACCAAAAATATCGAAAATGCCAAACACTATATGAATATGAAGAGCATATAACAGTAAAACCCAAAAATACCAAACTGGGGAACCAAATTATTACTAAGATAATCAACATATGTCTGGGGTAGGAAGAACCTTAGGGTTTATATAATTTGAAATTAAGACGGATAATTTAAAACTTTGATGTTTTCTCCAACTTAAAAGTGTTGGTGCCGGAGCGGGGAATTTAAACTCCACCAACTAGGGTTAAGGTTAGCATATTAAGATATAGTTAGGGTTATGATTAGTACAAAATCATACAATCAGGGTTAGGGTCGATGGCACAAAAAATAAGGGGTAGTGATTAGTACAAAGAGATACATTTTAGGTAAAGGTTAGTCCAAAAACGTACAATTAGGGTTACGGTTAGGGTCTGTGAAAAAACAAAGTTAGGGGTAGGGGTTGGATAAAAAAGATACATTTATGGTAAGGGTAAGTACAAAAGCATACAATTAGGGTTAGGGTTAGTGTAAAAGATATAATTAGGGTTAGTATCAAACACATAACTAGGGTAAGGAGTTAGCATATTAAGATATAGTTAGGGTTAGGAGTTAGCATATTAAGATATAGTTAGGGTAAGGGTTAGTCCAAATCATACAATTAAGGTTAAGGTCGATTAAAACACAAAAAGAGGGGTAGGGGTTTGTACAAAGAGATATAGTTCAGGTAAAAGTTAGTACAAAAGCGTACAAATAGGGTTAGAGTTAGTGAAAAACATAAAATTAGGGTTAGGTTTAGTATAAAAAAACACAATTAGGGTTAGGGATTAGTATATTAAGATACAGTTAGGGTTAGGGTAAGTACAAAATCATAGAATTAGGGTTAGGGTCGATGAAAACACAAAATAAGGGGAAGGGGTTAGTACAAAGAGATACAGTTTAGGTAAAGGATAGTACAAAAACGTACAATTAGGGTTATGATTAGTGTAAAACATATAATTAATGTTACGTTTAGTTAAAAACACACAATTAGGGTTAGGGGTTAGCATATTAAGATATAGTAAGGGTTAGGATAAGAACAAAATCATGCAATTAGGGTTAGGGTCGATGAAAACACAAAATAAGGGGTTGGGGTTAGTACAAAGAAATACAGTTCAGGTAAAGGATAGTAGAAAAAACGTACAATTAGGGTTAGTTTAAGTATAAAACACACAATTAGGGTTAGGGGTTAGCATATTAAAATACAGTTAGGCTAGGGTTAGTACAAAATCATACAATTAGGGTTAGGGTCGATGGAAACACAAACTAACGGGTAGGGGTTAGTACAAAGAGATACATTTCAGGTAAAGGTTAGAACAAAAACGTACAATTATGGTTACGGCTAGGGACTGTGAAAACACAAAATTAGTGATAGGGGTTGGACCAAAACGATAGATTTATGGTAAGGGTTAGTACAAAAACATACAATTAGGGTTAGGGTTAGTGGAAAACATATAATTAGGGGTAAGTATAAAACACAAAATTAGGGTTAGGGGTTAGCATTTTATGATATACTTAGGATAAGGGTGAGTACAAAATCAGATAATTAGGGTAAGGTCTATGAAAAAATAAAATTAAGGGTAGGGGTTAGTACAAAGAGATAAAGTTCAGGTAAAGGATAGTACAAAAAAGTACATTTGAGTTAGGGTTAGTGTAAAACATATAATAAGGGTTAGGTTTAGTATAAAATACTAATGACAACAATTTAATTTTGAAATTTAGACGGATAATTTAAAACTTTGATGTTTTCTCCAACTTAAAAGTGTTGGTGCCGGAGCGGGCTAACCTCGGGGAATTTAAACTCCACCAATTAGGGTTAAGGTTAGCATATTAAGATATAGTTAGGGTTAGGATTAGTACAAAATCATACAATCAGGGTTAGGGTCGATGGCACAAAAAATAAGGGGTAGTGATTAGTACAAAGAGATACATATCAGGTAAAGGTTTGTCCAAAAACGTACAATTAGGGTTACGGTTAGGGTCTGTGAACTCACAAAGTTAGGGGTAGGGGTTGGAAAAAAAAGATACATTTATGGTAAGGGTAAGTACAAAAGCATACAATTAGGGTTAGGGTTAGTGTAAAAGATATAATTAGGGTTAGTATCAAACACATAACTAGGGTTAGGAGTTAGCATATTAAGATATAGTAAGGGTAAGGGTTAGTCCAAATCATACAATTAGGGTTAAGGTCGATTAAAACACAAAAAGAAGGGTAGGGGTTTGTACAAAGAGATATAGCTCAGGTAAAAGTTAGTATAAAAGCGTACAAATAGGGTTAGAAATAGTGAAAAACATATTATTAGTGTTAGGTTTAGTATAAAATACACAATTAGGGTTAGGGATTAGTATATTAAGATGCAGTTAGGGTTAGGGTAAGTACAAAATCATAGAATTAGGGTAAGGGTCGATAAAAACACAAAATAAGGGGTAGGGGTTAGTACAAAAAGATACTGTTCAGGTAAAGGATAGTACAAAATCATACAATTAGGGTCAGAGTTAGTGTAAAACATATAATTAGGGTTAGGTTTAGTATAAAACACACACTTAGGATTTGGGTTAGTACAAAATCGTACATAACACAAAATAAGGGGTAGGGGTAAGTACAAAGAGATACATTCTAGTTAGGTTAGTACGAAAACGTACAATTAGGGTTACGGTTAGGGTCTGTGAAAAAAGTTAGGGGTAGGGGTTGGACCAAAAAGATACATTTATGGTAAGGGTTAGTACAAAAACATACAATTAGGGTTAGGGTTAGTTTAAAACATATAATTAGGGTTAGGGTTAGTTTAAACACACAGTTAGGATTTAGGGTTAGCATATAAAGATACATTTAGGGTTAGGGTTAGTACAAATTTATACAATTAGGGCTATAGTCGCTAAAAACAAAAAAAATGTTGTAGGGGCTAGTACAAAAAGTACATTTATGATAAAGGTTGGTACAAAAACGAACATTTAGGGCAAGGGTAAGTGTAAAACATATAATTAGGGTCAGGGTTAGTATAAAACACAATTAGGGTTAGGGGTTAGCATATTAAGATACACTTAGGGTTAGGGTTAGTACAAAATTATACAAATAGGGTAAGGGTCGATGAAAACACAAAATAAGGGGTAGGGGTTAGTACAAAGAGATACAGTTCAGGTAAAGGATAGTACAAAAACGTACAATTAGGGTTATGATTAGTGTAAAACATATAATTAGGGTTGGGTTTAGTTAAAACCTCACAATTAGGGTTAGGGGTTAGCACAATAAGATACACTTAGGGTTAGGGTTAGTACAAAATCATGCAATTAGGGTTAGGGTCGATGAAAACACAAAATAAGGGGTAGGGGTTAGTACAAAGAAATGCAGTTCAGGTTAAGGTTAGTACAAAAACGTACAATTAGGGTTAGAGTTAGTGAAAAACAAAAAAATTAGAGTGAGGTTCAGTATAAAACACACAGGTTAGGGTTAGTACAAAATCATACAATTAGGGTTAGGGTCGATAAATACACAAAATAAGGGGTAGGGGTTAGTACAAAGAGATACAGTTCAGGTAAAGGATATTACAAAAACGTACAATTAGGGTTATAATTAGTGTAAAACATATAATTAGGATTAGGTTTAGTATAAAATACACAAATAGAGTTAGGGGTTAGCATATTTAGATACAGTTAGGGTTAGGATAAGTAAAAATCATGCAATTAGGGTAAGGGTCGATGAAAACACAAAATAAGGGGTAGGGGTTAGTACAAAGAGATACAGTTCAGGTAAAGGATAATACAAAAACGTTCAATTATGGTTAGTTTTTGTATAAAACACACACTTACGGTAAGGGGTTAGCATATTAAGATACAGTTAGGCTAGGGTTAGTACAAAATCATGCAATTAGGATTACGGTCGATGAAAACACAAAATAAGGGGTAGGGGTTAGTACAAAGAAATACAGTTCAGGTAAAGGATAGTACAAAAACATATAATTAGGGTTAGGTTTAGTATAAAACACACAATTAGGGTTAGGGGTTAGCATATTTAGAAACAGTGAGGGTTAGGATCAGTACAAATCATGCAATTAGGGTTAGGGTCAATGAAAACACAAAATAAGGGGTAGGGGTTAGTACAAAGAGATACATTTCAAGTAAAGGTTAGAACAAAAACGTACAATTATGGTTGGGGTAAGGGTCTGTGAAAACACAAAATTAATGGTAGGGGTTGGACCAAAACGATACATTTATGGTAAGGGTTAGTACAAAAACATACAGTTAGGGTTAGGGTAAGTATAAAACACAAAATTAGGGTTAGGGGTTAGCATTTTATGATATACTTAGGATAAGGGTGAGTACAAAATCAGACAATTAGGGTAAGGTCTATGAAAAAATAAAATTAAGGGTAGGGGTTAGTACAAAGAGATAAAGTTCAGGTAAAGGATAGTACAAAAAAGTACATTTGAGTTAGGGTTAGTGTAAAACATATAATAAGGGTTAGGTTTAGTATAAAATACTAATGACAACAAAGTTCCAGACAATACAATTTGCTACGCCTGACGCGCGTTTCGTCTATTCAAGATTCATCAGAGGCGCTCTACCAAAAATATTGAAAATGCCAAACACTATATGAATATGAAGAGCATATAACAGTAAAACCCAAAAATACCAAACTGGGGAACCAAATTATTACTAAGATAATCAACATATGTCTGGGGTAGGAAGTACCTTAGGGTTTATATAATTTTGAAATTTAGACGGATAATTTAAAACTTTGATGTTTTCTCCAACTTAAAAGTGTTGGTGCCGGAGCGGGCTAACCTCGGGGAATTTTAACTCCACCAATTAGGGTTGAGGTTAGCATATTAAGATATAGTTAGGGTTAGGATTAGTACAAAATCATACAATCAGGGTTAGGGTCGATGGCACAAAAAATAAGGGGTTGTGATTAGTACAAAGAGATACATATCAGGTAAAGGTTTGTCCAAAAACGTACAATTAGGGTTACGGTTAGGGTCTGTGAACTCACAAAGTTAGGGGTAGGGGTTGGAAAAAAAAGATACATTTATGGTAAGGGTAAGTACAAAAGCATACAATTAGGGTTAGGGTTAGTGTAAAAGATATAATTAGGGTTAGTATCAAACACATAACTAGGGTTAGGAGTTAGCATATTGAGATATAGTAAGGGTAAGGGTTAGTCCAAATCATACAATTAGGGTTAAGGTCGATTAAAACACAAAAAGAGGGGTAGGGGTTTGTACAAAGAGATATAGCTCAGGTAAAAGTTAGTATAAAAGCGTACAAATAGGGTAAGAAAAAGTGAAAAACATATTATTAGTGTTAGGTTTAGTATAAAATACACAATTAGGGTTAGGGATTAGTATATTAAGATGCAGTTAGGGTTAGGGTAAGTACAAAATCATAGAATTAGGGTACGGGTCGATGAAAACACAAAATAAGGGGTAGGGGTTAGTACAAAAAGATACTGTTCAGGTAAAGGATAGTACAAAATCATACAATTAGGGTCAGAGTTAATGTAAAACATATAATTAGGGTTAGGTTTAGTATAAAACACACACTTAGGGTTAGGGGTTAGTATATTAAGATACACTTAGGATTTGGGTTAGTACAAAATCATACATAACACAAAATAAGGGGTAGGGGTAAGTACAAAAGATACATTCCATGTAAGGTTAGTACGAAAACGTACAATTAGGGTTACGGTTAGGGTCTGTGAAAAAAGTTAGGGGTAGGGGTTGGACCAAAAAGATACATTTATGGTAAGGGTTAGTACAAAAACATACAATTAGGGTTAGGGTTAGTTTAAAACATATAATTAGGGTTAGGGTTAGTTTAAACACACAGTTAGGATTTAGGGTTAGCATATAAAGATACATTTAGGGTTAGGGTTAGTACAAATTTATACAATTAGGGCTATAGTCGCTAAAAACAAAAAAAAATGTTGTAGGGGTTAGTACAAAAAGTACATTTATGATAAGGGTTGGTACAAAAACGAACATTTAGGGCAAGGGTAAGTGTAAAACATATAATTAGGGTCAGGGTTAGTATAAAACACAATTAGGGTTAGGGGTTAGCATATTAAGATACACTTAGGGTTAGGGTTAGTACAAAATTATACAAATAGGGTAAGGGTCGATGAAAACACAAAATAAGGGGTAGGGGTTAGTACAAAGAGATACAGTTCAGGTAAAGGATAGTACAAAAACGTACAATTAGGGTTATGATTAGTGTAAAACATAAAATTAGGGTTAGGTTTAGTTAAAACCTCACAATTAGGGTTAGGGGTTAGCACAATAAGATACACTTAGGGTTAGGGTTAGTACAAAATCATGCAATTAGGGTTAGGGTCGATGAAAACACAAAATAAGGGGTAGGGGTTAGTACAAAGAAATGCAGTTCAGGTTAAGGTTAGTACAAAAACGTACAATTAGGGTTAGAGTTAGTGAAAAAAAAAAATTAGAGTAAGGTTCAGTATAAAACACACAGGTTAGGGTTAGTACAAAATCATACAATTAGGGTTAGGGTCGATAAATACACAAAATAAGGGGTAGGGGTTAGTACAAAGAGATACAGTTCAGGTAAAGGATAGTACAAAAACGTACAATTAGGGTTATAATTAGTGTAAAACATATAATTAGGATTAGGTTTAGTATAAAATACACAAATAGAGTTAGGGGTTAGCATATTTAGATACAGTTAGGGTTAGGATAAGTAAAAATCATGCAATAAGGGTAAGGGTCGATGAAAACACAAAATAAGGGGTAGGGGTTAGTACAAAGAAATGCAGTTCAGGTTAAGGTTAGTACAAAAACGTACAATTAGGGTTAGATTTAGTGAAAAACAAAAAATTAGAGTGAGGTTCAGTATAAAACACACAGGTTAGGGTTAGTACAAAATCATACAATTAGGGTTAGGGTCGATAAATACACAAAATAAGGGGTAGGGGTTAGTACAAAGAGATACAGTTCAGGTAAAGGATAGTACAAAAACGTACAATTAGGGTTATAATTAGTGTAAAACATATAATTAGGATTAGGTTTAGTATAAAATACACAAATAGAGTTAGGGGTTAGCATATTTAGATACAGTTAGGGTTAGGATAAGTAAAAATCATGCAATTAGGGTTAGGGTCGATGAAAACACAAAATAAGGGGTAGGGGTTAGTACAAAGAGATACAGTTCAGGTAAAGGATAATACAAAAACGTTCAATTATGGTTAGTTTTAGTGTAAAACACACACTTACGGTAAGGGGTTAGCATATTAAGATACAGTTAGGCTAGGGTTAGTACAAAATCATGCAATTAGGATTACGGTCGATGAAAACACAAAATAAGGGGTAGGGGTTAGTACAAAGAAATACAGTTCAGGTAAAGGATAGTACAAAAACATATAATTAGGGTTAGGTTTAGTATAAAACACACAATTAGGGTTAGGGGTTTGCATATTTAGAAACAGTGAGGGTTAGGATCAGTACAAATCATGCAATTAGGGTTAGGGTCAATGAAAACACAAAATAAGGGGTAGGGGTTAGTACAAAGAGATACATTTCAAGTAAAGGTTAGAACAAAAACGTACAATTATGGTTAGGGTTAGGGTCTGTGAAAACACAAAATTAATGGTAGGGGTTGGACCAAAACGATACATTTATGGTAAGGGTTAGTACAAAAACATACAGTTAGGGTTAGGGTAAGTATAAAACACACAATTAGGGTTTGGGGTTAGCATTTTAGGATACACTTAGGGTTAGGGTGAGTACAAAACCAGACAATTAGGGTAGAGTCTATGAAAACATAAAATAAAGGGTACGGGTTAGTACAAAGAGATAAAGTTCAGGTAAAGGATAGTACAAAAATATACATTTGAGTTAGGGTTAGTGTAAAACATATAATAAGGGTTAGGTTTAGTATAAAACTCACATTTAGGGTTAGGGGTTAGCATATTAAGATAATCTTAGGGTTAGGGTTAGTACAAGATCATGCAATTAGGGTTAGGGTCGATGAAAACACAAAATAAGGGGTAGGGGTTAGTACAAAGAAATACAGTTCAGGTTAAGGTTAGTACAAAAACGTACAATTAGGGTTAGAGTTAGTGAAAAACATATTATTAGGGTTAGGTTCAGTAAAAAAACACACAGGTTAGGGTTAGTACAAAATCATACATTTAGGGTTAGGGTCGATAAAAACACAAAATAAGGGGTAGGGGTTAGTACAAAGAGATACAATTCAGGTAAAGATAGTACAAAAACGTACAATTAGGGTTATGATAAGTGTAAAACATATGATTAGGGTTAGGTTTAGTAAAAAACACACAATCAGGGTTAGGGGTTAGCATATTTAGATACAGTTAGGGTTAGGATAAGTACAAAATCATGCAATTAGGGTTAGGGTCGACAAAACACAAAATAAGGGGTAGGGGTTAGTACAAAGAAATACAGTTCAGGTAAAGGATAGTACAAAAACGTACATTTAGTGTTAGTTTTAGTATAAAACACACAATTAGGGTAAGGGGTTAGCATATTAAGATACAGTTAGGCTAGGGTTAGTACAAAATCATGCAATTAGGGTTAGGGTCGATGAAAACACAAAATAAGGGGTAGGGGTTAGTGCAAAGAAATACAGTTCAGGTTAAGGTTAGTACAAAAATGTACAATTAGGGTTAGAGTTAGTGAAAAACATATAATTAGGGTTAGGTTCAGTAAAAAACACACAGGTTAGGGTGAGTACAAAATCATACATTTAGGGTTAGGGTCGATAAAAACACAAAATAAGGGGTAGGCATTAGTACCAAGAGATACAATTCAGGTAAAGGATAGTACAAAAACGTACAATTAGGGTTATGATAGGTGTAAAACATATAATTAGGGTTAGGTTTAGTATAAACACACAATTAGGGTTAGGGGTTAGCATATTTAGATACAGTTAGGGTTAGGATAAGTACAAAATCATGCAATTAGGGTTAGGGTCGATAAAACACAAAATAAGGGGTAGGGGTTAGTACAAAGAGATACATTTCAGGTAAAGGTTAGAACAAAAACGTACAATTATGGTTACGGTTAGGGACTGTGAAAACACAAAATTAGTGATAGGGCTTGGACCAAAACGATAGATTTATGGTAAGGGTTAGTACAAAAACTTACAATTAGGGTTAGGGTTAGTGGAAAACATATAATTAGGGGTAAGTATAAAACACAAAATTAGGGTTAGGGGTAAGCATTTTATGATATACTTAGGATTAGGGTGAGTACAAAATCAGACAATTAGGGTAAGGTCTATGAAAAAATAAAATTAATGGTAGGGGTTAGTACAAAGAGATAAAGTTCAGGTAAAGGATAGTACAAAAAAGTACATTTGAGTTAGGGTTAGTGTAAAACATATAATAAGGGTTAGGTTTAGTATAAAATACTAATGACAACAAAGTTCCAGACAATACAATTTGCTACGCCTGACGCGCGTTTTGTCTATTCAAGATTCATCAGAGGCGCTCTACCAAAAATATTGAAAATGCCAAACACTATATGAATATGAAGAGCATATAACAGTAAAACCCAAAAATACCAAACTGGGGAACCAAATTATTACCAAGATAATCAACCTATGTCTGGGGTAGGAAGTACCTTAGGGTTTATATAATTTTGAAATTTAGACGGATAATTTAAAACTTTGATGTTTTCTCCAACTTAAAAGTGTTGGTGCCGGAGCGGGCTAACCTCGGGGAATTTAAACTCCACCAATTAGGGTTAAGGTTAGCATATTAAGATATAGTTAGGGTTAGGATTAGTACAAAATCATACAATCAGGGTTAGGGTCGATGGCACAAAAAATAAGGGGTAGTGATTAGTACAAAGAGATACATATCAGGTAAAGGTTTGTCCAAAAACGTACAGTTAGGGTTACGGTTAGGGTCTGTGAACTCACAAAGTTAGGGGTAGGGGTTGGAAAAAAAAGATACATTTATGGTAAGGGTAAGTACAAAAGCATACAATTAGGGTTAGGGTTAGTGTAAAAGATATAATTAGGGTTAGTATAAAACACATAACTAGGGTTAAGAGTTAGCATATTAAGATATAGTTAGGGTAAGGGTTAGTCCAAAATATACAATTAGCGTTAAGGTCGATGAAAACACAAAAAGAGGGGTAGCGGTTTGTACAAAGAGATATAGCTCAGGTAAAAGTTAGTACAAAAGCGTACAAATAGGGTAAGAGTTAGTGAAAAACATATTATAAGTGTTAGGTTTAGTATAAAATACACAATTAGGGTTAGGGATTAGTATATTAAGATACAGTTAGGGTTAGGGTAAGTACAAAATCATAGAATTAGGGTTAGGGTCGATGAAAACACAAAATAAGGGGTAGGGACTAGTACAAAGATATATACTTCAGGTAAAGGTTAGTACAAAAACGTACAAATAGGGTTATGATTAGTGTAAAACATAAAATTAGGGTTAGGTTTAGTATAAAACTCACAATTAGGGTTAGGGGTTAGCATATTAAGATACAGTTAGGGTAAGGGTTAGTACAAAATCATACAATAAGGGTTAGGGTCGATAAAAACACAAAAAAGGGTAGGGGTTAGTACAAAGAGATACATTCCATGTAAGGTTAGTACGAAAACGTACAATAAGGGTTACGGTTAGGGTCTGTGAAAAAAGTTAGGGGTACGGGTTGGACCAAAAAGATACATTTATGGTAAGGGTTAGTTAGTACAAAAACATACAATTAGGGTTAGGGTTAGTGTAAAACATATAATTAGGGTTAGGGTTAGTTTAAACACACAGTTAGGATTTAGGGTTAGCATATAAAGATACATTTAGGGTTAAGGTTAGTACAAAATTATACAATTAGGGCTATAGTCGCTGAAAACAAAAAAATGTTGTAGGGGTTAGTACAAAAAGTACATTTATGATAAGGGTTGGTACAAAAACGAACATTTAGGGCAAGGGTAAGTGTAAAACATATAATTAGGGTTAGGGTTAGTGTAAAACACAATTAGGGTTAGGGGTTAGCATATTAAGATACACTTAGGGTTAGGGTTAGTACAAAATTATACAATTAGGGAAAGGGTCGATGAAAACACAAAATAAGGGGTAGGGGTTAGTACAAAGAGATACAGTTCAGGTAAAGGATAGTACAAAAACGTACAATTAGGGTTATGATTAGTGTAAAACATATAATTAGGATTAGGTTTAGTATTAAATACACAAATAGAGTTAGGGGCTAGCATATTTAGATATAGTTAGGGTTAGGATAAGTACAAAATCATGCAATTAGGGTTAGGGTCGATGAAAACACAAAATAAGGGGAAGGGGTTAGTACAAAGAGATACAGTTCAGGTAAAGCATAATACAAAAACGTTCAATTAGGGTTAGTTTTAGTATAAAACACACACTTACGGTAAGGGGTTAGCATATTAAGATACTGTTAGGCTAGGGTTAGTACAAAATCATGCAATTAGGATTACGGTCGATGAAAACACAAAATAAGGAGTAGGGGTTAGTACAAAGAAATACAGTTCAGGTAAAGGATAGTACAAAAACATATAATTAGGGTTAGGTTTAGTATAAAACACACAATTAGGGTTAGGGGTTAGCATATTTAGAAACAGTTAGGGTTAGGATCAGTACAAAATCATGCAATTAGGGTTAGGGTCGATGAAAACACAAAATAAGGGGTAGGGGTTAGTACAAAGAGATACATTTCAAGTAAAGGTTAGAACAAAAACGTACAATTATGGTTACGGTTAGGGTCTGTGAAAACACAAAATTAATGGTAGGGGTTGGACCAAAACGATACATTTATGGTAAGGGTTAGTACAAAAACATACAATTAGGGTTAGGGTAAGTATAAAACACACAATTAGGGTTTGGGGTTAGCATTATAGGATACACTTATGGTTAGGGTGAGTACAAAACCAGACAATTAGGGTAGGGTCTATGAAAACATAAAATAAAGGGTGGGGGTTAGTACAAAGAGATAAAGTTCAGGTAAAGGATAGTACAAAAACGTACATTTGAGTTAGGGTTAGTGTAAAACATATAATAAGGGTAAGGTTTAGTATAAAACTCACATTTAGGGTTAGGGGTTAGCATATTAAGACAATCTTGGGTTAGGGTTAGTACAAGATCATGCAATTAGGGTTAGGGTCGATGAAAACAGAAAATAAGGGGTAGGGGTTAGTACAAAGAAATACAGTTCTGGTTAAGGTTAGTACAAAAACGTACAATTAGGGTTAGAGTTAGTGAAAAGCATATAATTAGGGCTAGGTTCAGTAAAAAACACACAGGTAAGGAATAGTACAAAATCATACATTTAGGGTTAGGGTCGATAAAAACACAAAATAAGGGGTAGGGGTTAGTACCAAGAGATACAATTCAGGTAAAGGATAGTACAAAAACGTACAATTAGGGTTATGATAGGTGTAAAACATATAATTAGGGTTAGGTTTAGTATAAAACACACATTAAGGGTTAGGGATTAGCATATTTAGATACAGTTAGGGTTAGGATAAGTACAAAATCATGCAATTAGGGTAAGGGTCGATGAAAACACAAAATAAGGGGTAGGGGTTAGTACAAAGAAATACAGTTCAGGTTAAGGTTAGTACAAAAACGTACAAGTAGGGTTAGACTTAGTGAAAAACATATAATTAGGGTTAGGTTCAGTAAAAAAACACACAGGTTAGGGTGAGTACAAAATCATACATTTAGGGTTAGGGTCGATAAAAACACAAAATAAGGGGTAGGGGTTAGTACAAAGAGATACAATTCAGGTAAAGGATAGTACAAAAGCGTACAATTAGGGTTATGATAGGTGTAAAACATATAATTAGGGTTAGGTTTAGTATAAAACACACAATTAGGGTTAGGGATAGCATATTTAGATACAGTTAGGGTTAGGATAAGTACAAAATCATGCAATTAGGGTTAGGGTCGATAAAACACAAAATAAGGGGTAGGGGTTAGTACAAAGAAATACAGTTCAGGTAAAGGATAGTACAAAAACGTACATTTAGTGTTAGTTTTAGTATAAAACACACAATTAGGGTTAGGGGTTAGCATATTAAGATACAGTTAGGCTAGGGTTAGTACAAAATCATGCAATAAGGGTTAGGGTCGATGAAAACACAAAATAAGGGGTAGGGGTTAGTACAAAGAAATACAGTTCAGGTTAAGGTTAGTACAAAAACGTACAATTAGGGTTAGAGTTAGTGAAAAACATATAATTAGGGTTAGGTTAGGGTTAGTACAAAATCATACATTTAGGGTTAGGGTCGATAAAAACACAAAATAAGGGGTAGGGGTTAGTACAAAGAGATATAATTCAGGTAAAGGATAGTACAAAAACGTACAATTAGGGTTATGATAGGTGTAAAACATATAATTAGGGTTAGGTTTAGTATAAAACACACATTAAGGGTTAGGGATTAGCATATTTAGATACAGTTAGGGTTAGGATAAGTACAAAATCATGCAATTAGGGTTAGGGTCGATGAAAACACAAAATAAGGGGTAGGGGTTAGTACAAAGAAATACAGTTCAGGTTAAGGTTAGTACAAAAACGTACAATTAGGGTTAGAGTTAGTGAAAAACATATAATTAGGGTTAGGTTCAGTAAAAAAACACACAGGTTAGGGTGAGTACAAAATCATACATTTAGGGTTAGGGTCGATAAAAACACAAAATAAGGGGTAGGGGTTAGTACAAAGAGATACAATTCAGGTAAAGGATAGTACAAAAACGTACAATTAGGGTTATGATAGGTGTAAAACATATAATTAGGGTTAGGTTTAGTATAAAACACAAAATTAGGGTTAGGGATAGCATATTTAGATACAGTTAGGGTTAGGATAAGTACAAAATCATGCAATTAGGGTTAGAGTCGATAAAACACAAAATAAGGGGTAGGGGTTAGTACAAAGAAATACAGTTCAGGTAAAGGATAGTACAAAAACGTACATTTAGTGTTAGTTTTAGTATAAAACACACAATTAGGGTTAGGGGTTAGCATATTAAGATACAGTTAGGCTAGGGTTAGTACAAAATCATGCAATTAGGGTTAGGGTCGATGAAAACACAAAATAAGGGGTAGGGGTTAGTACAAAGAAATACAGTTCAGGTAAAGGATAATACAAAAACGTTCAATAAGGGTTAGTTTTATTATAAAACACACAATTACGGTAAGGGGTAAGCATATTTAGATACAGTTAGGGTTAGGATAAGTACAAAATCATGCAATTAGGGTTAGGGTCGATGAAAACACAAAATAAGGGGTAGGGGGTAGTACAAAGAGATACAGTTCAGGTAAAGGATAGTACAAAAACGTACAATTATGGTTAGGGTCGATGGAAACACAAACTAACGGGTAGGGGTTAGTACAAAGAGATACATTTCAAGGAAAGGTTAGAACAAAAACGTACAATTATGGTTACGGTTAGGGACTGTGAAAACACAAAATTAGTGGTAGGGGTTGGACCAAAACGATACATTTATGGTAAGGGTTAGTACAAAAACATACAATTAGGGTTAGGGTTAGTGGAAAACATATAATTAAGGTTAGGGTAAGTATAAAACACAAAACTAGGGTTAGGGGTTATCATTTTAGGATACACTTAGGGTTAGGGGTTAGCATTTTAGGATACACTTAGGGTTAGGGTAAGTACAAAATCAGACAATTAGGGTAGGGTCTATGAATACATAAAATAAAGGGTAGGGGTTAGTGCAGAGATAAAGTTCAGGTAAAGGATAGTACAAAAACGTACATTTGAGTTAGGGTTAGTGTAAAACATATAATAAGGGCTAGGTTTAGTATAAAACTCACAATTAGGGTTAGGGGTTATCATATTAAGATTAAGTTAGGGTTAGGGTTAGTACAAGATCATGTAATTAGGGTTAGGGTCGATGAAAACACAAAATAAGGGGTAGGGGTTAGTACAAAGAAAAACAGTTCAGGTTAAGTTTAGTACAAAAACGTACAATTAGGTTTAGAGTTAGTGAAAAACATATAATTAGGGTTAGGTTAGGGTTAGTACAAAATCATACATTTAGGGTTAGGGTCGATAAAAACACAAAATAAGGGGTAGGGGTTAGTACAAAGAGATACAGTTCAGGTAAAGGATAGTACAAAAACATATAATTAGGGTTAGGTTTAGTATATAACACACAATTAGGGTTAGGGGTTAGCATATTTAGATACAGTTAAGGTTTGGATAAGTACCAAATCATGCAATTAGGGTTAGGGTCGATGAAAACACAAAATAAGGGGTAGGGGTTAGCACAAAGAGATACATTTCAGGTAAAGGATAGTACAAAAACGTACATTTGAGTTAGGGTTAGTGTAAAACGTATAATAAGGGTTAGGTTTAGTATAAAACTCACATTTATGGTTAGGGGTTAGCATTTTAAGATAATCTTAGTGTTATGGTTAGTACAAGATCATGCAATTAGGGTTAGGGTCAATGAAAACACAAAATAAGGGGTAGGGGTTAGCACAAAGAGATACATTTCAGGTAAAAGTTAGAACAAAAACGTACAATTATGGTTACGGTTAGGGTTTGTGAAAACACAAAATTAGTGGAAGGGGTTGGACCAAAACGATACATTTATGGTAAGGGTTAGTACAAAAACATACAATTAGGGTTAGGGTTAGTGGAAAACATGTAATTAGAGATAGGGTAAGTATAAAACACAAAATTAGGGTTAGGGGTTAGCATTTTAGGATACACTTATGGTTAGGGTGAGTACAAAATCAGACAATTAGGGTAGGGTCTATAAAACATAAAATAAAGGGTAGGGGTTAGTACAATGAGATACATTTCAAGTAAAGGTTAGAACAAAAACGTACAATTATGGTTACGGTTAGGGTCTGTGAAAAGACAAAATTAGTGGTAGGGGTTGGACAAAAACGATACATTTATGGTAAGGGTTAGTACAAAAAACATACAATTAGGGTTAGGGTTAGTGGAAAACATGAAATTAGGGATAGGGTAAGTATAAAACACAAAATTAGGGTTAGGGGTTAGCATTTTAGGATACACTTATGGTTAGGGTGAGTACAAAATCAGACAATTAGGGTAGGTTCTATAAAACATAAAATAAAGGGTAGGGGTTAGTACAAAGAGATACATTTCAAGTAAAGGTTAGAACAAAAACGTACAATTATGGTTACGGTTTGGGTCTGTGAAAACACAAAATTAGTGGTAGGGGTTGTACCAAAACGATACAATTATGGTAAGGGTTAGTACAAAAACATACAATTAGGGTTAGGGTTAGTGGAAAACATATAATTAGGGTTAGGGTAAGTATAAAACACGAAATTAGGGTTAGGGGTTAGCATTTTAGGATACACTTAGGGTTAGGGTAAGTACAAAATCAGACAATTAGGGTAGGGTCTATGAAAATATAAAATAAAGGGTAGGGGTTAGTGCAAAGAGATAAAGTTCAGGTAAAGGATAGTACAAAAACGTACATTTGAGTTAGGGTTAGTGTAAAACATATAATAAGGGCTAGGTTTAGTATAAAACTCACAATTAGGGTTAGGGGTTATCATATTAAGATAAAGTTAGGGTTAGGGTTAGTACAAAATCATGCAATTAGGGTTAGGGTAGATGAAAACACAAAATAAGGGGTAGGGGTTAGTACTAAGAAATACAGTTCAGGTTAAGGTTAGTACAAAAACGTACAATCAGGGTTAGAGTTAGTGAAAAACATATAATTAGGGTTAGGTTCAGTAAAAAACACACAGGTTAGGGTTAGTACAAAATCATACATTTAGGGTTAGGGTCGATAAAAACACAAAATAAGGGGTAGGGGTAAGTACAAAGAGATACAATTCAGGTAAAGGATAGTACAAAAACGTACAATTAGGGTTAGTTTTAGTATAAAATACACAATTAGGGTTAGGGGTTAGCATATTTAGATACAGTTATGGTTAGGATAAGTACAAAATCATGCAATTAGGGTAAGGGTCGATGAAAACACAAAATAAGGGGTAAGGGTTAGTACAAAGAAATACAGTTCAGGTAAAGGATAGTACAAAAACATATAATTAGGGTTAGGTTTAGTATAAAACACACAATTAGGGTTAGGGGTTAGCATATTTAGATACAGTTAAGGTTAAGATAAGTACCAAATCATGCAATTAGGGTTAGGGTCGATGAAAGCACAAAATAAGGGGTAGGGGTTAGCACAAAGAGATACATTTCAGGTAAAGGATAGTACAAAAACGTACATTTGAGTTAGGGTTAGTGTAAAACGTATAATAAGGGTTAGGTTTAGTATAAAACTCACATTTATGGTTAGGGGTTAGCATTTTAAGATAATCTTAGGGTTATGGTTAGTACAAGATCATGCAATTAGGGTTAGGGTCAATGAAAACACAAAATAAGGGGTAGGGGTTAGCACAAAGAGATACATTTCAGGTAAAAGTTAGAACAAAAACGTACAATTATGGTTACGGTTAGGGTCTGTGAAAACACAAAATTAGTGGAAGGGGTTGGACCAAAACGATACATTTCTGGTAAGGGTTAGTACAAAAACATACAATTAGGGTTAGGGTTAGTGGAAAACATGTAATTAGAGATAGGGTAAGTATAAAACACAAAATTAGGGTTAGGGGTTAGCATTTTAGGATACACTTATGGTTAGGGTGAGTACAAAATCAGACAATTAGGGTAGGGTCTATAAAACATAAAATAAAGGGTAGGGGTTAGTACAATGAGATACATTTCAAGTAAAGGTTAGAACAAAAACGTACAATTATGGTTACGGTTAGGGTCTGTGAAAAGACAAAATTAGTGGTAGGGGTTGGACCAAAACGATACATTTATGGTAAGGGTTAGTACAAAAACATACAATTAGGGTTAGGGTTAGTGGAAAACATGTAATTAGGGATAGGGTAAGTATAAAACACAAAATTAGGGTTAGGGGTTAGCATTTTAGGATACACTTATGGTTAGGGTGAGTACAAAATCAGACAATTAGGATAGGGTCTATAAAACATAAAATAAAGGGTAGGGGTTAGTACAAAGAGATACATTTCAAGTAAAGGTTAGAACAAAAACGTACAATTATGGTTACGGTTAGGGTCTGTGAAAACACAAAATTAGTGGTAGGGGTTGTACCAAAACGATACATTTATGGTAAGGGTTAGTACAAAAAACATACAATTAGGGTTAGGGTTAGTGGAAAACATATAATAAGGGCTAAGTTTAGTATAAAACTCACAATTAGGGTTAGGGGTTATCATATTAAGATAAAGTTAGGGTTAGGGTTAGTACAAGATCATGCAATTAGGGTTAGGGTGGATGAAAACACAAAATAAGGGGTAGGGGTTAGTACTAAGAAATACAGTTCAGGTTAAGGTTAGTACAAAAACGTACAATTAGGGTTAGAGTTAGTGAAAAACATATAATTAGGGTTAGGTTCAGTAAAAAACACACAGGTTAGGGTTAGTACAAAATCATACATTTAGGGTTAGGGTCGAAAAAAAACACAAAATAAGAGGTAGGGGTTAGTACAAAGAGATACAATTCAGGTAAAGGATAGTACAAAAACGTACAATTAGGGTTATGATTAGTGTAAAACATATAATTAGGGTTAGGTTTAGTATAAAATACACAATAAGGGTTAGGGGTTAGCATATTTAGATACAGTTAGGGTTAGGATAAGTACAAAATCATGCAACTAGGGTTAGGGTCGATGAAAACACAAAATAAGGGGTAGGGGTTAGTACAAAGAAATACAGTTCAGGTTAAGGTTAGTACAAAAACGTACAATTAGGGTTAGAGTTAGTGAAAAACATATTATTAGGGTTAGGTTCAGTAAAAAAACACACAGGTTAGGGTTAGTACAAAATCATACATTTAGGGTTAGGGTCGATAAAAACACAAAATAAGGGGTAGGGGTTAGTACAAAGAGATACAATTCAGGTAAAGATAGTACAAAAACGTACAATTAGGGTTATGATAAGTGTAAAACATATGATTAGGGTTAGGTTTAGTAAAAAACACACAATCAGGGTTAGGGGTTAGCATATTTAGATACAGTTAGGGTTAGGATAAGTACAAAATCATGCAATTAGGGTTAGGGTCGACAAAACACAAAATAAGGGGTAGGGGTTAGTACAAAGAAATACAGTTCAGGTAAAGGATAGTACAAAAACGTACATTTAGTGTTAGTTTTAGTATAAAACACACAATTAGGGTAAGGGGTTAGCATATTAAGATACAGTTAGGCTAGGGTTAGTACAAAATCATGCAATTAGGGTTAGGGTCGATGAAAACACAAAATAAGGGGTAGGGGTTAGTGCAAAGAAATACAGTTCAGGTTAAGGTTAGTACAAAAACGTACAATTAGGGTTAGAGTTAGTGAAAAACATATAATTAGGGTTAGGTTCAGTAAAAACACACAGGTTAGGGTGAGTACAAAATCATACATTTAGGGTTAGGGTCGATAAAAACACAAAATAAGGGGTAGGCGTTAGTACCAAGAGATACAATTCAGGTAAAGGATAGTACAAAAACGTACAATTAGGGTTATGATAGGTGTAAAACATATAATTAGGGTTAGGTTTAGTATAAACACACAATTAGGGTTAGGGGTTAGCATATTTAGATACAGTTAGGGTTAGGATAAGTACAAAATCATGCAATTAGGGTTAGGGTCGATAAAACACAAAATAAGGGGTAGGGGTTAGTACAAAGAGATACATTTCAGGTAAAGGTTAGAACAAAAACGTACAATTATGGTTACGGTTAGGGACTGTGAAAACACAAAATTAGTGATAGGGCTTGGACCAAAACGATAGATTTATGGTAAGGGTTAGTACAAAAACTTACAATTAGGGTTAGGGTTAGTGGAAAACATATAATTAGGGGTAAGTATAAAACACAAAATTAGGGTTAGGGGTAAGCATTTTATGATATACTTAGGATTAGGGTGAGTACAAAATCAGACAATTAGGGTAAGGTCTATGAAAAAATAAAATTAATGGTAGGGGTTAGTACAAAGAGATAAAGTTCAGGTAAAGGATAGTACAAAAAAGTACATTTGAGTTAGGGTTAGTGTAAAACATATAATAAGGGTTAGGTTTAGTATAAAATACTAATGACAACAAAGTTCCAGACAATACAATTTGCTACGCCTGACGCGCGTTTTGTCTATTCAAGATTCATCAGAGGCGCTCTACCAAAAATATTGAAAATGCCAAACACTATATGAATATGAAGAGCATATAACAGTAAAACCCAAAAATACCAAACTGGGGAACCAAATTATTACCAAGATAATCAACCTATGTCTGGGGTAGGAAGTACCTTAGGGTTTATATAATTTTGAAATTTAGACGGATAATTTAAAACTTTGATGTTTTCTCCAACTTAAAAGTGTTGGTGCCGGAGCGGGCTAACCTCGGGGAATTTAAACTCCACCAATTAGGGTTAAGGTTAGCATATTAAGATATAGTTAGGGTTAGGATTAGTACAAAATCATACAATCAGGGTTAGGGTCGATGGCACAAAAAATAAGGGGTATTGATTAGTACAAAGAGATACATATCAGGTAAAGGTTTGTCCAAAAACGTACAGTTAGGGTTACGGTTAGGGTCTGTGAACTCACAAAGTTAGGGGTAGGGGTTGGATAAAAAAGATACATTTATGGTAAGGGTAAGTACAAAAGCATACAATTAGGGTTAGGGTTAGTGTAAAAGATATAATTAGGGTTAGTATAAAACACATAACTAGGGTTAAGAGTTAGCATATTAAGATATAGTTAGGTTAAGGGTTAGTCCAAAATATACAATTAGCGTTAAGGTCGATGAAAACACAAAAAGAGGGGTAGCGGTTTGTACAAAGAGATATAGCTCAGGTAAAAGTTAGTACAAAAGCGTACAAATAGGGTAAGAGTTAGTGAAAAACATATTATAAGTGTTAGGTTTAGTATAAAATACACAATTAGGGTTAGGGATTAGTATATTAAGATACAGTTAGGGTTAGGGTAAGTACAAAATCATAGAATTAGGGTTAGGGTCGATGAAAACACAAAATAAGGGGTAGGGACTAGTACAAAGATATATACTTCAGGTAAAGGTTAGTACAAAAACGTACAAATAGGGTTATGATTAGTGTAAAACATAAAATTAGGGTTAGGTTTAGTATAAAACTCACAATTAGGGTTAGGGGTTAGCATATTAAGATACAGTTAGGGTAAGGGTTAGTACAAAATCATACAATAAGGGTTAGGGTCGATAAAAACACAAAAAAGGGTAGGGGTTAGTACAAAGAGATACATTCCATGTAAGGTTAGTACGAAAACGTACAATAAGGGTTACGGTTAGGGTCTGTGAAAAAAGTTAGGGGTACGGGTTGGACCAAAAAGATACATTTATGGTAAGGGTTAGTTAGTACAAAAACATACAATTAGGGTTAGGGTTAGTGTAAAACATATAATTAGGGTTAGGGTTAGTTTAAACACACAGTTAGGATTTAGGGTTAGCATATAAAGATACATTTAGGGTTAAGGTTAGTACAAAATTATACAATTAGGGCTATAGTCGCTGAAAACAAAAAAATGTTGTAGGGGTTAGTACAAAAAGTACATTTATGATAAGGGTTGGTACAAAAACGAACATTTAGGGCAAGGGTAAGTGTAAAACATATAATTAGGGTTAGGGTTAGTGTAAAACACAATTAGGGTTAGGGGTTAGCATATTAAGATACACTTAGGGTTAGGGTTAGTACAAAATTATACAATTAGGGAAAGGGTCGATGAAAACACAAAATAAGGGGTAGGGGTTAGTACAAAGAGATACAGTTCAGGTAAAGGATAGTACAAAAACGTACAATTAGGGTTATGATTAGTGTAAAACATATAATTAGGATTAGGTTTAGTATTAAATACACAAATAGAGTTAGGGGCTAGCATATTTAGATATAGTTAGGGTTAGGATAAGTACAAAATCATGCAATTAGGGTTAGGGTCGATGAAAACACAAAGTAAGGGGTAGGGGTTAGTACAAAGAGATACAGTTCAGGTAAAGCATAATACAAAAACGTTCAATTAGGGTTAGTTTTAGTATAAAACACACACTTACGGTAAGGGGTTAGCATATTAAGATACTGTTAGGCTAGGGTTAGTACAAAATCATGCAATTAGGATTACGGTCGATGAAAACACACAATAAGGAGTAGGGGTTAGTACAAAGAAATACAGTTCAGGTAAAGGATAGTACAAAAACATATAATTAGGGTTAGGTTTAGTATAAAACACACAATTAGGGTTAGGGGTTAGCATATTTAGAAACAGTTAGGGTTAGGATCAGTACAAAATCATGCAATTAGGGTTAGGGTCGATGAAAACACAAAATAAGGGGTAGGGGTTAGTACAAAGAGATACATTTCAAGTAAAGGTTAGAACAAAAACGTACAATTATGGTTACGGTTAGGGTCTGTGAAAACACAAAATTAATGGTAGGGGTTGGACCAAAACGATACATTTATGGTAAGGGTTAGTACAAAAACATACAATTAGGGTTAGGGTAAGTATAAAACACACAATTAGGGTTTGGGGTTAGCATTATAGGATACACTTAGGGTTAGGGTGAGTACAAAACCAGACAATTAGGGTAGGGTCTATGAAAACATAAAATAAAGGGTGGGGGTTAGTACAAAGAGATAAAGTTCAGGTAAAGGATAGTACAAAAACGTACATTTGAGTTAGGGTTAGTGTAAAACATATAATAAGGGTAAGGTTTAGTATAAAACTCACATTTAGGGTTAGGGGTTAGCATATTAAGACAATCTTGGGTTAGGGTTAGTACAAGATCATGCAATTAGGGTTAGGGTCGATGAAAACAGAAAATAAGGGGTAGGGGTTAGTACAAAGAAATACAGTTCTGGTTAAGGTTAGTACAAAAACGTACAATTAGGGTTAGAGTTAGTGAAAAGCATATAATTAGGGTTAGGTTCAGTAAAAAACACACAGGTAAGGAATAGTACAAAATCATACATTTAGGGTTAGGGTCGATAAAAACACAAAATAAGGGGTAGGGGTTAGTACAAAGAGATACAATTCAGGTAAAGGATAGTACAAAAACGTACAATTAGGGTTATGATAGGTGTAAAACATATAATTAGGGTTGGGTTTAGTATAAAACACACATTAAGGGTTAGGGATTAGCATATTTAGATACAGTTAGGGTTAGGATAAGTACAAAATCATGCAATTAGGGTAAGGGTCGATGAAAACACAAAATAAGGGGTAGGGGTTAGTACAAAGAAATACAGTTCAGGTTAAGGTTAGTACAAAAACGTACAAGTAGGGTTAGACTTAGTGAAAAACATATAATTAGGGTTAGGTTCAGTAAAAAAACACACAGGTTAGGGTGAGTACAAAATCATACATTTAGGGTTAGGGTCGATAAAAACACAAAATAAGGGGTAGGGGTTAGTACAAAGAGATACAATTCAGGTAAAGGATAGTACAAAAGCGTACAATTAGGGTTATGATAGGTGTAAAACATATAATTAGGGTTAGGTTTAGTATAAAACACACAATTAGGGTTAGGGATAGCATATTTAGATACAGTTAGGGTTAGGATAAGTACAAAATCATGCAATTAGGGTTAGGGTCGATAAAACACAAAATAAGGGGTAGGGGTTAGTACAAAGAAATACAGTTCAGGTAAAGGATAGTACAAAAACGTACATTTAGTGTTAGTTTTAGTATAAAACACACAATTAGGGTTAGGGGTTAGCATATTAAGATACAGTTAGGCTAGGGTTAGTACAAAATCATGCAATTAGGGTTAGGGTCGATGAAAACACAAAATAAGGGGTAGGGGTTAGTACAAAGAAATACAGTTCAGGTTAAGGTTAGTACAAAAACGTACAATTAGGGTTAGAGTTAGTGAAAAACATATAATTAGGGTTAGGTTAGGGTTAGTACAAAATCATACATTTAGGGTTAGGGTCGATAAAAACACAAAATAAGGGGTAGGGGTTAGTACAAAGAGATATAATTCAGGTAAAGGATAGTACAAAAACGTACAATTAGGGTTATGATAGGTGTAAAACATATAATTAGGGTTAGGTTTAGTATAAAACACACATTAAGGGTTAGGGATTAGCATATTTAGATACAGTTAGGGTTAAGATAAGTACAAAATCATGCAATTAGGGTTAGGGTCGATGAAAACACAAAATAAGGGGTAGGGGTTAGTACAAAGAAATACAGTTCAGGTTAAGGTTAGTACAAAAACGTACAATTAGGGTTAGAGTTAGTGAAAAACATATAATTAGGGTTAGGTTCAGTAAAAAAACACACAGGTTAGGGTGAGTACAAAATCATACATTTAGGGTTAGGGTCGATAAAAACACAAAATAAGGGGTAGGGGTTAGTACAAAGAGATACAATTCAGGTAAAGGATAGTACAAAAACGTACAATTAGGGTTATGATAGGTGTAAAACATATAATTAGGGTTAGGTTTAGTATAAAACACACAATTAGGGTTAGGGATAGCATATTTAGATACAGTTAGGGTTAGGATAAGTACAAAATCATGCAATTAGGGTTAGAGTCGATAAAACACAAAATAAGGGGTAGGGGTTAGTACAAAGAGATACAGTTCAGGTAAAGGATAGTACAAAAACATATAATTAGGGTTAGGTTTAGTATATAACACACAATTAGGGTTAGGGGTTAGCATATTTAGATACAGTTAAGGTTTGGATAAGTACCAAATCATGCAATTAGGGTAAGGGTCGATGAAAACACAAAATAAGGGGTAGGGGTTAGCACAAAGAGATACATTTCAGGTAAAGGATAGTACAAAAACGTACATTTGAGTTAGGGTTAGTGTAAAACGTATAATAAGGGTTAGGTTTAGTATAAAACTCACATTTATGGTTAGGGGTTAGTATTTTAAGATAATCTTAGTGTTATGGTTAGTACAAGATCATGCAATTAGGGTTAGGGTCAATGAAAACACAAAATAAGGGGTAGGGGTTAGCACAAAGAGATACATTTCAGGTAAAAGTTAGAACAAAAACGTACAATTATGGTTACGGTTAGGGTCTGTGAAAACACAAAATTAGTGGAAGGGGTTGGACCAAAACGATACATTTATGGTAAGGGTTAGTACAAAAACATACAATTAGGGTTAGGGTTAGTGGAAAACATGTAATTAGAGATAGGGTAAGTATAAAACACAAAATTAGGGTTAGGGGTTAGCATTTTAGGATACACTTATGGTTAGGGTGAGTACAAAATCAGACAATTAGGGTAGGGTCTATAAAACATAAAATAAAGGGTAGGGGTTAGTACAATGAGATACATTTCAAGTAAAGGTTAGAACAAAAACGTACAATTATGGTTACGGTTAGGGTCTGTGAAAAGACAAAATTAGTGGTAGGGGTTGGACAAAAACGATACATTTATGGTAAGGGTTAGTACAAAAAACATACAATTAGGGTTAGGGTTAGTGGAAAACATGAAATTAGGGATAGGGCAGTGTTCTCCTTTTTTCAAAAAGGTAAGGTGGGTGTTTTTAAAAACCACTTACCAACCGGGTTTTTTCTACTGCTTAACCCTCATCAACCAGGTATTTTTCAGAGGCCAATCAAGAGGGAAGTTCAGGGGGTCTGGGTTCCTTTGTTGTTGCAAAATTTATGATTTCATGCAAACTGTTGGCAAAGTTTGTCAAATTAGATTTGGATCCCCCTTTGTTCTGAGGACACCCCGTTTAAAAAAAATTCTAGGTCTGCCCCTGAAACCCTTTATCAGAGAGAGTGATTGTTTTAATAAAGCCATAAAATGCACAGTATACAAACAAAGATACAGTAAAAATAGCCTGAATTAAATCTAGGCTTTGGGCTAGAGTTATCTTTCTTTTCCTAGTTAGCCAATAATTTTTAATTTTCCCGCCAAAAAGTCACATGATCACAGCTCAAATGTAAACAAACACACTTGATCCTTCATTAGCATTGCAGAAGTGTTGACAGCAAATATTCAAACTTTATTGAATGTTTTATGTTCTTTTTGTGAATTAAACTATTTCTAAGTTGAAGGTAAATATCAATATTCTTTTTCTTTCAATAAAACCTTTGAATAGGCCACATGGATGCATGTCGTTCTGGACACGTGCCAGCCATTTTGTATTTACATTTTCCCCATTTTTGATTGGATGATAAGAAATTTACTTACAATAAATTATTCTTAGCACCTCCTGTTTTACCTTGTCGGCAAATTTCTTTTATGTTTGCTGGTCACCTATCGATCTGTGGTTTTAATTGTCTTCATTTAATCAGTAACAAAAGACCTAATTAAACATGGAATTTTTTGAAAATTGCCGACCACCTTACCAAAAAGAAAGGTGGTCGGCTCTGGAAAAAAGGTGGTCGGCACACCCGGCTTAAATGGCGAATGGAGAACACTGTAGGGTAAGTATAAAACACAAAATTAGGGTTAGGTGTTAGCATTTTAGGATACACTTATGGTTAGGGTGAGTACAAAATCATGCAATTAGGGTTAGGGTCGATGAAAACACAAAATAAGGGGTAGGGGTTAGTACAAAGAAATACAGTTCAGGTAAAGGATAATACAAAAACGTTCAATAAGGGTTAGTTTTAGTATAAAACACACAATTACGGTAAGGGGTAAGCATATTTAGATACAGTTAGGGTTAGGATAAGTACAAAATCATGCAATTAGGGTTAGGGTCGATGAAAACACAAAATAAGGGGTAGGGGGTAGTACAAAGAGATACAGTTCAGGTAAAGGATAGTACAAAAACGTACAATTATGGTTAGGGTCGATGGAAACACAAACTAACGGGTAGGGGTTAGTACAAAGAGATACATTTCAAGGAAAGGTTAGAACAAAAACGTACAATTATGGTTACGGTTAGGGACTGTGAAAACACAAAATTAGTGGTAGGGGTTGGACCAAAACGATACATTTATGGTAAGGGTTAGTACAAAAACATACAATTAGGGTTAGGGTTAGTGGAAAACATATAATTAAGGTTAGGGTAAGTATAAAACACAAAACTAGGGTTAGGGGTTATCATTTTAGGATACACTTAGGGTTAGGGGTTAGCATTTTAGGATACACTTAGGGTTAGGGTAAGTACAAAATCAGACAATTAGGGTAGGGTCTATGAATACATAAAATAAAGGGTAGGGGTTAGTGCAGAGATAAAGTTCAGGTAAAGGATAGTACAAAAACGTACATTTGAGTTAGGGTTAGTGTAAAACATATAATAAGGGCTAGGTTTAGTATAAAACTCACAATTAGGGTTAGGGGTTATCATATTAAGATTAAGTTAGGGTTAGGGTTAGTACAAGATCATGTAATTAGGGTTAGGGTCGATGAAAACACAAAATAAGGGGTAGGGGTTAGTACAAAGAAAAACAGTTCAGGTTAAGTTTAGTACAA
The DNA here is from genome assembly GCA_963971305.1 of Arcuatula senhousia. Taxonomy (NCBI): domain Eukaryota; kingdom Metazoa; phylum Mollusca; class Bivalvia; order Mytilida; family Mytilidae; genus Arcuatula; species Arcuatula senhousia. Next base: position 48,498,230 of record OZ020314.1, read on the forward strand.
AAACGTACAATTAGGTTTAGAGTTAGTGAAAAACATATAATTAGGGTTAGGTTAGGGTTAGTACAAAATCATACATTTAGGGTTAGGGTCGATAAAAACACAAAATAAGGGGTAGGGGTTAGTACAAAGAGATACAGTTCAGGTAAAGGATAGTACAAAAACATATAATTAGGGTTAGGTTTAGTATATAACACACAATTAGGGTTAGGGGTTAGCATATTTAGATACAGTTAAGGTTTGGATAAGTACCAAATCATGCAATTAGGGTTAGGGTCGATGAAAACACAAAATAAGGGGTAGGGGTTAGCACAAAGAGATACATTTCAGGTAAAGGATAGTACAAAAACGTACATTTGAGTTAGGGTTAGTGTAAAACGTATAATAAGGGTTAGGTTTAGTATAAAACTCACATTTATGGTTAGGGGTTAGCATTTTAAGATAATCTTAGTGTTATGGTTAGTACAAGATCATGCAATTAGGGTTAGGGTCAATGAAAACACAAAATAAGGGGTAGGGGTTAGCACAAAGAGATACATTTCAGGTAAAAGTTAGAACAAAAACGTACAATTATGGTTACGGTTAGGGTCTGTGAAAACACAAAATTAGTGGAAGGGGTTGGACCAAAACGATACATTTATGGTAAGGGTTAGTACAAAAACATACAATTAGGGTTAGGGTTAGTGGAAAACATGTAATTAGAGATAGGGTAAGTATAAAACACAAAATTAGGGTTAGGGGTTAGCATTTTAGGATACACTTATGGTTAGGGTGAGTACAAAATCAGACAATTAGGGTAGGGTCTATAAAACATAAAATAAAGGGTAGGGGTTAGTACAATGAGATACATTTCAAGTAAAGGTTAGAACAAAAACGTACATTTATGGTTACGGTTAGGGTCTGTGAAAAGACAAAATTAGTGGTAGGGGTTGGACAAAAACGATACATTTATGGTAAGGGTTAGTACAAAAAACATACAATTAGGGTTAGGGTTAGTGGAAAACATGAAATTAGGGATAGGGTAAGTATAAAACACAAAATTAGGGTTAGGTGTTAGCATTTTAGGATACACTTATGGTTAGGGTGAGTACAAAATCAGACAATTAGGGTAGGGTCTATAAAACATAAAATAAAGGGTAGGGGTTAGTACAAAGAGATACATTTCAAGTAAAGGTTAGAACAAAAACGTACAATTATGGTTACGGTTTGGGTCTGTGAAAACACAAAATTAGTGGTAGGGGTTGTACCAAAACGATACAATTATGGTAAGGGTTAGTACAAAAACATACAATTAGGGTTAGGGTTAGTGGAAAACATATAATAAGGGCTAAGTTTAGTATAAAACTCACAATTAGGGTTAGGGGTTATCATATTAAGATAAAGTTAAGGTTAGGGTTAGTACAAGATCATGCAATTAGGGTTAGGGTGGATGAAAACACAAAATAAGGGGTAGGGGTTAGTACTAAGAAATACAGTTCAGGTTAAGGTTAGTACAAAAACGTACAATTAGGGTTAGAGTTAGTGAAAAACATATAATTAGGGTTAGGTTCAGTAAAAAACACACAGGTTAGGGTTAGTACAAAATCATACATTTAGGGTTAGGGTCGAAAAAAAACACAAAATAAGAGGTAGGGGTTAGTACAAAGAGATACAATTCAGGTAAAGGATAGTACAAAAACGTACAATTAGGGTTATGATTAGTGTAAAACATATAATTAGGGTTAGGTTTAGTATAAAATACACAATAAGGGTTAGGGGTTAGCATATTTAGATACAGTTAGGGTTAGGATAAGTACAAAATCATGCAATTAGGGTTAGGGTCGATGAAAACACAAAATAAGGGGTAGGGGTTAGTACAAAGAAATACAGTTCAGGTAAAGGATAGTACAAAAACGTACATTTGCGTTAGGGTTAGTGTAAAACATATAATAACGGAAAGGTTTAGTATAAAATACTAATGACAACAAAGTTCCAGACAATAACTTTGCTACGCCTGACGCGCGATTCGTCTATTCAAGACTCATCAGAGGCGCTTTACCAAAAATATTGAAAATGCCAAACACTATGTGAATATGAAGAGCATATAACAGTAAAAACCAAAAAATACAAAACTGGGGAACCAAATTATTACTAAGATAATGAACCCATGTCTGGGGTCAGAAGAACCTTAGGGTTTATATAATTTTGAAATTAAGACGGATAATTTAAAATTTTGATGTTTCTCCAACTCAAAAGTGTTGGTGCCGGAGCGGGCTAACCTCGGGGAATTAAAACTCCACCAACTAGGGTTAGGGTTAGCATATTAAGATATAGTTAGGGTAAGGATAAGTACAAAATCATACAATCAGGGTTAGTGTCGATGGAACAAAAAATAAGGGGTAGGGGTTAGTACAAAGAAATACAGTTCAGGTAAAGGATAGTACAAAATCATATAATTAGGGTTAGGTTTAGTATAAAACACACAATTAGGGTTAGGGGTTAGCATATTTAGATACAGTTAGGGTTAGGATAAGTACAAAATCATGCAATTAGGGTTAGGGTCGATGACAACGCAAAATAAGGGGTAGGGGTTAGTACAAAGAAATACAGTTCAGGTAAAGGATAGTACAAAATCATATAATAAGGGTTAGGTTTAGTATAAAACACACAATTAGGGTTAGGGGTTAGCATATTTAGATACAGTTAAGGTTAGGATAAGTACCAAATCATGCAATTAGGGTTAGCGTCGATGAAAACACAAAATAAGGGGTAGGGGTTAGCACAAAGAGATACATTTCAGGTAAAGGATAGTACAAAAACGTACATTTGAGTTAGGGTTGGTGTAAAACATATAATAAGGGTTAGGTTTAGTATAAAACTCACATTTAGGGTTAGGGGTTAGCATATTAAGATAATCTTAGGGTTAGGGTTAGTACAAGATCAGGCAATTAGGGCTAGGGTCGATGAAAACACAAAATAAGGGGTATGGGTTAGCACAAAGATATACATTTCAGGTAAAGGTTAAAACAAAAACGTACAATTATGGTTACGGTAAGGGTCTGTGAAAACACAAAATTAGTGGTACGGGTTGGACCAAAACGATACATTTATGGTAAGGGTTAGTACAAAAACATACAATTAGGGTTAGGGTTAGTGGAAAACATGTAATTATGGATAGGGTAAGTATAAAACACAAAATTAGGGTTAGGGGTTAGCATTTTAGGATACACTTATGGTTAGGGTGAGTACAAAATCAGACAATTAGGGTAGGGTTTATGAAAACATAAAATAAAGGGTAGGGGTTAGTGCAAAGAGATAAAGTTCAGGTAAAGGATAGGACAAAAACGTACATTTGAGTTAGGGTTAGTGTAAAACATATAATAAGGGCTAGGTTTAGTATAAAACTCACAATTAGGGTTAGGGTTATCATATTAAGATAAAGTTAGGGTTAGGGTTAGTACAAAGAAATACAGTTCAGGTAAGGTTAGTACAAAAACGTACAATTAGGGTTAGAGTTAGTGAAAAACATATAATTAGGGTTAGGTTCAGTAAAAAACACACAGGTTAGGGTTAGTACAAAATCATACATTTAGGGTTAGAGTACATAAAAACACAAAATAAGGGGTAGGGGTTAGTACAAAGAGATACAATTCAGGTAAAGGATTGTACAAAAACGTACAATTAGGGTTATGATTAGTGTAAAACATATAATTAGGGTTAGGTTTAGTATAAAATACACAATTAGGGATAGGGGTTAGCATATTTAGATACAGTTAGGGTTAGAATAAGTACAAAATCATGCAATTAGGGTTAGGGTCGATGAAAACACAAAATAAGGGGTAGGGGTTAGTACAAAGAAATACAGTTCAGGTAAAGGATAGTACAAAAACGTACATTTGAGTTAGGGTTAGTGTAAAACATATAAGGCACGGACCATTTGATTTTCTGGGGGGGGGAAAATTTCTCGGCCCTGTTTTTTGTAAAAAAAAATAATCTTGCCAGCACCTAGGTTGAAAAAAATAATCTGGCTTCAATATTGCCAATTGAAAAAAAAATAATCTTGCCAACAAAATTTCCTTGCTTAATATGTGTGTGAAAAAAATAATCTGGCCCGCAAAGCGGGCGAAAAAAATATCCCGGCTCAAGGTAAAATCCCAGGCCCCCCCCAGAAAATCAAATGGTCCATGCCTAATAAGGGTTAGACTACAAAGTTCCAGACAATAACTTTGATACGCCTTACGCGCATTATGTCTATTCAAGACTCATCAGAGGCGCTCTACCAAAAATATTGAAAATGCCAAACACTATATGAATATGAAGGGCATATAACAGTAAAAACCAAAAATACCAAACTGGGGAACCAAATTATTACTAAGATAATCAATTTATGTCTGGGGTAGGAAGAACATTAGGGTTTATATAATTTTGAAATTAAGACGGATAATTTAAAATTTTGATGTTTCTCCAACTCAAAAGTGTTGGTGCCGGAGCGGGCTTACCTCGGGGAATTAAAACTCCACCAACTAGGGTTAGGGTTAGCATATTAAGATATAGTTAGGGTAAGGATAAGTACAAAATCATACAATCAGGGTTAGTGTCGATGGAACAAAAAATAAGGGGTAGGGATTAATACAAAGAAATACATTTCAGGTAAAGGTTAGTCCAAAAACGTACAATTAGGGTTACGGTTAGGGTCTGTGAAAACACAAAGTTAGGGGTAGGGGTTTTGACCAAAAAGATACATTTATGGTAAGGGTTAGTACAAAAACATACAATTAGGGTTAGGGTTAGTGTAAAACATATAATTAGGGTTAGGGTTAGTTTAAACACACAGTTAGGGTTTAGGGTTAGCATATAAAGATACATTTAGGGTTAGGGTTAGTACAACATTATACAATTAGGGCTATAGTCGCTGAAAACAAAAAAAAAGTTGTAGGGGTTAGTACAAAAAGTACATTTATGATAAGGGTTAGTACAAAAACGTACAAATAGGGTTAGAGTTAGTGAAAAACGTATAATTGGGGTTAGGTTCAGTATAAAACACACAATTTGGGTTAGGGCTTAGCATATTAAGATACAGTTAGGCTAGGGTTAGTACAAAATCATAAAAATAGGGTTAATGTCGATTTAAACACAAACTAACGGGTAGGGGTTAGTACAAAGAGATACATTTCAGGTAAAGGTTAGTACAAAAACGTACAATTATGGTTACGGTTAGGGTCTGTGAAAAAAAAACAAATTAGTGGTAGGGGTTGGACCAAAACGATACATTTATGGTAAGGGTTGGTACAAAAACGTACAATTAGGTTTAGGGTTAGTGTAAAACATATAATTAGGGTTAGGTGTAGTATAAAACACACACTTAGGGTTAGGGGTTAGTATATTAAGATACACTTAGGATTTGGGTTAGTACAAAATCATACATAACACAAAATAAGGGGTAGGGGTAAGTACAAAGAGATACATTCCATGTAAGGTTAGTACGAAAACGTACAATTAGGGTTACGGTTAGGGTCTGTGAAAAAAGTTAGGGGTAGGGGTTGGACCAAAAAGATACATTTATGGTAAGGGTTAGTACAAAAACATACAATTAGGGTTAGGGTTAGTTTAAAACATATAGTTAGGGTTAGGGTTAGTTTAAACACACAGTTAGGATTTAGGGTTAGCATAAAGATACACTTAGGGTTAGGGTTAGTACAAAATTATACAAATAGGGTAAGGGTCGATGAAAACACAAAATAAGGGGTAGGGGTTAGTACAAAGAGATACAGTTCAGGTAAAGGATAGTACAAAAACGTACAATTAGGGTTATGATTAGTGTAAAACATATAATTAGGGTTAGGTTTAGTTAAAACCTCACAATTAGGGTTAGGGGTTAGCACAATAAGATACACTTAGGGTTAGGGTTAGTACAAAATCATGCAATTAGGGTTAGGGTCGATGAAAACACAAAATAAGGGGTAGGGGTTAGTACAAAGAAATGCAGTTCAGGTTAAGGTTAGTACAAAAACGTACAATTAGGGTTAGAGTTAGTGAAAAACAAAAAATTAGAGTAAGGTTCAGTATAAAACACACAGGTTAGGGTTAGTACAAAATCATACAATTAGGGTTAGGGTCAATAAATACACAAAATAAGGGGTAGGGGTTAGTACAAAGAGATACAGTTCAGGTAAAGGATAGTACAAAAACGTACAATTAGGGTTATGATTAGTGTAAAACATATAATTAGGGTTAGGTTTAGTTAAAACCTCACAATTAGGGTTAGGGATAGCACAATAAGATACACTTAGGGTTAGGGTTAGTACAAAATCATGCAATTAGGGTTAGGGTCGATGAAAACACAAAATAAGGGGTAGGGGTTAGTACAAAGAAATGCAGTTCAGGTTAAGGTTTGTACAAAAACGTATAATTAGGGTTAGAGTTAGTGAAAAACAAAAAAATTAGAGTGAGGTTCAGTATAAAACACACAGGTTAGGGTTAGTACAAAATCATACAATTAGGGTTAGGGTCGATAAATACACAAAATAAGGGGTAGGGGTTAGTACAAAGAGATACAGTTCAGGTAAAGGATAGTACAAAAACGTACAATTAGGGTTATAATTAGTGTAAAACATATAATTAGGATTAGGTTTAGTATAAAATACACAAATAGAGTTAGGGGTTAGCATATTTAGATACAGTTAGGGTTAGGATAAGTAAAAATCATGCAATTAGGGTTAGGGTCGATGAAAACACAAAATAAGGGGTAGGGGTTAGTACAAAGAGATACAGTTCAGGTAAAGGATAATACAAAAACGTTCAATTATGGTTAGTTTTTGTATAAAACACACACTTACGGTAAGGGGTTAGCATATTAAGATACAGTTAGGCTAGGGTTAGTACAAAATCATGCAATTAGGATTACGGTCGATGAAAACACAAAATAAGGGGTAGGGGTTAGTACAAAGAAATACAGTTCAGGTAAAGGATAGTACAAAAACATATAATTAGGGTTAGGTTTAGTATAAAACACACAATTAGGGTTAGGGGTTAGCATATTTAGAAACAGTGAGGGTTAGGATCAGTACAAATCATGCAATTAGGGTTAGGGTCAATGAAAACACAAAATAAGGGGTAGGGGTTAGTACAAAGAGATACATTTCAAGTAAAGGTTAGAACAAAAACGTACAATTATGGTTAGGGTTAGGGTCTGTGAAAACACAAAATTAATGGTAGGGGTTGGACCAAAACGATACATTTATGGTAAGGGTTAGTACAAAAACATACAGTTAGGGTTAGGGTAAGTATAAAACACACAATTAGGGTTTGGGGTTAGCATTTTAGGATACACTTAGGGTTAGGGTGAGTACAAAACCAGACAATTAGCACTGCACGAAATAATACGTTTAAATAAAATAATTAAAAATGAAACTACAAGTTTAAAATTTATTGACTAATTTATTGTCAATTATTTGTGAAATATAATTAAATTTAATTTTTCCAGTAAATTTCAAATTTAATTGTCTTTTCTTTAGATTTAATTGTCATTTTACTTGAAGTTTAATCTAACAAATCTTTGTTCAATAAATTTGTAGCTTAATTAAGTTTTCATTTCGTTTTCTCGCGCATGTGCGTAAGTTAACGTGTAGTTGTTTGGTTCAAATCATGGCGGTTGATACTCTGGATTAATGTTTTATTCTTGGTAAGTTTAATTAATGCTTATATCCTAGCAGTTTAAGTTCTTCATCATACATAGCCAATATTTTTTTCTCTATATATTATGAAAGTAATAAAACTGTGTGATTCAAATATTGTGAAATATAATTTTTACAGTTTACATGTATTAATCAAAATATACTTATTTCTTTATGTTAACTACCTTCTGATTAATAATATAATAGTGAGTGAGTGAGTTGGTGTTTTACGCCCGTGCAACGCTATATAGGTTATTTACAGGCGATGAACATGAAAGGGATGATAAAATGAACATGAAATGATGATGATAAATGAAATATGGGGTGGGGTGAGAAACAAAGGACCGGTAAATTTTGAAGAACCACAGAAAAAGGGGAGAGGTGGGTAGGGGCGGAAAATTTAGCCTATGTGGTGCACTACTGGGCGGTCCACAAAGGGGTCTTTTACGTGCATGAAGCGTGGCACTCTCCACACACGTTGGCCCACTATGGTCGGCGGTCAGGGTTTCCGTATTATAGACCTGACAACCCCCGCGGACGAGGGCTACCCTATTCAGCCACCTAGGGTACACACTTGGTCGCTCTGTGAGCTAAGCACTGACCCGATGTCAGAATCCCAAGACCCTTAGTCGCCTCTTACGACAAGCTAGGCTCTGCTGCGGGCCTATTCGCCACCCGGGCCCCGCACGGGACACATTTGGCTAGGATTTGGGCCACTTTTGACAGCATTTTGGCACGAATATTTTACAGTTATTTTTTTTAAATTTAAATAATCAACGATTAAGACTAAAATGCTAAATATTGCAGTACATTTATGATAAATACATGCATGTATTGGAATTTATCTAGATCATTAGGGAACGGCTGCAGATAAGATTATTAAGGTCAAACCAATTCAATAGCACACGTGTACGCGTACATAATAGCCTCGGAAGGCTTGATAATGTGGTTTAGATTCAAGGTCATTGATATGTCTAATTAATGCTTAAATGTGTGGTTTATTTTACAGCTCTCAAAATGTGTGGTGGTTAAAAAAATCTAATGAAGTTCTTGCAATTAAGCACTAGTAAAATGGTAAGTTCTTTAATTAAGTGCTTACATACATCATGTACATTGTTATTTCGTAATAAATGAGAACTAAATTTTGTTGTCAGTTTATGTATTCATATTACGCAACCTTATTTGTTTTTGTTCGAATAAATAATGATAATCCAAATCACATTTATCTTCGCTTTTTAGGAAAATGTCTCTGGACTTGAACCTGAAGGACAATTACTAGAAGATAAAAATATTAATCAGAAGGAATACAAAAAATGCAAGGTAATTTGACTTTTTTATTAGTTTTTTGTTCATAATATTAAAATATTCTTTTATTTTATTTTTATTTTATTTTAAGCGCTACGAGCGCTACATATTTTATTATCTTAACGTAAAATTAAATTAATGAAAATGTTTTTGTTTATTTCAGAAACTTTCAGCATCTAAAAGAAGTTCTTAATGAAGATGGGAATAGAATACTCATACTAGAACAAGAAAAACATTTAACTTGTTTATTTTTTGGAGTTTACATTTTGTCTTGAAATGTTGGAGATTCAGAAAGATGCATAATAAAAAATATATTTTAAAAGTGAAAACTATTGTATTAGTAAAACTTGCAAAAGTTAGCTAAATGATTTGATAAATGCATTAACCACATACTGGTGAAGCTGTCACATGGTATAAGTTTATTTAGCTGAAGGTCTGCACATTGGAAACAGTGAAGCAGCCACATCTTTTTCATAACATGAAGACATGCACACTAGAATTTGTGTCAAGATGCAAACATATGAATAGCTACCTCCACCTAAAAGACCTTTTTATGTGTTTCACATTAAAACATTCAGTATTTACTTGAACTAAAAAAAACTAAGAATTCTTAATATGCATTTTAGTTTTCTAGTACATTTTATATTATTTGAAATAAAAGGTATGTTGATTTCAAATCTATTTCTAAAGCTAAATATATCACCAAAAAATACCACAAGAAAAAATATAGTTAAATTTGAAATTTAATTTGAAACCATCAATAATATATATCACATAAATTTGAATTTAATTCAATTTATATTAAATCTTTAAGGTAGGTTTATTTTTACAATTAAATTCTGAAATAACAAATTTAATAAAGTTTTATTTTTCCTAATAAATTTGCTGTAAATTTGGGAGTTTATTTGTCAGAATAAATGTAAGTTAAATATAGGTTAAATTTGAAATTTAATGACTCGATAAACTAAAGGATAATTTTTAAATGTGAAGTTTACGATAAGTTTAATACTAGTTTATTTATCAGATAAACGTATCATTTCATGCAGTGTAGGGTAGGGTCTATGAAAACATAAAATAAAGGGTAGGGGTTAGTACAAAGAGATAAAGTTCAGGTAAAGGATAGTACAAAAATATACATTTGAGTTAGGGTTAGTGTAAAACATATAATAAGGGTTAGGTTTAGTATAAAACTCACATTTAGGGTTAGGGGTTAGCATATTAAGATAATCTTAGGGTTAGGGTTAGTACAAGATCATGCAATTAGGGTTAGGGTCGATGAAAACACAAAATAAGGGGTAGGGGTTAGTACAAAGAAATACAGTTCAGGTTAAGGTTAGTACACAAACGTACAATTAGGGTTAGAGTTAGTGAAAAACATATTATTAGGGTTAGGTTCAGTAAAAAAACACACAGGTTAGGGTTAGTACAAAATCATACATTTAGGGTTAGGGTCGATAAAAACACAAAATAAGGGGTAGGGGTTAGTACAAAGAGATACAATTCAGGTAAAGATAGTACAAAAACGTACAATTAGGGTTATGATAAGTGTAAAACATATGATTAGGGTTAGGTTTAGTAAAAAACACACAATCAGGGTTAGGGGTTAGCATATTTAGATACAGTTAGGGTTAGGATAAGTACAAAATCATCCAATTAGGGTTAGGGTCGACAAAACACAAAATAAGGGGTAGGGGTTAGTACAAAGAAATACAGTTCAGGTAAAGGATAGTACAAAAACGTACATTTAGTGTTAGTTTTAGTATAAAACACACAATTAGGGTAAGGGGTTAGCATATTAAGATACAGTTAGGCTAGGGTTAGTACAAAATCATGCAATTAGGGTTAGGGTCGATGAAAACACAAAATAAGGGGTAGGGGTTAGTGCAAAGAAATACAGTTCAGGTTAAGGTTAGTACAAAAACGTACAATTAGGGTAAGAGTTGGTGAAAAACATATAATTAGGGTTAGGGGTTAGCATATTTAGATACAGTTAGGGTTAGGATAAGTACAAAATCATGCAATTAGGGTTAGGGTCGATAAAACACAAAATAAGGGGTAGGGGTTAGTACAAAGAGATACATTTCAGGTAAAGGTTAGAACAAAAACGTACAATTATGGTTACGGTTAGGGACTGTGAAAACACAAAATTAGTGATAGGGCTTGGACCAAAACGATAGATTTATGGTAAGGGTTAGTACAAAAACTTACAATTAGGGTTAGGGTTAGTGGAAAACATATAATTAGGGGTAAGTATAAAACACAAAATTAGGGTTAGGGGTATGCATTTTATGATATACTTAGGATTAGGGTGAGTACAAAATCAGACAATTAGGGTAAGGTCTATGAAAAAATAAAATTAATGGTAGGGGTTAGTACAAAGAGATAAAGTTCAGGTAAAGGATAGTACAAAAAAGTACATTTGAGTTAATGTTAGTGTAAAACATATAATAAGGGTTAGGTTTAGTATAAAATACTAATGACAACAAAGTTCCAGACAATACAATTTGCTACGCCTGACGCGCGTTTTGTCTATTCAAGATTCATCAGAGGCGCTCTACCAAAAATATTGAAAATGCCAAACACTATATGAATATGAAGAGCATATAACAGTAAAACCCAAAAATACCAAACTGGGGAACCAAATTATTACCAAGATAATCAACCTATGTCTGGGGTAGGAAGTACCTTAGGGTTTATATAATTTTGAAATTTAGACGGATAATTTAAAACTTTGATGTTTTCTCCAACTTAAAAGTGTTGGTGCCAGAGCGGGCTAACCGCGGGGAATTTAAACTCCACCAATTAGGGTTAAGGTTAGCATATTAAGATATAGTTAGGGTTAGGATTAGTACAAAATCATACAATCAGGGTTAGGGTCGATGGCACAAAAAATAAGGGGTAGTGATTAGTACAAAGAGATACATATCAGGTAAAGGTTTGTCCAAAAACGTACAGTTAGGGTTACGGTTAGGGTCTGTGAACTCACAAAGTTAGGGGTAGGGGTTGGATAAAAAAGATACATTTATGGTAAGGGTAAGTACAAAAGCATACAATTAGGGTTAGGGTTAGTGTAAAAGATATAATTAGGGTTAGTATAAAACACATAACTAGGGTTAAGAGTTAGCATATTAAGATATAGTTAGGGTAAGGGTTAGTCCAAAATATACAATTAGCGTTAAGGTCGATGAAAACACAAAAAGAGGGGTAGCGGTTTGTACAAAGAGATATAGCTCAGGTAAAAGTTAGTACAAAAGCGTACAAATAGGGTAAGAGTTAGTGAAAAACATATTATAAGTGTTAGGTTTAGTATAAAATACACAATTAGGGTTAGGGATTAGTATATTAAGATACAGTTAGGGTTAGGGTAAGTACAAAATCATAGAATTAGAGTTAGGGTCGATGAAAACACAAAATAAGGGGTAGGGACTAGTACAAAGATATATACTTCAGGTAAAGGTTAGTACAAAAACGTACAAATAGGGTTATGATTAGTGTAAAACATAAAATTAGGGTTAGGTTTAGTATAAAACTCACAATTAGGGTTAGGGGTTAGCATATTAAGATACAGTTAGGGTAAGGGTTAGTACAAAATCATACAATAAGGGTTAGGGTCGATAAAAACACAAAAAAGGGTAGGGGTTAGTACAAAGAGATACATTCCATGTAAGGTTAGTACGAAAACGTACAATAAGGGTTACGGTTAGGGTCTGTGAAAAAAGTTAGGGGTACGGGTTGGACCAAAAAGATACATTTATGGTAAGGGTTAGTTAGTACAAAAACATACAATTAGGGTTAGGGTTAGTGTAAAACATATAATTAGGGTTAGGGTTAGTTTAAACACACAGTTAGGATTTAGGGTTAGCATATAAAGATACATTTAGGGTTAAGGTTAGTACAAAATTATACAATTAGGGCTATAGTCGCTGAAAACAAAAAAATGTTGTAGGGGTTAGTACAAAAAGTACATTTATGATAAGGGTTGGTACAAAAACGAACATTTAGGGCAAGGGTAAGTGTAAAACATATAATTAGGGTTAGGGTTAGTATAAAACACAATTAGGGTTAGGGGTTAGCATATAAAGATACACTTAGGGTTAGGGTTAGTACAAAATTATACAATTAGGGAAAGGGTCGATGAAAACACAAAATAAGGGGTAGGGGTTAGTACAAAGAGATACAGTTCAGGTAAAGGATAGTACAAAAACGTACAATTAGGGTTATGATTAGTGTAAAACATATAATTAGGATTAGGTTTAGTATTAAATACACAAATAGAGTTAGGGGCTAGCATATTTAGATATAGTTAGGGTTAGGATAAGTACAAAATCATGCAATTAGGGTTAGGGTCGATGAAAACACAAAATAAGGGGTAGGGGTTAGTACAAAGAGATACAGTTCAGGTAAAGCATAATACAAAAACGTTTAATTAGGGTTAGTTTTAGTATAAAACACACACTTACGGTAAGGGGTTAGCATATTAAGATACTGTTAGGCTAGGGTTAGTACAAAATCATGCAATTAGGATTACGGTCGATGAAAACACAAAATAAGGAGTAGGGGTTAGTACAAAGAAATACAGTTCAGGTAAAGGATAGTACAAAAACATATAATTAGGGTTAGGTTTAGTATAAAACACACAATTAGGGTTAGGGGTTAGCATATTTAGAAACAGTTAGGGTTAGGATCAGTACAAAATCATGCAATTAGGGTTAGGGTCGATGAATACACAAAATAAGGGGTAGGGGTTAGTACAAAGAGATACATTTCAAGTAAAGGTTAGAACAAAAACGTACAATTATGGTTACGGTTAGGGTCTGTGAAAACACAAAATTAATGGTAGGGGTTGGACCAAAACGATACATTTATGGTAAGGGTTAGTACAAAAACATACAATTAGGGTTAGGGTAAGTATAAAGCACACAATTAGGGTTTGGGGTTAGCATTATAGGATACACTTAGGGTTAGGGTGAGTACAAAACCAGACAATTAGGGTAGGGTCTATGAAAACATAAAATAAAGGGTGGGGGTTAGTACAAAGAGATAAAGTTCAGGTAAAGGATAGTACAAAAACGTACATTTGAGTTAGGGTTAGTGTAAAACATATAATAAGGGTAAGGTTTAGTATAAAACTCACATTTAGGGTTAGGGGTTAGCATATTAAGACAATCTTGGGTTAGGGTTAGTACAAGATCATGCAATTGGGGTTAGGGTCGATGAAAACAGAAAATAAGGGGTAGGGGTTAGTACAAAGAAATACAGTTCTGGTTAAGGTTAGTACAAAAACGTACAATTAGGGTTAGAGTTAGTGAAAAGCATATAATTAGGGTTAGGTTCAGTAAAAAACACACAGGTAAGGAATAGTACAAAATCATACATTTAGGGTTAGGGTCGATAAAAACACAAAATAAGGGGTAGGGGTTAGTACAAAGAGATACAATTCAGGTAAAGGATAGTACAAAAACGTACAATTAGGGTTATGATAGGTGTAAAACATATAATTAGGGTTAGGTTTAGTATAAAACACACATTAAGGGTTAGGGATTAGCATATTTAGATACAGTTAGGGTTAGGATAAGTACAAAATCATGCAATTAGGGTAAGGGTCGATGAAAACACAAAATAAGGGGTAGGGGTTAGTACAAAGAAATACAGTTCAGGTTAAGGTTAGTACAAAAACGTACAATTAGGGTTAGAGTTAGTGAAAAACATATAATTAGGGTTAGGTTAGGGTTAGTACAAAATCATACATTTAGGGTTAGGGTCGATAAAAACACAAAATAAGGGGTAGGGGTTAGTACAAAGAGATATAATTCAGGTAAAGGATAGTACAAAAACGTACAATTAGGGTTATGATAGGTGTAAAACATATAATTAGGGTTAGGTTTAGTATAAAACACACATTAAGGGTTAGGGATTAGCATATTAAGATAAAGTTAGGGTAAGGGTTAATACAAAATCATATATTTACGGTTAGGGTCGATAAAAACACAACATATGCGGTTTGGGTTAGTACAAAGAGATACAGTTCAGGTTAAGGTTAGTACAAAAACGTACAATTAGGGTTAGAGTTAGTGAAAAACATATAATTAGGGTTAGGTTCAGTAAAAAAACACACAGGTTAGGGTGAGTACAAAATCATACATTTAGGGTTAGGGTCGATAAAAACACAAAATAAGGGGTAGGGGTTAGTACAAAGAGATACAATTCAGGTAAAGGATAGTACAAAAACGTACAATTAGGGTTATGATAGGTGTAAAACATATAATTAGGGTTAGGTTTAGTATAAAACACACAATTATGGTTAGGGATAGCATATTTAGATACAGTTAGGGTTAGGATAAGTACAAAATCATGCAATTAGGGTTAGGGTCGATAAAACACAAAATAAGGGGTAGGGGTTAGTACAAAGAAATACAGTTCAGGTAAAGGATAGTACAAAAACGTACATTTAGTGTTAGTTTTAGTATAAAACACACAATTAGGGTTAGGGGTTAGCATATTAAGATACAGTTAGGCTAGGGTTAGTACAAAATCATGCAATTAGGGTTAGGGTCGATGAAAACACAAAATAAGGGGTAGGGGTTAGTACAAAGAAATACAGTTCAGGTTAAGGTTAATACAAAAACGTACAATTAGGGTTAGAGTTAGTGAAAAACAAAAAATTAGAGTAAGGTTCAGTATAAAACACACAGGTTAGGGTTAGTACAAAATCATACAATTAGGGTTAGGGTCAATAAATACACAAAATAAGGGGTAGGGGTTAGTAAAAAGAGATACAGTTCAGGTAAAGGATAGTACAAAAACGTACAATTAGGGTTATGATTAGTGTAAAACATATAATTAGGGTTAGGTTTAGTTAAAACCTCACAATTAGGGTTAGGGATAGCACAATAAGATACACTTAGGGTTAGGGTTAGTACAAAATCATGCAATTAGGGTTAGGGTCGATGAAAACACAAAATAAGGGGTAGGGGTTAGTACAAAGAAATGCAGTTCAGGTTAAGGTTTGTACAAAAACGTACAATTAGGGTTAGAGTTAGTGAAAAACAAAAAAATTAGAGTGAGGTTCAGTATAAAACACACAGGTTAGGGTTAGTACAAAATCATACAATTAGGGTTAGGGTCGATGAAAACACAAAATAAGGGGTAGGGGTTAGTACAAAGAAATATAGTTCAGGTTAAGGTTAGTACAAAAACGTACAAGTAGGGTTAGAGTTAGTGAAAAACATATAATTAGGGTTAGGTTCAGTAAAAAAAACACACAGGTTAGGGTGAGTACAAAATCATACATTTAGGGTTAGGGTCGATAAAAACACAAAATAAGGGGTAGGGGTTAGTACAAAGAGATACAATTCAGGTAAAGGATAGTACAAAAGCGTACAATTAGGGTTATGATAGGTGTAAAACATATAATTAGGGTTAGGTTTAGTATAAAACACACAATTAGGGTTAGGGATAGCATATTTAGATACAGTTAGGGTTAGGATAAGTACAAAATCATGCAATTAGGGTTAGGGTCGATAAAACACAAAATAAGGGGTAGGGGTTAGTACAAAGAAATACAGTTCAGGTAAAGGATAGTACAAAAACGTACATTTAGTGTTAGTTTTAGTATAAAACACACAATTAGGGTTAGGGGTTAGCATATTAAGATACAGTTAGGCTAGGGTTAGTACAAAATCATGCAATTAGGGTTAGGGTCGATGAAAACACAAAATAAGGGGTAGGGGTTAGTACAAAGAAATACAGTTCAGGTTAAGGTTAGTACAAAAACGTACAATTAGGGTTAGAGTTAGTGAAAAACATATAATTAGGGTTAGGTTAGGGTTAGTACAAAATCATACATTTAGGGTTAGGGTCGATAAAAACACAAAATAAGGGGTAGGGGTTAGTACAAAGAGATATAATTCAGGTAAAGGATAGTACAAAAACGTACAATTAGGGTTATGATAGGTGTAAAACATATAATTAGGGTTAGGTTTAGTATAAAACACACATTAAGGGTTAGGGATTAGCATATTTAGATACAGTTAGGGTTAGGATAAGTACAAAATCATGCAATTAGGGTTAGGGTCGATGAAAACACAAAATAAGGGGTAGGGGTTAGTACAAAGAAATACAGTTCAGGTTAAGGTTAGTACAAAAATGTACAATTAGGGTTAGAGTTAGTGAAAAACATATAATTAGGGTTAGGTTCAGTAAAAAAACACACAGGTTAGGGTGAGTACAAAATCATACATTTAGGGTTAGGGTCGATAAAAACACAAAATAAGGGGTAGGGGTTAGTACAAAGAGATACAATTCAGGTAAAGGATAGTACAAAAGCGTACAATTAGGGTTATGATAGGTGTAAAACATATAATTAGGGTTAGGTTTAGTATAAAACACACAATTAGGGTTAGGGATAGCATATTTAGATACAGTTAGGGTTAGGATAAGTACAAAATCATGCAATTAGGGTTAGGGTCGATAAAACACAAAATAAGGGGTAGGGGTTAGTACAAAGAAATACAGTTCAGGTAAAGGATAGTACAAAAACGTACATTTAGTGTTAGTTTTAGTATAAAACACACAATTAGGGTTAGGGGTTAGCATATTAAGATACAGTTAGGCTAGGGATAGTACAAAATCATGCAATTAGGGTTAGGGTCGATGAAAACACAAAATAAGGGGTAGGGGTTAGTACAAAGAAATACAGTTCAGGTTAAGGTTAGTACAAAAACGTACAATTAGGGTTAGAGTTAGTGAAAAACATATAATTAGGGTTAGGTTAGGGTTAGTACAAAATCATACATTTAGGGTTAGGGTCGATAAAAACACAAAATAAGGGGTAGGGGTTAGTACAAAGAGATATAATTCAGGTAAAGGATAGTACAAAAACGTACAATTAGGGTTATGATAGGTGTAAAACATATAATTAGGGTTAGGTTTAGTATAAAACACACATTAAGGGTTAGGGATTAGCATATTAAGATAAAGTTAGGGTAAGGGTTAATACAAAATCATATATTTACGGTTAGGGTCGATAAAAACACAACATATGCGGTTTGGGTTAGTACAAAGAGATACAGTTCAGGTTAAGGTTAGTGCAAAAACGTACAATTAGGGTTAGAGTTAGTGAAAAATATATAATTAGGGTTAGGTTCAGTAAAAAAACACACAGGTTAGGGTGAGTACAAAATCATACATTTAGGGTTAGGGTCGATAAAAACACAAAATAAGGGGTAGGGGTTAGTACAAAGAGATACAATTCAGGTAAAGGATAGTACAAAAACGTACAATTAGGGTTATGATAGGTGTAAAACATATAATTAGGGTTAGGTTTAGTATAAAACACACAATTAGGGTTAGGGATAGCATATTTAGATACAGTTAGGGTTAGGATAAGTACAAAATCATGCAATTAGGGTTAGGGTCGATAAAACACAAAATAAGGGGTAGGGGTTAGTACAAAGAAATACAGTTCAGGTAAAGGATAGTACAAAAACGTACATTTAGTGTTAGTTTTAGTATAAAACACACAATTAGGGTTAGGGGTTAGCATATTAAGATACAGTTAGGCTAGGGTTAGTACAAAATCATGCAATTAGGGTTAGGGTCGATGAAAACACAAAATAAGGGGTAGGGGTTAGTACAAAGAAATACAGTTCAGGTTAAGGTTAATACAAAAACGTACAATTAGGGTTAGAGTTAGTGAAAAACAAAAAATTAGAGTAAGGTTCAGTATAAAACACACAGGTTAGGGTTAGTACAAAATCATACAATTAGGGTTAGGGTCAATAAATACACAAAATAAGGGGTAGGGGTTAGTACAAAGAGATACAGTTCAGGTAAAGGATAGTACAAAAACGTACAATTAGGGTTATGATTAGTGTAAAACATATAATTAGGGTTAGGTTTAGTTAAAACCTCACAATTAGGGTTAGGGATAGCACAATAAGATACACTTAGGGTTAGGGTTAGTACAAAATCATGCAATTAGGGTTAGGGTCGATGAAAACACAAAATAAGGGGTAGGGGTTAGTACAAAGAAATGCAGTTCAGGTTAAGGTTTGTACAAAAACGTACAATTAGGGTTAGAGTTAGTGAAAAACAAAAAAAATTAGAGTGAGGTTCAGTATAAAACACACAGGTTAGGGTTAGTACAAAATCATACAATTAGGGTTAGGGTCGATAAATACACAAAATAAGGGGTAGGGGTTAGTACAAAGAGATACAGTTCAGGTAAAGGATAGTACAAAAACGTACAATTAGGGTTATAATTAGTGTAAAACATATAATTAGGATTAGGTTTAGTATAAAATACACAAATAGAGTTAGGGGTTAGCATATTTAGATACAGTTAGGGTTAGGATAAGTAAAAATCATGCAATTAGGGTTAGGGTCGATGAAAACACAAAATAAGGGGTAGGGGTTAGTACAAAGAGATACAGTTCAGGTAAAGGATAATACAAAAACGTTCAATTATGGTTAGTTTTTGTATAAAACACACACTTACGGTAAGGGGTTAGCATATTAAGATACAGTTAGGCTAGGGTTAGTACAAAATCATGCAATTAGGATTACGGTCGATGAAAACACAAAATAAGGGGTAGGGGTTAGTACAAAGAAATACAGTTCAGGTAAAGGATAGTACAAAAACATATAATTAGGGTTAGGTTTAGTATAAAACACACAATTAGGGTTAGGGGTTAGCATATTTAGAAACAGTGAGGGTTAGGATCAGTACAAATCATGCAATTAGGGTTAGGGTCAATGAAAACACAAAATAAGGGGTAGGGGTTAGTACAAAGAGATACATTTCAAGTAAAGGTTAGAACAAAAACGTACAATTATGGTTAGGGTTAGGGTCTGTGAAAACACAAAATTAATGGTAGGGGTTGGACCAAAACGATACATTTATGGTAAGGGTTAGTACAAAAACATACAGTTAGGGTTAGGGTAAGTATAAAACACACAATTAGGGTTTGGGGTTAGCATTTTAGGATACACTTAGGGTTAGGGTGAGTACAAAACCAGACAATTAGCACTGCACGAAATAATACGTTTAAATAAAATAATTAAAAATGAAACTACAAGTTTAAAATTTATTGACTAATTTATTGTCAATTATTTGTGAAATATAATAAAATTTAATTTTTCCAGTAAATTTCAAATTTAATTGTCTTTTCTTTAGATTTAATTGTCATTTTACTTGAAGTTTAATCTAACAAATCTTTGTTCAATAAATTTGTAGCTTAATTAAGTTTTCATTTCGTTTTCTCGCGCATGTGCGTAAGTTAACGTGTAGTTGTTTGGTTCAAATCATGGCGGTTGATACTCTGGATTAATGTTTTATTCTTGGTAAGTTTAATTAATGCTTATATCCTAGCAGTTTAAGTTCTTCATCATACATAGCCAATATTTTTTTCTCTATATATTATGAAAGTAATAAAACTGTGTGATTCAAATATTGTGAAATATAATTTTTACAGTTTACATGTATTAATCAAAATATACTTATTTCTTTATGTTAACTACCTTCTGATTAATAATATAATAGTGAGTGAGTGAGTTGGTGTTTTACGCCCGTGCAACGCTATATAGGTTATTTACAGGCGATGAACATGAAAGGGATGATAAAATGAACATGAAATGATGATGATAAATGAAATATGGGGTGGGGTGAGAAACAAAGGACCGGTAAATTTTGAAGAACCACAGAAAAAGGGGAGAGGTGGGTAGGGGCGGAAAATTTAGCCTATGTGGTGCACTACTGGGCGGTCCACAAAGGGGTCTTTTACGTGCATGAAGCGTGGCACTCTCCACACACGTTGGCCCACTATGGTCGGCGGTCAGGGTTTCCGTATTATAGACCTGACAACCCCCGCGGACGAGGGCTACCCTATTCAGCCACCTAGGGTACACACTTGGTCGCTCTGTGGGCTAAGCACTGACCCGATGTCAGAATCCCAAGACCCTTAGTCGCCTCTTACGACAAGCTAGGCTCTGCTGCGGGCCTATTCGCCACCCGGGCCCCGCACGGGACACATTTGGCTAGGATTTGGGCCACTTTTGACAGCATTTTGGCACGAATATTTTACAGTTATTTTTTTTAAATTTAAATAATCAACGATTAAGACTAAAATGCTAAATATTGCAGTACATTTATGATAAATACATGCATGTATTGGAATTTATCTAGATCATTAGGGAACGGCTGCAGATAAGATTATTAAGGTCAAACCAATTCAATAGCACACGTGTACGCGTACATAATAGCCTCGGAAGGCTTGATAATGTGGTTTAGATTCAAGGTCATTGATATGTCTAATTAATGCTTAAATGTGTGGTTTATTTTACAGCTCTCAAAATGTGTGGTGGTTAAAAAAAATCTAATGAAGTTCTTGCAATTAAGCACTAGTAAAATGGTAAGTTCTTTAATTAAGTGCTTACATACATCATGTACATTGTTATTTCGTAATAAATGAGAACTAAATTTTGTTGTCAGTTTATGTATTCATATTACGCAACCTTATTTGTTTTTGTTCGAATAAATAATGATAATCCAAATCACATTTATCTTCGCTTTTTAGGAAAATGTCTCTGGACTTGAACCTGAAGGACAATTACTAGAAGATAAAAATATTAATCAGAAGGAATACAAAAAATGCAAGGTAATTTGACTTTTTTATTAGTTTTTTGTTCATAATATTAAAATATTCTTTTATTTTATTTTTATTTTATTTTAAGCGCTACGAGCGCTACATATTTTATTATCTTAACGTAAAATTAAATTAATGAAAATGTTTTTGTTTATTTCAGAAACTTTCAGCATCTAAAAGAAGTTCTTAATGAAGATGGGAATAGAATACTCATACTAGAACAAGAAAAACATTTAACTTGTTTATTTTTTGGAGTTTACATTTTGTCTTGAAATGTTGGAGATTCAGAAAGATGCATAATAAAAAATATATTTTAAAAGTGAAAACTATTGTATTAGTAAAACTTGCAAAAGTTAGCTAAATGATTTGATAAATGCATTAACCACATACTGGTGAAGCTGTCACATGGTATAAGTATTTAGCTGAAGGTCTGCACATTGGAAACAGTGAAGCAGCCACATCTTTTTCATAACATGAAGACATGCACACTAGAATTTGTGTCAAGATGCAAACATATGAATAGCTACCTCCACCTAAAAGACCTTTTTATGTGTTTCACATTAAAACATTCAGTATTTACTTGAACTAAAAAAAACTAAGAATTCTTAATATGCATTTTAGTTTTCTAGTACATTTTATATTATTTGAAATAAAAGGTATGTTGATTTCAAATCTATTTCTAAAGCTAAATATATCACCAAAAAATACCACAAGAAAAAATATAGTTAAATTTGAAATTTAATTTGTAACCATCAATAATATATATCACATAAATTTGAATTTAATTCAATTTATATTAAATCTTTAAGGTAGGTTTATTTTTACAATTAAATTCTGAAATAACAAATTTAATAAAGTTTTATTTTTCCTAATAAATTTGCTGTAAATTTGGGAGTTTATTTGTCAGAATAAATGTAAGTTAAATATAGGTTAAATTTGAAATTTAATGACTCGATAAACTAAAGGATAATTTTTAAATGTGAAGTTTACGATAAGTTTAATACTAGTTTATTTATCAGATAAACGTATCATTTCATGCAGTGTAGGGTAGGGTCTATGAAAACATAAAATAAAGGGTAGGGGTTAGTACAAAGAGATAAAGTTCAGGTAAAGGATAGTACAAAAATATACATTTGAGTTAGGGTTAGTGTAAAACATATAATAAGGGTTAGGTTTAGTATAAAACTCACATTTAGGGTTAGGGGTTAGCATATTAAGATAATCTTAGGGTTAGGGTTAGTACAAGATCATGCAATTAGGGTTAGGGTCGATGAAAACACAAAATAAGGGGTAGGGGTTAGTACAAAGAAATACAGTTCAGGTTAAGGTTAGTACACAAACGTACAATTAGGGTTAGAGTTAGTGAAAAACATATTATTAGGGTTAGGTTCAGTAAAAAAACACACAGGTTAGGGTTAGTACAAAATCATACATTTAGGGTTAGGGTCGATAAAAACACAAAATAAGGGGTAGGGGTTAGTACAAAGAGATACAATTCAGGTAAAGATAGTACAAAAACGTACAATTAGGGTTATGATAAGTGTAAAACATATGATTAGGGTTAGGTTTAGTAAAAAACACACAATCAGGGTTAGGGGTTAGCATATTTAGATACAGTTAGGGTTAGGATAAGTACAAAATCATGCAATTAGGGTTAGGGTCGACAAAACACAAAATAAGGGGTAGGGGTTAGTACAAAGAAATACAGTTCAGGTAAAGGATAGTACAAAAACGTACATTTAGTGTTAGTTTTAGTATAAAACACACAATTAGGGTAAGGGGTTAGCATATTAAGATACAGTTAGGCTAGGGTTAGTACAAAATCATGCAATTAGGGTTAGGGTCGATGAAAACACAAAATAAGGGGTAGGGGTTAGTGCAAAGAAATACAGTTCAGGTTAAGGTTAGTACAAAAACGTACAATTAGGGTAAGAGTTGGTGAAAAACATATAATTAGGGTTAGGGGTTAGCATATTTAGATACAGTTAGGGTTAGGATAAGTACAAAATCATGCAATTAGGGTTAGGGTCGATAAAACACAAAATAAGGGGTAGGGGTTAGTACAAAGAGATACATTTCAGGTAAAGGTTAGAACAAAAACGTACAATTATGGTTACGGTTAGGGACTGTGAAAACACAAAATTAGTGATAGGGCTTGGACCAAAACGATAGATTTATGGTAAGGGTTAGTACAAAAACTTACAATTAGGGTTAGGGTTAGTGGAAAACATATAATTAGGGGTAAGTATAAAACACAAAATTAGGGTTAGGGGTATGCATTTTATGATATACTTAGGATTAGGGTGAGTACAAAATCAGACAATTAGGGTAAGGTCTATGAAAAAATAAAATTAATGGTAGGGGTTAGTACAAAGAGATAAAGTTCAGGTAAAGGATAGTACAAAAAAGTACATTTGAGTTAATGTTAGTGTAAAACATATAATAAGGGTTAGGTTTAGTATAAAATACTAATGACAACAAAGTTCCAGACAATACAATTTGCTACGCCTGACGCGCGTTTTGTCTATTCAAGATTCATCAGAGGCGCTCTACCAAAAATATTGAAAATGCCAAACACTATATGAATATGAAGAGCATATAACAGTAAAACCCAAAAATACCAAACTGGGGAACCAAATTATTACCAAGATAATCAACCTATGTCTGGGGTAGGAAGTACCTTAGGGTTTATATAATTTTGAAATTTAGACGGATAATTTAAAACTTTGATGTTTTCTCCAACTTAAAAGTGTTGGTGCCAGAGCGGGCTAACCGCGGGGAATTTAAACTCCACCAATTAGGGTTAAGGTTAGCATATTAAGATATAGTTAGGGTTAGGATTAGTACAAAATCATACAATCAGGGTTAGGGTCGATGGCACAAAAAATAAGGGGTAGTGATTAGTACAAAGAGATACATATCAGGTAAAGGTTTGTCCAAAAACGTACAGTTAGGGTTACGGTTAGGGTCTGTGAACTCACAAAGTTAGGGGTAGGGGTTGGATAAAAAAGATACATTTATGGTAAGGGTAAGTACAAAAGCATACAATTAGGGTTAGGGTTAGTGTAAAAGATATAATTAGGGTTAGTATAAAACACATAACTAGGGTTAAGAGTTAGCATATTAAGATATAGTTAGGTTAAGGGTTAGTCCAAAATATACAATTAGCGTTAAGGTCGATGAAAACACAAAAAGAGGGGTAGCGGTTTGTACAAAGAGATATAGCTCAGGTAAAAGTTAGTACAAAAGCGTACAAATAGGGTAAGAGTTAGTGAAAAACATATTATAAGTGTTAGGTTTAGTATAAAATACACAATTAGGGTTAGGGATTAGTATATTAAGATACAGTTAGGGTTAGGGTAAGTACAAAATCATAGAATTAGGGTTAGGGTCGATGAAAACACAAAATAAGGGGTAGGGACTAGTACAAAGATATATACTTCAGGTAAAGGTTAGTACAAAAACGTACAAATAGGGTTATGATTAGTGTAAAACATAAAATTAGGGTTAGGTTTAGTATAAAACTCACAATTAGGGTTAGGGGTTAGCATATTAAGATACAGTTAGGGTAAGGGTTAGTACAAAATCATACAATAAGGGTTAGGGTCGATAAAAACACAAAAAAGGGTAGGGGTTAGTACAAAGAGATACATTCCATGTAAGGTTAGTACGAAAACGTACAATAAGGGTTACGGTTAGGGTCTGTGAAAAAAGTTAGGGGTACGGGTTGGACCAAAAAGATACATTTATGGTAAGGGTTAGTTAGTACAAAAACATACAATTAGGGTTAGGGTTAGTGTAAAACATATAATTAGGGTTAGGGTTAGTTTAAACACACAGTTAGGATTTAGGGTTAGCATATAAAGATACATTTAGGGTTAAGGTTAGTACAAAATTATACAATTAGGGCTATAGTCGCTGAAAACAAAAAAATGTTGTAGGGGTTAGTACAAAAAGTACATTTATGATAAGGGTTGGTACAAAAACGAACATTTAGGGCAAGGGTAAGTGTAAAACATATAATTAGGGTTAGGGTTAGTATAAAACACAATTAGGGTTAGGGGTTAGCATATTAAGATACACTTAGGGTTAGGGTTAGTACAAAATTATACAATTAGGGAAAGGGTCGATGAAAACACAAAATAAGGGGTAGGGGTTAGTACAAAGAGATACAGTTCAGGTAAAGGATAGTACAAAAACGTACAATTAGGGTTATGATTAGTGTAAAACATATAATTAGGATTAGGTTTAGTATTAAATACACAAATAGAGTTAGGGGCTAGCATATTTAGATATAGTTAGGGTTAGGATAAGTACAAAATCATGCAATTAGGGTTAGGGTCGATGAAAACACAAAATAAGGGGTAGGGGTTAGTACAAAGAGATACAGTTCAGGTAAAGCATAATACAAAAACGTTTAATTAGGGTTAGTTTTAGTATAAAACACACACTTACGGTAAGGGGTTAGCATATTAAGATACTGTTAGGCTAGGGTTAGTACAAAATCATGCAATTAGGATTACGGTCGATGAAAACACAAAATAAGGAGTAGGGGTTAGTACAAAGAAATACAGTTCAGGTAAAGGATAGTACAAAAACATATAATTAGGTTTAGGTTTAGTATAAAACACACAATTAGGGTTAGGGGTTAGCATATTTAGAAACAGTTAGGGTTAGGATCAGTACAAAATCATGCAATTAGGGTTAGGGTCGATGAATACACAAAATAAGGGGTAGGGGTTAGTACAAAGAGATACATTTCAAGTAAAGGTTAGAACAAAAACGTACAATTATGGTTACGGTTAGGGTCTGTGAAAACACAAAATTAATGGTAGGGGTTGGACCAAAACGATACATTTATGGTAAGGGTTAGTACAAAAACATACAATTAGGGTTAGGGTAAGTATAAAGCACACAATTAGGGTTTGGGGTTAGCATTATAGGATACACTTAGGGTTAGGGTGAGTACAAAACCAGACAATTAGGGTAGGGTCTATGAAAACATAAAATAAAGGGTGGGGGTTAGTACAAAGAGATAAAGTTCAGGTAAAGGATAGTACAAAAACGTACATTTGAGTTAGGGTTAGTGTAAAACATATAATAAGGGTAAGGTTTAGTATAAAACTCACATTTAGGGTTAGGGGTTAGCATATTAAGACAATCTTGGGTTAGGGTTAGTACAAGATCATGCAATTGGGGTTAGGGTCGATGAAAACAGAAAATAAGGGGTAGGGGTTAGTACAAAGAAATACAGTTCTGGTTAAGGTTAGTACAAAAACGTACAATTAGGGTTAGAGTTAGTGAAAAGCATATAATTAGGGTTAGGTTCAGTAAAAAACACACAGGTAAGGAATAGTACAAAATCATACATTTAGGGTTAGGGTCGATAAAAACACAAAATAAGGGGTAGGGGTTAGTACAAAGAGATACAATTCAGGTAAAGGATAGTACAAAAACGTACAATTAGGGTTATGATAGGTGTAAAACATATAATTAGGGTTAGGTTTAGTATAAAACACACATTAAGGGTTAGGGATTAGCATATTTAGATACAGTTAGGGTTAGGATAAGTACAAAATCATGCAATTAGGGTAAGGGTCGATGAAAACACAAAATAAGGGGTAGGGGTTAGTACAAAGAAATACAGTTCAGGTTAAGGTTAGTACAAAAACGTACAAGTAGGGTTAGAGTTAGTGAAAAACATATAATTAGGGTTAGGTTCAGTAAAAAAACACACAGGTTAGGGTGAGTACAAAATCATACATTTAGGGTTAGGGTCGATAAAACACAAAATAAGGGGTAGGGGTTAGTACAAAGAGATACAATTCAGGTAAAGGATAGTACAAAAGCGTACAATTAGGGTTATGATAGGTGTAAAACATATAATTAGGGTTAGGTTTAGTATAAAACACACAATTAGGGTTAGGGATAGCATATTTAGATACAGTTAGGGTTAGGATAAGTACAAAATCATGCAATTAGGGTTAGGGTCGATAAAACACAAAATAAGGGGTAGGGGTTAGTACAAAGAAATACAGTTCAGGTAAAGGATAGTACAAAAACGTACATTTAGTGTTAGTTTTAGTATAAAACACACAATTAGGGTTAGGGGTTAGCATATTAAGATACAGTTAGGCTAGGGTTAGTACAAAATCATGCAATTAGGGTTAGGGTCGATGAAAACACAAAATAAGGGGTAGGGGTTAGTACAAAGAAATACAGTTCAGGTTAAGGTTAGTACAAAAACGTACAATTAGGGTTAGAGTTAGTGAAAAACATATAATTAGGGTTAGGTTAGGGTTAGTACAAAATCATACATTTAGGGTTAGGGTCGATAAAAACACAAAATAAGGGGTAGGGGTTAGTACAAAGAGATATAATTCAGGTAAAGGATAGTACAAAAACGTACAATTAGGGTTATGATAGGTGTAAAACATATAATTAGGGTTAGGTTTAGTATAAAACACACATTAAGGGTTAGGGATTAGCATATTTAGATACAGTTAGGGTTAGGATAAGTACAAAATCATGCAATTAGGGTTAGGGTCGATGAAAACACAAAATAAGGGGTAGGGGTTAGTACAAAGAAATACAGTTCAGGTTAAGGTTAGTACAAAAACGTACAATTAGGGTTAGAGTTAGTGAAAAACATATAATTAGGGTTAGGTTCAGTAAAAAAACACACAGGTTAGGGTGAGTACAAATCATACATTTAGGGTTAGGGTCGATAAAAACACAAAATAAGGGGTAGGGGTTAGTACAAAGAGATACAATTCAGGTAAAGGATAGTACAAAAGCGTACAATTAGGGTTATGATAGGTGTAAAACATATAATTAGGGTTAGGTTTAGTATAAAACACACAATTAGGGTTAGGGATAGCATATTTAGATACAGTTAGGGTTAGGATAAGTACAAAAGCATGCAATTAGGGTTAGGGTCGATAAAACACAAAATAAGGGGTAGGGGTTAGTACAAAGAAATACAGTTCAGGTAAAGGATAGTACAAAAACGTACATTTAGTGTTAGTTTTAGTATAAAACACACAATTAGGGTTAGGGGTTAGCATATTAAGATACAGTTAGGCTAGGGATAGTACAAAATCATGCAATTAGGGTTAGGGTCGATGAAAACACAAAATAAGGGGTAGGGGTTAGTACAAAGAAATACAGTTCAGGTTAAGGTTAGTACAAAAACGTACAATTAGGGTTAGAGTTAGTGAAAAACATATAATTAGGGTTAGGTTAGGGTTAGTACAAAATCATACATTTAGGGTTAGGGTCGATAAAAACACAAAATAAGGGGTAGGGGTTAGTACAAAGAGATATAATTCAGGTAAAGGATAGTACAAAAACGTACAATTAGGGTTATGATAGGTGTAAAACATATAATTAGGGTTAGGTTTAGTATAAAACACACATTAAGGGTTAGGGATTAGCATATTAAGATAAAGTTAGGGTAAGGGTTAATACAAAATCATATATTTACGGTTAGGGTCGATAAAAACACAACATATGCGGTTTGGGTTAGTACAAAGAGATACAGTTCAGGTTAAGGTTAGTACAAAAACGTACAATTAGGGTTAGAGTTAGTGAAAAACATATAATTAGGGTTAGGTTCAGTAAAAAAACACACAGGTTAGGGTGAGTACAAAATCATACATTTAGGGTTAGGGTCGATAAAAACACAAAATAAGGGGTAGGGGTTAGTACAAAGAGATACAATTCAGGTAAAGGATAGTACAAAAACGTACAATTAGGGTTATGATAGGTGTAAAACATATAATTAGGGTTAGGTTTAGTATAAAACACACAATTAGGGTTAGGGATAGCATATTTAGATACAGTTAGGGTTAGGATAAGTACAAAATCATGCAATTAGGGTTAGGGTCGATAAAACACAAAATAAGGGGTAGGGGTTAGTACAAAGAAATACAGTTCAGGTAAAGGATAGTACAAAAACGTACATTTAGTGTTAGTTTTAGTATAAAACACACAATTAGGGTTAGGGGTTAGCATATTAAGATACAGTTAGGCTAGGGTTAGTACAAAATCATGCAATTAGGGTTAGGGTCGATGAAAACACAAAATAAGGGGTAGGGGTTAGTACAAAGAAATACAGTTCAGGTTAAGGTTAATACAAAAACGTACAATTAGGGTTAGAGTTAGTGAAAAACAAAAAATTAGAGTAAGGTTCAGTATAAAACACACAGGTTAGGGTTAGTACAAAATCATACAATTAGGGTTAGGGTCAATAAATACACAAAATAAGGGGTAGGGGTTAGTACAAAGAGATACAGTTCAGGTAAAGGATAGTACAAAAACGTACAATTAGGGTTATGATTAGTGTAAAACATATAATTAGGGTTAGGTTTAGTTAAAACCTCACAATTAGGGTTAGGGATAGCACAATAAGATACACTTAGGGTTAGGGTTAGTACAAAATCATGCAATTAGGGTTAGGGTCGATGAAAACACAAAATAAGGGGTAGGGGTTAGTACAAAGAAATGCAGTTCAGGTTAAGGTTTGTACAAAAACGTACAATTAGGGTTAGAGTTAGTGAAAAACAAAAAAATTAGAGTGAGGTTCAGTATAAAACACACAGGTTAGGGTTAGTACAAAATCATACAATTAGGGTTAGGGTCGATGAAAACACAAAATAAGGGGTAGGGGTTAGTACAAAGAAATACAGTTCAGGTTAAGGTTAGTACAAAAACGTACAAGTAGGGTTAGAGTTAGTGAAAAACATATAATTAGGGTTAGGTTCAGTAAAAAAAACACACAGGTTAGGGTGAGTACAAAATCATACATTTAGGGTTAGGGTCGATAAAAACACAAAATAAGGGGTAGGGGTTAGTACAAAGAGATACAATTCAGGTAAAGGATAGTACAAAAGCGTACAATTAGGGTTATGATAGGTGTAAAACATATAATTAGGGTTAGGTTTAGTATAAAACACACAATTAGGGTTAGGGATAGCATATTTAGATACAGTTAGGGTTAGGATAAGTACAAAATCATGCAATTAGGGTTAGGGTCGATAAAACACAAAATAAGGGGTAGGGGTTAGTACAAAGAAATACAGTTCAGGTAAAGGATAGTACAAAAACGTACATTTAGTGTTAGTTTTAGTATAAAACACACAATTAGGGTTAGGGGTTAGCATATTAAGATACAGTTAGGCTAGGGTTAGTACAAAATCATGCAATTAGGGTTAGGGTCGATGAAAACACAAAATAAGGGGTAGGGGTTAGTACAAAGAAATACAGTTCAGGTTAAGGTTAGTACAAAAACGTACAATTAGGGTTAGAGTTAGTGAAAAACATATAATTAGGGTTAGGTTAGGGTTAGTACAAAATCATACATTTAGGGTTAGGGTCGATAAAAACACAAAATAAGGGGTAGGGGTTAGTACAAAGAGATATAATTCAGGTAAAGGATAGTACAAAAACGTACAATTAGGGTTATGATAGGTGTAAAACATATAATTAGGGTTAGGTTTAGTATAAAACACACATTAAGGGTTAGGGATTAGCATATTTAGATACAGTTAGGGTTAGGATAAGTACAAAATCATGCAATTAGGGTTAGGGTCGATGAAAACACAAAATAAGGGGTAGGGGTTAGTACAAAGAAATACAGTTCAGGTTAAGGTTAGTACAAAAACGTACAATTAGGGTTAGAGTTAGTGAAAAACATATAATTAGGGTTAGGTTCAGTAAAAAAACACACAGGTTAGGGTGAGTACAAAATCATACATTTAGGGTTAGGGTCGATAAAAACACAAAATAAGGGGTAGGGGTTAGTACAAAGAGATACAATTCAGGTAAAGGATAGTACAAAAGCGTACAATTAGGGTTATGATAGGTGTAAAACATATAATTAGGGTTAGGTTTAGTATAAAACACACAATTAGGGTTAGGGATAGCATATTTAGATACAGTTAGGGTTAGGATAAGTACAAAATCATGCAATTAGGGTTAGGGTCGATAAAACACAAAATAAGGGGTAGGGGTTAGTACAAAGAAATACAGTTCAGGTAAAGGATAGTACAAAAACGTACATTTAGTGTTAGTTTTAGTATAAAACACACAATTAGGGTTAGGGGTTAGCATATTAAGATACAGTTAGGCTAGGGATAGTACAAAATCATGCAATTAGGGTTAGGGTCGATGAAAACACAAAATAAGGGGTAGGGGTTAGTACAAAGAAATACAGTTCAGGTTAAGGTTAGTACAAAAACGTACAATTAGGGTTAGAGTTAGTGAAAAACATATAATTAGGGTTAGGTTAGGGTTAGTACAAAATCATACATTTAGGGTTAGGGTCGATAAAAACACAAAATAAGGGGTAGGGGTTAGTACAAAGAGATATAATTCAGGTAAAGGATAGTACAAAAACGTACAATTATGGTTATGATAGGTGTAAAACATATAATTAGGGTTAGGTTTAGTATAAAACACACATTAAGGGTTAGGGATTAGCATATTAAGATAAAGTTAGGGTAAGGGTTAATACAAAATCATATATTTACGGTTA
The DNA here is from genome assembly GCA_963971305.1 of Arcuatula senhousia. Taxonomy (NCBI): domain Eukaryota; kingdom Metazoa; phylum Mollusca; class Bivalvia; order Mytilida; family Mytilidae; genus Arcuatula; species Arcuatula senhousia. Next base: position 48,530,365 of record OZ020314.1, read on the forward strand.
GGGTCGATAAAAACACAACATATGCGGTTTGGGTTAGTACAAAGAGATACAGTTCAGGTTAAGGTTAGTACAAAAACGTACAATTAGGGTTAGAGTTAGTGAAAAACATATAATTAGGGTTAGGTTCAGTAAAAAAACACACAGGTCAGGGTGAGTACAAAATCATACATTTAGGGTTAGGGTCGATAAAAACACAAAATAAGGGGTAGGGGTTAGTACAAAGAGATACAATTCAGGTAAAGGATAGTACAAAAACGTACAATTAGGGTTATGATAGGTGTAAAACATATAATTAGGGTTAGGTTTAGTATAAAACACACAATTAGGGTTAGGGATAGCATATTTAGATACAGTTAGGGTTAGGATAAGTACAAAATCATGCAATTAGGGTTAGGGTCGATAAAACACAAAATAAGGGGTAGGGGTTAGTACAAAGAAATACAGTTCAGGTAAAGGATAGTACAAAAACGTACATTTAGTGTTAGTTTTAGTATAAAACACACAATTAGGGTTAGGGGTTAGCATATTAAGATACAGTTAGGCTAGGGTTAGTACAAAATCATGCAATTAGGGTTAGGGTCGATGAAAACACAAAATAAGGGGTAGGGGTTAGTACAAAGAAATACAGTTCAGGTTAAGGTTAATACAAAAACGTACAATTAGGGTTAGAGTTAGTGAAAAACAAAAAATTAGAGTAAGGTTCAGTATAAAACACACAGGTTAGGGTTAGTACAAAATCATACAATTAGGGTTAGGGTCAATAAATACACAAAATAAGGGGTAGGGGTTAGTACAAAGAGATACAGTTCAGGTAAAGGATAGTACAAAAACGTACAATTAGGGTTATGATTAGTGTAAAACATATAATTAGGGTTAGGTTTAGTTAAAACCTCACAATTAGGGTTAGGGATAGCACAATAAGATACACTTAGGGTTAGGGTTAGTACAAAATCATGCAATTAGGGTTAGGGTCGATGAAAACACAAAATAAGGGGTAGGGGTTAGTACAAAGAAATGCAGTTCAGGTTAAGGTTTGTACAAAAACGTACAATTAGGGTTAGAGTTAGTGAAAAACAAAAAAATTAGAGTGAGGTTCAGTATAAAACACACAGGTTAGGGTTAGTACAAAATCATACAATTAGGGTTAGGGTCGATAAATACACAAAATAAGGGGTAGGGGTTAGTACAAAGAGATACAGTTCAGGTAAAGGATAGTACAAAAACGTACAATTAGGGTTATAATTAGTGTAAAACATATAATTAGGATTAGGTTTAGTATAAAATACACAAATAGAGTTAGGGGTTAGCATATTTAGATACAGTTAGGGTTAGGATAAGTAAAAATCATGCAATTAGGGTTAGGGTCGATGAAAACACAAAATAAGGGGTAGGGGTTAGTACAAAGAGATACAGTTCAGGTAAAGGATAATACAAAAACGTTCAATTATGGTTAGTTTTTGTATAAAACACACACTTACGGTAAGGGGTTAGCATATTAAGATACAGTTAGGCTAGGGTTAGTACAAAATCATGCAATTAGGATTACGGTCGATGAAAACACAAAATAAGGGGTAGGGGTTAGTACAAAGAAATACAGTTCAGGTAAAGGATAGTACAAAAACATATAATTAGGGTTAGGTTTAGTATAAAACACACAATTAGGGTTAGGGGTTAGCATATTTAGAAACAGTGAGGGTTAGGATCAGTACAAATCATGCAATTAGGGTTAGGGTCAATGAAAACACAAAATAAGGGGTAGGGGTTAGTACAAAGAGATACATTTCAAGTAAAGGTTAGAACAAAAACGTACAATTATGGTTAGGGTTAGGGTCTGTGAAAACACAAAATTAATGGTAGGGGTTGGACCAAAACGATACATTTATGGTAAGGGTTAGTACAAAAACATACAGTTAGGGTTAGGGTAAGTATAAAACACACAATTAGGGTTTGGGGTTAGCATTTTAGGATACACTTAGGGTTAGGGTGAGTACAAAACCAGACAATTAGCACTGCACGAAATAATACGTTTAAATAAAATAATTAAAAATGAAACTACAAGTTTAAAATTTATTGACTAATTTATTGTCAATTATTTGTGAAATATAATTAAATTTAATTTTTCCAGTAAATTTCAAATTTAATTGTCTTTTCTTTAGATTTAATTGTCATTTTACTTGAAGTTTAATCTAACAAATCTTTGTTCAATAAATTTGTAGCTTAATTAAGTTTTCATTTCGTTTTCTCGCGCATGTGCGTAAGTTAACGTGTAGTTGTTTGGTTCAAATCATGGCGGTTGATACTCTGGATTAATGTTTTATTCTTGGTAAGTTTAATTAATGCTTATATTACTTAATTACAAATACCAAAACGCGGGTATAAACGGTTAATTTTGATATGCTATATATCGATATTTCAAGGAGTAACCTCTCATCAGTAGCATTTAAACCAAAACATTGGAAGGTCAAAATCCAATACAGTTGAAAGCGAAAAGTACTCAAAACCAAAACGTTCGAACAAGGAAGCCAAATCCAGCACCGAGGATTTCGACCATGTGCATTACAAGGAAAGAAACCTGGTGTTTTTATCAATTTTGAATTTAACAATCGGAAATTTCAGCGACAATATATTAGAAATTTTATGGTAATTCGTGTCAGACAAGTCTGACTACCAGGCTTGTGATTACCCTCGGGGACCTCTGGTCCACCAGCAGCGGTTATCGCCCAGTGGTTTCAAAATTACAAATACCAAAACGCGGGTATAAACGGTTAATTTTGATATGCTATATATCGATATTTCAAGGAGTAACCTCATCCTAGCAGTTTAAGTTGTTCATCATACATAGCCAATATTTTTTTCTCTATATATTATGAAAGTAATAAAACTGTGTGATTCAAATATTGTGAAATATAATTTTTACAGTTTACATGTATTAATCAAAATATACTTATTTCTTTATGTTAACTACCTTCTGATTAATAATATAATATTTTACAGTTATTTTTCTAAATTTAAATAATCAACGATTAAGACTAAAATGCTAAATATTGCAGTAAATTTATGATAAATACATGCATGTATTGGAATTTATCTAGATCATTAGGGAACGGCTGCAGATAAGATTATTAAGGTCAAACCAATTCAATAGCACACGTGTACGCGTACATAATAGCCTCGGAAGGCTTGATAATGTGGTTTAGATTCAAGGTCATTGATATGTCTAATTAATGCTTAAATGTGTGGTTTATTTTACAGCTCTCAAAATGAAGTTCTTGCAATTAAGCACTAGTAAAATGGTAAGTTCTTTAATTAAGTGCTTACATACATCATGTACATTGTTATTTCGTAATAAATGAGAACTAAATTTTGTTGTCAGTTTATGTATTCATATTACGCAACCTTATTTGTTTTTGTTCGAATAAATAATGATAATCCAAATCACATTTATCTTCGCTTTTTAGGAAAATGTCTCTGGACTTGAACCTGAAGGACAATTACTAGAAGATAAAAATATTAATCAGAAGGAATACAAAAAATGCAAGGTAATTTGACTTTTTTATTAGTTTTTTGTTCATAATATTAAAATATTCTTTTATTTTATTTTTATTTTATTTTAAGCGCTACGAGCGCTACATATTTTATTATCTTAACGTAAAATTAAATTAATGAAAATGTTTTTGTTTATTTCAGAAACTTTCAGCATCTAAAAGAAGTTCTTAATGAAGATGGGAATAGAATACTCATACTAGAACAAGAAAAACATTTAACTTGTTTATTTTTTGGAGTTTACATTTTGTCTTGAAATGTTGGAGATTCAGAAAGATGCATAATAAAAAATATATTTTAAAAGTGAAAACTATTGTATTAGTAAAACTTGCAAAAGTTAGCTAAATGATTTGATAAATGCATTAACCACATACTGGTGAAGCTGTCACATGGTATAAGTATTTAGCTGAAGGTCTGCACATTGGAAACAGTGAAGCAGCCACATCTTTTTCATAACATGAAGACATGCACACTAGAATTTGTGTCAAGATGCAAACATATGAATAGCTACCTCCACCTAAAAGACCTTTTTATGTGTTTCACATTAAAACATTCAGTATTTACTTGAACTAAAAAAAACTAAGAATTCTTAATATGCATTTTAGTTTTCTAGTACATTTTATATTATTTGAAATAAAAGGTATGTTGATTTCAAATCTATTTCTAAAGCTAAATATATCACCAAAAAATACCACAAGAAAAAATATAGTTAAATTTGAAATTTAATTTGAAACCATCAATAATATATATCACATAAATTTGAATTTAATTCAATTTATATTAAATCTTTAAGGTAGGTTTATTTTTACAATTAAATTCTGAAATAACAAATTTAATAAAGTTTTATTTTTCCTAATAAATTTGCTGTAAATTTGGGAGTTTATTTGTCAGAATAAATGTAAGTTAAATATAGGTTAAATTTGAAATTTAATGACTCGATAAACTAAAGGGTAATTTTTAAATGTGAAGTTTACGATAAGTTTAATACTAGTTTATTTATCAGATAAACGTATCATTTCATGCAGTGTAGGGTAGGGTCTATGAAAACATAAAATAAAGGGTAGGGGTTAGTACAAAGAGATAAAGTTCAGGTAAAGGATAGTACAAAAATATACATTTGAGTTAGGGTTAGTGTAAAACATATAATAAGGGTTAGGTTTAGTATAAAACTCACATTTAGGGTTAGGGGTTAGCATATTAAGATAATCTTAGGGTTAGGGTTAGTACAAGATCATGCAATTAGGGTTAGGGTCGATGAAAACACAAAATAAGGGGTAGGGGTAGGGGTTAGTACAAAGAAATACAGTTCAGGTTAAGGTTAGTACAAAAACGTACAATTAGGGTTAGAGTTAGTGAAAAACATATTATTAGGGTTAGGTTCAGTAAAAAAACACACAGGTTAGGGTTAGTACAAAATCATACATTTAGGGTTAGGGTCGATAAAAACACAAAATAAGGGGTAGGGGTTAGTACAAAGAGATACAATTCAGGTAAAGATAGTACAAAAACGTACAATTAGGGTTATGATAAGTGTAAAACATATGATTAGGGTTAGGTTTAGTAAAAAACACACAATCAGGGTTAGGGGTTAGCATATTTAGATACAGTTAGGGTTAGGATAAGTACAAAATCATGCAATTAGGGTTAGGGTCGACAAAACACAAAATAAGGGGTAGGGGTTAGTACAAAGAAATACAGTTCAGGTAAAGGATAGTACAAAAACGTACATTTAGTGTTAGTTTTAGTATAAAACACACAATTAGGGTAAGGGGTTAGCATATTAAGATACAGTTAGGGTTAGGGTCGATGAAAACACAAAATAAGGGGTAGGGGTTAGTGCAAAGAAATACAGTTCAGGTTAAGGTTAGTACAAAAACGTACAATTAGGGTAAGAGTTGGTGAAAAACATATAATTAGGGTTAGGGGTTAGCATATTTAGATACAGTTAGGGTTAGGATAAGTACAAAATCATGCAATTAGGGTTAGGGTCGATAAAACACAAAATAAGGGGTAGGGGTTAGTACAAAGAGATACATTTCAGGTAAAGGTTAGAACAAAAACGTACAATTATGGTTACGGTTAGGGACTGTGAAAACACAAAATTAGTGATAGGGCTTGGACCAAAACGATAGATTTATGGTAAGGGTTAGTACAAAAACTTACAATTAGGGTTAGGGTTAGTGGAAAACATATAATTAGGGGTAAGTATAAAACACAAAATTAGGGTTAGGGGTATGCATTTTATGATATACTTAGGATTAGGGTGAGTACAAAATCAGACAATTAGGGTAAGGTCTATGAAAAAATAAAATTAATGGTAGGGGTTAGTACAAAGAGATAAAGTTCAGGTAAAGGATAGTACAAAAAAGTACATTTGAGTTAATGTTAGTGTAAAACATATAATAAGGGTTAGGTTTAGTATAAAATACTAATGACAACAAAGTTCCAGACAATACAATTTGCTACGCCTGACGCGCGTTTTGTCTATTCAAGATTCATCAGAGGCGCTCTACCAAAAATATTGAAAATGCCAAACACTATATGAATATGAAGAGCATATAACAGTAAAACCCAAAAATACCAAACTGGGGAACCAAATTATTACCAAGATAATCAACCTATGTCTGGGGTAGGAAGTACCTTAGGGTTTATATAATTTTGAAATTTAGACGGATAATTTAAAACTTTGATGTTTTCTCCAACTTAAAAGTGTTGGTGCCGGAGCGGGCTAACCGCGGGGAATTTAAACTCCACCAATTAGGGTTAAGGTTAGCATATTAAGATATAGTTAGGGTTAGGATTAGTACAAAATCATACAATCAGGGTTAGGGTCGATGGCACAAAAAATAAGGGGTAGTGATTAGTACAAAGAGATACATATCAGGTAAAGGTTTGTCCAAAAACGTACAATTAGGGTTACGGTTAGGGTCTGTGAACTCACAAAGTTAGGGGTAGGGGTTGGATAAAAAAGATACATTTATGGTAAGGGTAAGTACAAAAGCATACAATTAGGGTTAGGGTTAGTGTAAAAGATATAATTAGGGTTAGTATAAAACACATAACTAGGTTTAAGAGTTAGCATATTAAGATATAGTTAGGTTAAGGGTTAGTCCAAAATATACAATTAGCGTTAAAGTCGATGAAAACACAAAAAGAGGGGTAGCGGTTTGTACAAAGAGATATAGCTCAGGTAAAAGTTAGTACAAAAGCGTACAAATAGGGTAAGAGTTAGTGAAAAACATATTATAAGTGTTAGGTTTAGTATAAAATACACAATTAGGGTTAGGGATTAGTATATTAAGATACAGTTAGGGTTAGGGTAAGTACAAAATCATAGAATTAGGGTTAGGGTCGATGAAAACACAAAATAAGGGGTAGGGACTAGTACAAAGATATATACTTCAGGTAAAGGTTAGTACAAAAACGTACAAATAGGGTTATGATTAGTGTAAAACATAAAATTAGGGTTAGGTTTAGTATAAAACTCACAATTAGGGTTAGGGGTTAGCATATTAAGATACAGTTAGGGTAAGGGTTAGTACAAAATCATACAATAAGGGTTAGGGTCGATAAAAACACAAAAAAGGGTAGGGGTTAGTACAAAGAGATACATTCCATGTAAGGTTAGTACGAAAACGTACAATAAGGGTTACGGTTAGGGTCTGTGAAAAAAGTTAGGGGTACGGGTTGGACCAAAAAGATACATTTATGGTAAGGGTTAGTTAGTACAAAAACATACAATTAGGGTTAGGGTTAGTGTAAAACATATAATTAGGGTTAGGGTTAGTTTAAACACACAGTTAGGATTTAGGGTTAGCATATAAAGATACATTTAGGGTTAAGGTTAGTACAAAATTATACAATTAGGGCTATAGTCGCTGAAAACAAAAACATGTTGTAGGGGTTATTACAAAAAGTACATTTATGATAAGGGTTGGTACAAAAACGAACATTTAGGGCAAGGGTAAGTGTAAAACATATAATTAGGGTTAGGGTTAGTATAAAACACAATTAGGGTTAGGGGTTAGCATATTAAGATACACTTAGGGTTAGGGTTAGTACAAAATTATACAATTAGGGAAAGGGTCGATGAAAACACAAAATAAGGGGTAGGGGTTAGTATAAAGAGATACAGTTCAGGTAAAGGATAGTACAAAAACGTACAATTAGGGTTATGATTAGTGTAAAACATATAATTAGGATTAGGTTTAGTATTAAATACACAAATAGAGTTAGGGGCTAGCATATTTAGATATAGTTAGGGTTAGGATAAGTACAAAATCATGCAATTAGGGTTAGGGTCGATGAAAACACAAAATAAGGGGTAGGGGTTAGTACAAAGAGATACAGTTCAGGTAAAGCATAATACAAAAACGTTTAATTAGGGTTAGTTTTAGTATAAAACACACACTTACGGTAAGGGGTTAGCATATTAAGATACTGTTAGGCTAGGGTTAGTACAAAATCATGCAATTAGGATTACGGTCGATGAAAACACAAAATAAGGAGTAGGGGTTAGTACAAAGAAATACAGTTCAGGTAAAGGATAGTACAAAAACATATAATTAGGGTTAGGTTTAGTATAAAACACACAATTAGGGTTAGGGGTCAGCATATTTAGAAACAGTTAGGGTTAGGATCAGTACAAAATCATGCAATTAGGGTTAGGGTCGATGAATACACAAAATAAGGGGTAGGGGTTAGTACAAAGAGATACATTTCAAGTAAAGGTTAGAACAAAAACGTACAATTATGGTTACGGTTAGGGTCTGTGAAAACACAAAATTAATGGTAGGGGTTGGACAAAAACGATACATTTATGGTAAGGGTTAGTACAAAAACATACAATTAGGGTTAGGGTAAGTATAAAACACACAATAAGGGTTTGGGGTTAGCATTATAGGATACACTTAGGGTTAGGGTGAGTACAAAACCAGACAATTAGGGTAGGGTCTATGAAAACATAAAATAAAGGGTGGGGGTTAGTACAAAGAGATAAAGTTCAGGTAAAGGATAGTACAAAAACGTACATTTGAGTTAGGGTTAGTGTAAAACATATAATAAGGGTAAGGTTTAGTATAAAACTCACATTTAGGGTTAGGGGTTAGCATATTAAGACAATCTTGGGTTAGGGTTAGTACAAGATCATGCAATTAGGGTTAGGGTCGATGAAAACAGAAAATAAGGGGTAGGGGTTAGTACAAAGAAATACAGTTCTGGTTAAGGTTAGTACAAAAACGTACAATTAGGGTTAGAGTTAGTGAAAAGCATATAATTAGGGTTAGGTTCAGTAAAAAACACACAGGTAAGGAATAGTACAAAATCATACATTTAGGGTTAGGGTCGATAAAAACACAAAATAAGGGGTAGGGGTTAGTACAAAGAGATACAATTCAGGTAAAGGATAGTACAAAAACGTACAATTAGGGTTATGATAGGTGTAAAACATATAATTAGGGTTAGGTTTAGTATAAAACACACATTAAGGGTTAGGGATTAGCATATTTAGATACAGTTAGGGTTAGGATAAGTACAAAATCATGCAATTAGGGTAAGGGTCGATGAAAACACAAATAAGGGGTAGGGGTTAGTACAAAGAAATACAGTTCAGGTTAAGGTTAGTACAAAAACGTACAAGTAGGGTTAGAGTTAGTGAAAAACATATAATTAGGGTTAGGTTCAGTAAAAAAAACACACAGGTTAGGGTGAGTACAAAATCATACATTTAGGGTTAGGGTCGATAAAAACACAAAATAAGGGGTAGGGGTTAGTACAAAGAGATACAATTCAGGTAAAGGATAGTACAAAAGCGTACAATTAGGGTTATGATAGGTGTAAAACATATAATTAGGGTTAGGTTTAGTATAAAACACACAATTAGGGTTAGGGATAGCATATTTAGATACAGTTAGGGTTAGGATAAGTACAAAATCATGCAATTAGGGTTAGGGTCGATAAAACACAAAATAAGGGGTAGGGGTTAGTACAAAGAAATACAGTTCAGGTAAAGGATAGTACAAAAACGTACATTTAGTGTTAGTTTTAGTATAAAACACACAATTAGGGTTAGGGGTTAGCATATTAAGATACAGTTAGGCTAGGGTTAGTACAAAATCATGCAATTAGGGTTAGGGTCGATGAAAACACAAAATAAGGGGTAGGGGTTAGTACAAAGAAATACAGTTCAGGTTAAGGTTAGTACAAAAACGTACAATTAGGGTTAGAGTTAGTGAAAAATATATAATTAGGGTTAGGTTAGGGTTAGTACAAAATCATACATTTAGGGTTAGGGTCGATAAAAACACAAAATAAGGGGTAGGGGTTAGTACAAAGAGATATAATTCAGGTAAAGGATAGTACAAAAACGTACAATTAGGGTTATGATAGGTGTAAAACATATAATTAGGGTTAGGTTTAGTATAAAACACACATTAAGGGTTAGGGATTAGCATATTTAGATACAGTTAGGGTTAGGATAAGTACAAAATCATGCAATTAGGGTTAGGGTCGATGAAAACACAAAATAAGGGGTAGGGGTTAGTACAAAGAAATACAGTTCAGGTTAAGGTTAGTACAAAAACGTACAATTAGGGTTAGAGTTAGTGAAAAACATATAATTAGGGTTAGGTTCAGTAAAAAAACACACAGGTTAGGGTGAGTACAAAATCATACATTTAGGGTTAGGGTCGATAAAAACACAAAATAAGGGGTAGGGGTTAGTACAAAGAGATACAATTCAGGTAAAGGATAGTACAAAAGCGTACAATTAGGGTTATGATAGGTGTAAAACATATAATTAGGGTTAGGTTTAGTATAAAACACACAATTAGGGTTAGGGATAGCATATTTAGATACAGTTAGGGTTAGGATAAGTACAAAATCATGCAATTAGGGTTAGGGTCGATAAAACACAAAATAAGGGGTAGGGGTTAGTACAAAGAAATACAGTTCAGGTAAAGGATAGTACAAAAACGTACATTTAGTGTTAGTTTTAGTATAAAACACACAATTAGGGTTAGGGGTTAGCATATTAAGATACAGTTAGGCTAGGGATAGTACAAAATCATGCAATTAGGGTTAGGGTCGATGAAAACACAAAATAAGGGGTAGGGGTTAGTACAAAGAAATACAGTTCAGGTTAAGGTTAGTACAAAAACGTACAATTAGGGTTAGAGTTAGTGAAAAACATATAATTAGGGTTAGGTTAGGGTTAGTACAAAATCATACATTTAGGGTTAGGGTCGATAAAAACACAAAATAAGGGGTAGGGGTTAGTACAAAGAGATATAATTCAGGTAAAGGATAGTACAAAAACGTACAATTAGGGTTATGATAGGTGTAAAACATATAATTAGGGTTAGGTTTAGTATAAAACACACATTAAGGGTTAGGGATTAGCATATTAAGATAAAGTTAGGGTAAGGGTTAATACAAAATCATATATTTACGGTTAGGGTCGATAAAAACACAACATATGCGGTTTGGGTTAGTACAAAGAGATACAGTTCAGGTTAAGGTTAGTACAAAAACGTACAATTAGGGTTAGAGTTAGTGAAAAACATATAATTAGGGTTAGGTTCAGTAAAAAAACACACAGGTTAGGGTGAGTACAAAATCATACATTTAGGGTTAGGGTCGATAAAAACACAAAATAAGGGGTAGGGGTTAGTACAAAGAGATACAATTCAGGTAAAGGATAGTACAAAAACGTACAATTAGGGTTATGATAGGTGTAAAACATATAATTAGGGTTAGGTTTAGTATAAAACACACAATTAGGGTTAGGGATAGCATATTTAGATACAGTTAGGGTTAGGATAAGTACAAAATCATGCAATTAGGGTTAGGGTCGATAAAACACAAAATAAGGGGTAGGGGTTAGTACAAAGAAATACAGTTCAGGTAAAGGATAGTACAAAAACGTACATTTAGTGTTAGTTTTAGTATAAAACACACAATTAGGGTTAGGGGTTAGCATATTAAGATACAGTTAGGCTAGGGTTAGTACAAAATCATGCAATTAGGGTTAGGGTCGATGAAAACACAAAATAAGGGGTAGGGGTTAGTACAAAGAAATACAGTTCAGGTTAAGGTTAATACAAAAACGTACAATTAGGGTTAGAGTTAGTGAAAAACATATAATTAGGGTTAGGTTCAGTAAAAAAAAACACAGGTTAGGGTGAGTACAAAATCATACATTTAGGGTTAGGGTCGATAAAAACACAAAATAAGGGGTAGGGGTCAGTACAAAGAAATACAGTTCAGGTAAAGGATAGTACAAAAACGTACATTTAGTGTTAGTTTTAGTATAAAACACACAATTAGGGTTAGGGGTTAGCATATTAAGATACAGTTAGGCTAGGGTTAGTACAAAATCATGCAATTAGGGTTAGGGTCGATGAAAACACAAAATAAGGGGTAGGGGTTAGTACAAAGAAATACAGTTCAGGTAAAGGATAATACAAAAACGTACAATTATGGTTAGGGTCGATGGAAACACAAACTAACGGGTAGGGGTTAGTACAAAGAGATACATTTCAAGGAAAGGTTTGAACAAAAACGTACAATTATGGTTACGGTTAGGGACTGTGAAAACACAAAATTAGTGGTAGGGGTTGGACCAAAACGATACATTTATGGTAAGGGTTAGTACAAAAACATACAATTAGGGTTAGGGTTAGTGGAAAACATATAATTAAGGTTAGGGTAAGTATAAAACACAAAACTAGGGTTAGGGGTTATCATTTTAGGATACACTTAGGTTAGGGGTTAGCATTTTAGGATACACTTAGGGTTAGGGTAAGTACAAAATCAGACAATTAGGGTAGGGTCTATGAATACATAAAATAAAGGGTAGGGGTTAGTGCAGAGATAAAGTTCAGGTAAAGGATAGTACAAAAACGTACATTTGAGTTAGGGTTAGTGTAAAACATATAATAAGGGCTAGGTTAAGTATAAAACTCACAATTAGGGTTAGGGGTTATCATATTAAGATTAAGTTAGGGTTAGGGTTAGTACAAGATCATGTAATTAGGGTTAGGGTCGATGAAAACACAAAATAAGGGGTAGGGGTTAGTACAAAGAAAAACAGTTCAGGTCAAGTTTAGTACAAAAACGTACAATTAGGGTTAGAGTTAGTGAAAAACATATAATTAGGGTTAGGTTAGGGTTAGTACAAAATCATACATTTAGGGTTAGGGTCGATAAAAACACAAAATAAGGGGTAGGGGTTAGTACAAAGAGATACAGTTCAGGTAAAGGATAGTACAAAAACAAATAATTAGGGTTAAGTTTCGTATATAACACACAATTAGGGTTAGGGGTTAGCATATTTAGATACAGTTAAGGTTTGGATAAGTACCAAATCATGCAATTAGGGTTAGGGTCGATGAAAACACAAAATAAGGGGTAGGGGTTAGCACAAAGAGAAACATTTCAGGTAAAGGATAGTACAAAAACGTACATTTGAGTTAGGGTTAGTGTAAAACGTATAATAAGGGTTAGGTTTAGTATAAAACTCACATTTATGGTTAGGGGTTAGCATTTTAAGATAATCTTAGGGTTATGGTTAGTACAAGATCATGCAATTAGGGTTAGGGTCAATGAAAACACAAAATAAGGGGTAGGGGTTAGCACAAAGAGATACATTTCAGGTAAAAGTTAGAACAAAAACGTACAATTATGGTTACGGTTAGGGTCTGTGAAAACACAAAATTAGTGGAAGGGGTTGGACCAAAACGATACATTTATGGTAAGGGTTAGTACAAAAACATACAATTAGGGTTAGGGTTAGTGGAAAACATGTAATTAGAGATAGGGTAAGTATAAAACACAAAATTAGGGTTAGGGGTTAGCATTTTAGGATACACTTATGGTTAGGGTGAGTACAAAATCAGACAATTAGGGTAGGGTCTATAAAACATAAAATAAAGGGTAGGGGTTAGTACAATGAGATACATTTCAAGTAAAGGTTAGAACAAAAACGTACAATTATGGTTACGGTTAGGGTCTGTGAAAAGACAAAATTAGTGGTAGGGGTTGGACCAAAACGATACATTTATGGTAAGGGTTAGTACAAAAAACATACAATTAGGGTTAGGGTTAGTGGAAAACATGTAATTAGGGATAGGGTAAGTATAAAACACAAAATTAGGGTTAGGGGTTAGCATTTTAGGATACAGTTATGGTTAGGGTGAGTACAAAATCAGACAATTAGGGTAGGGTCTATAAAACATAAAATAAAGGGTAGGGGTTAATACAAAGAGATACATTTCAAGTAAAGGTTAGAACAAAAACGTACAATTATGGTTACGGTTAGGGTCTGTGAAAACACAAAATTAGTGGTAGGGGTTGTACCAAAACGATACAATTATGGTAAGGGTTAGTACAAAAACATACAATTAGGGTTAGGGTTAGTGGAAAACATATAATTAGGGTTAGGATAAGTATAAAACACGAAATTAGGGTTAGGGGTTAGCATTTTAGGATACACTTAGGGTTAGGGTAAGTACAAAATCAGACAATTAGGGTAGGGTCTATGAAAACATAAAATAAAGGGTAGGGGTTAGTGCAAAGAGATAAAGTTCAGGTAAAGGATAGTACAAAAACGTACATTTGAGTTAGGGTTAGTGTAAAACATATAATAAGGGCTAGGTTTAGTATAAAACTCACAATTAGGGTTAGGGGTTATCATATTAAGATAAAGTTAGGGTTAGGGTTAGTACAAGATCATGCAATTAGGGTTAGGGTGGATGAAAACACAAAATAAGGGGTAGGGGTTAGTACTAAGAAATACAGTTCAGGTTAAGGTTAGTACAAAAACGTACAATCAGGGTTAGAGTTAGTGAAAAACATATAATTAGGGTTAGGTTCAGTAAAAAACACACAGGTTAGGGTTAGTACAAAATCATACATTTAGGGTTAGGGTCGATAAAAACACAAAATAAGGGGTAGGGGTTAGTACAAAGAGATACAATTCAGGTAAAGGATAGTACAAAAACGTACAATTAGGGTTAGTTTTAGTAAAAAATACACAATTAGGGTTAGGGGTTAGCATATTTAGATACAGTTAAGGTTAGGATAAGAACAAAATCATGCAATTAGGGCTAGGGTCGATGAAAACACAAAATAAGGGGTAGGGGTTAGCACAAAGAGATACATTTCAGGTAAAGGATAGTACAAAAACGTACAATTAGGGTTATGATTAGTGTAAAACATATAATTAGGGTTAGGTTTAGTATAAAATACACAATTAGGGTTAGGGGTTAGCATATTTAGATACAGTTAAGGTTAGGATAAGTACAAAATCATGCAATTAGGGTTAGGGTCGATGAAAACACAAAATAAGGGGTAGGGGTTAGTACAAAGAAATACAGTTCAGGTAAAGGATAGTACAAAAACGTACATTTGCGTTAGGGTTAGTGTAAAACATATAATAACGGAAAGGTTTAGTATAAAATACTAATGACAACAAAGTTCCAGACAATAACTTTGCTACGCCTGACGCGCGATTCGTCTATTCAAGACTCATCAGAGGCGCTTTACCAAAAATATTGAAAATGCCAAACACTATGTGAATATGAAGAGCATATAACAGTAAAAACCAAAAAATACAAAACTGGGGAACCAAATTATTACTAAGATAATCAACCCATGTCTGGGGTTGGAAGAACCTTAGGGTTTATATAATTTTGAAATTAAGACGGATAATTTAAAATTTTGATGTTTCTCCAACTCAAAAGTGTTGGTGCCGGAGCGGGCTAACCTCGGGGAATTAAAACTCCACCAACTAGGGTTAGGGTTAGCATATTAAGATATAGTTAGGGTTAGGATAAGTACAAAATCATACAATCAGGGTTAGTGTCGATGGAACAAAAAATAAGGGGTAGGGGTTAGTACAAAGAAATACAGTTCAGGTAAAGGATAGTACAAAATCATATAATTAGGGTTAGGTTTAGTATAAAACACACAATTAGGGTTAGGGGTTAGCATATTTAGATACAGTTAGGGTTAGGATAAGTACCAAATCATGCAATTAGGGTTAAGGTCGATGACAACACAAAATAAGGGGTAGGGGTTAGTACAAAGAAATACAGTTCAGGTAAAGGATAGTACAAAATCATATAATTAGGGTTAGGTTTAGTATAAAACACACAATTAGGGTTAGGGGTTAGCATATTTAGATACAGTTAAGGTTAGGATAAGTACCAAATCATGCAATTAGGGTTAGCGTCGATGAAAACACAAAATAAGGGGTAGGGGTTAGCACAAAGAGATACATTTCAGGTAAAGGATAGTACAAAAACGTACATTTGAGTTAGGGTTGGTGTAAAACATATAATAAGGGTTAGGTTTAGTATAAAACTCACATTTAGGGTTAGGGGTTAGCATATTAAGATAATCTTAGGGTTAGGGTTAGTACAAGATCAGGCAATTAGGGCTAGGGTCGATGAAAACACAAAATAAGGGGTATGGGTTAGCACAAAGAGATACATTTCAGGTAAAGGTTAAAACAAAAACGTACAATTATGGTTACGGTAAGGGTCTGTGAAAACACAAAATTAGTGGTACGGGTTGGACCAAAACGATAAATTTATGGTAAGGGTTAGTACAAAAACATACAATTAGGGTTAGGGTTAGTGGAAAACATGTAATTATGGATAGGGTAAGTATAAAACACAAAATTAGGGTTAGGGGTTAGCATTTTAGGATACACTTATGGTTAGGGTGAGTACAAAATCAGACAATTAGGGTAGGGTTTATGAAAACATAAAATAAAGGGTAGGGGTTAGTGCAAAGAGATAAAGTTCAGGTAAAGGATAGGACAAAAACGTACATTTGAGTTAGGGTTAGTGTAAAACATATAATAAGGGCTAGGTTTAGTATAAAACTCACAATTAGGGTTAGGGTTATCATATTAAGATAAAGTTAGGGTTAGGGTTAGTACAAAGAAATACAGTTCAGGTAAGGTTAGTACAAAAACGTACAATTAGGGTTAGAGTTAGTGAAAAACATATAATTAGGGTTAGGTTCAGTAAAAAACACACAGGTTAGGGTTAGTACAAAATCATACATTTAGGGTTAGAGTACATAAAAACACAAAATAAGGGGTAGGGGTTAGTACAAAGAGATACAATTCAGGTAAAGGATTGTACAAAAACGTACAATTAGGGTTATGATTAGTGTAAAACATATAATTAGGGTTAGGTTTAGTATAAAATACACAATTAGGGATAGGGGTTAGCATATTTAGATACAGTTAGGGTTAGGATAAGTACAAAATCATGCAATTAGGGTTAGGGTCGATGAAAACACAAAATAAGGGGTAGGGGTTAGTACAAAGAAATACAGTTCAGGTAAAGGATAGTACAAAAACGTACATTTGAGTTAGGGTTAGTGTAAAACATATAATAAGGGTTAGACAACAAAGTTCCAGACAATAACTTTGATACGCCTTACGCGCATTATGTCTATTCAAGACTCATCAGAGGCGCTCTACCAAAAATATTGAAAATGCCAAACACTATATGAATATGAAGGGCATATAACAGTAAAAACCAAAAATACCAAACTGGGGAACCAAATTATTACTAAGATAATCAATTTATGTCTGGGGTAGGAAGAACCTTAGGGTTTATATAATTTTGAAATTAAGACGGATAATTTAAAATTTTGATGTTTCTCCAACTCAAAAGTGTTGGTGCCGGAGCGGGCTTACCTCGGGGAATTAAAACTCCACCAACTAGGGTTAGGGTTAGCATATTAAGATATAGTTAGGGTAAGGATAAGTACAAAATCATACAATCAGGGTTAGTGTCGATGGAACAAAAAATAAGGGGTAGGGATTAATACAAAGAAATACATTAGTTAGGGGTAGGGGTTTTGACCAAAAAGATACATTTATGGTAAGGGTTAGTACAAAAACATACAATTAGGGTTAGGGTTAGTGTAAAACATATAATTAGGGTTAGGGTTAGTTTAAACACACAGTTAGGGTTTAGGGTTAGCATATAAAGATACATTTAGGGTTAGGGTTAGTACAACATTATACAATTAGGGCTATAGTCGCTGAAAACAAAAAAAAAGTTGTAGGGGCTAGTACAAAAAGTACATTTATGATAAGGGTTAGTACAAAAACGTACAAATAGGGTTAGAGTTAGTGAAAAACGTATAATTGAGGTTAGGTTCAGTATAAAACACACAATTTGGGTTAGGGCTTAGCATATTAAGATACAGTTAGGCTAGGGTTAGTACAAAATCATACAAATAGGGTAAATGTCGATTTAAACACAAACTAACGGGTAGGGGTTAGTACAAAGAGATACATTTCAGGTAAAGGTTAGTACAAAAACGTACAATTATGGTTACGGTTAGGGTCTGTGAAAAAAAAACAAATTAGTGGTAGGGGTTGGACCAAAACGATACATTTATGGTAAGGGTTGGTACAAAAACGTACAATTAGGTTTAGGGTTAGTGTAAAACATATAATTAGGGTTAGGTGTAGTATAAAACACACAATTAGGTTTAGGGATTAGTATATTAAGACACAGTTAGGGTTAGGGTAAGTACAAAATCATACCGTTAGGGTTTAGGTCGATGAAAACACAAAAAGAGGGGTAGGGGTTTGTACAAAGAGATATAGTTCAGGTAAAAGTTAGTACAAAAGCGTACAAATAGGGTTAAGGTTAGTGAAAAACATATTATTAGTGTTTGAATTAGTATAAAACACAAAATTAGGGTTAGGGACAAGTATTTCAAGATACAGTTAGGGTTAGGGTTAGTACAAAATCATAAAATTAGGGTTAGGGTCGATAAAACCAAAAAAATAAGGGGTAGGGGTTAGTACAAAGAGATACAGTTCAGGTAAAGGATAGTACAAAAACGTACAATTAGGGTTAGGGTTAGTGTAAAACATATAATTAGGGTTAGGTTAGTATAAAACATTCAATTAGGGTTAGGGGTTAGCATATTAAGATACACTTAGGATAAGGGTTAGTACAAAATCATACATAACACAAAATAAGGGGTAGGGGTAAGTACAAAGAGATACATTTAAGGTAAAGGTTAGGACGAAAACGTACAATTAGGGTTACTGTTATGGTCTGTGAAAACATAAAATTTGGGGTAGGGGTTGGACAAAAAAGATACATTGATGGTAAAGGTTAGTACAAAAACGTACAAATAGGGTTATGATTAGTGTAAAACATATAATCAGGGTTGGGTTTAGTATAAAACTCACAATTAGGGTTAGGGGTTAGCATATTAAGATACAGTTAGGGTAAGGGTTAGTACAAAATCATACTATTAGGGTAAAAACACAAAATAAGGCGTATGGGTTAGTACAAAGAGATACAGTTCAGGTAAAGGATAGTACAAAAACGTACTATTAGGGTTATGGTTAGTGTAAAACATATAATTAGGATTAGGTTTAGTATAAAACACACAATTAGGGTCAGTGGTTAGCATATTACGATACACTTAGGGTTAGGGTTAGAACCAAATCAAAGAATAAGGGTTAGGGTCGATAAAAACGAAAAAAAGGGGTAGGGGTTAGTACAAAGAGACACAGTTTAGGTAAAGGATAGTTCAAAAACGTACAATTAGGGTTATGATTAGTGTAAAACATAATTAAGGTTAGGTTTTGTATAAAACAATTAGGGTCAGTGGTTAGCATCTAAAGATACACTTAGGGTTATGGTTAGTACAAAGTCATAGTATAAGAAATCATAGAATAGGTAAGGGTCGATGAAACACAAAATAAGGAGTAGGGGTTAGTTGAAAGAAATACAGTTCAAGTGAAAGATAGTACAAAAACGTACATTTTTTGTTAGGGTTAGTGTAAAACATATAATTAGGGTTAGGTTTAGTATAAAACACACAATTAGGGTTAGCATATTAAGATACAGTTAGGGTTAGGGTTAGTACAAAATCATATCATACAATTTGAGTTAGGGTCGATGAAAACACAAAATGAGGGGTAGGGGCTAGTACAAAGAGATATACTTCAGGTAAAGGTTAGAACAAAAACGTACAAATAGGGTTATGATTAGTGTAAAACATAAAATTAGGGTTAGGTGTAGTATAAAACACACAATTAGCGTAAGGGGTTAACACATTAAGATACACTTAGGGTTAGGGTTAATACAAAATCATACAATTAGGGTTAAGGTCGATGAAAACACAAAAAGAGGGGTAGGGGTTTGTACAAAGAGATATAGTTCAGGTAAAAGTTAGTTTAAAGGCGTTCAAATTGGGTTAAAGTTAGTGAAAAACATATTATTAATGTAAGGTTTAGTATAAAACACACAATTAGGGTTAGGGATTAGTATTTTAAGATACAGTTAGGGTTAGGGTTAGTACAAAATCATACAATTAGGGTTAGGGTTGGATGAATCACAATATGAGGTGTAGGGGCTAGTACAAAGAGATATACTTCAGGTAAATGTTAGTAAAAAAAACGTACAAATAGGGTTAAAGTAAGTGAAAAACATATAATTAGGGTTAGGTTTAGTATAAAACTCACAATTAGGGTTAGGGGTTAGCATATTAAGATAAAGTTAGGGTAAGGGTTAATACAAAATCATATATTTAGGGTTAGGGTCGATAAAAACACAAAATAAGGGGTAGGGGTTAGTACAAATAGATACAGGTCAGGTAAAGGATAGTACAAAAACGTACAATTAGGGTTATGATTAGTGTAAAACATATAATTAGGGTTAGGTTTAGTATAAAACACACAATTAGGGTTAGGGGTTAGCATATTAAGATACAGTTAGGGTTAGGATAAGTTCAAAATCATGCAATTATGGTTAGGGTCGATGAAAGCACAAAGTAAGGGGTAGGGGTTAGTACAAAGAGATACAGTTCAGGTAAAGGATAGTACAAAAACGTACAATAACGGTTAGTTTGAGAATAAAACACATGATTAGGGTTAGGGGTTAGCATATTAAGATACAGTTAGGCTAGGGTTAGTACAAAATCATACAATTAGGGTCGGTGTCGATGGAAACACAAACTAACGGGTAAAGGTTTGTACAAAGAGATACATTCAGGAAAAGGTTAGTACAAAAACGTACAATTATGGTTATGGTTAGGGTCTGTGAAAACACAAAATTAGTGGTACGGGTTGGACCAAAACGATACATTTATCGTAAGGGTTAGTTCAAAAACCCACAATTAGCGTTAGGGGTTAGCACGATAAGATATAAAGTTAGGGTTAGGGTTACAGTCCCTAAATGGTAGAAGCTTCCCAATCTATAGTAAATGGGGGGATCGTAAATGAGGATGAGGATGGGGATGGTGAATGGTAAATGGTATATGGGGAATAGTATAGTGTATGGGGATGGTGTATGGGGAATAGTATCGTGTATGGGGATGGGGATCGTAAATGGGGATGGTAAATGGGGAATGGGGATGGTAAATGGTAAATCGAATTTGATTGGTCTACCGAATGGTAAATGGGGATGGCAAATGATATAATAATAGAATAATTGTAAATTTATTTGTTCATTTATACTGTAGATGATACGGTAGATGTCTGATGCATTAAATATATAAAACGTATATATTTATATTACTACGTGTACACGAGGACGATTAACGTAATAGTTGTTTTGTTTGTTGAGTGTATGAAAATAACTTTATACATTTAATCAAGAAATTCCTTGATTAAAGACAATTTTCATATTACATTTTCAATAACGGCATTTTTACGATAAATTCGTAAAGATATTGTATCTTTTATTTGAATACAACTATTTATAATAATAAGATATATAACTGAAATAAATGAAAGAATTTTATAAACGAAATGTCCAAGATCAAATAAATTGTGGCGTACATTCATGACATTTCGCCGTATATATATTTGTATAATGAAAACAATGAAAAATTGTTTACATTAAGATTTTAATTCTGAGTATTTTAGTTAATATTGAATAATAATATATAGCGTTTAAGAAAAAAGCAACGATAATACACCTGATATGTTTTTCTATTAGATTTAAAAACTTTTATGCCCAGAAAAATTGAAAATATACATAGCCATATGCATAAATGTATCAATTATTTCAAAAATAAGGTCCATAGTTAAGAAACTATAATGAAAATTGGTTTGCATAAGAGTATTTAGATCACAATTGCAAGTTTTATTTGTAAAATATTAGTTACTCAAGTAAAAACTGATATTTGAGCTCCAAATTATATGCCGGCTTAATAAAATTGACAAGAAATTGATTGCGAAACAAGTTTTTTCATTAGATTTAAAACATATATGCTAAGATAAGTTGAAAATATACATAGCCATATGCATAAATGTATCAATTATTTCAAAAATAAGGTCCATAGTTTATGAAACTATAATGAAAATTGGTTTGCATGGGAGTATTTAGATCACACTTGCAAGTTTTATATGTAAATTATTAGTTACTCAAGTAAAAACTGATATTTGAGCTCCAAATTATATGCCGGCTTAATAAAATTGACAAGAAATTGATTGCGAAACAAGTTTTTTCATTAGATTTGAAACATATATTCTAAGATAAGTTCAAAATATACATAGCCATGTGAACACATGCATCAATTATTTCAAAAATAAGGTTCATAGTTAAGAAACTATAATGAAAATTGGTTTGCATAGGAGTATTTAGATCACACTTGCAAGTTTTATATGTAGAATATTAGCTACTCAAGTAAAAACTGATATTTGAGCTCCAAATTATATGCTGGCTTAATAAAATTGACAAGAAATTGATTGCGAAACAAGTTTTTTTAATAGATTTCAAACATATATGCAACGATAAGTTGAAAATATACATAGCCATGTGCACACATGTATCAATTATTTCAAAAATAAGGTTCATAGTTAAGAAACTATAACATGTATAATGAAAATTGGTATGCATAGGAGTATTTAGATCACACTTGCAAGTTTTATATGTAAAATATTACTTACTCAAGTAAAATTAAACTGATATTTGAGCTCCAAATTATATGCCGGCTTTATAAAATTGACATGACATTGATTGCGAAACAAGTTTTTTCATTAGATTTGAAACAAAGATGCTAAGATAAGTTGAAAATATACATAGCCATGTGCATACATGTATCAATTATTTTTAAAATAAGGTTCATAGTTAAGAAACTATAATGAAAATTGGTTTGCATAGGAGTATTAAGATTACACTTGCAATTGTTATATGTAAAATATTAGTTACTCAAGTAAAAACTGATATTTGAGCTCCAAATTATATGCCGGCTTAATAAAATTGACAAGAAATTGATTGCGAAACAAGTTTTTTCATTACATTTGAAACATATAAATTAATATGCTAAGATAAGTTGAAAATATACAAAGGCATGTGCACAAATGTATCAACTATTTCAAAAATAAGGTCCATAGTTAAGAAACTATAATGAAAATTGGTTTGCATAGGAGGATTTAGATCACACTTGCAAGTTTTATATGTAATATATTACTTACTCAAGTAAAAACTGATATTATATGCCGGCTTAATAAAATTGACAAGAAATTGATTGCGAAACAAGTTTTTTCATTAGATTTGAAACATATATGCTAAGATAAGTTGAAAATATACATAGCCATATGCATAAATGTATCAATTATTTCAAAAATAAGGTTCATAATTAAGAAACTATAATCAAAATTGGTTTGCATAGGATTATTAAGATTACACTTGCAATTGTTATATGTAAAATATTCGTTACTCAATAAAAACTGATATTTGAGCTCCAAATTATATGCCATCTTAATAAAATTGACAAGAAATTGATTGCGAAACAAGTTTTTTCATTAGATTTGAAACATATATATGCATGCAAATAGATAAACTAAAAATATAAATATGTTGACTTTTATACAGGTTATGCCTAGACCTATATGTCATTCATTGGATGTAATTAGAAAAGTTCAAGATCAATTTTTACTAAAAAGTTGCGTAATATATTATAATTATTATTATAGACATTATGATTATGTTTTTGAGATTTTGAATAACATGGTTTCATTAAAAAATGATAACAACAGCTTTAGTTATTACTAAAATGAAGCATTTTCAATTAATATTTAATATTGAAAATATTAAAATGCGATAGTAAATTTTGTGTTATGAAAATAAGTTATAGTTATTATTTCTATGTCACGCGTATGTTATTATATACATGTAAACTAAATAAAAACATTAATAGATATTTATACTATTAAATATCGTGATAATTTCCTTAAAAATTAATACATGTATTATCGATAATAATAAACAATTGCATTATGGGTATGGGGAATATAGAAAGGTAAATGGGGATGGGGATGGTAAATCGTGTATGGGCATGGGGACGCGAATGGTACATGGTGTATGGGGATGGGGATTAGGATGGTACATGGTGTATGGGGATGGAGATAGTATATGGTGTATGGGGATGGTAAATGGTGTGATGGTAAATGGGGAGAGAGGGAAGCTTTTACCATACAGGTACTGTAGTACAAAATCATACAATTAGGGTTAGGGTCGATGAAAACAAAAAAAATAAAGGGAAGGGATTAGTACAAAGAGACACAGTTTAGGTAAATGATAGTACAAAAACGTACAATTAGGGTTACGATTAGTGTAAAACATATAATTAAGGTAAGGTTTTGTATAAAACACACAATTAGGGTCAGGGGTTAGCATATTAAGATACACTTAGGATAAGGGTTAGTACAAAATCATACATAACACAAAATAAGGGGTAGGGGTAAGTACAAAGAGATACATTTCAGGTAAAGGTTAGTACGAAAACGTACAATTAGGGTTACGGTTAGGGTCTGTGAAAACACAAAATTTGGGGTAGGGGTTGGACTAAAAAGATACAATTATGGTAAAGGTTAGTACAAAAACGTACAAATAGGGTTACGATTAGTGTAAAACATATAATTAGGGTTGGGTTTTGTATAAAACTCACAATGAGGGTGAGGGGTAAGCATATTAAGATACAGTTAGGGTAAGGGTTAGTACAAAATCACACAATTATGGTTAGGGTCGATAAAAACACAAAAAGGGGTAGGGGTTAGTACAAAGAGACACAGTTCAGGTAAAGGATAGTACAAAAACGTACAATTATGGTTATGATTAGTGGAAAACATATAATCAAGGTTAGGTTTTGTATAAAACACACAATTAGGGTCAGTGGTTAGCATATTAAGATACACTTAGGGTTAGGGTTAGTACAAAATCAAAGAATAAGAAATCATAGAATAGGTAAGGGTCGATGAAACACAAAATAAGGGGTAGGGGTTAATTTAAAGAAATACAGTTCAGGTAAAGGATAGTACAAAAACGTACATTTTGGGTTAGGGTTAGTGTAAAACATATAATTAGGGTTAGGTTTAGTATAAAACACACAATTAGGGTAAAGGGTTAGCATATTAAGATACAGTTAGGGTTAGGGTTAGTACAAAATCCTAAAATTTGGGTTAGGTTCGATGAAAACACAAAAAAAGGGGTAGGGGTTAGTACAAAGAAATACAGTTCAGGTAAAGGTTAGTACAAAAACGTACAAATAGGGTAAGAGTTAGTGAAAAACATATAATTAGGGTTAGGTTCAGTATAAAACACACAATTAAGGCTAGAGGTAAGCATAATAAGATAAAGTTAGGGTAAGGGTAAGTAGAAAATCATGCAATTAGGGTTAGGGTGGATGAAAACACAAAATGAGGGGCAGGGGTTAGTACAAAGAGATACAGTTCCGGTAAAGGATAGTACAAAAACGTACAATTAGGGTTATGATTAGTGTAAAACATATAATGAGGGTTAGGTTTAGTATAAAACACACAATAAGGATTAGGGGTTAGCATATAAAGATACAGTAAGGGTTAGGGTAAGTACAAAATCATGCAATTAGGGTTAGGGTCGATGAAAACACAAAATAAGGGGTAGGGGTTAGTTCAAAGAAATACAGTTCAGGTAAAGGATAGTACAAAAACGTTCAATTAGGGTTAGTTTTAGTATAAAACACACAATTAGGGTTAGGGGTTAGCATATTAAGATAGAGTTAGGCTAGGGTTAGTATAAAATCATACAATTAGGGTTAGTGTCGATGGAAACACAAACTATCGGGTAAGGGTAAATACAAAGAGATACATTTCAGGTAAAGGTTTGTACAAAAACGTACAATTAGGGTTACGGTTAGGGTCTGTGAAAACACAAAATTAGTGGTAGGGTTTGGACCAAAACGATACATTTATGGTAAGGATTAGTACACAAACATACAATTAGGGTAAGGGTTAGTGGAAAACATATAATTAGAGTTAGGGTAACTATAAAACACAAAATTAGGGTTATGTTTTAGAATTTTAGGATACACCTAGGGTTAGGGTTAGTACAAAATCAGACAATTAGGGTAAGGGTCTATGAAAACATAAAATAAAGGGTAGGGGTTAGTACAAAGAGGTAAAGTTCAGGTAAAGGTTAGTACAAAAACGTTCAAATAGGGTTAGAGTTAGTGAAAAACATATAATTAGGGTTAGGTTCAGTATAAAACACGTAATTAGGGTTAGGGGTTAGCATAATAAGATACACTTAGGGTTTAGGCTAGTACAAAATCATACAATTAGGGTTGGGGTCGATGAAAACACAATATGAGGGGTAGGGGCTTGTACAAAGAGATATACTTCAGGAAAAGGTTAGTAAAAAAACGTACAAATAGGGTTAAAGTAAGTGAAAAACAAATAATTAGGGTTAGGTTAAGTATAAAACTGACAATTAGGTTACAATAGCGTATTGGCTTTACAATGCATTTTCCATAGGGGGTACCCTGGTTTTCGATTTTTTTAAAAATAGATCTTACTCGAATTTTAATTTCTTTGGCAAAGAACCTTTGTGTTGACATGCATATGTTTATTTTTAGCCAATAAAAAATTGGGGTTCGTGCGGCGTTTATGTGCGTAATTTTTGGTCGAAAAAAGGGGGGTGCTTTTTTAACGTTATTTTAATTGCACATTTTTACATTATTATGAGCGCATAGGTGACTTCAGAATTTCTTTGCCAGTATTACCCAAAAGCTTGCTTGGTGCTATATTTAGAAACAACAAATATATCAACCAATGGAAATCATTTCTGTATTTTCTCCTACGCTTTATGTTGGGTTCAAAAACTTACCGGTGACCGGGATTTGCTAATGCGCAATTGTAACCTATACGCTGGACATGTGAATTAGGGAAAATCTTTTACTTCATTAAAAGATACCTTATTATAACTTGAGTTTATATTACAAATGGCAGAAAATAATCTTTTCTTTTACGCCAAGGGGAGCTGATCAAAGAGAGGTACCCCCTTCTTTAAAAGGTCGAAAAAATTTGGAGGGTTGTTTGAAGAAATACGGTATTTCACAAAGATGTTTTAACTTGCCGTAAAAATTGTTGCCGATTTTTTGGAAGATGTATTTGTACTTAAAAGAACGGGCATAGTTTGAATTCTGCTTTTGAGTGTTTACTTCAAAATACTGGTTTGAATAAAAAAATAAATATCATTTTTCGCAATTTGAAAAATAGCATATTTTGAAACAGACTATAACCTAGTAAAATCACCCAAAATCATACCAATTTTGGCATTTATAATTACTCCTCTATCTAAACAAGACCTTGGTTACAGTTTGTGATACTTTACAGCATGATTAATATTTTTGCTTGCATTCTTTGTGTTACACCCATTTTTCGTAAAAATGACAAATTTCACGAACAAAAATTTCAGTCATGTTCTTACTTCAAATCCCATTTTAAATTTTTAAAAGTGTTTAAAAGTTTGGTATTTGTATATGCAAAATAAAAATAAAACAAAAAACAGTTCCGACATTTATTGAAGCAATAATGATTTATCAAGTATTCTTGTGTCCATCCGATTTTCTCTTCATTTTCATTAATGTAGAAAAAAGAAACAGACTATAGTCTGGTTTTTTGTGTCTAAATTTAGATCGAGTGTCATAATACTTGTTTTTATATAGAACTTTCACTTTCAAAACGATTAAAGTTTCAAACCAAAGGGTGCATTGTAAAAAATCATTTTTCGTCTAGGTTACAACCCAGATAACATTCAGGTGTTGGCCCACCACATGTTTTACTGGTGGCAACATCATTGGCCCATTGATGGCAACCAGCACTGGGCCATTGTGTTTTTGCTCACCGCCCCCTCAATGGGCCAATCTGTTGGCCCGTTGATGGCCCAGATGTGGCTTGCCTCATCTGCCCCACGTTTGCCATCAATATGCCATCATTGCCATCAGCACGCCATAAAAAGGCCAACAGAGGCCCATTACCTGTCCCTTTAAGGCAGGTTGTATATATGCCCGTCGTTTGCCCTCAATACGCCATAATTAATATTTTAAGCTGTTGTTAGAATGCTTTATTCCTTTTGATGTGTATTTTTTTTACTTTTGATCTATTAACCTTTTGACTAGAAACTCTATTGCGAATCATTAATAATCAAAACAGGCGTGGTATGATTTTGTTTTAGATTGATTGCCAAAATGATCCATTTTTTCTCTAGAATTCATTACAATAAAATAAACTAGACACAACTGTTGTTTAACTTGTAATTCCATAATAGTTCTAATGAATCACACAAAATGGAAAGGTCAGGTCCAAAAGCATATACATATAAGTTCACTGTGTATTTCTTTCATCATGTTCATTTCTTGTAAGTTCATCAGTCTTCAGTCTCGTATATCTTGTTCCTTTTCCGTCTTCTGTAAACATAATGAACAAATCAACAATGGTCAATAATTAATACTTTTCTCAACGCAACATAATGGTCATTTATGTTATAATTGTCATGCAATATTTGCTATATAGATTCTGATGAAAACTAGCTACATGTATAAAAGAATGCTTTCAATTTTTTTATTAACAAAATAAAACCAAAACAAAAATGTGTTGGGACTATTCTTTATTTATAAAATATCATTTAAAAATATCTCTATAACTTACATTTGATAACAGCATCTTTCTTTGAAAGGTGTTTTCTTTATGATCCTACATCTGCTTCAATCTTTGATTGTTTCACCTTCTGTAACAAATCCTACTGTAAAATAAAATTAAATTTGATAACCTCTGAAATGAATGTGGGCTTGACTTTAATAAATTTAATACAACAAATTGAAAATGATAGTACCGTAAGACATTATCATGATCATTAGAAAAATCATTTTTAAAATTGCAAAATTATAAATATAACATGTATACCAAATACAGACTTTAATGATATATTCATCAAGTTCAATTAAATAGTATTAATGTATTTAATTAAGTTAAAATTAATAATACTTACATGTAAATTCTAAAAAAAATCCTAATAAACTTCTTGTAAAATTTGCGCCTGACTGTGTGTAAAATGCAAGAAGGAATTGACTAAAGTTCAAGTATCTTGTTAACGTGGAACTCAGCTGGAAGTCTTGTGTGGTGGTAATACAACCATGACCATGGCATGAACTCTGGCATTGATTAGTCTTGCAGATGGTGTAATTTTCAAAGATCAAGTAATAAATAAAGATTATGATCATATCAAAACAAAATATTTTGTCATTTAGTAAAAATGGGGTTGTAGGTTTTATGTAATGTTTTGTTTGTGTATAAAATAAATATTAATTATAATATTTAAAATAATTCTAAATGGATTAAAATTAATAGTCATATTATCATTTTTGTAACAGTTAACCTTTTTAATGCTTCGATCTTCATAATAAGATTATTATTGGATACAGAAAACAAGTTATAAACCTTTAATTTAAACCAATTAAGCAATTAATGCAAGTTAGATTTTTAGCATAATATGGGCCATTAATGGCCCATTTGCACCAAAAACATGTATTGGTATCTAAGTAGTGGCCCAATCATGGCCCATTAGGAACAATCCAACCGATGGCGACCAATTACTGGGCCACAAATGGCCCGGTACTAGCTCGCCATTGCCATCAGTTAGCCAACAGTGCCATCTGTAAACCAGCAGTGGGCCATTAGTACCTTGCTATCTGGGAATAGCGTATTGGCTTTACAATGGCTTTTCCATAGGGGGGGTACCCTGGTTTTCGATTTTTTTGAAAATTGATCTTACTCGAATTTTAATTTCTTTGGCACAGAACCTTTGTGTTGACATGCATATGTTTATTTTTAGCCAATAAAAAATTGGGGTTCGTGCGGCGTTTATGTGCGTAATTTTTGGTCGAAAAAAGGGGGGTGCTTTTTTAACGTTATTTTAATTGCACATTTTTACATTATTATGAGCGCATAGGTGACTTCAGAATTTCTTTGCCAGTATTACCCAAAAGCTTGCTTGGTGCTATATTTAGAAACAACAAATATATCAACCAATGGAAATCATTTCTGTATTTTCTCCTACGCTTTATGTTGGGTTCAAAAACTTACCGGTGACCGGGATTTGCTAATGCGCAATTGTAACCATTAGGGTTAGGGGTTAGCATATTAAGAAAAAGTAAGGGTTAGGGTAAGTACAAAATCATGCAATTAGGGTTAGGGTCGATGAAAACACAAAATAAGGGGTAGGGGTTAGTTCAAAGAAATACAGTTCAGGTAAAGGATAGTACAAAAACGTACAATTAGGGTTAGTTTTAGTATAAAACACACAATTAGGGTTAGGGGTTAGCATATTAAGATAGAGTTAGGCTAGGGTTAGTATAAAATCATACAATTAGGGTTAGTGTCGATGGAAACACAAACTATCGGGTAGGGGTTAGTACAAAGAGATACAGTTCAGGTAAAGAATAGTACAAAAACGTACAGTTATGGATATGATTAGTGTAAAACATAATTAGGGTTACGTTAGGTATAAAACACACAATTAGGGTTAGGGGTTAACATATTAAGATATAGTTAGGCTAGGGTTAGTCCAAAATCATACAATTAGGGTTAGGGTCGATGAAAACACAATATGAGGGGTAGGGGCTTGTACAAAGAGATATACTTCAGGAAAAGGTTAGTAAAAAAACGTACAAATAGGGTTAAAGTAAGTGAAAAACATATAATTAGGGTAAGGTTTAGTATATAACTCACAATTAGGGTTAGGGGTTAGCATATTAAGATAAAGTTAGGGTAAGGGTTAATACAAAATCATATATTTACGGTTAGGGTCGATAAAAACACAACATATGTGGTTGGGGTTAGTACAAAGAGATACAGTTCAGGTAAAGGATAGTAAAAAAATGTACAATTAGGGTAAGTTTTAGTATAAAACACACAATTAGGGTTAGGGGTTAGCATATTAAGCTACAGTTAGGCTAGGGTTGGTACAAAATCATACAATTAGGGTTAGTGTCGATGGAAACACAAACTAACAGGTAGGGGTTAGTACAAAGAGATACAGTTTAGGTAAAGAATAGTACAAAAACGTACAATTAGGGTTACGGTTAAGGTATGTGAAAACACAAATTAGTGGTAGGGGTTGGACCAAAACGATACATTTATGGTAAGGATTAGTACAAAAACATACAATTAGGTTTAGGGTTAGTGGAAAACATACAATTAGGGTAAGGTTTAGTATATAACTCACAATTAGGGTTAGGGGTTAGCATATTAAGATAAAGTTAGGGTAAGGGTTAATACAAAATCATATATTTACGGTTAGGGTCGATAAAAACACAACATATGCGGTTGGGGTTAGTACAAAGAGATACAGTTCAGGTAAAGGATAGTAAAAAAATGTACAATTAGGGTAAGTTTTAGTATAAAACACACAATTAGGGTTAGGGGTTAGCATATTAAGCTACAGTTAGGCTAGGGTTGGTACAAAATCATACAATTAGGGTTAGTGTCGATGGAAACACAAACTAACAGGTAGGGGTTAGTACAAAGAGATACAGTTTAGGTAAAGAATAGTACAAAAACGTACAATTAGGGTTACGGTTAAGGTATGTGAAAACACAAATTAGTGGTAGGGGTTGGACCAAAACGATACATTTATGGTAAGGATTAGTACAAAAACATACAATTAGGTTTAGGGTTAGTGGAAAACATACAATTAGGGTAAGGGTAAGTATAAAACACAAAATTAGGGTTAGGGGTTAGCATTTTATGATATACTTAGGGTAAGGGTAAGTACAAAATCAGAATATTAGGGTAAGGGTCTATGAAAACATAAAATAAAGGGTAGGGGTTAGTACAAAGAGATAAATTTCAGGTTAAGGTTAGTACAAAAACGTACAAATAGGGTAAGAGTTAGTGAAAAACATATAATAAGGGTTAGGTTTAGTATAAAACTCACAATTACGGTTAGGGGTTAGCATATTAAGATAAAGTTAGGGTAAGGGTTAATACAAAATCATATATTTAGGGTTAGGGTCGATAAAAACACAAAATAAGGGGTAGGGGTTAGTACAAATAAATACAGTTCAGGTAAAGGATAGTACAAAAACGTACAATTAGGGTTATGATTAGTGTAAAACATACAATTAGGGTAAGGGGTTAGCATATTAAGCTACAGTTAGGCTAGGGTTGGTACAAAATCATACAATTAGGGTTAGTGTCGATGGAAACACAAACTAACAGGTAGGGGTTAGTACAAAGAGATACAGTTTAGGTAAAGAATAGTACAAAAACGTACAATTAGGGTTACGGTTAAGGTATGTGAAAACACAAATTAGTGGTAGGGGTTGGACCAAAACGATACATTTATGGTAAGGATTAGTACAAAAACATACAATTAGGTTTAGGGTTAGTGGAAAACATACAATTAGGGTAAGGGTAAGTATAAAACACAAAATTAGGGTTAGGGGTTAGCATTTTATGATATACTTAGGGTAAGGGTAAGTACAAAATCAGAATATTAGGGTAAGGGTCAATGAAAACATAAAATAAAGGGTAGGGGTTAGTACAAAGAGATAAATTTCAGGTTAAGGTTAGTACAAAAACGTACAAATAGGGTAAGAGTTAGTGAAAAACATATAATAAGGGTTAGGTTTAGTATAAAACTCACAATTACGGTTAGGGGTTAGCATATTAAGATAAAGTTAGGGTAAGGGTTAATACAAAATCATATATTTAGGGTTAGGGTCGATAAAAACACAAAATAAGGGGTAGGGGTTAGTACAAATAAATACAGTTCAGGTAAAGGATAGTACAAAAACGTACAATTAGGGTTATGATTAGTGTAAAACATATAATTAGTGTTAGGTTTAGTATAAAACACACAAATAGGGTTAGGGGTTAGCATATTAAGATACAGTTAGGGTTAGGATAAGTACAAAATTATGCAATTATGGTTAGGGTCGATGAAAGCACAAACTAAGGGGTAGGGGTTAGTACAAAGAGATACAGTTCAGGTAAAGGATATTACAAAAACGTACAATTAGGGTTAGTTTTAGTATAATACACACAATTAGGGTTAGGGGTTAGCATATTAAGATACAGTTAGGGTTAGGATAAGTACAAAATTATGCAATTATGGTTAGGGTCGATGAAAGCACAAACTAAGGGGTAGGAGTTAGTACAAAGAGATACAGTTCAGGTAAAGGATAGTAAAAAAAAACGTACAATTAGGGTTATGATTAGTGTAAAACATAATTAGGGTTAGGTTTAGTATAAAACACACAATTAGGGTTAGGGGTTAGCATATTAAGATACAGTTAGGCTAAGGTTAGTCCAAAATCATAAAATTAGGTTAAGTGTCGATAAAAACACAAAATAAGGGGTTGGGGTTAGTACAAAGAGATATAGTTCAGGTAAAGGATAGTACAAAAACGTACAATTAGTGTTAGTTTTAGTATAAAACACACAATTAGGGTTAGGGGTTAGCATACTAAGCTACAGTTAGGCTAGGGTTAGTACAAAATCATACAATTAGGGTTAGTGTCGATGGAAACACAAACTAACGGGTAGGGGTTAGTACAAAGAGATACAGTTTAGATAAAGAATAGTACAAAAACGTACAATTAGGGTTACGGTTAAGGTCTGTGAAAACACAAATTAGTGGTAGGGGTTGGACCAAAACGATATATTTATGGTAAGGATTAGTACAAAAACATTCAATTAGGTTTAGGGTTAGTGGAAAACATACAATTAGGGTTAGGGTAAGTATAAAACACAAAAGTAGGGTTAGGGGTTAGCATTTTAGGATATACTTAGGGTTAGGGTTAGTACAAAATCAGAATGTTAGGGTAAGGGTCTATGAAAACATAAAATAAAGGGTAGGGGTTATTACAAAGAGATAAATTTCAGGTTAAGGTTAGTACAAAAACGTACAAATAGGGTAAGAGTTAGTGAAAAAACATATAATTAGGGTTAGGTTCAGTATAAAACACACAATAAGGGTTAGGGGTTAGCATAATAAGATACACTTAGGGTTAGGGTTAGTACAAAATCATACAATTAGGGTTAAGGTCGGATAAAACACAATATGAGGTGTAGGGGCTAGTACAAAGAGATATACTTCAGGTAAAGGTTAGTAAAAAAACGTACAAATAGGGTTAAAGTAAGTGAAAAACATATAATTAGGGTTAGGTTTAGTATAAAACTCACAATTAGGGTTAGGGGTTAGCATATTAAGATAAAGTTAGGGTAAGGGTTAATACAAAATCATATATTTAGGGTTAGGGTCGATAAAAACACAAAATAAGGGGTAGGGGTTAGTACAAATAGATACAGTTCAGGTAAAGGATTGTACAAAAACGTACAATTAGGGCTATGATTAGTGTAAAACATATAATTAGGGTTAGGTTTAGTATAAAACACACAATTAGGGTTAGGGGTTAGCATATTAAGATACAGTTAGGGTTAGGATAAGTACAAAATCATGCAATTATGGTTAGGGTCGATGAAAGCACAAAGTAAGGGGTAGGGGTTCGTACAAAGAGATACAGTTCAGGTAAAGGATAGTACAAAAACGTACAATTACGGTTAGTTTTAGTATAAAACACACGATTTGGGTTAGGGGTTAGCATATTAAGATACAGTTAGGCTAGGGTTAGTACAAAATCATACAATTAGGGTCGGTGTCGATGGAAACACAAACTAACGGGTAAGGGTTTGTACAAAGAGATACATTCAGGTAAAGGTTAGTACAAAAACGTACAATTATGGTTATGGTTAGGGTCTGTGAAAACACAAAATTAGTGGTACGGGTTGGACCAAAACGATACATTTATCGTAAGGGTTAGTTCAAAAACATACAATTAGGGTTAGGGTTAGTGTAAAACCCACAATTAGCGTTAGGGGTTAGCACATTAAGATACACTTAGGGTTAGGGTTAATACAAAATCATACAATTAGGGTTAAGGTCGATGAAAACACAAAAAGAGGGGTAGGGGTTTGTTAAAAGAGATATAGTTCAGGTAAAAGTTAGTACAAACTGTTCAAATAGGGTTAAGGTTAGTGAAAACATATTATTAGTGCTAGGTTTAATATAAAACACACAATTAGGGTTAGGGATTGGTATTTTAAGATACAGTTAGGGTTAGTGTTACAGTCCCTAAATGGTAAAAGCTTCCCAATCTATAGTAAATGGGGGATCGTAAATGGGGATGGGGATGGGGATGGTGAATGGTAAATGGTATATGGGGAATAGTATAGTGTATTGGGATGGTGTATGGGGAATAGTATCGTGTATGGGGATGGGGATCGTAAATGGGGATGGTAAATGGGGAATGGGGATGGTAAATGGTAAATCGAATTTGATTGGTCTACCGAATGGTAAATGGGGATGGCAAATGATATAATAATAGAATAATTGTAAATTTATTTGTTCATTTTTACTGATGATGATACGGTAGATGTATGTTGCATTAAATATATAAAACGTTTATATTTATATTACTACGTGTACACGAGGACGATTAACGTAATAGTTGTTTTGTTTGTTGAGTGTATGAAAATAACTTTATACATTAAATCAAGAAATTCCTTGATTAAAGACAATTTTCATATTACATTTTCAATAACGGCATTTTTTCGATAAATTCGTAAAGATATTGTATCTTTCATTTGAATACAACTATTTATAAAAATAAGATATATAACTGAAATAAATGAAAGAATTTTATAAACGAAATGTCCAAGATCAAATAAATTGTGACGTACATTCATGACATTTCGCCGTATATATATTTGTATAATGAAAACAATGAAAAATTGTTTACATTAAGATTTTAATTCTGAGCATTTTAGTTAATATTGAATAATAATATATAGCATTTAAGAAAAAAGCAACGATAATACACCTGATATGTTTTTCTATTAGATTTAAAAACTTTTATGCCCAGAAAAATTGAAAATATACATAGCCATATGCATAAATGTATCAATTATTTCGAAAATAAGGTCCATAGTTAAGAAACTATAATGAAAATTGGTTTGCATAGGAGTATTTAGATCACACTTGCAAGTTTTATATGTAAAATATTAGTTACTCAAGTAAAAACTGATATTTGAGCTGCAAATTATATGCCGGCTTAATAAAATTGACAAGAAATTGATTGCGAAACAAGTTTTTTCATTAGATTTGAAACATATATGCTAAGATAAGTTGAAAATATACATAGCCATATGCATAAATGTATCAATTATTTCAAAAATAAGGTCCATAGTTTATGAAACTATAATGAAAATTGGTTTGCATAGGAGGATTTAGATCACACTTGCAAGTTTTATATGTAAAATATTAGTTACTCAAGTAAAAACTGATATTTGAGCTGCAAATTATATGCCGGCTTAATAAAATTGACAAGAAATTGATTGCGAAACAAGTTTTTTCATTAGATTTGAAACATATATGTTAAGATAAGTTGAAAATATACATAGCCATATGCATAAATGTATCAATTATTTCAAAAATAAGGTCCATAGTTTATGAAACTATAATGAAAATTGGTTTGTATGGGTGTATTTAGATCACACTTGCAAGTTTTATATGTAAATAATTAGTTACTCAAGTAAAAACTGATATTTGAGCTCCAAATTATATGCCGGCTTAATAAAATTGACAAGAAATTGATTGCGAAACAAGTTTTTTCATTAGATTTGAAACATATATGCTAAGATAAGTTGAAAATATACATAGCCATGTGAACACATGCATCAATTATTTCAAAAATAAGGTTCATAGTTAAGAAACTATAATGAAAATTGGTTTGCATAGGAGTATTTAGATCACACTTGCAAGTTTTATATGTAGAATATTAGCTACTCAAGTAAAAACTGATATTTGAGCTCCAAATTATATGCTGGCTTAATAAAATTGACAAGAAATTGATTGCGAAGCAATTTTTTTTATTAGATTTCAAACATATATGCAAAGATAAGTTGAAAATATACATAGCCATGTGCACACATGTATCAATTATTTCAAAAATAAGGTTCATAGTTAAGAAACTATAACATGTATAATGAAAATTGGTATGCATAGGAGTATTTAGATCACACTTGCAAGTTTTATATGTAAAATATTACTTACTCAAGTAAAATTAAACTGATATTTGAGCTCCAAATTATATGCCGGCTTTATAAAATTGACAAGACATTGATTGCGAAACAAGTTTTTTCATTAGATTCGAAACAAAGATGCTAAGATAAGTTGAAAATATACATAGCCATGTGCATACATGTATCAATTATTTCGAAAATAAGGTTCATAGTTAAGAAACTATAATGAAAATTGGTTTGCATAGGAGTATTTAGATCACACTTGCAAGTTTTATATGTAAAATATTAGTTACTCAAGTAAAAACTGATATTTGAGCTGCAAATTATATGCCGGCTTAATAAAATTGACAAGAAATTGATTGCGAAACAAGTTTTTTCATTAGATTTAAAACATATATGCTAAGATAAATTGAAAATATACATAGCCATATGCATAAATGTATCAATTATTTCAAAAATAAGGTCCATAGTTTATGAAACTATAATGAAAATTGGTTTGCATAGGAGGATTTAGATCACACTTGCAAGTTTTATATGTAAAATATTAGTTACTCAAGTAAAAACTGATATTTGAGCTGCAAATTATATGCCGGCTTAATAAAATTGACAAGAAATTGATTGCGAAACAAGTTTTTTCATTAGATTTGAAACATATATGTTAAGATAAGTTGAAAATATACATAGCCATATGCATAAATGTATCAATTATTTCAAAAATAAGGTCCATAGTTTATGAAACTATAATGAAAATTGGTTTGTATGGGAGTATTTAGATCACACTTGCAAGTTTTATATGTAAATAATTAGTTACTCAAGTAAAAACTGATATTTGAGCTCCAAATTATATGCCGGCTTAATAAAATTGACAAGAAATTGATTGCGAAACAAGTTTTTTCATTAGATTTGAAACATATATGCTAAGATAAGTTGAAAATATACATAGCCATGTGAACACATGCATCAATTATTTCAAAAATAAGGTTCATAGTTAAGAAACTATAATGAAAATTGGTTTGCATAGGAGTATTTAGATCACACTTGCAAGTTTTATATGTAGAATATTAGCTACTCAAGTAAAAACTGATATTTGAGCTCCAAATTATATGCTGGCTTAATAAAATTGACAAGAAATTGATTGCGAAACAAGTTTTTTATTAGATTTCAAACATATATGCAAAGATAAGTTGAAAATATACATAGCCATGTGCACACATGTATCAATTATTTCAAAAATAAGGTTCATAGTTAAGAAACTATAACATGTATAATGAAAATTGGTATGCATAGGAGTATTTAGATCACACTTGCAAGTTTTATATGTAAAATATTACTTACTCAAGTAAAATTAAACTGATATTTGAGCTCCAAATTATATGCCAGCTTTATAAAATTGACAATACATTGATTGCGAAACAAGTTTTTTCATTAGATTCGAAACAAAGATGCTAAGATAAGTTAAAAATATACATAGCGTGAGTGAGTGAGTGAGTTGGTGTTTTACGCCCGTGCAACGCTATATAGGTTATTTACAGGCGATGAACATGAAAGGGATGATAAAATGAACATGAAATGATGATGATAAATGAAATATGGGGTGGGGTGGAAACAAAGGACCGGTAAATTTTGAAGAACCACAGAAAAAGGGGAGAGGTGGGTAGGGGCGGAAAATTTAGCCTATGTGGTGCACTACTGGGCGGTCCACAAAGGGGTCTTTTACGTGCATGAAGCGTGGCACTCTCCACACACGTTGGCCCACTATGGTCGGCGGTCAGGGTTTCCGTATTATAGACCTGACAACCCCCGCGGACGAGGGCTACCCTATTCAGCCACCTAGGGTACACACTTGGTCGCTCTGTGGGCTGAGCACTGACCCGATGTCAGAATCCCAAGACCCTTAGTCGCCTCTTACGACAAGCTAGGCTCTGCTGCGGGAAATATACATAGCCATGTGCATACATGTATCAATTATTTTTAAAATAAGGTTCATAGTTAAGAAACTATAATGAAAATTGGTTTGCATAGGAGTATTAAGATTACACTTGCAATTGTTATATGTAAAATATTAGTTACTTAAGTAAAAACTGATATTTGAGCTCCAAATTATATGCCGGCTTAATAAAATTGACAAGACATTGATTGCGAAACAAGTTTTTTCATTACATTTGAAACATATATGCTAAGATAAGTTGAAAATATACAAAGGCATGTGCACAAATGTATCAATTATTTCAAAAATAAGGTCCATAGTTAAGAAACTATAATGAAAATAGGTTTGCATAGGAGGATTTAGATCACACTTGCAAGTTTTATATGTATAATATGACTTACTCAAGTAAAAACTGATATTATATGCCGGCTTAATAAAATTGACAAGAAATTGATTGCGAAACGAGTTTTTTCATTAGATTTGAAACATATATGCTAAGATAAGTTGAAAATATACATAGCCATATGCATAAATGTATCAATTATTTCAAAAATAAGGTTCATAGTTAAGAAACTATTATCAAAATTGGTTTGCATAGGATTATTAAGATTACACTTGCAATTGTTATAATATGTGAAATATTCGTTACTCAAATAAAAACTGATATTTGAGCTCCAAATCATATGCCATCTTAATATAATTGACAAGAAATTGATTGCGAAACAAGTTTTTTCATTAGATTTGAAACATATATGCTAAGATAAGTTGAAAATATACATAGCCATGTGAACACATGCATCAATTATTTCAAAAATAAGGTTCATAGTTAAGAAACTATAATGAAAATTGGTTTGCATAGGAGTATTTAGATCACACTTGCAAGTTTTATATGTAGAATATTAGCTACTCAAGTAAAAACTGATATTTGAGCTCCAAATTATATGCTGGCTTAATAAAATTGACAAGAAATTGATTGCGAAACAAGTTTTTTTATTAGATTTCAAACATATATGCAAAGATAAGTTGAAAATATACATAGCCATGTGCACACATGTATCAATTATTTCAAAAATAAGGTTCATAGTTAAGAAACTATAACATGTATAATGAAAATTGGTATGCATAGGAGTATTTAGATCACACTTGCAAGTTTTATATGTAAAATATTACTTACTCAAGTAAAATTAAACTGATATTTGAGCTCCAAATTATATGCCGGCTTTATAAAATTGACAAGACATTGATTGTGAAACAAGTTTTTTCATTAGATTCGAAACAAAGATGCTAAGATAAGTTGAAAATATACATAGCCATGTGCATACATGTATCAATTATTTCGAAAATAAGGTTCATAGTTAAGAAACTATAATGAAAATTGGTTTGCATAGGAGTATTTAGATCACACTTGCAAGTTTTATATGTAAAATATTAGTTACTCAAGTAAAAACTGATATTTGAGCTGCAAATTATATGCCGGCTTAATAAAATTGACAAGAAATTGATTGCGAAACAAGTTTTTTCATTAGATTTGAAACATATATGCTAAGATAAGTTGAAAATATACATAGCCATATGCATAAATGTATCAATTATTTCAAAAATAAGGTCCATAGTTTATGAAACTATAATGAAAATTGGTTTGCATAGGAGGATTTAGATCACACTTGCAAGTTTTATATGTAAAATATTAGTTACTCAAGTAAAAACTGATATTTGAGCTGCAAATTATATGCCGGCTTAATAAAATTGACAAGAAATTGATTGCGAAACAAGTTTTTTCATTAGATTTGAAACATATATGTTAAGATAAGTTGAAAATATACATAGCCATATGCATAAATGTATCAATTATTTCAAAAATAAGGTCCATAGTTTATGAAACTATAATGAAAATTGGTTTGTATGGGAGTATTTAGATCACACTTGCAAGTTTTATATGTAAATAATTAGTTACTCAAGTAAAAACTGATATTTGAGCTCCAAATTATATGCCGGCTTAATAAAATTGACAAGAAATTGATTGCGAAACAAGTTTTTTCATTAGATTTGAAACATATATGCTAAGATAAGTTGAAAATATGCATAGCCATGTGAACACATGCATCAATTATTTCAAAAAGAAGGTTCATAGTTAAGAAACTATAACATGTATAATGAAAATTGGTTTGCATAGGAGTATTTAGATCACACTTGCAAGTTTTATATGTAGAATATTAGCTACTCAAGTAAAAACTATTATTTGAGCTCCAAATTATATGCTGGCTTAATAAAATTGACAAGAAATTGATTGCGAAACAAGTTTTTTTATTAGATTTCAAACATATATGCAAAGATAAGTTGAAAATATACATAGCCATGTGCACACATGTATCAATTATTTCAAAAATAAGGTTCATAGTTAAGAAACTATAACATGTATAATGAAAATTGGTATGCATAGGAGTATTTAGATCACACTTGCAAGTTTTATATGTAAAACATTACTTACTCAAGTAAAATTAAACTGATATTTGAGCTCCAAATTATATGCCAGCTTTATAAAATTGACAATACATTGATTGCGAAACAAGTTTTTTCATTAGATTCGAAACAAAGATGCTAAGATAAGTTGAAAATATACATAGCCATGTGCATACATGTATCAATTATTTTTAAAATAAGGTTCATAGTTTATGAAACTATAATGAAAATTGGTTTGCATAGGAGGATTTAGATCACACTTGCAAGTTTTATATGTAAAATATTAGTTACTCAAGTAAAAACTGATATTTGAGCTGCAAATTATATGCCGGCTTAATAAAATTGACAAGAAATTGATTGCGAAACAAGTTTTTTCATTAGATTTGAAACATATATGTTAAGATAAGTTGAAAATATACATAGCCATATGCATAAATGTATCAATTATTTCAAAAATAAGGTCCATAGTTTATGAAACTATAATGAAAATTGGTTTGTATGGGAGTATTTAGATCACACTTGCAAGTTTTATATGTAAATAATTAGTTACTCAAGTAAAAACTGATATTTGAGCTCCAAATTATATGCCGGCTTAATAAAATTGACAAGAAATTGATTGCGAAACAAGTTTTTTCATTAGATTTGAAACATATATGCTAAGATAAGTTGAAAATATGCATAGCCATGTGAACACATGCATCAATTATTTCAAAAATAAGGTTCATAGTTAAGAAACTATAACATGTATAATGAAAATTGGTTTGCATAGGAGTATTTAGATCACACTTGCAAGTTTTATATGTAGAATATTAGCTACTCAAGTAAAAACTATTATTTGAGCTCCAAATTATATGCTGGCTTAATAAAATTGACAAGAAATTGATTGCGAAACAAGTTTTTTTATTAGATTTCAAACATATATGCAAAGATAAGTTGAAAATATACATAGCCATGTGCACACATGTATCAATTATTTCAAAAATAAGGTTCATAGTTAAGAAACTATAACATGTATAATGAAAATTGGTATGCATAGGAGTATTTAGATCACACTTGCAAGTTTTATATGTAAAATATTACTTACTCAAGTAAAATTAAACTGATATTTGAGCTCCAAATTATATGCCAGCTTTATAAAATTGACAATACATTGATTGCGAAACAAGTTTTTTCATTAGATTCGAAACAAAGATGCTAAGATAAGTTGAAAATATACATAGCCATGTGCATACATGTATCAATTATTTTTAAAATAAGGTTCATAGTTAAGAAACTATAATGAAAATTGGTTTGCATTGGAGTATTAAGATTACACTTGCAATTGTTATATGTAAAATA
Organism: Arcuatula senhousia; assembly: GCA_963971305.1. Classification (NCBI taxonomy): domain Eukaryota; kingdom Metazoa; phylum Mollusca; class Bivalvia; order Mytilida; family Mytilidae; genus Arcuatula; species Arcuatula senhousia. The sequence continues at coordinate 48,573,042 of OZ020314.1, forward strand.
TTAGTTACTTAAGTAAAAACTGATATTTGAGCTCCAAATTATATGCCGGCTTAATAAAATTGACAAGACATTGATTGCGAAACAAGTTTTTTCATTACATTTGAAACATATATGCTAAGATAAGTTGAAAATATACAAAGGCATGTGCACAAATGTATCAATTATTTCAAAAATAAGGTCCATAGTTAAGAAACTATAATGAAAATTGGTTTGCATAGGAGGATTTAGATCACACTTGCAAGTTTTATATGTATAATATTACTTACTCAAGTAAAAACTGATATTATATGCCGGCTTAATAAAATTGACAAGAAATTGATTGCGAAACGAGTTTTTTCATTAGATTTGAAACATATATGCTAAGATAAGTTGAAAATATACATAGCCATATGCATAAATGTATCAATTATTTCAAAAATAAGGTTCATAGTTAAGAAACTATTATCAAAATTGGTTTGCATAGGATTATTAAGATTACACTTGCAATTGTTATAATATGTAAAATATTCGTTACTCAAATAAAAACTGATATTTGAGCTCCAAATCATATGCCATCTTAATATAATTGACAAGAAATTGATTGCGAAACAAGTTTTTTCATTAGATTTGAAACATATATATGCATGCAAATAGATAAACTAAAAATATAAATATGTTGACTTTTATACAGGTTATGCCTAGACCTATATGTCATTCATTGGATGTAATTAGAAAAGTTCAAGATCAATTTTTACTAAAAAGTTGTGTAATATATTATAATTATTATTATAGACATTATAATTATGTTTCTGAGATTTTGAATAACATGGTTTCATTAAAAGATGATAACAACAGCTTAAGTTATTACTAAAATGAAGCATTTTCAATTAATATTTAATATTGAAAATATTAAAATGCGATAGTAAATTTTGTGTTATGAAAATAAGTTATAGTTATTATTTCTATGTCACGCGTATATTATTATATACATGTAAACTAAATAAAAACATTAATAGATATTTATACTATTAAATATCGTGATAATTTCCTTAAGACAAATTAATACATGTATTATCGATAATAATAAACAATTGCATTATGGCTATGGGGAATATAGAATGGTAAATGGGGATGGGGATGGTAAATCGTGTATGGGCATGGGGACGCGAATGGTACATGGTGTATGGGGATGGGGATGGTACATGGTGTATGGGGAAGGAAATAGTATATGGTGTATGGGGATGGTAAATGGTGTGAAGGTAAATGGGGAGAGAGGGAAGCTTTTACCATACAGGTACTCTAGTACAAAATCATACAATTAGGGTTAGGGTCGATGAAAACAAAAAAATAAAGGGTAGGGGTTAGTACAAAGAGTTAGTACACAATTAGGGTCAGGGGTTAGCATATTAAGATACACTTAGGATTAGGGTTAGTACAAAATCATACATAACACAAAATTTGGGGTAGGGGTTGGACCAAAAAAATACAATTATGGTAAAGGTTAGTACAAAAACGTACAAATAGGGTTATTAGTGTAAAACATATAATTAGGGTTGGGTTTTGTATAAAACTCACAATGAGGGCTAGGGGTTAGCATATTAAGATACAGTTAGGGTAAGGGTTAGTACAAAATCACACAATTAGGGTTAGGGTAGAAAAAAACACAAAAAGGGGTAGGGGTTAGTACAAAGAGACACAGTTCAGGTAAAGGATAGTACAAAAACGTACAATTAGGGTTATGATTAGTGTAAAACATATAATCAAGGTTAGGTTTTGTATAAAACACACAATTAGGGTCAGTGGTTAGCATATTAAGATACACTTAGGGTTAGGGTTAGTACAAAATCAAAGAATAAGAAATCATAGAATAGGTAAGGGTCGATGAAACACAAAATAAGGGGTAGGGGTTAATTTAAAGAAATACAGTTCAGGTAAAGGATAGTACAAAAACGTACATTTAGGGTTAGGGTTAGTGTAAAACATATAATTAGGGTTAGGTTTAGTATAAAACACACAATTAGGGTAAAGGGTTAGCATATTAAGATACAGTTAGGGTTAGGGTTAGTACAAATCCTAAAATTTGGGTTAGGTTCGATGAAAACACAAAAAAAAAGGGTAGGGTTAGTACAAAGAAATACAGTTCAGGTAAAGGTTAGTACAAAAACGTACAAATAGGGTAAGAGTTAGTGAAAAACATATAATTAGGGTTAGGTTCAGTATAAAACACACCATTAGGGCTAGAGGTAAGCATAATAAGTTAAGTTAGGGTAAGGGTAAGTAGAAAATCATGCAATTAGGGTTAGGGTGGATGAAAACACAAAATGAGGGGCAGGGGTTAGTACAAAGAGATACAGTTCCGGTAAAGGATAGTACAAAAACGTACAATTAGGGTTATGATTAGTGTAAAACATATAATTAGGGTTAGGTTTAGTATAAAACACACAATTAGGATTAGGGGCTAGCATATAAAGATACAGTAAGGGTTAGGGTAAGTACAAAATCATGCAATTAGGGTTAGGGTCGATGAAAACACAAAATAAGGGGTAGGGGTTAGTTCAAAGAAATACAGTTCAGGTAAAGGATAGTACAAAAACGTACAATTAGGGTTAGTTTTAGTATAAAACACAAAAAAAAAGGGTAGGGTTAGTACAAAGAAATACAGTTCAGGTAAAGGTTAGTACAAAAACGTACAAATAGGGTAAGAGTTAGTGAAAAACATATAATTAGGGTTAGGTTCAGTATAAAACACACAATTAGGGCTAGAGGTAAGCATAATAAGTTAAGTTAGGGTAAGGGTAAGTAGAAAATCATGCAATTAGGGTTAGGGTGGATGAAAACACAAAATGAGGGGTAGGGGTTAGTACAAAGAGATACAGTTCCGGTAAAGGATAGTACAAAAACGTACAATTAGGGTTATGATTAGTGTAAAACATATAATTAGGGTTAGGTTTAGTATAAAACACACAATTAGGATTAGGGGTTAGCATATAAAGATACAGTAAGGGTTAGGGTAAGTACAAAATCATGCAATTAGGGTTAGGGTCGATGAAAACACAAAATAAGGGGTAGGGGTTAGTTCAAAGAAATACAGTTCAGGTAAAGGATAGTACAAAAACGTACAATTAGGGTTAGTTTTAGTATAAAACACACAATTAGGGTTAGGGGTTATCATATTAAGATAGAGTTAGGCTAGGGTTAGTATAAAATCATACAATTAGGGTTAGTGTCGATGGAAACACAAACTATCAAGTAAAGGTTTGTACAAAAACGTACAATTAGGGTTACGGTTAGGGTCTGTGAAAACACAAAATTAGTGGTAGGGTTTGGACCAAAACGATACATTTATGGTAAGGATTAGTACAAAAACATACAATTAGGGTAAGGGTAACTATAAAACACAAAATTAGGGTTATGTTTTAGCATTTTAGGATACACCTAGGGTAAGGGTTAGTACAAAATCAGACAATTAGGGTAAGGGTCTATGAAAACATAAAATAAAGGGTAGGGGCTAGTACAAAGAGGTAAAGTTCAGGTAAAGGTTACAAAAACGTACAAATAGGGTTAGAGTTAGTGAAAAACATATAATTAGGGTTAGGTTCAGTATAAAACACGTAATTAGGGTTAGGGGTTAGCATAATAAGATACACTTAGGGTTTAGGTTAGTACAAAATCATACAATTAGGGTTGGGGTCGATGAAAACACAATATGAGGGGTAGGGGCTTGTACAAAGAGATATACTGCAGGAAAAGGTTAGTAAAAAACGTACAAAAAGGGTTAAAGTAAGTGAAAAACAAATAATTAGGGTTAGGTTTAGTATAAAACTGACAATTAGGGTTAGGGGTTAGCATATTAAGATAAAGTAAGGGTAAGGGTTAGAACAAAATCATACATTTAGGGTTAGGGTCGATAAAAACACAAAATAAGGGATAGGGGTTAGTACAAAGAGATACAGTTCAGGTAAAGAATAGTACAAAAACGTACAGTTATGGTTATGATTAGTGTAAAACATAATTAGGGTTAGGTTAAGTATAAAACACACAATTAGGGTTAGGGGTTAACATATTAAGATATCGTTAGGCTAGGGTTAGTCCAAAATCATACAATTAGGTTAAGTGTCGATAAAAACACAATATAAGGGGTTGGGGTTAGTACAAAGAGATACAGTTCAGGTAAAGGATAGTACAAAAACGTACAATCAGGGTTAGTTTTAGTATAAAACACACAATTAGGGTTAGGGGTTAGCATATTAAGCTAAAGTTAGGCTAGGGTTAGTACAAAATTATACAATTAGGGTTAGTGTCGATGGAAACACAAACTATCGGGTAGGGGTTAGTACAAAGAGATACAGTTCAGTTAAAGAATAGTACAAAAACGTACAATTACGGTTAAGGTCTGTGAAAACACAAATTAGTGGTAGGGGTTGGACCAAAACGATATATTTATGGTAAGGATTAGTACAAAAACATACAATTAGGTTTAGGGTTAGTGGAAACATACAATTTAAATTAGGGTTAGGGTAAGTATAAAACACAAAGCTAGGGTTAGGGGTTAGCATTTTAGGATACACCTAGGGTTAGGGTTAGTACAATGTCAGACAATTAGGGTAAGGGTCTATGAAAACATAAAATAAAGGGTAGGGGTTAGTACAAAGAGGTAAAGTTCAGGTAAAGGTTAGTACAAAAACGTACAAATAGGGTTAGAGTTAGTGAAAAACATATAATTAGGGTTAGGTTCAGTATAAAACACGTAATTAGGTTTAGGGGTTAGCATAATAAGATACACTTAGGGTTTAGGTTAGTACAAAATCATACAATTAGGGTTGGGGTCGATGAAAACACAATATGAGGGGTAGGGGCTTGTACAAAGAGATATACTTCAGGAAAAGGTTAGTAAAAAACGTACAAAAAGGGTTAAAGTAAGTGAAAAACAAATAATTAGGGTTAGGTTTAGTATAAAACTGACAATTAGGGTTAGGGGTTAGCATATTAAGATAAAGTAAGGGTAAGGGTTAGAACAAAATCATACATTTAGGGTTAGGGTCGATAAAAACACAAAATAAGGGATAGGGGTTAGTACAAAGAGATACAGTTCAGGTAAAGAATAGTACAAAAACGTACAGTTATGGTTATGATTAGTGTAAAACATAATTAGGGTTAGGTTAAGTATAAAACACACAATTAGGGTTAGGGGTTAACATATTAAGATATAGTTAGGCTAGGGTTAGTCCAAAATCATACAATTAGGGTTAGGGTCGATGAAAACACAATATGAGGGGTAGGGGCTTGTACAAAGAGATATACTTCAGGAAAAGGTTAGTAAAAAAACGTACAAATAGGGTTAAAGTGAAAAACATATAATAAGGGTAAGGTTTAGTATAAAACTCACAATTAGGGTTAGGGGTTAGCATATTAAAATAAATTTAGGGTAAGGGTTAATACAAAATCATATATTTACGGTTAGGGTCGATAAAAACACAACATATGCGGTTGGGGTTAGTACAAAGAGATACAGTTCAGGTAAAGGATAGTACAAAAATGTACAATTAGGGTTAGTTTTAGTATAAAACACACTATTAGGGTTAGGGGTTAGCATATTAAGCTACAGTTAGGCTAGGGTTAGTACAAAATCATACAATTAGGGTTAGTGTCCATGGAAACACAAACTAACGGGAAGGGGGTTAGTACAAAGAGATACAGTTTAGTTAAAGAATAGTACAAAAACGTACAATTAGGGTTACGGTTAAGGTCTGTGAAAACACAAATTAGTGGTAGGGGTTGGACCAAGACGATACATTTATGGTAAGGATTAGTACAAAATCATACAATTAGGTTTAGGGTTAGTGGAAAACATACAATTAGGGTTAGGGTAAGTATAAAACACAAAATTAGGGTTAGGGGTTATCATTTTAGGATATACTTAGGGTTAGGGTAAGTACAAAATCAGAATTTAGGGTAAGGGTCTATGAAAACATAAAATAAAGGGTAGGGGTTAGTACAAAGAGATAAATTTCAGGTTAAGGTTAGTACAAAAACGTACAAATAGGGTAAGAGTTAGTGAAAAACATATAATAAGGGTTAGGTTTAGTATAAAACTCACAATTAGGGTAAGGGGTTAGCATATTAAGATAAAGTTAGGGTAAGGGTTAAAACAAAATCATATATTTAGGGTTAGGGTCGATGAAAACACGATATGAGGGGTAGGGGCTTGTACAAAGAGATATACTTCAGGAAAAGGTTAGTAAAAAAACGTACAAATAGGGTTAAAGTAAGTGAAAAACATAAAATAAGGGTTAGGTTTAGTATAAAACTCACAATTAGGGTTACAGCCCTAGGAACGCTCAACATTACCATTTTATCGCTCAACGTTCATCATTCATCGCTCATCGTTCATCGTTCATCGTTCATCGCTCATCGTTCATCACTCATCACTCATCGGTCATCGCTCACAACTCATCATTCATCGTGTATCGCTCATCGCTCATCACTCATCATTCACCCTATCGCTCCGTTCACAATTTCTAGTGACTTGATTGGCTGAGCAGTAAGTTCGTTTCGCATTGCGGTTTACGGATTACATTCAGAGTTCAAAATGAAGGTCGAGAAAGTAACACGTTTGTCCATCTTCGTTCGTAATTTGATATTACAGTACACTGCTGCAATGTTATCAACTGTGAAGATTCAGAAACTTCTACAAACCAATCACAACGTTCTGACAACAAGACAGGCCATTAGAAAATTTCTAATTCGCTTCCGAGCCACAGGATTTGTTGGGGATGTTCCAGGTTGTACCAAAACAAAGTCGAAAATTACAGAATTTCATAAGCAGGTAACGTTGAATAAATGGTTGACATTTATCAAATAGCTTCCACAAATAAAAGTTAAGTTTTATGAAGGCTTTTAGCCAGCTTTGTAAGAAAGTGACACACTGTAAGCAATGCATTCACATTTTGTAGTTTTGGAGAGGGGGCATGATGATTTTTGTTATCTTTCCTATGATAAAAATCTACTGACTGACTGGGGAGTTTAACGTCGTGACTATACCTATATATAGGTTTGCAGCGACGTAAAAATCTACTTCTAGTTTTCCTGCTTTTGTATGTCGACAGTTTGCAAGTGTGGCCTTTGTACCGGCCCCAATTGAGCCTACTCTTATCGAACTCTTCAAAGGGGTCTTTATGTACAGGATATATTGCTCTCCCCATATGCGGGACATTAATGACTTGTTTTAGTATAGAGTTTTGCATTGCTTGCATATATCAAAACAATATTTCAAGGTTTTCATTAAACATTTTAAGTTGAAACAGGACATTCACAACTCACAATAGACATGATAGAACTCATGTAAAAACTACACACATGTATTACATGTATACATTGTATTAGAGCCACTGTCATACATTTGTAAATGATACATGTGATTTTAAGTGTATTTTTTAATATCATGAATCTGAATTTTAATATCATGAATATACTGTGATGTACTTTCTTTTACAGGTGATAAATATGTGGTTGACACAGAACTGTGAGATGACATCAAAGATGATCAGAGACAAACTTCAGGAATGTTTTGGTGTTAAAGTCTCCTCCAGCTGTGTTACGAAAGTCAGACGACAGATGGGATGGACATCACAACGTGTGAAGTACTGCCAACTGATCAGCCACAAGAACCGCCTAGTGAGGAAAGATTGGTGTTTAGCCGCTCTTTGTAGGAAGGAAACTTTCCAGAATGTTGTTTTTGTTGATGAGTCAACTGTCGAGATGAGTGCAAATGGAAAATTGTTTTTCTACAGACAGACCTCTTGTCTTCAACGCCTTCCTGCCAGGAAACAGAAGCCAAAGCACTCCTATAAGGTAAAGTATGATTTACATATTATCATATTTTGTTTTTTATAATTATGTACATGTATGAGGGCATGGATGGGGTTTACAGAATAGAGAATAATGGCAAAAAAGTTTACAGATAAAGAATAATGGCCCTTACAGAATAAAGAGTAATGTGAAAAGTGGTCAAAACCTTTAAAGGATAGAGAATAAATGGCAAAATATTTGCAGAATAAAGAATTGAGGACACTCCCATCCACACCCCTATGTATACATGTGTTAATTCTTTTGTATACATGTAACATGTACATGTAAAATTGTATAATATACATTTTTTTTAGTATGTAGAGAGAGTGCACATACATGGCTTATACATGTACAAGTTGAAGAAAAAATAACTGTTCAGGACAAATCTTATACTACATGTACATCTGATGTTAGAAATTTAAGACAAATGTGAAAAGTGATAAGACTGAAAAATAGATTAGAATATAAAGACCAAAGAATTATTTTAAATATAAATCAAATGATGACTCATGCATTTAGCAAATGTTTTGCTCATTGCGAGATACAGGCACGCACAACCAGGTGCAACCAAATAAATCATGTACTTTTTTGTTTGTACATGAATCATGTGTATGAAGATTGTCATTTAATACAAATATTAGCAATATATATACATGTATATGAATTAATATTTTGCAGGTTCACATCTGGGGTGGTATTTCCTATCGTGGAAGGACAGACTGCTGCGTCTTTACTGGTGTTATGGACTCCATCAGCTACCAAGGAATTCTTCAGCACAACTTTTTGCCTTTTGTAGAGAAGCGTTTTCCGGATGGTTATAGGCTTTATCAGGTAAGATAAGTTACTCTGGATCACAGTGTTGGATATGGACCCCCTCTCCTTAATTTCATGCCTTAAAAAATATTGTTTAATATATTCAGGCCAAAAAATATATGTGCGTTTCTGGTTTACTCGATCCTACCTATTTTTTCATGCCTTCCCCAACATTTTATTGCCATTTCTGCTTAAGCACCAATAAACTTGAATTCCACTCTCCATTTACTCAAGGCAAGAAATAAACAGGAATTAGACATAAGGAAATGAATCTCATTACATTTTATACACAATGTAAACAAACATGTTGCAAGGCGAGATAAGGGTGAGATTACCCATGATGCAACACACTATGGTGTTATTTTTAAATTAAAAAAATATTTGATATATTTTTATAAATCATTAAATGTAAAAATATTCATAAAATATGTTTTTATGGATAAACTTTAATAATTTATGACCATTAATTAACTTTGATGAAAACAAATTTGATATATTGATGTGTTCCTCTTTAATTTTTCTCCAAGTCTCATTCCATTCCTTCTATCTAATTCCTTGCTCAAGGTAAAAAAAATGTAAAATAAATAAACCTACCTACCTCATTTTTTTCAGACATGTATAAGAAACACACATTCTTTTTTGTTTGGCCTCATACAAATACACTGAAACATGATATTGCAAGTGTGCTTTTTAGAACCATAACTATTGACTTACATGACTAAGTAATTTTTTTGTATTATTTTATGATGTAGACAAAATTGATTGACATATTGTCATGATAAAAACAAAGGACACACACACAGAGAAAAAAATATATTACCACCATTCAACCAAACCACATTCAGCAATATAAACAAAAGTTAAGAATCAGAGTCTACTACATGTAGCATCACTAGGTACATTGTATTGTTAATAACAAGGTTATTTACAGGGGCTGATCCCCCTCCCACTCTAGCATTTATTTATTTGCAAGACCCTGCTAATGTTATATAGTGTATCCTTCATTTTCTATTCTGTGTGCTTGAAGATCATATTCTATTTTTTTCTATCTATATAGGACAATGACAGTAAGCACAAGAGCAAATCAACAGTAGAGTGGATGACAAACCAGAATATGATCGACAAGGTGATGGTATGTCCAGCTTCTTCCCCTGACATTAACCCCATTGAGAACGTGTGGTCATCATTAAAACAGTTTCTAGAATATACAGTTAAACCTCAGAAGAAGGACCAACTGGTCAATGGTATAAAGCAGTTTTGGGAGTCGTTAACAGCTGAACAGTGCTCCAGATATGTAGACCACATACAGAAAGTCCTTCCAGTAGTTGTTCTGAATGATGGCGGTCCTTCAGGATTTTGAATATTACCAAGATGACAAATGTTTTCCTTTTGCAATGTATAGATATATACCATGTACATACCAAAAGTTTCCAGGTCACTGAAGGTTTTCTAACTATCTATAAATATGTTCATTAATGTTTTTTTCAAAATTATTCTCAACCCATTTTTATTACAATTTTATGATTTATTCCACCGTTATATACACGTACCATGTATAGGTTAGTACTGTATATGAATTTTGGCTGCATATTTATTTTTTTTCCTGATGTATGGATAAAAAATAATAGACCTTTTGTGTTCTAATGCATGGTGTTGTAAGACTGAACTATAGTGTAACTTTTTGTAAGGTTAGCTTTAAGCTATAACAAAATTAAAATATACTTCATTAGTTTGATCATGTTTGTTTACTTTTACATCATCTTTTTTAAAGCCATATTGTCTACAAAAATCACATTTTTTTATCCCCATGTCATTCAGATCAATAAATACATATAGTTAAAGAAAAATTGATATACACATTGACCACCAAGATTGCCCTAAACATAGTTTATTTTGCTCAAAATTGCTTGACCATTTTTTGATATGGCCATCATTCAGGATTTTGAATATTTTGTGTCATATGATATAGTGAACATTTAATAAATTCGATGTGAACTCTCTCTTTAAGTATTTTATTGTCATGTAGATTTCTTCAATAGCTTAACATTGAGATACAGATTGTAAGATATAAAGGATAAATGAATCTTTGATATATAGGTTTTGAAGACACTTTTAAAAGTGAATGGTAATAAGATGTCTTTTATCTCTCAGTTAAATTGTACATAATATACTTTTTGAACTTTATCATGTTTTGTAGATGTAAGATAATATTTAATCAGTCATCTGGGTGCGACTGTAAATTGTTACCTCTTTCCCAAATTGTACAAAGTAATGTGTTTAATCATTTGTAAATTAGATTTCAAAAATGTATGTGCATTTTGTTTTATCTTGTCTTTATGTATATATATTTCAATCAAAGAAAAAATAAAAGTATATGTACATTTTCTAATGTGTTCGTTCTTAATTTTATTACAATGGTTTAAATGTAGTATCATTTGGGAAAAGAAGGTAATGAGATGTGGAATAAGTGTATGCAACATAACCTACAATAGGCTATAACGATACTTAAAAAAAATACCAAAGAGAAAACAGCCAGCATCACATCTGTTTAACAACCAGCAGGGACTGCCTATAGTTACTGAATGTGAAGTTATGTTTTTATTTTGGAGTTGGCATTGTTTATTAAAAGTTCATCTAGACAAAAACTCTACAATTGGTTCCATTATACCAAAGGGTGACCCATTTTAGGATTAAACATCTAGTTTTTGTCTAGCCTGCCAAAACATAGGTATTACTTTCTGGCAGTAGCGGCATAACATGTAAGACTTTTGAAGCACTTTAAAGATAAAATATAGACTTTTCTTTTATGATTATGTCCTATAGAATGAAAACTTGATACAGATAAAGAAATGCAGTTGTTTAAACCTTCAGTTAACTAAGCTTTACAAAAGTCTCCATTGGGTCAATGTTGTCAGATGACAACTTCTAAGGGTAACAGTTCATAGAAAAGACCCTTATAACTTTAGGACCAGGCGAGCAATTCAGGCTCATTCAAGCCTCTCGTTTGGAGGTGATATACGATTTGCTTGAAATCTTATACTAAGGTACCTAGGAGTAATATAGGACCTAAACCTCGTGTTTACATTTTCATGATTCTGTAAATGTAGGTTGATATTTTAGTTCCTTTATTTTAAAGGTCAAGTAATTTTTTTGTGAACTATGATATCTAGAACCTATAGCTGGTTCAGATTTCTCTTACTAGTTAGATTTCATTCTGTCACATCCTTAAGTGTCCTTATCTGAAGAACTAGAGGCCTAGTAAGACATTTAAACTTTAATGATGGTGCGAGACTCTTTTAGTGGGCCACACTTGTATTGCATACGGTGTGAAAACTGGCAGATTCTAAAAAAAAGATGTTTCTTGCTTTTAAAACGTTCCGTTTATTTAGCTGGTGTTGTTTGCAATTGCTTAATGCTCCTGGGAGCCTTGTGTTTTGTTATGGAATCCTGATTAATTTTTGAAGGACTTTTGATTTGAAAGACCCTTTGGCACATACCCATAAATTAATTTTTTAATGAGAAACTGAACTACAGCCATGAGTTCCAAAGTTTAAGACAGCTCAAAGCACATAATTGTTATCTTGGTATGCAACAAGCAGGTACTGTTTACCTTAACTTGATATCACTTGTAAATGTGCTTGCCTCATTTTACACCTTTTAAGTTGTTTGTTTATTAAGGGGACTATAATTGTTTTGGGATTCAAATGTACCTTTGGTGTCTACTTTTGTATGTTATGTGACTTTGGTTGTTGTAAAAAAAAACAATAATTTTAGAAATTTTGAGTCTGTGTATAATAGACACAAAAAAATTAATAACAATTTATTGACAAAACAATAAATACCTGACACTCATTATTCATGCAAATAAATACAATCATCATTTATACATTAATATATAGATTTCATGTCTATTTTGTGTCCTAAATTGTAAGTAAATATGATTATAAAGCTAGTTCATTCACTTTTTCCTGCTTAGGTTCCTAATACCGGTGTTGATGGCTTGGACACCTTGTGGTAGACAATCTTTCCCATAGCAGTCGATGATGGCATGCTCGATCGCATGCTTTCTCCTTGGAGACAAAGCCAGTTTGCCTTTCTTGCCACCATAATTTCTCCCTATCAGCTCTTCTCTCTGGTAAATATCTTGGGCTAACTTCCACGCAAAGTTGTTAAGGCTACAAGCCTGCTCTTTTCTTTTCCAAGTAGAGGTGTATGGAATTCTTAGCTCTGTGTTTGAGTCTGTGTCCTGGTCAGCAAGATCTTTATAGCAGGCGATTTCAACAATGGGACCTCTACCGCATGGAGCAATTGTGACTTGGGTAGATGAAGGCAGCTGTGGGACAGTTGGTGTTGGGATCATTAATTCAGAGATAGCTGTGGATGTTGGTCGGCTTGGCAGTGTAAGAACAGGAAGTGGTTCGGATTCTGGTTGTGGATTTTGAGTTGTCTCTTCTGTTGTAATAGGCAGGTAGTAATTAGTGATTGTCTTCTGGTTTATTGATGTGTCTGCTGAAGGGGTACTAGGCAGGTTGTTATTGGTAGCTGCAGGGGTACTAGGCAGGTTGTTATTGGTAGCTGCAGGGGTACTAATATCTATCAAAAGGTTGGACAGGTCAAAGGAATGATTATTGTTGTGGCTTCCAATTCTTTTAACCAAATCTAAAATCGTGTCGAGCTTTTCATGGACAGACATGTCATACAGATGTACAATTTGTTGGTCTGGGAGTGTGGATGCCTGTCTCTGTGATGGTTGGTCTGGTAATGTGGGTGCCTGTCTCTGAGGTGGCTGGTCTGGTAATGTGGGTGAGTCTCTCTGTGGTGGTTGGTCTGGTAATGTGGGTGCGTCTCTCTGTGGTGGTTGGTCTGGTAGTGTGGATGCCTGTCTCTGTGATGGTTGGTCTGGTAATGTGGGTGCCTGTCTCTGAGGTGGCTGGTCTGGTAATGTGGGTGAGTCTCTCTGTGGTGGTTGGTCTGGTAATGTGGGTGCGTCTCTCTGTGGTGGTTGGTCTGGTAGTGTGGATGCCTGTCTCTGTGATGGTTGGTCTGGTAATGCGGGTGCCTGTCTCTGAGGTGGCTGGTCTGGTAATGTGGGTGAGTCTCTCTGTGGTGGTTGGTCTGGTAATGTGGATGCCTGTCTCTGTGGTGGTTGGTCTGGTAATGCGGGTGCCTGTCTCTGAGGTGGTTGGTCTGGTAATGTGGGTGCGTCTCTCTGTGGTGGTTGGTCTGGTAGTGCAGGTGTGTCTTTTACTGGTGGCTGGTCTAGATCTGGTAGTGTGGTTGTGTCTTTCATTTGTGGCTGGTCTGGTAGCGTGAATGTGTTTTCCACTGGTGGCTGGTCTGGTAGTGTGGGTGTGTTTTCCACTGGTGGCTGGTCTGGAAGTGTCTGTGTGTTTACCACTGGTGGCTGGTCTGGTAGTGTGGGTGTGTTTTCCACTGGTGGCTGGTCTGGTAGTGTGGGTGTGTCTTCAACTGGTGGTTGGTCTGGTAGTGTGGGTGTGTTTTCAACTGGTGGTTGGTCTGGTAGTGTGGGTGTGTCAACTGGTGGTTGGTCTGGTAGTGTGGGTGTGTCAACTGGTGGTTGGTCTGGTAGTGTGGGTGTGTTTTTCAGTGGTGGCGTTTCGTTTTGGAACCATTCTCTTGCTTCCCTTTCTGTTGATAGTATAATTACAGCATCTGTTTGGGTTCCAATGCTCACAAGACCCCTGGAATGGTTGTTCATCTGTAATAAGACTAGGTCTCTTTCATCTTGAGAGATACCATCAAGGAATACTGGTGGCCTCTTTGGTGTAGCGACATCATCTGAGTAATCCCCAGAACCATCATACAGAACTGTCAACTTTCTACCATTTGAGCCCTAAAACAGAAACAAAACAATTAATTCACAATTACAAGCAAAAATTAATGTGTACTTTTATAGATATGTTATGGAGTTTAATGCTTATATATATATATATATATTGGTAGATGTACAGCACAAAACAACATATTTTAAGGAAAAACAAGCATTCTGAGAGTATTGCAAAACAATACATAGTCCCCTACCGGCCTCATATTTCAGTCACTGGTAAAAATTTGTTTAACAAATGAAAACCCAAACTTGATCATTTCATTATCCACAAGGGATAATAAACAGTGCAGAAAATAAAATTTCAGTAGATTTTCAAACTTCAAAGGGCCATAATTCCCGTAAAAATTTGTGGACCAGCACATAATTCAATCTTGATCTGTAACTCACCATGGTAAACTCGCATACTAAAAATCAGTTCATTATCTATCCATGTTTAGAAAAAAAAAAGAGCAGAAGACTGAAAATTCAGTAAATTTTCAACATTCAAAGGGCCATAACTCCTGTAAATATTTGTGGACTGGCACAAAACTCCAACTTGATCTGACACTCATCATGGTTAACTCACCTACCAAAAACCAGTTCATTATGATTAAGCGAATAGCAAACAAGTGCAGAAAACTGAAATTTCAGTGAATTTTCAATGTTCAAAGGGCCATAACTCCCAAAAAATGTGTGGACAAGCAGGAAACTCAAACTTGATCTGTAACTCATCCTGGTAAACTCACTTACTAAAAATCAGTTCATTATCTATAAGTGTTTAGAAAAAAAGTGCAGAAACTGAAATTTCAGTGAATTTTCAATGTTCAAAGGTCCATAACTCCCGTAAAAAATTTTGGACCGGCACGAAACCCAAACTTGATCTATGACTCATCCTGGTAAACTCACATACCAAAAATCAGCACATTGTCTTTAAGTATTTTAGAAAAAAAGGGTGGAGAACTGAGGTGTGACAGATGGACAGACGGACGGAGCGCAAACCTATAGTCCCCTTCGGCTTTGGCCCATAAGGGAGTAATAAACTATTTTAATACATGTACCTAGATATGAACATTATATAGACATGTTTTTAGTTGAAGTTATTGTACCGGTAGTTTTTGGTACAATTTATTTCCATTCAAAAAAGGACCAAATATCTTTCTTTTTTCCTGTCCGAGACATTACTTAACTTGAATCTTAGTTCAACAATACAAATTAATATAAATTTCAAGAGACAAATAGCTACTCCAACAAACAATTTTATTAAGCAATTTAGTAATTAGTGGGCTTTTCATAATTGCTCAAATTCATCTTTAAGTAGAGGAAATGAGAAGTTATATTCCCTTTTTTTAATCAATAATTTGTCTTTCGAAATGCCAAATTTTATATTGTTGTATGAATGCATGTTGATGCACATCAAATTTAAATTTTGTATGTTTTTGTCATTTTCTAAGAATTTTACATATAATTGATTGCTGACAGAGGCCATAGCGCCATAACTCTTAAGCCATTAAAAATTTCAGATCCCAGTTTAAATCCATTATGAGCTATGGAAAAAAATAATGGACTGACCAGAAGAGAATGAAAAGAAAACACAGGAAATGAACATTTTTTTGTTTTTTAAAGTCTATATTCCGTAACATTTTTAAAATAAAAATTATATTGTCTTCTTTCAGAAGCAGATACCTATCATTTTAAGATCCTATGATTAATGAATTTGAAAATATTTTTTTTTAGTTGGAGTAGCTACAATATGATATAATACAAATGACAACAAAGTTCAAGACAATGATCTTCATATTTTGAAAAAAAAAGGTACCTCCAAGGAGTATGGATATTTAGATGCGGTTGGTTCATCTGTCTTTTTCTTTTTGGTGCAGTTTTGTTGTTTGAGCCACGTTTTGGTGCCAGGGGTTTTCTGTTTGTCTGCTTCTGGCTGCTAGGCTTCCTCTGGTTAATATTCTTAATAGAAATAAATAAGAATCATTAAATTTATGAAATAATAAAATGGTGGTGAAATTATATATGTTTTTACTTATTTGTGAAGGCCTGTTTGAGACCTCTTTCTTATTTACATTTCTACATTTGACTTTAAAAAAAACTATTTAAATATAAAAACATTTTTCATATTTTGTATCATGCCATAAAAAACATGAAGTACTGAATTCATATGTACAATCTGTTCATGGTGAATTTGCTTTAAACAGTGTCAATTTGTATACTTGATGCATTTTACTTTCCGAAACAAAAACAAGTAAAAAATTGCAACGACTGACTGTGAAATATTATATAAAAAACATTGAAATATTAAGAAAAAACTTAAAACTTATAAAAGAGTATTTTAAAAAATTATGACATGTCGTCATAACTATTGCTGTGATGCAAGTATTTTAATTTTAGTGATACATGAAATCATTAACAAGACTTTGTTTTTTTAAATAGGTCCGCGAATGAGATAGTTTTATTGTAGTATGTCACATTTAGTTTCGACAAGATTTGTAAAATGATATCTGTGTGATAAATACGTTATTGATTATAAGAAATGAAACATGGTCTTTTTCGAGTGTACTTGTCAGCTATGCATAAATTTCATTTAAACCCACACTTTATCAACCAATTCAAAAAGAAAAACTAGACAAAGAACTTTACCCTTTACCCTCCCAAAATTAATCAGAATAAATTTTAAAATAAGATGTGCATATCTTCTGACAGTATGTCACAAAGAGTGTGTAAAAGTTTTATGAAAACCTATTGAGGAATACATCCTTCTCACTATATACCCCTTGCTTATTATCAAATAACATACTACCATATTTAAGTTTGCCATTTCACTTTATTTGAAATTTTTTTCTTATAATTTGTTAAATATACCTCATCTGGCCAAACATCTAGGTAACCTCCCTCTATTTCTTGGTCATCACTTGCTGCCCTGCTGTCCATAACATTCTCAATAGCTTTTGCACGATGTGTCTTTGACCAGTTTGCCTGTGCATCCTTAAGTACTGAGACTTTTGCTGAAATTAAAACAATCGGTTATACAAAAATAAAAGACAAAATAAAAGCTTCCTTTAGAATACTATATTTTTAAAATGTCTATACATTAATTGTTCTTGATTTTTATTGTCTTGTAATAAAAAAAACTGACTTAAATGGCTCTGGAAATCTTATTTTGTACAACAGAAACAGGCATAAAAATAATGCCCCCTAACAAATTATACTTGAATCTGTATATTACTACTTCAGAAAAAATGAGGATTGAATTGTCTTGCCAATGCTGCTTGCATGATGAAACCAAAACCATAATTATCCCTCAAAAGTGCTTGGAAATTCCTTTGTGAAAAGATTCTGAGAGTGTTGACACCTTATTGACCCAAAATTGTTTTATTCTCCCATTTTATTGTACCATTTTTTTAATAACTTTGCATCATTTTTTATGCAGTCTGCTTCTCAACAGTTTAGTAATGGTTTTGGTTTTTCAGGTTTTCTTTACAACCTATTAAATGACATTTCTATACATATGTATCTACAACCCAGTAATACACATTCATCACTGGTCATATTTTAATCATGTTAATACAATTCATTTTGATGTGTGCAGTATAAAATGTCAAATTCTGTGTACAGATATACCTGATAATTCTAACACTTCAACTAAATGCTGGCTGTTGCCTAGGAAGAGGTAAGGTCTTGAGGCTTTCTTTACTTTGATCTGAGGTTTTAACTTGTGTGTCTGGACAATAGATGTTTCTCCATGGAGATCGAAAAGGACAAGTGCATACAGCTGACTTGTGCTGGCCATCTGCAATATACATGAAACAAATGAAATTTAATGAATTGTTCAATTGCACAAACCTAAAGTACCTTCAGCTTTTGCCGGTAGGTGACTAAAAATAGTTATCAAAGTATGTTTTCTTTAATAGACAGAAACATCATATTAAAATTCATGGAACATGGAACATCACCATAACATTTTTTTTATAATGGCCATAATGAGATTGGCTATATTTAAGCTCGGGCTTCCGGGATTTGGACATCTTAAGTTTTGGATTCTGTGACAAAATTATATCCAGTCGGAATGTCAGTTTTTTAAGCTCAGGATTTTGGGATTTTCTGTTTTGGGATTAAGATCATGTAAAATCTACATGGTATCAATTTCAGTTTGTTGAATCAGCAAAAGTTGGCAAAATATGTGTGCCTTGCTTCACTCGGTATTTCTTTAAATATTTTTTCTTTAATTTACTATTTACATGCATACTAGTTTAAATACTCTGTAAACAGGAAGTATTTGACCTAGGAACATAAAATGGCTATACACCATATGGGACTATAGGATAAAGCTTTATGCAAAATATCAGACCTCTATCTCTTGACTTGTAGTTGCTGAGAAAACTGTGACAAAAATTTTGAATGTATGTACACTATGTGTAAAATACTTAGTATTCGGTAAACAGGAAGTAGTTCAGCTAGGAGCATTAGATCGGTACACACCATATGGTACTATAGGAAAAAGCTATATGCAAAATATCAGACCTATAAGTATTTGGTAAACAGGAAGTAGTTGACCTACATGTAGGAGCATGTAATCGGTAAACACCATATGGTACAATAGGAGAAAGCTATAAGCAAAATATCAGACCTATGCATCATGTAGTTGCTGAGAAAACTGTGACGGCAATTATGTTACAAACGGACGGACAGACAGACGGACAAGGGTAAAACAGTATACCCCCCTCTTCTTCAAAGTGGGGGTATAAAAATAAATAGGAAGAGATTCTCTGACAATCATGACAATGTGAAGCAAACTTACTGCAGTAAATAACTTATGATATCATAACTTAATATAATATTTAGGGACTGACCATTTAATTTGAAAGGAGGGTTAGGGGGGCTTGGTTTTTTTGCCAAAAAAAATATTCTGAAGGATTTCTCCCATATAAAATAATGCTAATATATATGTAATGAAAAAATATTTTGTCAGTAACTTGTGCAATTTTTTTTTCTGACCAGATCAAATAAAAAGCTTCGATGAGCGCAGTGTGATACAACCTCAACATGTCAAACCCTGTACGTTTTGGGCCCAATATGTATAGTCACTTGCTCTGGACACAAACAGCCTTTGCTTTGGTGGACTTTCCTCCCACATTTTACACAGATTAATTTTTTTTCCAAAGCGGGAACCCATGTTACTAGATTAAAATGTTTTATTGACAATGATTGATGACAATATAAACTAGATACCCGGGAGATGAGAGCCATCTCCAAGGGCCCCGCTGGTTGTTATAGATGGACAGATTACTTGATTACTAAGTACTATACTGCAGGTGAAATTTTGAGGGAATAGTTTTAAAAGTGACCCGTACATTGTATGTATTGTTAATTTTGTATAATTAAGAGAATGCATGCATGAACTTTTGAGACAGTCAGCCATAAGTTAGTGAAAAAATCAACGGACTGGAACAAAACTCAAACTTGACTTGTAACTTATTATATTAGACACACATTCAAACTTTCAGCCTAATATGTTGAAGCGTTTAGAAAAAAGTCCGGAAAACTGTATTTTGAATAAAATTTCCAAAATCCAAGGGCCATAACTTTGTGAAAAATCAACGAACCAGAACAAAACTCAAACTTGACTTGTAACAAATCATAATAGACACACATACAATGTACAAACTTTCAGCCAAATATGTTGAAGCATTTAGAAAAAAAGTCCGGAAAACTGTATTTTGAATAAAATTTCTAAAGTCCAAGGGCCATAACTTTGTGAAAAATAAACGGACTGGAACAAAACTCGAACTTGACTTGTAACCTATCATAAAAGACACACATACAAACTTTCAGCCAAATATGTTGAAGCGTTTAGAAAAAAAGTCCGGAAAACTGAATTTGTTACGGACGGACAGACAGACTGATTACTATAGGGCGTCCGCAACAAAGTTGTGGGGCCCTAATGAAAGATTTAATTTGGACGATTTTAATATATCCATTAAAGGCATTAAAAGGGGCTTTGTGAGACACATTCTTAAATATTTAGTAGACATTGCTCAGTTTGGACCAGACATTGTATTTCTTCAAATAGAACATAATGACATCAGAAAGGTTAATTATACTTTCAATGGTGGACACTGTATTGTTTTAAGTAATTTTTAAAATTATATAGGCGGATCCAGGGGGAGATCCCGGGGGGGCATGCCCCCCCCCTTTTGGTGGAAAAATTTGGTTGAATATATAGGAAATTAGTGAAGCGTGACCAAAGCGGGCCCCCTATTAGGCCAGTCAGTGGGCCCCATCTTTCAAAATTTCTGGATGAACATGATGAACACATTTGGTTTTTTTAACATCAGACATATAATCTGATATTGCCAATTTGGAAATGATTATTTATGAAAATGAGAAAGAGACCATTTATTTGTTTTTGGTACATTCTACCATTTAAAATAGAATAAAGCACAAAAGTGTACATAAGATGTAGTATCAAACATCATTATACCGAAAGGACAAAATTGGTAGCGAAAAAATCATGACAACGCAACAACCACAGACACAACACAATAAAAAGCTTCGCCGAGCGCAGCATGATACGACCGCAACATGTTGAACCCAGTACGTTTTATGCCAATTGCTCTGGAAACATGCAGCCCATCATGTGGACTGACAAAAAGTTTTTGACACATGCAGCTTTTGGTGGACTATCCACTTACAATTTAAAAGGAATTATTTTTTTTCGAAAGGAGATCAAAGTTAGACCACAAATTTTCTATTTTGGCCCTAATTGCATAATAGGGGGATAAAGGGGGTTGCAAAAAGTAATTCTCAAGTTTGTATCCACTATTAGACAAGAACAAACACGCAATTTTTTTTTCAAAATTGGATCATAAGTCATTGTAAGTAAAAAAAAGTTTGATTTTAGTCCCTGTTGGCCCCTCATTACATAATAAAGGGAAAAAAGGGGGGACGCAAAAATTAATTCTCAATTGACAAGAACAAACATTCAAAATAAATTTTCAAAATCGGACCACTTATATAAAAGTTTCGATTTTGGCCCCTAATTACATAACAGGAAAAAGGGGGGGCCCGCAAAAGTTCATCAGGTTCATTCTTTTATTGAAAGAAACATTCTTCACAAATTTCACAGCTATAAGCAAGCTAGAAACAAAGTTATGGTGGAAACAATAAAATACAATGTATTTGATTTTTTTTCCCCTTTTGGGCCCCTAATTTCGAAACAAAAAAAGGGGGGACCCCCAAATCAGTCCCATTCACCCTTTTATGTCAAGGAACATTAATGCTAAGTGCAAAGCAGTCGGATGACTAGAACTAAAGTTAACGTGGCAACAGACATGACATACATATAAGTAGCATTTTAGCCCCTAATTTGGAAACCCAAACAGGTGGGACACCCAAAATCAATCCCATCCATCCTTTAATAGTAAGGAATATCATTGTGAAATTTCATTGCATTCGGATCACTAGAACATACACTAAACTAATTTTAACAGACAACGACGACATCAACAAAAACAATAACAGCATCATACCATTATACGTCCACAAATTCTTTGCGGTCGTATAAAAAACACAAATAACAACTAAACCGCATTAATTAGCAACGTAAACTAAAGTCACATCGAATATCTATACATAACATTTCTCAAACAAAATCATAATGTAATTGCAGCAGTGGTTTGATATCTCCTTATATGAATAGGTCATATCCCCATTAGAAATATATAGGTGTCTTTATTATCAACCTTTAAAGGCCAACCCCTATTAGCATGATAAGTCATCCTACAACTTCGACCAAATGGAGACATTTGTAGATTTAATGATGCTAAAGAAGGAAGGTTGTATAAGATTTTCTCTATCTCTGCTAATTTTTGATTTACTAGCCAAAAACAGTAGTCTAGCTGCCCCACCCCCAGTCTATTTTTAGCAACATTGGCCATGTTTTTTTGACATATTAAATAATGAAACACAAGTTTTGTGCAGGACACTCTAAGGATCAACCATCTAAGTTTCATTAAATTTTGTTCAGTAGTTTTAGAGGAGAAGCTTTTTGAAAATTTGTTAACGAACGACAGATGACAATGGATGCCAATTGATGGCAACATAGCTCACACTGACTTTTTAGTTTTAATGGTGAAGGAAACTGGAAAGTCTGGAATACCCGGATGAAACCACGACCTTGGCTTAGAATTTAGTCTTTTTGAGTCACATTGAAGGCTGCTGGCTGTTTTCCGTTGTGGATTTTAAAAAAAATATATTGTTAACATGGTTAATAATGTAGGTTATTCCACATCTCATTATGTACAGTAATTGGAACAAATTTTCTCTTCCCAATTTATTGGCCATTATGTGATATTTGGTAATTGATATACATGTAATACATGTTTTTTGAACTGAGAACATAGAGTGTTTAAAAGGAAATACATGTATAACAGACATTTTTCTTTAAACTGAAACGTCATGTTTGTGTCACTAAAACTTTTCTAAAATCACTTTAAACTGCAAGATCATTCATTTCTCTTTAATTTGGTACATAACAGTCTACAATGGTCTAGAGGAAGTTATTTATATTGGTTTGATCCACCATTTTGAAGAAAATACATGTAATAGTACATGTATTTTACAATTTCCTAGGCTCTTTTGAACATGTCTTTACAGTAATTACTGCATATTTTTAACACCCAAGCTTTTATCTGAGACAATAATTAAAGAGATTGGTCACCACGATAAATCCAAAATAACAGTTTCTCCGGGCTAATTTGTAAATTCAGATTCGGCCTGTTGAAATAGGCACTTGCATTACAAGCGAGTAAATTTTTTTATAATGAATCATACATATAAAATATATACATCGTTGGAAAGAGTATATCTTGCTGCTTTGTTTGGACTATTTTTCTTTTCATTTTTATCCCACATTTTTTCTAAAGGAACAGTTTAAAGTCAATCGTACATTTTTTTCCAAATTCAAACTTAGAAATAGACCTCTTGGAAATCTTATACATTTCATATCAAATCTTACATTAAAGTATCTTATTTAGTACTGTGAAATAGCAAAATGATTTGGGAGTATTCAGGTGAAATCTGAAGGTTTTTGATAGATTCAGGTCAACTAATTAACAGTTTGAAGTTGGTCAATTTCCTGTTTTAACAGGACGCCTGCTGGCCGATATAACTCTCAATAAAGAAATTTGATTATCATGATTATTGTGACAAATATCAGTCTGTTCGTGTGGTGTTTGATTTTTTTATTTTTCGCCATCTTTCTGATTTTATTAAATTACAAACAAATTAATAAACAAAACACTTCGAAAATAATATCAAACAATGAACGAGAAATTCAGCTATAATCTTAAGATACTTTTATATTTGAATATACTGTAGAAACACCAAAGTTTAATCAAGAGGATCCTAGATCTTCACAAGAACGACTGTTATTTTCAGCCATTTCATATGTTTAACAGGATGATTCAATTCTCTTCGACATGATTTTCTCAGCTTTTATTAAGTTCGAGATGTAAATCTTTGACGGAAAATTAAGAGAATCAGATATATATGGATTGGTCTTTGTCCATTTAAATTATTTATTTAACTATTGTAAAAATATTTCATTTTCTATTAAATTAAATTTGTAAAAATTAAAAATATTTTATTTTCATTATTAAACTTAATTTGTAAAAATTAAAAATATTTCATTTTCATTATTTAACGTTGTAAAATTTGTATGAGAATGATGTTGGCCATTTGTTGGTTAATAGTAAAAACCTTTTTAGTTATAAAATACAAATTTAATCATGTCAATGTTAATGTTAAGATTGTATCTAACTTTATAATTAAAGAACTTTTATGACTATCATGATTATAATTCACTTTTGTAACTTTGCCATGTTCATGATGTTTGTGAAAAATTTATAAGATATCTTCAGCAGTAAGATACAAATTTAATGTGAAGATATGATTGAAAAACATAATTAAAGAACTTGCATAATAGAAAATAACTAATTTTTTTTTTTTTTTTATTTAAACATTTACATATGTACATATGCATGTGTTGATGCATACACTAGTTCAACAAATCCCTTCATCAGTATCATTTTGTTCATTACTAGGTGTTCTATTGTTTAAAGACAAGACTGCTCCAAATGTTTTTTTTCCTTTATTAAACATATATTTTTGTTCAAAATTATCACCTTTAAAAATGTTGTCAAGGTGCCAAAAGTAAAATTACAAGGTGTAACAGGTGCAGGTGTGACTACCACTGAGACAGACAATAAACATGTCATCCACAATAAACATCCTGTCTATGGCATGGTCACTCTCAGCAGGACAACCCATTCATTGATAGACAAATATTTATTGATCAAAAATATTTTTATAATCATTTAATTTCTATAAGACTAATAGTTGACTATATTAAACTATAAATCATTTTAAATTTGAGAATGAATACATATTATTAAAATCACTTACTAATTTATAATAATCATGATAATAATTAATTTTAATTCAATAATTGAAAAAAAAAGGATATAAAGATATAAATATATTTGAAAGTTTTCGATGAGTAATAAAGATGATCCACAGAATCAGGTACAGGCTAGAAAAAAAATATCTTAAGGGTTAACATTTAAACTGGTTTTTTTTCTTTAATTAGACAATATACATGATATAAGTAAAATCAAATACAGCATGTACATGTACAAAGAAATGGTTCACTCTACATGACATGCTCTACTTAAATTGTACTGGATAAATACTGAATTATACAAGTCTTACATATTGAATGAAGTTTAAAGCAAAGGAGTAGAGCCACGAAGGCCCCAAATCGGCCCAAAAATTCAACTTTGATATACTTCCTTGTAATTGCTTCCTTGATGTTCATTAGACTTCATATTTTATAAATTGCAATATCTTTTGGTTTGATTGTTTATTAACAAGGAGGACAGTGAGCTCAAAATCAGTCTATATTGTACAAAATCTGTTTTTTGGCATTTTTCATTGATTTTCATGTATAAATCTGTGAAAACGAAAATGGCCACACCCGTCGACCAAAATTATTTTGTGATAGGAATGTGTATTTTGATGTTATAAAATGATTATCAAAAAATTACGATGGTCGACGAATGTGGCCAATACTAATTTTGACAAAATATGACGAGAAAACAGTGAAACTAGGCGAAAAATTAAGAATTGTATAATTTATGGCCTGTTTGAAATGCCAAGGCTAGATCTGTGATGTAGATATTCTGATAAATATTACATATATGAAAAGTTCAGTTATGCCTTAACTCATTTTGGCTAAATTTACAAAGAGTTGAAGTAGTTTGAAAATAAGTAAAAATACCGGGCCGATTTGAGGCATTCGTGGCTCTACTCCTTTACATACATGTAGAAAATGCAAAAATGCATGTCTTGACATTAGTGGAACCTTTAAATGATTTCGGGATATTTGTATCTTAAAAACACTTTTAAAGGGAAAATAATCTTAAAATCTTAACAACTTTTATGCCCATTTTATATGTGTAAATATTTGTGTACCATATTTGTTTAACATGAACAAGAACCACATCTGCAAGTGCTTAACAGTCAACATGTTTCGTGAAGCTGCTTTCCCCCCTCTGGTAACAGGGACTTGCAACCTTCTATCAATATTTTGTTAGAGTCAATTAGGATGTGGTTAACAGAATAAAGAATAATGATCAAAAAAGTTAACAGATAAAGAATAATGACAAAAAAACTAAAGAATAGAGAATAATTACCCTTACATAATTAAGAATGATGTGAAAGGTAGCCCAAACCTTTAAAGAATAGAAAATAAAGGCCAAAATATTTACAGAATAAAGCATTGAGAACACCCTATCTGCACCCTTGTCAATGTGTGTTTCGAGAAAAACACAAGGGAAATACTTAACTTTTAATTATCTTTTTGTTTTAATAAATCAAATTGACTCAAGCAAAATTTTGATAGACATGATAGAGGGGAGCAAGTCTTTAGGGACGGATCATTTAACTTGAAGGGGGGCCTTAGTTTTTTTATTTTGGTAAAAAAAAATGTCCTGAACAGAGCATAAAAGAATATTTACTTTGAAAGGCTTGGCTACAGAATACAATATGTTTTTCATTACTAGCATTATTTCATATGGCAAAAATCCTTAGAATATTTTTTTTCTTATCCTCTGCTGCCAAAATATTTTTTCATCAAAAATGAATTTTAGAATATTTTATTAGGAAACAAGACCAATCCATGTCTGGCCCTAGGTCACACGAAAAAATGTTGAACCCTGTATGTTCTAGGC
The DNA here is from genome assembly GCA_963971305.1 of Arcuatula senhousia. Taxonomy (NCBI): domain Eukaryota; kingdom Metazoa; phylum Mollusca; class Bivalvia; order Mytilida; family Mytilidae; genus Arcuatula; species Arcuatula senhousia. The sequence goes on from OZ020314.1 coordinate 48,599,805, forward strand.
CCAATATGGACAGTTAATAGTTTTTGACACTAAAATGCATCCTATGGTGGACTGACAAAGCATATTTGTCACATGCAACCCAATTTATAGACTGACAATGAATATTTAGAAAAAAAATATTTATGAACCTAATATCTAACAAGATATAAAAACACACACAAAATCAGACAAAAAATTAAGTTTCAATTCCCCCCTTTTAACCCGTAATTGATAAACAGAAATGGTGGGGTCAAGAAAAAATTTATTATCCATTTTATCCAATATATATGACAAAAATTTACTTTTTCAAAATTGGACCTTAAACATGTGTTAAACATGTTAAGGTTCATCTTTACACTTTGGAAAAAATGACTGATATTTCACGTCTTTTTTCAGTCTATATGGAGCGTAAACTACACATTAAATCGCTTAATAAGGCCTAGCAGCGTCTAGATAAATATTTTTTGCATACAGTTTTAGTATTTTGGTGATGTAAATTTGGTCCGTTTTGCTGGAGCATTTCAGTTCACCCAAATATAGCCAAATATCAACATTGCCCTGTCAAATGGCCTCCGAGTGCAAGAAAGTTCTATTATTGATATATTATTAAATCTACTCACAAATGGTTTTACGGAAGGTTATTAAGGGGTAATTCATGCTTTATTTAAAGTACAATTAGATCGGAAAGAAAATGAATAGAGAAAACAACAAGATTTATCTTGTAAAATAGAAGGGAAAATGGTCTACGATTTTTATAGCTAGACGCTGCCACACTTTATTTTATATTTCTATGTGTCGTTTAACATGTTTAAGTCGTACATAGACTAGAAAAATAGGTCAAATAACTACCATTTTTTTCGAAGTGTAACCATGAACCTTAAAGGGATATTATCATGATTATATTGTCTATGAAAAAATATTTTTTTTTTACTAACAAAAAAAAAGGCCAACAGACAACTTGTTTTGTCTAATTTTAGAATATGAACAACCAAAATACGGCTACAGTACCTAATTAATCTAAAAATCGAAAAACAATAATCATTGAATAATATTTGTAAAGCTTTACAATAATTCATATTCATGAGCTAAATCCCACCTTAAGCATATGCAATGTTTTCATTGTTTATAAACTTTGCTTGTTCAAAATCGCGGCCAGTACGTATCTCAAGGCTTTAGGCCATGGAAATATTCACAGTGATGAAAACCCCAAAGTCACCAAACAAAAAAAATTATATTTATGACTGGTATATAATAAATTAGTTGACATTGAATTTATTTATTTTTTTCACCATATTAAAGTCTGCAGGAACAAATCATCCGAGATCCCGATCGATGACCAAATTCAATATACTAAAATTGTATCTGTCGTCACAAATGAAAACATATAATCAACATGTTCGAAAAATTTTGAACGAAATAAACCAAGTTTAAGGCAAATTTGGTAACAAATTGATATGCAAAGTTTTTTTTCACAACCATGACAACATGCACAATTTATGACATTAGAAAATTGGGGATGAAAACAAAATGTTAAAAACAGAACCAATATTCTAGATAACATATTAAGTTCAATGAATTTCAAAACTTAAGTGCTTTGAATTTGGTTTATGTTTGCATAGATATATATGATGTTTGAAACAAAAAGTTCTGATTTCTGTGGAGTGAGTTTGCTCAACATTTTGTACCCTGGATTGCCCCTTTCCAAGTCGAAAAAGTGTTTATGAGAAAGGCACCACCTTATAAAATGCATTTGATTAAATGTGTCTACTCACATAATAAAATTAACAGCATCAAAATCATTTTGATAGGATATTATAAACTTCAAATCACATGCATGACATGAGCTCAGAAAAGGGTGAAAAAAAGTTAGGGGAATGAAACTTCACTAACAATATTCAATACAAAGCAAGCCATCGTTTCTCAGCCAATTTTATACATATTTAAAAAGTAGGCATGCCTTAAAAGTATGCCATTACATGTACATTGCAAAGTTCCATATTGACGCACTTTTTTAAACAAAAAATTATTTAATCAACCAAATATATGTTTTGAATAAAAATTTAAGTCCTATAGAAAAAGGAAAAAGTTCAAATGGAAATAATTTATTTTGGTTGAACTAAAAATTGATAACCATTTTGTAGTTTCAGAAAGTTTAAATATGACATGTACATGTGTATGATCAACTTAAATTTCCCTATATATTATTGTGAAAATATGAAATCAAAACAATGATTTTTTCAAACTAATCTGTCCTAAAAAAATAATGTAGGAATGTGTTCTCCGCACAATTGGTTCACCAGGTTCTCTTATGAAAATTGGTCGCGGAAATGGATTAGCTACAGGTAGGGAAATGTTCCAAAGACAAATTTCGCCAATTTTGGCATGTTTAGATAATAAAGAAAATGTAAGTTATACTTACCATTCTTCTTTAGCTGTCTCTGTATCTTGATCTTCGCAGATAGAACACTGTATACACAAATAATTCCGTTCTAAGAAGGTCACAAAAGTAAGCTATATAACTGTTTTAATCCAATATTGCACGATAAAAGAATGGCTATTTTCTCACCTGCAAGCGTTTAAATTAATTAAAGCTAAATGGCTATTGGTTAATTTGAAAAAAGGTGATCATTGGATAATGATAGCAATTAAGGGATTTATTATTAGTCAAGGCGTGTCCTTTATGCTTGACTTATTTTTCATAAGCAATCACATTGAAAATAAATAGATAGATAAATAAAAAAGCAAAATTATTTGAAAAATAGAAAAAAAGTTACATCATATTGGTGATGAATTCCATTTTATATTAAGATGTATTTCTTTTTGCTAATTAAAAAACAAATTGCCAAAATATTGTATTAGAAATACCTTTATACACAATTTTGACAGTTACTTTATTAAAACAAGTTAATAGTCCTGTTCTTGAAGATCTTTCCTCCTGCAGGTTATTTTTCTCTTTGAAATGTTTGTAATTGTATTTTTAAATTATGTACATGTATCTCGCTCATTTAAAAACACATGCATATACATATATCATCGTATCATCTCTGAAATTTCGTATAAGGTTATTGAGAATAAAGTTCATTCATTATATACTAAGTTCATGGAATTGATTAACAGCAAACATTCACCCGATCTTTACCGTTTATGTAAATTTATTTGCAGCATAAATCAAAAATTAGATCCTCAAGGGTAACTTATTACAGCCCCTAGAACTTTTCTTTTTTTTTAAATTGGTCTTATTATATACTACATATAGTAGGCCTATTAACTTTTTTTCTACATTTTGTGTCTCTGTACCTTTTGTTTAGAATAAAGCTACATGTATATACATGTATGACCACAAAAACATCTTTAGATCGTTCTTGGTGAGGTTCTTGTTTTGTATCATGTACATGCTTTACAAACAGCTGTCAAAATTATTTTACATTTATTCATTATTGACTGTATCTCATCTTCAGGTTCAGAAAGATGCCAAGATATGCGACAGAAGAACAAAAAAACACATCTTTTATCGCAATTCTAACCTATAACATACTTAGAAAGCATCAGAGATTTATCTAAAACAGCCAATGTCAATGTACCGGTGTATTAAACATGTCGATGCAAGCTAATCTTCTATAAAGTATGCACGAGTGGTGGATGGTCTATAGCCGTGGATAAACCTGCATACTGAAACAACTGATAAGCAAGCATAACGTTGAGTAAATGAAATTTTAAAAAAGTCCATTAATAAGCTGTCTTGCAAATTGGACCAGTTAAATAAAATTACAGAAATAAGACAAGAACAAACACAAGGATGGTATCACTCCTTTTTAGATACATGTATAGATTTATGACAGAGTGGGATCGTTCATGATAAAATTAGAAACTTAATTTAACTAATTCATGAAGTTGAATATAATATTTTTTTAAGGACTGGTCGATTTTTATGTCTATCCAGAAGGCATAAACAAATATGTTGTGTATGCCAATAGATGCGTTTTATTCCAATATTTTTTTTATAGTAAGTTGTGAGCATGTTCCGCATTAACTACAGAAGGCTGCATGTCACAGTCTTGTCCATTTCCCATTACCTTTTTCTTGAATGCATAGCGAACAATAAACATGTCATAATTTATCCTACAAGGTACCGTCCGTTATACATGTATTGAAAACAGACACATACATAGCAGGTACATGTAAATACTAATATATGACATGTTAATACACGGGGCTCTATATTGACAGATTTTAAAATCTATTATGTTAGAACTAGATAGTATTTTATAAATATAAGAAAGTGAATCTTTCATCTTCCTTCGTTTTTGTTTTTATTCTATATTAACCATGTTAACTTAACTAATTTGATACTTCCATGATTTCAAATGTCCATGAAACAAAAACATATGAAAGTTATTATACGATTTCAGTGTATGCAATACAATAAATAAACAAATAAATAAATGGTGAAATGATTTTGGTACTCAAAACTTGAAAAATAAAAACATAGAAACAAGGATATATACGCCCTCGAAACTTATGCTAATCATCTGGCTAATCATATATATTGATTTATATTTAAATTAATATGAATATGTGTGTTTAAATAAATAAATCATAACAAAAATACGTTGAATTGAATACAAAACCTAATGAAAAGTTATCAATATAAAATACATCCAAATTATTGTTTCTTTTCTCAATTAAATTGACTATTAAAACAGACGGCCACACCACAAGTTCGTTTCAGCTAAGAATCTAGTATTTTAAATATCGTAATCTATGGTCATACAGATTCTATCGCTCATCATTCTTATTCTATCACTCATCGCTCATCGTTCATCGTTCATCATTCACCACTCATCGCTCATCGTGCATCGCTCATCATTCATCGTGTATCGCTCATCATTCATCACTCATCACTCATCGCTCATCGTTCAACTGGTAATGTTGAGCGTTCCGAGGGCTGTAGGGGTTAGCATATTAAGATAAAGTTAGGGTAAGGGTTAATACAAAATCATATATTTACGGTTAGGGTCGATAAAAACACAACATATGCGGTTGGGGTTAGTACAAAGAGATACAGTTCAGGAAAAGGATAGTACAAAAATGTACAATTAGGGTTAGTTTTAGTATAAAACACACAATTAGGGTTAGGGGTTAGCATATTAAGCTACAGTTAGGCTAGGGTTAGTACAAAATCATACAATTAGGGTTAGTGTCGATGGAAACACAAACTAACGGGAAGGGGGTTAGTACAAAGAGATACAGTTTAGGTAAAGAATAGTACAAAAACGTACAATTAGGGTTACGGTTAAGGTATGTGAAAACACAAATTAGTGGTAGGGGTTGGACCAAAACGATACATTTATGGTAAGGATTAGTACAAAATCATACAATTAGGTTTAGGGTTAGTGGAAAATATACAATTAGGGTTAGGGTAAGTATAAAACACAAAATTAGGGTTAGGGGTTAGCATTTTAGGATATACTTAGGGTTAAGGTAAGTACAAAATCAGAATATTAGGGTAAGGGTCTATGAAAACATAAAATAAAGGGTAGGGGTTAGTACAAAGAGATAAATTTCAGGTTAAGGTTAGTACAAAAACGTACAAATAGGGTAAGAGTTAGTGAAAAACATATAATAAGGGTTAGGTTTAGTATAAAACTCACAATTAGGGTTAGGGGTTAGCATATTAAGATAAAGTTAGGGTAAGGGTTAATACAAAATCATATATTTAGGATTAGGGTCGATAAAAACACAAAATAAGGGGTAGGGGTTAGTACAAATAAATACAGTTCAGGTAAAGGATAGTACAAAAACGTACAATTAGGGTTATGATTAGTGTAAAACATATAATTAGTGTTAGGTTTAGTATAAAACACACAAATAGAGCTAGGGGTTAGCATATTAAGATACAGTTAGGGTTAGGATAAGTACAAAATTATGCAATTATGGTTAGGGTCGATGAAAGCACAAACTAAGGGGTAGGGGTTAGTACAAAGAGATACAGTTCAGGTAAAGGATATTACAAAAACGTACAATTAGGGTTAGTTTTAGTATAATACACACAATTAGGGTTAGGGGTTAGCATATTAAGACACAGTTAGGCTAGGGTTAGTACAAAATCATACAATTAGGGTTAGGGTCGATAAAAACACAAAATAAGGGGTAGGGGTTAGTACAAGAGATACAGTTCAGGTAAAGGATAGTACAAAAACGTACAATTAGGGTTATGATTAGTGTAAAACATAATTAGGGTTAGGTTTAGTATAAAACACACAATTAGGGTTAGGGGTTAGCATATTAATATACAGTTAGGCTAAGGTTAGTCCGAAATCATACAATTAGGTTAAGTGTCGATAAAAACACAAAATAAGGGGTTGGGGTTAGTACAAAGAGATATAGTTCAGGTAAAGGATAGTACAAAAACGTACAATTAGGGTTAGTTTTAGTATAAAACACACAATTAGGGTTAGGGGTTAGCATACTAAGCTACAGTTAGGCTAGGGTTAGTACAAAATCATACAATTAGGGTTAGTGTCGATGGAAACACAAACTAACGGGTAGGGGTTAGTACAAAGAGATATAGTTTAGATAAAGAATAGTACAAAAACGTACAATTAGGGTTACGGTTAAGGTCTGTGAAAACACAAATTAGTGGTAGGGGTTGGACCAAAACGATACATTTATGGTAAGGATTAGTACAAAAACATACAATTAGGTTAAGGGTTAGTGTAAAACATATAATTAGGGTAAGGGTAATTATAAAACACAAAATTAGGGTTAGGGGTTAGCATTTTAAGATACACTTAGGGTTAGGGTTAATACAAAATCAGAATATTAGGGTAAGGGTCTATGAAAACATAAAATAAAGGGTAAGGGTTAGTACAAAGAGATAAAGTTCAGGTTAAGGTTAGTACAAAAACGTACAAATAGGGTAAGAGTTAGTGAAAAACATATAATTAGGGTTAGGTTCAGTATAAAACACACAATTAGGGTTAGGGGTTAGCATAATAAGATACACTTAGGGTTAAGGTTAGTACAAAATCATACAATTAGGGTTAGGATCTATGAAAACACAATATGAGGGGTAGGGGCTTGTACAAAGAGATATACTTCAGGAAAAGGTTAGTAAAAAAACGTACAAATAGGGTTATAGTAAGTGAAAAACAAATAATTAGGGTTAGGTTTAGTATAAAACTCACAATTAGGGTTAGGGGTTAGCATATTAAGATAAAGTTAGGGTAAGGGTTAGAACAAAATCATACATTTAGGGTAAGGGTCGATAAAAACACAAAATAAGGGATAGGGGTTAGTACAAAGAGATACAGTTCAGGTAAAGGATAGTACAAAAATGTACAATTAGGGTTAGTTTTAGTATAAAACACACAATTAGGGTTAGGGGTTAGCATATTAAGCTACAGTTAGGCTAGGGTTAGTACAAAATCATACAATTAGGGTTAGTGTCGATGGAAACACAAACTAACGGGAAGGGGGTTAGTACAAAGAGATACAGTTTAGGTAAAGAATTGTACAAAAACGTACAATTAGGGTTACGGTTAAGGTCTGTGAAAACACAAATTAGTGGTAGGGGTTGGACCAAAACGATACATTTATGGTAAGGATTAGTACAAAATCATACAATTAGGTTTAGGGTTAGTGGAAAACATACAATTAGGGTTAGGGTAAGTATAAAACACAAAATTAGGGTTAGGGGTTAGCATTTTAGGATATACTTAGGGTTATGGTAAGTACAAAATCAGAATATTAGGGTAAGGGTCTATGAAAACATAAAATAAAGGGTAGGGGTTAGTACAAAGAGATAAATTTCAGGGTAAGGTTAGTACAAAAACGTACAAATAGGGTAAGAGTTAGTGAAAAACATATAATAAGGGTTAGGTTTAGTATAAAACTCACAATTAGGGTTAGGGGTTAGCATATTAAGATAAAGTTAGGGTAAGGGTTAATACAAAATCATATATTTAGGGTTAGGGTCGATGAAAACACAATATGAGGGGTAGGGGCTTGTACAAAGAGATATACTTCAGGAAAAGGTTAGTAAAAAAACGTATAAATAGGGTTAAAGTAAGTGAAAAACATATAATAAGGGTTAGGTTTAGTATAAAACTCACAATTAGGGTTAGGGGTTAGCATATTAAGATAAAGTTAGGGTAAGGGTTAATACAAAATCATATATTTACGGTTAGGGTCGATAAAAACACAACATATGCGGTTGGGGTTAGTACAAAGAGATACAGTTCAGGTAAAGGATAGTACAATAATGTACAATTAGGGTTAGTTTTAGTATAAAACACACAATAAGGGATAGGGGTTAGCATATTAAGCTACAGTTAGGCTAGGGTTAGTACAAAATCATATATTTAGGGTTAGGGTCGATAAAAACACAAAATAAGGGGTAGGGGTTAGTACAAATAAATACAGTTCAGGTAAAGGATAGTACAAAAACGTACAATTAGGGTTATGATTAGTGTAAAACATATAATTAGTGTTAGGTTTAGTATAAAACACACAAATAGAGTTAGGGGTTAGCATATTAAGATACAGTTAGGGTTAGGATAAGTACAAAATGATGCAATTATGGTTAGAGTCGATGAAAGCACAAACTAAGGGGTAGGGGTTAGTACAAAGAGATAAAGTTCAGGTAAAGGATATTACAAAAACGTACAATTAGGGTTAGTTTTAGTATAATACACACAATTAGGGTTAGGGGTTAGCATATTAAGACACAGTTAGGCTAGGGTTAGTACAAAATCATACAATTAGGGTTAGGGTCGATAAAAACACAAAATAAGGGGTAGGGGTTAGTACAAGAGATACAGTTCAGGTAAAGGATAGTACAAAAACGTACAATTAGGGTTATGATTAGTGTAAAACATATAATTAGTGTTAGGTTTAGTATAAAACACACAAATAGGGTTAGGGGTTAGCATATTAAGATACAGTTAGGGTTAGGATAAGTACAAAATTATGCAATTATGGTTAGGGTCGATGAAAGCACAAACTAAGGGGTAGGGGTTAGTACAAAGAGATACAGTTCAGGTAAAGGATATTACAAAAACGTACAATTAGGGTTAGTTTTAGTATAATACACACAATTAGGGTTAGGGGTTAGCATATTAATATACAGTTAGGCTAAGGTTAGTCCGAAATCATACAATTAGGTTAAGTGTCGATAAAACACAAAATAAGGGGTTGGGGTTAGTACAAAGAGATATAGTTCAGGTAAAGGATAGTACAAAAACGTACAATTAGGGTTAGTTTTAGTATAAAACACACAATTAGGGTTAGGGGTTAGCATATTAAGATACAGTTAGGCTAGGCTTAGTACAAAATCATACAATTAGGGTGGGTGTCGATGGAAACACAAACTAAAGGGTACGGGTTTGTACAAAGAGATACATTTCAGGTAAAGGTTAGTACAAAAACGTACAATTTAGTACAAAAACATACAATTAGGTTTATGGTTAGAGGAAAACATATAATTAGGGTTAGGGTAGGTATAAAACACAAAATTAGGGTTAGGGGTTAGCATTTTAGGATACACTTAGGGTTAGGGTTAGTACAAAATCAGAATATTAGGGTAAGGGTGTATGAAAACATAAAATAAAGGGAAGGGGTTAGTACAAAGAGATAAAGTTCAGGTTAAGGTTAGTACAAAAACGTACAAATAGGGTTAAAGTAAGTGAAAAACATATAATTAGGGTTAGGTTTAGTATAAAACTCACAATTAGGGTTAGGGGTTAGCATATTAAGATAAAGTTAGGGTAAGGGTTAATACAAAATCATATATTTAGGGTTAGGGTCGATAAAAACACAAAATAAGGGGTAGGGGTTAGTACAAATAAATACAGTTCAGGTAAAGGATAGTACAAAAACGTACAATTAGGGTTATGATAAGTGTAAAACATAAACAGTCCGCCAAAAGTTAAGCACCACCCATTTCAAAATGGCACCCTCTTTTTAAATTTTATTGAAATATTCTGATCTTTTGCATACAAGAACCTTTGGGTATTAGAGCAATTTGCATCCTACAAAACTTGAAAATAAAGAAAGATTTTCAGAATATTGGTACATAGTATTGTTTGAATTTACCAGATCCTGACTTCAAGTTTCGGAGATCGATAGAAGGAGCAGAGAATGAATGCAAAACTTTTTTTCAAAGAATCTTTCACATGGCACTTCCTTAATTTGTCGCGTTGTCGATCACATCAAACGACAAATATGAGTTTTTAATGCGTTTTGCAGGTTTTTGGGGCCTGCTTAAAAATGTCTGATTTTTCCCTACTTTCTGACCATGTTTATTGCCAAATGCTAATTTTTCTTTTAAAACCACATGGAAATACCCACTAAACACATAACGGTTTCTGAACGTTACGTTTTCGTTTTTTCAAGGGTTTTCCAGAACCATATCGTTCTTAACACGTTATTATAACGTTCTGTCGTAACGTTGTGAAAAAACGTACATAGAACGTTCTGCTGTGACGTTCTTAGAACGTTTGATTTAAGTTTTGGTTTTGGTAGAACGTTCTATCAAGGTCTTATAAAAACCTTAAAAGGCTGATAAAAAACTAACGTTCTAATAACGTTTTCAGATAGTTATGAATATCCGGAATAATGTTTGTATGAAGTATTTTGTTTTGTTCTAATTAAAACAGTACAGACATTTTTTAAATGATAAAAGAAATGATTATTTAAAATGTATCTTCATGCTGAGTGACAGTGGGGGCTTCATGATTGAAACAATGATAAATCGTCAAGTATAACGCCTTGTAACTCATTCAACAGCTTTTCTGTGATAGACTTCTGTGTAATTTGACATAAATGTTGATTGCACTCATATAGGTAATTTATTTTTTTGATAATAAACCACGGCTGTACTATTATGAGCGTGCGCGGGAAAATCAGGGGCGGTAACACAAGTCTAAATCCAAGCCAAAATTTAGTTTCGTAATATTTTAAAAGAAACGTGATTTGCAAACTTTCATATATTTCAAAAAAGGAATAAAAAATATTTAATTAGTTTTAATTTATCTATTCTCTTTTAAACTTCTCATAATTATCAGTTTACGAAACAAAATCTTCCCTTTCAAATTTTTGTTTCACATCGAAGGCGGCAATTTCGAGACTGCCAGAACGAACCAAAACTTGAAAAGTACGAGAACAGCGGGTCTACAAATTAAGGAGAAAGGTATGAATGATAATCTTTATTGTTATTTTCATTTGAGAACATATGGTAAAGTTATATATAAGCAGTAAAGCTCAGTTTGTCATCGATCTCATGACCTAAATTTTTGGCGCCGACATGCGAAGACGACATTCACAAACTCTCCCAGAATTGTTTGTCACTCGTGTACACATAATTAAATGTAGGTACACAAATTATTCAAGTCAACTTGATTAATAAAACATATTGCTTTCAAACACAATAAACAGGTTGCAATGGGGATAAATTATCCCAATTGGTGTTATTCCCAACCTGTTAAAGTTCAAGCTAGCTTTTAAGTTAAGAGTTGAATTCAACCCCTGTCCCCTTTTCCTTGACAAGCATTACGGATACCTCACCTGTTGAAAGATGGCTTTTCATGGGTCAGAACTGAAGGAGACAAAAGAATACACAACACAAATATGACAAATTAAACATGTGTTGCTAAGCTACATACATGTATATTTCATTACAATTTCCTGTTGCCACATACATGTATACTGGTACATGTATCTCGTAATATCGTGGTACGTAGCTACGTAGGTCTGTGAAAACACAAATTAGTGGTAGGGGTTGGACCAAAACGATACATTTATGGTAAGGATTAGTACAAAAACATACAATTAGGTTAAGGGTTAGTGTAAAACATATAATTAGGGTAAGGGTAATTATAAAACACAAAATTAGGGTTAGGGGTTAGCATTTTAAGATACACTTAGGGTTAGGGTTAATACAAAATCAGAATATTAGGGTAAGGGTCTATGAAAACATAAAATAAAGGGTAAGGGTTAGTACAAAGAGATAAAGTTCAGGTTAAGGTTAGTACAAAAACGTACAAATAGGGTAAGAGTTAGTGAAAAACATATAATTAGGGTTAGGTTCAGTATAAAACACACAATAAGGGTTAGGGGTTAGCATAATAAGATACACTTAGGGTTAAGGTTAGTACAAAATCATACAATTAGGGTTAGGATCTATGAAAACACAATATGAGGGGTAGGGGCTTGTACAAAGAGATATACTTCAGGAAAAGGTTAGTAAAAAAACGTACAAATAGGGTTATAGTAAGTGAAAAACAAATAATTAGGGTTAGGTTTAGTATAAAACTCACAATTAGGGTTAGGGGTTAGCATATTAAGATAAAGTTAGGGTAAGGGTTAGAACAAAATCATACATTTAGGGTAAGGGTCGATAAAAACACAAAATAAGGGATAGGGGTTAGTACAAAGAGATACAGTTCAGGTAAAGGATAGTACAAAAATGTACAATTAGGGTTAGTTTTAGTATAAAACACACAATTAGGGTTAGGGGTTAGCATATTAAGCTACAGTTAGGCTAGGGTTAGTACAAAATCATACAATTAGGGTTAGTGTCGATGGAAACACAAACTAACGGGAAGGGGGTTAGTACAAAGAGATACAGTTTAGGTAAAGAATTGTACAAAAACGTACAATTAGGGTTACGGTTAAGGTCTGTGAAAACACAAATTAGTGGTAGGGGTTGGACCAAAACGATACATTTATGGTAAGGATTAGTACAAAATCATACAATTAGGTTTAGGGTTAGTGGAAAACATACAATTAGGGTTAGGGTAAGTATAAAACACAAAATTAGGGTTAGGGGTTAGCATTTTAGGATATACTTAGGGTTATGGTAAGTACAAAATCAGAATATTAGGGTAAGGGTCTATGAAAACATAAAATAAAGGGTAGGGGTTAGTACAAAGAGATAAATTTCAGGGTAAGGTTAGTACAAAAACGTACAAATAGGGTAAGAGTTAGTGAAAAACATATAATAAGGGTTAGGTTTAGTATAAAACTCACAATTAGGGTAAGGGGTTAGCATATTAAGATAAAGTTAGGGTAAGGGTTAATACAAAATCATATATTTAGGGTTAGGGTCGATGAAAACACAATATGAGGGGTAGGGGCTTGTACAAAGAGATATACTTCAGGAAAAGGTTAGTAAAAAAACGTATAAATAGGGTTAAAGTAAGTGAAAAACATATAATAAGGGTTAGGTTTAGTATAAAACTCACAATTAGGGTTAGGGGTTAGCATATTAAGATAAAGTTAGGGTAAGGGTTAATACAAAATCATATATTTACGGTTAGGGTCGATAAAAACACAACATATGCGGTTGGGGTTAGTACAAAGAGATACAGTTCAGGTAAAGGATAGTACAAAAATGTACAATTAGGGTTAGTTTTAGTATAAAACACACAATAAGGGATAGGGGTTAGCATATTAAGCTACAGTTAGGCTAGGGTTAGTACAAAATCATATATTTAGGGTTAGGGTCGATAAAAACACAAAATAAGGGGTAGGGGTTAGTACAAATAAATACAGTTCAGGTAAAGGATAGTACAAAAACGTACAATTAGGGTTATGATTAGTGTAAAACATATAATTAGTGTTAGGTTTAGTATAAAACACACAAATAGAGTTAGGGGTTAGCATATTAAGATACAGTTAGGGTTAGGATAAGTACAAAATGATGCAATTATGGTTAGAGTCGATGAAAGCACAAACTAAGGGGTAGGGGTTAGTACAAAGAGATAAAGTTCAGGTAAAGGATATTACAAAAACGTACAATTAGGGTTAGTTTTAGTATAATACACACAATTAGGGTTAGGGGTTAGCATATTAAGACACAGTTAGGCTAGGGTTAGTACAAAATCATACAATTAGGGTTAGGGTCGATAAAAACACAAAATAAGGGGTAGGGGTTAGTACAAGAGATACAGTTCAGGTAAAGGATAGTACAAAAACGTACAATTAGGGTTATGATTAGTGTAAAACATATAATTAGTGTTAGGTTTAGTATAAAACACACAAATAGGGTTAGGGGTTAGCATATTAAGATACAGTTAGGGTTAGGATAAGTACAAAATTATGCAATTATGGTTAGGGTCGATGAAAGCACAAACTAAGGGGTAGGGGTTAGTACAAAGAGATACAGTTCAGGTAAAGGATATTACAAAAACGTACAATTAGGGTTAGTTTTAGTATAATACACACAATTAGGGTTAGGGGTTAGCATATTAATATACAGTTAGGCTAAGGTTAGTCCGAAATCATACAATTAGGTTAAGTGTCGATAAAACACAAAATAAGGGGTTGGGGTTAGTACAAAGAGATATAGTTCAGGTAAAGGATAGTACAAAAACGTACAATTAGGGTTAGTTTTAGTATAAAACACACAATTAGGGTTAGGGGTTAGCATATTAAGATACAGTTAGGCTAGGCTTAGTACAAAATCATACAATTAGGGTGGGTGTCGATGGAAACACAAACTAAAGGGTACGGGTTTGTACAAAGAGATACATTTCAGGTAAAGGTTAGTACAAAAACGTACAATTAGGGTTACGGTTAAGGTCTGTGAAAACACAAATTAGTGGTAGGGGTTTGACCAAAACGATACATTAATGGTAAGGATTAGTACAAAAACATACAATTAGGTTTATGGTTAGAGGAAAACATATAATTAGGGTTAGGGTAGGTATAAAACACAAAATTAGGGTTAGGGGTTAGCATTTTAGGATACACTTAGGGTTAGGGTTAGTACAAAATCAGAATATTAGGGTAAGGGTGTATGAAAACATAAAATAAAGGGAAGGGGTTAGTACAAAGAGATAAAGTTCAGGTTAAGGTTAGTACAAAAACGTACAAATAGGGTTAAAGTAAGTGAAAAACATATAATTAGGGTTAGGTTTAGTATAAAACTCACAATTAGGGTTAGGGGTTAGCATATTAAGATAAAGTTAGGGTAAGGGTTAATACAAAATCATATATTTAGGGTTAGGGTCGATAAAAACACAAAATAAGGGGTAGGGGTTAGTACAAATAAATACAGTTCAGGTAAAGGATAGTACAAAAACGTACAATTAGGGTTATGATAAGTGTAAAACATAAACAGTCCGCCAAAAGTTAAGCACCACCCATTTCAAAATGGCACCCTCTTTTTAAATTTTATTGAAATATTCTGATCTTTTGCATACAAGAACCTTTGGGTATTACAGCAATTTGCATCCTACAAAACTTGAAAATAAAGAAAGATTTTCAGAATATTGGTACATAGTATTGTTTGAATTTACCAGATCCTGACTTCAAGTTTCGGAGATCGATAGAAGGAGCAGAGAATGAATGCAAAACTTTTTTTCAAAGAATCTTTCACATGGCACTTCCTTAATTTGTCGCGTTGTCGATCACATCAAACGACAAATATGAGTTTTTAATGCGTTTTGCAGGTTTTTGGGGCCTGCTTAAAAATGTCTGATTTTTCTCTACTTTCTGACCATGTTTATTGCCAAATGCTAATTTTTCTTTTAAAACCACATGGAAATACCCACTAAACACATAACGGTTTCTGAACGTTACGTTTTCGTTTTTTCAAGGGTTTTCCAGAACCATATCGTTCTTAACACGTTATTATAACGTTCTGTCGTAACGTTGTGAAAAAACGTACATAGAACGTTCTGCTGTGACGTTCTTAGAACGTTTGATTTAAGTTTTGGTTTTGGTAGAACGTTCTATCAAGGTCTTATAAAAACCTTAAAAGGCTGATAAAAAACTAACGTTCTAATAACGTTTTCAGAAAGTTATGAATATCCGGAATAATGTTTGTATGAAGTATTTTGTTTTGTTCTAATTAAAACAGTACAGACATTTTTTAAATGATAAAAGAAATGATTATTTAAAATGTATCTTCATGCTGAGTGACAGTGGGGGCTTCATGATTGAAACAATGATAAATCGTCAAGTATAACGCCTTGTAACTCATTCAACAGCTTTTCTGTGATAGACTTCTGTGTAATTTGACATAAATGTTGATTGCACTCATATAGGTAATTTATTTTTTTGATAATAAACCACGGCTGTACTATTATGAGCGTGCGCGGGAAAATCAGGGGCGGTAACACAAGTCTAAATCCAAGCCAAAATTTAGTTTCGTAATATTTTAAAAGAAACGTGATTTGCAAACTTTCATATATTTCAAAAAAGGAATAAAAAATATTTAATTAGTTTTAATTTATCTATTCTCTTTTAAACTTCTCATAATTATCAGTTTACGAAACAAAATCTTCCCTTTCAAATTTTTGTTTCACATCGAAGGCGGCAATTTCGAGACTGCCAGAACGAACCAAAACTTGAAAAGTACGAGAACAGCGGGTCTACAAATTAAGGAGAAAGGTATGAATGATAATCTTTATTGTTATTTTCATTTGAGAACATATGGTAAAGTTATATATAAGCAGTAAAGCTCAGTTTGTCATCGATCTCATGACCTAAATTTTTGGCGCCGACATGCGAAGACGACATTCACAAACTCTCCCAGAATTGTTTGTCACTCGTGTACACATAATTAAATGTAGGTACACAAATTATTCAAGTCAACTTGATTAATAAAACATATTGCTTTCAAACACAATAAACAGGTTGCAATGGGGATAAATTATCCCAATTGGTGTTATTCCCAACCTGTTAAAGTTCAAGCTAGCTTTTAAGTTAAGAGTTGAATTCAACCCCTGTCCCCTTTTCCTTGACAAGCATTACGGATACCTCACCTGTTGAAAGATGGCTTTTCATGGGTCAGAACTGAAGGAGACAAAAGAATACACAACACAAATATGACAAATTAAACATGTGTTGCTAAGCTACATACATGTATATTTCATTACAATTTCCTGTTGCCACATACATGTATACTGGTACATGTATCTCGTAATATCGTGGTACGTAGCTACGTAGGTCTACTAGGAACACTCCGTGTTAATTATTAAATCACACAATGATTACATATGTACATGTAATTTTTTTTATACCCTTTTGAAGTTCAAGTAGCTAAATAATCTGTGCCCAAAACTTCATCAGCTTCTTATAAGCCTGAAGCACTAAATTCTCAAGTTTTGATTTTTTTTACAGCTCCTATATTCTCCACTCAGACCAGACAGAATGCCCTAATGGCGGGACATAGTCATATAACACACGACTTAGCATTACATTTGAATTTCATCATATGCTATAGGATTTTATTTTCATTTTCAGAAACATGTTGCACATACATGTAAATAGTAATTTAAGCAATTATTGATAGAAAAAGCAAAAAAAATTAGTAAACATGAAATGAAAATATACTTTTAAGCGTGAGATCTTATATTGTATGACCAATAAGTACTTACATGACTTACGACATGTACGATGGGGCCAATATATAATCTTGTCTCAGTGATTATACATGTAGGCCAAATTAAATAAATATTAAAAGGAGTGTTTAATTTTAGGTGACCTTTTTCATTTCTTTACATAATCATGATAATAAGAGCCTCAGGGCTGGACCATTTAACTCGAAGAAGGTCCTTGGTTTTTTGGTTTGGCACGAAAATAAAATTTCAGCACCTTTTTATTTTGTAAAGGTGTTGTGACAATATGTTTTTTCATTTGACTGCTGCAAAATATTTTTTTCATCCAAAATCATTTTAGAAAAACACTAATCCCCCCTTCAAGTTAAATGGCTGGTCCCTTAACTATTAATGAGATTAAGAATTATGAACATTGAAGTTCATAAAATGAATGTGCATGTAAAGCTATCTTATGAAAACATGCATGTTTACAACTAACTTTTTTTTCAGATTGCATGAGCATGAGTGAAAGTCGAAAAGCTTACAAAAGGAAATGGATTCAAGCTGCTAGAGCAGTACGAAGATTGAAAAAAAAATGAATCGTCAGATCTTAGTCAATCAGAAGATGAGACTGAAAGTTTAATAGTGTATGACAAACAGAACATTTTACAAGATATGCATGCATGTATTCATGTAAGATCTCATGAAAATGAACCAGCTACAAGTACATGTATTAGTCAACCAGTAAATGTCGAAAATGAGGAAAATGAGACGTTTGAATGGGACCTAATAGACAACCACCAAATGATGGATTCTGATGATGATGATCTATATGTAGAAGAAGACAAAGATGAACCTTCTTTATCAGAAGATTTAACATGTTGGGCAGTCGAAAATAATATTCCTCACAATGCAACTGATGGATTGCTAAAAATATTAAAAAATCATGGAATGAATAATTTGCCTTCTACTGCCAGGGGGCTTTTTAAAACAAAACGCAATGTTGACATAATTAAAAAGTCTGGTATGGATTATTATTACTTTGGACTTGAAAAAATGTTGGTTGATAATCTTCAGAAATATCCGATAGAAATACAAAACACTGTTAATAGGATAGATTTAAGCTTTAATATTGATGGGCTTCCTCTTTTTAAAAGTACACGTTCATCAATGTGGCCAGTTTTATGTGGGGCCTACCTAGACCCTTACCCTGTAGTGGTTTTTCCAGTGGCACTTTGTTTAGGAAGTTCTAAACCAAATGATTTAAACTTTCTTAACCAGTTTATAGAAGAACTTGCTTATGTTATGGATAATGGATTTCAATTTCAAGGCCGTAGAGTTAGTATTGATGTTAGAAGCTTTATTTGTGATGCTCCAGCAAAAGCTATGGTTAAAGGTATTAAGCTTTACTCTGGATATTTTGGTTGTGATAGGTGTACACAGAAGGGAGAATGGGTAGGGAGAATCACTTATCCAGAAATTGAAAATGTAGAACTGCGAACAAACAATTCTTTTAGAAATAGAATTCAAGCTGAGCATCATCACATTGAAACACCTCTAATAAATCTTGAAATTGATATGATTAAAGCTTTTCCAATAGATTATATGCATCAAGCCTGTTTAGGAGTGATGAAAAGACTTCTGCTTTTGTGGTTAAGGGGCAAAAAAGAGTTTAAAATTTCAGCTCAAAATAAGGATGAAATTAGCCTTCAATTATTACATATTCGTAGTTCAGTGCCACACATATTTGCTCGGAAACCTAGAAGTCTTAATGAAATAGACCACTGGAAGGCTACTGAGTATAGACAATTCCTTCTTTATACTGGCAAAATTGTCCTTAAAAATATTTTGAGAGCAGATTTATATGACCACTTTGTAACTTTATCAAAAAATCACAAAATCCCATCTTTGCACCGTTCAGCCTAAAACTTTTTCCTCATTTTCTGTTTTGTTCAATTAAATATTCAATTTATTTTCATTATTGGAGGTCTTGTTTCACTATCTAGGATAGGATTCCATATTATTGTTCAATATGTCACATAACAGTATTACATCTGTAATCAGTGTGTTATCTCTTCTTTTTCGTTATAGCTGCATGAGCTAGTATACTGTATATTTAGAATGTACTTCTAACTTTGATGTTTGAAATTTTATTCAAATTCTGAGTATTATTTATGGTGTTTCGGACCTTACTGTATTAAATATTATTCACTTAAAGAATGATGGTCCATCATCAGTTGTCAAAATCATTCTTCTATATTTTAATACAGCTAGACAAGACACCATTTAAATCAATTAACCCATTTATTGTTTTCTGTTTCTGAGTGTCCAGGTTTTTGTGATTACCATTTCAATTCTATAAGAATTGTTGTTTATTTTTTTAACAAATCTTGTAAGTTTTTTCCTCTTTTGTATGCAATCATAGGAAGCCTATTAAATATTTGCTTGCATCTTTTATTGCTCTGCAATACCTGTCAATGTTTAATTAAAATTTTTTTCATTTTTTTTATGGCTGGATTGAACTTCGTTACCAACACTATGGTTTTATCATTACCACGTCTATTATCTTGTAACAGATCTTTTCTGTTTAGATGAATTGTATTTTGTATTATTTCATCAATCTCTGTAGATTTATAACCTCTCTGTATAGGTCTGATTTTGAAGACTTTGATGATGTTTTGAAGCTGCATTGCATCACTTGTATTTCTGATATGTCTTATTATCTCTGGGGATGTGAGCTTCCCCTTTCTAAATATTGGAATGTATCCGTTTTTTTCGTATATGTTTTTAGGTCAAGAGTTTCATTCAGGTTAAATCTTTCTCCTTTGTATATGAATGTGTCTAAGAATGGCATTTCTGAGTAAGAAATATCATATGTAAATTTCAATAGCTTATGGCAAGAATTAGCTAGTTGGAAGAATTCATGAATTTCAGCTTCTGATCCTTTATGTAAAAGGAATATGTCATCTCTATATCTTGCACAGAAGATTATTTTGCTCTTATGCTCATATTTGTTTAGACTGTTTTCAAATATTTCGTACATTCTAATGTCTGCTAATTCTGCAGAGACACTTCCTCCCATAGGGACGCCTATTTTTTGCTTATAGATTTGGTCATTGAATGTAAACTCATTGTTTCTCAGTATTATGTTCAGTAATTCTAGTATTGTTTCTTTTCTCGGAATTTTAATTGAATAGTTGTTTATATCAACTTGATCCAACAGTCTGTTTACGGCTTCAAGTATTTCATTAATTTCTAAGTTAGTATACATATTAGATGCATCGCATGTAATTAGAAAGGTGTCCTGTGGAACTTTTATACTTTCGATTTTTCTTATGAAATGTTTGGTATCTCTAGTATAAGTGCACTGGTTTTGAATCATAGGTAATAATATATGATGAATGAAACGTCCAACGTTGTGTAATGGTGTACCGCATAGGCTGACGATTGGGCGGCCAGTTATAAGATAATTTTTTCGAAGTTCATAATCTACTTCCATTTCTTTCAATATATCAATTGGGATCTTATGTATTTTTGGCAACATAAAGAAATGTCCCAGTTTTCTACTATCTAGATCTTGACAAATGTAGTTATAGCTCATTTCATCAATTTTTTTGATTTAAAGGCATTCTCTATGATATCAACGGCTGCATTTGTAAATTCATTCACATTGGAATGTTGAATTTTTTCGTAATAGGTGTCATTTTCTAGCTGTCTTAATCCTTCAGCATTGTAAATTTGTTTATCAATTACACAGATTGTGGAATTTTTATCTGCCTTTTTAATTACGATGTCATCATTTGACCTTAGATTTCTTAGGGCATTCCATTCTGACCTTGAAATTTTCAGGTTTGATTTTACTGATTTCATATCTAGTTGCGAACAAATAGTTTTCTAATGCTTCGCATGAATAGGCTGGGCTATATCCAGTCTTTATATAAAAGGGATGCATTTGTTTGTTATCTTCTTTAGTAAATAAATATGTACAACGCATCCTGCGTTCAAAATTAGAAACATCTCTCATTAGTGCAATGTTGCATTTTTCAGACTTTGGTGTGGGTATAAATTTTACACCTTTTGATAAGATTATGATTTCGTCGTCGCTTAAAGGATGAGACGAGAAATTTCTGACATATTTCTTTGCATCTTGTATTTTCTTGGCTAGTTTTGTCGATTTAATTTCTTTCGACTTTATATTAAGCTTTTTCTTTTCTGATAAGCTTTTCTTTTTTTCAGTTCTTTACTGAATTTTCTAGCCATATTATTCTTAGGAACTCAGTAGTTCTCTATTTTGATGCAACTATTTTAGATGCTTTAAATATATAGCAGTACAGATCTGTACGCTTTTGGCTGTTTTATTTTAATATCAGGTACCCTACAGCCACGCACATCCTAATCCCGGACCCTACACCACAGTGTTTCGGCAGCTTTTTCAAAATAGATAGGACGGATGTTTTTCTTATTAGTGGCTATATAACATTTTCTAGTTGTTCCAAGTCTGCTTCATCAGGGGTCCCTTGAAACATCTAGCTTAGGTTTATATCTTGGAGTTTATTATGTAGTCACCCAGATTTTTATGTCTGCAATAGGATGTTATAGGATTTTCAGTAAAAACTTTTTTGCATTTCTCATCTCTTTTGAGTTTATGCCAGTGTTTTCTCAAATAAAACCCCAATTTCCTGATTGAGTTATCATATTTTATGACTAACACCAATGGTATTTTATTTTTGTCACTATTCTTGCTATGTGTCAATAGATCATTTCGACTCCGATTTAAGGCCGTATTAATGTGTCTATTTATTTCGTGTATTTTGTAGCCTCTTTGTAGCAAATAGGTTTTAAATTTGTCCAGAGTTTCGACCAACGTTTGTTCATTATTGTTATTTCTTATATGCCTTATTGTTTCACCTTTAATAAAGCCTTTGAAAACTGCTGGGTTATGATATGATGTTCTGTGAAGATACTGATGAGTAATTGAAGGTTTTGTATAGCTTCTGATATCAAAAATTCCACTTCTTTGGAATCTTTGCCCTTTAAATATTACTGTATCTAGAAATATAGTTTCAGTTTTTGAAATATCATAAGTAAATTTCAATAGGTTGTGGTGTGAATTAGCAATTTGGAAGAGTTCAGTTAACTCCTCGCTTCCCGAGTATGTTATAAGGCCGTCATCTCTATAACGTCCAAAGAAAATTATTTTATTTCTTTTGTCAAAGCTGTTTAAAATTTCTTGTATGACTTCAAACGCCCTGATATCACAAATCTCTGGACTACATTTAGAACCCATGCTGGCTCCGATTTTTTGTTTGTAAAACTTATCATTGAATCTAAAGTAATTGTTTTCTAGTACAAATCTTACTAGAGAACCTATTGTTTCAATTGAAGGTGTCGGAATGATATAATCGTTTATAATCTTTTCATTCCATGCTCTTTTTACTGCAGTGATCAGTTCTTCAAACTCTAAGTTTGTGTACATGCTAGATATATCAAAGGTAGTTAAAACACAGTCTTGAGGGTGTTTAATTGATTCTATTTTGTTTATTAAGTCTGAGCTGTCTCTTATATATGTGTTTTGTCGTTTAACGATAGGTATCAAGAAATAGTCTATTATTTGACTTATTCGCTCAGTGACCGAGTTAATCTGAGAAATTATTGGTCTGCATACGGGTAGTTCCGTAATAACTTTTGATCCATTCATGATATTTGTAAGTGTATCTTTGTCAATTTTATGTAATTTTGGAAGCAGAAATAATCTACCAAGTTTTATTTCACTTTTTAAAGTGCCACATAAGAAATCAAACGTTGTCCTATCTATTTCATTTTTATCCCACATGTTATAAATCAAATCTCTCAAATTGTTTTTAAGTGCAGTATCATCTGGTTGATTTATTTCATTGTAGTGTTTTGACTGGAGTTGTCTTAGGCCTTCATTAATGTATTGTTGTTTATTTACTATACATATTGATCCACTTTTGTCACTTTTAGAAATAATGACGTCTGGTATATTTCGTAATGATTGCAAAGTGTGTCTATCTTCTTTATTACCATTAACCTTTTGATGTTTTAATGGCATACTTGATAAATCAAATTTAGTCAAGTCTAAATAGTTTTCAAGTTCATGACATGTATAGCTTGGAGTAAAGTTTGATTTATTTCGAAATGGATGGATTATATTATTCTGATTTTCACTGAAATGATAACGACATCTCATTTTTCTAGCAAATTCGTCAAAACTTTTCAGTAAAGATATTCTGATGGTACTACATTTGGGTTCTGGAATATATTTTAACCCTTTGCCTAACATAACGTATTGATCGTCAGTTAATTTTATATTTGCTAAATTATAGATAAATTTTTTAGCATTATGTACTAAAGATACATGTTTTCTGTGTTTTCTCGCCTCTTTATTTCTAGATCTTACTTTATTTCTTTTTATTTTCTTTTTCAAGTTAAAACGTCTGCCCATATTCTAAAGTATCAGATCAGTATCTGAATGAGGCTGTTATTAACTATTTGAATTATCAGATCAGTATCTGATTATTTTGCTAAAAAAATCAATTATTTGTATTGCAACCAGATCAGTATCTTGGTGCAGAATAAAATGAAGTAGATATGAAAATGAGATATCGTTACCACCCCTACCTAATCACGTGATATATAACGAAATAAGATAGACAGGAAAAACATTGATACTAAATTTAATACCTTCATAACATATGAGTATTATATAATCCATTCTCCGTAAATATTTTGAATATCAATTAACTCTAGAATGTCAGAATATAAGTCCTTAGAGTGCATTAAAAATTGTCAAAAATACTTTGCAATAAATTGTTAATGGTATCTTCCACGGCCTCTATGTCTGAATGAGCCACGGGCATATCTCCCTTCGCCTCTTCTAGGTCCCTCAAACCTCTTCTCATTTGATTCTGTATACGCTAATGTCCTTATGTCATTCTTATGTTGGTTGAGTTCTTTGTCACTTTTGTCCTTTAAGTCACTTAATTTTGAATGTAAAACTTTTCTTGCCTCACCAGCACTTTTTGTTTTGGCTCCGATGTCTTCTTTTGTCTTCTTTCTGATGGCCGACGCTTCTTCTCCCTTCTCCTTTATTATTTTATCCATAGCTTATATTGTCTTTGCATAGAATATATTTTTAATCTCTTCACTTATCTCTTGAACACTCTTAGTGAAAGCTTCCTCTACGTCTTTTTGGCTGAAATTTGTCTAGCTGTATTAAAATATAGAAGAATGATTTTGACAACTGATGATGGACCATCATTCTTTAAGTGAATAATATTTAATACAGTAAGGTCCGAAACACCATAAATAATACTCAGAATTTGAATAAAATTTCAAACATCAAAGTTAGAAGTACATTCTAAATATACAGTATACTAGCTCATGCAGCTATAACGAAAAAGAAGAGATAACACACTGATTACAGATGTAATACTGTTATGTGACATATTGAACAATAATATGGAATCCTATCCTAGATAGTGAAACAAGACCTCCAATAATGAAAATAAATTGAATATTTAATTGAACAAAACAGAAAATGAGGAAAAAGTTTTAGGCTGAACGGTGCAAAGATGGGATTTTGTGATTTTTTGATAAGGCCTAAAGTACTTTTTAGTTCGTGTCAGGTGAGCTATTGCCATCACTTGGCGTCCGTCGTCCGTTAGCTTTTTTCAAACATCTTCTTCTCTGAAACTGCTTGGCCAAATGCAGCTTCATATGGACATGGGGTATTGTGGGGAAACATACTTGGATCCATCAGACATCTTCATGTACTTTCTGTTTACTGAAAACTTTTTTTCGGTCACACAAGACAAAATTAATTCCGAAATGTTGCAAGATGGGGCATTTTATGTCTTTTTGACATATTGTTTTTTGAAGGGTGGTGATCCTTTTTTGAAACATGCCTATTATATATTCAAAAATTATATAGGGGGTTATAAACATATAATAACACAACTATTTCCTATGTTTTAACATTAAATCCTTTCTTTTGGCAGAGTCATGCAAGAAGTGCCACAACAATGCCACTGATACCATGATTGATGAGGCAATTTCTGAAACTTTAAAGAGAGCACCACACCTGCAAGGAGGATCTAAGTTTAAGGTACAATGTATAACAATAGATTTATTTAGCAAAAACAAACTAATACAATGTAGTTTACTTCAAACAAATAAAGATTTTTATTTTTGATAAATTGGTTTAAAGATATTTATGAAATTAGTAAATAGGGTCAGCAGGGATTGACACTAACGTTTTGATCTTGGTTGCCACCTGGGCATCATCTATCAGTTTATTACAGTGAAGAATTGAGGTTTTGCTGATTGATATTAGTGGCATGTAAGGAAACCTACATGTATGACAGAATTTATAATATTGAATCCCTTTCTATTTCAGAAAGCAGAGGATAATGAGGAAGAAACTACTGCTTAAGAGCAATCAAATGGATGGATATTTAACAAGAACTCTTAAAAAGAATAAGACTAAAGTTTCAATTATAATTTGTATTCTAACATAATAAACTTTGTGTCTTGTAAAATGTTTTTGTTTATAGATGTGTTTGCCTTACATTCAGCAAAGTTTTGATCACACTCAGCATTTATAAATATGTCCTTAAATATTATTTACAATGGCACAAAGGCATTGGCTAAAGATTAAATTAAGTCAACCAGTTTCTTTTTTATGTAGATTAATAGATAAACCCCATTCACAAGTTTTTGGTTATTTCATTTTTTCACTACTGTTGTACCTGACCTTTTGATTTTAAATTTGGGTGAGGATTTTCAGTACATTCTTTTACTTGACAATCGTTTTGTTTGCCTTGATGTTGTATTTTTTGGCTACTGTAAGCATGAATGATTGTTGATAGTGTTTTAATTGTTGGACACAGTTCTGACCAGTCATAATGAATGATTGTTGATAGCATTTTATTGATCAAAGGTTCTGACCGTTCTGTCCAGTCTTAAACAGGAAAATTGTCTCTGTTGTCAAATCAATGTACATTATGCAAATGTTACAAGATAATCGATAAGATATGAAATACTATTATAAGTGTATGCGACACAACCTACAACATTGACAACAATTTTTAAAAATCCAGTGTATGCGACACAACCTATACCATTGACAACAATTTTAAAAAATCCACAACGTAAAACAGCCAGCAAATGTCTTAACATATGAATTTGCAGTATTTTA
Source organism: Arcuatula senhousia (assembly GCA_963971305.1). NCBI lineage: Eukaryota > Metazoa > Mollusca > Bivalvia > Mytilida > Mytilidae > Arcuatula > Arcuatula senhousia. Next base: position 48,626,331 of record OZ020314.1, read on the forward strand.
AATATCCAGCCTAGGGGCATACAAATGAAAAATGTCCCTTTTTACATTGGGCAAGGTTATTATGAACTAAACCAAAACCATGAAAAAACGTTCTTAAAACCTTCTATGAATGTTTTTTATTCATTTGGAACGTTCTTGGTACGTTGTGGGAACGTTCTGAAAAGGGACTCCATAACGTTCTCAGAACCAATGTGGGCGTCTACACAATATCGTTCTCAAAACGTCCTGTCAGAACGTTCCCAGAACTATAAGATAACGTTATCAGAACATTATAAGAACGTTACTGTGTTTAGTGGGTAAAACTTTTAATTTTCGATGATCATTAAATAAGGTTGTTTAAAAAGGTTTATCAAAAATTTAAGGTCAAAAATCTTTTTTTCATGGTTTTTCAGAAAATGTCATTTTCTCGTAAAACTCAATAAATCAGCTAAAACTGTTTCCAGAAAGACATTTCTGTCATAAAAATTGTGTGATCATAACACTTATTCAGTAACAATTTTGTGTGGAGAAGAATAAACATGTCGGTGAACTTATATAGTGATGAAAGGACATTTTCTTTCAAAAATGGATTTTACAGAAAATGAGATTTTAGAAAAGTGATGTTTTGGACAGAGAACAAACACTATTGCTCGCACAAATTAATACGACATTAAATTTTGAAGTTTCGGACGCAAGAAGTGTCCATACCAATTCCATTTTCTAAGGGCAGCATCCTTTTTTCAGTTTGTGGCCTAAAATTTGACCAGAAAAGATTTATCCCCCTTTACGACAATTTGTGCTGGGTTTTGTTTTATCATTTTAATGAATATGTTTTAACAATATGTTTAACTGTAAGACATAGAGCCAACTTAAAGAACACACAATTTAAACTGGACAAAATTTGAATTTTTCGTCAAAGTGTTTTTTCTAAGGAACATTTTAGACGTTAAATCATGTTCTGTTTCAAGTGTCTTTTCACTTTAGATTTCTATCACTGGCGAATTCCCTTTGGTGTAACATAACTTCGAAATGTGTGTTTTAGCAATACACATTTAAAAGATATCATATCATTAAGTGGCGTTTGCATTTTAACTTTGAAATTGTACTTATAAAAATATTTAGGGTGGTGCTTAACTTATGGCGGAGTGTATATAATTAGGGTTAGGTTTAGTATAAAACACACAATTAGGGTTAGGGGTTAACATATTAAGATACAGTTAGGGTTAGGATAAGTACAAACTTGGTATAGTTGTTTATTAGCATTGGGTGTATAGAACTGATGTGGGGATTTTTGATTGGTTGTAAAACATGGCCGCTGTGGCTAAAAATAGAACATAAGGGTAAATGGCAGTTTTTGCAAATAACTCAAAAACGGTGACAGATTTTAAATTTTTGATTAGAAACAAAAGTGATCAGCACCTGAAGATCTACCAGCTCTAAAATTTTGAAGAAAATCCAACAACCCATGTAGGAGTTATTGCCCTTTTTGTGGATTTTTGGCAAATTTTGCACCTGGTTAGCTCAATATCTTGAAAACTATACAAGATATTTGAGAAATTTAAATTGCATATTGTTAAGCACATCAATATCTACTAAATATGTAATAGGGTCAACGTTGTAGGACCGTTCTTTTGAGGAGTTATTGCCCTTAGAACGTCAAAATTGAGTTTTTAAAAAGCATTTCCTCATTACATTGAAAATGTTAACTCCTCTGACACTTAAAGTCAAATTGGAATCAAACTTTGTATTGTTGTTTATTAGCATTAGGTGGATAGAACTGATGTGGGGACCAGGTGAGCGATTTAGGCTCCTTGGAGCCTCTTGTACTATATCCCTAGGGAAATACACATGTAGTATTTTTACCAAATTCAAGATGTAATAGTTAAAATGTTTACCTGCATTTTATATAGAAAAAATCTACTGAAGTAGAATAATTATATTTATTGCATTTATATGACATTATGTTTTTTTCATGTATTTTAATTAAATTTCTTTTCTTTTTAAAGGTGCTCAATATGAATGATACTGAAATCCAGTGGGCCTGTGACCCTTTAGGTCACACCCAGGCTGTCCATTCAAATCATTACAGGCAAAGGTCAACATTTATCGAGAGGGTTAAAATGGCGAAAACTCATGTATCTTCAGGACATGAATTTGTCACCCAAAGTGAAAGAGAAAGGATTGGATGATAGTGAATTAAATGGTAAGTAATTTTGAGAGTTGTAAATGCACCAGTTGCTAGCTTAGTGATGTCAATGGACTTTTTCAGAAATTAGAAAACTCCAAATAACTTCTTTATAAATAAAAAAAATCCCAAAAATTTGAATTCTTTTATTTTATTACAAATTCAATTTTCACGAATTTTATTACTTTTTTTTTAGCTCACCTGGCCAAATACCATCACTTGGCGTCCGTCGTCGTCCGTCGTCGTTAACTTTTCTTCAAACTTCTCCTCTGAAACGGCTGCACAGATTCAAATTAAATTTGGTCTGGTGGTACTTTAGGGTATCCCCCACAGAACTGATGTGGGGATTTTTGATTCGTCGAAAAAAATGGCCGCCGTTGCTAAAAATAGACCAGGGGGGTCAGACTACTGTTTTTGGCTTGTAAATCAAAAAGTATAAGAGATAGATGAAATCTGATACCACGCTACTGCTTCAGCATCAAAAGCTCTACAAAAGTCTCCATTGAGTCGAAGTTGTCAGATGATCCCTTATGGGAGTTACGGCCCCTTAAAGGTGAAAAATAGCATTTTTTCATGTTTTTGGCCTATGGAATGAAAACTATTGCAGATAGAGAGAAGCTGTTGCTTGCTTAAATGTTCAGCTCATTTAGCTCTACAAAAGTCTCCATAAGGCCAAAGTTGTCAGATGACCCCTTATAGGGGTTATGGCCCCTTAAAGGCAAAAAATAGAGTGTTTGGCCTATGGAATGAAAACTATTGCAGATAGAGAAAAGCTGTTGCTTGCTTAAATGTTCAGCTCGTTTAGCTCTACAAAAGTCTCCATAGGGTTGAAGTTGTCAGATGACCCCTTATGGGGGTAACAGCTCCTTAAAGGCAAAAAATAGTGTTTTTGGCATATAGAATGAAAACTATTGCAGAAAGAGAAAAGCTGTTGCTTCCTTAAATGTTCAGCTCATTTAACTCTACAAAAGTCTCCATAGGGTCGAAGTTGTCAGATGACCCCATTATAGGGGTTACAGCCCCTTAAAACGAAAAATTGTGTTTTTGGCCTACAAAATTAAAACAATTGCAGATAGAGAAAAGCTATTGCTTGGTTTACAGCCCCTAAATAAACATGTTTTCATGTTTGGGCTTATATAATTAAAACTATAGCAGATAAAGAAAATTGGTTGCTTGCTTAAATGTTCAGTTCATTAAGCTCTTAAAAAAGTATCTTTAGAGTCAAAGTGTTCAGACGGCCCTTGAAATAACATTTTGCACGTTTTTGGCTTCCAGAATTAAAACTAATGCTGAAAGAGAAAAGCTGTTGCTTGCTTAAATGTTCAACTTATTCAGCTCTACAAAGTTCTTTATAGGGTTGACATCAAGACCAGGTGAGCGATTCAGGCTCCTGGGAGCCTCTTGTTTCAGTTTTCATCTACAAAAGTAAGAGTATGAGTTGTATAGGGATTATCTTGTATCAATTTATTTATTTTTTCTAGACTCTCAAGTTGCGATTCTAATTGTTTATTGCGAGGAGAAAAATCAGATTGAGGTTCACTCAGAGATTAGAAGTGAGAAAACCCAGAGGATGAAGAAATTGCCCATTCATCTCTTTTGGATCTCGGTCTCGTAATTCATTAATTGAATTCATATATAATTTAGGATTTTCATCATGGAGAGTCTAAATTTTTGACAGAAGAGATCGTTTATACTGGTTATGTTTGAATTTCCTGAGTTTTGAATAGTCTCTAAACAGTTTATAAAAGTGGCCTTTCACAAAAGGATCTTTTGGAGAATATGTTTTACCATAATTCGTCAAATTCTTTTTGGTAAAAATAAATCTTTATCAAACCATTTGTTACCTTTTTTGGATTTTATCTTTGTTTGCGCTTCAATGATTTGTTAGCAGCAGAGATCAAGAGATCAATGAATTGTAATGCTGCATTTTTTCTTGAACTCCTGTGTGTCATTTATAGAGCAACCTTCAAAATTTCTAATCTGTTCTTGGAATTCAGTATTTCCAAGTGCTGATTGAAAAAGTTCTATTGAATCATCTGATCATATGTAGTTTGGTGACATGGGTTTTAATTTAGTTATTACATTATTATCAGTGATACAATTGCATTTCGCTATGATATTCCATTGCACATTTACCTGTTAGGTCATTTTTTAGGCAGAGCCTTATAGCGTCATAAAGCTATCTGATTTTCGCGTTTTTTTCCGTCTAGACAGGGTAAATCGGTCAGTCAATATTGCTACCAGAGCATCTAATGAGTGAGTGAGTGAGTTGGTGTTTTACGCCCGTGCAACGCTATATAGGTTATTTACAGGCGATGAACATGAAAAGGATGATAAAATGAACATCAAATGATGATGACAAATGAAATATGGGGATGGGGTGGGAAACATAGGACCGGTAAATTTTAAAGAACCACAGGAAAAGGGGAGAGGTGGGTAGGGGCGGAAAATTTAGCCTATGTGGTGCACTACTTGGCGGTCCACAAAGGGGTCTTTTACGTGCATGAAGCGTGGCACTCTCCACACACGTTGGCCCACTATGGTCGGCGGTCAGGGTTTCCGTATTATAGACCTGACAACCCCCGCGGACGAGGGCTACCCTATTCAGCCACCTAGGGTACACACTTGGTCGCTCTGTGGGCTGAGCACTGACCCGACGTCAGAATCCCAGGACCCTTAGTCGCCTCTTACGACAAGCTAGGCTCTGTTGCGGGCCTATTCGCCACCCGGGTCCCGCACGGGACGAGGATCTAATATAGAACATTATTCGTATATTGTATTTTAAATGTTATGCGTATTGTCTAAAATAGGAGGTACATATTTATACCCCTAACATAAATGCGATATAAATGTGCACTACATATCGTGTATCAATACTCGTTGACGTTTACTTAAGCATTTTTGACCTTTGATCAAGTGGGCGGAGCTTACTTACAGATTTCTTAACAAATGTGTAAGCGTGCGGAGGAAACAAACAAAATGATGTGCTATGTTTCAAGTTTATGAAACACAGATCGTTCTTTATTTTTAGTGCTTAGATTTAGCTCTGCCTTTAAACGCTAGCATTAAAATCGCCGCATAAAAGTATGTCTCCATCAAAATAAAATAACATGTCCTTTTCAATAAATTCCAGATTATCATAGTTTAAATTTTGAAGATTAGGCGACACTTCTGGTGGGAAGTAAATTATGCATATAAACAAATCTTTTGGAATCCAAAAAAATGTTTTGTCAAGTTTAACCCACTGATATTCTGCTTTTGTTTTTTTTTAATATCTTGACATATGGCTTAATTTCAGGTTTACATAAAACTGCTAACCCTCCAAAATGTCGGTGAACGTACTCGTGAAGCAGATCTACAAACTAATTGACAATACACATTTCCAGTTCTACTTAATTGTGTATTTGTTCCTAAGTGAGTTTCGGCTAAAAAGAGTATGTCAAATTTGTGTGACTTACTTAAGAAATATGGATCATTTGACTAATCAGTGAGTTTCGTGATTATGCCCCCAATGTTCCAAAAAACAATTTTTAAAGAGCTCATCTCTATCCCTAATTCTTAAAGTACAATACTAAAATGACTGTAACTAATACTTTTAGTTATGTTAAAAAAAGATTTTTGTACTGTATAGATTTGATTTACGACAAATAAAGTGAAGGCTTCCTGGCAAATTCTACCTAATGTTGTAAAAATGGACTATGCCAATATATCATAATTTTCTACAAACAGTTAATATTGAGATACATCTGAAGTGATAAATGTAATTATAAGTCTAAAGCAAAGAGCAAACAATATAAAATCAGTTCAGATATAATGGGAAGTATAATATATATGTATAATTGGTTTATGTTAATATACCAGAAAGCAGAGGTACCAATGGGGTATCCGAATGTCAAAAGTCCGAAAGGGCAGAGACAAAACCAGTAAACACTAACAAGAACGGGACAAAAACAGACAATATGTAAAACATTGAAACACAAAATAAATGAATATCAATCAACAACGCGACCTCCAGTCGAAACAACACACTTTTTATTTACTTTATCTTCTTTTAACTAAAGGTTGTCCCTTTGTGTCATACCTTTCTGATAAAATACATGTATAATAGTTTAATGGGAGTATGGAGGACCTCTTCCTCGCCTTGACTTTGACCTTCCCCTTGTTCTATTTGGGGGTAGTGGTTGGTTTAATATGCTATGTATGGCTTTTTAAAGAGTGTTGGTCAAATAGGATACCCCTTTGATAGACAGATGATAAGGATCTTTATCAAGCAATTCTCTATTTGGGTTTCCCCCAATGAGCATGTTTGTGTGTTCGCAGCAGGACACAAAGGGGGATGGTTCATTTGTGATTCGCTGCTTAATAAATGCATTTACAATTTGGACATTAGTATGGTAAGAAATATTATCAAGCCTGGGTGTACATAATGATACAATTATTTTAACATTTTTCACTTATATCACATAATAACTTTTCAAGCTTCACTACACACTCGTGTGGCTGTTTTTCTTGAATGTCGTTTGTGAGGACATGAAGACCGTCAGTTTTGGTGCTGGATCTTTGTATGGGCTATAAACTCCGTTGTTTGCGCCACAGTATATTTGATGATCACTTTGGTGGCCTAAATGCTTTCTGACAGTTTGTCCTCTTTTAGTCCTCCCAAGTTAGATGTTCCTATGATGAGAACCGTTGTTTTAAGAACCGGTTGGGTCGAAACTTGTCGAGTACCATGTACTGCTATGGTTTTATCAGAATAAATCATATATAAGATAAGAAAAAAAAATGTCTTGTTGTCTTTGTTTTGAAGTGTCAAGGGGACTCGAAAACTATGACTTTACTGACAAGAGCACGTCCAGAGTGGCGTTGAGTTGTTTAATTTATAGTTGGCAATATTCAGTATCTCTCTTTCATCATGTATTGAACGTTCGTGTTGAGATCTTGTGTTGTCTAATAAAGTCTATGCCTGTTTCATTGTGCTGTCGAATTGAGATGTTACTCTTCTCCATCTGAATTCGGTTATGTAGACATTGTTTCTCATTTTGTAGAGTAGTGATAGTGTTCTTAAGGTTATTTATTTCATTCCCTGGGTCCACCGTTGTGTTGATCGGTGTATGGGAAGCTAGCACCTTTTGCATGCTTTCGATACACCCATCCATCGTAAGTTATTTTATTTGCGAATAATTGCGCCCGTTATTGAGCGTATAATCATCGTTAAATATCAATAAGTACAAATAATCGTAAAAGTAGTGATAATGATTATAAAACAATTGTGTTTTTAATCTAAAGAGGAATGACATGCCTCTTGAGGAAACACTGATCCTATATAAATAATAATGCTAATTGTTATGACCCCCATTCAGAGCAGATAACCAACTCCATAGTACACCTGACCCGTGCGGGTTCCGGGTGGCGAATAGACCCGAAGCAGCGCTAAGCTTGTCGGTAAAAGTCCACTGAAGAGCGCTCAGAAACCTGACTTTGGGTCAAGCCGCTTTGCCCACAAACGCGACTGGGATGTGTGCTACAGGCGGTTGAATCGGACAGCCGTGACATCGAGAGATGCGGGATAATACGGAAAACCTTACCGCAAACCATGGTGGTGCATCGTGTTGGGAAAAATGTCACGTTCCTTGCACGTTAAAGAACCCTACTGCAGGTCTCGGTAAGAGTAGGACCCGTAGGATCCCCATGCAGGAGCTAAATTTCCCGTCCCTACCCATCACTTCTTTTTCCAGTGGCAGTCAAAACTCTCCTATCCGATTGACCTCCACTTCATCGTCATTTCATGTTCATTGTATCACCTCTTTTATGTTCATCTCCCGGATATAGCCGAAATCGTGCTGCTTTGGAGTAAAGCAATAATTACCTACCTAACCATAGTACATCTTTATTATTGATAAATGATAAAAGCTGTAATACAAAAATGAACAAACTTAGAAGTTGAAAACTACAATTCTAAAACATTTACTACAAAATATCATCACAAAATTATGATCGGAATGGCTCTCCATAGTTTTTCGGCAGAACCCTGTTACATCATTCAATACTTTGACTAATTATATTATTTATACTAAATTATTATTAAAAAATTAAAGGCAATAAATGCTTAAAAATAAGTTTTTCTAAACATAATTTGACACGTATAATTGATTACAAATCGGTAAAAGTATACAAAACAATCATCTATTACACACTGATCAAAACACAGGCATAACTAGGTCATCGCCTACGCTATGCACGACAAACAAAGAAAATTGCTCCTAGCTAAATATAAACAAAACATTCTACAATGTGAGCGTCATCAGAAATAAGAAAAATCTAAAAATAGTTTTACGGAGGACAAGCTTGACACTCCCTGCCTGATGTCACAGACATCACCATTCCTTTCATGACATTTTGAAAGTACAAATACACTGCATAAAAACCGATTCCCTTCTAAAAATATGATACCAAATAAAATAATACCATTACAAAGTACAGACGGGTTATCAAATGTATTGTGACTTAAAACAGGCATTTAACAGTCTCTATATGTTTACACGTTCAAAAACTGTCTCTAGTCAATAGGCAAGATAACTACCAATTCAGTAACCGGACGTCGTATGAATACTGATCGTCTTTCCATTGTCTCAAATCTCATTTCTACCTTTGGAACTTTACTGTCTGAACTCAAGAAAATTATATCAACAATTCCCATTGGCCAATTGTTTCTTGCTGCTGAATTGTCTCTTAATAGAAATACATCTCCGACGACCAAGTTTTGTTAGTCTTCCCTTCATTTACTAAAGTTCTGTAATGTTTGCAAAAACTGAGTACGCCAACGCTTCCAGAAAGTGTCAAAAAGATGCTACACACGCTTCCACTGATTTCGATACATGTCTTTACCGTAGATAGGTAGATTAACAATGCGTTGGCTTTTTGGGTAAGAATGACAGACGGACTCTATGTGAACGGTTCGTTAGAGTCAGCTGATAATGGTACCAAAGGTCTACTATTCACTCTAGCAGGTGCCTCAGCAAGGAACTTTGTGAGGACTTCATGTGTCAGGCTATGATTTTGAATTTCCATTAACATTGATTCAAGTACTCGACCTAATTTTCCGGCCCTATCCACCCCCCTTTTTTTCCTTTTTCCCTTCCCCATATTTCATTTATCATCATCATTTCATGTTTATTTTATCACCCTATATTGCGTTGCACGGGCGTAAAACACCAACTCACTCACTCGACGAGTGACACCTATTAACCTTTCCATTTTACCTCCCATATGGGATGCATGAAGCGCATAAAACAACCAAACTATGTCATTGTTGTATAGAAAATTTCTGACAGGTGCATCTTCAACTTTGTAAATCGTCCACTGCTCCGATAAAGATTGTGCTTCTGTTTGACCTTATTTGTTTTACCTTTCCTCTAATTGCTACAAAACGTTTGATCGCATTAACAAAAGAGGATGAGCTCATTTCCTCCACAACTTCTACATGCACACTTCTTGTCGACAAACAAGTAAATACCACAGCCCGATGTTTTGAATGTGTTGCATCACCTCTTGTTTTTCGGGTTACAACCTCCCATGGTCTGAAAGTGTCAAATCCAATATACGAGAACGGAGGGGTTGACTCTAAACGTTATGGTGGAAGATTTGCCATTTGCTGTACTTGGGTTTTTTCGAAGGAGTTTCTTGCACTTTACGCAAGTTAATTTCGCTGATGAAACTAAACGTTTTTCTCCGATAATCCAAATTCCAGCGTTTCTGATTGTGCATGAAGTTATATTTCGACCTTGGTGGTGATCAATGTCGTGATAGTGACGTACTATTAATGTTGCAATGTGATAATTCCCTGGTATCACAATTTTTTTTCTCATTTCGTTGAAGCTTTCCACGATTTAGTCTACCTCCAACTCTCAATATACCAACGATGTCGATAAAAATGTCGAGTGAAAGTGGCGGTCTGTTGTTTCTGAGACATTCGTTTGAATAACACTCTTCTTGGACAGTTCTGATAATGAAGTTTACAGACTCATGATGATTATCAACTGTTTTTGCTTTCGAGCAATGATGCCATACTTCACAATCGGATTTCGCAAATTGTTTGAGAAGAAGAATGCTATTGATCAGAGACAACCAAGTAGAATACTTAGAAAATCTATTAGAAATTGATGACGAATCACTTCTTGCAGATTTTATTTCTTGTCTTACTTCTTTGTCATTTTCAAGTATCTCTATTTCACTAATCGCTGTAGCATTGTAATGATCTAAAAGATAAACCGGTCCATTGAGCAACGAACTTTCTCTCAGTTGTTAGGCCGAGAACAGACGAGTTGCTTGATCGGAAGGATTCTTTGTCGTAGGTAAGAATTTCCACTGGTCGGGTTTCGCGAGTTTTCTGATGCATGACACACGGTTTGTAACATAATTGTAAAAACGCCTTGTAGTGTTGAGAATGTATCCATAGACAACACGGCTATCTGAGTACATTTAAAACGTTTCTTAAATTGCGGATGCTACTTCCACCGCTAAAACGACAGCGCATAATTCTAGGCGAGGAATAGAATGGCCGTGTGATGCCGTTAATTTCGCTTTTCCCATAATAAATCCCATCATGTCCAATAGTTTCAATATATTCAACGACCGCAATCGCAATCTCTGACGCATCACAGTAGATGTGAACACGTGTTTTACAGCATTTGGACAAAGATCCCGGAAGGTAGCACCTAGGTATTTGACAATCTATCTATTCTGCCCGTGAGGCAGGTAGCTAACCAAGTGTAAATACGGGGCTAATTAAAGACTCATTCCGGGGAACTATCGTTTAATAACCACAATAAATACAGCAGGGTAAATAACTGAAATACAAATGAAACGAGCATAAGCACAGATCAGGAAATTACAATTCAAAATCAATCAAGTTAAACAGCACTTAAAAAATACAGAATAGATCGAAATTGAAAGACTAGATATTATAAATAATTATAAAATATTACAGTTCAAATTAAACATTAAAGATTAAATTCTGGCATGTTCAGTAACATAGATCCAAGACCGGGATATAAAATCAACAAATTAGCCTAGTCAAAACGAAAGTTATTTAAATACGAAGTTTCACTGTTTTGATATAAACAACACATTAATAGAATGTCTCAGAAAGATAACGAGAATAAAATTAAGTGTCTTACACTGTACGTTTGGCAGGTTTTGACTTCCAAAGCGAGAGAAGATCCTCACATGTGTGTTGACATGTTGGTTATCCAGCCGGAAAAGAGAGTGAATTAGATAAAACATGTGAAACTATCCCGGGGGAGTTCTAAAAACGTAGAAATACGGAACCGATCCATATGAATAAAAAGGATGTAGAAATTAACACAAAACGACTAATTAATATTCCAAGCAGAAATAATATTTGTAATGCAATTACAGCACACTCCCCGCCAAATATCCATGTGGATATTTCTCTAACTTTCTTAAAAATCACAGATGAGAATGAATATATTCCAATATCCAAAGGAAGAATAAACGAATATCACATAAATCCAAATTGAATAAAATAGTTGAATATTATATACAGTTCGGAGAACGATCCAACGGCTGTTGTTCTATAGATCCATCGTTGTATGGCTTCCAGCGTTGCCCAATGGGAAGAGAGTAGATCTGTTGCTCCAACGTTGCCACGCACGGCGTGGGAAGGAACGACGTGTTCCTTGAAATGGACCCCGACGGGTGAATTCAATAAATCGAATATCATGTTCATAAAAAAGACAGTTATTGTACACAAAAAAGGTTCGATGTGGAAAGTCACATTTGTAGAATTATGTCGACTATCGGTCGAGTGTATGTTGCGGGATTCCCGTTTATGATGACACGCACTTAGTTTTCCTGGTGAAAATGAGCTGGATGGCACATAGCTGCTTTGTACCTACGTTTGCGGCCAGTGGCTTTGAGAGCAGCAGTGAATTGAGTCAATTTTGACCATGACGAAGAGTCGGAAAATTGTTCCTCACAAGTTGTTATGCGATCTTCGACTTTTATGGCGGGTCGGATCACTTTGTCCATTCCGGGTTCCTGAAGCAAACTGCTGTTTTGAATATCAGAAGACTGAAAGAAACTGGTTCCTGGATCAGTCGGATTCAAGTTTGTTGGGACGTATACGTAGTTACCATCGTATGACCTACTGGTAGAGACATCTTGTCTGTTGTCACGACTGGTGTTCTTCGGGAAGAACTGTTGCTGAATTCCAAAGTTGCTTTGGCACGGTTTTGTCACCGTAGGGTAGCCAGAAGTAAGCACATGAGTACTTTTGACGTTAACATCGGCGGGTGTTCGCCGCTGGTCTAAACAAGTCTCGCCCACTACGACCCAGCCAAGTTTGAGTCGTTGAGCGTATGGAGCCCTCGAGGGTCCAATGCGTTGGTCGAGCACATGGTGTGCTTCCGGTAAATCTCGTCCAATAAGAAGCATGACGTTGCAATTTTTGTCTAACGGTGAAAGATGTTTCGCTATATCTCGCAAGTGAGAGTGTTTGTAGGCGACATCTGGTGTCGGAATCTCGTTCCTGTTGTCACCAGGTTGTCACATTCTATGACATCTGGTAGGTCCAATGCGACATTACCGGTAAGTGTTGTCACAACAAAACCATTTCCTCGTCTTCCGGATGTTATGGTCTTTCCAGAGCAAGTCGAAAGTGTATACGATTCGGGAGGTTCCCGTACATTGAAATACTTGAAGAACTCCGGAGATGCTAATGACCTGTTGCTTTGGTCGTCGATTATGGCGTACATTTTCTTTTTGCGACCTGGGTGGTCTTTGTGAAATACATTAAGTGGCAGAATTTTTCCACAAGATTTCCCGCCATATTCTTTACATATTTCCGTGCAGGATGAATTAACCGTGTTAACGGTAGTAGCACTGTTGGTGTAACCTGACTCCCCGCCGTTGTTTAGTGCGGATTGTGACGTGGGCTGGATTTTATCCCAGTGAAGAGCTGTGTTATGTTTATTGCTTCCACACTGCTGACATGAAACACTTACGGGACAATCCCGGCTTATATGTTTTGTTGACTCGCAACACTTAAAACAAACTTTGTTGTCCTTGAGCAGGGTTTTGCGTTCCTCCAATGGCTTGGAACGGAATCCACGGCAGTCGTTCAACGAATGGTTGGTGCCATGCAAAATGCATTTCTCAAGCTTGTCTGATAGTTCACTGATGCCAGATGTTTCGGTTTTGTAAACACCAATTTGAGATTGGGGCTTAGATGTGGACCTTGTCAAATTCCCCTTTTGAGTGGAGGTTGTGGGTTCCGAGTCGTAGATAAACCCTGGGTTGTTTTTGATCCTGCTGATCTCCCGTATGAATGCGGAAAACTCCGTAAAAGGAGGAAATGAGGTTGAGTGCTGCTCATTGTACTTTACAGCCCGTGATGTCCATTTTTCTTGCAAACCAAATGGCAGTTTTGAAACGATGGGTTTGATCCCTGAGGAGGAGTCAAAGTAGCCTAACAGATTTTTGAGCTGTGGCTTCTCCTTTACATACTCAATTTCCGACAGGATGTCTGATAGCTCGTAGAGACGTATGTTGTCTTTGTTTGTGAGCCTTGGGAAATCGGCTAGCTTAGCTTTAAGGGAAGCTTCTATCATTTCCGGGCAGCCGTATCGTTCGTCTAATCTTTGCCAGAGACGTTGTAGACCCCTTGCTGGGTTGTCGGCGTTCAATGCGCGGATACTGACCGCGTGCTTCGAGGATTCTGTACCTAACCACTTAACGAGTAGATCAAGCTGCTCTGAATCTGAGACATCCAGTTCTTTCATTATGCTGTCGAAGCTGGACTTCCAAATGTGGTATGACTCAGCCTTATCATTGAAAGTACTGAGCCGGGAAAATATCAAATCCTTTCTCAGTAGAAATTTTGTTATAGCAGTTGTCGGGTCGGAACCCGTAAAACCGGATGTGGGTTGCTTGACATCTGTTGGACTATGCATAGGATAGTCATGATTGGGCGTAAATGCAGGTGCATTGGTGTTGAGCCCAGATAAACCGAAAGTCGGTGTTTTGGTAGCTGGATTTATATGTCCATGTTCGTTCATTGGCGTGGATGCAGCTGACGGCATTCCAAAATCTCCAATCGGCGAGTGACATGAGGGTTGACGAGTGGATGTGACGGCTTTAGCCATATCTAGATGTTGTTGGGTGTTGTGTCCGGAAGGGCCCAGTTCCGAGTGTACTGAACGGGCAAAACGAGATGTGTTGGTCGGTTGTGTAGAAGGTACGTGGTTACCCACGTCTTGCAACCGATTATCCTGTTCGCTGTGAACACTGTGTTGCTGGACATAGTCATGTACCCGTTTTAGCGGGTCTTCGGTCGGAACCGGAAGTGGATCATCTAGTTTTTGTTCTAAATCGTCCTCCTGTTCTAGAACTCGGGCTTCGGCCTCTAGCTCGGCAGCTTGTCGTTGTACGTCTAGTAGCGTCAATTCTGCTTTAATTTCGGCCCTTTTACGGTTCACTTCCGCCTCTTCTTGCTCCATTTCAGCTTTAACACGGGAAGATTCCCGCACTGCCCTTTCTTGGAGCTCTGCTTCTTGTTTAGCCATAAGTGCCTGTTTTTCGGCAAAAGCTATTGCTGCCTTAGCTGCCTCGGCTTTGGCACGTGTCCTTCTAGCCAGACTGGATACGTTTGAAATACGAGAACTGGTCTCGCTATTTGTCCTTGACTGTCTGGATTTAATGGATTTAGCCATGCTGGTCTGGCCTAACACGTCGTGTAGGTTGGCTATGGCCGATTCATACATCCGTCGGCGTACGTCAATGACCGGAGCTATGACGTCTAAGTCTTGATTGGCCAGTGTTGTTCTTTGGCTTTTCACAAATCCGAGGTATTCCTCGCACAGCCGGTTGTACCTTGTGTACGCTTGAACAACCTTTTGTTCAAGTTCCAGGCATTTTCTAGCCTCCGCTGGTGGGTTGTCGGTTTCCTGTAACATGGCGTTACACATAGACCAAAGAAGCTCGACGTCTTGTGTGAGCTTGTCTCTCCTCTGGACGTACTGGTCCTCCCCTTTTGGTGTCAGTGTCCGTGTTCTGGACGTGGTTGACATCTGGTCGTCTGCTGGATCCATGTTGTGGCGATGCTGTGTTGACCCCGCGAGTCGTACAACGGTGCCCCGAAGAAGTTAACCAGCCAGGTGTAGTTTATTTACTATTCTGCCCGTGAGGCAGGTAGCTAACCAAGTGTAAATACGGGGCTAATTAAAGACTCATTCCGGGGAACTATCGTTTAATAACCACAATAAATACAGCAGGGTAAATAACTGAAATACAAATGAAACGAGCATAAGCACAGATCAGGAAATTACAATTCAAAATCAATCAAGTTAAACAGCACTTAAAAAATACAGAATAGATCGAAATTGAAAGACTAGATATTATAAATAATTATAATGAAAATATTACAGTTCAAATTAAACATTAAAGATTAAATTCTGGCATGTTCAGTAACATAGATCCAAGACCGGGATATAAAATCAACAAATTAGCCTAGTCAAAACGAAAGTTATTTAAATACGAAGTTTCACTGTTTTGATATAAACAACACATTAATAGAATGTCTCAGAAAGATAACGAGAATAAAATTAAGTGTCTTACACTGTACGTTTGGCAGGTTTTGACTTCCAAAGCGAGAGAAGATCCTCACATGTGTGTTGACATGTTGGTTATCCAGCCGGAAAAGAGAGTGAATTAGATAAAACATGTGAAACTATCCCGGGGGAGTTCTAAAAACGTAGAAATACGGAACCGATCCATATGAATAAAAAGGATGTAGAAATTAACACAAAACGACTAATTAATATTCCAAGCAGAAATAATATTTGTAATGCAATTACAGCACACTATCAAATACTGAAGAGAGTTTTTTCCATCTTTCCCATAGACCTAGCAGTTCTAAATCTAGCGGTTCATCCCAGTTGACAGTAGTACGAACAATTAGACGCAGAATTTGTTTTCCTTCGAGTACAATAGGTGCCACAAATCCCAAAGGATCAAAGATACTGTTTATAGTAGAAAGCACACCTCTCCTTGTTGGAGGTTTTTCCAGCGCAGGTACATCGAAGAAGAAAGAATCATTTTTTAAGATTCCAGTTCAATCCTAAGCAAATCGTCACTACTGAGTTCAATATCCGTGACATTTTTCGCTATTTCGTCGGTCGGATATGCTGATAATATGTCTTTGTTATTCGAGGCTATTTTGTGTAGTCTCAAGTTTTCGTGTGTTTTCAAAGCTTCTCTCGTGCAATAGCTTCCTCGGTAGATGATAAAGAACAAAGTCCGTCATCCACATAGAAATTATTCTTTACTAATTCAACCACATCTGATCCATACTCAATCTCAGCTTCCTTAGCTGTTTTTACGCAGTCCGTACGTTGCAACAGCAGGTGATGGCCGATTACCAAACAACCCGTGCGGGTTCCGGGTGGCGAATAGGCCCCCGCAGCAGTGCTAAGCTTGTAGGTAAAAGTCCACGAAGGAGCGCTCAGAGACCTGACATCGGGTTTGGAGGTTTGGATTCCTCAGTACTGAGGTCAGGATGATTTGTTTCAAAGATACTTTATCTGGATGTTGAAAGGCCCGGGTTCTTTAAACGAGATGCTTTATCGTCTGATGAATCTTTTGTTAACTTTACCCTAGATCGTGGTTTAGTTTGTCCAGGTTTGGATTCCGCAGCGCTGAGGTTAGGATGCTTTGTTTCATAGATACTAGATCTGGATGTTACAAAGCCCATGTTCTTGAAACAAGAAAACTTTTTCCTAGATCGTGGTTCAGTTTGTCCAGGTTTGGATTCCTCAGTGATACTTTCAATGTCAAATAGCTTATAATTCAGGCATTTAATTCAGGTGGGAGC
This sequence comes from Arcuatula senhousia, assembly GCA_963971305.1. Taxonomy (NCBI): domain Eukaryota; kingdom Metazoa; phylum Mollusca; class Bivalvia; order Mytilida; family Mytilidae; genus Arcuatula; species Arcuatula senhousia. The sequence continues at coordinate 48,643,385 of OZ020314.1, forward strand.
CTCTTGTTTGGGAGGGAATGTATTAATTTGTCCTGACTGTGTCATTTTGTCTTGAATTTGGGGGTAAATATTAAAGATATTTCAGAACATATTGGAAAATGAAAATAGTGAGTGAGTGAGTTGGTGTTTTACGCCCGTGCAACGCTATATAGGTTATCCACAGGCGATGAACATGAAAAGGATGATAAAATGAACATGACATGATGATGATAAATGAAAAATGGGGGTGGGGTGGGACACAAAGGACCGGTAAATTTTGAAGAACCACAGGAAAAGGGGATAGGTGGGTAGGGGCGGAAAATTTAGCCTATGTGGTGCACTACTGGGCGGTCCACAAAGGGGTCTTTTACGTGCATGAAGCGTGGCACTCTCCACACACGTTGGCCCACTATGGTCGGCGGTCAGGGTTTCCGTATTATAGACCTGACAACCCCCGCGGACGAGGGCCACCCTATTCAGCCACCTAGGGTACACACTTGGTCGCTCTGTGGGCTGAGCACTGACCCGACGTCAGAATCCCAAGACCCTTAGTCGCCTCTTACGACAAGCTAGGCTCTGCTGCGGGCCTATTCGCCACCCGGGCCCCGCACGGGACGAAAATGAAAATACGATGGATTTTCCTTAAAATTGAAAATACAATAAGAACTGCTATGTACATAGTATGGAAAGATTCGAATAATTATCAAAGAGGTGTAGCAGATATAAAAGGTGTGACAGATAGACGAAAAATATGCATCAGAGATATGGGATGTTTTTCTTCAATGAAATATGGAAATGATATAGACAAGTACATCAGTAAAGAAATTGATTATTTAAAGATGGGTTAAACTGCATACTAAATTTTGTAAAAATGTACTAGGTGTAGGAAAACATGCATCAAATGATGGATGTAGGGGAGAATTGGTTAGTTAGTTAGCCATTGCTTTACTCCCAAGCAGCACGATTTCGGCTATATCCGGGAGATGAACATGAAAATGGTGATACAATGAACATGAAATGATGATGAAGTGGAGGAAATAGGGACAAAAGGCCAATCGGGTAGGAGAGTTTTGACTGCCACTGGAAAAAGGAGTGATGGGTAGGGGCGGAAAATTTCGCCTCCTGCATGGGGATCCTACGGGGCCTACTCTTACCGAGACCTGCAGCAGGGTTCTTTAACGTCCGAGGAACGTGACATTTTTCCCCAACACGGTGCACCACTATGGTTTGCGGTCAGGTTTTCCGCATTATCGCCTGACGACCCCGCATCTCTCGATGTCAGGGCTGCGCCATTCAACCACCTGGGGCACACATCCCAGTCGCTTTGTGGGCAAAGCGGCCTGACCCCGATGTCAGGTTTCTGAGCGCTCTTTAATGGACTTTTACCGACAAGCTTAGCGCTGCTGCGGGCCTATTCGCCTCCCAGGCCCCGCACGGGAGGGGGAGAATTGGGCAGTGTTCCAATCCTCTATCATATACTACTTAATATGATCAAATATTGGTGTCATATTATAAAGTCAGATAATCAAGAAAATTCCTTGATGTATGAAGCTTCAAAGCTTCAGAGAATATGGCTAAAGAGAATAAAGACTCTTGGGTTAGCTGTGTGCATGATATTTTTAAATATTTAAACCTTGAACATATTTTTACTAACCCAGACAATTTTAAACTAGACTACATAATAAATATAGTAGAATCAAAACTATTTACCAAGTTTTGTAACATATGGAAATCAAAATTATGTAATGATACTAGGAAAAATCCCCATAGTGAAAATAAATCAAGGCAATATAGAAAATTTAAATCAAATTTCAAGTTTGAACCATATCTCTTAGTAGGGAACACTGAACAAAGACAAACCTTGGCAAAATTAAGAATCATTGACCATAAGGTCGTTACATAGGTCAACAGGTAAACGACTGTATCTGCACTATATGTAAGTCGGAAGTAGAAGATGAGATTCACTTCCTACTGAAATGTAGTCAATACAATCAAGAACGTAATAATTTTGTATCATTATTATATAAACATAATAAAAATATTGAACAACTTTCAGATGAAAATAGTCCCGTGCGGGGCCCGGGTGGCGAATAGGCCCGCAGCAGAGCCTAGCTTGTCGTAAGAGGCGACTAAGGGTCTTGGGATTCTGACGTCGGGTCAGTGCTCAGCCCACAGAGCGACCAAGTGTGTACCCTAGGTGGCTGAATAGGGTAGCCCTCGTCCGCGGGGGTTGTCAGGTCTATAATACGGAAACCCTGACCGCCGACCATAGTGGGCCAACGTGTGTGGAGAGTGCCACGCTCCATGCACGTAAAAGACCCCTTTGTGGACCGCCAAGTAGTGCACCACATAGGCTAAATTTTCCGCCCCTACCCACCTCTCCCCTTTTTCCTGTGGTTCTTCAAAATTTATCGGTCCATTGTTTCCCATCCCATCCCCATATTTCATTTATCATCATCATTTCATGTTCATTTTATCATCCTTTTCATGTTCATCGCCTGTAAATAACCTACATAGCGTTGCACGGGCGTAAACACACCAACTCACTCACTCACTCACTCAGATGAAAATAAATTTATATGGATTATGTCATCAGAAGAAAAAGTTGTCATAAAACATTGTAAAATATATGATATTTTCAATATTTAGACTTCCCATATTTTTGCATTTACTTACATTATTTCCGATTTGATATAAATTATTTTCGAATGTTATTTTATAATTCGAAGCTCCTCTTTTGAATAAGAAACATTTTTATCTGGTATTATTGAAATTCTGGTTTTTGGAAGGTGCCGAAACGGGATGTACATAATTTAGGTTTAGTTGAGTAGTGTGTAGTCTGATTGCTAGGATGGCGCTATAATAAAATTTTTGAGAGAAACAAGTTTGAGTTTATTTGAGCATTATTTGTGATTAGTGAACTTTAAATCCAGTTCCCCAGTTAACTGAAGTATATTACAGGATGAAAACTCAAAGATTAGTATTTACGAAGCTTAAAAGGCTTGTGATCTTCAACTTTCACACACGTGTCTTGCAGAATGAACAAGAGGTACCCGTCGGCGACACGAGTATGTGAGATTTATCTCATTACTCATTTTTAAGTTCATTAATGGCTTTATTCTATTTATTTGTATGTGAGATTAATCTCATTACAATCATCAGTAAATGTTATAAATGTCAACACAAGACAGTGACACTGAATAAGTTTTATCCGACGATTTTCTACGATACAATGAGATAAACACAGAAATTGACAATGATATAGGTTATTTACTTACTCGGCATTCTTCTCCAATACTCAATGAATCTGACAACTCTTTAAATCTTACAGATACCTCCAAAAATTCAGAAAACACAGAACATTTGACAATTTACACTCGCCCGCGCTCAATGAAAGTTTTGGTATACCAGAAAACGTAGTGTCAGCAGAAACCCCTAAATTATTGCCCGCTACACATTCACGTCCTTTGAACCAGTCAATAACCGTACAAACACCTTACCAATTGAGAGACATTCAAGATGGAAAAAATAGCAAATTGTAGAAAATTTGGAGTTTATACCCACGAAAACGCTCTTCAATTTATTTCTGAGTTTGAATCATATGCAATTTTACATAACATTTCCCCAGAAGAGGGTCCTAGAAAGCTTGCCGCATTCCATTTTCACCTCACAGGTCCCGCTCTGACCTGGTTCAACACTTAGGTAGCTGAAAACAAAAATTAAATTCTTGTAATACCTTTTTAACAATATTTAAGGCACAATACATAAGTGGCAATCTGCAAAACCCTGTCTTGTTATTAGAGTCTGAATTGTTTGAGACCCTTAAACTGTCACGTGGGCGACAGATCGACCAATTCTATGCACAACTAGTTGAAAAACTAGACTTTTAAAAAAGTCAGACTACGAAATTTTAATTAAATTTATTAAAGGACTTCCAGAGAAGTTAGCTTTCTTTGTAAGGGCAGGTAACCATTCCGATAGTTAAAGTGCACTCTCAGCAGCCAAGATGGGCGAAGCTTATGGTTACAGGGAAGAAAGCAGTCCATTGGTTGCCGCAGTAAGTCCCAAAACCTAAGATCAACCCGTAAACCACAAAAATTTAGAAGCTATGAAGCATTTTCATCATGTAATAGCATTAAAACGTTTGATTTCTATACATTATATACTTCAATTCCACATTCACAACTAAAATCTCGTTTGGCACAGCTGATTAAACGTAGCTTTATCAAAAAGAACGGAAAACGCAGGTACAAGTATTTGGTAGTCGGTTATAAAAAGACTTACTTTGTCATCCAAGAGTCTAGCAAGAAAAACAAATTTACAGAAGATCAAATAATAGAAATGCTCAACTTTCTAATCGACAATCTAATATTTGTACAGTTTGGTGGACGTGTTTTTCAGCAAACAATAGGTATCCCAATGGGCACAAATTGTGCACCATTGCTTGCCGATTTGTTTCTTCATTCATATGAAGCGGACTTCTTACAATCACTTCTGGACAAAAAGGACCGCAAACTTGCTTTATCCTTCAATCTCACATTTCGTTATATTGATGATGTCCTTTCACTAAACAATCCTCGATTTGGTGACTATTTACATCTCATATATCCGAAGGAACTTGAGATAAAGGACACTACAGATTCTAGGAGGTCCGCTTCATATCTGGATCTATTTCTCGAAATTGACACACAAGGAAGGCTTTGTACAAAGCTCTATGACAAACGTGATGACTTCAACTTTCCAATAGTTAACTTTCCCTTTCTGTCCGCTACGTATCACAATTGATTCGCTATTCCAGAGCATGTGGGGAGTACAACGACTTCCTTGATAGAACCACACGGCTGACAAGCAAATTGTTAACACAGGGGTTTGTTGCTCCCAGGTTGTTGTCATCACTCAAGAAATTTTACGGACGACATCATGTGCTTGTATACAAAACGGGATTTCTATCTCTCAGATGAGCACAGATGTTGGTTTGACATAAGAGTTTTGTAATGTCATCCTTTCCGGATTTGACCAACACTTAATCGATCTTCGGCAACGTGACGGGTGTGCTATAGCAAGCAGGAACTGCTTATTCTTCCGGAGCACCTGAGTTCACTCTCGTTTCGACTTGAGTTAGCGTTGCTGAATGCGGTTTTGTTGTTATGTGTGTGTGTGTTTTATGTTGTTATGTGGTTTGTTTTGTTTTGATTATTTTTTGTCTGCCGGTTTTGTCTTTGTCTTTACGGTTTTATGATACTGATTACCCCTTAGCTTCTATGAAATCATCAATTGTTAATGAGGTTCAGGGCCAAATAAATTTTTTAACGCAAACTATTGCAAACATGGGTCTCACCTCTGCCCCACAAAGCGTACCTCCGGGGTACGTGGCCAATCAGAATCGTCGGTCACGTCCGAGATCACGTCAAGAATCAAACAATGACGGCCTTTGCCGAAAATGTAATGCACCTGGTCATTTTGCTAGAGCATACAACTGGAACGAAAAAGGTGATGTCAAGAGTGACATCAAATGCAGAATTTGCGGTCAAAATGGACATTTGCTACAACAATGTGCCAAACATGAGGGAAACAACAGGAACCCGGAGAATCAGGGGCACTGTCCTCGGGGCGATCAGAAATAAGTGCCAATCAGTGTAGTTTGGACTCTTGCGACACAGAAACCGAAAATGACGATAATGATACCCAGTCCGAGTTTTTGTATATGCCCGTCAAAATTGACAGTTAAAAATTATCTGCACCTGTCGACTGCGGAAGTTCAATAAATCTTATCTTTCAACAACTTTATAGCAACATTCCAGATTCACACAAATCAAAATTTAGTTCATTGTCTGAAACACTAAAATTAGCAAACAATCAATCAATCGGAATATATGGTACAGCAAGTATAAAAGTTTTGCTTCCCCAGGGCAAACATTGGATACAAGTTTACATTTTACAGCAAACCTCACACCCATTAATCCTTGGTACAAAGTATTTGATTTCAAAGAAAATATGTGTCGACTTTGGTTCCTGTCAAATCATTTCAAAATATTTCAAAGTTGCGTGCAAAGACACTGTAAATATACCGCCGAACACAGAAATGTTATTTTCTGGTAGAGGCCAAGGAAACGTTCAGTATGGCATGCAAGGCGTATGTTATGCAAATAAAAATGAGAAAAAAGGACTTCTTATTTCAAAAGCCGTTTGTACTGTAAATAGAGATAAAGAAATCCCAGTGAAAGTTTTGAATTTCACAAACAATTCAGTAAAGTTGAACAAAGGAAAGATTATTGCTGAACTTGAATTATTTTTAAAAGATCATATTGTTGTGACTTTGCCCGAGGCAAAGCAAACAGACAATTTTGTTCAGAATGTTCAACTTGAAAATGCAAGTTATGATGATAGCGTCAATCCTTCAGACCCTAGTTTCATATCTAATTTCAACATTCCGGATCATCTATCTCATGACCAAAAATCAACATTGATTCAGTTTCTAAATCGCCAAAAAGCTTGTTTATGACTCCGGATAATCCTGAATTAGGTTACACCGAAGTGGTGCAACACAAAATTACACTGAAACACGATTTTAAGCCGACAAATCAAAGGTCGTATAGATTAACACCAGAGAAAAAGGCATCATTTAGATGAACTTTTACAGCAAGGGGTGATCGCGCCGGTTAACGAAACAGACGATGTACCGATTACCAGCCCGGTTGTGCTTGTTTCGAAAAAAATTAGAAAAACGGACGGTACGTCAGAAAAGGTGTCGAAAGAAGTTCAGATTTTGTTGTGACTTTAGATACCTAAACTCACAAACGGAGCAATTTAGTTACGCAATTCCTGATCTGCAAGATTTAACAGAGTCATTTTCAAACCGAACGACAAATTTTCTTACTTCCATTGATTTGAGTTCCGGATTTTTCCAACTTCCAATTTCCGAAGAAAGTTAACGTTACACAGCTTTTAATACATGTTTTGGCACATATCAGTTTTTACGCTTACAAATGGGTCTCAGTTCATCGCCAGCTTCGTTTCAATTGTTGATGGACAAAGTTTTGAAAGGTCTAACTTTTAAATCGTGTCTTTGTTATCTTGATGACATTTTGATTGCTTCAGAAACTTTCGAACAACATGCATGATTTAGATGAAGTTTTTACGCGTTTGAAGGAAAGCGGTCTGAAACTTGGCCTAAAGAAATGTAGTTTCGCACAAGAATCTTGCGTATTTTTGGTTCACAAAATTTCCGCAAATGGAATAGAACCTCCACCCGACCGTGTCAAGGCTATTGAGGAGTACCCAGCTCCGGAATCGGTACATGATTTGCGTCGACTGATTGGTTTACTGAATTGGTTCCGTAAATAAATCAAAAACTTTAGCGACGAGATAGAACCGTTAACTAGGTTGTTGAAAAAGAACGCTCGTTTTCAATGGAATATAGAACAACAAACTGCTTTCGAACGTTTGAAAACACCTATTAGTCAACTCGCCCGTACTTGCATTTCTGAATTATTAAGTGCGGGTTCCGGGTAGCGAATAGGCCCGCAGCAGCGCTAAGCTTGTCGGTAAAAGTCCACTAAAGAGCGCTCAGAAACCTGACATCGGGTCAGGCCGCTTTGCCCACAAAGCGACTGGGATGTGTGCCCCAGGTGGCTGAATGGGGCAGCCCTGACATCGAGAGATGCGGGGTCGTCAGGCGATAATGCGGAAAACCTTACCGCAAACCATAGTGGTGCACCGTGTTGGGAAAAATGTCACGTTCCTCGCACGTTAAAGAACCCTGCTGCAGGTCTCGGTAAGAGTAGGACCCGTAGGATCTCCATGCAGGAGGCGAAATTGCCCGTCCCTACCCATCACTCCTTGTTCCAGTGGCAGTCAAAACTCTCCTACCCGATTGGCCTTGTGTCCCCTTTTCCTCCACTTCATCATCATTTCATGTTCATTGTGTCATCACTTTCATGTTCATCTCCCGGATATAGCCGAAATCGTGCTGCTTGGGAGTAAAGCAATAACTAACTAACTAACTAACTGGTCTTTAAAAAGGCTGTCAGTGGTGCCTAAAAATATTGAATGAAGTGACGAACTCATAGGTTTAAATAGAACTATGTTGTTTCATTTTTTTATTACCCATTAATACTTTACTTAAAATGAAAATATGTTCCTACATGTGTAGAAATATTGTCAAAACTTAAGATTCCGTCGTTTTTGAGCTTTTACCATCACTTGGCGTCCGTCGTCGTCGTCGTCGTCTGTAAACAATTTTTCAAACGTTAACTTGTCCGACACCATAAGTCCAATTGCAACCTAACTTGGTATAGTTGTTTAGTGGCATTATGTGTACAAAAATTATCGTTCGGATTTTTTATTCGTAAAAAAACATGGCCGCCATGGCCAAAAATAGAACATAGGGTTCAAATTACAGTTTTTTGCAAATAACTCAAAAACGGTAACAGATATCAAAATTCTGGCATAGGATAAAAGTGATTAGCACCTCAAGATCTAACCGCCCTAAAATTTTCAAGAAGATCCAACAACCGATGTAGGAGTTATTGCCCTTTTTCTGGATTTTTAAAAATTTTGCACTTATTTAGCCCTATATCTTGAAAACTATTCAAGATATTTTAAAAATATAAATTGCATATGATTAAGCACATCAAGATCTACATTTCATGTAATTAGGCCAAGCTGTAAAACCATTTCTTTTAGGAGTTATGGCCCTTAAAGCGTCAAAATTTACCATTTTTCATTACTTTTACCCTGAATTTCAAAGATTAACTTGTCTGACACCATACATCCAACTTCAACCAAACTTTACACAGTTGTTTAATAGCATTAATGCTACAATTCTATCGGTCGGATTTTTGATTCGTAAAAAAATATGGCCTCCATGGCTTAAAATAGAACATAGGGGTCAAATTAAATTTTTTTGCAAGTAACTCAAAAACGGTAACAGATATCAAAATTCTGATGGGAGACAAAAGTGATCAGCATCTCAAGATGTACCTGCTCTGAAATTTTCAAGAAGATCCAACAAACGACATAGGAGTAATTGCCCTTTTTCTGGATTTTTTCAAAATTTTTCACTTATATAGCCATATATCTTGAAAACTATACAAGATATTTCAAAAATTCAAATTGCATATGATTGAGCACATCAAGATCTACAATTCATTCAATTAGGTCAAAGCTGTAGAACCATTTCTTTTAGGAGTTATGGCCCTTAAAGCGTCAATATTTACCATTGTTCATTACTTTTCCCCTGACTTGTCTGAAACGGTAAGACCAACTGCATCTTAACATGGCACACTGTTTGATAGCTTTTGGTACAACTCTATCGTTCAGATTTTTGATTCATAAAAAAACATGGCCACCATGGCTAAAAATAGAACAAATGAAATTTGCCCCTAACTCAAAACTGGTTTCAGAAATTGTGCAAGAATCAAACAAGTGATCAGCATATTAAGATCTACCTGTCCTAAAATTTCGGAAAAAATCTGACTGCTGATGTGGGAGTTATTGTTCTTTTTCCTAATTTTTGCCAAATTTGCACTTATTAAGCCCAATATCTTGAAAATTAACCAGATATTTCATAAATTAAAATGACATATGGTTAAGCACAATAATATCTACAAATATATGTATATGTGTAGTTCAGGTGAGCGATTCAGGCTCTTGGGAGCCTCTTGTTTAACATCAAAGCAATATGTATGTTGATCTATTGCTCTTAATTGAACCTGAAGACATCAGGTCTTCAAAAAATTGTAATAACAAGGAATACTGTGAATGATCTCACAAAATGGACTTTGTTTGTGGAAGGTATAAAATACAAGTACTTTCAGTCAGTTTCTCAGAACTCACCTGCCATTCTGTGCTATCTTGAAAATGGAGTATTGAGATAACAACAAGTGTTTTTGTTGATTTCATTTGGTTTAGAAAACATTGAATCAATGAAAAAATGCTGATTAATATGTTGAATAAATGATGATAAAAGTCCACCAAAAGTTGTGAAATTATATTATGTGATTTTACAAATATATACCTAGCCAAGTGTTATATTTCATGAAAAGAGGGACCAGACAAACTCTTGACTAGGAAAGATGCATAAGTACAACTTACCTTAATTTCAGATGTTTCTACATGAAACACACTCATAGAACTTTTATTTCCCAGCCCCCCCCCCCCCCCCCCCATCTATCAATGTCTGTAACATTTGCACAATTTGGAACTGGTTCTGTTTAATTTCTTGCAATTCTTTGTCTGAAAATGAAATAAAAGAGAGAACTATTGGAATATACGACATTCATGGCAATCATGGGATCAATAACAATAACGATAACTTAAAAATAAAGTTCTTCACCAAAACAACAAGTTCAAAGGGTCAAATTTTCAGGTATATGGTTCACATTGCTTAAGACCAAGTTTCATTGCATTTGGTTGAATATAGTTTCAGATCATCTTAGCAGAATAACTTTGTGATGGATAGATGCAATTTAAAGTACCATATCAATCATCATTGCAAAAACAAACACACGTGAATTTGGTTTTAGCCTAAGGATAGGAATATAGCTACTCCAATAGCCAGTATTATGCATGTATATGAGAATCCTAATACAACCATTTTTTAATTTAAAGCTAAAATACAAATGCACACATGTACATTTAATACTAATATTAGAACTGTCTATAATAATTAAACTTACAAATCTTTGTCAAATCATTACCTTTTCTAGAAACCAGTCTTGGCAAGGGTTGCTGTTGGGGTTGAACCGGTCTCCGTTCAGGTTCAATGGTGACAACGGTGAGAGCCGTTTCACTTTCTTCCTCATTACTATTTTGCGAGTCCTAAAATAGAAAATTTATACACCCTGAGAGTGACCTAAATAAATGATTTGTCAAAATTTTATCAGCAATTTGGACCTTTTCTTTTTTATCTCGTCTGCCTGATATATTTTTTTTGTATCAAGGACAATCTTAACACGTTTTATATTTGTATATTAAATGTATACTTCAATGTGTTTTTTTAAATGCTGCTTCATGATTATGGGGGCTGTGCTACATGTATGTACAAATGAAAGGGCACTTATTCCACATTTTTATTCCCATTATCTTCTATCTTCTACGTTTACGAATGTATTAAAGTCAAATGTTAGGCTTATATTGCCAAATTATGTCTATGTGAATTCATGCAAAACTTATGTACGTTTTTCTTTTATTTACAGTTTTGACGTAGATGTTAGTAGACGTTGATACGATGTTACATTGATGTAGATATTTAAGAAGTATAGATTAACAAAGATTTGCGTGCGAACATTGATGTAAAAGAACTTAACTAATAAAACATCTTCAGTGCTACCTTTGGGTTTATACTACTTATATGCGCCTCCCACGGTGGTTCCACCACTACCGTGATAATTAGTTAGCAATCTATCACTATATCATCATCTCCCCTCTTGCTCTTCTTCTTCCCGAAGTGTTATTCGATCGGAAACATTGTAACCGGTTACACATTTCAGTAATTATTAATCGTAAAAAAAATAATTAGATGCTTGATTTTTTTGTACTTTTTCCTTGTACATTCAAAACTCAATTAAAGGGACTTAATTAATTATATTAACATAAAGAAATTTGATTTAAATGGATAATTCACGATGATTACAACAAGCCCTAAAAAAAGTTTTTGACATTTTTTTTATACAGTCAACCCTCTTTACAACGACCATGTTAGTTTCCAGTCAGAAATGACGTTAAACTGAATTTGCTGTTATAATGAATTTTTATACGACCGCAAAATTTTTGCGATCGTATAATGTTAAGGCGATGTCGTTGTCGTTGTCATATTTTTATATGATGTTTGTTACCACTTAAGGAGGGTTGGTATTGTATTTGGGGTTTGTGGCCCCTACTATTTTAGAAAAAAGGGCCAAAAGGGGCTAAAACGGGTGTATTGACAAAACTGTTGTAAAATGTTTATTATTCATTTGATTTGGAAAATTCTTTTTTTATTAAATTCCTCATTAAATTCTGTCAACTAAATGTGTCAATGGTTTTAATATATATTGCACCATTACATTGCTACAGGGGACCAAAAGGGGGCCACACCCCAAATATCGACTTTTTTATTTGTGGTCTGATTTTGAAAATCTTTTTTTTCATTGGAATCCTTGTGAAAATCCATGCCTGCGTTTTTCAATTAGATTTGCAATATCTCTAACCATTTCCGAGAAATTAGGGGTCAAAGGGGCAAAAAACGCCATTTTTATTTAAAGTTTGTCTAGGTAAATAAATTTAGCTGTAGTGGACCAGCCAATTGTTATGAGGTTTTAATATGATGGTTATATCCACTCAAGGAAGGTTGATACTGTATTTGGGGTTTGTGGCCCCTACTGTTTTAGAAAAAAGGGCCAAAAGGGGATTAAACGGGTGCATTGACAAACAAGTTTTTAGAATGTTTATTATTCACTCGATTTTGAAAATTCTTTTTTGTTGAATTGCTCATTGAATTCGGTCACATAACGCTGTTCATGGTTTGAAAATATACTGTACCTTTACATTGCTGCAGGGGGCCAAAGACATGCCACACTTATAATATCAACTTTTTATTTTTTGTCAGATTTTCAAAATCTTTTTTTCATTGGAATCAATGTGAAAATCCCTACTTGTATCTTTCAATCAGATTTGCAATAATTTTTAACTTTTTATTTTGAAAAAATAGGGGTAAAAAAGAACCAAACATGTCAATTAATATAAGACTTTTCTATTAGATGTTATTGTAAATATATATGTGTCAAATGTGCATTTTAAAGTCAACCACAGGGTGCATGTGTCAAAAAGCTTTGTAAGTCCACCATGGGCTGCATGTGACCAAAGCAATAGACTATCCATATTAGGCCTCAAACATACAGTGTTCAACATGTTGCGGTCGTATCATGCTGCGCTCGGCGTAGCTTTTTATTATTTTTATATTATTATTATTATCTCCCTTTCTAGTCTTTTTTTCAGAACTAATTGACAGAAAGAAGAAAGGAGTGAAAGTTTCTTAATAAACATGATTTTGTTATGTTTTGTAATAAAGATTTTTTGTACAAACGATCACTTTTAGTAATATAAACATCGTTTTAAGTATAGCTTATTGCAGTTAAATAGAACCTTTTCTTGTTTTGTTTTTCGTTGTTTTCTGGTTTTTATCTTTAAGTTGTCCATTTGTGTCTTTTGGGCAATATTTATTTGTCCTATCGGTTAAGTAACAGTTTTTTTAAAACATATATAACATTTTTAAAAAAACTTGTATACCCGTGCGGGTTCCGGGTGGCGAATAGGCCCGCAGCAGCGCTAAGCTTGTCGGTAAAAGTCCACTAAAGAGCGCTCAGAAACCTGACATCGGGTCAGGCCGCTTTGCCCACAAAGCGACTGGGATGTGTGCCCCAGGTGATTGGATGGGGCAACCCTGTCATAATGAATGCCGGGGTCGTCAGGCGATAATGTCGAAAACCTGACCGCAAACCATAGTGTTGCACCGTGTTGGGAAAAGGTTAAAGAACCTTGCTGCAGGTCTGGGTAATAGTAGGATCCACATGCAGAAGGCTAAATTTCCCTACCCATCACTCCTTTTTCCAGTGGCAGTCAATACTCTCCTACCCGATTGGCCTTGTATCCCCATTTCCTCCACTTCATCATCATTTCATGTTCATTGTATCACCAGTCTCATATCATCTCCCGGATAGAGCCAAAATTGCTTAAATATTCAGCTCATTTAGCTCTGCAAAAGTCTTTATATGGTCGACATCAAGACCAGGTGAGCGATTCAGGCTCATGGGAGCCTCTTGTTTTGTGAACCTGTCAATATATAAATTTATTGTATTAACTAATTTCTTTCTTGTTACTGTTTTTTTAACACATAGATATAAGATGAAACATGGTGTTTCATAAGGACCTAAATATTACATATTTAAAGGCCAACCAACATAAGTTGAGAACATGGAAACAAGCTTTTTTCTGTACTGTGGTTTCATTTTTATTCGTTAGGTACCAATTTTCGTGGTTTTCCTTGGTGGGACTGTCCCACGAAATTAAATATTCAACGAAAGTTTAACTCCGCCATCAAAATAAAAAGTTGATTTTGCCGACTAATTAATGGACGTACATGTGACCACTTTGTTCACTGACCTTAACTTACTAATATATCATAGGAACTTCTATTATAGCTGTTCATTAATGCTCATTAATTGTTTTTTATTGCAGGATCGTAAGAAAGCAAAACCAAGCATTTATTTGTTACACAATTGTGTATTGATGTTACAAAAATGTTGACAAAGAAGAACTTTCTGTTGTGTACATTTAACCGTGAAGTGTTCATTTCATCACTTTGTTAATAATGCTTTGCTATGTGAACCATGTACATTTACCATAGAAATAAATTCAAATAAAGATATTTAATATCTAGCTGTTATTTGTTGCATTTTTGTGTGTTTATAAAATATGAATTACTAAACTGTGAATATGATGTGTACCAGTATATGATGTGCAGGGGATTAAATATATCCCTGTTGATCACCCAACTAGGTTTAAAAATACAACAATAAATTTACATAATTTTATTAAAATAACATTAATTTGAAGCACTAGATTAAAGTTCACAAAATCAAAGTCACAAAAGTCCAGCTTTACGGAAGCCAGACTGGACAAGGTAACTACGTGTTGACATGGTCTTAGTCAGTAGAAATCAGCCACTGTACATGGATAGGTTTTACAACTGAAGTCTTTAATGTCAACAAATACCTTTTCTACCTGCTTTTCACCTGTTTGGTCATCTCGATCGTTCAGCTGCTGAACCACTTGCTTGGAGTACCAGTCATGGAAATTTGACTTTAACTGGTCTTTGTATTCGCGGTTGACTGACAAATCAAGTGGTTGAAGTTTGTCTGTACAAGCATCTGGCACAAATATCGGGATGATGTTGTCTTTGAGATGTTGAAGAAGTTTCTTTCCACAGTGGGCATTGTAGACATTGAAGATGCAGACGGCTTTCTGGTCTTTCGGTGTCAAAGGCAGGTCATCAACAACGGTGACGTTGTCTACGAAACGGATCATAGATTCTTCTGTCCACCAGTGACTCTCTGTGACGGAAATATCCCCGTTAGAAGGAAAGTCGACATCTCTCGGTAAGCACCTGTCAGTTTTCCCAGGGTAAATTAGTTGTGGTGGAAGTAATGAGCCACTTTATGTAGCCAGAAGCAGTGTTATCTGACGCTTGTTGTCGATACCGGTGATTGGTACTTGTTGTTCCATTGTCCAGTCACCAGCTGGCACCCGGTCTGATCTCAGTTGATTACCAACGAATCAGGAACACTGTGTTCAGTTACAGTTCTGTCGACTCTCTGTATAAGTTCGGATTTGATGCTGTCGAAGTCAGCTGGTAGATGTATTACACTTTGGTTCCTTTGCGTTGAACGTGAAACGGTTAAGCTCTTAGAAATGTTGATTTGGCCTCCATAATGCTATAGTTTGTGTCTTGCAACCTTGGTCACAATCGTTTCCGCACCAGCCATTACAATAAGGGCGTTGATGACACCACCTCTAAGCCGTACGCTACGGATCCACTGCTGAACATCGTTGTCTAAATTTATACCAAGTAGAAGTGGGTTTCCTCTTGGTGATTGTCCCGTGCGGGGCCCGGGAGGCGAATAGGCCCGCAGCAGCGCTAAGCTTGTCGGTAAAAGAGCACTCAGAAACCTGACATCGGGGTCAGGCCGCTTTGCCCACAAAGCGACTGGGATGTGTGCCTCAGGTGGTTGAATGGGGCAGCCCAGACATCGATCGATGCGGGGTCGTCAGGCGATAATGCGGAAAACCTGACCGCAAACCATAGTGGTGCACCGTGTTGGGTAAAATGTCACGTTCCTCGCACGTTAAAGAACCCTGCTGCAGGTCTCGGTAAGAGTAGGACCCATAGGATCCCCATGCAGGAGGCAAAATTTCCCATCCCTACCCATCACTCCTTTTTCCAGTGGCAGTCAAAACTCTCCTACCCGATTGGCCTTGTGTCCCTATTTCCCCCACTTCACCATTATTTCATGTTCATTGCATCACCACTTTCATGTTCATCTCCCGGATATAGCCGAAATCGCGCTGCTTGGGAGTAAAGCAATAATTAACTAACTAACTAACCTCTTGGTGATTTTGGTAGGGAGTCGATGTCACCTCCTGCTGAAATACAAATTTAAAAAAATAAATAAGGTTGCTGATTATGAATGAAAAATATATTTTTCAATAAAATTGAAGGTTTGTAATGTGTATTTTTTTGTCCTCAATACTGACAGGATTTTAATTCTCAAGTAATGACCTTTTAATCGATAATGACAATTTTTACACTTTGATTAATAACATGTACACGCTTGATGATTGTTGTCAAAACAAAAACTTTTAATCCTTGCTTCAGGTAAAAAAAAGTTAATAGTTGACACGTTTAATGCTATAAAAACATGAATTTTTACCCCCTTGTGGACGGACAAGTAGTGCACCACATAGTGCCTGCAGTTCCATCGTATAAGCACATGTTTTAGGTTTTAATATAATGTATACGTTAATTATTTATCATTAGACCATCTTATATGTTGTCAGAGCTCGTATACTGTTTAAGTTTACTAGTTTAATAAAAAAAATGTTTCGTTATTTATTGATTTACTTATTTATTTCATGGAAATTATATAGACTATAAAGCGGGTTATTTGTTAGGGATGCAAAGTTTGTGGCATTTCATTCTCTTCATCGTGTGTAATTTTTGTGTAATGATTATGTTTTGTCTGAGAAAATGCATGTATTGTACTATCATTCTAGGAAGCAGGTCCGAGTTTAGAGGATGTTCAGAAATCTACACCTAGTTCTACCAAAAGGAAAAAGTTCTAAAGACTCGGGAGGATCGAATTAGGCTGTTGGAAAAGATGTCGAAATTAAGATAGGATTCAGTGCCCAGTTGTTCAAAAGTGTCGTTAAATTTAGCGATGATTACATGTAGTCCTAACGAGTCGTTAAATAATTAATCAGTCGTTAGTTAATCATTGCGTTAAATACAGTTGTTCAAAAATATTTAACGACAATGTTAGCTAATTGGTATCAATTAATTACCCTTAATCCTTTGCACAAATATACGGGAAAACATGTACTTCCAATTATACTTCTGCTTCAAAATGATGGAATCAACCCCAAAAAATTGCCTAGAGATAGGAAATTAAATTTCACCACCGCAGAATCAAATCTAATAGCTGAAAGAACAAGTGAGCAGCTTGAGTTACTGAAAGGGGCATTCAGTAACTCAGTTACAGCAAAGACGAAAGCCGACATGTGGGTGAAAATTACCCAAGAGGTGAATGCCTTATGGGTATGCTTTAGGACGGAGGATGAGGTTAGGAACAAATATAGAAATATGTGTCTGGGTGCAAAGGAAAAGTTTACCATTGCCAGGAAGCATGCTGGAGGTGGACCCCCATCAAATGTTGTTGTGACCCATGCAGAGGACTTGATTACCAACTCCATGCAAGACTGTGCCACATTTAAAGGAATTTCTGAGGGATTGGAGTCCTCCATTATTGCTAGTGGTAAGAATTGTATAACAAAAGTACTCACTTTGTTCATAATCTCCCCTCTATACAACACAGATCAGAAACGCATCGCCGGCATCGGAAGAATGTCTAAGCTTTTGGTCATTATCGTGTTGAATTCTATATTCATCTCACCAAAAACATCTTAGCAAGAAATAATATAGATTCGTGTTTGAAGACGATTATCCGTCGATAGATCAAATTTTGTTGACTTACAGTTCTTCACGTCGCGTCCATCTTTGGCCTTGTAAACAATGCCCCAAACACCGTTGAAAAAATATATAGTCTGTTCTGGATTTTTTGACGGGCTATCTTAGGTATATTGAACTCCCGACATGTACATAATGTATCTTTGTATATTAATTGATTGTAATTAATTGTTTGCTTGATTGAAAGGGAGAATAATTTACATCAATTTTATATTAAAACCTTTTTTCAGTTTCTAACTGAACAAGGTATAATTGAAACTGGATGCAGTTTCGAATGTCTCCCAAACGAAGTCCCTTTCGTCTCATGTGAAAAATTTGAGCAGGGTGTTCCCTAAAATACAAGTTTTACAGAAATCCCAAGGGGTAAGCAAAATCCTGGAAATGCCTTTAAATGCATTTTTAGAACCTCATGCAGAAATTTTTGGCAGGAGTTCCCCTAAAATACAAGTTTTACAAAAGTCCCACTGGAAGGCAAAATCCTGGAAATGCCTTTAAATGCATTTTTAGAACCTCATGGAAAAAAAATTGGGCAGGGGCTTCCCTATTTTCACAAGGTATTTAACTCTCTCATATAAAATGAATTAGGCCCCAAAAAAATATATGTCTGTTTCCTGCTTCCCTACCTACCCTATTTTCTAGGCCCTACCCTAAAGTTTTTATTGGCATTTTGGAACAAGCACCGTTAAAGTTGGGATTGCTTCCCCATTTACTCAATGTAAAATTATTTTGTAAAAAAAAAAATAATTTTCCTACCTACCTACCCCAATTTTCAAGAGTAGGAAGCAGGAAACAAACATATATTTTGTTTTGGCCTTATAAGAAGTTATAATATATAGTTATAGGGTGGGGATTTCAATGGTTTTCAGAAAAATTAGTATTTTATCATTTTAGGGGGTGGGGCATGACCCCCTCAGAGCCCCCTATGGTACCAAATGATTTGCCTTATCATAAGGAATAATAATATATATGGTTATAGGGTGGGGATCTCAATAGATTTCAGAATATTTAGTATTTTATCATTTGAGGGGGTGGGGCATGACCCCCCCTCAGACCCCCCTACGATACCATATGATTGGTCTTATCATAAGGAGTAATAATATATATAGTTATAGGGTGGGGATCTCAATGGTTTTCAGAATATTTAGTATTTTATCATTTGAGGGGGTGGGGCATGACCCCCCTAAGACTCCCCCCCTTATGAACTGAAATGGTTTGTTTTATCATAAGGAGTAATAATGTATATGGTTATAGGGTGGGGCTCTCAATGGTTTTCAAAATATTAAGTGTTTTGTTATTTGAAGGGATGGGGCATTACACACCCCCCCCCCCACTTAAGACAATGAAATGGAGGGTTTACAATAATACCTTGCCACTACGTTTACTTAGATATCCAAGTTAAGAGAGTATTTCAAAGTTTAGATCACATATTATAAAGTTATATCACTTTTCCCATAGACTTCTATAGTAAAATTTTGCAAAACCCCACCCCCTTTTGAGACCCCCAAAATCCATGTTCCCTCCAACATATTGAAATTTTTTTTCGGGAGGCACATCTACGAATATGGGCCTATCAAGTCACATGATATCAAACAATTCCGTCGACCAGTTTCTGAGAAACGGTGCACACAAGTGTTCGAAAAATCGCGCCCGGAAAGAAGAAAAATAATAATAATAAGAATAATAAGAACTGAGCAAAAACATAATGTCTCCAAACTTCGTTTGGGAGACATAACTATGCATTGGTTGGTGATGGAGGTGTGTTTGTAAAATGGGGGGGGGGTATAATTCTCTGGTTAATATCTAGCTATTACTAAATATATTTTATATATCATGTGGGTGTGGAATAAAATTTCAATTATTACAATTATTATTTCTATTTATTGGATTGAATATATTAAAAGCAACTTTATATAGTTAGTATATTTTTTTATACGACCGCAAAAAATTTGCGGACGTATAATGGTATGATGCTGTCGTCGTCGTTGTCGTTGTCGTTGTCGTCGTCGTCGTCGTCCGTTAACTTTAGTGTATACACGATAACTTTAGTTCTAGTTATCCAAATGCAATGAAATTTGACAATGATATTTCTTACCATTAAAGGATGGATGGGATTGATTTTGGGAGTCCCCCCTTTTTTCGTTTAGAAATTAAGGGCCAAAAGGGGCCAAAATTGCAACTTTTTTGTTTGTTCTTACAATAACTTTTTCAATTCTTCTCCTCTGAAACAACTAAACAGAATTTAATGAAACTTGGTATGATTGATCATTAGGGTGTCCTGCACTATAGTAATGTTTGGATTTCTGATTCGTCAGAAAACATGGCCGCCGTGGCTAAAAATAGACCATGGGGGTCAGACTACTGTTTTTGGCTTGTAATTCAAAAAGTATAAGAGATAGGTGAAATCTGATGCCACCCTACTGCTTCAGGATCAAAAGTTCTACAAAAGTCTCCATTTGGTCGAAGTTGTCAGAAGACCCCTTATAGGGGTTACGGCCCCTTAAAGGTGAAAAATAGCATTTTTTCATGTTTTTGCCCTACAGTATGAAAATTATTGCAGATAGCAAAAAGCTGTTGCTTGCTTAATTGTTCAGCTCATTTAGCTCTACAAAAAACTTCATAGGGTCGAAGTTGTCAGATGACCCCTTATAGGGGCTACAGCCCCTAAAATAATGTTTTTTCATGTTTTTGGCCTATGAAATGAAAACTATAGCAGGTAGAGAGAAGCTGTTGCTTGCTTAAATGTTTAGCTCATTTACACAATTAAGAATTAATTTTTGTGACCCCCCCCTTTTTCCCCTATTAGGTAATAAGGGGCCAAATTGGGCCAAAATCAAAACTTTTTTTATTTGTGGTCCGATTTAGAAATTTTTTTTTTGCAAGTTTATTCTTGTCAGGTAGCGAATCCAAATTTGAGAATTAATTTTTTTGACCATCCCCTTTTTCACTTGTTATGTAATTAGGGGCCAAAAGGGGCCGTAATCAAAACTTTTTTAATTTCTGGTTTGTTTTTGAAATTTTTTTTTGCAAGTTTCTTTTTGTCAAGTAGTGAATCCAAATTTGAGAAATTATTTTTGCAACCCCACCCCTCTTTCACCTGTTACATAATGAGGGGCCGAAATTGATTTTTTTAAAATTCTTGTTACTGTTATGTTATTAGGCACCAAAAGGGACCAAAATTGTAACTTTTTTATTTCTGGTCTGATTTTAAAATTTTTTATTACAATTTCATCCTTGCCAAGTAGCAATTCTAAATTTAAGAATAAATTTTTGCGACCCCTACCTTTTTTTCGCTCATTACCAAAGGGGCCGTAATCATAATTTAAAAAAATTTCTGCTTCAATTTTTCATTGTTTCCCCAAACATTATTCTTTTCAAGAGTAGAATACAAAATTGAAAATTTATATTTTTACCCCCTGGGTCGAAAGTCCATCAGAGAAGCATGTGTCAAAAATCTTTGTCAGTCCACCATGTGTCCAGAGCAATAGACTATCCATATTGGGCCTAAAATGTACAGTGTTCAACATGTTGCGGTCGTATCATGCTGCGCTCGGCGAAGCTTTTTATTAATACATGAAGGTATGTATAGTTGGAAATGATTGAAATTATCTTATAAGCAATATTGGGGCGACACATTTGCAATTACCTCAAGAAAAGGGAAAAATAACTAAAAATACTTTAATATAATATTCTTGTGGGGAAGTTAAGTGATTATGTGTAACCCGATATATTTTATATCCTTAATCTATCATACTTTTTATAAATTGTACCTTTTTAAACTGTATTTTTAAATGTGTACATGACAGTTTCTCTCATAACTATTTTTAACATTGATCATGCATTTTAATTTTGAATGTTTAATCTTCTATTATTCTCATGTTTTATATGAATGTTTGTGCTATATGCTATTGAATCTCTGTGAAGACCAATTTCTTTTGTGTGAAAGGTTATTTTTTTTAATAAGTCTTTTCAAACTTTTAACTTTTTTTGCAGGCCTAGCATGGTTCCACCTGCACCAGCACCCCTACAAAGAAGAAACCAGTGCAAGAAAAAAAGAAAATTGCAGATGACGTGAATGCCTTGCAATGCAAGGTACTGGCAAGAGAGAGGGAGTTAAAATCAACCTACCGATAAAACTATAGAATGCAACTGTCAAATGACGCTGAATCACTACAATTGTTATCTTTGTTAGAGCAATAGTTGTATGATATATTGTTCTTTGGGGGTATACACATGTATAACTAGGTTTTAAATTGTTTGTATTCTAATATAATGACAGTTAATACAATTTAACAGTTTTTTATACAAAGAAGTTCTAATTTTTCCAATTGCTATATATTAAGGAAATTTTCATGAGATGGAATCTTTGGTTCTAAATAATGAGGTGTGTTAACTGTTACTTGCAGTATGGGTGGTCTTATATATAATTGAAAGATTTAAGTTATATAGGCTATCTGACTAGATAGCTGGAATTATTTTTTTTTAATTTCAGCTCTTAAACTAATATAATAATTCTTAACTTTTACTTTACATTAATTAATAAATGAGATGGATGTTGCTTGCAATTGATTTGAATACAATTATACTTGTTGATTCTTGACAGAATTTCTTTCATTTCAGATTTGTATGCTCCATCTACAAAAGTAGGGGGCATATCTATAGTGTTGGGGTCTGTTTGTCCGTCCGACCATCCAAAATCAGGTTTTGAAGTTTGACATCATCATGAAATTTTGCACAGGTATACATCGAGAGCTGCCAGGGGGTGGTCAGCGTATAATGCGGAAAACCTTATTGCAAACCATATATAGTGATCATCTTAAGGGAGTACGAGCCTGAGATTTTTTGTAATTAATTTTTTTTTAGAATAGAAAATTTGGAAAGAAAAGCTCAAAATAGCTAGACTTTATGAAAAAAGTTTTCAAAAACATGGAGCCGTTTTTAAGATATAAGCACCTAAAAATATGGCGGGAAAAAAACTTCTCTAGATTTTTCATAGGAAATACATTGAAAGTTCGTCTTCTGTTTTAACATAGAAATTGTAATTAAAATTGAATGAAATTGTTATAGGGTATTTATTATGACCTTCTCTTAATAGTTCTGAACAAATATTAAGAAAACATGTTGAAATTTTTTTAATGCATTTGAATGGATAAAAGCCGAGGATCTCGAAAATGTTCAATTTGCGAGGCTTGTACTCCCTTAAAGAACCCTGCTGTAGAGTAGGATCCGTAGGATCCCCATGCATTTGATGTAATTGTTCATATCCTTACCCATCACTCCTTTATCATTCACTACACACAAAATTACAATTTAAAAAGGTATATATATTAATTTTCACTAGTACATTCATGTCTTTTGACGATCTTCAGATGAATAAACATATATAGCAATAGAAGCTATGAAACTTTATATGACGTTACACTATAACAGAACAACATAGCAACTATAAATAGAAATAGAAAACAGATTATGTTAAAAATAAACTAAAACTAAATCAAGACAACGTTATCAATAGAAGTACATATATATGCAAAATATTTAAGAAAGCATTTATTTAATGTCCATGTAGTGCCGCTTTGAACTCTTTCTTTTATTTCTCTAAAAGTATCATGTCTGTGTTCATTTATAAAATGGAAAAATAAAAAAAATTCCACGCCCACATGTTTCAATATGGGCCCTTAGTGGAATATTTGTATAATGTTCCTCTCGAACTTGTTAGTGATGTACCGTCATTCTTTTTGCAAATAAATTTTTCCTCTGCCAAATTTAAATGTAAATATATTTTCAATATGTACAATATTTTTATTGTATATGCATGTGGAAAGTGAAGAGAAAGAAGGTTATGATAAATACTTTGCAT
This sequence comes from Arcuatula senhousia, assembly GCA_963971305.1. NCBI lineage: Eukaryota > Metazoa > Mollusca > Bivalvia > Mytilida > Mytilidae > Arcuatula > Arcuatula senhousia. The sequence continues at coordinate 48,667,003 of OZ020314.1, forward strand.
AAAGCAAAACTTTTATTTTGCTTCTAAAAGGAATACAATATATTTACTTTATTTGAATTTCTTTTCTATGGAAATTAAAGGGCTTGTGAAATTGAAAGATTTCATGGAAAATAGCTTTGATGAATATTATGACTCTATGTCCCGAAATGGTGTTTATGCAGACCATGTTGTAGTGCTAGGGATGGCAAGGATGCTTCAAAGGGATATAGTTGTAGTTACGAGCTCACCCAGTACAGAGTCTGCAGACTGTGTCATATGGATAGATGGGTGAGTGAGTGAGTGAGTTGGTTTTTACGCCCGTGCAACGCTGTATAGGTTATTTACAGGCGATGAACATGAAAAGGATGATAAAATGAACATGAAATGATTATGATAAATGAAATATGGGGATGGGATGGGACAAAAAGGACCTGTAAATTTTGAAGAACCACAGGAAAAGGGGAGAGGTGGGAAGGGGCGGAAAATTTAGCCTATGTGGTTAAAGGGGTCTTTAACGTGCATGAAGCGTGGCACTCTTCACACACGTTGGCCCACTATGGTCGGCGGTAAGGGTTTCCTTATTATAGACCTGACAACCCCCGCGGACGAGGGCTAACCTATTCAGCCACCTAGGGTACACACTTGGTCGCTTTGTGAGCTGAGCACTGACCCTACGTCAGAATCCCAAGACCCTTAGTCGCTTCTTACGACAAGCTAAGCTCTGCTGCGGGCCTATTCGCTTCCCGGGCCCCGCACGGGACTATGGATAGATGGAGGTGTAGATACATGTAGAGAGTCATTTTTGCTTGGCCATGTTTAGGAAAATCACGATCAGACTCTCCAACATATAGGTATATTTTCTTACGTGAGAACAAAAATTGAAATACAGCTCTTATTGACATTTTAGTTATTTTATTAAGTAATTGTGTATTTAAAAGTGGTAATTTCAATATTCTAATTCTTCAAAATATAAAAAGAAAATATATCAGAACTTGTCAGATGTTGTCAGAGAACAACTTTATTTATTCTCTGATGTCAGTATACATGTGTCCCAAAAACTAGATATAATCAAACACCAGAACTGTTTATTAGATTTTTGAAAACTACAAGAAATACATTTTTTTCGAACAAGAAGTTAGTGCAAACAACGCTTATCTACATGTGCTCAACAACTTAGTGGAATCATTTCTGCAACCTAGTTCAGCGACTGATGTTCCAAATTTCTGAAACAACTAATTCCGCACTGGACAATACAATTGTTGAAGTTAAAGCGGAATCTAAGAGACCAAGCATAAAAACAATTATGCACTTATTTGATCACACTGTGAAACCAATTTTGTTATATGGTAGTGAGATATGGGGAAGTTTTATTGGTAATAAACTAAAAGAAGGTGATTATTGTTTTATTTCTAAAATATTTAATAACTTAAAACAGGAACATGTTCATTTAAAATTTTGCAAATATTTATTAGGGGTTGGAAAAAGGTCCACATCTTCAGTAGTGATGGGAGAATTGGGAAGGTATCCACTTTACACCAATATATTTACTTATATGTTTAAATACTTGCAACGTCTATGCTCTTCTAATGACATTTTACTAAAAAATGCATATGAAGAGTCAATAAATTTAGACAATGCAGGTAAAAACAGTTGGTACAGTTGTATGAACTCTATCATGAAATACTTAAATATTAATCTTAATATGTGCATTACTTCCAATAGTAACATAAAATTATTAATTATTAACAAAGTGAAAACTATAATTACAACAAAATCTGGAAAGACGATATATTCAATGATAATAAGAGTAGGTCTGGAAATAAATTGAGAACCTACAGATTATTTAAAAATATTTTCTCTTATGAACCATATTTAGACTACTTTGCTGAAGACAAAAGAAAACTATTTACAAAGTTCAGAATACGTGCATAGAAACAGGAAGATATAAAAATATCCCTGCAGAGAATATAATTTGTGGGTTGTGTGATGCTGGAGTGGGAGATGAAATTCATTTTCTTCTCCAGTGTCCAAAACTTAGCAAAGAAAGATATAAATTTCTACAGGAAATAAATAATATTAATAATAACTTTTGTAGATTGGATACCACTTCCCAATTCATCTGGCTATTGTCTTCTGAAGACCAAATAATTTTAAATAAACTTATTGATTTCTTACAATTAATTAACACTGAAAGAAATAAAATTCTTGACGCATGAATATTATTTAAATACACATACTATGTACCTTTTAAAGTACCAACTTGGGTCACTGTGCTAATTAAAATATTTTTCCCTTTTACTCCATACATTGATAATTCTCATTTTCATATGTTTTCACTCCCTTTGTTAATCTTAATTTTATCAATATATTGTACAATCATTCTTTATTTTATTTTAAGTTGTAGCAGCTCTACATGGGCGTCATAATTGACATAATAAAATTATTCTATTCTATTCTATTCTGTTGTGACTTGTGTTTTTAACGTGAATGAAATGAAAAGACATATAAAGATATTCATCAAAGATTTATTTGGAGCTGGAAACTTGCCCAAATCCATAAATAGAAGATTTTACCCTAGTAGACAACATTGAATTTGTTAGTTAGTTGTTGCTTTACTCCCAAGCAGCACGATTTCGGCTATATCCGGGAGATGAACATGAAAGTGGCGATGCAATGAACATGAAATGATGATGAAGTGGAGGAAATGGGGACGGAAGGCCAATCGGGTAGGAGAGTTTTGACTGCCACTGGAAAAAGGAGTGATGGGTAGGGACGGGAAATTTAGCCTCCTGCATGGGGATCCTACTCTTACCGAGACCTGCAGCAGGGTTCATTAACGTGCGAGGACATTTTTCCCAACACGGTGCACCACTATGGTTTGCGGTCAGGTTTTCCGCATTATCGCCTGACGACCCCGCATCTCTCGATGTCAGGGCTGCCCCATTCAACCACCTGGGGCACACATCCCAGTCGCTTTGTGGGCAAAGCGGCCTGACCCCGATGTCAGGTTTCTGAGCGCTCTTTAGTGGACTTTTACCGACAAGCTTAGCGCTGCTGCGGGCCTATTCGCCTCCCGGGCCCCGCACGGGACGACAACATTTAAGGAAAAGGATATAAAAGCAAAGGGTAAAGCTTATGAAAGGTCTCCTGGATCCGGAAAGATTACAGGAAAAGGTCAACAACTAGAAGGAGGTCATTCCATCTACTTACGTCTGTCTGCCACAGTTGACAGACTTATAAATTAGGATGGAGATGATGAACCAGAACAGTTTCAAAACAGCCATTTTTATTTATTTACCAAAGTGAATTTCAAAAGAAGTTGTTGTTGAAGTATGGATCAGAAAATGGTTTTTCTGGATGCTACATATAAAACAAAATATGCATTGCCACTCTTATTCCCGTGTGTTCTAGCTAATTTTGTTGTGGCAACGTTTGTGCTAGTCAATCAAGAACTGTTTTCCTGGTATGCATAATCACATTTAATAAACGTATGACAATATTAGTTGAAATTGGTCATTATCTTATGTTTTTTAAAAAGAGGTAGGTTAAATTTTGTTTGTGATGTAAATTGAGGATACCAAGTTCAGTAACATTAAATTTGGTGTACTTGAATAAGGGTCCAAATAAATAAAAATATTTTTTTATGTAGCTCTTATAAGGAATATTTTTTCTGTTAAGCAAATTATTATACTGGTTTGCTGCTACATTGTCTTACACTTAAACTGAAAAGCAGTCTTAAAAGCATACATATTACTTTAGGTTTAAAATGTCTCATGTTGAATGGAAATGATCTATTTTATTTTCAAATATATTCAGTAAGGTATTGTGAGCTTCGTCACTTAGGTCTTACGTGTATATTAAAAAAAATACTAGTAGGTAAATATTAATATCCGATCCTTTTCAAAATTGGGTATGGGCATATAGAGGTTACTGGATTACACTTGTCATCAACACTAATAATGGAGTAGAGGCACAGAACAAGGTGTTCAAATATGAGTGTCTGGCATCATACAAAGAAAATAGTGTCTCAGGTTTGATTAACTGCCTTCTTAATGAGTTTTTCGAGGACAATTACAGAAAGTAAGACCTTGAAATTTTGATACCTTATATATTTGATTACTTAAAAAATTCTCTGAATAAGCAATACCTCGTGTACATTAGAGAACCCTTTGTAGAGTTTGACAAGAGAAGGCTCATGCTGATGCTCCAAGAGCCATACCCACACATGGAGAAGTAGAAGCTTAAAGCTTGTTTCCCAATCCAGTATAAACGAATCAGTTTTTACTTTATTTTAGCATTGAAGATTAATCATAAAAATTCAAATTTCTTTGCACTTGAAGTGACCATAATATATTCCTAATATTGAAGTGAGTTGGGTGTTTAACGCCCGTGCAACGCTATATAGGTTATCTACAGGCGATGAACATGAAAAGGATGATAAAATGAACATGAAATGATGATGATAAATGAAACATGGGGATGGGATGGGACCGGTGAATTTTGAAGAACCACAGGAAAAGGCGAGAGGTGGGTAGGGGCCGAAAATTTAGCTGATGTGGTGCAATAATTGGCGGTCCACAAAGCGGTCTTTTACGTGAATGAAGCGTGGCACTCTCCACACACGTTGGCCCACTATGGTCGGTGGTCAGGGTTTCCGTATTATAGACCTGAAAACCCCCGCGGACGAGGGCCACCCTATTAAGCCACCTAGGGTACACACTTGGTCGCTCTGTGGGCTGAGCACTGACCCGACGTCAGAATCCCAAGACCCTTAGTCGCCTCTTACGACAAGCTAGGCTCTGCTGCGGGCCTATTCGCCACCCGGGTCCCGAATGCCCCTTTGGTGCCTCTGCTTATTGAAGTAAATATATGATATATCAAACAAGTAAATTTTTACAAATGTATTTATTTATAATGAAAAAATAATATTCTAATAAATAAAAAAAATCTTAAATTACAGAAAATACATGAAGATGCGCAGTGAAAAAAAAACAGGTGAGCTAGATGGATGTACATAGTTGTGGATCATTTGTATTAATGGTAAGATATCAGGATTTACATTGTTATAGAATAAGATAGGACTTTGAATAAAGATCACTTTGGATAAAAGAATCTGGCCATTCATTATTTGATGTATCTCTTAAAGGGTTCTACATAAAATTTGCATTTGTCTTCTTGTCAAACTAAAGAGTGAGTGAGTGAGTGAGTTGGTGTTTTACGCCCGTGCAACGCTATATAGGTTATTTACAGGCGATGAACATGAAAAGGATGATAAAATGAACATGAAATGATGATGATAAATGAAATATGGAGATGGGGTGGGAAACAAAGGATCGGTAAATTTTGAAGAACCACAGGAAAAAGGGGAGAGGTGGGTAGGGGCGGAAAATTTAGCCTATGTGGTGCACTACTGGGCGGTCCACAAAGGGGTCTTTTACGTGCATGAAGCGGTCAAACTAAAGAAGCACTCAGCATCATATGTTGTTGCCGCAAGAGGATTTTCAGGATACTGCAAATCAGTTATCTGTTGACGTCTGACTTCCTGACTTTCTATGTTAGTTGTTATCTCTGCAAAAGTCTCCCTGGTGAACCCACGTATGTTTTCCATTGGCCTGAAAATAAATCAAATGATATAAATGTAAAGCGTTACAAAGAGAAGTGATAGCATCTTCAATATGAATAACTACCTGTTAAAAGTAAAAAAAGAATTGTGTGTCGTGCCTGTACCTTTAATTCTCTGCGTCTTTTCTCCCTAACATTTGAAATTGAACCTCGAGTTGGGTTGTTTTGTTATATCATTTAATATTTTGTTGTTTTAATTTTACCCCATACCACTTCATTTTCAATTCTTCTGATGATTAGACATTTTTTATTTCAACATATGTTACCCTTTAATATCAATGTAACTGAAGTCGTAATGGTCTCTATGCCATTGCATCAGTTCATCTACAAGGTAGTTGAGCTTTTGGTAGTTAGCCTTACATCTTTGCAGTTGAGAAATGCCACTTCCATCAGAAGCTTCATGCCATGCAGCAACTGTAGAAACATACTCTGACTCAAAGTCAAATCCATTCCTCCCATGATTTACAGCTACATGAAAAGAAAGAAGCGTTTCTGCATCATCGACAGACTGGTCGCTGACAAGTAAGTGCAGCATGAGATAGCCCTGCTAGTGGATCCAACATTGCTTGATCAAGCATCTAGGTTTAGGTCTGGATACCTACATTCTCTGGTAGATGTAGTGAGTGAGTGAGTTGGTGTTTTACGCCCGTGCAACGCTATATAGGTTATCTACAGGCGATGAACATGAAAAGGATGATAAAATGAACATGGTATGATGTAGCTATTCTTTTCAAATTGGTTCAGTAGTTTCAGGGGAGAAGATGTTTTAACTGTTTACAGACAACATAGGCAAAAAACATGAAAAAAAAGTTATTTTAGGGGCGGTAACCCCTATAAGGGGTCATTTGACAACTTCGACCCTATGGATACTTTTGTAGAGCTAAATGAGCTGAACATTTGAGCAAGCAACAGCTAATCTCTATCTGCTATAGTTTTTATTCTGTAGGCCAAAAACATGAAAAAACTCAATTTTTCACCTTAAAGGGGCCATAAACCCTATAAGGGGTCATCTGACAACTTCGACCACATGGAGACTTTTGTATGCTAAATGAGCTGAACATTTGAGCAAGCAACAGCTAATCTCTATCCGGTATAGTTTTTATTCTGTTGGCCAAAAACATGAAAAAACTCAATTTTTCACCTTTAAGGGGCCATAGCCCCTATAAGGGGTCATCTGACAATTTCGACCAAATGGATGTTTGCTTTAATGTTCAGCTTATTTATTACTCTATTTTATTCACAAGGTTGGGCGGAGCTTAATTTTCTCGGTCTTTTAGGAAAGATTTAAAGGAAGAAGCCCGAAATAATTGACCCGTGACCAACCCGGTCAATAAAATAGAGTAATAGCTCTACAAAAGTTTTCATAGGGTCGAAATTGTCACATGACCCCTAACCATTCAGCTCATTTAGCTCTACAAAAGTCTTCATAGGTTCGACATCAAGACCAGGTGAGCAATTCAGGCTCCTTTGCTCCTTTGCTACGCCTTGTTGGCGTAGCAAAAATTATTGTCTGGAACTTTGTTGTCATTTGTATTGTGGACGCAACTTCTCATGAACTGTTGAATAGAGTTTATTGGAATTTTGTAAGATAGTTTGCCACCATAGATGCATGTAATTTATTGTACTTTACCGCCATTTTCATTCGACAAATTCTACTGCAGTGTGAATTTTCAACATTTGTCTGGTGGCGGGGAACAATGACTATGTGTAGCGTTCTTGTTTTGTTTTAATAGTTTATAATAAATTATAATGTTAGTACTTGTATTTAATTCAGATCAGTTTACAAATATGTCAGAGTGGGCACCAGCATGGAATAGTCTTAGTGACGAGAAAAAGAAAATATACAGAGAAAAGGCAAAAGAATCAACTGTCCTAAATAAGTAAAAAGGCTTTACTTTAACAGATTTGTAAACTGGCAAGCTTATATTTATTTTTAAAGTTGAAATTGATATGGTAAAACAATGATTTGTTTATTGGTGTTATATACTTAACAACCAAATAATCATGTTGGTGATATGATTACATCACTATTAAGTGGGCTCATAACAAAAAATAGTATATATAAAATTGTTGATTTGTTTGAACTTGATATTTTAAAAGTTATTTTGTACATTTGTTATTTTGAACATAAGAAAGAAAGAAAAATGACATGAATAATGCTTAAATAATGCTCATCTAAAGTTATGTTCAACTTGTTATGAGCTCATTACAGTATCAGTAACACACTTCACTGATTTGTATGGTACGGTTTTGCAATACCATATCAAGCATTGAGAGTTACTATTGACCTCATGGATTTACTCATCTTTAATAGAAAATTTATTTATCATTGAATTTATATTTCTTAAAAATAAAAAAATGACACGCGTTTTATCTTTTAAAGGCTCATTAGAGGCACTCTACCAAAAGCACTATCATAGAATAATAAAACCTAAAAATATCAATTTATCCAAATTATGACGAAAAACAACTTATATTAACATGTGACGAAATTTAATGGTATATGGACGGTAATCTAAATGTGAAAAGTTAATAATTTTATCTACGAGTAATAAACAAAATGATGATTTTGCTGTCGCTAATGACTTTGGTGGGATTAATTGAAGTGAAATACCACTTTGCTTGGTGTTTATTATCCAGAACTTGATAGAATAGCACTTTATAGCATCAAATATTTTATATCTCTTCGCGTCTGGCGTAGCAAATTTATTGTCTGGAACTTTGTTGTCATTTGTCATCTACTTTGTTTTTACTAAATATTTTAAGACAGGTGACATATATGTCTTCCTTTGCTGACTATCATTCGAGTTACATGTGTATAACTTTGCCATGATGTTGTATACATACTTGCCATAATGTTGTATATATACTATGATTTTGATTTTTTTTTGTCAGGTTTTTAGATGTTGGTTCATTTGGTGTTGATGTGGCCATCATTGGTTTGGACAGAAATGATGGCAAACGAATATTTCTTGGAGAACGGAAAGCTGGGACAATTTTTGCTACAAGGCCCAACCTTCTTGAGGAGTTTTATGCCTTCCTTTCTTTTGGTATGTCACATAATGGAAAAAGGAACAGATCTCTTTATCATTTTGCAATATTTATATTTGATACTGAGATGTAGAAAAATGTGGTAATATTGGCTTTTTCCAATTAAATACCAATCTAATACACTCTAAAAAATAAATTACTTAGTAATACTTATTGCAAGTAATTTAATTACTAATTTTAAGTAAATTACTAAGTAAAAAATGAATATCTGTGAGTAATTCGTAGTAATTCAAAATAACTGAGAAATTAATTACTCAGTAATTTTATTGTATTTACTAAGTATTGCGAAATTACTTATTTTAAGAACTCAAATATTCTTGAAACAAGTAAATGTTTTACTTGTTTTAAGGCATATATTTTCTAGTTTCAAGTAATTGTTTTACTAATTATCATACATTGATTTACTTACTTCAAGTAGTTGTTTTACTTGTTTTAAGATATTCAATTACTTATTTCTAAAAATCTTTTACTTATTTCAAGAAATTATTTTACTTAGTTCAAGTAATTATTTTTTTACTCCTTTGTATCTCATATTGGCCATCTAGGCGTCAGTCTGTCACTAACATCATTATGAATTGTTCCTAGATCTGTTCACGATTCACCATTCTATGTCTTTTTTGTTGTCTGAAAAAAAAGAGTACTCCACAAAGTATCATTTTCAATTAAACAAAATTATCGAGAATCAGTCGGTATAGATGATTGACAGTTTTAACTTTCAAACTATACATCTAAACTTAACACCTCAATGCATCTTTCATGTGCTATATTCTTTTAAACATTTTAGTTCTGAAGAAAATTAACTATAACAATATTTTATTTACAAGGTTGGGCGAAGTCATAATTTCTTTGTAAAAAAACATAACAACATGCACAGATGAAAACAGTGACTCAAAGACATGTCATGAACATTAAGCTGTAATCAGATGTTCTGACTGAGCAGATATATCATATATGAATTATCCGAATTGAGATGGAAATAAAACTTAATATTTTTAAACATTTTTTTTCCAGAAAGGCAAAGAGGAGAGGGCGGAAAATTTGTTGAAAAGAAAGTAGAAACACCAAAAGAAATCGCTCGAAGGAAGAAAGATAGAGAAAGGAAACAAAACGAAAGAGTTACCAATGTGTTTGAAAAACTAGCAAAAAACTCTGCAGACACTGAAAGAAACTGAGAGTATAACATAATTCTAGTACCTCTTGTTTGGCGGGGTATAAAAAGTGTTACCACGGTCAATGCCCTCTTTTCGAATCCTTGATGAATAAGTAATAAGTATGGAGTTCGAATTTGAAAGTGTCATGTTATAAGAGGGGGCATATTGGTTTAGGCCACTTTGATGTCCTTTTGCGTCACAACTTACTTGCGCTAGTGTATCATTTGTATCATACTTTATTTGCGAACGCTCATTTTCATACTATCATAAAATATTTTCTAACTGTTATGTTATAGCCTTTTTTTAAGTTTAAATTTGAAGTAATTTCGAATTTGGGGAGACCTAACAAAATACTTTCTCGAACATATCATTTTGAAATCAGTTGTTAATTTTGATCTTCATCTTTCATCTTTTTTCTTAGGATTGTAGGAACATTTACAATTGTTCTGGCTGATGGATGTGAAATAGATGACGAAGACAGTTTTTCAACTGTAAAAGATTCTGATGATAATTTATTTGTTATCAAGGAAGGGGAAACATTGCAACTCACTAGAGCTAAGAAGCGGTATGGACCCCTTTATTAGCTCAACTGGACCGAAGGTCCATGTGAGTTATTACCATCACTTAGCGTCCGTCGTCGACAATTAACAATTTTTCAAAAATCTCCTCTGAAACTACTGAATGGAATTTAATGAACCTCTTAGGGTGTTCTTCACTAAACTTGTGTTTTGACTTTTGATCCGTCGTTACTAAAAATAGACCAGGGGTCAGACTACTGTTTTTGGCTTTTAAATAGAAAATAGTGCATCTAATGGGACATTAAATGATACCCCGCCGCGAGATATCATTAGTTCATAAAATTTGATTTTACAAAGAGGCCAATCTCAAAAACTATTCTTCAGATCATGCTTGAAAACGAACTTAACCTGTGTTTTTTTTTTCGTACGAAACAGCTATGCAAAATAACATTCAAATCCTTTGACTCGTTTTTAAGTTATTGGTCGGAAACCTTCGGGGAACAGACGGACGGACGAACACGAAAACAAAACTGAGGGTATAACATAATTACCTCGCAACTTTGTGTGCCGGGGTATAAAAAGTATAATAGATAGATGAAATCCGATTAACTGAGATCTTGAATATTGAAATGTTTGAGTCAGTATTTAAGTATCTTGAAGTTAAGGTCGAAGAGCTTCAGTACTGTTGAAATTGTCAATGCAGGGGTAAATGGCATAAGACAGAAACAACAGAAAAAGAAAAAGTGAGTGAGTGAGTGAGTTGGTGTTTTACGCCCGTGCAACGCTATATAGGTTATTTACAGGCGATGAACATGAAAAGGATGATAAAATGAACATGAAATAATGATGATAAATGAAATATGGGGATGGGGTGGGACACAAAGGAACGGTAAATTTTGAAGAACCACAGGAAAAGGGGAGAGATGGGTAGGGGCGGAAAAATTTAGCCTATGTGGTGCACTACTGGGCGGTCCACAAAGGGGTCTTTTACGTGCATGAAGCGTGGCACTCTCCACACACGTTGGCCCACTATGGTCGGCGGTCAGGGTTTCCGTATTATAGACCTGACAACCCCCGCGGACGAGGGCTACCCTATTCAGCCACCTAGGTACACACTTGGTCGCTCTGTGGGCTGAGCACTGACCCGACGTCAGAATCCCAAGACCCTTAGTCGCCTCTTACGACAAGCTAGGCTCTGCTGCGGGCCTATTCGCCACCCGGGCCCCGCACGGGACGAAAAAAAAAAAAAAATCTTATAAAAGTGCATGAAATAGTCATTACTCTGACTATGACGAGGAAGGACGTACCTTGGACACTCCTAAACAACACGTTACATTCTGGAGGACTCAACCCTGAAGAAATGGACTTTTTCGTGTTGGTGAATAATGTGCTGCAGGAAATATCAAAACATTTTAAAAAACATTTTTTTGAAAAATGTGGTGCACTACTAATGGCGGCCTACAAAGGGGTCGTTTCATGTATGAAGCGTGGTTCTTTTCACATACGTTGGCCGACTATGGTCGGCGGTCAGGGTTTCCGTATTTTAGACCTGACAACCCCCGCGGACGAGGGCCACCCTATTCAGCCACGTAGAATTCACTTGGTTGAAGTAGAGTATCCATATAGTATTTTCAAGAAAAAAATGTCAATCGACAGCAGGATAAATTCAAAGAACTGCGTTCTTGTTAAGGATGAGGGTCAAGTTAAATTGAGTAAAATGCATGACTTCTATTATCAGGTTTAGAGTCAGTAAAACTTATCTGATGTAAGTATAACCCCGTGAAGTGAAGGGTTACAGTTTGTATACTGATGTCAATAATAGACTGTATATACTGTTTTTGGCCGACCCTGGATGCAATAATTGCAACTCCATAAGTAATACTACGACTACGTTTTAGATGTTTACTAGTCGGAAACTAAGGGTCAACTGAATATAACAAACAAATACAAAACAATATAATACAAAACTGACAGCGTCTTTAAAGTCAATTAACCAGTCTTTTAAATATGTAAAAGCTGTCATCAAAGAATAAAAGTATTACTTAACATTATAGATAAACTGATACATAAAAGATTAACTTAAGAAGTCCGTTTGGCAATAATAGCCCTCCGGCCACGGTGGCCTTTTCAATCAATTTATTGTTCTCTTTTCGGATTAAGTATTTAACGCCGATGAATTAGGTTTCTTACAAGTTGTCAATTTCAATTATACATTTTCGCACAATTTACTATTAAAAGGAAATGTGATCAATATTGTTTTATTTCGGCACTTTATTTGCTTTTCCAAACTTGTCATCGATGCACGTCCTTTTACCCGGTTATATTCTCCTATCGTTCCCCAAGTGCGCGTCCTCGCGCACAAGAAAAAAATACAGTTCCTTATGTCATTGTATGGTTCTTCTGCGTACCGTACACTTTGGTCTGCAACTCCGCTGCAAGTGCGACAATAACCAACAACACCAAATATAATCCCGTAAAGTGAAGGGTTACGGTTTGTATACTGATGTCAATAATAGACTGTATATACTGTTTTTGGCCGACCCTGGATGCAATAATTGCAACTCCATAAGTAATACTACGACTACGGTTTAGATGTTTACTAGTCGGAAACTAAGGGTCAACTGAATATAACAAACAAATACAAAACAATATAATACAGAACTGACAGCGTCTTTAAAGTCAATTAACTAGTCTTTTAAAAATGTAAAAGCTGTCATCAAAGAATAAAAGTATTACTTAACATTATAGATAAACTGATACATAAAAGATTAACTTAGGGTGAAAATTTCATGAACCAATTTTCCGACTCTCTCTTGACACCATTTGCGAGGATGGTCTCAAGAACCGATGCTAGTCCTTCGGAAGGGACGAAATATGTTGTCCCGTGTATGGGGAGCAATACCCCATGCACGTTAAAAACCCCTTTGTAGATTTCGTTAAGAGTAGGCTCAATGGGGTCCGCTACAAAGGCCACACTCGCAATCTGCTAGCTGGAGAGGGATTAATATAAGCATTAAGCTTGTTTCCCAATCCAGGGTAAATAAATATGTTTAAATTAAAAATTAACTTAAGAAGTCCGTTTGGCAATAATAGCCCTCCGGCCACGGTGGCCTTTTCAATCAATTTATTGTTCTCTTTTCGGATTATGTATTTAACGCCGATGGATTAAGTTGTCAATTTCAATTATACATTTTCGCACAATTAAGGAAATGTGATCAATATTGTTTTATTTCGGCACTTTATTTGCTTTTCCAAACTTATCATCGATGCACGTCCTTTTACCCGGCTATATAAGTAAGTGTATTCTATAGTATTTATTCCACCAGAACAGATGGTAACTGTAAAGATTTTAGTTAGTTAGTTATTGCTTTACTCCCAAGCAGCACGATTTCGGCTATATCCGGGAGATGAACATGAAAATGGTGATACAATGAACATGAAATGATTATGAAGTGGAGGAAATGGGGACACAAGGCCAATCGGGTAGGATAGTTTTGACTGCCACTGGAGTGAGTGAGTGAGTTGGTGTTTAACGCCCGTGCAACGCTATATAGGTTATTTACAGGCGATGAACATGAAAAGGATGATAAAATGAACATGAAATGATGATGATATATGAAAAATTGGGATGGGGTGGGAAACAAAGGACCGGTAAATTTAGAAGAACCACAGGAAAAGGGGAGAGGTGGGTAGGGGCGGAAAATTTAGCCTATGTGGTGCACTACTGGGCGGTCCACAAAGGGGTCTTTTACGTGCATGAAGCGTGGCACTCTTCACACACGTTGGCCCACTATGGTCGGCGGTCAGGGTTTCCGTATTATAGACCTGACAACCCCCGCGGACGAGGGCTACCCTATTCAGCCACCTAGGGTACACACTTGGTCGCTCTGTGGGCTGAGCACTGACAGGAAATTTTGCCTCCTGCATGGGGATCCTACGGGTCCTATTCTTACCGAGACCTGCAGCAGGGTTCTTTAACGTGCGAGGAACGTGACATTTTTCCCAACACGGTGCACCACTATGGTTTGCGGTCAGGTTTTCCGCATTATCGCCTGATGACCCCGCATCTCTCGATGTCAGGGCTGCCCCATTCAACCACCTGGGGCACACATCCCAAACATATGTCACCTAACTTACACGATCCTCTTTTGAATTCCTTTCTTTTCCTTGTTGTTTTAATTCTCTTCTTTCCATCTCTATGACAAAATAATATGTATCTTTTGGTACCATCTTTATTTACTTTCTTTTGACGATGTTGTACAAATTTCGTTTTATGTTTCAACGATTCCTCTTTCACAAATTCGTTGAATAAATCTAAAGTTTCGAAATTACGAGTTTCAACTTCGATGTTACGTTTATGGAAGTCAATTAAATGTTGAACTAAATCATCGACGTGAAAAAACTTCAACTCACAAGTCTGTATAATACATTGCATACGTCTGCCAGCCTTCACCTTACCATGAACTTCTTTTACATGTGTTTGAGCAGATATCACATGACAGTTTCTCTTTCGGTAATGTAACCTTGTTGTAAGAATGGATATATTTAACATGTTCCTCGGGGGAATGTGGTAATATTGACACAGATTCATCATCGTCATCGATTGGTGGTGGAGTAGGGTTTCTACCTACAAATCCTCTTCTGTTTTTGATAAACTCTTTGTTGACCTGCATTTTTCTCGTTTTCGTTAAGTACGGGGTTATTTTAAATGACGTACTGTCTTAAGAATGTTACTTGCTAATGTATGGTTACAAAAAAATCGTAAAGCTATTTTTTATGCAAAATAATCGTTAAATATAAATAAAATTCAAATTTAAATTCTTTTATTGGTATGAATTCAAAGATAAAGGAACATCACCAATTACAATACAATTTAAATGAACAACACAAATTACATACAACTTACACAAACTATGGGAACATGAGATAAAAGTTTACATTATCAATTATAAGATTAAATGAAATATCATTCAAATAACTGCAGAAGAGATTATCACACACATGAATTCTACTGGTAATTATTTAAACTTTTTTTAGTCCAAGGTTCAGTTTGTAGATATTGCATACCCCAGTTATACATATGGAATCGAAATCTAAATTCTTTGATTTTTTTTGTCCCATGCGGGATAGGCCCACAGCAAAGTCTAGCTTGATGCAAGAGGCGACAAGGGTCTTGGGATTCTGACGTCGGGTCAGTGCTCAGCCCACAGATCGACCAAGTGTGCACCCAAGGTAACTGAATAGGGTGGCCTTCGTCCGCGGGGGTTGTCCGGTCTAAATTACGGAAACTCTGAGGGCCAACGTGTGTGGAGACTGCTACGCTTCATGCACGTAAAAGATCCCTTTGTCAGAGCACCTTCCATATCAAAAACACGGGATTTAGCACAACAGTTTTGTTGTGCAGTTCTGAGATAAATTAAGCAACTTTATCATTAGTGTTGCATATATATTTTGGTCTCAAATGAAACTTTTGGTTATTTAGAATAAAAATACAACATATTTTAAAGAAAAAAATCTTGAATAAGTAAAATAATCTAAAATTGTACGAAATTGTTGAAGTTCTAGATCAGCTCTTATTTTTTATACCCCGCCACACGAAGTGGCAGGGTATTATGTTATACCCTCAGTTTTTTTCGGTGTCTGTCCGTCCGTCCGTCTGTCCGTCCCCCGAAGGTTTCCGACCAATAACTTGAAAACGGGTCAAAGGATTTGAATGATATTTTGCACAGCTGTTTAATACAATAAAATACAGGTCAAGTTCGATTTCCAGCATGATTCAAAAAACAGTTTTCGAGATGGGCCACTTTGAAAAATCAAATTTCATGAAATTTTGAGTTTCCGACCAATAACTTGAAAACGCGTCAAAGGATTTGAATGATATTTTGCACAGCTGTTTAGTACAATAAAATACAGGTCAAGTTCGATTTCCAGCATGATCCAAAAAATATTTTGGAGATAGGCCACTTTGAAAAATCAAAATTTCATTAAATTTTGAGTTTCCGACCAATAACTTGAAAACGCGTCAAAGGATTTGAATGATATTATGCACAACTGTTAAGTACAATAAAATACAGGTCAAGTTCAATTTCCAGCATGATAAAAAAAAAAGGTTTTTGAGATAGGCCACTTTGAAAAATCAAATTTCATGAAATTTTGGGTTTCCGACCAATAACTTGAAAACGCATCATGGGATTCAAATGAAATTTTGTACAGCTATTGAGTACAATAAAATGCAGGTCAAGTTCAATTTCCAGCGTGATCCGAAAAACAGTTTTCGAGATGGGCCACTTTGAAAAATCAAATTTCATGAAATTTTGAGTTTCCGACCAATAACTTGAAAACGCGTCAAAGGATTTGAATGATATTTTGCACAGCTGTTTAGTACAATAAAATACAGGTCAAGTTCGATTTCCAGCATGATCCAAAAAATATTTTGGAGATAGGCCACTTTGAAAAATCAAATTTCATTAAATTTTGAGTTTCCGACCAATAACTTGAAAACGCGTCAAAGGATTTGAATGATATTATGCACAACTGTTAAGTACAATAAAATACAGGTCAAGTTCAATTTCCAGCATGATAAAAAAAAAGGTTTTTGAGATAGGCCACTTTGAAAAATCAAATTTCATGAAATTTTGAGTTTCCGACCAATAACTTGAAAACGCGTCATGGGATTCAAATGAAATTTTGTACAGCTATTGAGTACAATAAAATGCAGGTCAAGTTCAATTTCCAGCGTGATCCGAAAAACAGTTTTCGAGATAGGCCACTTTGAAATCAAATTTTATAAACTTTTGATATTATAACGTGGCGGGGTATCATTTAATGTCCCATTACATGCCCTATTTTTTCTTATTTTACTGGATTACATCTGGTAGTTTCTAGGAGCACAAGCTTGCTGGAAAAATGCCGAGGACGTCAGAGCAATCTCGGACTACTATTGATATAGACTACTTTCGAGGTGGAAAGGTTTGTGTTTAAAGTACATATTTTGTTGAAAGTTGAGTTGAGGTTTTGAAGCAAGAAAAGTTAAGGGATGGCAAATTTGTTTAAAACCAAACGTTCGTTATCATTTGTAGAACAGGTATCGGAGGTTGACGTTTTATCGGTAATAAGCGGCTTTTTCCTTTGATCTCACCTGCCTGATATTTTTTAGTATCATGGACAGTCCGTGATACAAGAAAATATAAGGTGGGAGCACTTGATAACTGTGACGTCATTACCGATAAAAAGAATATTATATACTTTCCTTTTTGATACTATCTACATCTAGTCTCGTATCAGACTCGTCCTACCGGACTCGTCTGATACTCACCTAGATATAGATAGTATCAGAAAGGAAAGTACATAATATTTTTATTTATCTTATGATTCATTTCTGAATATTATATTTTTATTTATTTTTATTTTTCTGGTATTTTGCGCACAACTTTACCGATTGCATCAATATACATTGTACATTTTCTGTGCTTCTTTAAGATGTTTCTGAATATTTTTAATTGTTGTTTTTTTTTCCAGTAAAATATTCATGACGTATTATAGAAAAGCGGTCAGCACCTACGTACATTGTACTGTATATAACCTTTTTTTTTACTGTTAGTCCAACTCCTTGTAAATATGTTTGTTAAAAGAACGTCTGCAATGTCGTCTTTTGCATATCTTTGACGAACTAAATAGAGTACCTGACTTGGTACCTCTTTTGTTTTATTGCCTCCTCTAAGGACCGAGGAAGCATAATAGATATAGTCGAATAGTAAAAACCGGATGGTCCTTCATTCTCCATACGCTTTCCGACCTTTTATCCTCTTTTGCCTGTTAGTTTTTTTTTACAGTGTTCCGACTTGTGGTTACAATCCATTTCCGATGTCACGTTCACGTTGTCCATAGGTCTGTTTTTAATGGCGAAAATATACAGCGATGACTTTCCCTTGTGCTTGCAATATGCTTTGCTGACAGAGTAAGGTAAATTATTCTTTCGAGAGTCAGATTTTTTTTCTTTGGTTCTATTATACACAAACTTTAAGACAAAGGAAGAATAAGTTCTTGCAAATTGTGTGGCAAACGCATCTGTCCAATTGCCACACAAGGATAACCACTTTGTTTGCTTTTTAGGATAAGGTTTGATGGAATCATCTGGAGGAAAGCTTTTAATGACAATATTGCTTAGTTAGTCAAGCCTTACAAAAAACTCAATATTTTTAAATGACCCCTTATATGAGTTATAGTTCTTTAAATAACAAAATAACTGTTTAATAACTATATATATATTAAAGTCGATTTTTGAGATGCGCCCACGTTTTGACCCCCCTGTAGCAATGTAACGGTGCAATATATATCAAAACCATTGACACATTTAGTTGACAGACTTCAATGAAGAATTCAATAAAAAAGATTCACAAAATTGAATGAATAATTAACATTCGACGACAACGACATCGCCATAACATTATACGATCGCAAAATTTTTCGGTCGTATAATTAGAGTATAATGGATATCTAAATAATGTTAACATGAATATAGTCCAGGGGAGTTTTAATGTACCAAATAAATAACATCATTATATTTCATATGAAGAAAAGGTTGAAAAATAAGTATTTATTAATAATTGTATACCTAATAAAAAATTTGAAAATTGTATGCTTACAAAAAGAATACGCAGTGACCAATGTAAAATACCAGCATTGTGTAGCAACATTCCGTCCCTAGTTGATTCGTTACTCCAGAGCTTGCGGGAATAACATCGATTCCCTTGGCAGAGAATCACGTTTGACACAGACATTGTTAACACAGAGTTAATGTGCTACACGGTTGCTGTCCTCACTCAAGAAATTTTACGGTAGACACCATGCACTCGTAGACAAATATGAGATTTCAGTGATTATTGTCTAATATATTGTGGGCGGTTTCTTTTTTACCAGCTCGTAGGACGATGTTCAGGCCTTTTGCCTTTATTTCCATTCTTGTATGTTCTGAGCTAAAGCTTTCTTTCTTTTTACCATTGCTTTTTCTGGATGTAGCTTGTATGGTTTCTGGATGATATTTGGTTCCAATGCATCCTTGTCATAGTCATGGCATCAAGTGTACACGCATTATGTTTTGTGATTTGATTGTTCCACCCTCTAAAGTCGAACACAGTTTTTCTATGGAAGAAACGGAATCAAAAGTAGAAGTTTATTTATCTACTGAAAGCCTCATCAAGAAAAAAATTCAGGATATATCCACATTTATGAACAGTGGTGATTTTTACAAGTCAACAGAAAAAAAGAAGAAAATTATATTACAGGCACTTTACAGGGTTCACAGCATTTGTTATATAAGTAGTTTCAGTGTTAAAACTAAAAAGAGAGAGAAAATCTAAAATTCCAAGAACCGCATCCTTGGAAACCCAGGATTTCTTCTCTTGCTTACTCATTCATCACGTGATGAAAGAGTAGGCGAGAGAAGAACCCCTGGGTTTCCGAGGATGCAAGAACCGATCATAGTTATCAATCAAATACTAAACATGTGCTGCAGAAGTCAGGTCCAAAACGCAATTAAAATGACCAAAAGAAAACAGGGATGTATCAGAAAACCATTTCAGCAGCCCTTGTCTTTTCTGTTCAGCTTCTCAAATATCTGTAAAACAAGAAGATGCAGACTTAAAAAAAATGTCATTTAAATTTGTTTTTCAATAGATTTCAGTAAACCTTTTGGATTGTTTCCTCTTTTTACTATTTTTAGAGCTTCTGTAAAGCCCGTAATCATTATTTCAAATTTTTCGATTCGCTAATTTTACACAGTGAGATTTACACACTTTTGAATACTTCCGTTTTATAATTTTCTATGTAAACATGTGTTGAGTCGGTGGAAATATTTCTTATTTGGTGAGTTATTTTATTATAATGTTTAAATATTTTTGCATAATTATTCTTCCGAAGCATATTTCTATCCATTTTAATAGTTTTTAGTAAATTTTGTTTGTTTAAATATTGCTACTCAGTTTACTCGTTGAATCACCGCTCACCTTTTCACTATGTAGTAAGTGCTAATCGATAATTTTTTATTTTTCACAAGTGAAGCCATGAAGCGATTTACATTTTATGTATTGTTTTTCATTTGAGTATTTTTGTTGTTTGCAATTATTGTTCTTTTGAATATGTCTTTTGATTAGTTTCAAGAAAATTAATTTTTCAGTCAATTAAATCAGTTTTTTTTGTCTTTTCAGTAAATCGTATGAATGTATGCAAGATGTTCTCTGGATTGACTTTTTCTCTGGATTGACTTTTTCTCTGGATTTTATTAATGTCTCTGGTTGAAATAAACATTTAGTCATACGCATTCGCAATTTATTCAATTTCCACAATTTCAAGTTAGCCAACACATTATTTACAAATAAGAAACTGCCAAATATGGAAGGCGATGTGGTTGATGGAAAACGAGAGAGAACATACACAGACAAGGGACTCATTTACACAATGAATCAACAAAGAAATGAAAGATCTCGTCTCATTAAAACTTTGACTGTCTTAAGCGTTGAGCTTCAAAAGTTAGTGACAGAAACCAAAGATGTAGATAAAGTGAATTCGGTTTATTCACAGTGGGTCAACGTGTATGATCAGCTCCTTCAGACGCATGAAAAGTATCAAGAACTGTTTCAGGATTTTAACCAGAAACAAATTGACAATGTTGGATTTCAAGACAAAAATTGTATTTTTCTCGAAACTAATCAGATGGTACAAGACTGGTTTTCAATTAATAAGATCGTGACATTACCACCACAAAGTGCTGTTAAAGAAGACGAGAGATCACAAGATGGTTCGAGGTCACATAGTTCAAGGTCAGGATCACATAGGAGTTCAAGGTCAGGGTCGCATAGGAGTTCAAGATCTAGTCGATCAAGTCATCTGTCTAAAGCTAAGTTAGTAGAAGAACAGCGTAAAGTAGAACTTTTGGCCAGAGCAGAGGCTCTAAAGGAAAAGAAATATTTAGAAGAAGCTAAATTAAAACTGAAACTCCAAGAAGAAGAATTAGAACTGAAAACTGAGCTAAAAGTAAGTGATGCGAAAACAAAGGTTATAGAGGAGTTGGAAAGGAGTATGATGGAAGACGATTTATTAGAATCAGAACAGATCAAAAATGAAAGATTAAGTGAGACTTCACGAACATCGAACCGTAAACCAGCTGACACTGTTACGAAGTCCTTACGAATTAAAACTTCAGGTCTGAATTCGAGAGCGTCTGAATATATCCCGAGTAAGTTATCTCTACCAAAGCCAAAATCTGACTTTGAATCGAAAGATCGTAACAACAATGCCTTTACCTTACAATCAGACAGTATTTCGATTGCTCGTGAGTTAAATAAGCCAAAGGTAGATATTCAGAAATTTGATGGTAATCCAATGGCCTACAAAGGTTTCCTACGACAGTTTCAGTCTAGGATAGATTCGAACACCGAGTCATATGATGAACGTTTAACTTACCTGTTACAATTCACAACTGGAGAACCACATAGAATAGTTAAAGGATTCTCACATTTAGAAGCAGAGATAGGTTATACAGCGGCTTTAAATGAGCTACAGGAAAGATACGGTGAGCCAGATGTCATAGCGAACTCGTTTGTTAGAAAAGCGTTAGATTGGCCAGTTATAAAACCTGAAAATCCGAAAGCGTTGGATGACTTTTCCATATTTCTCATTGAATGTTTGTATGCAGTACAAAATGTCAACGAAGTCAGGGTATTGGAATATTCCGAAAATTTGCGAGTTTTAGTTAGGAAACTGCCCTTTTATCTACAGGACAAATGGCGAAACGTTGTATTCGAAACGAAATCCACGCATAAAACTGTCATGTTCAGTCAGCTTGTCGAATTTGTAAAACGAGAAGCGAGAAAAGCTAACGATCCCGTGTGATGAAAACGCCAACCTCTGCAAAGAACTTACAGAATTCGAAACCGCAATCTTGTGGTAATCGAAAAACATTAGATACGTCAGTCGAAGCGAACGTTAGTAAAAACACGGAACACAGACGAAATGCGTTCAGTGCGCCATGTGTATTTTGTGAGAGTTCTCACGCTTTGAAGGATTGCGATAGCATTAAAGAAAAATCACTCAAGGACAGATACGACTTTCTTAAATCAAAAGGATTTTGTTACGGATGTCTAAAGTACGGACACCAGAAGGCATCGTGTAATCTTAAGTTAACATGTTCCGTGTGTAAGAAAGTACATCCGTCTATTCTTCATGTCGAATTTCGTAAATCGGAAACAGAAGAACCCGTTACTGACAATTCGTTCGTGAAAGTTAAGAACTCGACTACGTATACGGGGGCTGGTGACAGTTGACAAGCAGCCTTGCCAATATTAACGGTAAGAGTAAAAAGTGTGAAAAGTGACAAATACATAGAAACGTACGCATTTTTAGACTGTGGAAGTACCGCAACCTTTTGTTCAGAGAAAGTGATGCGTGAACTTAACGTCGTCGGTAAAAGATCGAAACTAAGTGTAACTACAATGACGCACGATAACGATAACGTTGAAGAATGTTACGTTTTAGGTGGTTTAGAGATAAGCGACTTAAATGGAAACAACGCTATTACCCTCCCGTCAATCTTTTCTCGTGAAAAGTTACCAGTTTCTGGAACTGATATCGTAACAGTTAATGACATTCGAGGTTGGCCGCATTTACAGGATGTTCCGTTGCAAAGGATCGATAATGATCATGTAGGACTCTTAATTGGAGTTAATGTTCCCCGGGCAATGGAGCCTTATAAAGTGGTACCTATGTGAAAAAACTATGTCGAATGGAATATTGGTTTGATTAACTTGCTGAAATAATCCATAAAATGAAAAGACTTATTTATTGTTTTCATATATATCATGGTGTAAGATAGATAATTAAATTATGCATTGCCAAAATTACATGATTAAATCCTAGAAAATATTTGCAATCAGTTGAGAAAGTTACCATTAATTGCAGAGCATTTGTACCAAATACAAATAACAACAAAGTTCCAGACAATAAATTTTGCTACGCCTGACGCGCGTTTCGTCTATTCAAGACTCATCAGAGGCGCTCTACCAAAAATATTGAAAATGCCAAATACTGTATAAATATGAAGAGCATAGAACAGTATAACCAATGAGAGTTACCACTGCTAGAATTCCCAAATGCAATGGACAGGATTAATTTTTTCCTCTTGACTAGTTTAAAAACATAAATGATCTCTGATACAAATTTTGTAATCTACTGGTTAGTGTAGCATAGACAGGTAATTTTTTATTGGTTTTTTGTTGTTGTATTTTTTCATTATTGAAAAAAATTAAGATTTACCTTAGAGTAAAAATACATTACAGAACAGAAAACCCATATAGGGCATACAATTATAAAAGTTTGACTAGAAACACAAAGAAGAAATTATACACACACAAAACAATTCTGACATTACCAATACTGACAGAAAGAGACTGTTTCAAGAGAAATAACTCTAGTATATATTCATACTCCAATATACTTGACATACAAGATCATACAAGATTAACATTAATAGTCATTCGTTAAGTTACATTATTTCTGATATTGAAGCATGTGGAAATAATTTTAGATAATTGTTTAATGATATCTAAATCTTCATTTATAAGAAGCCATATAAATTTATTTTTCTCACTAAGTTCTAAGAAATTAGAGTTATTAATATTCTTAAAATAGATTTCTCTAATATTGCTATATTTAGGACAACCAGTTAAAAAATGCAGTTCATCTTCGATGGAAGATTTATTACACTGCTTACAAAGTCTTTCTTCTAGTGGTGTTTTAGGAATAGAGTACCTTCCTCTTTCAATTTCTAGCTTGTGGGCACTTACCCGAAAACGGGTTAATGTATTACGATCATTAAAATCGTTCAAATCCAAATATTTTTCCTGTTTGAACTCAAATTTAAATTTGCAATATGTGCGTAGTTTATTCTCGTTTCTATTTGTAGCGGGATTGATTTTGACTTTATTAATTTCTGTCTTCCATATTTGGACATATTTACTTTTCAAAAGTTGTTTTATTTTGTAAATATCTCTATTTCCACATGCCTCAGGATTGTTAAACACCTTAAGCATATTCAGTTCTTTCAACATATTATATAGGCAACTTACCCAACAATTCTGATTGTTTTGTAACATACAAAGGTTTTCACTTAAAGCATCTTGAAGCAATTTACTTTGAGATTTATTCAGATACAACCAATATTTTACTTAAAACAATATCAATATATAATGGGTATCTACCAAGTTCCCCAGTCACTGTAGTCCAGATAATCATGACGTCTTTCTGGGGTTTTTTTATCATTTGGACTTTTATTAGATCCCCAGAGACGTCATGAGGCCGAAGGAAAATTTACGGTTGGGATTGAACTTTTTCTCTTTGGAAGCATTTTGCTGATTTCATATCCATAAATTTGTCATATTTCAGTCACAAAAATGTTTACTTACGTCATGGAAACAATTATTATCCTCAAGTAAATAAAAATCCCAAGAAATTCATGAAAAGAATAAAATTTGAGCACTTTGCTTTCGTCTGGTTAAATTTTGTAATGGCTGACTTTTGAGGGGAAAATCTCAAAACAAAAATAGTAAATTTTCAAAGTACCACAAGTACTGTTTGCAGTTTGGAAGAACCATTTCACCAAAAATGAAACTCAAGATTCACAACTTTTATATGCAATCACGACCAATCATAGACAGAAAATATTTATAAACTTTTTACTATTTATAAAGCATGTACTTTAGAAATTTCACCTTTTATACAAATTCTTTTCATCCTAAAAAAAAAAGACTTTTAGATCAAGATCATAATCAGATGAAATGTACATATTTAATTAGTAACCCTTTTAGCACAAGCAGTTGTTTTGTTGTTGTTTTTTTGCCAAAATATGATTGAAGAGTTTCAAATTTATGATTTAGTTCAGCACCACCCCTGAGTGCATGAATTATCATATATATAAATTAAAAGGATTTACATACTGGTAAATAGATGTAATGGATAAGCTACAAAGATTGCTTTAGCTTTCTTTTTTGGGGGGGTGGGGGGGGTGGTGAGGTTAATACTGCAAAGTGTTTGCCATATAGAGTGCCTGTCACATCGGACACACAAATTGCTTATACGGTCATGTTGCTACTGAGACATGTTTTGCCATCACTAAAGAATCAAGTGGCATGTGCATACAAACATCTTTACTCATCTGGAAAAAGAAATACCCAACCGTCTGTCAAAATATATTTGAATTGTCCCTCTTTATCGAGTTTTATCTACATTCTCAGGTTAAAATTTATAGGTTTTCTTTTTTTCATATTGAATTCAAGTTTTATTTAATACCTTGTTCATATGTAAATATAACAAGAACAATGCCTCAAGGATCACCAGAATCCAATCTTATTTCAACTATAGTTCAGGTTGTTATTAAGTTCTATTATGTGTTTTGTTTTCTGCATTCTGTTTTCTGTATTCGTCTGGTCTTCAATGATACAAAATGTATCTCTTGATTTTATCAGTCTAGTCAGACTAATAGAACTTTTCATGTTTGCTTCACAGTCTTTCATGATTTGTCACTAGACATTATGATATTTATGGTTACTACTATTGCATTATTTTCATATGTGATTTTCGACATGTTTTCCCATCTCATTCTTGGTAACAATTGACACTATTCCACAACTCACTGAAAGTGCAAAAATGTTGTGCTTGTTTGATGGACTGAACACTTTGTATGAATTGAAAATGGTCATTTATTAGAATAAATGACAAACAACGTATATACATTTTACATAACATAAAATTGTCAGAAAATAAATTAATTGACAATCAAAGTAATATGAGACATAATAATTTCAGCATATTAAAACAAAAGTCCATCAAAGATGGGGTAACTTTCCGCCTGAATTGGGGTGGGTTGGAGGGTCCAATTTTTTTAAAAACAAATTGCATAAATTTAAATTGCTGTTGACCTGTTCGAATGATGTTGAATAAACTGGATTGAACTGGTTTTGAGGTCAATCAATAATAACCTGGATTATCCCCCTTTTCCCATACATTAATGTATACCCATAAAATAATTTATTTCATAAATTAATAATTTATGGTTACTACTATTGCATTATTTTTATATGTGATTTTCGACATGTTTTCCCATCTCATTCTTGGTAACAATTGACACTATTCCACAACTCACTGAAAGTGCAAAAATGTTGTGCTTGTTTGATGGACTGAACACTTTGTATGAATTGAAAATGGTCATTTATTAGAATAAATGACAAACAACGTATATACATTTTACATAACATAAAATTGTCAGAAAATAAATTAATTGACAATCAAAGTAATATGAGACATAATAATTTCAGCATATTAAAACAAAAGTCCATCAAAGATGGGGTAACTTTCCGCCATATTATTGCAAAGCAATAAACCCCCATCCACAATACTGAATTTATGCAATGATAGTGTTCAAGTTGAATGTAACTATTAATTAATTTGAAGTAAATATGAAATCGTCTTAATTCACATTTTATAAACTCATACCAAATTTTTTTTAAGTGTAAATGGAAAAATTGAAAAATATGTTATACCACAAGTATACATTTTCTTTTTTTATTGTAGGTATAGACGGGTGCGTCTCTTTACCACAGAACACCACAGAATACCACAGAACACCACAGAACAATAATTAATCATAGAATAAGTTAAGGAATTGTATAAAACATAAAATATTACGTAAATTATCTTAAAATTTTCACATTTTAAACAAAAATGTTTGATTTTTTTAACAGTTGATTTCTTTATCCAATACGTAGGTCTAGACATCTTACAAGTCAACTACATACTATAATGATTACTAAGAAGTAACAAAAAAATAGCAAAAAATCGTATTTATCCATATTTATGAAAGATTACTTACAAAAATGTAATAAAATTTAAATAAAAAGAAGAAAAACTGACACAGATCTGAAATTTAATCTAGACAATGGTAGTAATGCACGCAGTTTTGGTTGTACGCAGTTTTGGTTGTATAGCGGTAAGGTGTTCTGTGGTACTTGTGTATTGCCCATAACTTATCAAAACGTTTAATGATTGAAGCAAAATGTGAACCCGTTTAGAATTTTATTAGTTTTTGTTTATTTTCTATTTATCTAACTGTTTATTGAACTGTTTTGTGGTGTTTTAATAGCATTCTGTGGTATTCTGCTGTGTTCTGTGGTATTCCGTGGTGTTCTGTGGTAAAAAGACGCACCGGTTTTAGACAGAAAAATCTGCTAGTCAATCTTAATAAGAACATGCAACTATTTGATTTTGGGGTTTTGATATTGGATCACAGGAAATTATGTTACTTCTGTTTGCATGCAATCATCATATTTGTTAGCATTCATTTCAATATCTTCCTAGATTCTTTTTTGTCTTGCCTGCCAAGGAGAGTTAGAGATATGTGTTACCGTTTACCGAAAGCAGCGTTAATTTTCAATGTTATTAAAGTTTTATGAGCATCTTCATATCTGACGTTGTTGATTTCTGTTCATGCAGTTGTTTTTAGTTTTATACATGTATTATGTGATTCTTCATGCTATTCTTGTTCGTATTTGCTGGTTTTGTCATTGCCCTTTCGAACTTTTGACATTCGAATGTCCTGTCGGTGCCTCTTTGCTTCTTTTATGCTCCTAGGTTGTTGCAATTCGGTATGCTAATTATTCAGTGTTAGATTGTTGTTCAACAGCATCCTCTTCTTTCTACCTTGACCTGGAAGACCAAGTGATTCCTGCTTGTTATAGCACACCCGTCATGTTGCCAAAGTTCGATTTAGTGTCACTGGTCAAATTCAGAAAGGATGACATTACCAAACTCTATGTCAAACCGGGATGTCAAACAAATATCTGTGCCCATCTGAGAGATAAACAGCCCGTATTTGTCTACAAGCACATGATGTCTTCCGTAAAATTGAATTATTTTATCAAGAGATGTTTTTTTTATGTTCTCCTTTTCCGTTAAACAAACACTATTTTGGTTGGAAAATTAATGGATAAATTCAATAAATAATAAATGCTGTCATAAATGAATAGGACATATTTTGTTTCTTTAAATATGCCAATACTACAAAACAAGATGATTTTGAGTTTTCAGGTCTGTTTAATTTTACTTTCCTCAAAAGAATGACATTATAATGTGGGTGGTAAAGGTTTTTTTTCGTGCATCGTGTTGAGCAATTTTTTATTTCCCATTCAGCCGTGCATGGAGGTTCATCGTGCACCGTGTTTCTTTTTTTTTATTTTTCGTTTATCGTGATTATCATTTTTTATTGGCCTTTCATCGTGATTATCATTTTTATTGATCGTTCATCCGTGCATGTACCCCCCCCCTTTACCACCCCCTAAAATGAAACTTTAAATAAAAGCAAATTGAAAATAATAATAGCCTACCCTCGTTGATATTAACCTTCTGTGAAAAATAAATGCTGCATCTACTGTTTTTACTTTGGATCCATTGATTCAACAGACACTGACTGCATATTTTTCTTTGTATTCGAAACTTCTAACTAGCAATTTCAATGATTTCTATTGCATGTGCAAGTACTAAAATTATTTAGAACGTTTTGTTAGAGTCATTCTACAAAATAACATCTTATTTCTTTAATGTTTTAATACAAAGCTATTCGTGAAATACATTTTCTGATAAATATTGCCGAGCTATAGACGTGTCCAGAGTATAGCTAGGAGTTTCAAATTTTTATATGTGTTGATTTTTACCTTTATTACGTGTTAAAATATCTATTCTACTTACCTAAATCTACCATTTTGTATATTAACAAGATCAAACAAGGAACAGACAACATCAAAAAGACAAATACGAACAAAAGATTTGTCAAGGATTCTTGGCTTAGGACAAAGCTTTTTGATAAAAAAGTGAAAATAATGATTTCCGACCTTCTCATATACTAAATGTTATATATATAATAATTCTAACAAATGGTAAAAAAATATATATGGCGCAGTGCTAGGATTGAATATGGCATATGCGCAGGTGATTGATACATTTGAAACACAATTGGATTTATTTTAGGATAATATTCTTTTTATTGCCCCTTTCTTTATTCTGTTTATTTTTGCCTTCCTACTCGATATTCTTTAGGGACCGACCATAATTTAACTTGAAAGGATGGAAGTTTTTTTTCCCTTTTGTTCTAGTATTTTATTTCTGTTACAGAAATCCTTCTTCAGAATATTTTCTGCTGCTGCTGCAGCTTATTTTTTTTTATCTTCTTCAAAAAATCAGATTCAAAACATGTGTTTTAAAAAAAATAAAAACAATAAAATTAATTTGCAATTAAAAGAAGCACTCCAATTATTTACTGAAAAGAGATAAGGGTCCATTAAACTTTAAAGGGAGCTTGTTGCTTTTTTTGTTTTGGTCAGATTTTCCCCCCATTTATTTTATAACAGAAATCCTTCCACAGAATATTTTTTCTTCATCTCTGCTTCAATTTTTTTTTTTCAAAAATAAAATTTAAACTATTTTTTTAAAAATACCCCCCCCCCCCTCTTTTATATATAATAAGATAAATGGATGGTCCCTATATATGTCCCTAACAAATAACAATTTAAAATAACCAGGATTTTTTTTATTCCTAAGGCCACTGGTCCGCAGCCTTTATAGGCTTATGTTTTTATTGTAGTAGATAGAAAAAAACCTTATTTTCATTATTTTATATTGATACAGTATCTTAACAAAATACTTCTCAATGATCTTCAAATATTTTCCTTAAAACTCATGAATCTATCACCAGACTGCAGTACAATTATTACAAACTGAGAACACTATAGATTTCAACAAAAAACGACAAATCAGTATTTTGATACAGCCCCCGCCATTACGTCATCAATTTTGCACCGTATTTTGGGTAAAAGTCAGCCATTACATGACTGCCGGCGTCTGTCAAATAAAATGTTGTTGATTATGCATTTAAAACATAATTTTTCTATGGAAGGAACGTTATTTCATTGAAGGTAAGTTCATATTTTAAGTTAACAATAATTTTTCTTTCACGAACAAGACCATTTTCATTACAAAATAGCCAAGATTGCTTGAGAGCAAAATTCCCTCTCAAATCCCAACCGAAAAAATGGCGTTCGGCCTTATGACGTCGCAGGAAGCCAAACGTCAAAAATTATAAAAGGCTTCCAAGACGGCATAATTATTTGGACTACAGTCACTGCTAAGTTGGAGGTTTTATTCCCAACCCCAGGAACATACTTACAGAATTTTAAATTTAATTTTTCTATTTTATTGTTTTTATATAAGTTATATATAAAACTATCTCCAGGATTCATATTCCCTTTGGCTTTGTTGGAGTTAACTGAAGCATTTAACATTCCCCACACTTCAGAGCAATATAATAAAACTGGTTCTACTGTATGATCAAATATTTTAATCAGGGTATTTACACTAGGACTTCCATTCTTAAA
The DNA here is from genome assembly GCA_963971305.1 of Arcuatula senhousia. Taxonomy (NCBI): domain Eukaryota; kingdom Metazoa; phylum Mollusca; class Bivalvia; order Mytilida; family Mytilidae; genus Arcuatula; species Arcuatula senhousia. The sequence continues at coordinate 48,697,795 of OZ020314.1, forward strand.
GATACTTTTTAACTTAAAAAAGGCCTTTTGTCCTCTGTTTAATAGATCAGCTGATGCTGCTGAAAAATTTCCACCACAGGTTATTAACAACCCAAGATATTTATACTCTTTTACACATTGTAAACTTTCATTATTAATGACAAAGTTTTCTCTGATTAGCTTACATGCCTTATTAAAGATAATTACCTTGGTTTTATTATAATTAACAGAAAGGCCCCAACTCAAGCAGTAACTAGACAACTTATTCAAGCATTTTTGGAGACCATTTGCATTTGTAGACAATAACATAATATCATCAGCATATAACATACAATTTAACATACTTGAACCTATACTAACAGGGTGGCAGGTTTCATCAAAGCAGTTAATCAAATCATTCATAAACAAATTAAACAATGTAGGGCTTAAATTATCTCCTTGTTTGACCCCTATCTCTGATTTAAATTCTTCAGTTAATCTGTCGTTGACTTTTACACGGAGTAAATTGTTGTAATACATAGATTGAATGGTGTTTAAAAATTTTCCATTAATTCCATAGTTCTGCAGTTTATAGAATAAGGCTGGATGTATAACAGAATCAAATGCCTTTTTTAGGTCAACAAAACAGGCATAAATTTTACAAGATTTTTGAAAATATTTACATAAAAGTGTTTTTAGTTTAAAAATATGATCTGCTGTCCTCGAATCTTTACGAAAACCAATTTGTTCATCATTCATGATCTTGTTTGTATCTAAAAATTCAACAAGTCTTTTATTTAAAATACTGTTATAAAGCTTCCCTAAACAACTGTTTATAGTAATGCCCCTATAGTTATTAGGATCCATAGGAGATTAACCCTTGAAAATTGTAACCAAGTAGCCAGTACTCCATGATTTAGGATACACGCCCTTTGATAGTACTAAGTGAAATAACTTTTCTAAGCAAGATTCTAATGCAAATTGTCCGTATTTTATCATTTCATTTAATACATTATCAAGCCCATTAGCTTTATTATTTTTAAGGTTTTTACATGCATCTAAAATTTCCTTTATTGAAATAGGTTTATCTAAAAATTCATTTACTGAGTACTCTTTGTGTTTAATCATATTTTCATATTTGTTAACCAATTCTTCTTGTTGCTCAGGTAATGTATTTAAATTTTTGAAATGAGTAAACCAGGTTTGGTGATCAATACATGAATTTTTAACATTCTCCTCCGGTTTTAATGTATTAAGTAATTTCCCAAATAGTTTAGGATTTGAATCTTCCAATGAGTCTAATTTATTCATAATCGATTGAAAGTATGAACGTTTTTTTCTTTTTCTTTCCTTATTATACTTAGAATATAATTGGAAACATTTTTGTCTAAGTTGTCTATTGAATGGATCAAATGATACTAATCTGCTGTAATGATCTACTGAACTGCGCAACTCTTGAAGTGATCTATCAAACCAATTATTATTATTATTGTTTTTATTATTATGTGTTTTCTTTCTTTTTATGCCCCCGCGACCACATGTCGGGGGGCATTAAGTTTTACTCATGTCCGTCCGTCCGTACGTACGTACGTACGTCCGTACGAAATTTCCGTCAAGCTTTTCTCAGGAACCGTAAATGAGAATGATTTGAAACTTGGTAGGATTGTTCAGTATGACAAACTGTACGTCCTAATCAATTTTCAGAATTGTCGGACATCTACTTCCTGTTTGGGACTTACGCAAATGTGTAAATATGTGACCATGACTATGAAAATTTTCGTCAAGCTTTTCTCAGGAACTGTACATAAGAATGATTTGAAACTTAGTATGATGGTTTAGTATGACAAACTATACGTCCTAAGCGATTTTCAGACCTGACGGACTTCTACTTCCTGTTTGGACTTAGGCTGATTTGAAAGTGTGTGAACATGACTTTAAAAATTTTCGTCAAGCTTTTCTCAGGAACCATACATGATAATGATTTGAAACTTGGTAGGATGGTTAAGTATGACAAACTATATGTCCTAAGTGACTTTGAGGTCTGTCAGACGTCAACTTCCTGTTTGGGGCCTAGCGGGGGCATCTGTGTCCCATGAACACATTCCTTCTTTATTTTCTTGAGTGATAACTCAGCTGCAGTTGTAAAAATGCTATTACAAGAACCCAACAAAAATTGATACGAAGTTTTAGTTTTTATATGGCTCTCTAGTACTAGTGCTCTGTAGGTGAAGGTAGGGACAGGCTATACAAAATCAGTGCATTGATGTTGATATAATTACTTCCTAGTATAACTAAATTTTCCGCCCCTACCCACCTCTCCCCTTTTCCTGTGGTTCTTCAAAATTTACCGGTCCTTTGTGTCCCATCCCACCCCATATTTCATTTATCATCATCATTTCATGTTCATTTTATCACCCTTTCATGTTCATCGCCTGTAAATAACCTATATAGCGTTGCACGGGCGTAAAACACCAACTCACTCACTCACACTCACTTGTACACCACTACATTCTACAGTCTCTTCTACCATTAAGTAAAATAACATACTATTTTGCCCGAATAGAATTTCAAGTAAAAAGGTATTCCGCATTTACACATACTACTATGTAATTTCAGCAATTGGAATATCTTTTTTTTGCAGGGACAGAAGTGGACTTAAGAAACTTTTTGACACATGCATCCTGAGGTGGACTTTAAAATGCATATTTTACAAATATATTTATCATACTTATTTATATGCATGTATGATTTGACATTTCTGGCCTTTTGCCCCCTAATTTTCAAAAATTTTTTTCAAAATCGGACCACAAATAAAAAAAAAAGTCGATTGTTTGGATGTGGCCCCTTTTTGACTACTGTAGCAATGTAACAGTGTAATATATATCAAAACCATTAATACATTTAGTTGAATGTTTCAAAATCAAACGAAAAATAAACAACAGTTTTGTCAATACACACGTTTTAGCCCTTTTCTAAAACGGTAGGGGCTACAAACCCTAAATACAATACCATCCCCCCGCTAGTGGTTATACCGTTATACACACCATATCAAAATTTCATAACAATCAGTCAATCTTTTACTCCAGTTATCGCACGGAAACCAAATGTCCACCGACGACAACGACGACAACATGGCCATAACATAATAAAACAAAAATTTTGCGTTCGTATAAAAACTTGAAAAACAATATAAATTAGAGAAAAAGAAAACATGTAGAAATATTGAAAAATTAATTTCAAAAGATCAAATAGTAGATTGACGCTTTCAGCTTTGAATAAAATTGAACCTCTTTTAAAACATTGATGATGGTATCATTTCGGATGCGGCTGAACAAATCATGAATTGGTGCGTTGTTGAAATACTTCACGCGTATCGGAGCAACATCAAACATGCCTCAGAGAATACCGTGATTCACAAGGAATGAACAATGGGCCTCTTTCTCTTGTATCATCAGGTAGCCATGGACGACTTTAAAATGTTTTGTCAATACACCCGTTTTAATTTTTAACCGACAATAACGACAACGACGACGACATGGCCATAACATTATAAAACAAAAAGTTTGCATCACCAGATCACTGCTGTGTCCATCGAAAATGAGGAATTGCAATGACAATAGTACGAGGTTGTACATGTAGATGAATATTCAGATATTTCGGACGATGATTTCGTTATTAACCTACCAGCAACATCAACACAGTCAAAGAAAACATGCCTCAGAGAATACCGCGAGTCACAAGGAATGCACAACGGGCCTCTTTCTCCTAACTGATCTCGACGTCATCGGAAAAGCTGTGGCTTGAGCTCATGAAGTTTGTTGTGCTCAGCGGCAGCCCAAACCTCGTCCCATAAATTTTGAACATATATTCGGATTTTAATTTGTCGCCCTTTATTTTCAGTAATTTACCACTACATCTGACCTTCTGTTGTCGCTTAAAATAAAGGTCTATCTTCGACATAGTTATTTTTCCAAGGCCCAACAACTGTCAGTGGTTAATCTATCCGGGAGAGCCGGAATAAAATCTATAGTATTTCAACATCGATGTTACGATTGTGGTAGTAAATTAAATGTTTTACCAAATCATCAACGTGGAAAAACTTCAATTCACAAGACTTGACAAAACATTGTATACGTCTACCAGCCTTCGCCATTCCATGGACTTCTTTCACATGCTGACCAAACCAAATCAAGCTATTCGTCTGGTTTACTTTTCGAGTAAACATTAAGTAAACTTTGGTTTACAAAAGTAAACCAAAAAAGTCAAAAGTAAACTAAGACCAAACTTCTGGTTTGCTTTTTTAGTTTGGTTTGCACACATGTTAGGTTTGGACCCATCTGTAAGTCAGCTAATTTGCAATATAACAAGTTGTATCTGTTGTAGTTGGTCCTAGGGGCTACCAAATCAAAACCAACTATGAGTATAGGATTTAAATCTTTATTACATCATAGTGGGAAAAACCCTGTAACAATAAGTAATATAAATATAATATATAGATAAAACATACATTTCATTTTATCACAGTCACAATATATATTCTATGTAACTAAAATATCAATCAATCAATACTGATTACTATAATATTAAATAAGTCTATATTACTCATATGTGAAATAAGTAACAGTTACAATATAAATGAAGGAAAAGGTAAATACTCAAGTGACACAGTGACACATATAAAACATTACATACCCTTTTATGGAAAGGGGTTTAACTATGAAATGGCTCCAAAGTATCACAGTCTTAACTTCTAAACATCACATAAATATGGATTCAGTATAATGATCAGGCTGTGAGACTGGCATCAACTCTCAATAGGTAAAACAGGTCCTAAATAACAAAGATTACAATAATAAATATATGAACCTAATTACATGCAAATCATATTGATCATAATTGATAATCATTTACACTTTAACTTTAAATGTATGAAAACAAGATTACAATACAAACTTGTATAAACAGCTATCAAGTACAGCACATGTTTATGTTTACATTTCCAATACATATTACTAGTTCAGGTATTTAAAAGTACAAAACAATAATCACCTGTCTCAGGTAAAAATACTATCACACAACAGATTCAATCCACCATTCATACAAAAGTGATAAATAATACTTACATTGTATCTTTAAACTATTTGTCCAAATCTTCTATTAAGTTTTATCATCAGGATGTCTTATTCTTTCAGTAATACAAATCTTATATTTGTTGATGAACTGTCCAACTTCTAATTTCAATAATGGAGGGAATAATAATCAAAACCAATGAGAAATAAGATATCAAAGGAAAGATAGACCAATGAAATGAAAGCTAAGAAAATAGACAAGATCAAAGGACAGATCAAAAGATCAAAGTAAAGAAATAAACAAGAGGCTCACTGTAGTATCTATCACACAATACATGAAACATGAAATGCAAAGTAACACAAGAATAAAATGACTAAAATAAATACAAACTGTGTATTCTATGTGAATACACCCTGTCACATTCTCCCCCCTGTCGCTAAAATGACGTCCCCGTCATTTACACGGCAGAGTGAGAAGTGATACAATGACCTGCAATAAAAACAAAAATCAATCACCTCCTGTAATCAGCGTCAACAATGCAGATGTAACACTAACATCACCAGCTCTCAAAACTCCTGAGCTAATAGCTGTCTGTAGATAATCAGCTCTCCGTTCCCAATCCGACTTCTGGGTAACTTGAGATCTGACATACTCCTTCAAATATGCTGGTGCTCGTCTTGCTCTACCAGACCTCCGAGGTGCTACTTCTTCATGATCATTACTCTCATCTTGATCGTCCTGAGGTTCTTGTTCTTCAACTTCAGCAATGGGCTCAACAACAAGTTCCTCTTGATCAGAATTCTCATCAGGATCTGATGCTCCCGTCTGCTCAACAGGATAAAGAGCGTCCCCTTCACCATCAGGTTCCTGTGAAAGAAGCAAAGGTGTACCAAAGGGGTAATCCAGCAACAGATGCATGATCGTCATCAACATTGCCCTGGACTGGTTCTTCATCATGGATGGACGAAGTATCTACATCTTGTGGGATGTTGAATTCCATCTCTCCCCGGGGTACATACATATAATACTCTGATTCTTCTGACTCTGTCATACTAATGTCGGCATCAGTGGGGATATCGACAACAGGTCTTTTACTTCTTGTCCTCGGTACTGGTCTGGGTTTCTCACTAGTCTGTCTCTTTCTTGGTGTTGGAACTGGTTTATCTAATCTTTCTAGTCTTGGTGAAATGTGTCCAATCGGTAGTAGCAGATTTCGGTGGAGTGTTCGCTTCTTTCCTTCGTTGTTTTCCTTCATCACATCATATACTGGTATCTCTGGATTCGGTTGTCTCGTCACAATATATGGCATCTCCTCCCACCTATCAGCCAGTTTGTGCTTTCCATCATACGCAACTATTTTCACTAGAACTCGATCTCCTGGTTGTAACACTGCTCCTCTAACTTTCAAATCATAATAGGCCTTCTGTTTATCCTTCGCTAACTCGGCTGCTGTTGCTGCTAGTTCATACGATGTTTTCAATCTTTCTTTCAGACCTTCTATATACTTTGGTAGTGACTTCATCTTGGTGTTGAACTCTATTCCAAAAGCTAGGTCAATCGGAAGTCGTGGTTCACGGCCAAACATCAGAAAGAAAGGGGTTGCTCCTGTCGTTTCATGTTTGGTGCAGTTGTATGCATGGACTATACTTCCTACATGACTCTTCCAATCGGCTTTCTGTACTGGTTTCAGTGTCCCTAACATGGACAGTATGGTTCTGTTCATCCTCTCAACTTGTCCATTCCCCATAGGATGGTAAGGTGTTGTTCTACTCTGTTCTACTCCAGTAATTCTGCATAGTTCTTTAATGATGTTGCTCTGGAAATTCGCTCCTTGATCTGAATGCAATCTCTTAGGAAATCCATAGTGCAGGATAAAGTTGTTGTATAGTGCTTCAGCGGTGGTCTTTGCTGTTTGGTTCTTGGTGGGGATGGCTAGCGTGTACTTGGTAAAATGGTCTGTGATTACTAGCAAGTTCTCGTATCCTCCTTTAGATCTTTCCAGTGACATGTAATCCACACAAACTAATTCCAATGGCTGTGATGTTCTAATGGGTATGAGAGGTGCTCTTTCATTCGCTGGTGTCTTGCGGTGCAAACATCGATTACAGTTCTTGATCCATTCCTCCACATCACGGGTCATACCATGCCAGAAGAACCTATCTCTAACTAGTGATACTGTTCGTTCTTTGCCTTGGTGTCCCATCTGATCATGAAGCATCTCAAGAATGGTTGGTACTAGTGCTGTTGGTACTACTACTTGAATCCTTTGGTTTCCATCTACGCTAACATCTCTAGTCAAAATACCATCTCTCAGTCTCAGCTTCTCAAAATTCCTCAACATCGTATAGTGGTCTGGTGTTTTCTGTATATTCTGCTTCGATGGCTTTACTCCTTTCTGTACATGAGCTATCCATTCCTTCAGTGTCTCTTCTTTCTGTTGATAATCCTTAATATCAATGTTCCCGTTGATCTCTACTGAATCTGGTACATCATCTACGGTATCTGGTGATAAAGACAACGTCTCAACATATGGGTGGTCATAAACTGCATTACAGGTTGCCTTGATGATATCAGATGTAATCGCCTCATCTCTATCGTCGGTTGGCAAGTATGCTGGAAGTCTTGACAAACCATCTGCGTCAGCGTTCGAAGAGCCTGGACGATACTTGATGTCGAAGTCATATCCTGCCAGGGCGGCAATCCATCTGTGGCCTGTAGCATCTAGCTTCGCTGTTGTCAAAACATAAGTGAGGGGGTTATTATCCGTCATAACTGTAAATTTGTTTCCACTCAGGTAATCTCCAAACTTCTCTGTGATGGACCACTTAAGCGCCAAAAACTCCAATTTATGCACAGGGTAGTTCATCTCTGATCGGCTCAAACCTCTGCTTGCATAGGCGATGACTTTCTTCTGACCATTCTGAGTCTGATAGAGGACGGCTCCTAGTCCCTGTCCACTGGCATCAGTGTGCAATTCAAATGGCTGTCAATGGTCTGGATACCCAAGTACTGGTGGATTGGCTAACTTCTGTTTCAGTGTGTGAAAGGCTTTCTGTTCTTCATCTCCCCATTTCCATTCAGTTGTTGTTGCTGTCTTCTTCCTCTTTCCCTTCTTGGTTGGTGCTGGCATAAGGTTGTTGAGTGGTCTAGCAATCTTGGAAAAATTCTGTATAAACTTCCTGTAGTATCCTACAAATCCCAGGAACTGTCGCACAGCTTCAGGCGTGGTTGGTGTTGGCCAGTTCAACACTTTCTCGATCTTGGCTGGATCTGGTTCTATTCCTTTGGCTGATACTATGTGTCCGACATACTTGACACGCTCCATAAATAGTGAACACTTTCCTGCTGACAACTTGAATCCTGCTTCTCTAAGTCGATGGAACACTCTGTGTAATCTTTCTAAATGCTCTTCATAAGTTCTGGAGAAAATGATGACGTCATCCAGGTATACAAGGCAAATATTCATGTTCAGGTCTCCTAGTATATCTTCCATCATGCGTTGGTATGTAGCCGGGCTGTTGGATAAACCAAACGGCATCCTGTTGAATTCATAGAACCCTAGTGGACCAACGGTAAAGGCTGTTCTTTCTTTATGACTTTCCTCTATTTCAATCTGATGGTATCCACTTTTCATGTCTATACAGCTAAAGTACTTGTTTCCACCTAGTGAGTCTAAAAGGTCATCGATCCTCGGCAATGCATAGGAATCTTTCTTCGTGCGTTGGTTCAGCTGGCGAAAATCTATACACATACGCAGTTTCCGTCTTTCTTCCTGCATAACACCACGTTTGAAGACCAAGGTGAGTGTGATTTCCTTATGACTCCTGCTGCTAGTAGTTGTTGAAGGTGGTCTTTAACTTCCTGAATCATTGATGGTGGTATCCTTCTATGGCGTTGTTTAAATGGTTCCTCGTCTAATGGTGGTATCTGGTGTTTCACGGTGGTGGTTAGTCCTATATCTGTGTCGCTTGTAGAAAATATGTCTGCAAAACTGTGAAGAAAATCTCTTGCTTCTCTCTGTTGTTCCTCGTTCAGTAGTACTGTTGATATCTTTATGTCGTCAATAAAGTTGTGGCTTATGGTGGTTTCATCCTGTGGTACATCAATAACATTTACTGGTTGTAACTCGCATAGTGAGGCTTTAGGCTCTATGGCAACAGTTCTGGTGCTTATGTTGTTGACTTGTACTTGTAGTCTGTCATTGTTCTGATACTTGTAGTTAATTATGGTTGGTGTGATGTCCAAATCATCTGGTATTGCTGATGAAGATGTAGACTGTAGTATAGCACAAACTGGCTGAATAGGTATCTCTTTGAAGACTTGTCCTTCGAGTATTATTGAAGAGTTCGGTCTGATGATAGTTCTTTGTGTTTCAGCATTTCTTACTAAAGCTATTCTGTTGTTACATCGGGTAAGTGTCTTCTGTCTTGTGTGTAAGCATCGAAAGGCAAGGTACCAAGGAGTACGCAACTGGGCGGTTTGTAGAAATTTATCTCCAAATTTATCCTTCGTCAAATCCAAAATGACATCTAAAATATTGGTTCCTAATAAAACTGGTACACTCAATAGGAGTGCTGTAGATGATTAAACTGGAACACCTGGAACTTCTAGTGTAGCTTCAATATATCCTAAGTATGGTAGTGGTTTGCCATCAGCACATTCTATATAAATCCAAAGTATTAATTAATAAACCTACAAAGGTAAAATAATAACTACCTGGAAAAAATACAAGTATATATATATTCTATGTAACTAAAATATCAAAGATAGAATATATGCTATTCAATCAATCAATCAATACTGATTGCTATAATATTAAATAAGTCTATATTACTCATATGTGAAATAAGTAACAGTTACAATATAAATAAAGGAAAAGGTAAATACTCAAGTGACACAGTGACACATATAAAACATTACATACCCTTTTATGGAAAGGGGTTTAACTATGAAATGGCTCCAAGGTATCACAGTCTTAACTTCTAAACATCACATAAATATGGATTCAGTATAATGAACAGGCTGTGAGACTGACATCAACTCTCAATAGGTAAAACAGGTCCTAAATAACAAAGATTACAATAATAAATATATGAACCTAATTACATGCAAATCATATTGATCATAATTGATAATCATTTACACTTTAACTTTAAATGTATGAAAACAAGATTACAATACAAACTTGTATAAACAGCTATCAAGTACAGGACATGTTTATGTTTACATTTCCAATACATATTACTAGTTCAGGTATTTAAAAGTACAAAACAATAATCACCTGTCTCAGGTAAAAATACTATCACACAACAGATTCAATCCACCATTCATACAAAAGTGATAAATAATACTTACATTGTATCTTTAAACTATTTGTCCAAATCTTCTATTAAGTTTTATCATCAGGATGTCTTATTCTTTCAGTAATACAAATCTTATATTTGTTGATGAACTGTCCAACTTCTAATTTCAATAATGGAGGGAATAATAATCAAAACCAATGAGAAATAAGATATCAAAGGAAAGATAGACCAATGAAATGAAAGCTAAGAAAATAGACAAGATCAAAGGACAGATCAAAAGATCAAAGTAAAGAAATAAACAAGAGGCTCACTGTAGTATCTATCACACAATACATGAAACATGAAATGCAAAGTAACACAAGAATAAAATGACTAAAATAAATACAAACTGTGTATTCTATGTGAGTACACCCTGTCACATATCAAACATTACAGTCTGTCAACGGCCTTCAGGCATATACGTCCTAATATTTTAAGGACTCTACCTCAGTAACTCCCATATAAGGTAAATCCATCGAATATATCTATTTCCAGGCTTAGTTTTTCAGGGAGATATAGGCTTTTCTTACCTTATGAGACATACGAACTTTTAATTTACCGTAGATAAAACAAAAAGTATGAATTGATAAAAAGCAAACATTAAAAATGAATAATTCAAAACTAAAATATAAAACTATATATAACAATAATTATTTAAAAACTATAACAAAACACAGACCTATAGCTTTCGATTTCTTTTTATACCCCGCCACACGAAGTGGCAGGGTATTATGTTATACCCTCAGTTTTTTTCGGTGTCTGTCCGTCCGTCCGTCTGTCTGTCCGTCTGTCCGTCCCCCGAAGGTTTCCGACCAATAACTTGAAAACGCGTCAACGGATTTGAATGATATTTTGCACAGCTGTTTAGTACAATAAAATACAGGTCAAGTTTGATTTCCAGCATGATCCAATAAATAGTTTTCGAGATAGGCCACTTTGAAAAATCAAATTTCATGAAATTTTGAGTTTCTGACCAATAACTTCAAAACGCTTCATGGCATTCCAATGATATTTTGTACAGCTATTGAGTACAATAAAATACAGGTCAAGTTCAGTTTCCAGCTTGATCCGAAAACTAGTTTTTGAGAAAGGCCACTTTGAAATCAAATTTTATGAACTTTTGATATTATAACGTGGCGGGGTATCATTTAATGTCCCATTACATGCCCTATTTTTAAAATGATAAAATGGCATCGGTTGGGGTGCCGCTGAACAAATCGTGCATTGTGGCACAATTGAAATACTTCATACGCACTAATGATTAACAAGAGGCTCCCAGGAGCCTGAATCGCTCACCTGGTCTTGATGTTGACCCTATACTTTTGTAGAGCTAATTGAGCTGAACATTTAAGCAAGCAACAGCTTTTCTCTACCTGCAATAGTTTTCATTCTATAGGCCAAAAACACCATTTTTCACCTATAAGGGGCCATAAACCCTATAAGGAGTCATCTGACAACTTCGACCCTATAGAGACTTTTGTAGAGCTGAATGAGCTGAACGTTTAAGCAAGCAACAGCTAATCTCTATCTGCAATAGTTTTCATTCTGTAGGCCAAAAACATGAAAAATCGGTTTTTTTCAGGGGCCGTAACCCCTATAAGGGGTCATCTGACAACTTCGACCCTATGAAGAACTTTGTAGAGCTAAATGAGCAGAACATTTGAGCAAGCAACAGCTAATCTCTATCTGCAATAGTTTTCATTCTGTAGGACAAAACATGAAAAATGGCTATTTTTCAGGGGCCGTAACCCCTATAAGGGGTCATCTGACAACTTCGACCCTATGGAGAATTTAGTAAAGCTAAATGAGCTGAACATTTAAGCAAGCAACAGCTAATCTCTATGTGCAATAGTTTTCATTCTGTAGGCCATAAAACATGAAAAGACGCTATTTTTCAGGGGCCGTAACCCCTATTAGGGGTTATCTGACAACTTCGACCCTATGGAGACTTTCGTAAAGCTAAATGAGCTGAACATTTAAGCAAGCAACAGCTAATCTCTATCTGCAATAGTTTTCATTCTGTAGGCCAAAAACATTAAAAATCGTTATTTTTTCAGGGGCCGTAACCCCTATAAGGAGTCATCTGACAACTTCGACCCTATGGAGAATTTTGTAGAGCTAAATGAGCTGAACATTGAAGCAAGCACAGCTAATCTCTATCTGCAATAGTTTTCATTCTGTAGGCCAAAAACAGAAAAAAATCGCTATTTTTCAGGGGCCGTAACCCCTATAAGGGGTCATCTGACAACTTCGACCCTATGGAGAATTTTGTAAAGCTAAATAAGCTGAACGTTTACGCAAGCAACAGCTAATCTCTATCTGCAAAAGTTTTCATTCTGTAGGCCAAAAACATGAAAAAAATGCTATTTTTCACCTTTAAGGGGCCGTAACCCCTATAAGGGGTCATCTGACAACTTTGACCAAATGGAGACTTTAGTAGAGCTTTTGATGCTGAATCAGTAGTGTGGCCTCAGATTTCCTCTATCTCTTATACTTTTTGATTTATAAGCCAAAAACAGTAGTCTGACCCCCTAGTCTATTTTTTTAGTAACGGCGGCCACGTTTTTTAACGGATCAAAAATCAAAACACAAGTTTGGTGCAGGACACCCTAAGGTTCATTCATACCAAGTTCCATTAAATTCTATTTGGTAGTTTCAGAGGAGAAGATTTTTGAACAATTGTTAACAGACGACGACGACGGACGCCAAGTGATGGTAATAGCTCACATGGACCTTTGGTCCAGAGCTCACATGGACCTTTGGTCCAGGTGAGCTAAAAACGTTTGAAATATAATGAGATGGTGCTTTACAGGGCTGCTGCTGGCCTATTCGCCACCCGGAACCCGCACGGATGTAATTAGTAAAGGATTCAAGTATTTTAGCGAAAGCTATCTACATGATATCAAGGGCAAATATCATAATATTAAAAACGAAAGAATATGGAAAATGTGTCAGAAAGACACGATCCACATATTGAAACGATTTTGATAAATGTACAAAAGCAAAATTTCACTGCGTGTGAAGCGCTTTTCTGGATTAACCTTCATCAGACACGCTAGGAGTAGAAAACTTGGAAAACCGGTAGAATATTACATTTGATAAAACAATAAAAAGCTACGCTGAGCGCAGCATGATACGACCGCAACATGTTGAGCCCTGTACTTTGGAGGCCTAATATGGATAGTCTATTGCTTTGGTCACTTGCAGCCCATGATGGACTTATAATGATTTTTGACACATGCACCCAGTGGTGGACTTTAAAATGCATATTTGACACATATATATTCACATCAACATCTTAAAGAAAAGGTCTTATATTAATTGACATATTTGGTCCTTTTGGACCCCTTTTTTTAAAAAAACAGTAAGAATTACTGCAAATCTAATTGAAAATATGGGCAGGGATTTTCACAAGGATTCAAATGAAAAAAAATTGAAAATCAGACCTAAATAAACAAGAATATGTCCAAAAGACACAGTTTACATATTTCCAAAATTTGACAACGTTTGGCTGTTTCTTTAGAAATTGATAAATTTATCTGTTTGGTCATTGTTATAATATTTTTTGGCATTTTTTTTTAATCAAATCTAATATTCTACCGGTTTTCTGAGTTTTCTACTCCTAGCGTGTCTGATGAAGGTTAATCCACAAAAGCGCTTCACACGCAGTGAAATTATGCTTTTGTACATTTATTTAAATCATTTCAATATGTGGATCGTGTCTTTTTGGCACATATACTATATTCTTTCGTTTTTAATATAATGCCCCATCTCGCAACATTTATTTTATTCCACAATCACTAAAGCATCAACATGGTTGCTATTGAAGCAATTGTCAATCAGAAGGACCGGACTCTAACTTAACCATTCTTCTATAAGTGATCATTCATGCGGAAAATATAGGTCACTGCCAGCATCCGAAGCATGCATTGTGCTAAGCATCACTAGGTGCACCTACCATACCAATATAATTGATGTGGTACATGTCAGTAAAAAAGGAATGATTTTTATCCATTCTTCTATAAGTGGTGAGTGAGTGAGTTGGTGTTTTACGCCCGTGCAACGCTATTTAGGTTATTTACAGGCGATGAACATGAAAAGGATGACACAATGAACATGAAATGATGATGACAAATGGGATTCTGACGTCGGGTCAGTGCTCAGCCCACAGAGCGACCAAGTGTGTACCCTAGGTGGCTGAATAGGGTGGCCCTCGTCTGCGGGGGTTATCAGGTTTATAATACGGAAACCCTGACCGCCGACCATAGTGGGCCAACGTGTGTGGAGAATGCCACGCTTCATGCACGTGAAAGACCCCTTTGTGGACCGCCAAGTAGTGCACCACATAGGCTAAATTTTCCGCCCCTACCCACCTCTCCCGTTTTCCTGTGGTTCTTCAAAATTTACCGGTCCTTTGTGTCCCATCCCAATATTTCATTTATCATCATCATTTCATGTTCATTGTATAATCCTTTTCATGTTCATCGCCTGTAAATAACCTATATAGCGTTGCACGGGCGTAAAACACCAACTCACTCACTCACTCACTCCAGCATCCGAAGCATGCATTGTGCTTAGCATCACTAGGTGCACCTACAATACCTATTTGGTTGGTATGGCACTTGTCAGTAAGGAGATATGGACTTGAACCATTTTTCTATAAGTGGTCATTCGTGCGGAAAATATAGGTCACAGCCAGCATCCGAAGCATGCATTGTGCTAAGCATCACTAGGTGCACCTACCATACCAATTTGGTTACTATGGCATTTGTCAGTAAGAAGGAATGGACTTTAACCATTTTTCTTTACATGATCATTCATGCAGAAAATATAGGTCACATCCAGCATCCGAAGCATGCAATGTTTTAATCATCACTAGATGCACCTACCATACCAATATGATTGATGTGGCATTTGTCAGTAAGTGCAAATTTGGAAATATGAGATTTGGGACGGATATCCGAACGGACGGACGGACGGATGAATGGACGGACAAACGGACGGACAAACAGACCCGAACACTATATGCCCCTCCACTTTCGTAGATGGTATGCCCCTCTACTTTCGTAGATGGGGCATAAAAATTGATTTTATGGGCGTGGCATGTCTATGGCCCCCTGTAGCAATGTAAAGCTGCAATATATTTTAAAACCATTGACACATTAAGTTGACAGAATTCAATGAGCAATTCAACAAAAAAAGAATTTTCAAAATTGAATGGATAATAAAATTTCTACAAGTTTTGTCAGTGCACCCATTTTAGCCCCTTTTGGTCCTTTTTTCTAAAACGGTAGGGGCCACAAACCCCAAATACAGTACCAACCTTCCTTCAGTGGATAAAACCTTCATATTAAAACTTCACAACAATTGTCTGGTCCACTACAGCTTAATTTATTTACATGGACAAGCTTTAAATAAAACTGGCGATTTTTGTCCCTTTGACCCCTAATTTCTCAAAAATGGTTAGAGATATTGCAAAGGATGAGTGGCATTAAGACCCAAAATTGGCCCAAGAAAATGAAGTTGGTTCAAATGTTATGATATTTATAAGAAATATATGAATCATCCGAATGGAGATGGAAATTTAAACATTTTTTTCCAGAAAGGCAAAGAGGAGAGGGCGGAAAATTTGTTGAAAAGAAAGTAGGAACACCAAAAGAAATCGCTTGAAGGAAGAGAGATAGAGAAAGGAAACAAAACGAAAGAGTTACCAATGTGTTTGAAAAACTAGCAAAAAACTCTGCAGAGAAGAACTTTAAGTATTTTTGCTTAATTGAAACATCAGATGGTGTGACTCACTTTTCTGGAACTGAATAAGAGTTCAATAAAGCCTTCCGAGACAACAAACCTATAAAACAGTTTGAAGAGTCCCATATTTAAACAAGAAGGGAGTCGCTTTTGACAAAAATTCAGAGAACACTGTAAAATAAGTGGGCTATCCTACCCTACCCTTCCAAAGGTCCTGCCCAAATGGAATTTTTACCAGGCGCAGTTAGTTCGCAAAGGAAGGAACTAAAGGATACTTGCCTGAATACAGATGACACCATTATTTAAATGACGGCAATATTATAGAAATGAGTAAAAGAATTTTTTTTCAAGAGTGGAAAAAAAAATTTGCCATTTTCAAGGGTCAATATTGACAACCTTCCTAGCTCAAGTGGAAGGGGAGCAAAACCAAAAAGAGGAAGGGGCCGAGGGAAAAGAGTGAGTGAGCGAGTTGGTGTTTTACGCCCGTGCAACGCTATATAGGTTATTTACAGGCGATGAACATGAAAAAGATGATAAAATGAACATGAAATGATGATGATAAATGAAATATGGGGATGGGGTGGGACCTAAAGGACCGGTAAAATTTTGACGAACCACAGGAAAAGGGGAGAGGTGGGTAGGGGCGGAAAATTTAGCCTATGTTGTGCACTACTTGGCGGTCCACAAAGGGGTATTTTACGTGCATGAAGCGTGGCACTCTCCACATACGTTGGCCCACTATGGTCAGGGTTTCCGTATTATAGACCTGACAACCCCCGCGGACGAGGGCCACCCTATTCAACCATCTAGGGTACACACTTGGTCAGAATCCCAAGACCCTTAGTCGCCTCTTACGACAAGCTAGGCTCTGCTGCGGGCCTTTTCGCCACCCGGGCCCCGCACGGGACCCGAGGGAAAGGAAATGGAAGGGGTAAATATTAGATTTTTATTAAGTGGGCATTTGTCAAAATAACTAAGGCTAAAAAGAAATATATGTCAGTTTCTCAGGCACTCCCTCGTTGCCTCTGAGACTAAATAAAAAGCCTCATTAGCAATTAAAGATCTCCCTAATTTCTTGATCATGGTTTAAAAATGATTTTGCAATATAAAAAGATACTTAAAGTTTCATAAACTGCAATAACTTACTCACTTTTTAATTCAACCACAAAAAAATTGATGCTGTCGCGTTGTCTGTTAACTTAAGTGTTGGCAATATAACTTTAGTTCTAGTTATCAAATTGGTTTGAAACTTGGCAGTGATGTTCCTTATCATAAAAGGATAATTGGGAGTCACCCCTTTTTTCGTTAGAAATAAGGGGTCAAAAATGCTTCTTTAATGTTTGTTTGCACAATAAATTTAGTTAGTTAGTTAGTTATTGCTTTACTCCCAAGCAGCACAGTTTCGGCTATATCCGGGAGATGAACATGAAAGTGGTGATACAATGAACATGAACTGATGATGAAGTGGAGGAAAAGGGGACACAAAGCCAATCGGGAAGGAAAGTTTTGACTGCCACTGGAACAAGACCAATCGATGTCTGGCCCTGCGTCGCACGGCTAATCGTTGAACCCTGTATGTTCTAGGCCCAATATGGATAGTCAAAATATTTTGACACTTGCAGCCTATGGTGGACTTACAAAGCATATTTGTCACATGCCACCCAATATTGTAAAAATAGACAAAAAAAATAGTTTCTATTTTTTTCCCCTTTTGGTCCCCTTATTGCTAAACACATTTTGTATCCAATATATGACAAAAATTAACTTGTAAAATAAATTTTAAATCGGACCATAAATCAAAAATGTAAAATGTTTGCCCCTTTTGTGTCCCTCGTTCCTAAACAAAAAGAGAGGGGACACCCAAAATAATCCCCACCCTTTAATTTATGGCGAGTAACACTACTATTAAGTTTCATAGCATGGTCAACCAAAACAAGTTGTTGTGGAAACAAATAAAAAAGTTGCTTTTTTGGCCCCTTTAGGGCCCATAGTTTCTAAACGAAAAAATAGGGGACACCCAAAATCAGCCCAACCCTCTCTTTAATGGTAAGTAACATTACTGTAAAGTTTCATAGCATTTGGTCAACCAGAACAAAAGTTATTGTGGAAAAAAATTAAAAAGTCGCTTTTTTGGCCCCCTTTGGGCCTCTAATTTCTAAATGAAAAAAGAGGGGACACCCAAAATCAGCCCAACCCTTCCTTTTATGGTAAGTAACATTACTGTAAAGTTTCATAGCATTTGGTCAACCAGAACAAAAGTTATTGTGGAAAAAAATTAAAAAGTCACTTTTTGGCCCCTTTTCGGGCCCTAATTTCTAAAGAGGGGACACCCAAAATCAGCCCAACCCTTCCTTTTTTGGTAAGTAACATTACTGTAAAGTTTCTTAGCATTTGGTCAACCAGAACAAAAGTTGTTGTGGAAACAAATAAAAAAGTCACTTTGTTGGTCCCTTTAGGGCCCCTAATTTCTAAACGAAAAAAGAGGGGAATATAAAAAAAAAATGAAAAATAGTTTGCGCACACGTACGACAATTTAAAATTATATTAATGTACTAATCTGCATCTTGAACAGGTAAATGTGTTGTCTGCAGAAAAGCTGTTTCTTAAATCATCGCTAGCGCATCTGTAGTAATACCACTTTTCACACGAATCACAAGACACCATATTGTCAAAAAAGTTCGGCAAATTGCAACCTATTGCACATTCTTTCTCTATTGGTGAGAGCATTGTTACACAGTTTAATTGGTTTTTGAATAGCTTCGATTTTAGGGAACGGTTCCATTATTTTGTTCAGAAAACAATTATACATATGAGATCTCATCAAATCAGGATTGAAATTCACACTGGCCCCTCCGATATAATTTCGGAAGCAAAACTCGGTCATAAATGCAATCGCGAAGAGCCCACAATCTGTGTTATTATTTTGTTCTTGAACGACGGGAATTTTAACTTCTATTTTAGGACTATGTTGATTGTAAATTCTTCAAAGTTGCATTTGTGTTGATGATGATATTGTCTGTCGCGGGTTTTTACTGTCCAGCAAGTAAGTGGAATCATTAATATCTTGGATTAGAGTCACCCAATGATGATGCCCTGAGTGATGAATTTGCACAGACGGCGGCTTAACATGACCCATTCTCAAAGTGTAGTGCCACATATCGTTTGAAAAGACGGGTACATATCCAGTGTACTAAAAACCATTGACTTTAGGAAACTGGTTGCGCAAAAGTTCTTGTGAGAAATTGATAATCTTGCAACATAATTTGTTCCCATTGACTATATCAATTTTTTGGCGAAAGTTAATTAAGTGTCGTTTTGTCCGAAATGCTCAGCCACGGTCGCTTAGAAACGGGTTGGTCGGGTAAATTTGTTAGCTTTTCCTTGGTTGGTTGATTCGCATTTTCATGTCCTGGTTCTACATTTTTTGTAACTTTTTTTTAAATGAGAGTCCCAATTATCTATGATTTCCGAAACATTTGGCAGTGGACTTTCGTCGCAAGTTTTAACTTCCAGGGATTCAAACTTTATCTTTTTTCTTGAGTTGGTTGATTTTTTTTAAGGTGACTGCCGTTTTCGTTTAAGAATTGAACGCAGAGTTTGATAGCAGCCAGGTGACTTTGTTGTCGGTTCGTACTTTCCGGGGGTGGAACAAATATATGATGTTTTTTCTGGTAGAGTCCGGAGCTGGTATAACCGAAACGCCATCACATGGTCTTGGTTGTTTCTTTCCTGTTTTTTTATCTGGTCTTTTTCTGGTGTTCTTACGTAACTGGGTCAAATTGAGAACTCGCTTCTCGCATATATCTTCAATTCCTATACTCATTTTGACCGCAAGTAAATGGTAACAAGAACTTAGTGAAAGACATACACACGTTTCTTTAGGATAGAGCTGAACGCTGTACTTATCACTTTATGAGCCTTCGACCACAAATGCACCAGCTTCAGGTGAAACAGTTGATTTACATATAAATTATAAATGTTTGACATCTAAGTAACAAACATATACTGCACTTGCATCATTTTCATCTTTTAAAATGTCATTGGTTAGCAGCCCGATTATCAGATAAAAGAATTATATGAAAATTCACAAATTCCATAAAATAATTTATACAATAATCTTGCATTGTTAATATCTTAAGTGTATGAATTTCTATGGAATTGTTCTACAAGATTCAATATAACAAAGGAAAGGCTGTGATTGAGCTTTAGGTGTTTCAATGTTGTTTTTTTTCTTTTTTCTTCTGCTTTTTTTTCTTTTTTTTTTTTAGGGGGGGGGGGCTTTTTTGTTCACAATTTATTTAGGTGATACATATTTCCATATCCATTTTCTGTCAAAAACCTAAATTATGTCAAAAAAATGTGATCACAATCCAAATTCAGAGCAGCAACATGCTTTAATGATGTGTCCTTACTTGTCCCTACTGTTCTTGATTGACCTCTGCGGTCATATAAAGCTGCGCCCTAAATATAAATGATGTCATCCAGAATTTAAGTTTAATCAATTTCAGCCAATGCTAAATTAAATGCAATATTTATTAACTTTACTGTCACTGATAAAATATAGCACTGTATGTTCAGTGAAATTTAAGTGTTTTTAAATAGCTATTGTTTTTGTTATTTGAGGTCTCCCGGATACAGCCGAAATCGCGCTGTTTGGGAGTAAAGCAATAACTAACTAACTAACTGTTATTTGAGGTAGAAGAAGAGTAACAATCTCCCTTCAACATTTTTAACCCCCGTGCGGGAACCGAATGTGAAAAGAATAGTTCCGCAGCCGCCCATAAAGCTTGTCGTAAGAAGCGACTAAACGGGTCAACCCTTCTCGTGTGTTGCGACCTGTGTCGGGGGAGGACGGGATCCTGGTCCACGTATTTGGGCTTTGACCCTTACTTCTCCTAGACAGGCGGTCAGATTTGGCTCGGTCTGATCAATCGGCTGGTCACGCAAAGCCCTGTAAAGCACCATCTCATAATGTTTCAAACGTTCTTTCTGTGATATTTGAAATTACTCACCTGATTCCATTAATGCTTTGCAGAAGGCGGTGGCTCATGAGTCAATCGTGTGGATGTTATTCCGGAGAGTTGTATCGCCGGGTAACCCCTGGCACGATGCTTGTCTTCTTTAAGGAATACTCTGTGCGAGTATGCTGTCCTTGTAACCCTGGTGCATTCAACAGGAAGCCCGTTGTACGACAGCATCGCCCCTGTTGCGCTCCATGGCGGGCGGGGAGCAAGGCAGTGAAGTTATTTACATTCACCATGGGAACCCCAAATAAACAAAAAACAACAAGTTCATGTAATAATTTAAAAATAAACATTTCTTTAAGTGATAATGAAGATCAAGATACATCAGCCTCTTTCAAGCGACGTCCCGTGCGGGGCCCGGGTGGCGAATAGGCCCGCAGCAGAGCCTAGCTTGTCGTAAGAGGCGACTAAGGGTCTTGGGATTCTGACGTCGGGTCAGTGCTCAGCCCACAGAGCGACCAAGTGTGTACCCTAAGTGGCTGAATAGGGTAGCCCTCGTCCGCGGGGGTTGTCAGGTCTATAATACGGAAACCCTGACCGCCGACCATAGTGGGCCAACGTGTGTGAAGAGTGCCACGCTTCATGCACGTAAAAGACCCCTTTGTGGACCGCCCAGTAGTGCACCACATAGGCTAAATTTTCCGCCCCTACCCACCTCTCCCCTTTTCCTGTGGTTCTTCAAAATTTACCGGTCCTTTGTGTCCCACCCCATCCCATATTTCATTTATCATCATCATTTCATGTTCATTTTATCATCCTTTTCATGTTCATCGCCTGTAAATAACCTATATAGCGTTGCACGGGCGTAAAACACCAACTCACTCACTCACTCACTTTCAAGCGACAAAATACAAGTAATTATTGTTCTTTCTAGTAAAGATGCCACTCGTCCTTTGACAAAGGTTTCACCCTTTGTCATTGCGAAAAAAATCAAAAGCGTTACCGGAGTTGATATTCCGAAGGTCACCAAGCCTTCTAGTCGAGTGTGCTAAACAACAACAAGCCAAAAACATATTAACAATTTCATCTAATTTGGAAATACCAGTATCTGCTGAAGCTCCACAGTGATGTTAATGACGTTAGTCCCGCCAAAAGTTAAAAAAAAGTTTCCAAGAGTTGTCCCCCTTATTGCGACGAGTACTCGGAAAAATAAAATGCCTGTACCATATAGATTTGATAATTGTAGTTTTATTGTCTTATGTAGTCTGAAATAATTATTTACAGTTATCCAAACCATTATATTTTATTAATATTGCTCATTGGTACTATATGAGCAGTATTTTAACGCATTTACATATTTTTTAAATACATATCAAATTCCTGTTCATTTCGATAAAAAATAAATTTATAATTAATTTTTGATTTTTTATGTTTGAAAGGGCCGGGAAACGGACGATTTTCCGGAAAAGTGCATTAACCAACCTGCGTCATCGATCACTGAATTGTTCACAGGGTATCATTCGAGATAGAGATCGAAACCTTGCAGATTTATCAGAGCAAGAGATCTGCTCTGAACTTGAATCACAAGGTGTTATCCAAGTCAAAAGATTCACTAAAAGAGACGACAACAAAGTTATTATATAAAATACTTACCTAATTACTTTCAATACAGCTGTTCCACCAAGTCATTTAAATCTAGGCTATTTTAGAGTGTCTGTAGACATCTTTGTTCCAAATCCTATTCGCTGTTTCAAATGTCAACGTTTTGGCCATGGAAAGGCTACATGCAACGGAAAAGAAAGGTGTGTAAAGTGTGCTCAGGAAGGCCATTCAGATTTCAACTGTGCCAACGATCCAAAAAGTGTTAACAGTAGCGCTTACCACCTTTCTTCATCCAAACAATGTCCCATTCTTTTACATGAAAAACAAATTCAAAAACTTAAAGCTGAAAAAAATATTTCATACCAGGAAGCTCGTCGTCAAGTCTCTATCTCAAATGATACAACACCATCAAGGTCGTACGCGGAATCTGCTTAACCCTCTAGGACATTTGGTTACCAAACTATGTACACCTGGCCGGAGGGTGAAATTAAGCCCCGTACGTGCAATACCAATGGATGGATGTTTGGTGCCAACTGTTTTGATAAGGAAATCCAAAAGAGCTTTGTCAAATACTGTAAAAAACCATGGAAAGAGTTGGATGATTCTCATCCCCCTCCACGAAAGTCCTCAGCAGGTCCAAACAACGATTCAGTGGTCGATGAGACATTGTTTTATACACCACGTAAGTCATCTTGGGCCAGATTTGGAGCTCCTGTCAGAGTTTCCAATCCTCAGCCCTCTTCTTCTTCAACTTCTTCGTCAAAGACAAAACAGTCTTCCTCAAGGACATCGTCTGCTTCTCAAGCTTCAAATAGACAGTAGCGATCCTCACAGCCAGATAAACGACAGAACTCATCACAACAGACGTCACCATTAAAATCTCGATCCAAGAAAGCCGAACGAAATTTTATGCATAATCGTTTTGGCTCTCTTGCTGACGACATGGAGTCGGATATGGATCTTTCGGAAACACCGATTGAGCGTTCACAGAGCCAGTCTCCACACAGATGTAGGCGATCTCTCGGTAGACTTTCTGATCCTAATCAGACTCCAAAATGAGTACCATCATTCAATGGAATTGCCGAGGCCTCAAGGCCAATTTTCTTGAATTACACTTTTTAGTGCAGTCATCATCCTCGGAAACCCAGGGGTTCTTCTCTCGCTTACTCATTCATCACCCCTGGGACATTACGCATGCACTGCTTCGTTTTTGATAGTTTTGTATCGAGCTTCCTGATTGGTCGCTTTACATTTTTCTAATGCGATTTTTACTTGTTTCTTTATAGAAATAATATCAAGTTCAAGATCAGATCCTGAATTCGGAACGAACAACTTCATACCAAATGTCCCAGGGGTGATGAATGAGTAAGCGAGAGAGGAATCCCTGGGTTTCCGAGGATGTGCAGTCATTAGATCTAACTGTCTTTTGTCTTCAGGAAACTCACCTCAAGGAAACCGACACGATTTCCTTGAAGGGCTTCTCTATGTATAGCTAATTTTCTAATACAGAGCGAGCTGCCGGCGGATCTTCCATCTTAGTAAAGGATCGTATTCTCCATAGTTGGATTCCTTTAACTACCGATCTGCAAGCGGTTGCCGTGAGAGTTTCATTACATCAAACCATAACTCTATGCTACCTGCTCCATACATGTTAATTGGGGACTTCAATGCCCACAACCCATTATGGGGCAGTACCAACTTGAATGATAAGGGTAAAAAGATTGAGGATTTTTAACGAGTACTGATTGTGACGGCAGCCGTCACAGATGTTCCCCAAACGAACAAGATGTACCTTAAAGCAGCAAAAATACTGCCTTTTTCAGTTTTATAGAATGTGCAAATGATGTTAAAATATAGAATATATATGTATAATGTTCATGGCATTGTCAATGATGTGTTTAAACATACCATCTTGGATAAATTTTGGCGCCCATCTTGGATTTAGAAATTTCACGTTTTTGCATTTGACAGAAAAACTGCAAATATCTCTTTAGAACTTTTAAAATATTTTTGTAGTACTTATCAAGCTCTATAATACCACGAAGTTTCAAGGTGCTCATCACTTGCGTTACTGAGATATGACAACGTCCTATATAATGAACTTTTGCTATTTATTAAAAAAAAGCGGCCATCTAAAAAATTTCCAAGTCCTAATGGACACCTCTGATGTGGAGCATTACTCCCAACACCAAAATCTACCAGAATATTAATTTTTATCAAAATCCAAGCACTTTTAAATTTTGGCGGCCATCTTGGATTTTGAAATTTCACATTTTCGCATTTTGTGGAAAAAACCGTAAATATCGCTTCATAATTCTTTTGATATTTTTGAAGTACTCATCAAGCTCTATAATCCTACCGAGTTTCAAGGTCCTGACCACCTAGGTTACCGAGATATAGCAATGTCCTATATAATGAACTTTTGCTATTTATTAAAAAAAAGCGGCCATTAAAAAAATTTCGAAGTCCTTATGGACACCTCTGATGTGGAGCATTACTCACAACATCAAAATCTACCAGAATATTAATTTTTATCAAAATCCAAGCACTTTTAAATTTTGGCGGCCATCTTGGATTTTGAAATTTCACATTTTCGCATTTTGCGGAAAAAACGTAAATATCGCATCAATTTTTTTTTTTGATATTTTTGTAGTACTCATCAAGCTCTATAATCCTACCGAGTTTCAAGGTCCTGACCACCTAGGTTACCGAGATATAGCAATGTCCTATATAATGAACTTTCGCTGTTTTCTCGGAAACGGTGGCCATTTTGAAAATTCCGAAAACGTTGTGCACACCTCTGATATGTGCCCAATCGCTGTGGAAAGTTTCATAAAGCTCAGTCTTCACATCTCTTCGGCTATACCCGGACAAGCGTTTTTTAGAGTGCGGAAGAAGAAGAAGAATAATAAGAAAAATAAGAAACGGAGTAAAAACAATATGTTCCCACACTTCGTTTGGGGAACATAATGATGGTTCTGCTACATTTTTACTTTCTGGAAATGGAACATACTCATCAATTGATCTCTCAATATGTGATCCTTCTCTTCTAACAGATTTCTCATGGCAAGTCCATGATGATCTCTGTGGAAGCGATCACTTCCCTATTATATTAAAAGATCTTTTTGGTGAACCCGAACAAAGAATTCATCGCTATAAGTTAGAGAAGGCCAATTGGCAAAACTTTTCAATACTTTGTTCGGAAAAATTAAGACCAGAACTTTTTGATCAGGACAAAGAACCAATAACATTATTTAACCAAACTCTTATCTCTATAGCTGATGAAACCATCCCTTAGACCTCGGCAACTCCTAAAAAACTCAATAAACCTTGGTTCACAGACGAGTGTGACAAGACTATCGACGAAAGAAATAAAGCTCAAAAACAATTTGGCAAACATCAAACGAAAGAAAATTTGAGTAATTTTAGAATTTTTCGGGCGAAGGCAAGACGAACTTGTCGACAATCCAGAAGAACATCCTGGAGAAATTTTGTATCTGGTTTAACTTCACGAACTCCTATGAATAAAATTTGGAATTTCATACAAAAACTCAAAGGTAAAAACTCTAAATCCTCAGTTAAACAT
Source organism: Arcuatula senhousia (assembly GCA_963971305.1). Taxonomy (NCBI): domain Eukaryota; kingdom Metazoa; phylum Mollusca; class Bivalvia; order Mytilida; family Mytilidae; genus Arcuatula; species Arcuatula senhousia. The sequence continues at coordinate 48,724,065 of OZ020314.1, forward strand.
CTTAACGTTGGCAATTCCACTTTAACATCTGAAAAGGACATAGCCAACAAATTAGCTGAGACTTTTGCTAAACATTCATCTTCATCTAATTACAAACCCGACTTTCAAAAATTTAAAAGAACAGCTGAAAAAACAAAATTTAACTTTAACTCGGACAATTCTGAGAGCTACAATTCTCCTTTCTCTTTAGATGAACTGGAAACTTCCTTAAGTAAAGCCCATGATACTGCATGTGGCCCTGATAGCATCCACTATCAACTTTTAAAACATCTTCCTGATATATCGATGAAGACTCTTCTAAATTTAATGAAAAATATATGGATAAATGGAAAATTGCCCGAAATATGGAAGCTTGCCACTGTTGTTCCTATCCCTAAGCTGGGGAAGGATCACACAGATGCTTCCAACTATCGTCCGATAGCCTTGACAAGCTGTGTCTGTAAGACTTTAGAACGCATGATCAACGATCGGCTCGTTTGGTTCCTCGAATCCAATGGATCGAATATCCAGACGTGTGGATTTCGACAAGGTAGGAGCACGCTTGATCATTTGGTTCGTTTTGAGTCTTTTCTTCGAAATGCATTTGCAAAGAACGAACATGTGGTGTCTATCTTTTTCGACTTCGAAAAAGCTTATGACACCACATGGAAGTATGGTATTTTAAAAGGCATTTCTGATATGGGGTTGAAAGGAAGGTTAACAACTTTCTTGGCCGACTTTCTTTGACAGACACTTTAATGTTAAAGTAAATAAAACTGTTTCTGAAGAGTTTGACCAGGAAATGGGTGCACCTCAGGGTAGCATTCTTTCTGTCACTCTCTTGAGTATTAAAATAAATAGCATTGCCAAAGTCCTTCAAGACAATATCGAGGGTTCGTTATATGTTGATGATTTTTTAATATGTTACAGTGCCAAAAACATGAATACCATTGAAAGACAACTACAACTATGTCCCAAACGGATCGAAAAATGGGCCTCTGAAAATGGTTTCAAATTTTCAGAAAGCAAAACTGTTGCTATGCATTTTTGTAAGAAAAGAAAACTTCATCCCGACCCAGATCTCTTTTTATATGGCAAAAAAATTAAGATAGTTGAAGAATCAAAATTTCTTGGCGTTCTTTTTGACAGAAAACTTACCTATCTTCCCCATATCAAAATGTTAAAATCAAGATGCCTAAAAGCTCTTGATGTTTTAAAAGTTGTCTCCAGTACGGACTGGGGAGCTGATAAATCAGTTCTTTTAAATTTGTATAGGTCTATTGTACGATCAAAACTGGATTATGGTTTCATTATATATGGGTCTGCAAAAAAAGTCGTACTTACATCTTTTAGATGCCGTTCATCATCAGGGATTGCGACTCTGTCTCGGTGCATTCAGAACTTCTCCTATTGAGAGTCTGTATGCGGAGGCAAATGAGCCATCCCTGAAGCATTGCAGAATCAAACTCGGTCTGCAATATGCTACCAAATTAAAAGCACGACTGTGTTTTTAAACCACCTCTCAGGAATATGTATGGAAAAAACATGAGAACAAAACTCCTCCTTTTGGTATTCGTAACCTCACCTGACTAATCTGAAGATTGATTTAGAAACTATAAAACCTGTCAAGCCTTTGAGAGTCCCACCCTGGGAACTTTTAAAGCCCAAATTTATTTTTGATCTCCGTAAACATTAACAAATCATCTGCTTATTCAACAAGATTATTCCGAAATTAAATCTAGATATCCTGTACTTCTAACAGTTTATACAGATGGCTCTAAAGATGGTGATAGCGTTGCTGCTGTCTCAGGAAATAGCACGTCAACACAACGCCTCCCGTCTACTGCTTCTATTTTTACAGCTGAAGCATGAGCCATCATTATAGCCCTCAAGCTAATTGATGCTTCTGAGCACTCTCAATTCTTTATCTGTTCCGATTCTCTCTTGTCTTCTAGCAATTGAAAATTGTAAATTGAAAAACCCATTAATTTCTAAAATTGTATATATGGTTCATCAATTGATTAGAGGTGGCATAGAATTGATTTTTCTATGGGTACCCAGTCATACTGGTATTCATGGGAATTCAGTTGTGGACAGGGTTGCAAAGGAAGCCCTCCGTAAACCAGTGTCCAATTGTTTTATTCCTTATTCGGGTTGTAGAAATACAATCCGAGTATATGTCCAAAGTTTATGGGACGAGGTTTTGGCTGCCGCTGAGCACAACAAACTTCATGAGCTCAAGCCACAGCTTGGGGAGAATCATGCTTCATTCCGATGCCGTCGAGACCAGGTAGTCATCACTAGGTGTCGTATAGGACATTCTAGAGTCACCCATGGCTACCTGATGATACAAGAAAAGGAGGTCCCGATGTGTATCCCTTGTGACACACGGTATTCTTTGAGGCATGTTCTCCTCGACTGTGTTGATCTTACTCCAATTCGCATGAAGTATTTTAACTGTGCATCCATGCACGATTTGTTTAGCGGCATCCCAGCCGATGCCATTTTATCCTTTTTAAAAGAAATCGGTCAGTATTCAAAATTATAGTTTTTGTAATCACCATTTGAAAGTTAATTTGATGTCATAATATTTAGCTTATTTTTGTTAAGTTCTTTGTTTTCCTATTGCTTTAAATGGTTTTATTGTTTTAGTGTGTTATTTTTAATGATTATTTTACACGGCTGGTCATCTCCTCACTCATAATATTTTCTTATGAAAACAATTCCGTGAGAAAAACTTCCGGTAATGAGAGAGAAGAGGAAATACGTCCACTTCAAACTGTACGTGTGTCACATTTGGAATGTTTTATTACATAGTTGTAGTGTATAGCGAAAAAAGGGGAATGTCATGCAGTGTAAAAATGATTTTTACAATAACTTTAAGTCATCGGAATGTCAATGGTAGCACTATCCGTTCTAATTTCGTTTTCCCGTGACTGAAGGAGTGGAAAATTTTGGACAAAAACTTTTTCACGAGTCTTGTTTCGATGTTTTCCATCAATTTGAAGTTGTAATTATTTGTCAACTCACACCAGATGTTGCACTAAACTGTTTGAAAAGAAGTAAAGTGTCTAAATTTGCCGTTTGGGGATAATATGACGAAAAAATGTGAATATTATGAGAGAGAGGAATGGTTGTGCGGGAGAAAATGCGCTATGAGTGAGAAAAATACTTGTAAATGAATGAATGGTACCACAATGTGTTCTATCTAGAGTTTATTTTTTCGTATTTTACATATATAGTCCTAAATAAGATGTATCCTATTGAAATATAAACAAACAAAAGAAGCAGAATCAAACACACACCCGAAACCCCCCCCCCCCCCAAAAAAAAAAGCAACAGCAACAACAAACAAAATACAAATTAAATGCACCTAAATATATAATTTGACTTTTTTTTATTTTTTAAATTTAAAAAACGCAAGATTTGTCCTCGGGTAATAGCTATGATTGGACATTCTGAAAAACTATGTTTATGAAGAAACGCTGGTTCCGCCATCATCATAATACTCTATACAGCTAGCTTGTCTTTGCTTTGTTTCTTGAGTTTAATTTAATGGATTGGACATTATGTTATACCAACTTATTGATTGTCTTATCCATGAATATACAATACAAAAATATGAAAACGACATGCAGGTAACATAAATACGTAACAGGACATTTTTCGTGGTACAGACTTTATTGACCTGTTCATGCTGTTGGAAATCTATTCCTCCAATATACGCGCGTACGACATGATTTACCTCAACAGTACTAATGCATTTTCATTTTCATTTTGAAATACCAATCATTCTAGGTGACATAAGTTGCATAAAAAATGTCAAAGTCAGAGATCATGTCACAGCTCGTGTGCAGTTATCTTATTAAATCTTGTACATCAAAAACTGAATATCTTTGAATTTCAAATTTACCGGTCCTTTGTTTCCCACCCCATCTCCATATTTCATTTATCATCATCATTTCATGTTCATTTTATCATCCTTTTCATGTTCATCGCCTGTAAATAACCTATATAGCGTTGCACGGGCGTAAAACACCAACTCACTCACTCACTCTTTGAACTTCATATAAAGGACATTCCAGGTAAAAATGATATTCCTCTTCATATGCATGCAGTCCCACAAATGCACATGAAGTTTTCAATAACGTGTATTCTATGTAAATCATAGTTCAAGGTACTGTATCAGTGACGTATTCTATTCTAGAATGGATATTCTAGAATGGATTCTAAGATTTAGAAGTAAGATTTAGGACAACAAACTGTTTCCCACAGGAACAGACATTTCATATGATTTTAGTTTAGCTATTTAACCCCGATGCCTTACTCTATCAATGCCTTAGAAAAGTCACAGAATATCAAAATATTTGATAGTTTGTTATCTAAACTATAGCAAAGTGACGCTGAAGAAATCCCGATTGGTATGGATAGAGCAGAGAGTTATATCTATAATATGATTATATCATAGTATATGTAAGCATAATAAAGGTAACAACAAAATTACCAACTGGGATGATCAATCTTATATATCCAAGAAGAAAAGGCAAAGACATACGAAAGAAATTGAAGAGCGCAATAGTCCTGACTTGGTACAGACACTTCAAAAGAAATGGTTGGTTGAATCAAGTTTCATGGCGCCAAACCTCCCTCTTCCATTGCGATCTAAGGGTCTGGTAACGCATAACACAACACTGTTCTGAGACACTATAGGGATAAAGATGTTTCAATATCAAAGCTTAACAAAGACTGAATAGGGCGGAAGTTCGAAGGATTTTGTTTGTTATCCATTTTGACAATTGGCACTACTCTGGCTATTATATTTTCTACAAAGATGGATATTTACGTTTTTCTAATGAAAAATTGAGAACGTCTCGTTTGATAATGAGAAGTTGTTCCTTGAAAATTTGGTATTATATTTAAGCATTTCTTTTGACTTTACCACATTCATTCATTTACAAGTAGTTTTCTCACTCATAGTGCATTTTCTCCCGCACAACCATTCCTCTCTCTCATCATATTTACTTTTTTTCGGCATATTATCCCCAAACGGCATATTTAAACACTCTCCTTTTTCCAAACAGTTTAGGGCAACATCTAGTGCAAGTGCAACAATAATAACGACTCCAACTTGACGGAAAAGCATCGAAACAAGACTCGTGAAATAGTTTTTGTCCAAAATTTTCCACTCCTTCAGTCACGGGAAAACGAAATTAGAACGGATAGTGCTACCATTGATATTCCGATGACTTAAAGTTATTGTAAAAATCATTTTTACACTGCATGACATTCCCCTTTTTTCGCTATACACTACGACTATGTAATAAAACATTCCAAATGTGACACACGTACAGTTTGAAGTGGACGTATTTCCTCTTCTCTCTCATAACCGGAAGTTTTTCTCACGGAATTGTTTTCATAAGAAAATATTATGAGTGAGGAGATGACCAGCCGTGTTTATCTGTTTTCTTGGCATACTTTTTGTTTTATCTATGGTCTTTTGACTTTGTTTTATATTAACATGTTATTAACATAATTATTTCAACTTGTTTATGTCCCGATGATGGCTGCAATATCGCCGACGGGACATAAAGCAACTAACAATCAATCAATCAACATTTTTAAGAATTTGTGATTGGAGTTTCAGCAGAGCCTGTACTGGAACATCCATCAATTGAGTTTGTACAAAATAGAAATTATTTAAGCTTCATACCAACAAGACCTAGAACCAGAAAACTGCTTTTCTATCTTGCCTAAACTATTTTTTTCTTTAAACCCATCTTAAACTTTAACAAAGTTTGGGAGTATATAGGAATCACCCACTTACCTTTGAAGCACTGAAGTCCTCCTTAACCGCTTAATGGATTTTGATGAAACTGATAATGAAGAAAGTACATCATTTGAAAATTGTTTTTATTCCTGTCGGCTATCATTTAGGGAAGCTGTTTGGCCAACAGATGGAGCGACCTCCCACTGTTAATAGAACAGATCCTATAGTTAACGACATCGCTACAATTTTCTTGATATTAGATAGCCGTGACCTAAAATTGATCAATGATATAGATTTCAATGAGACGTCTTTTGTTGAATTATTGAAAAAATGTAGATGTTCAATGGATCGAATGCATGAAGAATTATTATCAGTGTATGATAGTTTAATCAACAAAACATACGTTACACGATTTCTTGAAGTCTTGCATGACTTTTTTAGAGGAGGTGTGATACCTTGTCTTAACAAGATAAAAGAGATTAAAATAGAAATTGAGAGTGACAGTGAATATGAACATGATAAAATATACCTAAACGATTTATTTAAGTCCACAAACGAAATTTTGTATCTATTATTAGAATGTGAAAGTGCTATGAAGCTTCTTCTGTCCCGTGCGGGGCCCGGGTGGCGAATAGGCCCGCAGCAGAGCCTAGCTTGTCGTAAGAGGCGACTAAGGGTCTTGGGATTCTGACGTCGGGTCAGTGCTCAGCCCACAGAGCGACCAAGTGTGTACCCTAGGTGGCTGAATAGGGTAGCCCTCGTCCGCGGGGGTTGTCAGGTCTATAATACGGAAACCCTGACCGCCGACCATAGTGGGCCAACGTGTGTGGAGAGTGCCACGCTTCATGCACGTAAAAGACCCCTTTGTGGACCGCCCAGTAGTGCACCACATAGGCTAAATTTTCCGCCCCTACCCATCTCTCCCCTTTTCCTGTGGTTCTTCAAAATTTACCGGTCCTTTGTGTCCCACCCCATCCCCATATTTCATTCATCATCATCATTTCATGTTCATTTTATCATCCTTTTCATGTTCATCGCCTGTAAATAACCTATATAGCGTTGCACGGGCGTAAAACACCAACTCACTCACTCACTCACTCGTCTTCATTCTTGTTTTTAGCGGATGGGGTTATACATGATGGGGGTGAATGTAACATTGAGGAGTGACATTTACAATGTCTTTACAATTTTTAGAGGGAGGATGTGAAATTTTAGATTTCGCACCAATCATCTGAGAGCCTTGAACGGTAAATTTGTAGGACCAATCAAAATTCTGTGAAATTGGACAAACAGGTACTTTCGTCCTATATAAAGTGAAGTTCATTAAAAAAAAAACTTTCTCTTCGAAAACTCAACTCCAAAATCATGGCTAGCAACAACATTGTGTTTCAACAAATTTCTCACCCTGATGGATCGTCCGAATTTCGAGTAAACTTTGGACGGAAGAAGTCTTTAGTGTACAGGAGGCACGAGGGCTACTATTACCTAGATATATACAACAACAAAGAGGGGAGGAAGAGGTTCAACGGAAACTGTTTCGGACTTGATGAGTTGGATTTTTTAATTTCCATCATAGGAAACCTAGAATCATTACAAGACTGTTTCCCTGCGATGCATGTAAGTTATTTACACATACTAGTTTGAACGTAAACCCAAGTTGATAGGTTACATATGATAAATATTAACTTGATCATTGAAGAATTTGTGTTTATTTATACTAAAAGAGCATGAAATTGTTTTAGTGTTTGGCATTTTCAATATTTTGGGTAGAGCGTCTCTGATGAGCGCATGTAGTGTACTGTATCAAATTTGATAGTTTAGAACTAATATAAGTCTGGACCATAATGAAATATTATAGCGCCTTATAATCGTTTGGTTTGCGTGTGTGTGTGTGTGTGTGTGTTGTTTTTTTAGTGGGTGTTTTAATTTCGTGTTTATTTCTTTTATTGTAGTCAGGTCGTAGCCTATTTTATTTTTGTTCTTCACAGGAGTCTGCTACAGAAAACCAAGGAAAATGGGGATCCGTGAAGAGGCCACAACAAGAAGCAAAGAATGTGCAATCGACGTTTAAAGCTGTGCCCTACCCAACATCAAATCATCAAGACGCTGTGCCCTACCTAACATCAAATCATCAAGACGCTATACCCTACCCAACATCAAATCATCAAGACCGTTCAATGAATTTCAAAGGACCAGCGCCTATCGGGGAAAGCAGGCCAGTAAAATATCAAAGAATCGAAAATATTTCACCTGAACCGAAAGACGACAATTTCAACCACCAGGAACTGTTCAATGACTTTTTTGAATGTAATTAAATACATTTTGATAAGAATAAGATTTAATGTTGTCAAACCTTTGATAATACTATACATAAAATAGCTAAACATATTTTACTTTATTTTTTAAATTTTATAATGTCCATATGCATAACAGCCAGTATCTCTTGTCATCAAAACTACAAAGAGACTTTTTCCGTGACTCATCGATGAAAAGTTTATGTTTATGTGAGAGAATACATCTCATTGAGCTAAAAGTTACAGTTTCATCGAACAATCAGTCCTTATACATGTTATGACGTAATGTCTTTTTGATCTCACACTTTGATACTCCTTTAGCTACTTTCTTTTCATATTGGATTGTCTCTTTTCCACTATTTACCCTCATCGTAGATAAGACTATACATTTTTGGACGGAGACCCACAAATTACTTAATTGGAATACCTGTAAAGCAAAAAAAGCACGCTAAGAATAAAGTTCATTTGGTGCCATAAAACCTGGTTTAACCCTTTGAAGTCAGGACCATTGGGATCCTCAATTTTTTTCCGGTATGACTGCTTTGTTTTGTGTTTTTCTGTGGACATTTGACATTACCTTTATTTCGAAAGAAAGAAACGGTCTGACACATAAAACTGATCTCAATATTATTTTCAAAACTATATCTTCAAACCCATTTGTAATTATTTTTAATGCTGAGTTTTTTTTTCAATAAAAATATTTGTAGTTTTAAAAACTCTTTATCAAAGTTTCTTTAGTTTTAAAAACTCTTTATCAAAGTTTCTTTAAGTATGTGTGAGAAAAATGAGAAAATTGAACAGAAAAATATATTTACCAAAACATTCATCCTTGAATTTACCAACTGTGTAGCTTTTTTTGGTTAGTTAGTTAGTTAGTTATTGCTTTACTCCCAAGCTGCACGATTTCGTCTGTAGTTTGAAGTGTCAAAAAGATGCTGCATTACGTGTATATATTTATATACATCTTCCGTTTTAATCTCTCTGAAATTACATACAATAGGGAATCTGTTAAGTGAAAAAGTTTCTTTAGAACTTCAATATTAAATTGAATAAAATTTATTAAATTTAAACTAATATTTATTATATACAATATGTTTATATGTCTTGTTTATTGAATTTATCCATTCTTAACGGTTATGCCCAACATTAACACTATTCGTAAAATTAAGGAATTTTACCCGTATCGGTGAATAATAGGTTGATTTGGTCACCATATCTTGGTTTCATCACTCTGTAATGGAAGTCATACATCAACCATTTTGACAGATCTAAAATGGCTTGACCAACATTAATTGGCCTATTGAGCAGCAAGTTCACTTGTTTGTTTTGCACACCAACCAAATCATCATTGAAGACTTCGGCTCTGGTCAAAGATGGTTTTTAAACCTTCTTTTTCAATGTTGTCTCATCGTTCACTAAACTTATATTACACCGGGAGCGAACATCTTCAAGGCACTTACCAAATACACTGTAAAACAAAAAATAGAACTGAGACATGATACTTGGAAAATAATGAAATGTGAAAAAAGCCTACGGTGTACGCGACACTGCTCATAAAACAAACAATTTATTAAAAAGATAACATCATTGATATAAACACACATAATACATGTATATTTTTTATCATTATCAATTCATGATTAATTATAGTATTCTGAACACTGCATTACCATAACAACATGCGTAACCGTTAACATGATGAAAATATAATTATCATGATCATTGATAAACCTTTTTTCCTTGCAGCATCAACAGAAGTTTTGAGCGAGCTCAAATGAGATGGAGAAAATTATAGCAATAGCGGGAAAAAATCTGTCAACAACTTGAAAATTGGAGAAAAAAACCTGTAAACAATGAAAAATGAAATTCAAGCCCAGAGAATGTTGAAGAGCAGGCAGTTGAAAACAATAAAAAAAAAGTTCTGATTTTAAGAAACTGATGTATGAACCTGTGGAAGCCATTGTAGTGATAAAAGAAATTAACACAAACAATTTTAAATATTTTGGCTATGGGGAGATGGTAGAGGCCTTTGAGAGAGGTTTACCCCTCTCAACAGGCATCCCCCAAAAAAGCAAAATGTCATTGGATGTAGGAAAGCCCATCGAATATTTAACTCCCAAGAAATACAAATTTAGTTTTGTTCTTGGATAGCTTGCCCAGGAACAGGAAGACTTCCTAAACAGTGTGAATGTAAATGTTGAAGGGTCCATAATTCAACAGCTGAATCCTCAAAGGTTAGTGATGTACAGGATTAATACAAATGTGTGTACTTTACTGATTATGTTGATTAAAGAAAGATAATGAGATGTGGATTAAGCATGACAAGTGTATGTGATACAACTCTGAATATCCACTTAAAAATTCTAAACAAATGACACCAGTAATTTACACATTGTTTTAAAATATGAAGTCTACCTTCGATGATTGTTTTGCAATTAAACAGGGTGTAAATAATTGGTTATTTTTGAAATTTATCTTTTCTTTCTATTGGCCTGTAACTCACAATTTTACAAATCCAAAAGCATTTCCACAGTCAGGACTTGTCAGATTGCCTTATCCGAAAATTGGCACTATCGTATTAACAGTTAAGGACGTGGCTTGAGACCTGTTTTTCCCTTAAACAGCGAACGCGCAAGATGTGTGTTAAAGAAGATAGTATTATCTGCTATTTAGACTGTGACCGTAGAAACAATACGAATCGTCTATGCTACTGAGGTGTTACATTTGAAGAACTCTAAACCTTTTAAAAGTCGTGTTTCGAGAACTGATGGACAATTTTAACTCTAAATCAGTTTCATCTTGTAACAGCATCAAAACATTCGATTGCTCCACACTTTACACTTCTATTCCACATGAACAACTGAAGTCGCGATTGACACAACTGATTAAACGAAGCTTTTTCAAAAAGAATGGAAAAAACGTAGGTACACATATCTAGTAGTCGATTATACCAATTAACACTTACTTTGTAATCAATGACAAATTTACATTAGACCAAATAATGGACATTCTCAACTTTCTCATTGACAACATATTTGTTCAGTTTGGGGGCGTGTTTTTCAGCAAACAATAGGGATTCCAATGGGCACTAATTGTGCACCTTTGCTTGCTGATTTGTTTCTACATTCGTAAGAAGCAGACAACTTACAATCACTTCTAAACAAATAAGATACCTGTCCCACTGGTATCCAAAGAATTTCCTGCCCCACTGGTGTATCCAATGAAGGACCTGAAATGACCTCAATTTTTTTCGCAGGTCCATTTTTTTTTCTAAAAGCATTCTTTGCAGCTCCGCATTTTCTAGTTTTAAAATTGGTATTCATTCACTCACTGTTTAAATTGAATAAAATGTATAAGTATCTTATCTGCACAATCTAAATGTTTTTACTAATAGCCATTGTTTATTATTTCAGTAATCCCGAATCACATATACATGAACTCGCTGGACAGGCATTTCATCTATCAAATGTCAACATTGTAAAGCATTAAATGCGAAGTGCCTTTGCAGAAATGTGCAGTAAAAAGTTCAGAAATTCTAGGGAAAAGAAATTGGGAAACATTAAAAGCTTCGCCAAGCGCGGCATGATACGGCTGCAACACGTCTGAATCTCCATAACTCGTTGATTAAGATCCATAACTAGAATGATATATGCCATGTATGTTGGCGTTCATTGTAAAGGCTTTAGAATTGTCCTCGGAATTATAATTATAAATAACACCGTCATGTTCAAAAAGAAATATACCCACAGATCGCTCAATGGTATGTATGGTTTGAATTTGAACTTTTTACCAGCTAAGCTTTTAGGTTGAAGATTTACATTTCCATATCAGATTTATTAAATAATGTCAATCAAACAAGAACGATCCAGTCAATGTCGGTCTTAAAATCAATGTAAAATCCAATGATTACTTGCAGCCAGCATCAGTCATTTTAAATCAAGGAAAGTCCAATGATCACTGAGGCGGAAGGAAGCAGTCTGCATCAGTCATTCTAAATCAAGCTGAAATCAGATGTTGACTGACATGAACAGATGCAGTCCGTATCATTAAATCTAAATCAATGTAAAATCTAATGTTTGCTGATGTGAACAGAAGCAGTCGGCGTCAGTCATTTTAAATCAATGAATGAACTGATACAGTGAATAAAAGTCCAAGACAGTGACACGAAGTAACTGCATTTGACTGACAAAAACTAATTAAATTCTTAACAAAGAAAAACAGTAGAAAGACAAATATTGCAATTTGCTGAAAATTATAGATCTTTAACAATAAATCTACAATCGTCACCAGACTCTACAAATCAAATATGAATTGTATATGGTAATGTCAGTCATTTTATTTTGGTTCATAGTGTCCGGTGGCATAGCTGGCAAAGAGTACAATCCAGAAGATCCAACAAACAGACAAAACATTCCATCATCTGCCAACAAAGATTTTTTTTTAGAATCTCCTACATAGTTCCATATGTCTGCAGTCCAAGTGTATTTGGGATCCCTGTTGACCATCGCGCACTGTTAAAGATTGGATGAAGTGTCTTCCAGGGAGGAACTAACATTGGACATGCAGCTGATATGGTTGTTTATGTTACAGGTGGGCAAGTTAAAGATTGGATGAAGTGTCTTCCAGGGAGGAACTAACATTGAACATGCAGCTGATATGGTTGTTCATGTTACAGGTGGGCAAATGAACACTGTGTTGAAACATGAACTTCCAGTGTGGTTGTGTCAATTTTAACAAGTTTCAGAAGAGAAAGTTGACAACATTTGGTTTTAATACATATACAGTGAGACCTTGTAAACCAGTCACTCAACAAACCTAATTCCCCCCAAAAAAGTCTAAGATAACTTGTTTAATAGACCATTTCGTTTTATTGAACCTTTCATTAAATATACTTTTATAAACCGTTTGGTGAGCTATTGAAATAATCAATTAATAAGCAATGTCATTAAGGTATCCATAGGGGGGATACAATTAATGATCATAAGATAATGAGATGGGGGATTTGGCAAAGTGTCCTTTACACAGAAAATCGACTACTTTTGGATCATGATAATCGCCTACGTAATGCCTAAATAAGGGAATATTAAATATCTTTTAATAATGACCTACACCAATGACTATAATTTGGACAACCTGACAAAAAAATCTCATCATGTAATTTAACATCAAAATTATCCGTTATCAAATCTTTTTCCTTAATAACAATAAAACTGACTGAAAAATCAGGATATGTTTAAGTGTTAGGAGCAGCAGCTCCTACATACCAGTTTGGCGAAATATTATATACATCATCACAACCTTGATTTTTAGCAAACATAAAAACATCATTATATACAACATCATTCAAATTGTCATAAAAACATGATTCTAAGTACATCCTGAAATGTCACCTGAAATTGAGCTCACTACCTCATCATGAAACATGTCTTGTGCATCTGCACTATAATCTTGAAAGTTATTAACGCCACTAAATTAGTACAAATTTCAATAGGTACACAATGGTTAGGTTCCCCTAATTCATGTAATTAAGTACAATTCTCAGTTTTAAGATTAGAAAAATCTAAAGATTTAAATTTCATATCGTCACTTGGCTCAACCAAATTAGTACCGATTTCAACTGATACACCATCATTAGGCTCAACTAAAAATACAGGTTGTACATGTGATTCAGTACAACTCTCAATATTTGAATTAGAAAATATCTGAACATTCAACTTTCATATAGCCGATAGGCTCAAGTAAAATAATAGTGAGTGAGTTTGTGTGTTACGCCCGTGCAACGCTATATAGGTTATTTACAGGCGATGAACATGAAATGATGATGATAAATGAAATATGGGGATGGGGTGGGGAAACAAAGGACCGGTAAATTTTGAAGAACCACAGGAAAAAGGGAGAGGTGGGTAGGGGCGGAAAATTTAGCCTATGTAGTGCACTACTTGGCGGTTCACAAAGGGGTCTTTTAAGTGCATGAAGCGTGGCACTCTCCACACACGTTGGTCCACTATGGTCGGCGGTCAGGGTTTCCGTATTATAGACCTGACAAACCCCGCGGACGAGGGCTACCCTATTCAGCCACCTAGGGTACACACTTGGTCGCTCTGTGGGCTGGGCACTGACCCGACGTAAGAATCCCAAGACCCTTAGTCGCCTCTTACGACAAGCGAGGCTCTGCTGTGGGCCTATTCGCCACCCGGGCCCCGCACGGGACTAAATTAATACAATTTTCAGTTAATACACCACTATTAGGCTCAACTAATTTAGTACAATTCTCAATTTTGAAATAAGAAATATCTGAACATACAACTTTTTCATGACTATCAACAGAATAAAATTTTAAATCATTTTCATTCACGAACACATATCTTGATTGGGTTGGTGAAGAGTTCACGGCGCGACCTCCTAGTCAAGAACTTGATTCAGCTGTGCAAGATTTCGACAGGTGACGGCCGGTAGAATCAAACGGTTTTTCCCTCGTTTAAAGCACTTCCTACATGAATGAAGGAGTTTCTTGTCCCCAAATTTTCCAAAATGATCATTTTGATGTGTACATGAATCAATTTAAAAGGAACCACAAATCGGATTTCGACCATCTTTCCTATTTGCACTCACGGGAGTAACTAGTGTACGATACTTTTCATCTGCAAAGGAGTCATTCCATGTCTTTAATCCCTTTTCTATGGACCGCAAGACCTCTGAATGATAGGCCTTTATTTCACTGATAGGAAATTTTTCGGCAAAATATAGCAAGTTTAATAAATGTAATTGTCTTTCTTGCACAAATTTCTTTTCAACATTGTGTAAAATATATACTTCGCCTCGAATTAACTGTAATAAGCCAAACTCTTTATCGTTAAAACTAATTGAATCATGTTGCGCGAACTCATGAGGCCACGGAACATCAAATTTTACCCGGTCTTTTGAATGTGTGAGTGAGTGAGTTGGTGTTTTACGCCCGTGCAACGCTATATAGGTTATTTACAGGCGATGAACATGAAAAGGATGATAAAATGAACATGAAATGAAATGATGATGATAAATGAAATATGGGGATGGGGTGGGACACAAAGGAACGGTAAATTTGAAGAACCACAGGAAAAGGGGAGAGATGGGTAGGGGCGGAAAATATAGCCTATGTAGTGCACTACTTGGCGGTCCACAAAGGGTTCTTTTACGTGCATGAAGCGTGGCACTCTCCACACACGTTGGCCCACTATGGTCGGCGGTCAGGGTTTCCGTATTATAGACCTGACAACCCCCGCGGACGAGGGCTACCCTATTCAGCCACCTAGGATACACACTTGGTCGCTCTGTGGGCTGAGCACTGACCCGACGTCAGAATCCCAAGACCCTTAGTCGCCTCTTACGACGGTCTTTTGAAAGTCTAGCTTCACCAGATACAGCTTTCCTATGTGTTGATTTTGAAAAAGTTATATAAAATGTCATACCTTTGTCCTGACTGCTGGATCCTTCATCTACATCAGATGATTCACTTTCACTAGAACTTTCAACAATTATAGCTTTCTCTAACTTTGAAGCAACTTTGTTTAATTCCTTGTCACTGCGAAGCTTCTGAAGAGAATTTCAAATGTTTATCACTTTGTCTTTGAGTCATTTTCAACTCGGAGTTTCTCTTTGAAAGCTCGTCATACTTCATTTACAATTCAAGGGCCTCGTTTTCCTTTTGCAACTGTTCGACAGATACTTTTCAATCAAATGTTTGCATTATTCCCCCCCCCAAAAAATCTGCCATTTTGGCGCTAAGTACCGGTGTATTGGAGGTTTTCTACCTTCTCAACTGAAGAGTTCCCCTTCAATTATGGTCAATGACAGATTGAATTATCTCCCATTGACCGCCATTATCAACACACTTAAATCTAGCTACAATAATGTAGCTCCTTTGACATCGCCCGGTGTGATTTCACTTTCGGCGTTGCCCCGTTACGAGTAATGGGACCGCATTGTAGCTCCGCCCAATCAAAGATGTCAAAGGAGCATAAGAGCTTTTTTATCGACTGACACAAATAAATAATAAACATGATCAACACACTAAAATCTAGCTACAATAATGTAGCTCCTTTGACATCTTTGATTAGGAGCTACATTATTGTTGCTAACTTAAAACAACACAAGACATATAAGCATTACTAACTTAAAGCAACACATAAAGCAGAAGCACAAACTAAAACTAGAGTTATAACTATGAGCACAAATAGCACAAAATAATAAAAAGCACATGCAAAACATGAATTAGTAAAAACACAAGCATTGCATAGATTAATGGGCTAAACTAAGGCAAAAAATGACTAGAAAATACATAAAATACACCCCAGGCTAATCCCCCCACAGACCTACAGGATCCATAACTGCCTGAGCTACCGTTCCACTTGCTTATTAAGCTTTTGAACTGGTTGAGGTTTGAAGCTGTTCTAAATTCATTCGGTAGCTCATTCCATAGTGTGGCCCCTGCATATCTGAAGGAGTGCAAACCATGGTTGGTTGTCCTTACCCTAGGAACTTCCACTGTATTTTCCTTTCTTCTGAAAGAATATTTACTATTTTAAAAAACAAACATATGCTGTAAGTACAGTGGACCTTGCTTATATAAGATTTTAAAAACTTCTATTGCCATTGATCTGATTCTTCTAATTCTTAAAGATGGTAAACCTGATTTACATAATAGTTGTTCATATGAGGTGTTATAGTCGTCTTAAAGAAATCTAAGCACTCTTTCCTGAATTTTTATCTATTTTTCTAGTGTTGTTCTCTCCACAAAAATGCCATACAATAGGGCAATAGTTAAAATTGTACATAATGAATGACAACTATATAGTGCGCTTTCCAAGTACCGACATGTGTTTACCAATACGTTTCAGTACATTAAGTTGACGAGATGCCTTTTTACATATATTTGAGACCAGAGGAGGCGCGACACCTTTGCACACGGCACGCACATTCGTAGTTTATTATCGATGACCGGAAGTTTTGATTCAGTTGTAAAATGGACGTCAAGGTCATCCTCGGAAACCCAGGGATTCCTCTCTCGCTTACTCATTCATCACCCCTGGGACATTTGGTATGAAGTTGTTCGTTCCGAATTCAGGATCTGATCTTGAACTTGATATTATTTCTATAAAGAAACAAGTAAAAATCGCATTAGAAAAATGTAAAGCGACCAATCAGGAAGCTCGATACAAAACTATCAAAAACGAAGCAGTGCATGCGTAATGTCCCAGGGGTGATGAATGAGTAAGCGAGAGAAGAACCCCTGGGTTTCCGAGGATGCGTCAAGGTGAGAACAACGCAAAGTGCTTGGTTAAATTGTCAAAATTTATGGATCTCGTGCATCAAAAGTAATTAATATGACATTACTATAAGAGATTGCCCGTTGCTGAGTGTATAAGCGTATAAAGCACACGCCAGTCCTGTTGATAAACCCTTGATTAGACGTCGCATACGTATGGCAACCAATGCCATCAATTGTCTGTCAAGTCAACAATCGCCTCAGTTAATTCTAGTCACAACATCTTATGATTTTAAAGTTTGTTTGGTTTGATATAAATAATAATGCTTAGTTGGGTAACATTCACTGTAGAATGTTTCAAATGATGAAGGAAGCAGTTATGTGGAAGAAACAGTGAGTGAGTGAGTGAGTTGGTGTTTTACGCCCGTGCAACGCTACATAGGTTATCCACAAGGGAAGATGAACATGAAAAGGATGACAAAATGAACATGAAATGATGATGACAAATGAAACATGGGGATGGGGTGGGAAACAAAGGACCGGTAAATTTTGAAGAACCACAGAAAAAAGGGGAGGGCTGGATAGGGGCGGAAAATTTAGCCTATGTGGTGCACTACTTGGCGGTCCACAAAGGGGTCTTTTACGTGCATGAAGCGTGGCACTCTCCACACACGTTGGCCCACTATGGTCGGCGGTCAGGGTTTCCGTATTATAGACCTGACAACCCCCGCGGACGAGGGCCACCCTATTCAGCCACCTAGGGTACACACTTGGTCTGGAAGAAACAGAAGAGACATCATGCATTTCTATTTTCTATATGTACACATGTACATCACACATGCAAAACCTGAACATTTTACAAGCAAACCTTTTGACCTGAGCACAAACTTCAATACTCTGAGTCCCATGCGGGGCCTGGGTGGCGAATAGGCCCACAGCAGAGCCTAGCTTGTCGTAAGAGGCGACAAATGGTCTTGGGATTCTGACGTCGGGTCAGTGCTCACCCACAGAGCGACCAAGTGTGTACCCTTAGTGGCTGAATAGGGTGGCAATCGTCCACGGGGGTTGTCAGGTCTATAATACAGAAACCCTGACTGCCGACCATAGTGGGCCAACGTGTGTGGAGAGTGCCACGCTTCATGCACTTAAAATACCCCTTTGTGGACCGCCAAGTAGTGCACCACATTGCGAAATTTTCCGCCCCTACCACCTCTCCTTTTCCTGTGGTTCTTAAAAATTTATCGGTCCTTTGTTTCCCACCCCACCCCGTATTTCATTTCATGTTCATTTTATCATCCTTTTTATGTTCATCGCCTGTAAATAACCTATATAGCGTTGCACGGGCGTAAAACACCAATTCACTCACTCAATACTCTGAAGAATCAATGAAAGACTGTAAAGTAAAGTAAATCACAGGTAGTAATGTGTCAAATCGTATAATGTTTGGTAAAGGGAATTTGTCATGGTGTAGTCAAGAGCGTCATGGTTTGTACAAGGGAAATTTGCATATTGTCGTCTGCAAAAATGAAACAATAGTTTGTCTGGACACAAAAAGCCTTTTCGGGCATTTAAAGGGTAGGGTGTATTTATACTTGAATCTGGCACATGTATATGATGAAATATATTCGCTTAATCTTTCAGGAAATATAGTTTTACTCAATTGATAAAATAAGAAGCAGAGGTACCAATGGGGTATCCGAATATCAAAAGTCCGAAAGGGCAGAGACAAAACCAGTAAACACCAACAAGAACGGGACAAAAACAGACAACATGTAAATCATGGAAACACAAAATAACTGAATATCAATCAACAACGCGAACTCCAGTCCAAACCAGAATGAACTCAGGTGCTCCGGAAGAGTAAGCAGTTCCTGCTTGCTATAGCACACCCGTCGCGTTGCCAATAGTCCATTCAGCGTGTCAAATCCGGTAAAGGAAGACAAAACAACACCCTATGACAAACCAACATCTGCACTCATCTGAGAGATCGAAATCCCATATTTGTCTGTAAGTGCATGATGTCTTCCGTAAAATTTCTTGAGTGAAGACAGCAACCGAGGAGCAACATAACCCTGTGTGAGCAATTTTTGCGTCAGACGTGTCGCTCTGCTAAGGAAATCGATGCAAGTCCCGCACGCTCTGGAGTAACGAATCAATTGAGATACGTAAACTCCATAAGCTGGAGCGGACGGAATGTTGCTACACAAGAAGGGAAAGTTGACGATTGGAAAGTTGAAGTCATCACGTTTGTCATAGAGCCTTGTTGAAAGTCTTCCTTGTGAGTCAATTTCTAGATGTAGATCTAAATATGAAGCAGACCTCCTAGAATCCGTTGTGTCCTTTATCTCAAGCTCCTGGGGATATATGAGATGGAGAAAGTCACCAAATCGAGAATTGTTTAGTGAAAGGACATCATCAATATAACGGAACGTGAGGTTGAAAGAGAGAGCTAGTCTACGGTCTTTTTTGTCTAGAAGAGATTGTAAGAAGTCTGCTTCATATGAATGAAGAAACAAAAGTAAGCAAAGGTGCACAATTAGTGCCCATTGGAATCCCTATTGTTTGCTGAAAAACACGTCCACCAAACTGAACAAATATGTTGTCAATAAGAAAGTTGAACATGTCGATTATTTGGTCTTCTGTAAATTTGTTCTTTTTCTTAGACTCATTGATGACAAAGTAAGTCTTGGTATAATCGACTACAAGAAATTTGTACCTGCGTTTTCCATTCTTTTTGAAAAAGCTGCGTTTAATTAGCTGTGCTAATCGCGATTTCAGTTGTTCATGTGGAATAGAAGTGTAAAGTGTGGAGAAATCGAATGTTTTGATGCTGTTACAAGATGAAACTGATTTAATCTCCATCAGTTCTTTCGAATTCTTCAGGATCCACATTTGATTGACACCATTTCTAGAATAACAACAATCGTAATATTTCTGGAGGCCGTATTTTATTGCCGTAAGTATTGAAGTTAACAGAACTGAAAGAGGCTTAGTTGTACATTTGGATGACCCTGCAATGAAGCGCTGTTTGTATGGATTTTTGTGTAATTTAGGAATCCAATACAGGGATGGAATGTCATCATTACTGCCACCAACAGAAAGGCCGAAGGAGGAAATGACAGATTTGTGATTGTCAATGATTTCCTCCTTAGACAGTGTTGTAGCCGTGTATGTGGTACTATTGCTGGTACAACCAACCCCCAATTCAGCTGTCAAACAGTCAATATAGTGTTTCTTGCACACAAAAATGATGTTATTTAATAACATCATTTTATGTTTCAAGCATAAGTATAGGCTAGATTTTGCCAAAAAACAACCTTTCACTATGCATACTACCTTTTGACACATTTTCAGTGTAATTATGCGCTTACAAAGCATGCATCGCAAAAATACAGATTTTTACTTGTCATGGTTTGTACAAGGGACGTCATGGTTTAGTGTAGGGTGGTCGTGGTTTGGTCAAGAGGTATTTAAAAATGATATTTAAAATCTTATTCAATCATATGAGCAAAAAGTAATGTTTTATACCTTATAACGATCATATATAACCATAATAATGCATACTACTACCAACCGCCACTGGAGATACTCTGTATAATTTCAATATTTGTATGCCATTCATAAGACATGTTATAGAAAGCCCAGAAGGCTCTCGAATCTCCAATGAGCTTTTTGGGCTTTCCTAAATAATACAAAAGTAAAGTCCAGAAGGTTCATTCATACAAGATTCGGAATTCGAAATTCGAGATTCGAAATATATACTGTATAAGTAGTTTTTTTTGTGGGAGCCAAATTTTGCGATTACAAACAAAACGAAAGGTATTTTTTTTCGCAGAATTCAATTTTGGTGATTATTTGTATGGAGGCATACACTGAATATATCCTATTTACGATATTTTATTTTCACGGTTTTTAAACTATCACAAAAAAATTCAATAATAAATATCCGACAAAAAAACACGTGTCATCAATTTCGCGAGTTTTGTTTAACTTCGCAGCTACTCAAATGGATGATTCATTAAATGTGCCTTATGAAACTTAGGGATACCTAAGATCATAGGTGATTTATATTGAAACAATTTTCTCATGGGCGTTTGCCAAAGACCATCCACAAAGTGGGGGAAGGATCTTGGCTCTTGTTCAACTGTAACTAGAGTAGCTAACTATGGTGGTGGTGTGTCACGAGCTGAACGACCTATGTCCCACAGCGAGTTTTCAAGTAAGCAGTCGCTACAAGTAATAGGGATGTTTGGCATGATATAGCAAATTTGGGCTTGGTGCCGAGTGAGTGAGTGAGTTGGTGTTTTACGCCCGTGCAACACTATATAGGTTATTTACAGGCGATGAACATGAAAAGGATGATAAAATGAACATGAATTGATGATGATAAATGAAATATGGGGAGGGGGTGGGACACAAAGGACCGGTAAATTTTGAAGAACCACAGGAAAAGGGGAGAGGTGGGTAGGGGCGGAAAATTTAGCCTATGTGGTGCACTACTTGGCGGTCCACAAAGGAGTCTACTACGTGCATGAGTGAGTGAGTTGGTGTTTTACGCCCGTGCAACGCTATATAGGTTATTTACAGGCGATGAACATGAAAAGGATGATAAAATGAACATGAAATGATGATGATAAATGAAATATGGAGATGGGGTGGGAAACAAAGGACCGGTAAATTTTGAAGAACCACAGGAAAAAGGGGAGAGGTGGGTAGGGGCGGAAAATTTAGCCTATGTGGTGCACTACTTGGCGGTTCACAAAGGGGTCTTTTACGTGCATGAAGCCTGGCACTCTTTACACACGTTGGCCCACTATGGTCGGCGGTCAGGGTTTCCGTATTATAGACCTGACAACCCCCGCGGACGAGGGCCACCCTATTCAGCCACCTAGGGTACACACTTGGTCGCTCTGTGGGCTGAGCACTGACCCGACGTCAGAATCCCAAGACCCTTAGTCGCCTCTTACGACAAGCTAGGCTCTGCTTTTTTATAACCCAAAAGAAAGGGAGGTTATTCCAACTACGAAACCTCTCCTGAATCTGCCTCTACACAGATTAAAATTGAGTCAGGTGATTGGAAATACACATTATTTATACAAATCCAACACTTTCATTCGAACCATTCTCGACTAAATATGAATTATCTGCATTTTATTTAGACCATTGGCCAATTGCAGAACCGCGAGCTGCTGGTGGTTGTCTATTGTGTTTTTTTTTCTTAATTGCCGCTGGTTATGCAAGCTGTGTCGCGTACACGTATATGTATTCCTCGTCTCATTACACAAATGGAATTCAATCCGTTACAAAGTTGACTTACTCTTATTTATTACACGATTGAATTATTTGCCGATATAATATTATCTAAGGCAGAGATAACAAAGTCAAGCCTAGGTTCTTGGTCCGATGCGATAGTTGCAACTTGATCTAAAATTATATCCATTCGGTTCTTAATAGTTTGAAGTTTTGAGCTGTTTGAAGTTGAAAAGGCTGTACTACTGATGTCTTCAGATAGATTGTATGGGACTTGAACATATTCAATCGGACAGGGAATGCTATCAGAGATCTCATTACATGGATTTGGATCGCTATTTTTAAGAGATGTATTCAGACTTATACTGCTCGTACAAGGATTCATGTTACTTGGAGCAAAACCGATAATAGTTACATTTTTTGGGATCACGTTACTCTGATTTGGACTCGCAATGCTAATAGAATTCGCAGTATGTGGACTATCATTGCTCACAACTTTAACCTTCTTAGTACACGAATCTGCACTACTTACAGGGTTTAAAATAGACAGACTTGCATCGGGTTTAAGAGCGGTATTGCTTTGTCCAAAACTTTCAGAATGCGTATGCGTTTTGATATATTTAACTTTAACAACACCGTCATTTGCAACTAGAACTGAAAGTCTAGCCAAACATATGTCACCTAACTTACACGATCCTCTTTTGAATTCCTTTCTTTTCCTTGTTGTTTTTATTCTTTTCTTTCCATCTCTATGACAAAATAATATGTATCTTTTGGTACCATCCTTATTAATTTTCTTTTGACGATGTTGTACAAATTTCGTTTTATGTTTCAACGAATCTTCTTTTACAAAATCATTGAATAAATCTAAAGTATCAAAGTTGAGAGTTTCAACTTCAATATTATATTCTATATTTTAGAAATAGTATGCAAATTACTGGAAGAGCTTACAAATACTAGGTCATCATTAATTACTAACTAAAATCCTTAATAAGAAGAAAAATATAATGAACAGTGTGGCTGTGGAATTAATATGTCCATCATTACTTTTTTCCCCTTCTTCTTTATTAATTATTAGAACCTGACTTATCTTATTTTTTATGCACTTGCGCTTAATCAATGTAATGAATCTAATTATTGTATATTTATGATTGGTTTTTATAAACCCTGTAATTATGACCCGAAAGGGTGCTGTAATTAGCAAATAAAGATTGTCTTGTCTTATTACGTTCGTGGAAGTCAATTAAATGTTTTACCAAATCATCAATGTGGAAAAACTTCAATTCGCAAGACTGAACAAAACATTGTATACGTCTGCCAGCCTTCGCCTTGCCATGGACTTCTTTCACATGTCTATTGAGATGAGATTTGACGGTAAACAGTGGTAAAAGATTTTGAGCAGATATCACATGATGGTTTCTCTTTCGGTAATGTAACCTTGTTGTAAGAATGGAAATATTTAACATGTTCCTCAGGGGAATGTTGTAATATTGACACAGATTCATCATCGTCATCGATTGGTGGTGGAGTGGGATTTCTACCTACATATCCTCTCCTTTTTTTAATTAACTCTTTGTTTACCTGCATTATTTTTTTTCAAATATTTCTCGTTTTTGTTAAGTACGGGATTATTATTAATGACGTACTATTAAAGAATGTCACTTGCTAAAATATGGTTACAATAAACAAACTTTAAATAATTTGAATATTAATATTCATATTTGATTTGATTTGATTATGTGACGAAAAAGAAGCAGGTGGGTGTGATACGTTGCTGTTAGTATGGTATGTGTGGCGATATACTACAAGAACGACGAACTCCATGTTATGACAACCCGTGTGGGTTCCGGGTGGCGGATAGGCGCGCAGCAGCGCTAAGCTTGTCGGTAAAAGTCCACTAAAAAGCGCTCAGAAACCTGACATCGGGTCAGGCCGCTTTGCCCACAAAGCGACTGGGATGTGTGTCCCAGGTGGTTGAATGGGGCAGCCCTGACATCGAGAGATGCGGGGTCGTCAGGCGATAATGCGGAAAACCTGACCGCAAACCATAGTGGTGCACCGTGTTGGGAAAAATGTCACGTTCCTCGCACGTTAAAGAACCCTGCTGCAGGTCTCGGTAAGAGTAGGACCCGTAGGATCCCCATGCAGGAGGCTAAATATCCCGTCCCTACCCATCACTCCTTTTTCTAGTGGCAGTCAAAACTCTCCTACCCGATTGGCCTTGTGTCCTGATTTTCTCCACTTCATCATCATTTCATGTTCATCGTATCACCAATTTCATGTTCATCTCCCGGATATAGCCGAAATCGTGCTGCTTGGGAGTAAAGCAATAACTAACTAACCATGTTATGACACTTCTTCAACAAGTAGCGTTGTTTAAAAGAGCTCTTGGTCACATAAAAAAAATATGCGTTTCCTATGAGGTCTGGCAATTTCGTTTAGTCAGTGAACAAGAGGCTCCCAGGAGCCTGAATCGCTCACCTGGTCTTGATGTTGACCCTATACTTTTGTAGAGCTAAATGAGCTGAACATTTAAGCAAGCAACAGCTAATCTCTATCTGCAATAGTTTTCATTCTGTAGGCCAAAAACATGAAAAATCACTTTTTTCAGGGGCCGTAACCCCTATAAGGGGTCATCTGACAACTTCGACCCTGTGGAGAATTTTGTAGAGCTAAATGAGCTGAACATTTAAGCAAGCAACAGCTAATCTCTATCTGCAATAGTTTTCATTCTGTAGGCCAAAAACATGAAAAATGGCTATTTTTCAGGGGCCGTAACCCATATAAGGGGTCATCTGACAACTTCGACCCTATGAAGAATTTTGTAGAGCTAAATGGGCTGAACATTTAAGCAAGCAACAGCTAATCTCTATCTGCAATAGTTTTCATTCTGTAAGCCAAAAACATGAAAAATCACTTTTTTCAGGGGCCGTAACCCCTATAAGGGGTCATCTGACAACTTCGACCCTGTGGAGAATTTTGTAGAGCTAAATGAGCTGAACATTTAAGCAAGCAACAGCTAATCTCTATCTGCAATAGTTTTCATTCTGTAGGCCAAAAACATGAAAAATGGCTATTTTTCAGGGGCCGTAACCCCTATAAGGGGTCATCTGACAACTTCGACCCTATGAAGAATTTTGTAGAGCTAAATGGGCTGAACATTTAAGCAAGCAACAGCTAATCTCTATCTGCAATAGTTTTCATTCTGTAGGACAAAAACATGAAAAATCGCTATTTTTCAGGGGCCGTAACCCCTATAAGGGGTCATCTGACAACTTCGACCCTATGGAGAATTTTGTAAAGCTAAATGAGCTGAACATTTAAGCAAGCAACAACTTATCTCTATCTGCAATAGTTTTCATTCTGTAGGCCAAAAACATGAAAAATCGCTATTTTTCAGGGGTCCTAATCCCTATAAGGAGTCATCTGACAACTTCGACCCTATGGAGAATTTCGTAGAGCTAAATGAGCTGAACATTTAAGCAAGCAACAGCTAATCTCTATCTGCAATAGTTTTCATTCTGTAGGCCAAAAACATGAAAAATGGCTATTTTTCACCTTTAAGGGGCCGTAACCCCTATAAGGGGTCATCTGACAACTTCGACCCAATGGAGACTTTTGTAGAGTTAAATGAGCTGAACATTTAAGCAAGCAACAGCTAATCTCTATCTGCAATAGTTTTCATTCTGTAGGCCAAAAACATGAAAAAATGTTATTTTTCACCTTTAAAGGGCCGTAACCCCTATAAGGGGTCATCTGACAACTTTGACCAAATGGAGACTTTTGTAGAGCTTTTGATGCTGAATCAGTAGCGTGGCCTCAGATTTCCTCTATCTCTTATACTTTTTGATTTATAAGCCAAAAACAGTAGTCTGACCCCCCTAGTCTATTTTTAGTAACGACGGCCATGTTTTTTATCGGATCAAAAATCAAAACACAAGTTTGGTGCAGGACACCCTAAGAATCATTCATACCAAGTTTCATTAAATTCTGTTTGGTAGTTTCAGAGGAGAAGATTTTTGAAAAATTGTTAACAGACGACGACGACAGACGACGACGACGACAGACGACGACGACGACGGACGCCAAGTGATGGTAATAGCTCACATGGACCTTCGGTCCAGGTGAGCTAATAAAAACGAAGTACTGGTGTTTATTTATCAAATAATGTATAACAAGTCTTAAAGTGAATGCAGATATGAATATGGTAAAATACAAATGTAGGAATATCGGCCCGAGATGTTTTACTAAAAGATACGTAGATCAGCATATGAACTCCTAATCAAAAATCAAAAATACAATTATCATAGATTATGGTTTTGAGTACTTTTCGTTTTCAACTGTTTTGGATTTTGACCTTCCAATGTTTTGGTTTAAATGCTACTGATGAGAGGTTACTCCTTGAAATATCGATATATAGCATATCCAAATTAACCGTTTATACCCGCGTTTTGGTATTTGTAATAATGCAAAACTGGAGTTGTAAATTAAAGAACTTAACCCGAATTATACTAATTCGTAGGAAATTTTCTGATGCAATACTGAGAAATAATCTGATCAAATACAAGGAACCAACCTGATGCAATAGTGTAGGTTCCAGTCTCCCACTAGGATCCTTGGGGTCCATACTGGGATACCACTGTGGAGATCCTGAGATACTTCTGTAAACCATCAGTGTACCAATTAAGAGGACTCTGGGATTCTTGGATACCAAAATGCGGATCCCCACTTTGAACTTTGGGATACCATAAGAGGGCCCCTGTCAACCTTACATGACCTTTACATCCAAGTTTACAAATTATATGGCACCAATTATCACTAAGGTTTATGACCTAAATAAATGTAACATGTAACCTTCTGATGCAACAGATGTCCCGATTATGGCTGAAATATCGCCGACGGGACAATAAGCAATCAACAATCAATCTGATGCAACAGTGAAAAAACACTTAATGGGTCAACAAAAATATGAATATGAAACATACAAATATACACCAAAATTAACCCTGAGCACTTATAAACCTGACAAAAAGGGGGTTGATAATTAAAAATTCACTACACTGCCCCCTACTTAGCCCTGAACCTCCACTGTTTGGAAAATACTGATGTGTAAAACAAAATCATGACTTAACAGTGAATTTTGATCTAATGTATATGAGTATTATGCTAGTAAAACTATCACAATGTAAAAAAAAACAATAAATCTGTGAGCTAATGTTCACTAGTGATACCCCCGCTTCCCAAACTAAGCCATGCATACAAGTTTAAATACTCGGTAAACGGGAAGTAGACTCCCTAGGAGCATAAAATCGGTATACACCATATTGTACTATAGGATAAAGCTGTATACAAAATATCAGAACTCGATCCAATGTTGTTGCTTAGAAATCTGCGACGGAAGTTTTGTTACTGACGGACGGACGGACAAGGGTGAAACAGTGTACCCCCTCTTCTTCGAAGCGGGGGTATAAATTTTGAACACTTTTGGTAGTTATCATCCGACATAAATATTTCATCGACATCTTCTACATCTTGGTCATCTTCATCGATGATCAGGTCCGACTTCACTTTCATCTACAACATGCGGCTGGACTTGTACCTTGACCTTTGCCATTGGTCAGTCCTCCTGTACTTTTAATCTCCTTCTATTGGTACCACCGTGGCTAGTACTTGGTAGCTCCTCCCGCTTGACGTACTCGAACATCGTACTTTTTGATTCCAACTTAGCCAAAAACTCGTCGACCTTGTACACATGACTTCAATGTGCGGCCAAATGTTCCCTCCTAAAGAAATGGTTATCACAGTGCGTGCACCTAACGATTTTTGTATTCTCACTATGGAAGTTTACTATATGTCGCGTCAGATTCTTCGCATTAGTAAATTCTCTTTTGCAAATATTACATGTCAAGCATTAATTTAAGGCCATCTCGGACGTCGCAACACTCAAAACAAAATCATCGAGTTTCGAAGGAAGTATTCTTTTCCTTAGCGCATACCTACTGCGCAACATAGGACATTCACTTTTGGGGGAACAATGACGGGTCCCTGGATCCCGTAAATCTGTTGGGGGGTCCCATGCTTCCTGATTGGATAAATTATCTTGGTCATCGGCCCAATAGGCGTATCTAAATAAAGGTAATAACAAAACTACCGAACTTGAATGATCAATCTCATAGTCCAGAGAAAGTGACAAAACCGAATCAGTCATACCGGAGAACTGGTGGATCGCAATGGTCCTGACTTGGTACAGGCATTTCAAACGAAATGGTGGGTTAAACCAGGTTTTATGGCGCCAAACCTCCCTCTTTTTAAAGACGGGTAATAATCAATCAAAATTCAAAGCATGAAATAGCAAAGCAATAAATAGAATCAAACACAAAAATTAAATGTATCTGAGCTGAAAATATATGTTCAAGAAACAACTATCAATCAGTAAATCTAAAAGAAAAGAGAATACAAGTAGTTGGCATATCACACTATTTCAACTATATCTATATAATAGTTTTAATTCTATATAATAATATATAGATATGATTCATGTTGGTACAGATTAACAAACAGGACACAACTTTACTTATACACAGGTAAAATATGTGAAACTGGTGGCAAAATTTGAAAATTTACCAGTAAGGAATTCTTAGATTCTTCATATTCTTGTTCATCCATCGCAGCAGTTTGTTCCGGGACAGTTGAAGGATGCTTGCCTTTGATGAGGGAAACACCATTATGACTGAGCCAGCAATCCCATGATTGCTCCCTGTGAAAGTCACAAAGATAAACAAATGATTCTGAAAAATAAAAGAATAAGAAGAATAAAAGTATCAACATATGAATTATTCAGGATTTTTTTTTATTTTGATGTGATTTTAGATGAATGATACAGAAAAATAAATGAACAATGTTGATCATTTGTAATGAAAAAAGTTGTGCGAACACTAAAATTTGTACCCGGCCAACTAAAACACAGCAAAACATATTTTGGGCTAATTGTACAATATGTGAAAATGTGGTTCAAGTATGGTGGATGTTCAGGTGGACCTCTCAGCAACTATTGATTATATGCTTTTGATTTTTGGTACAAACTCCAGGTTAGAGTCACATAAAATGTCCTGTCATATAAGGATTTCTCTTACGCACACCACTGGCTTCAGCATATTACAAAATACCTGGAAATATGGATTCCAGAGCTCCACTTTCTTTCTCAGCATGATCACACATGAAGTATGTAGGTTTCCAATTCGGGTTCCACTCCTTCAACATAGATAAAGCTTCTTCAATGGAACTGCTGTCCTCTGTCTCCAAAATAAAAATATCACATTAGTTGGTACACATAGGAAATATAATGTCAATGCATATTTGGTGGTTCGGTATGTGGCATCCGTGAGGCAGGTAACATTTCCATATCTCTTCAAGAGACGCTTCTGAGCTGCAGATTGGTATACAAAAAGGAATCTCTTCTGGTTTCCATAAAGAGAAGTTGCCAACTCATCACCAAACCGGATATCATCTGATGAATAACAACTGGGCATTCTAAACGAACAATTGACAACAATTAGAATTAGGTTGATAAGAGCAAAGCTAAAAGTTAGAGACACCCCCTTTACCACTAGGAAAAATTACTTAGCCATCTATCACTATAGCATCATCTCCCCTCTTGCTCTTTTTCTTCCCACAGTGTTATTCGGTCGGAAACATTGTAACCGGTTACACATTTCAGTAATCGATTATAAGTAATAGTTAAACAAAATAATTAGATGCCTGATTGTTTTGTCACTTTTTCCTTGTACATTTTAAACTCAATTAAAGGGACTTAATTATATTAACATAAAGAAATTTGATTTAAATGGATAATTAACGATGATTACAACAAGACCTAAAATAAGTTTTTGACAATTTCTTTATACAAACAATCACTTAAAGTAATAAAAACATTTAATGTTTTAAGTATAGCTTATTGAAGTTTATAAGAACCTTTTCTTGTTTTATTTAAACTGTTTTGTTTTTCGTTGTTTGCTGTTTTTTTATCTTCAAGTTGTCCATTTGTGTCTTTAGGCAATATTTATTTGTCCTATTGTTACCTCCTTTGCTTCTTTCAATTGCATGTTAAGTAACAAGTTTTAAAACTTTAACTATTACGCATCACATTTCTCCTTTTCAAACTATACGCAAATTCAAAGCTAATAAATGCAAATTGTTCATTTATTTTACTTGTAATTAACAAGAAGTCTAAGTAACAATCTTTTATGTAACACCCGGTTAACCGGTTAATCGATAGGAAGATCTAACGATTAAACCACGAGATCTTCATCCTGGGGAGAAAGTTTTTATCAAGAGTATGAACACAAGTTAAAGTCATTATGGCAATAAAAAATGTCAAACTAAAGCGATAGCATGATATTCCACAGCTAAAGAAAACCATAACACTATACACATGTAGAATTAATATTTTAATTTCAATAACTTATTACCACATATGATTTTGATATGACATGTCCTTTGGCTTGGGATATAAATGTCTGGCTAAGTTCATTATGCATTCAGGCATTAATTCCCTTCTATGAGATAATACCCAATCTCCACCACCTATTCTGATTTTTTTCTGAACATATTCTGGAATGTTCCAACCACCATTGTTAGCCATTATTTTCCAAAATCTCTTATATATCCTTTTTCTAATACTGGTGTTTTCAGCACATTCTCTCTGGCCACCACCTATCAATTGAGCACTCCTATTAGAACTTGCCACACAAGGTAAAATAAAACAATAGGGGCAACGAATATCCTCTTCAATTGGTAGTTGAGGATGTTCCTGGTTGTTTAATTCCAAATCCTGGACTGATTCTTGCTCCTCCCCTTGGCTACGTGAAAATGTGCTTCCTCTACTTTTTGGTACACAATGATCCAGCTTTTTTTCTTTGAGTGATGTTTTCCTTGCCTTCCTATCAGTTTAAACTTCTGTAATAAAGATGATATATTTTAACAGAATAGGATATTCCAACAATTAATAATATAGCACACAAAGAAAATTGTATTTATTATTACAATTATTAGTATTAATAAAAGAAAAGCAATATGTCTTTGAATTTATTGTAAGTATTATTGTAAGTATTATTGTTAATCGATTTACCAAATTTCTAAAGTAACAACTTTTTTATACTATAATTCTATAGGTAACACATATATTACCTGTTATGGCATCACTCCAGTTCTTTTCATTAAAAAAAGTCTTTAGTTCTATCTTTTGTTCTTTTGTAAATTTCAAAGTGACTGTGTATAACCTTGGTTCCTCCATTTTTCCATAAAAAAGTGAAAAATCAAAAGTGTTGAAACTTGATACCCAACCTGTAGAAGTGAAGACGTTGGCGGTCACATGATTCTTTGGTGTAGTATGATTGGTTAGAAAATTGGCTCCAGATACAAATTCAAATAAAGGTAATAACAAAACTACCGAACTTGAATGATCAATCTCATAGTCCAGAGAAAATGACAAAAACGAATCAGTCATACCGGAGAACTGGTGGATCGCAATGGTCCTGACTTGGTACAGGCATTTCAAACGAAATGGTGGGTTAAACCAGGTTTTAAGGCGCCAAACCTCCCTCTTCCATTGCGATCTTCATGTACAAAATACGAAGCATATTGTAACACCAAAACGTAATTGGACTTTTTTAAGTTTAAATTAAAAACGAAAAGGGTTGATAACATGAACATGAATAAAGATAATCACAAAACTACTGAATTTGGAGGATCAATCTCAAAAGTTTGAATAAAAAGACTAAACAAGGCAGACATACCGGAAATATTAAAGACCGCAATGGTCCTGACTTGGTACAGGCATTTCAAAAGAAATGGTGGGTTAAACCAGGTTTTATGGCGCCAAACCTCCCCCTTCCATTGCGATCTTAGGATCCGGTAATGTCCATAGAACACAACATAGTTGTGAGACACAATAGGGATATTGAGGTGATCATCTCAGTACAGCACACCAGTCAAACACTAATTAAAACAATTAACTATCATATCTTTTAACTCAATTTTGAACTCTTCTACTAGTGGCTGATAACGAAGAAAGATTTTTTTTAGTGATCGTATGAAACGTATTTTCTTATAGCCCTGCTTCAAAAGTCGGTCACGAAGAAACCGGTGTCTGATCAAAAAATCTGTGAAAAGTGTGCAAGCTCTGGCATATCGAATAAGTTGAGAAATATAAACACCGTATGCAGGAGAAGTAGGTATATTGCTCTGTAGATTAGGAAAATTAATAATTTGAAAATTAAAATCGTCTCGTTTATCGTAAATTTTTGTACTGAGATGACCACCGTGGTCAAATTCGAGGTGCAAATCCAAGAAAGACGTGAAGCAATTAGATTCGGTGGTCTCTTGAATCTCCAATTCCGGAGGATATATTGAAGGAATCCAACTACCAAATGAAGTGTTATTGATAGAAAGGACATCGTCAATATATCTGAATGTAAGATTAAATGACCTTGTCTCTTTCATTTTCTTGTTCTTTACGAGTCCCTGAAGAAATTCAGTCTCGTAAGAGTATAAAAACAAATCGGCGAGGAGAGGAGCACAGTTTGTGCCCATTGGAATGCCGATTTGTTGTTGAAAAATCTCTCCTCCGAAGGTGACAAATATGTTGTCAATGAGGAAATCAAGCATACTGCAAACTTGTTCCAGTGTGTAACAAATTTTATCTTTGAAAGATGTTTTGGAAAAGAATGTAGAATTATAACCCAAAACAACAAAATTCCTTGAGTTTGAAAAGGCTTTTTCGAGAAGTTTTTTCAGGCGACATTTTAGTTTTTCGTGTGGCAAGGTAGTGTATAAAGTTGAAAAATCGAACGTTTTCAAAGAGTGAACCTCAGAAAATGATCTAGATTTAAAATGATCTAACAAATCTTTTGAGTTTTTCAAAATCCACATATGGTTAATTCCACTACGATTATAAATAGTGTCGCAGTATGCTTGTTGACCTTCTTTGACAGCAGACAAGATTTTAGTTAAATGAACGGACAGCTCTGTAGTTGAACATGATGAAGATCCAGCTATATACCTTTCTTTGTACGGATTTTTGTGAAGTTTAGGTATCCAGTACAAATATGGTAACTCTTTATGTTCCTCTTTCATTGGAATATTGAAGGAGGACATAAAAGAGCTATGGTTGGCTATGATTTCATCTTTGTTAAATGTAGTCCGTGTGTATGTAGCACTAGCGGAAGTATTACGATCAATGCCTAGTTCTTTTATTAGACAATTGTAATAATGTGCTTTACATACAAAAACTATATTATTGGAAGCCTTGTCTGCTGGCGTGACAACATACCTGTCATGTAAGGAAGAGAGACAATTGAGAGCTTCACGATCTCTAAATAGAGAAGAAGGCCGAGGGTTCACACATTTGCGAAGTTTGTCTATTCAACTTCCTGTTTTCAAAATTGATAAACTTGTTGCAAATTCAAAAATGGATGAAAAGAGACTACCATTGTCAGATATTACCAATATAGTTGGGGTGCTAAAAACATCTTGCAGAAAAAGGCTTATAGATGGAACTCAAAAAGTGTACAGTTATGAAAGAAAACCAAGGAAGTCCTAAGATTTGTGTTCTGTGACAACAGCAAGAAACTTGAATTTGACAACAAACTTGAAACAGTCAAGAAGCTTTATCAAACAAAATCAAACACAGAACTTTTTATTAAACTTATGGACCTTGCTATACAGGATACTGTTGAGCCTACAAAGACAAAAAGTGATGATAGATTTCTTCAAACGGATATATATGAACATTTACCAGCAACAGACTGTGAGACAAAGTACCAGTCCACCTTACCATCTTATGATTCAAATGAAATGTTTGTATGCACCGTTTCCCAAATCAAGGAATTACTTGACCTGAGTAAATCATGGACAATTGACAATTTCCAGTGTGGAGAAACTAAGACATGTTTGTCGGTTTTCTTTTGTAAGTCATGGATTATGTCCTTCATATGTATTCTGGAGTTCATCACCTAATATGCAAGGGGATTTTTATGTGAACTATAAAATGTTTCATGCTTACTCTACAAGTGTAATTCTACAAGTACAATATGAACGATTTTGTGATTTTTCTTGGTATTGGAGTAATAAATAAACGCCTTCTATCTAAAATGGCATCTACATATGCTTGTGCTGTAAAGATTTTCACCGAAACATCAATCAATGATTCTCTAAAACTCGAAAAGGATAAACTTTCAGATACAATTGATTCAACACTAAATGGAATGTCTAATCAAATTGATATAATGACAGATGCTCGTCATGCATGCAGAAAAAAACAGTTATCACTCAGAACTTGAACGCAGCTCTCAGAAACATGAACTAGTGGGAACTTAGTTAATTTACAATGAACTTGAAAATAAAGGAATAGTTAGTTAGTTAGTTATTGCTTTACTCCCAAGCAGCACGATTTCGGCTATATCCGGGAGATGAACATGAAAATGGTGATACAATGAACATGAAATGATGATGAAGTGGAGGAAATAGGGACACAAGGCCAATCGGGTAGGAGAGTTTTGACTGCCACTGGAACAAGAGGCTCCCAGGAGCCTGAATCGCTCACCTGACATATGTGCCTGAAGTAAAGGTTATAAGGCAAAATGTATTTAACGTTGAAAGGGTCATAAGATTAATAAGGGGGTCATCTGACCATATGGTGGATCTAAAGGTGCTGATCACTTTTGTTCTCAATCAAAATCTAAAATTCTGTCACCCTTTTTGAGTTATTTGCAAAAAAATGCAGTTTAACCTAATGTTCTATTTTTGGCCACAGCGGCCATGTATTACAACCAATCAAAAATCCCCACAACAGTTCTATACACCTAATAATAATAAACAATAATACCAAGTTTGGTTCCATTTGGACTTAAAGTGTCTGAGGAGTTAACATTTTCAATTTAAGGAAATGCAGTTAAAATGCTCAATTTTGACGTTCCAAGGGCAATAACTCCTCAAAGGAAAGGTCCTACAACGTTGACCCTGTTACACATTTTGTAGATCTTGATGCGCTTAACAATATGCAATTTAAATTTCTCAAATATCTAGTATAGTTTTCAAGATATTGAGCTAAACAGGTGCAAAATTTGCAAAAATCCACAAAAAGGGCAATAACTCCTACATGGGTTGTTGCATTTTCTTCAAAATTTCAGAGCTGGTAGATCTTGAGGTGCTGATCACTTTTGTTCCCAATCAAAATTTTGAAATCTGTCACCGTTTCAGAGTTATTTATAAAAAAACTGCCATTTACCTCTATGTTCTATTTTTAGCCACAGCGGCCATGTTTTACGACCAATCTAAAATCCCCACATCAGTTCTATACACCTAATACTAATAAACAACTATACCAAGTTTGGTTCCATTTGGACTTAAAGTGTCAGAGGAGTTAACGTTTTCAATGTAATGAGGAAATGCTGTTAAAATGCTCAATTTTGACGTTCTAAGGGCAATAACTCCTAAAAGGAAAGGTCTACAACGTTGACCCTGTTACATATTTTGTAGATCTTGATGTGCTTAACAATATGCAATTTAAATTTCTCAAATATCTAGTATAGTTTTCAAGATATTGAGCTAAACAGGTGCAAAATTTGCAAAAAATCAACAAAAAGGGCAATAACTCCTACATGGGTTGTTGGATTTTCTTCAAAATTTCAGGGTAGGTAGATCTTGAGGTGCTGATCACTTTTACCCTATGCCAGAATTTTGATATCTGTAGCCGTTTTTGAGTTATTTGCAAAAAACTGCATTTTACCCCTATGTTCTATTTTTAGCCATGGCGGCCATGTTTTACGATGAATCAAAAATCCCCACATCAGTTCTAAGCACCGAATGCTAATGAACAACCATACCAAGTTTGGTTGCAATTGGACTTATGGTGTCAGAGGAGTTAACGTTTTAAAAAGTTTACGGACGACGGACGACGGACGCCAAGTGATGACAATAGCTCACATGACCCTTCGGGTCAGGTGAGCTAAAAAGGAGTGATGGGTAGGGACGGAAAATTTTTGCCTCCTGCATGGGGATTCTACGGGTCCTACTCTCACCGAGACCTGCAGCAGGGTTCTTTAACGTGCGAGGAACGTGACATTTTTCCCAACACGGTGCACCATTATGGTTTGCGGTCAGGTTGATAGAGAGCATCTTGAAGTAAAGGATTCTTATGATACTTGGCATGCAGCTAAGGAGGTCCGGAAAGCTATATCGAAGGTGGCTAATGGTACAAAGAAAACATTAGGGACAGTTTGGCATCCAGAGCTTGCTGATAAGGCAGCTGGTGTAAAAACCTATACATACTGGGCAATGAAACATTGTGAAGGATCTATTGAACGCTTTAAACATTCCTTGGACAATATATACAACATTATTGTGATATCCACCAGAACTGCCATTTGTCATCAAGATGTAAAACAACACCAAATTACACATGTTCAAGAACAATTATTCGTGACCCAGTTGCAGCTAATTTACTTACTAAAGCTATTAGAAGACTATACATGTATAAGCATCCAGAGAAGTACATCTATTGTAGAAACACACACTACATTGAAAGCTACCACAATACATTACTTCTATATCTTGACAAACGTTTTCACTATGGTACACCAACTTACGAGATGAGGGTTCGATTAGGTATATTGGATTGGAATGAACATGTTGATAGACAAGCCTCTTCTGAAAGGGTGTTTCGAAGAGCAAGATGTAAAAACAACAGAACACCAGAACTAGTTTTGAAACCAAAAACATATAATTTTGTTACCAATCTTTGGGATGTTTTTGTACAGTTTTTGGAACAGGGCATAAGGGGAGAAATTGCCAGTGATGATGAAATTTAATTTGATGTAATGTGTTAAAAATGCTATTTTCAATCAAGATCATAAAGATATGACTGTTTATTTTTATTGTTTTATTTTGTTTTAATAAAAAAGAGATGTGAAATATTTGAACATAAATTTATTAGATAACACTGAAAAAAGTTTTGCTTTTTAGCTCACCTGACCCGAAGGGTCAGGTGAGCTATTGTCATCACTTGGCGTCCGTCGTCCGTCCCTCGTCCGTCGTCCGTAAACTTTTTAAAACGTTAACTCCTCTGACACCATAAGTCCAATTGCAACCAAACTTGGTATGGTTGTTCATTAGCATTCGGTGCTTAGAACTGATGTGGGGATTTTTGATTCGTCGTAAAACATGGCCGCCATGGCTAAAAATAGAACATAGGGGTAAAATGCAGTTTTTTGCAAATAACTCAAAAACGGCTACAGATATCAAAATTCTGGCTAGGGTAAAAGTGATCAGCACCTCAAGATCTACCTCTCCTGAAATTTTGAAGAAAATCCAATGACGCATGTAGGAGTTATTGCCCTTTTGTGGATTTGTTGCAAATTTTGCACCTGTTTAGCTCAATATCTTGAAAACTATACTAGATATTTGAGAAATTTTAATTGCATATTGTTAAGCACATCAAGATCTACAAAATATGTAATAGGGTCAACGTTGTAGGACCTTTCCTTTTAGGAGTTATTGCCCTTAGAACGTCAAAATATAGCATTTTAACAGCATTTCCTCATTACATTGAAAACGTTAACTCCTCTGACACTTTAAGTCCAAATGGAACCAAACTTGGTATAGTTGTTTATTAGCATTAGGTGTATAGAACTGATGTGGGGATTTTTGATTGGTCGTAAAACATGGCCGCTGTGGCTAAAAATAGAACATAGGGTAAATGGCAGTTTTTTAGCTCACCTGACCCGAAGGGTCATGTGAGCTATTGTCATCACTTGGCGTCCGTCGTCCGTCCGTCGTCCGTCGTCCGTCCGTAAACTTTTTAAAATGTTAACTCCTCTGACACCATAAGTCCAATTGAAACCAAACTTGGTATGGTTGTTCATTAGCATTCGGTGCTTAGAACTGATGTGGGGATTTTTGATTCGTCGTAAAACATGGCCGCCGTGGCTAAAAATAGAACATAGGGGTAAAATGCAGTTTTTTGCAAATAACTCAAAAACGGCTACAGATATCAAAATTCTGGCAAAGGGTAAAAGTGATCAGCACCTCAAGATCTACCTACCCTGAAATTTTGAAGAAAATCCAACAACCCATGTAGGAGTTATTGCCCTTTCTGTTGATTTTTTTTGCAAATTTAGCACCTGTTGAGCTCAATATCTTGAAAACTATACAAGATATTTGAGAAATGTAAATTGTATATTGTTAAGCACATCAAGATCTACAAAATATGTAATAGGGTCAACGTTGTAGAACCTTTCCTTTTAGGAGTTATTGCCCTTAGAACGTCAAAATTGAGCATTTTAACAGCATTTCCTCATTACATTGAAAACGTTAACTCCTCTGACAGTTCAAGTCCAATTGGAACCAAACTTGGTATAGTTGTTTATTAGCATTAGGTGTATAGAACTAATGTGGGGATTTTTGATTGGTCGTAAAATATGGCCGCTGTGGCTAAAAATAGAACATAGGGGTAAATGGCAGTTTTTTGCAAATAACTCAAAAACGGTGACAGATTTTAAAATTTTGATTGGGAACAAAAGTGATCAGCACCTGAAGATCTACCAGCTCTGAAATTTTGAAGAAAATCCACCAACCCATGTAGGAGTTATTGCCCATTTTGTGGATTTTTGGAAAATTTTGCACCTGTTTAGCTCAATATGTTGACAACTTTACGAGATATTTGAGAAATTTAAATTGCATATTGTTAAGCACATCAAGATCTACAAAATATGTAATAGGGACAACGTTGAAGGACCTTTCCTTTGAGGAGTTATTGCCCTTAGAACGTCAAAATTGAGCATTTTAACAGCATTTCCTCATTATATTGAAAACGTTAACTCCTCTGATACTTTAAGTCCAAATTGAACCAAACTTGGTATAGTTGTTTATTAGCATTAGGTGTATAGAACTGATGTGGGGATTTTTGATTGGTCGTAAAACATGGCCGCTGTGGCTAAAAATAGAACATCGGGGTAAACTGCATTTTTTTGCTAATAACTCAAAAAGGGTGACAGATTTTTGAATTTTAATTGAGATTAAAGTGATCAGCACCTTAAGATCCACCATATTGTCAGATGACCCCCTTATTAAACTTATGACCCTTTCAATGTCAAATAGATTTTGCCTAATAGCCTTTACTCCAGACACATATGTCAGGTGAGCGATTCAGGCTCCTGGGAGCCTCTTGTTTGCAAATAACTCTAAAACCGTGACAGATTTTAAAATTTTGATTGAGAACAAAAGTGATCAGCACCTCAAGGTCCACCAGCTCTGAAATTTTGAAGAAAATCCAGCAACCCATGTAGGAGTTATTGCCCTTTTTGTGGATATTTTGCACCTGTTTAACTCAATATCTTGAAAACTATAATAGATATTTCAGAAATTTTAATTGCATATTGTTCAGCACATCAAGATCTACAAAATATGTAATAGGGTCAACGTTGAAGGACCTTTCCTTTTAGGAGTTATTGCCCTTAGAACGTCAAAATTTAGTATTGAAACAGCATTTCCTCATTACATTGAAAACGTTAACTCCTCTGACAATTAAAGTCCAAATGGAACCAAACTTGGTATAGTTGTTTATTAGCATTAGGTGTATAGAACTGATGTGGGGATTTTTGATTGGTCGTAAAACATGGCCGCTGTGTCTAAAAATAGAACATAGGGGTAAATGGCAAATTTTTGCAAATAACTCTTAAATGGTGACAGATTTCAAAATTTCAATTGGGAACAAAAGTGATCAGCACCTCAAGATCTACCAGCTCTGAAATTTTGAAGAAAATCCAACAACCCATGTAGGAGTTATTGCCCTTTTTGTGGATTTTTTGCAAATTTTGCACCTGTTTAGCTCAATATCTTGAAAACTATACAAGATATTTGAGAAATTTAAATTGCATATTGTTAGACACATTACGATCTACAAAATTTGTAACAGGGTCAACGTTGTAGGACCTTTTCTTTGAGGAGTTATTGCCCTTGGAACGTCAAAATTGAGCATTTTAACTGCATTTCCTTATATTGAAAATGTTAACTCCTCTGACACTTGAAGTCCAAATGGAACCAGACTTGGTATTATTGTTTATTATTATTAGGTGTATAGAACTGTTGTGGGGATTTTTGATTGGTTTTAAAACATGGCCGCTGTACCTAAAAATAGAACATTA
The DNA here is from genome assembly GCA_963971305.1 of Arcuatula senhousia. Lineage (NCBI taxonomy): Eukaryota > Metazoa > Mollusca > Bivalvia > Mytilida > Mytilidae > Arcuatula > Arcuatula senhousia. The sequence continues at coordinate 48,764,799 of OZ020314.1, forward strand.
GGTTAAACTGCATTTTTTTGCAAATAACTCAAAAAGGGTGACAGATTTTTAGATTTTGATTGAGAACAAAAGTGATCAGCACCTTTAGATCCAGCATATTGTCAGATGACCCCCTTATTAATCTTATGACCCTTTCAACGTTAAATAGATTTTGCCTTAAAACCTTAACTTCAGGCACATATGTCAGGTGAGCGATTCGGGCTCCTGGGAGCCTCTTGTTATAGATTTACTCTTTTACATACAGTCACGTACAATGCACTAATACATATAATTATAAAGTTTATGACATAGATCTGTATTTTTTTAAAATTAATGAAAAGAGGTTCAGGATTTCATGATTTATATGAGATAACAATTACATGGATAGTCAATGTACAAATATCATTTTACATATGATAGCACAAGTACCATGCCACCAATTATTGCTGTCAAATATATCATGCTCTTATCAGGTAACCACTAGCTTTTACTGCTTTCATCACAAGTGCTACACATTAGCAAAATTCCTTGTATTTCGGGGTTTAACCGGTTACTATATTTTGAACAGTTTGGCATCCCTTATTAAAATTCAACGAGTAGGATCATTTCCCCCGAATTTTAATAAAGACAACATATAAGGATAAAAAATCCCCAATTCCAGGCATTAAAGAATACATATTTACTTTTCCGCCACTTGTACCAATTTTTCTTATATTATGCTGTGGCACATCCAAGTTATAAGATTTTCGACCAAAGTGTCGAAAATGATAAGTACCAATTATCCTTAGCAATAATATATTTAGCAATTGTAACCTTATAGTATTGAAAATAAATCCACAAAATTTAAAAGCTGAATAAAAGATTATCAAATGATCCGCTTACTTACAAAGATATTAATAAAACTATTCATAGATGAAACAGTTGATCAACAGAAAAAAAAATATAAATTGTCAACACCCGTGAAGGTTAGCACTGCTGGTGGAGTTTAAATTCCCCGAGGTTAGCCCGCTCCGGCAACAACATTTTTGTGTTGGAGAACACATCAAAGCTTTAAATTATCCGTTTAAATTTCTAAATTGTGTAAACCCTAAGGTTCTTCCTACCCCAGACATAGGTTGATCATCTTAGTAATAATTTGGTTCTTCCAGTTTGGTATTTTTGGTTAAACTGTTCTATGCTCTTTATAATCATAAAGTGTTTGGCATTTTCAATATTTTTGGTAGAGCGCCTCTGATGAGTCTTGAGTAGACGAAACGTGCGTCAGGCGTGGCAAAATTCATTGTCTGGAACTTTGTTGTCATTTGTATAGCAAACCATGTAATGCACTTGCTTCATTTTCATTGGTAAAAACGTCATTAAATAGCTGCCTGGTTATCAGATAAAATAAATGAATAAATATTCAAGAAGCCGTACAAAATTCCATAAAATAATTTATTCAATAAAGTTGCATTTATTTTCGTGGTCTTTTGAAATAAAAACTGCCCCTTAAATATTATATTTATTTTAGTCAAATCAGTGTATTGTTTAAGGAATATGTTCAATAATAATACTTCAAATTAAATGTATATCAGATAAATGTCGGGTATCAAACTGTCTTTTATTCTTTTGTTTTTCTGTAACACTGGTTTTCTATTTTTTCTGAAAAATTCAAATAATACATGTATGAAAGTAAATTAAGGTTGTCCATTGTGGTTTTTCTAAATCAGGGGGTCCAATGTAAATGGTAAGTGCGCAGCATAATTTGGTAAGTGACTATAAAGATGGCGGAAAAACCTCGCTTCGATCGACAACGGTCAGTTTTCTCTTCGTGTTTACAAAAGTTATACACATCTTATGAATAAAACCATGTTGCCTTTCGGCAATTATGAGTTATGAGAAATAGTACATAACAAAAATTTAATGCTTGATTTGATTATTAAAAAGCTATTGAAGAAAAACCGGCCACTTGACAACAATTTTTTTGTCATGCCGAAAAAAAACAGGCTTTGTTTCAGGTACTCTGATCACAAACGTAAGGTTTTATGGTGTTTTGTGGTTCGTCAACAAGCATGGATATTCCCAAATATTTGTTTCTGTAAACGAAACATGTATTTGTTGACATATTTACAATTATTTTATTTTTTGGTAAGTGCAAGTCGGTGTACTAAACAAAATTGGTAATGAATATTATCACAGTGCAAACATCTTTATTCATTGCGTTAACGTTTTAATGAGATAGATGTTTTTTGATTCCCGATTCTTTTCTATTCTACTACATGAATCTGTTTAACAGGCTGAATCAAATAACTTTGATTTTTCCGACAAAGTACGTGAACATGTACATATTTTCCGGTTACGTTAATTTCACATTGCCAATTCGGTTACCTTGCTATGATGAGTATGGTCTTGTGTTAAATTAACACTCTAAGTTTTATTTTAAAAGGCATACTAATACAAATAAGTTTATGATCAATGTGAAAACCTATACGAATTAAATGTAACTAATTTTTCGAGCTTTTTGTATTTAAAAAGAGTTTGAAAGTATCACTTACGAAATATGTTTGAAGCAAAGAAGGTGCTCTTTTAATGATATAGTTCAGCTTTGACCACCGAAACCAAGGAAAATGGCATTAGCCCAGATGGCTGGTTTTCCAACCGATGCCAGTACATAAACATTTGGACTATAATGTCACAATACAATGGGAATCTCCCTAGTTCTGATAGAACTGCTAAATTTGTAGTCTGTTTAGAGACCCCTGACAGAAACTTACAAAATTTCATGTTAAGCTTTCCTTGTTCCCAATCTTTGTATATTTCATACAAATTCAATTGCTTTCTTTTTGGTGTTACGTTTGTAATCCCCCGTTCTCGCACCCATATAAACAAATGGGTTTTATAGTATGATCAAAAATGTGAAGGAGAACCTTAATTGATGGAGATACCACCTTCATGTCTCTATATAGTTTAAAACTGGCTTTTAATGGCTTTTCATATAACTTAGACTTAGCTTCTGTAAAACGGCAAGTTTTGTCGACACTATACCAAGATATTTATAGCTTTTTACACATTCAATCTTTTAAATGCCAATTAGAAATTCTTCATTTAATAATTTACCAGAGTTATTAAATACGACAACTTTGGTTTTGTTAATATTTATATCTAGACACCATGTTTTACAATACTTCCTGCAAAATATCGAGTTTATTTTGTAGACAGTCACATCTTTTAGAATCGGCCATCAAGACTAAGTCGTCTGCATACAACAAACAAGCGATTTTCCTGTTATCTAAAGTAACTGATTCTGACTGATCTAACAATTTTTGTGGTAAATCATTTATGAAAAATTTGAACAAGTTAGGGCTAGGTACGTCGCCCTGTCGTACACCAACCTTGGCAGTGAAAAAAATTGTCATTTTATTGCCCACTTTGATGCATAAAGTATCATTTAAGTACACATTTTTTAGTTTTCTATAAAAATAACCACTAACATTTCTTTCAAGAAGTTTGAACATAATTCCTACATGGATAACTCTATCAAATGCCTTGCAAAATCCACGAAGCATGCAAGCATATAATCTGTTATTCCCTTGTTTTTGATATTTATCAATTATACATTTCAACACAAATATGTGATCTGTGGTACCAGATTTTTTTAAAAAGCCAATTTGACTTTCATGTATTACTTTATTATCTAACAAAAATTTGTCAAAGCGATTACAAAGTATTATATTAAAGAGTTTCCCAATACTATTATTAATAGCTATACCTCTATAGTTTTCTGGCTTTAGTGGATTTTCACTTTTATAAATTGGACATATATAACTTTTGGACCATTGTTCCGGGTACTGACCTGACCTAAAGACAGCATTGAACAGCTTCAACAGACTTGGGTTAATATAGGATTGTGATGCGTGGAGCATTTCATTACTAATATTATCAAGGCCAGTACTCTTATTATTCTTAATAAGAAAGCAATCGGACACATCAAGATGAGAATACCCCCCCCCCCCCAAAAAAAAAAAAAAATCGATAACAAAAGAAATATTATGCAAAGTATTTAAAAGAAGTGCTTTCAAAAGTTTTTGCACTGTAATAATATACATTACCAATTTTTTTAGTACACTAACTTGCACTTACCAAACAATTAAATAATTGTAAATATGTCAACAAATACTGGTTTCTTTTACAGAAACAAATATTTGGGAATATCCATGCTTGTTGACGAACCACAAAACACCATAAAACCTAACGTTTGTGATCAGAGTACCTGAAACAAAGCCTGTTTTTTTCGGCATGACAAAAAAAATGCTGTCAAGTGGCCGGTTTTTCTTCAATAGCTTTTTGATAAGCAAATCAAGCATTAAATTTTTGTTATGTACTATTTCTCATAACTCATAATTGCCGAAAGGCAACATGGTTTTATTCATAAGATGTATATAACTTTTGTAAACACGAAGAGAAAACTGACCGTTGTCGATCGAAGCGAGGTTTTTCCGCCATCTTAATAGTCACTTACCAAATTATGCTGCGCACTTACCAATTACATTGGACCCCCTGTAAATTGCCGTTTAATTGTGGGTTGTCTCGCGTACACTTATTCCACATCTCATTATTTTCTATATTCTATGATCTTTTCATTTTGACAGTGGTTTCTCCCCTCAGAATCATGTTCTGAATAACGATATTGACTTAATTAAGATTATACTATAATTTTCGAATTTTGAGAATCATTTTCCTAGAAAAAAGATAAAATATGGAATACCTACCGACAAAAATAAAAAAATTGCAGTGGTCCTGACTTGGTTCAGGCATTTCAAAAGAGACGATGAGTTAAAATATGGTTTATGCTGCACCGAACCTCTCCATATTCCATTGCAATCTTAGGGTCCGGTTGTAACATAAAACACAACACGGTTATGAAGACATAATAGGGATATTGAGATGTTCTTAAAGAAAATAACTATCCTTAAAACCTTATACCGTCGAGCAGATTTATTTCTTTTGGTCAAATGATACCCCAGTATGCAATGAGATCTTTTATAATGCTTTGTATGGCATCACTTAATCATGTGTAAGGTATATGCAGGAGCGTTCGACATGTTTGACTGTGTCTTTAAAACCTTCAAATCGATCTTTAAACTAAATATTTCAACATGAGTCTGGTAAGTTTCTAACTGTCCCTGAGGAAAAGACAAAACAAACCAGACATGTAAAAAATAGATAAAGATAGCAATAGCTCAGACTTTGTACAGACATTTTAAGAAACAAACAAAAACAGCTAGTTAAACCAAGTTTAAGGGCACCAAACCTCGTTTCGATTGTGATCTTATGTAATCACAACAGAGTTGTGAGACACAATAATTACTGCATGAAAGATTTACTTACATATTCAACGAAATTAAAGAAGCTGCTGTTTGCTTTTCAATGTTATTAAACTTAGCCATAATAGACGTTATTGTTTGGATCCTAAACTGTTGTTTCCGTGATCGGCTGTTAGACCAATGTAATAGGGAAAGACGTCTCTTATGTCTTCCTAAAAAGTTTTCTTTCGATTGCAGCTTCAAAACCAGATAAAATGATTCGTGATTGTTTGAATTAGTTTTTGACCTTACACGTTTGACGCTTCATAGCCACAATTGTGTTAATAATAATTGTATGTTTACCTTTCTTTAAACTTTCCATTTCAAACTTTTTTTCTGAAACAAAGATACGTAGATATTTTTAAACTTATAAGGGACCCTATTACCATTTTGTCCGAGATATCGACCAAATAAAAAGTGTAAAATTTATTTTTAAAAAAAACACCCGTGCGGGATCCGGGTGGCGAATAGGCCTGCAGCAGCGCTGAGCTTGTCGGTAAACTAAACAGCGCTCAGAAACCTGACATTGGGTCAGGCCGCATTGCCTACTCATCACTCCTTTTTCAGTGGCAGTCAAAACTCTCCTACCCGATTGGCCTTGTGTCCTCATTTCCTCCACTTCATCATCATGTCATGTTCATTGTATCACCACTTTCATGTTCATCTCCCGGATATAGCCCGAATAGTGCTGCTCGGGATTAAAGCAATAACTAACTAACTAATTTAAAAAACACACACATTTTTTCCCCAAAATAATGCATAGTATAAAATATCATTCTAAAATGAATGCATTGCATCCTTCATCTTTAAACTAATTTGATTCCAATAAAATTTATTTGTGGTCAAAATTTGCAAAATTTTAGTACCTCTAGCAAATTCTACTTATAATTAAGGTAAATTAGAATTACTCAATGTGGAATTTCATTACAAAGAAAGAACTGAATTATGGAACAGAAATATGGAACAGAAAGATCATCTTAGTAAGTTGTTCAGCTGTAGAATTATTTATATTATGGTGTTAAAATCAAATAAGATAATGTAAACTGTCATGTTCTTTATCATGCTCTTAGTCTCTAATTAACGATCATGTCTCTATCGTTCTTCCTTTCCGTTTAAATTACCTTTCCGTATTTTAAAAACTGCTCTCAAATGATGGCGTGTTTGATTTGTGAAAGCATGCATTTTTAGTCGTAATTGGTTGAAAAATAAAGGATGTTGTGCATTTTTCAAAGTATGATATTTTATTTGAAAAGAATGTGCGTTCCTTTATTTAAATTAATACTTTTCATTTGGTCGATATATAGGTCAAAATAGTGTTATGAAGGAGGTAAAGCTTTGCTATTTCATAATATAGATTCAACATTACCGAGGTTCGTGGTTCGATCCTCGTCAGGGGTGAAAATGTCATGAACCAATTTTCCGACTCTCTCTTGACACCTTTTGCGAGGATGGTCTCGAGGATCGATGCTAGTCCTTCGGAAGGGACGAAAAAAGGTCCCATGTATGTGGAGAGCAATACCCCATGCACGTTAAAGAACTCTTTGTGGAGTTCGATAAGAGTAGGCTCAATGGGGCCGCTACAAAGGCCACACTCGCAAACTGCTAGCTGGAGAGGGATTGATATAAGCATCAAGCTTGTTTCCCAATCCAGGATAAACAAATATGTTTAAACTAAACTAACTCATTTATATAAAACACTAACCTATCTGTGATGTATGTTAGCTTTTTGTTACAATAAAGTTTTGCCCTCAAAAAGACCAAATTAGCAATCACAAGAAACAATGAAACTACATTAAACACATGCAATTGATTTTTTTACAGCGGTTACTTTATTTTCTCCAAAGATTGAAAAATTGAATGCTTACCGCATTAAAAGTAATTATATAATGTTTCACAACGAAATAATATGCGTTTCCAGAATAGTGTTTACTTACCTGAGGTTTTATGTCGTTTCCTGGCGAAAGTTAGGATTTTATGTCTCCAGAAAAGAACGAAGGTGTAGAGAAGTGCTGCAATAACTGCTCCACCGCAGACAATACCTGCACTGAAAGCAAACAGGGTTAAAGAGAAGTGCTGCAATAACTGACAAAGACAATACCAACACTAAATGAAAACAGAGTTATAGAGAAGTGCTGCAATAACTGACACAGACAATACCAACACTAAATGAAAACAGAGTTATAGAGAAGTGCTACAATAACTGACACAGACAATACCAACACTAAATGAAAACAGAGTTATAGAGAAGTGCTGCAATAACTGACAAAGACAATACCAACACTAAATGAAAACAGAGTTATAGAGAAGTGCTGCAATAACTGACACAGACAATACCAACACTAAATGAAAACAGAGTTATAGAGAAGTGCTGCAATAACTGACACAGACAATACCAACACTAAATGAAAACAGAGTTATAGAGAAGTGCTGCAATAACTGACACAGACAATACCAACACTAAATGAAAACAGAGTTATAGAGAAGTGCTGCAATAACTGACACAGACAATACCAACACTAAATGAAAACAGAGTTATAGAGAAGTGCTGCAATAACTGACACAGACAATACCAACACTAAATGAAAACAGAGTTATAGAGAAGTGCTACAATAACTGACACAGACAATACCAACACTAAATGAAAACAGAGTTATAGAGAAGTGCTGCAATAACTGACACAGACAATACCAACACTAAATGAAAACAGAGTTATAGAGAAGTGCTGCAATAACTGACACAGACAATACCAACACTAAATGAAAACAGAGTTATAGAGAAGTGCTACAATAACTGACACAGACAATACCAACACTAAATGAACACAGAGTTATAGAGAAGTGCTGCAATAACTGACAAAGACAATACCAACACTAAATGAAAACAGAGTTATAGAGAAGTGCTGCAATAACTGACACAGACAATACCAACACTAAATGAAAACAGAGTTATAGAGAAGTGCTGCAATAACTGACACAGACAATACCAACACTAAATGAAAACAGAGTTATAGAGAAGTGCTGCAATAACTGACACAGACAATACCAACACTAAATGAAAACAGAGTTATAGAGAAGTGCTGCAATAACTGACACAGACAATACCAACACTAAATGAAAACAGAGTTATAGAGAAGTGCTGCAATAACTGACACAGACAATACCAACACTAAATGAAAACAGAGTTATAGAGAAGTGCTGCAATAACTGACACAGACAATACCAACACTAAATGAAAACAGAGTTATAGAGAAGTGCTGCAATAACTGACAAAGACAATACCAACACTAAATGAAAACAGAGTTATAGAGAAGTGCTGCAATAACTGACACAGACAATACCAACACTAAATGAAAACAGAGTTATAGAGAAGTGCTGCAATAACTGACAAAGACAATACCAACACTAAATGAAAACAGAGTTATAGAGAAGTGCTGCAATAACTGACACAGACAATACCAACACTAAATGAAAACAGAGTTATAGAGAAGTGCTACAATAACTGACAAAGACAATACCAACACTAAATGAAAACAGAGTTATAGAGAAGTGCTGCAATAACTGACAAAGACAATACCAACACTAAATGAAAACAGAGTTATAGAGAAGTGCTGCAATAACTGACACAGACAATACCAACACTAAATGAAAACAGAGTTATAGAGAAGTGCTGCAATAACTGACACAGACAATACCAACACTGAAAGAAAACAGAGTTATAGAGAAGTGCTGCAATAACTGACACAGACAATACCATTACTAAATGAATACAGAGTTATAGAGAAGTGCTGCAATAACTGACACAGACAATACCAACATTGAAAGATGACACAACCTTCATATATAAAGGTAAGTTGCAAAAATGCCACAATGAAACTTAAAACTACAAACAGCCTATAAATATCTCTGCCCTCTGCTTTGTAATTGGCCCTCAACTATGAGATGTATGACAATAAGCTACAATACTTTTTTTTGCATTCTTTATTCCTAATATGTCAAAGAAACTCAATTATTGGAGCACGGAGACGCTGACAGGGATCCATGTGAATCAGATATCCGATTTCTAGGAGTAAACGAGACATTTACATATAAACAATATAGTTTAAAACCATATTTAATAGGTAAAATAAGAATCAATGAAAAGGTACTAAATAGAATATGCCAAAATAATTGGATATAGTCATTCGTTAGGAGCTTGAATGAGCGAATAAAACATATAACATTAGGATACTTACATTGTTGTTCCGGTAATCAGCTGTACATCTTTTTTATTCGATTTTATAGTGGTTGATTCTGAAAAGGAAACATAATTTTTTGATTGAGTAAGAGATGTTGGGTTCACTGACACCAAAACTGCTATAAAATACGTCTGTTTTTCCTTTTTGTCGCAATGTGAGGAGATGATAAAATCAAAATTGAATGATTTAATTGCAACTTTATCATATGTGCATCTAACTTTGTCGGTAATGCACCAAGGCAAATGAAAGATTGTTCAATTTGAGTTCCTATTTCATGCTGTACTGTATTTTGTTTTTGTATAATTTATTGTTTATTGATAATGTCGAGGATCAGTCTTTTATTTCCCGAACTAGTGTTTTAATGGTTTTATGCATGTTATTGAATGATTAACTAATCAATTTATTCAGAAACTGGCTGTGAAAAAAAATGCAATCTGACAACTCGATGAGGAAAAATTTCTACAGAAGCGTTCTAACAAAAAAGAAATATTGAAAATGCGAAACACTTTATGACTAAGAAGAGCACAGAAAAATAAAACCATTATGAATAAATTTGAACCCAAATAATGACCAAGATCAATCTGTGTATAAGGTAGGAGTTCTAATTATTCTTATTATGCATGTAATTGCAAAGAGTAGTCCGGTGTCTCCTTTTGGCATTACTTACAAAAAGGGACATCCCAAATTGTAAGTGATAAGATTTGTCAGAAACCTGTCCAAGTTTGGTGGTTCCACCATGAAAACTGACCGCCCTTCATGGCCCAGGTGCGTCGATAAAGGCGTGAAACACCAACACACACACACCTTGTGGCATTCCAAAATCCGTCAGAGTTTTCTACACATCGACTTGCTGTATATTTTAAGACGCTATCAACATATGTCTCCCATGAACCCAGTCAAGTAAAAATGTGGACACATCTATAAATTTGTGTTACCTGTTACGTTGAAACAGTGTGCCAATGAAACCAAGGCCAAAGTAACTATACATCTAAACAAATCCATCAGAATGTTAGTCTTGACCGTTTTAATACCATGTCTTCATTCTTGTAAAATAGATAGATTCTAAAATTATATTAGTCATTTATAGTCACGAAAGGTGAGTCCAATAACTACACGTAACAGGAACATGTAATATATAACCATGTACCCAGTCACCCTAAAAAAAAGGTCAACATCACATTTGAACAACGACAAAGCACAACCTTTAAAATATGTTCATCAGTTTTATTGGGGTCGACATAATATTTCTATGTCCACAACTGCAAAAAGCAGTAAATTTCCAAAACCATAACATCCTAACATACCCATTACCTACAAGGTTTCATCAAATCCTAATTCTACAAGAGAAACGGTGAGTGAGGAAAGCAAACTGTTTCTAAATCCCCTAGTATCCATGACATGATAAAAATATATTGAAATTATGAAGATTTTCACCTAGTTTAGTTCCTGCATGATCAACAAAAATTTTAAAAAAAAATTAACATGTACTATTATTTAAAAAAATATTTTTTTTATTATGTGTTTTACATTGTAACTTACCTAAGAATAAACAAGTAATTTAAAACGATGTTGTACATAATGAACTAGTAGTGAGATTTAATCCTTTTGTTTATAACAAAGCACTTAGAGATCTTTTTATGTTAACCTGTCAATATATAAATTTATTGTATTGTCAAACCATATAAAACTAATTTCTTTCTTGTTTTTGTTTTTACACATAGATATAACATGAAACATGGTGTTTCATAAGGACCTCAATATTACATATTTAATGGCCAAACAACATGAGTTCAGAACATGGAAACAAGCTTTTTTCTGTACTAGTACTTTCGTGTACATTTCTCAAAATCCGTTTAAGTTTTATAATATTGTTCACAATTTCGTTTGCAAGTTATAGCTAAACTTACGCATCACAAAAACTATATACCTACATTGTAGTGGGATCATCATTGCATCGCCTGCGCTGCAAACTGTGTATTTTCACCGAACTGAAATTTAAAAGTTAAAATTTTGTAACCACACCACTGTCACCGAGTATCGAACCCGGGTCGCCCTGGATAAAAGCCGGCTTGTTACCTAATGAGCTAGAGATTTAAACCCTTACCCGAGTCGATATTTTGCGGTTTTATTACCTACTAGAACGCAGATATTTAAACTGTCCCGTTTCAATGGCAATAAATGCATTAATTAGTTAGATAGTTAGTGTGTTTGTTTGTTAGTTACTGCTTTTCTCTCAAGCGAAATCGGCTATAACAGGATGATGAACACGAAAGAGATAATTCATGGGAGGAGAGTTTGAACTGCCACTAGAAAAAGTAAGGAAAGGTAGAGATGGACAATTAATTCCTGTATAGGGATCCTATGGATCCTTCACTTATTGAACCCTGCAGCAGGTTCAAATATCTTTGAATCTTCGTTAATTTCTACGCAACTGCCCGCCCCGGTTGCATTGCAGTCATTCCTTTCAAAGCGATATATGAATTTAAATGACATTCGAGGTCAATTATTAAATAGTAGAAAATAAAGAGATGTGGAATAAGTGTACGCGACACAGCCCACAATTAAACGGCAATTTAGAAAAACCACAATGGACAACCGCCAGCAGCCTTCAACGAGGTCATTTGGCACTGCTCGCGGTTATGCAATTGGCCCATGGTCTAAATAAGATGCATATAAGTGTCGCCATACTGTGTGGGTATTTTTGCTTTCAATAGGCATTAAGTAGAATTTTAAAATTGAAAAAATAGAGACCGACCCTATACAAACCACTGTATTTTGCCATAAGCCTGTGCGTTGGGAAACCGTTGTCCGCGTTGACACCGTTTCCCGTACGCTTTCAAAGACCAGCGTGAAAATGTCTCGGCGAACTTAATCCGATTTACATGTTTAAAATAATTTAAGTTTTATTAAAAAACAATCTTTTAACGCTGCCAGTTTATTGTATTAATGCAGCTGTTCATAAACTGCCAAAGAGATCAGACAATAGGCATATTTTTATGAAGGAAATGTAGGAATAGCTGAATCACTTAAATGCATATTTATTAAAATCGTCTATAAGAACTTTTTTGGACAAAAAAAACTGTTAAATCACATAATTATAGTCGAGTACTTTAAACTGATATGTAGGTGTTTAATTTTAAGATTATAACAAAACAGAAATGATTGGAACTAATGACATTTGAACACACAGTGTATACGTTCTGAATTTGTACTTTGATGATAATGTTTAAATATAAGATCATTTGATAAATTGGCTAACCATGAGATTTTTAAAGTCTATAATTAAAGTTATAAAACGACGAAAAGATTTTGAAATTATGTTAACTGCTGACACTTTTATTGAATTTTTATTTCTTTACACTGCGTGTTATTTGGACTGATTTGAAATGCCAATATATCAATTAATCAATCATAAGACTTTGGTTTCTAACCAATAAAGGTAATAACATAACTACCGAACTTGAATGTCCCAATTTGTGAGGGAATCTTTCAGATTAATACTCTTTAAGAAATAAATTTTAGACATTCAATCATTTGTTCAGGTTTTACTTAAAGATAAAGCGAGCTTATAAGTCAACATTAACATGTTGACAATGGTGGAATTTTTAACTTTTTTTAGAGAAAAGGATACAAATATGTATAATGCACAATTGTTATTAGATTTATCAGTATTTGCTTAACCGTGGTAAGTATCTTTTATGATCGGACGCAATGTAAGAGCACATTAAAATGGTTGATTATATTACTTGCAAAGGTTATTGCCAGAAAGCAATTTAAGATAGGATTCTATGAAATAAATCTAAAAGCAGACCCAGGATTCATCTTATGTTAATTTTTATGAGTATTCAACTTGATTTTTAATTTTGATTCGTAGATACGACTTTTATAACCCCACTCGTACATCACAACAAAAAATTACATCAATGTTCAAGACAACAAATCAAGTGCTACTTTCGTAACTTTCTTAGCTACAACTGAAGGCGGTAATTTCAATTTTTAACAGCTTTATTATGAGGAGTTGTATCGTACTTCTCCTTTCCAGATCAGTTACATATCTACTTCCTGTTTTCTGAGTCGATTTATAATGTTTTACGTATAAAATATTGAACAATTTTCGTAACAGATTTCCCGGTTTCTAGTGAAGGGATTGCTATCAAATTTGGCACACAGCTTTTGAATGACGAGTTGTCACATGCGTCCTCCTTTCAGATCAGCCGGACATCTTCTTTCTGTTTAAGAAATGGTCTAGTGGGTGTATCCTTAGCACGCTTGTAATTTTACTTATGAAAAAAAAAATGAAGATAAAATACCAAAACAATAAACTTTGCGTCCTTTCGGCCGTTCGTCCCTAATGTTGCGAAATGGGGCATTACGTCTTTTGGACATATTCTTAAGTAATTTATACATGTTTCTTCAAACGAAACACAAAAAATGTATTTCGTTTTGAAGTTTATATACAACTTTTTGACTTAGCTTTACGACTCTATCAGCGTAGTAAAGTACATTCCATTATCTCTGTTTAAAAAGCTCTCGACAACTGTCATTCAAGATGTCCTAATAGATGAACATCTTGTATCAATACAGTTTAGCTGAACAAAGGCGTTGAACTGGCGTTTAACAAGCACATATCTCGCTTTCACGCTTTCATACCTTGGTGGCGGAGTGGTTTAGGCACTGGACTAATATCAAGAGGTCGTCATCGCTGTTGGTCCATCCTTACAAGTGACATAGGTTCAAACCATCAAACCAAGGTCGTTGGTATCGCCCTTTTCAAGCTTAAAATATCGGACTTTTCTCTATTACAAACATAGCGACCATATATATATATATTTCTATATATGTCTTGTCTAAGTTTTCGACCGCTACCCACCTCTTTCCTTTTCCTATGGTTTTCAAAATTTACTGTACATTTGTATCCCATCCCACCCCCATATTTCATTTTCATCATGATTGCATGATCAATTTATCATCCTTTCCATGTTCATTACCTTAAAATAGCCCATTTAGCGCTACAAGGGCGTAAACAGCCACTCACTCACATCATTCATGTCGACGATAGCTATTATCACGACTATGTAAAAGCTGGCATTTAGCTTATGTTTTCTGTTGACGTGTGTATGTATATGTACTATTCGACGTTATTTAAATCGTACCTTTACTTGTACATTTTGAATGATAAAGCGCTGGTTAAAGACATAAACATATCAATTTCGCAATTGTTTTACTTTAAATAGAAAGCACATATATCAAAAACATACCTTCTAAAACTTTCATTCTTTGATAACTTTCGATTTTTCAACTTTGTACACCACATTGCCACACGAAAAACTTAAGTGCCGTCTGAAAAAAAAACTTATTGAAAAGGCCTTTTTGAATTCAAGGAACTTTGTTTTAAGCTATAATTCTACTTTTTTCCAAAACATCTTATAAAAGATTAGATTTGTTACACTTTGGACCAAGTTTGCAGTATGCTTGATTTCCTTATTGACAACATATGTGTCACATTTAGAGGAGAGATCTTTCAACAACAAGTCGGCATTCCAATGGGCACAAACTGTGCTCCTCTCCTCGCCGACTTTGTTTTATACTCTTACGAGACTGAATTTCTTCAGGAACTCGTAAAGAACAAGAAGATGAAAGAGGCAAGGTCATTTAATCTCACTTTCAGAAAATTGATGACGTTCTCTCTGTCAAAAACTCGTCGTTTGGCAGATGGATTCCTTCAATATACCATTAAAGAAACCACAGAATACACTTGCTTTACACCATCCTTGGATCTACATCTCTAATTTTACCCGGGTGGTCATCTCAGTATAAAAATTGTACGATAAAAGAGACGATTTTAATTTCAAAATTATTTAATTTTCCTAACATGGAAAGTAACATACCAACGTCATCTGCATACGGTGTCTATATTTCACAACTAATTCGATATACCAGGGCTTGTACACATTTTTCAGATTTTTTGATCCGACACCGCTTTCTCCGAAACCGACTATAAGACCAAGGTTTTAAGAAAATACGTTTCATACGATCTCTAAAAAAATCTGTTTTCGTTATCAGCCACTGGTAAAAAAAATCAATATCATGTTAGACGAAATGGTTAGTTCTTGCTTTTATTAGTGTTTGGCTAGATAATGTACTGAGATGATCACCTTAGCATCCCTGATATGTCATCACAAACCTGTTGTGTTATGTGTAACTACTGGACCCAAAGATCACAATGGAAGAGGGGTGTTTGGCGTGCCTTAAAACCTGGTTTAACCTGGTTTCTTTTGAAATGCCTTTACCAAGTCAGGACCATTGCGGTCTTCATTTTTTTCCTTGTTTTGTTTCGTATTATGGACATTTGAGATTGATTCTCCAAGTTCGGTAAGTTTGTTATTACCTTTATTTACCGACACAAAAACTTAAATTTCTGCAGCTTTAATTAAAATATATTATTTTAACTCTTCGTGTTGATTAAGTATTGTCCAGCATAAATATTTACTTTTCGTTAACCGTTATTCTTATGACCTGTACTGGGTGTAGGTAAACTGAGAAACGAAATGAAACCAAACGAGACGAAAAGAAAAACGAAATCGGTAAATTAAGAAAACGATTGGTATACGGTAAAATCTTTTCAGTTTTCTATATGTACCGGTTTTGCTCGATTAAGTTTTCCTTCTTTGCAGGTTTTGGTTGCTTGCTCTATTAATTTCGTTTCCTTTTTTACCGATTTCGTTTTCTTGCCGTTACGTTTGGTTTCTTATTGTTGCACAGTTACCAGTACCTGCAAGTGTTTACATTTTAAAATTAAAAATGTTAAAAAATTATTAGTTTGTCCTCTTTTTTGACACTATGTTTTTTTTCTGTAGATTTCTTCGAAAAGAATACTTTCTGATAGGTTTTCAGAAAACTTAACAGTTTCTTAAAAGGTTTTACACTGTATCCTTTACATTGTGTGAATTTCATTATTTTCTAAAAATTGCGAAAATGATAGGTTGTATGTCTTTTAGCTGGATATGCAATACTAGATACTAGTATTAAGGGATTTTAGCAAAGAAAATGACAATAGATTCAAATGGTGTACATTTTTTATTAGAATGTTGTCTACCATTTTCTCTTTCTTTGTTAAACATGATTTTTAAAAAGAAAAGGACAACTGGATAAAATGGTTGATGACAGCTTATTATTAGACTGTTGTTTAACGTTTTATGTCGGTGTCATTTTCACCCGTGCGGTTTCCGGGTGGCGAATAGGCCCGCAGCAGCGCTAAGCTTGTCGGTAAAAGTCCAATAAAGAGCGCTCAGACACCTGACATCGGGTTAGGCCCATAAAGCGACTGGGATGTGTGCCCCAGGTGGTTGAATGGGGTAGCCTTGACATCGAGAGATGCGGGGTCGTCAGGCGATAATGTGGAAACCTGATCGCAAACCATAGTGCCGTGTTGGGAAAAATGTTACGTTCCTCGCACGTTAAAGAACCCTGATGCAGGTCTCGGCAAGAGTAGGATCCCCATGCAGGAGGCTAAATTTCCCGTCCCTACCCGTCACTTCTTTTTCCAGTGGCAGTCAAAACTCTCCTACCCGATTGGTCTTGTGTCCCCATTCCCCCACTTCATCATCATTTCATGTTCATTGTATCACCACTGTCATGTTCATCTCCCGGATATAGCCGAAAGCGTGCTGCTTGGGAGTAAAGCAATAACTAACTAACAGTGTCATTTTCATTGTTAACAATTAAACAACGAAAATTTAATAAACTATTTAAATGCGTTAACTAAAGCCTATGCTAAACATAAATGTGCTGTCAATAGTAATTACGTAATATCACGTTTCTTAATAAGTATTATCTTGCCAAACCAATATATCAATTAAAAGACTTATGGCAGAAACGCACGTCATAATGTTATTTAAATCAACCAGCCAATATTGAGGGATTTTAACAATACAATCCTACTTTTACTAAATGCAGTCAATTTGTGCAGTAGTAGCAACAAAAGGTTAAATAAGCCTATCTGATGGAATTACGAACAAAATATTAAGGATACGTATTTATATATTCTTTTTGTTTATTATGAATAGATATAATGTAGATGCAAGTACCTTATGGTCAGACGTACATTCAGCACAAAATCGTACATTTTTAAGGATAAGTCATGTCACACAAATAAAGGAAATAAAAACCTGATGTAAATTTTCTAAACAAAACTTTAGATGGTGTTCTCTAAGTATCATAATTAAGTATCAGAATCTAGTTATCATAATCTAGTTCTACTTCTGTTGAGACGTTCTTTACGGAGATTAATTCCTTTTTAAACAAAACTTTTAAAAACTGTTTTGGCGTTCCGTAGATATGACAAAAAGTTAATTAGGAAATATAGCGGACTATTAGGGAAAATATCTTTAGATAGTGTTTATGTACACCATACAGAGTCAGTTTTATTTGACACTGATTCATTGAAAGGAAAAACGGACCATCTTTTTCAGTCACCTTGCAAACTTAAAGCCTAAATTTCAATTTAAATGACTTGTTAATTGTGTGAAAGTTAATTTCATTCCATTAATGAAATAATTACAAGATACACACTTAGAAAGATATTAAGCTTTTTCTGAAAATATATCTTTTCAGGGAAGATAACATTGATCTCTCATAAAGATCATCAGCATGGGCTTGAACTTATTCGATCATCGAGAGATTAAAAATATAAACAAAAAGCAAATGATTAAAATCGGATTGTAAAAAGCTGTTTATTTACTCAGTTGGAACATTGTAACTGTAAAGGATCGCTCGCACAAGTTAAATCTGAGTGCGTTCCCTCACAAGTCATCATATTTTTGTAGTTCATGAGACCTAATTGATTATCGTATTTATTACATAGATTAAAAAAACGATATTTGATCGTTTTATTACCAAATTTATTAATATTGTATGAATTAAAACATCAGCAGTCACGCCGACAACGCAATACAATTCACGACATCATAGTTGAATGTTTGGCGGAAAATGACGCATGAGTGTAAATATTTTAGTTATTTCCCACTGTGAATTTACCAGATTTTATTTCACACGGAAAATTCGATATTTCATATGCATATATGTAATAAGTTAAAATCACTTCAAATGGCTTATAGCTCAGAAACTATAACAGGTAAAACATCTGAGTGCCGTTTCATTAAGTGATCGCTAATTAACGTGCTCATTATCCCATTCAAATTAAATGGGCCTACGTGCACGTAAGGCTAATGATTGCTTTATGAAACGGCACCCTGATGTATCCTATGTTCATTAGAATCAAAGTTAAACAAAAGTCTCCAAAGGAAGAAAGTTGTCAGATGACCTGTTTTAGGGGGTCCATTCATTTTTTAAATGTTTTTGTCTCATAGAATCAACAATATTAAAAATAGAGAAAAGATGTTGTATGTCCAAATGTTCATTTCATTAAAATCTATAAAAGCAAAGCTAGTCTTTCATTCAAGTTCGGTAGTTTTGTTATTACCTTTATTGGTTATGCCCCTTAAAAGGTTGAGGCTACTATTACCAATGTTCGTGGTTCGATCCTCGTCAGGGGTGAAAATTTCATGAATCGATTTTCCGACTCTCTTGACACCATTTGCGAGGATGGTCTCAAGAAACGATGCTTGTCCTTCGGAAGAGACGAAAAAAGGTTGTCCTGTGTATGGGGAGAGCAATACCCTGTGCACGTTAAAGACCCCTTTGTAGAGTTCGATAAGATGTTTAAGTTAATAGGTTGAAAATCGCGTGCTTGTAGAATGAATTCAAACTTATTGCAGATAGAGAATAGCTGTTTCTTGCTATAATACTCAGCTCAATGTGTTCTACAAAAGTTGTTATTAACCAGAAAATGTCAGGTGCATTTTGTTAGGGCTTTTGCCCTTAAATGATTGCAGATCATGTTTGCAAACTACTGTGGGAATAGAAAGGCAGTTGCTTGCTGAAATGTTCTGTGCATTTAATTTGACAAAGGCGTCCATTAAACTGAAGTTGGCTTTTTTCCTTGAAATGTCTGAAACTGTTTTTGTTGAATATTTATTAATATTTAAAAAAGAAAGAATTGCTTTCTAAAATGTTCATTTTACACAATTTCACTGAGCCGGTTTGCCTAATAATAGAGACCCGTGTGGGCCAGTTCAAACAACTGCTAGTCTGTGGTTAAAATTAAAAAAATGTAAGGTTTTATACAAAAATTCAAATTTATTTTTGGTTAAATCAACATGTAGCTTTTACATTGCAGTTTCCTAATCAAAGAAAGGTAACTCATGTTTCTTCTTCTTACTTGTATCATAGATTAGCAACTTGTGAAAACTTGTAACAATGTTTTTCCAACTTGCTTTACAGTAATATTTAGGCATTTGGCAGAGTGTGGCATGATATTATAAAAGTGTTGTTAAGAAGCTGAACGTAAGTGTATCTTAATGTTTAATTTTTATTCCAGGTTAAGAACAAACAGAATACAGCACTTGTGAAATGATTGGGTTGAATGAGAGAGAACAGACAACCATGTGGAAAATGCAGGTTAATATATGATTTGTTTATTATTATCATGATTAGAAAAATATTTACTAGTAGCTGTAGTTACTGATGCTCCAAGGATCAGAATAAACATTAAACGCAGGTTGCTTGAAATGCCACAAATCGACTGAGTGCAATATAAGGGAAGCAACTCTGATTTTGAATTATTTTTAGCGTTGGCATTTTGAAGAGTGCAAAGTACCAAATATTTTCCCATTGAAAACAATGCTTTCTTGTCGAAATTCATAATTTTCTGTATGTCTCAAAATTAAAATTTTGGGTTTTAATTTCTATTCAGAAGAAAGTAAAATATATATTGACATTTTTACCGGGTACGAAACTATATGGTCCCGTGGCTTTTACGGGACAAACTTTTTTTACGGGACAAACTTTTATGTTTCAGTATGTACCTGAAAATTCACGCTTTTTTCTTTAGAAATTGCGGAAAAATAAAATGCGTTTTAACAATAATATTAACATGATTAAATCACGTTTCTTATGTGGAATAAAGACGTAACTCACTGTGCAATATTTCTACCAAAAATCATTTTTCATTTATAACCACACGTAAAAAGCCATGTATTTACTCCTGTATTGTATCTTCCCTTCACAGGCGATGACTTCACACACGTACCTATTTGGTACCTTGCTACCTATACTGTGCGCATGCGCAATCAGAATCTATCAACTCGTGGCCAAAAATTGCGCAGACATATTTGGACCAGGAATAAGTAAACTCCATACCATTTCGATTTGAAATAAATTCTACAGATTTTTTTCCAGAGGCCACCCCCACCCCAAATCAAAGTACTGAAAGTACTGGTAGCCGGGGTAATCTACAAATTTAAATTG
Organism: Arcuatula senhousia; assembly: GCA_963971305.1. NCBI lineage: Eukaryota > Metazoa > Mollusca > Bivalvia > Mytilida > Mytilidae > Arcuatula > Arcuatula senhousia. The sequence goes on from OZ020314.1 coordinate 48,785,718, forward strand.
TGTATGTGTTGCAAAAAATAAAAATAAAAAGCTACTTTTTGTGTAAAAGGGATTGTCACAAGGATTCCAATGAAAAAAGATTTTGAAAATCGATCTAAATTTAAAGTTGATTTTATGGGCTTGGTCTTTTCTTTGGTCGCCTGTAGCAATCATAAAGGTGAAATATATACAAAAAACACTGACATACTAGTATTATATAATGAGGAATTCAATAAATAAATAATTGTGTAAATTGAATGAGTAATAAAAATTCTACAGCCGTTTTGTCAATACACCCATTTTAGCCCCTTTTGGCCAAAAACCCCAAATACAACACCGTTCTTCTTTCTGTGGATATAATCATCATATTAAAGCTTCATAAGAATTGGCTGGCCCACTACAGCTTAATTTCTTGTGTAAAACTATTTGCCTAAAAAACTCTAAAACATGGCGTTTTTTGCCCCTTCAATCCTTAATTTCTCTAAAACTTTATTAAAATATTGCAAATCTGATTTTAAAAAGTAGGCAATGATTTTCACAAGGATTCCAATGAAAAAAGAGTTTGCAAATCGGAACTCAAATAAAAAAGTCGATTTAAGGCGAAAGTCCCCTTTTTGACCCCCTGTTGCAATGTAATTATCCCATTAGGCCAAATGAAAAAAAAAACACGCGTGTTTCTATTACTTTTTTTGTGTTGACCCATCGGTTCAACTGAATTGATAAGTTCTGTACAGCATATTTGCTATCTATATATTTTGCAGGCCAACGGACAACTTCCTCTGTATAGTTTATTACAACTTTTTTTTCAGATTAGCAAGCAACTTTTAATTCTGTGGGCTAACCGAACGCCCTTTTTTTAAATTAAAGGGGGAAGAGGTTGTGAAAATTATGTTGAATTGTAAACTTTTGTTGATGCATAAAGCTAAACAATTTAAAATGCATAGAATTTCTCTCATTCTATAGGAAAACCATACAAATTAACAAGATTACTACATACAGGTTGCCAATGCCCCCCCCCCTTTCCACACATTACGACAGTTAAAATTTCACTTCGACAATAATCTCATTATTTATGTTAACTTTGTTCAACTCGAAACTCAAAATAGTATTATTATACAAACATCTGAGATGAATACAACTTATTAAGCAAAATCTGTCCTGTAACTCCTGTAGAATTTATCAATTTAAAATGACAAACAATCCAAACTTTCATCGAAATCTGTTTAACAGTACCAGAGAAGTCACACTTACATTTTTTGTAAAATTGTTTTTGTTTCTACAATTTTCAGAAAAATATCGTTTTTGTAGTGCATTTTGAAAATAAATACATTTATTGGTACTAAAGATCGAAAATTTGGTTGATTAAAAATTTTCAATGAAAAAATACTTGGTCTAGAAACAATTTTACAGAAAATTTAATTTCTATATTTAAAGCCTTATTTTCAAAATCAATTATGGTAAATATGAATAAATTCTTTATCAAAGAACCTTTTACAGAACAATATTCTCTGATCAAATAAAAAAGTTATGAGGATTTGAATTTTGGGTAAATTATCCTGTTAACACTTAATGAGATGTATGACTTCACTATAAACAAAATATCAATCCGCATTTGTATTCTTTATAAATCATTTAATACTATCGCATCAGATAGGCGTCTTACATTCTTGTACAAAATTTGAAAACTAAATAAAAAAGTTTTATAACATAATTGCGAGTTAAGCGAGGAAAAACACAGATCTGGAAAAGGACTATATTGCAAGCGTGTATTGATATTTCTATTAATAGATTTTTGGTGAACCGCCGGAAAAACCATCTGCTAGCTTACCGAAAGGCTATCGTAGCTAAAGCCGTGGCTAATCGCTAGCGATTACCCCGGCTAAAAAGCGAACTTTTCAATAACAAAAAATCGCATTTTTCGGTCTTTTGTCTGAGAAGTTTTAGGTATATATTCCTACTTTTAGCTTTATTATACAGTCCAAGATATTTATTTTACAAAAATAATCTCACATACGGAAATTTGTCATTCGAGTCCGAAAAATCTGGCCGAAAATACGGACAAATTTAATAGAATAAATACCAATATTTTTGAAACAGACTATAGGTGCCGAAAGGTACAAATATGATAGTTTAGTGTTGGTTTTCCTAAAGATCCGCCTATATATTCGTCATTTGAAGTGAAATGGTCACATTATAATGGCTCATACTCGTTGAAGCAAACTGATTTTCAAGCGCGAATTTCGCCGTTTATGTGAAAAAAGGCTATTTTTTATAATTTTAATTTCCGATAACTGGCTTTAAATAAAAAATCAAAATATTTTTAGTTGGAAACCCCATTAACCCCACTAAAACCCTGACATGACTACAAATTTCTAAAAGTTGAACATTTTTTATCAAAAAAATATAAGGCTGGGTACCCCCCCTAAAATCGGCCTTTTTACGTTTATTTTAAAAAAGACTATAGAAATTTGAAATATCAATATTCAGAATGATAAAAATGTGCTAGATCTATTTTTTTCCTCTCAAATTTGAGAAAAAAAACGCTATTTAAATGGTACCTTAGGTGATATTTTTACTTTTTCTATTTTCGATATAGAGTGCAAAGTACCAAAGATTTTCCCATTGAAAACAATGCTTTCTTGTCGAAATTCATAATTTTCTGTATGTCTCAAAATTAAAATTTTGGGTTTTAATTTCTATTCAGAAAAAAGTAAAATATATATTGACATTTTTACCGGGTACGAAACTATATGGTCCCGTGGCTTTTACGGGACAAACATATTTGTTTTAGTATGTACCTGAAAATTCATGCTGTTTTCTTTAGAAATTGCGGAAAAAATAAAATGCGCTTTAACAATAATATTAACATGATTAAATCACGTTTCTTATGTGGAATAAAGACGTAAATCACTGTGCAATATTTCTACCCAAAATCATTTTTCATTTATAACCACACGTAAAAAGCCATGTATTTACTCCTGTATTGTATCTTCCCTTCACAGGCGATGACTTCACACACGTACTATTTGGTACCTTGCTGCCTGAAGTAACATAATTTGACACGTAATATAAAACAGTATTTTCTCCTGGAAACTTTTGCTGTGCCTTATCATTTACCTATTGTAAGTTTTGTAAATAGAAATCTAGTAAAAGACAAAAAGTTATTTCCCCAAAGTCCGTTTTTTTAGTTCGTATCTAAGGGAGTGAAACAACAAACAAAACCTATGAACGATCCTCAGGATCTAAATAACAAAAATACTGGTATATCAATCGAAAAAAATGATTACACGTGGATTAGTTAAGCATGAAATGATGCGAAATATGGAAGATGGGAGGCAAATGAAGGAGCAGTACATTCGGAAGACTACTGAAAAAGGGGAGATTACATGACATACCACAAAGGAGTATACAAAGAGAACTTTCTCTTAGGTCATTAATTTTAAACCATGCATGTACACACATGACAGTGGCCAACCAAAATATCATTTTTACTATAAAACTATCAGATAGAGCATTCAAATCTAACATGCATGTAGACACTTAAAATTGGTCAACAAACATGTAACTTGTACTATACCATTTGCTCTCAGAGCATTCAACCGATATATGCATGTAGACATGGTGTTTCTTTGCCATTGACCAGTAAAAATGTTTTCTATAGACCCATCGCTCAAAGTATACACACAAAACACGAATGTATTCATTTGTTATTGACCAACTAGAATGTATTTTTTTCTAAAGAACTTCCTCTTAGAGCATTCAAAGAACATACATGAAGACCTGTTACTTTGACCAACACAAATGAAATGTTTACTGTATTGTTTTCCCTCAAAGATTTCAAACAAACATGCATGTAAACATGAGACATTGACCATCTTTAGGACATTTTCTAGACGTTTTCAAAGAAAATGCATTTAGTCATTTGCTTTTAACCAATAAAAAAGTTTACAATAAAACTTACTCTTAAAGCAACAGAACATGTATGTAGACATTTACAAAATATACAAAATGCAATGTTTACTTTACAACTTTCTCTCAAAGTATTCACACAAAACATGCATGAAGACATTTCCTTTTGACTAGCAAATATGCAATGATTTCTATAGAACTTTTAAAGCATTCAATCAAAGCATAATTTTAAACCTCAGACTCTGACAAAAAAATGAACAGAGCATTCAAACAAACCAAGCATGTGAACATGTCATTTTGACCATCAATGTAATGGTTTTTTTTCAAAAATGAAATGATAACTTTAACACTTTCTCTCAGACCATTCAAACAAAACATGCAAGTGGACACTTGCCATTCAACAACTAAAATGAAATGTTAATTTTAATTCTTTCTCTCAAAGTGTATAAACAAAACATGCATGAAGACATTTACTTTTGACCAGCGAAAATGCTATGGTTTCTATAGAACTTTCTCTCAAAATATACAAACAAAACATGCATGTAGACATTTCTCATTACCGAACAAAAATGATAACTTACTTTACAACTTTCTCTTAGAGCATTCAAACAAAACATGAATGTACACATGTGACAATGACCAACAAAAATGTAAAATTTTCAATAGACCCCAACAAAAAATTAAATGTAAACTATATTGTATTTCTGTCAGAGCATTCAAACAAAACATGTATGTAAACATGTGACTTTGACCATCAATGTCTTGTTTTTATAGGATTTTTCCTCTAAGTATTCAAACAAATTATGCATATAGATATTTGCTATTGGCCAACAAAAATGTAAAGTATACTATTAAACTTTTTCTTAAAGCATTATAAAATACATGTATGTAGACATTTGTCATTGACTAACAAAAAAGTAATGTTTTCTATACAACTTCTGAAAGTATAAAAACAAAACATGCATGTTGCCATTTTCCATTGCCAAACAAAATGAAATGATAACTATAAAACTTTCTCTCAAACCATTCGAACAAAACATGCAAGTGGACACTTGCCATTCACCAACTAAAATGAAATGTTAACTATAAGTCTTTCTCTCAACGTGTACAAACAAAACATGCAAGTGGACACTTGCCATTCACCAACTAAAATGAAATGTTAACTATAAGTCTTTCTCTCAAAGTGTACAAACAAAACATGCATGAATACATTTCTTTTTCACCAGCAAATATGCAATGATTTCTATAGAAATTTCGGAGCATTCGAACAAAACATAAATTAAGACCTGTGCTTTTGACCCCAAAAAATAGAAATGTTTACTTTATCGTTTTTCTCTCAAAGTATTCAAACAAATCATGCATATAGACATGTGCTATTGACTAACAAAAATGTAATGTTTTCTATACAACTTTCTCAAAGTATAAAAACAAAACATGCATGTTGACATTTTCAATTGCCTGTTGAATATAACTTTCATTCAGACCATTCAAACAAAACATGGATGTTGACACTTGCAATTTACAAACATAAATAAAATGTTGTCTATTAAACTTTCTCTCAAAGTATTCACACAAAACATGCATGTAGAGATTGTCCATTGCCAAACAAAAATAAATATTAACTATAAAACTTCTCGCAGACCATTCAAACAAAACATGCATGAAGAATTGCAATTTACCAACATAAATATAATTATTTTTATTGAACTTTTTTTCTGAGCATTCAAACAAAACATGCATGCAGACATTTTCCATTACCCAACAAAAATGATAATTTACTTTACAACTCTCTCTTTGAGCATTCAAACAAAGCATGCATGATGTCATTTTCGATTGCCCAACAAAATATAATACTTTCTCTCAGACCATTCAAATAAACCATGCAATTGGACACTTGCCATTCACCAACTAAAATGAAATGTTTACTATAATACTTTCTCTCAAAGTGTACAAATAAAACATGCATGAAGACCTTTCCTTTTGACCAGAGAAAATGCTTTGTTTTCTATAGAGCTTTCTCTCAAAGTATTCACACAAAACATGCATGTAGTCAACTTTGATATAGTCATTTTCCTTTGCCAAACAAAAAAAGAATATTTACTTTAAATTTTCTTTCAGACCATTCAAACAAAACACGCATGAAGAAAACATAAATGTTATGTTTTCTATTAAACTTTCTTTTAAGGCATTCAAACAAAACATGCATGTAGACATTTCTCATTACCGAACAAAAATGAAAACTTACTTTACAACTTTCTCTTAGAGCATTCAAACAAAACATGAATGTCCACATGTGACAATGACCAACAAAAATGTAAAATTTTCAATAGAACTTTTCTCTCAGACAAAACATGCATGAAGACATGTGACAAATGTTTTCTAAACAACTTTATCTCAGAGCATTCACAGAAAACATGCACGTAAAATGATATTGCATTGATCCACAAAAATGTATTTTTTATATAGTTTACTATAAAACTTTCTCTTTAAGCATTAAAAATTACATGTATGTAGAAATTTGCTATTGAGTAACAAAATGAAATGTTAACTATAAAACTTTCTCTCAGACAGTTCAAACAAAACATGCAAGTGGACACTTGCCATTCACCAACTAAAATGAAATGTTAACTTTAATTCTTTCTCTCAAAGTGTACATACAAAACATGCATGAAGACATTTATTTTTGACCAGCGAATATGCTATGTTTTCTATAGAACTTTCTCTCAAAATATACAAACAAAACATGCATGTTGACACTTTCAATTTACCAACATGAATATAATGTTTTCTATTGAACTTTCTCTCAAAGTATACAAATCCTTTTGACTAGCAAAAATGCAATGTTTTCTATAGAACTTTTCCTCAAAATATTAACACGAAACATGCATGTAGTCCACTTTGATGTAGTCACTGTTCTTTGCCAAACAAAAATAGAATGTTTACTATAAAACTTCTTTCAGACCATTCAATTAAAGCACGCATGAAGACAACATAAATGTAATGTTTTCTATTGAACTTTCTTTCAAAGCATACAAACAAAACATGCATGTAGACATTTCTCATTACCGAACAAAAATGATAACTTACTTTACAACTTTCTCTTAGAGCATTCAAACAAAACATGAATGTACACATGTGACAATGACCAACAAAAATGTAAAATTTTCAATAGACCCCAACAAAAAATTAAGTGTATACTATATTGTATTTCTGTTAGAGCATTCAAACAAAACATGTATGTAAACATGTGACTTTGACCATCAATGTCATGTTTTTTGTAGGATTTTTCCTCTAAGTATTCAAACAAAACATGCATATAGATATTTGCTATTGGCCAACAAAAATGTAAAGTTTACTATTAAACTTTTTTTTAAAGCATTATAAAATACATGTATGTAGACATTTGTCATTGACTAACAAAAAAGTAATGTTTTCTATACAACTTCTGAAAGTATAAAAACAAAACATGCATGTTGCCATTTTCCATTGCCCAACAAAATGAAATAATAACTATAAAACTTTCTCTCAAACCATTCAAACAAAACATGCAAGTGGACACTTGCCATTCACCAACTAAAATGAAATGTTAACTATAAGTCTTTCTCTCAACGTGTACAAACAAAACATGCAAGTGGACACTTGCCATTCACCAACTAAAATGAAATGTTAACTATAAGTCTTTCTCTCAAAGTGTACAAACAAAACATGCATGAATACATTTCTTTTTGACCTGCAAATATTCAATGATTTCTATAGAAATTTCAGAGCATTCGAACAAAACATAAACTAAGACCTGTGCTTTTGACCCAAAAAAATAGAAATGTTTACTCTATCGTTTTTCTCTCAGAGCATTCAAACAAAACATGCATGTAAAGATGTGACTTTGACCATCAATGTAATGTTTTCTATGGGACTTTTCCTCAAAGTATTCAAACAAATCATGCATATAGACATTTGCTATTGACTAACAAAAATGTAATGTTTTCTATACAACTTTCTCAAAGTATAAAAACAAAACATGCATGTTGACATTTTCAATTGCCTGTTGAATATAAAACTTTCATTCAGACCATTCAAACAAAACATGGATGTTGACACTTGCAATTTACAAACATAAATAAAATGTTTTCTATTGAACTTTCTCTCAAAGTATTCACACAAAACATGCATGTAGAGATTGTCCATTGCCAAACAAAAATAAATATTAACTATAAAACTTCTCGTAGACCATTCAAACAAAACATGCATGTAGAATTGCAATTTACCAACATAAATATAATTATTTTTATTGAACTTTTTTTCTGAGCATTCAAACAAAACATGCATGCAGACATTTTCCATTACCCAACAAAAATGATAATTTACTTTACAACTCTCTCTTTGAGCATTCAAACAAAGCATGCATGATGTCATTTTCGATTGCCCAACAAAATATAATACTTTCTCTCAGACCATTCAAATAAACCATGCAATTGGACACTTGCCATTCACCAACTAAAATGAAATGTTTACTATAATACTTTCTCTCAAAGTGTACAAATAAAACATGCGTGAAGACCTTTCCTTTTGACCAGAGAAAATGCTTTGTTTTCTATAGAGCTTTCTCTCAAAGTATTCACACAAAACATGCATGTAGTCAACTTTGATATAGTCATTTTCCTTTGCCAAACAAAAAAAGAATATTTACTTTAAATTTTCTTTCAGACCATTCAAACAAAACACGCATGAAGAAAACATAAATGTTATGTTTTCTATTAAACTTTCTTTTAAGGCATTCAAACAAAACATGCATGTAGACATTTCTCATTACCGAACAAAAATGAAAACTTACTTTACAACTTTCTCTTAGAGCATTCAAAAAAAACATGAATGTCCACATGTGACAATGACCAACAAAAATGTAAAATTTTCAATAGAACTTTTCTCTCTGAAAAAAACATGCATGAAGACATGTGACAAATGTTTTCTAAACAACTTTCTCTCAGAGCATTCACAGAAAACATGCACGTAAAATGATATTGCATTGATCCACAAAAATGTATTTTTTATATAGTTTACTATAAAACTTTCTCTTTAAGCATTAAAAATTACATGTATGTAGAAATTTGCTATTGAGTAACAAAATGAAATGTTAACTATAAAACTTTCTCTCAGACAGTTCAAACAAAACATGCAAGTGGACACTTGCCATTCACCAACTAAAATGAAATGTTAACTTTAATTCTTTCTCTCAAAGTGTACATACAAAACATGCATGAAGACATTTATTTTTGACCAGCAAATAAGTCCCGTGCGGGGCCCGGGTGGCGAATAGGCCCGCAGCAGAGCCTAGCTTGTCGTAAAAGGCGACTAAGGGTCTTGGGATTCCGACGTCGGGTCGGTGCTCAGCCCACAGAGCGACCAAGTGTGTACCCTAGGTGGCTGAATAGGGTAGCCCTCGTCCGCGGGGGTTGTCAGGTCTATAATACGGAAACCCTGACCGCCGACCATAGTGGGCCAACGTGTGTGGAGAGTGCCACGCTTCATGCACGTAAAAGACCCCTTTGTGGACCGCCCAGTAGTGCACCACATAGGCTAAATTTTCCGACCCTACCCACCTCTCCCCTTTTTCCTGTGGTTCTTCAAAATTTACCGGTCCTTTGTTTCCCACCCCATCCCCATATTTCATTTATCATCATCATTTCATGTTCATTTTATCATCCTTTTCATGTTCATCGCCTGTAAATAACCTATATAGCGTTGCACGGGCGTAAAACACCAACTCACTCACTCACTCACTCTCTCAAAATATACAAACAAAACATGCATGTTGACACTTTCAATTTACCAACATGAATATAATGTTTTCTATTGAACTTTCTCTCAAAGTATACAAATCCTTTTGACTAGCAAAAATGCAATGTTTTCTATAGAACTTTTCCTCAAAATATTAACACGAAACATGCATGTAGTCCACTTTGATGTAGTCACTGTTCTTTGCCAAACAAAAATAGAATGTTTACTATAAAACTTCTTTCAGACCATTCAATTAAAGCACGCATGAAGACAACATAAATGTAATGTTTTCTATTGAACTTTCTTTCAAAGCATACAAACAAAACATGCATGTAGACATTTCTCATTACCGAACAAAAATGATAACTTACTTTACAACTTTCTCTTAGAGCATTCAAACAAAACATGAATGTACACATGTGACAATGACCAACAAAAATGTAAAATTTTCAATAGACCCCAACAAAAAATTAAATGTATACTATATTGTATTTCTGTCAGATCATTCAAACAAAACATGTATGTAAACATGTGACTTTGACCATCAATGTCATGTTTTTTGTAGGATTTTTCCTCTAAGTATTCAAACAAAACATGCATATAGATATTTGCTATTGGCCAACAAAAATGTAAAGTTTACTATTAAACTTTTTTTTAAAGCATTATAAAATACATGTATGTAGGCATTTGTCATTGACTAACAAAAAAGTAATGTTTTCTATACAACTTCTGAAAGTATAAAAACAAAACATGCATGTTGCCATTTTCCATTGCCCAACAAAATGAAATAATAACTATAAAACTTTCTCTTAAACCATTCAAACAAAACATGCAAGTGGACACTTGCCATTCACCAACTAAAATGAAATGTTAACTATAAGTCTTTCTCTCAACGTGTACATACAAAACATGCAAGTGGACACTTGCCATTCACCAACTAAAATGAAATGTTAACTATAAGTCTTTCTCTCAAAGTGTACAAACAAAACATGCATGAATACATTTCTTTTTGACCAGCAAATATTCAATGATTTCTATAGAAATTTCAGAGCATTCGAACAAAACATAAACTAAGACCTGTGCTTTTGACCCAAAAAAATAGAAATGTTTACTCTATCGTTTTTCTCTCAGAGCATTCAAACAAAACATGCATGTAAAGATGTGACTTTGACCATCAATGTAATGTTTTCTATGGGACTTTTCCTCAAAGTATTCAAACAAATCATGCATAAAGACATTTGCTATTGACTAACAAAAATGTAATGTTTTCTATACAACTTTCTCAAAGTATAAAAACAAAACATGCATGTTGACATTTTCAATTGCCTGTTGAATATAAAACTTTCATTCAGACCATTCAAACAAAACATGGATGTTGACACTTGCAATTTACAAACATAAATAAAATGTTTTCTATTGAACTTTCTCTCAAAGTATTCACACAAAACATGCATGTAGAGATTGTCCATTGCCAAACAAAAATAAATATTAACTATAAAACTTCACGTAGACCATTCAAACAAAACATGCATGAAGAATTGCAATTTACCAACATAAATATAATTTTTTTTATTGAACTTTTTTTCTGAGCATTCAAACAAAACATGCATGCAGACATTTTCCATTACCCAACAAATTGATAATTTACTTTACAACTCTCTCTTTGAGCATTCAAACAAAGCATGCATGATGTCATTTTCCATTGCCCAACAAAAATATAATACTTTCTCTCAGACCATTCAAATAAACCATGCAATTGGACACTTGCCATTCACCAACTAAAATGAAATGTTTACTATAATACTTTCTCTCAAAGTGTACAAATAAAACATGCATGAATACCTTTCCTTTTGACCAGAGAAAATGCTTTGTTTTCTATAAAGCTGTCTCTCAAAGTATTCACACAAAACATGCATGTAGTCAACTTTAATATCTATAGTCATTTTCCTTTGCCAAACAAAAATAGAATATTTACTTTAAATTTTCTTTCAGACCATTCAATCAAAACACGCATGAAGAAAACATAAATGTTATGTTTTCTATTAAACTTTCTTTCAAGGCATTCAAACAAAACATGCATGTAGACATTTCTCATTACCGAACAAAAATGAAAACTTACTTAACAACTTTCTCTTAGAGCATTCAAACAAAACATGAATGTACACATGTGACAATGACCAACAAAAATGTAAAATTTTCAATAGAACTTTCTCTCAGACAAAACATGCATGAAGACATGTGACAAATGTTTTCTAAACAACTTTCTCTCAGAGCATTCACAGAAAACATGCAAGTAAAATGATATTGCATTGATCCACAAAAATGTATTTTTTATATCGTTTACTATAAAACTTTCTCTTTAAGCATTAAAAATTACATGTATGTAGACATTTGCTATTGAGTAACAAAATGAAATGTTAACTATAAAACTTTCTCTCAGACCATTCAAACAAAACATGCAAGTGGACACTTGCCATTCACCAACTAAAATGAAATGTTAACTTTAATTCTTTCTCTCAAAGTGTACATACAAAACATGCATGAAGACATTTATTTTTGACCAGCGAATATGCTATGTTTTCTATAGAACTTTCTTTCAAAATATACAAACAAAACATGCATGTTGACACTTTGATGTAGTCACTGTCCTTTGCCAAACAAAAATAGAATGTTTACTATAAAACTTCTTTCAGGTCATTCAATTAAAACACGCATGATGACAACATAAATGTAATGTTTTAATTCTGTTGAACTTTCTTTCAAAGCATTCAAACAAAACATGAATGTACACATGTGACAATGACCAACAAACCATGCAAGTGGACACTTGCCATTCACCAACTAAAATGAAATGTAAACTATAAGACTTTCTCTCAAAGTGTACAAACAAAACATGCATGAATATATTTCTTTTTGACCAGCAAATATGCAATGATTTCTATAGAACTTTCAGAGCATTCGAACAAAACATAAATTAAAACCTGTGACTTTGACCCAAAAAAAATGAAAGGTTTACTCTATCGTTTTTCTCTTAGAGCATTCAAACAAAACATGAATGTACACATGTGACTATGACCAACAAAAATGTAAAATTTTCAATAGAACTTTCTCTCCGACAAAACATGCATGAAGACATGTGACAAATGTTTTCTAAAGAACTCTTTCTCAGAGCATTCACACAAAACATTCATGTAAAATGATATTGCATTGATCCACAAAAATGTATTTTTTACATAAAATTTTCTCTTCTAGCATTGAAACAAAACATGCATGAAAAAAGGAATGTGGAATTGAGCATGTTTACAATAGAACTTTCTCTTATGGCTTTACAACTATGTTTAAAACATGCATGACATATGACGATGACCCTCAACATATAATGTTTATTATTTAACTTTTTGTTTCACGCTAGTAGGTATTTGACAATGACCAACAAAATTTCTGATTTTAACATATCTTTGAGCATTCAAACATAACATGCGAGTAGACAAGTTCCATAAACCAACGGAAATGTAATGTTTACTATAATACTATTTTAGAGCATACACAAAAAAACTGTAATGCTAACTTTTTCTAAAATCATTATAATAAGACATGTATGGAGACATATGAGATTACCAATCAAAAATGTATTTTTTAAGATGCAACTTTCTCTAAGAACATTCCTTGTTCGAACGTTTTTGTTTTGAGTACTTTTCGTTTTCAACAGTTTTGGAATTCGACCTTCCAATGTTTTATTCAAATGCTACTGATGAGAGGTTACTCCTTGAAATATCGATAAATAGCATATCCAAATTAACCGTTTATATCCGCGTTTTGGTATTTGTAATTTTGAAACTACTGGGCGATAACCGCTGCTGGTGTACCAGAGGTCCTCGAGGGTAATCACAAGCCTGGTGGTCAGACTATAAAACTTCTAATATATTTGTCGCTGAAATTTCCGCTTTTTTAATTCAAAATTGTTTAGAACACCAGGTTTATTTCCTTGTAATGCACATGGTCGATATTCTCGATGCTGGATTTGGCTTCCTTGTTCGAACGTTTTGATTTTGAGTACTTTTTGTTTTCAACAGTTTGGGAATTTGACCTTCCTATGTTTTGATTCAAATGCTACTGATGAGAGGTTACTCCTTGAAATATCGATATATAGCATATCCAAATTAACACTTTATACCCGCGTTTTGGTATTTGTAATTCAAACATGCTGATATACATTTGACAATCACATTGAAAATAGAATGCTTACTATTGAACGTTTTCCTAGAGAATTCATAAAAAATGCAAGTAGACATGTGCCAATGAAGAACAAAGATGTAATGATTACTATATGACTTTTCCTAAAAGCATTCGAGCAAAACATGTACACAGTGATGTGACATTGCCCAACAAAAAAGTCGAGTTTTCCATCGATCTTTCTCTAAGCGCATTTAAACACAATATTCAAGTAAATGTGTGCTAATTGCCAACAAAAAAGTAAAGTTTACTTATAGGATTCACACACAATATGCAAGGATCCATGTGCCATTGACCAACAAAAATGTAATGTTTTCTATACAAATTATCTTTAAGTATACATACATTTTTACGAATACAAGATATTTGATTTTGACCAATAAAAATAAAATGTTTACAAACAAACAATTTTCTTACTAGGTTTATACTTAATATAAGGATTTTGTGGGACTTGCATGTAAACGCATGATTTTGTTGCGATTATTGTGTCTTGTCATTTGTGTGTTATAGAAAAATGGTCTCCCGCTTATATATGGTCAAGTGTTTTTTATTGTTTATCAAAAGTCTAGGAAGGTGACACATGGCCGCCATATTCGTTTCTTTAAGGTGTAATTCCTCCGATAAGATCTCAAAATCAGATTAGATAGTGTCTAAAATTAAGTTTATTCAATTTATTAATAAGTAAAAAATCACATTGATATCATAAATGAACAAATGAACTCAAATCATGAAAACTATATATTCAATTGTAACAATGTTCCAAATAACGAAGTAACTCAAATCATGAAAACTACATACATGTATTTAATTGTAACAATGTTTCAAATAACGTAAACAAGTAATAGTTTATTGTGATTAATCATGGGCTTAAACTTTCATAAATTTATTTTACAACCTGACCTGATGAAAAGTATTTAGAGTGGTGCTATGTAATTCACCATTTTGAAATCATATTAAACTTTATTAAGATGATTACACCTGTGATAAAGTTGATCATTGACTTCCCCTTTGTCTTTTTGTAAAGTGTCTTTTAATAAATTATATTGTAAGATTATTTGTTTTTAAAAGATAAAAACTCGGGAATAAATAATAAGGAGTTGGTAAACTCTGTCCCTATCACTGTAATTATTAATTATATACATGAATCAGGTTTATGCAGGTAACACATTCAAATAAAACTTTCAGTTACCGAGGTACACCTTAGCAAAAGCTTAAACGGGAAATCATTTGCTTGCTACCAAACCAATAAAAACACTTACTAGAACCTAGTAGTTGATAAACGAATTGTAATCAGAATTATAAACTATATTATTACTGAATATTGAAAAAGAAACATACCTTTCACGCTTACCCATTGACACTGTATACTAACCCTGCAACATTTTAAGAGGAGAAATAATGTTTATTTTTTACTGAATTTTTTCCAATTTTTTTTTTAGAGCAATCAAAATAAGTAAAGACCGGAGCATTGAATACAAAACTCCTTAAAGATCAAAACAATGCAAACTCCTATAATAATGTTGTGCAGTCTTAAGTTCTCAATATGTCAAAATGACATTTTTATACTAGACTTATTAAAAGAAGGCCAGACATTTATTTTAAATCGCATGGTTATTTGCTAAATGTTCTGGCGCCTGTTTTATTAGTCATGTGAGTACGCCCTGAATATACCTAATTAGAAAATGATGTATTTTATTATCTTCCAGAGCAAACAAACAAATAAAGACAATGAGTATTGAATATAAAACATTCCTAAAGTATCCAAACAGGACAGCATATTTATTTTGATGTGCAACCGTAAACTCTTAACATGTCTTAGTCACACAGACAAATTGCTTACAAGACTAAAAGAAAGCCTGATAAAAATTTTAGTGAATTCAAATCTAGCCAGAAGACACTTACAACAGTAAAATATGGGATTTCTTATTGATTCGTACCATCATTATTCCGGCACCTTGAATTGTTTTCAGCGGTTATGGCTTGATTTTTACTGTTTTACTCAATGTCAATTTGTCTATTTTATTAGTACGCTCTCTGTATTTTTTGGTTTAGATATTAAATGGCAAGAAATATAGGACATTAATGTAATACAAATGTTTTTGTACAAGATAAAATTCCAAAAGAGTACAATAACGGTTTATTCTGGATTTGCTCCATACGTATATTTCAAAGAGTAACCTTTCATCAGTAGCATTTAATTAAAAGTTGGAAGGCCAAAAAAACAAAGCTTTATTTATTGCAGAGACCATGCCAACAGATACATGGCCAGAGGAAAAAACATTAGAAGATTCTTACCACCGGATAAAGATATCGGAATCCTATAAGCGACTTTTAGTGAACAATGGTTTCTACTTGAGCCCAGATGGAGTTATCAAATGCTTTTGGTGCTCATCTAGACTACCTCGTAAGGTTAAAATTCTACACATTGTCGTTTTGAACATTGGTAATGCTCATTCCAGTCGAACTTAGATTTTTTAGATAAAAACCCTGTCAACATTCAAAAAAGTTATGTGATTTAAAACTCTAGAAAAAATTACCGTTTCTAAAGTTGTTATCGTTATGAATAATTTTAGTATGAAAAATTAATTTATTTTCAAATCTTATAAAAAGGTATTGCAAAACCCAATAAATGCATGGTTATAAGTAATGTATAAATCAATTAGTAATGTGCATATAGTATCATACAAAACTACAATGATATTAATATATAAATACTTTTATAGTATATTTTATTGTTTATTACTAGTACTTTTTATACGACCGCAAATTTTTTTGCGATCGTAGATTGTTATGGCGATGTTGTCGTCGTCGTCTTCGTCGTCGTCTGGGGACATTTGGTTTTCGTGCGATAACTTGAGTAAATATTGAATGATTGTTCTGAAATTTTGGTATGATGTGTGTAACCATAAAGGGAAGGTCCTTTTTTTATTTGGGGTTGGTGGCCCCTACTTTTTTAGAAAAAAAAAACCAAAAGGGGCTAAAACAGGTGTTTTGACAAAACTGCGGTAGAATGTTTTTTATTCATTCGATTTTGAAAATTCTTTTTTTGTTGAATTCTGCATTAAATTCTGTTAACTAAATGTGTCAATGGTTGTGATATATACTGCACTGTTACATTGCTACGGGGAGCCAAAAAGGGCAACGCCCAAAAAAATAACTTTTTTATTTTCGGTCCAATTTTCAAAATCTTTCTTTCATTGGAATCCTTGTGAAAATCCCTGCCTGCGATTTTCAATCAGATTTGCAATATCTCTTACCGTTTTTGAAAAATTAGTGGTCGAAGGGGTTGAAAGGGCCAAAAATGCCATTTAAAAAGGTTGGTCGATGCAAATTGTTTTACACAAGGAATTTGGTTGTAGTGGGTCAGCCAATTTTTATAAAATTTTATTATGATGATCATATCCACTAAAGGAAGCTTCCTATTATAATTTGGATTGTACCCCTGACGTTTTACAAAAAAGGGGCTAAAACGGGTGTATTGACAAATCTGTTGTAGAATGTTTATTATTCATTCGGTTTTACAAATTCTTTTTTTATTGAATTCCTCATTAAATTCTGTCAACTAAATGTGTCAATGGTTTTGATATATATTGCACCGCTACATTGCTACAGGGGGCAAAGACGGACAACGCCCTAAAAATCAACTTTTTTTTATATTTGGTCCGATTTTCAAAATCTTTTTTTCATTGGAATCCTTGTGAAAATCCCTGCCTGCGTTTTTCAATCAAATTTGGAATTGGATAAAATTAGGGGTCGAAGGGGCAATAAAGGTAATAACAAAACTACCGAACTTGAATGATCAATCTCATAGTCCAGACAAAATGACAAAAACGAATCAGTCATACTGTAAACCGGGAAATTTTCGCGCCGTCTTATTTTCGCAGTATGACGACTGAATTTTAGTTCACGAAGTTTTAAATTCGCGCTGAAATGTTATTGTCCATAGACTACAATAGAAGACAAGTTTATTCGCGCTGTTTAATTTTCGCGCTAGCAACATCATCGTGAAAATCGCGAAAATAAAACTGCCGCGAAAATTTCCCGGTTTACAGTACCAGAGAATTGGTGGATCGCAATGGTCCTGACTTGGTACAGGCATTTCAAACGAAATGGTGGGTTAAACCAGGTTTTATGGCGCCAAACCTGCCTCTTCCATTGCGATCTTAGGATCCGGTAATGACCATAAAACACAACATAGTTGTGAGACACAATAGGGATATTAAGGTGATCATCTCAGTACAGAAGACCTGTCAAACACTAATTAAAACAATTAACTATCATATCTTTTAACTCAATTTTGAACTTTTCCACTAATGGCTGATAACGAAGAAAGATTTTTTTAGTGATCGTATGAGACGTATTTTCTTATAGCCCTGCTCCAAAAGTCGGTCACGAAGAAATCGGTGTCTGATCAAAAGATCTGGGAAATGTGTGCAAGCCCTGGCATATCGAATAAGTTGTGAAATATAAACATCGTATGCAGGAGAAGTAGGTATATTGCTCTTTAGATTAGGAAAATTAATAATTTGAAAATTAAAATCGTCTCGTTTATCGTAATTTTTTTTACTGAGATGACCACCTGGGTCAAATTCGAGGTGCAAATCCAAGAAAGACGTGAAGCAATTTGATTCGGTGGTCTCTTTAATCTCCAATTCCGGAGGATATATTGAAGGAATCCATCTACCAAATGAAGTGTTATTGACAGAAAGGACATCATCAATATATCTGAATGTAAGATTAAATGACCTTGCCTCTTTCATCTTCTTGTTCTTTACGAGTCCTTGAAGAAATTCAGTCTCGTAAGAGTATAGAAACAAATTGGCGAGGAGAGGAGCACAGTTTGTGCCCATTGGAATGCCGATTTGTTGTTGAAAAATCTTTCCTCCGAAGGTGACAAATATGTTGTCAATGAGGAAATCAAGCATACTGCAAACTTGTTCCAGTGTGTAACAAATTTTATCTTTGAAAGATGTTTTGGAAAAAAAGGTAGAATTATAACCCAAAACAACAAAATTCCTAGAGTTTGAAAAGGCTTTTTCGAGAAGTTTTTTTAGGCGACATTTTAGTTTTTCGTGTGGCAAGGTAGTGTATAAAGTTGAAAAATCGAACGTTTTCAAAGAGTGAACCTCAGAAAATGATCTAGATTTAAAATGATCTAACAAATCTTTTGAGTTCTTCAAAATCCACATATGATTAATTCAACTACGATTATAAATAGTGTCGCAGTATGCTTGTTGACCTTCTTTGACAGCAGACAAGATTTTAGTTAAATGAACGGACAGCAAAAAACACCATTTTGGTGAAGGCAAATGGTTTTACACAAGAAATTAAGTTGTAGTGGGCCAACCAATTGTTATGAAGTTTTAATATGATGATTATATCCACTCAACATGCTGGAGGAGGCTTCTTATTACATTTGGGGTTTCTGGCCCATACCATTTTAGAATAAAAAGGCCAAAAGATGGCTAAAACGGGTCAAAAATGTCAATTAATATAGAAATAAGATTTTTTCTGATAAATGTTAATATAAATATATATGTGTGAAATATAGGATGCATGTGACAAAAGCAATAGACTATCCATATTGGACCTCCAACGTACAGGGTTCAACTTGTTGCGGTCGTATCATGCTGCGCTCGGCGTTGCTTTTTATTCAAAGTATATCTTTAAGCCTGTTCTTGTAGTTGGTTGAAATTACTTTTCCACATTTTTGCTTTTCTAGATACCCATCCAAACATACTCAGTAAACGTGATCTGGTGAAAGTTCATCATGTGAATTGTAAAATGAGAATAGATCTTGACTACATTTTATGTCGAGCAATAGTAATAAAGGCAAAAAGAGCGCAAGGTAAAATGTTTAACAAAACAACCGGACTGGTCTCATCAGTCTGAAATGTCAAAGAAAATGGACAAAATAAGGGAAAAACAGAAGTTCGAAATGCTATTGGCGAGTAAAAAACACTTAAAAGGAGGTAAAACGTATTTATGTTGCCATACTTTTCTCTTCCATTGCAATCTCAGGGACTGGTAGTTATAATAGCTAAGTTTTACACGTTTGTATGCACTTGTTTTTCTTAGACGGATAATTGCCTAGTCTTTAAAATAATTAGTACGTAAACAGCCATATTTCAGAGAAAAATTACGAGTACAACAAGTGTGTATAATGTTAACTAATCAATTCTTATACCATTAACATGAAATGAGCAGAGGGCAGGTGCATTTTAGAAATAATTTTTATCGAAAATTTTTTTTTTACAACAGGTGTCGATCATTTTGACGATAAAGTGATACAAGAGCTACTTAGAAAAAGTCATAGCATAGAAGCCATCATCTCAGCTTGTGTTCAATTTTGTTTGTTCAATGGTTGGTATTAACTTACCCATACCCATGTACTTCTAAGTAAAAAATAGATAGCAGCAAATTCAATAACTGGCGTTGTCAGTCTTATACGTTCATTAACAAATACAAAAAGACAGAAAAGTCAAACTTGAGAAGATTGCAATTGCCTTGACTTAATACAGGCATCTATAGGTGGGTTAAACCCTAATTCATGGCACCAAACCTCGCTTTTCCATTGCAATCTTAGGGTCAGGTAGAACTTAAAATATAGCACAGTTGGGAGACATTATAGGGAGAGAGAGGGTTGGTAATCATGACAAGCTGCTGTAGATCCTACGATATTTATCCTGCACCATAACATAATACCAAAATCATCACTTTCAGAAATTGTTCACTTTTAAAATTGACTTATGTGTTATATTCCACGTGGATTTTTTTTTTTATTTGAAAAAAATTACTTTTCTATAAAAGATTTTGAGAAGGCTTTTGACATTATTGGGTGGAAATATATACAAAACCCGTCTAAAGCTTTATAATTTCGGAACTGATAAATCAGCTTTTTATATGATGATATTTGTAGTGAAGCATTTTCGAAATATTTAATTAAATTAAGTTGAAAAACAAAGGGGGAATAAAACATGGATGTCCACTTTGTCCTTTTTGGTTTGAACAAGGAGTATTAAAACAAGTCGGCGAGGACACGAAAGAGTTATGGTTGGCATGTTCGAAGTTTGTCTATTCGGCTTCCATTTTCTAGACTGAAATCTAGAAAGTTTAAAGAAATAAGCTATTTTCAAGCGATCTTAATTTGTTTGTTAGAAAATGGCTCCAAAATCCTTTGTCTTTTAATCTTGTTAGAAATTATTTTAAATGCACTATAGCGAGGTTTAAGTACAATGTAACTACTTAATATTTAGCTCGTTATTGTTAAGTTCTTTATTTTGCTATCGCTGTAAATGGTTTTATTTTATTGTGTTAATTTTTAATTATTATTTTATCTATTCATTTTCTATTCATTTATTTTATTTTATCTACGGTCTATTGACTTTGTTTTATATCAAAGTGTTATTTACCTAATTATTTCAACTTGTTTTTGTCCCGATGATGGCTGCAATATCGCCGACAGGACATTACACAACTAACAATCAAATCCGTCAACTACCACTTAAATAATTCTTTCATACGTTATGAATTTCAGGTGCATACCCACGAACCTCAGGAGAAGTTGAAGATTTTATGTAACATTTATGAACTTCTACGTTTAGATTAGTGTTATTTTATCAATCTTAATCAAATATGTATTTATTTTTTAAAGTGCAAGGGAAAAAACGCCCAAAATATAGATTATTTAATGAAATAAATAATTCTCAAAACTTTTAAACAATTGGTCACGGTAATTTTGTCGGTACTTTGATTCACCATTTCATTTGAAATGCCTGTACCAAGTCAGGACCATTTTGACATTTAACAAATTACTGTTCCGGTGTGTCTTCCATGTTTTGTCTTTTCTTTTGGACATTGGGATTGGTCCTTCAAGCTTGGTAATTGTGTTATTACATTGATTCACTATCACATAACTATGATTAAAGAAATTTTGGTTTGTATTAGTGCACATGATTTGGAAATGGAATCAAAAGCAAAAAAAAAAAAAAAAGAATATGTAAAATTTTTTTTTCCAAATAATGTCGAAGATTATTGTTTCACTTTGAAATGAAATATGAAGCTTTTCAGCATTCAAAACGGGAAAAAATAGAAATAAAATCCAATAAATATAAACATATTTGTATTTAGCTCCTTGAATTTTGATTTAAAAAACGGTTTGTTTGATTTTTTTATAATCTTACAAACAAATACATACTCCTCGGTCTTCCAACTCTTTGTACTCCTGGTATCAAAGGAATGACCACCAATCTTTTTTTTCATGTTAGTATAATGTTTATTATTTGCTCCGAAAAAAATAATGAATATTTCATCCCATGCATCAATTTTGAAAAACAATTACGTAAATATTTTTAATGGTATTGATTTAAAATAAGGAAATATTCCTGTTTTCCCTGAAATTGTTTCGATTTCCTTGATAGAAATAAAATAAATTACAAAGAATAGTTTCAATTTCCCTAAAATAAGGAGATTGATAGTTTCTGATCCGACAGAGATTTACGATACAATTAAAGATTGTAAAGAAAACTTATTTAGTTGGACCGTTACGGACAAAGAACTATTAACATACAACATATACAAAAACTGAAAAAAAAATATTAATTTAGATTAAAAGTGTCTGATAAAGATCGACTGAAAAGGATAAAGAACTATTGACAAACAACATATACGAAACTAAGAACATATTAATTTAGTTAAAAAAAGTGTGATATAGATCGACTGAAACGGATAAAGAACTATTAACAAACAACATAATACGAAACTGAAAAAAAAACATAATAATTTAGTTAAAAAAGGTCTGAAAAATGCAAATGGGGTTTAACAGAAGAATGCACCAAAGCAATTAATAATATGAACTTAAATAAATCATCAGGGCTAGATGGTATCAGTTAGAATTTTATCATGTATTCTTGGGAAAAAATCAAAGACATTCAAATAAAGGTTTTATATAAAGGTAATAATAAAATTACCGAACTTGGAACACCATTCTTAAATGTCCATAAGACGAGACACAACAAGAAATTCATACCGGATAAAATTGAGGTCGCAATGGTCCTGACTTGGTACAGGCATTTCAAAAGAAATGGTAGGTTAGACCAGGTTTTATGGCGCGCCAAACCTCCCTCTTCCATTGCTATCTTATGGACCGGTAGTAACACACACCGCAACACGGTTGTGAAGACATAATATGGATAATAAGATGATTATCAAAGTACAACAATCAGCAAAACACTTGTCAAAACAATCACTATCCAAAATGTTCAATTGAACTTTGAATTTTTCCACCAGTGGCTGATAACGAAGGAAGATTTTTATAGGAATCGTATGAGCACATTTTCTTGTAACCTAAGTCTAAGAGTCGGCCATGGAGACAGCGATGACGTATCAAAAAATCAGAAAAAAATTGTACTAGCCCTGGCATATCAAATAAGTTGTGAAACATAAACACCGTAAGCAGGTGAGGTTGGTATGTTGCTTTCAAGGTTAGGAAAATTAATCATTTGAAAATTAAAGTCATCTCTTTATCGTAATTTTTGGTACTGAGATGACCATCTTTGTCATATTCGAAATGCAAATCCTAAAACGATGTGAAGCAATTGGATTCGGTGGTTTCCTAATTCTCTAACTCTGGAGGATATATCAAAGGAATCCATGTACCAAATGAAGCGTTGTTTACAGAGAGGACATCGTCGATATATTTGAAAGTGAGATTAAAGGACCTTGTCTCTTCATGTTCTTCTTCTTAACGAGTTCGTGAAGAAAATCAGTCTCGTAAGGGTATAAAAACAAATTGGCGAGGAGAGGAG
Source organism: Arcuatula senhousia (assembly GCA_963971305.1). Taxonomy (NCBI): domain Eukaryota; kingdom Metazoa; phylum Mollusca; class Bivalvia; order Mytilida; family Mytilidae; genus Arcuatula; species Arcuatula senhousia. The sequence goes on from OZ020314.1 coordinate 48,809,420, forward strand.
CACATTTTGTTCCCATTGAAATGCCAATTTGTTGCTGAAAAATTTTTCCTCCAAATGTGACAAATATGTTGTCAATAAGGAAATCAAGCATACTGCAAACTTTGTCTTATGTGTAACAGATTTTATCTTTATAAGATGTTTTGGAAAATATATAGAATTGTAACCTAAAGCAATAAAGTTCCTAGAATTAGTAAAAGCCTTTTCGAGAAGTTTTTTTAAGGCGACATTTTAGCTTTTCGTGTAGCATTGTGGTGTACAAAGTTAAAAAATCGAAAGTTTTTAAAGAATGAACCTCGGAAGATGACCGAGATTTGAAATAAGCTAATAAAACTTTTGTCATATAAACAACAAACAAGTGTTTTGTCACTCCTAATTAAAAAAAAATGATCCTACATCTCTGGTCAACTATCGACCTATTTCATCACTTAACGTCAATTTAAAGATTCTGTTGTGTGTTTGAGCTCACGTTACACTTTACTTTAAAAAATGTGACACTTCCAAGATATCACAAATTATGCCAATACATATGACGTAGAGGGCGCAATAAAATTCGTAGATTTTACAAAAGCTCTGGATTCATTAGAATGGGGTTTTATGTTATTTTTTTTTTGGGGGGGGGCTTCAACAATTCTTTTATCTATTGGGAAGAAGGTAGCAAAAAAAACAATGGGGCATCCGAATGTCAAAGTCCGAAATGGCAGTGACAAAACCAGCAAACACAAACAAGGATAAACCGAAAAAAAAAAGACAACATATAAAACACTTATAAATAACAGAAACTAGTAAAAAACTGAATATCAATTAACGCGAACTCTATTTGTAATAAGAGTGAACTTAGGCGCAACGGAATAGTAAGCCATTCCTGCCTGCTGTGGGACACCTGTCATGCTGCTAATTTCCTATTCAGTGTGTGAAAACCGGTAAAGGAAGATAACACTAAACCCTATGAAAAAATCAAATCTGCACTTATCTTAGAGATAAAAATTTCATACGGTATGGCAGTTTACAGACATGTGTACTTATTAACGGATGTTTATTGGAAGTTTTTAGTAATTCAATAGAGGAATCCAACAAAGATGTCCCCTTTCGATCCGGTTTTTGTCTCGCCTGCGACGAATAGTCGCGGAAGGCGAGACATAGGTATTACTTTCCGGCGGCGGCGGCGTAAACTTTTTCTTTTTTTTTTCGGTTTAGATAATGGCATTAGGGATACGAGGCAATAAGGAGGTACAAGAAGGATAAAAGTGACTGTTGATGATAAATCTCACAGCATAAAAAAATTCACAACTCTCTGATGATACAACTCGTTTTTGGTAGCGACGAAGACGTTATTACAAATTCAATAAATGAAATTGAAATTTTCAGTTATTTACCTTAAACTAATAAGAATAGAAATAAAACTAAAGGTCTATGGATTGGGCAGTTGAAACATTGAAAAGATAAGATAGAATGGATTAAATGGACAAACACACTAGTAAACGCATTAGGGAAATATTTCGGTCACTACAGAAACTTTACTTGGAAGGTAAAATAAATAAGATGAAAAATATGATGAGGCAACGGTATAGGCGTTATCTAACTATTGTGGGATATATATTTATTTAAATCTTTAATTATAGATGATAAATAGACGAGGAATAAGTAAGTGTACGCCACACAACCAACATTAAAGAAACGGCAATTTAAAAAATCAGGATGGAAAACAGCCAGCAGACTACAACATGACCAGAGGTCACTGCTCGCTGTCTTGCATTGGCCCAAGACTAAAAATACAATACAGAAGATTCAAACAAATCCCCAAAATATCGAAGAAAGACCCATTTCTGGACATAAAACAAAAAAAAACAGATAGTAGACAAGGACAAACAAAAGCTTTGACAAGGATTCATGGCTTAGGACAGGCACATAAAAAATGTGGCGGGGTTAAACTAGTTTTTTGGGCCCAACCTTCCCTCTATTGTTTATCTTGTACAAAGCATAAAAAATAACACACTTATGCCTTTATTTACTTATGAAGAACTGTTTTCTTACGGTCACTTTTTACAATGTAACTTACAGTTCAACCTGCATGTTTCCATTGCATAACAATGGTGTTTTATAATAACCTTGCTAATGTTAGTAGTCATTTTCTGTAATAATTAACTGATAAATACATGGTTATCCAAATACGTTTTGCTAAGGGTTTAAGGGTAAAATTGAAATGCATGGGTGAAAGCTTATTCATATATGAAAAAACTATTGAACTCTTTTAAACGCAACAGAAAACCACTTTTGTCGTCCTCTGTTTTCATACAGTGACATTATTTTCTTCTTAGCTCTTATGTGCACCATCACTCATTTGAATTGTCTCCTCTATTGTGGTGTCTGTAACAGAAATGTGAAAATTAAAGAAAACAAATTGTTTCTGAACTGAGTTTTATTAAATAGATGCATGTGATATACCGATTTTTTCCTGTGAAATACACAGTGTCAAATAAAAAAAAATATTTTCACTCTTGCGTCATTTCCCGCCAAACTGTCAATTGTGACGCCAAACTATGAATTATGACGTCGTAAATTGTATTGGGTTGTCGGCATGACTGCTGATCATATAAATTCATACGCCATTCATCATGTTCATGAATTTGTTAGAAAAACGATCAAATATCGGCGCCTTTATCTATGTAATAAATACGATAATTGATTAGGTCTCATGAATAACAAAAAATATGATCACTCGTTCGGGAACGCACTCAGATTAAACTCATGCGCGGAACAAGTTCCGCCTACTCATTAAATCATGATGCGTTCACCGACTCGTTATCATATTTTGGTTATTTACTCGACCCAATTAATTATCCTATAATTTTGTTTGTTTGTTTGGTATTATACAAAAGAATCAAAGGTGTGTTAATGAAGTCATCTAAAGAAGCAAAGAGGTGCCAATTAGGCATCCAAGTGTTAATATTACGATCCGTTAAACGGAAACAAAAAACAGCAGTACACAACAGAACAAAAATCAATAACGCGAACTCAAGTCGTAAAAAGAGTCAACTCATGTGTTCCAAAAGAAAAAGCGGTTCCTGCCTGCTATAGCACACCTGTTGCGCTGCTAATTTCATCAAAGATTTATGGCAAATGTGATAACTTCAACTTTCCGTATTTGTACAGCAACATTTCATCCACTCAGGCATATGGAGTTTTCTTATCACAGTTGATAAGTTACTCCAGAGCTTTCAGGAATTGCATCGATTTCTTTTGCAAAGCGTCACGTTCGACACAGAAATTGCTAACACAAGGTTATGTTACTGCATGGTTGCTGTCTTCATTCAATACATTTTACGGTAGACACTATGCACTCGTAGACAGAAATGGAATTTTTATCTCTCAGATGTGTGCAGAAGTTGGGTTGTCATATACTTTTGTTTTGTCTTGCCATACCGGCTTTGACACACTACATTGGAAGAACAGTGCTTCTCTTCCAGATCATGAAAATTCACTCCTGTTTCGACTTGAGTTCGCGTTCTGTTTGGTTGATTTTGTGTTTTATGTTTCCTCATGTTGTTTTTGATCGCGTTGTCGGTTTTTTCGTTGCCCTTTCGGACATTTGACACTTGAATGCCCCGTTGGTGCCTCTTTCCTATTTTTATTTTGGAAATGATGTTTTCGGTTCGGTATTGAAAGTTTCCAAATAAGGTGAATATTCGTACAAACCAAGAATCCCACTAATACTGGACCTTATTTGTTGTTATTGATTATATGAAGAGCAAAGTTATTCCATAAGCACTTATAATGAACAGCTTGCTTAAGTTTGTTAATGGCATTCAAAATTTTGTTATCTCGCTTTACATTCAAAAATGATTTATTTAACCTTGGTTTTGTTGTCTTTTCCGTCTGTACTTAATACATCGCTTTCTCCAGTAAAGTATGGATATATAAATGAGAGTGATAACCAGAACACTGCCACAGACAACGCCAGTACTGAAAGACAAAATAAAGGCATTAAATAACGGTTATTTAAAACTACCGAAATAAGACCTTCAATTCAAATGCCCAAAACAAAAATTCAAAACAAGGCGAAAAATTGAAGATCGCAATGAACAGAAATTAAATGTTGAGTGGAAACAGGTTTTATGGCACCACCCTCTCCCGCTTTAAAAATCAAATTAAAAATCATTTTTATTACAGTTTTTCGTATTCAAATACGATGACATTGTAATGTCATCCTTTTCGGATTTGACCAACACTTAATCGATCTTTGGCAACGTGACGGGTGTGCTATAGCAAGCAGGAACTGCTTACTATTCCGGAGCACCTGAGTTCACTCTCGTTTCGACTTGAGTTCGCGTTGCTGAATGCGGTTTTGTTGTTATGTGTGTGTGTGTTTTATGTTGTTATGTGGTTTGTTTTGTTGTGATGATTTTTTGTCTGCCGGTTTTGTCTTTGTCTTTACGGTTTTATGATACTGATTACCCCTTTGGTACACCTTTGCATTTTCTGTATCATGGAAGTCTTATGGAGATTCTTATGATGAAATCGTTAAACATTCAAACTTCCCTACACACTTCCTTTCGAAGTCACATTGTCGATGAAGCTGGGCATACCATCATAAATAACATTATTTACTTAAAATTACAATTTAACCTTGATCGTATTGTAAATAAAGGTAATAACAAAACTACCGAACTTGAATGATCAATCTCACAGTCCAGAGAAAATGACAAAAACGAATCAGTCATACCGGAGAATTGGTGGATCGCAATGGTCCTGACTTGGTACAGGCATTTCAAACGAAATGGTGGGTTAAACCAGGTTTTATGGCGCCAAACCTCCCTCTTCCATTGCGATCTTAGGATCCGGTAATGACCATAGAACACAACATAGTTGTGAGACACAATAGGGATATTGAGGTGATCATCTCAGTACAAAAGACCAGTCAAACACTAATTAAAACAATTAACTACCATATCTTTTAACTCAATTTTGGCTGATAACGAAGAAAGAATTTTTTTAGTGATCGTATGAGACGTATTTTCTTATAGCCCTGCTCCAAAAGTCGGTCACGAAGAAATCGGTGTCTGATCAAAAAATATGTGAAATGTGTGCAAGCTCTGGCATATCGAATAAGTTGTGAAATATAAACACCGAATGCAGGAGAAGTAGGTATATTGCTCTGTAGATTAGGAAAATTAATAATTTGAAAATTAAAATCGTCTCGTTTATCGTAAATTTTTGTACTGAGATGACCACCTGGGTCAAATTCGATGTGCAAATCCAAGAAAGACGTGAAGCAATTTGATTCGGTGGTCTCTTTAATCTCCAATTCCGGAGGATATATTGAAGGGATCCATCTACCAAATGAAGTGTTATTGACAGAAAGGACATCATCAATATATCTGAATGTAAGTTTAAATGACCTTGCCTCTTTCATCTTGTTGATCTTTACAAGTCCCTAAAGAAATTCAGTATCGTAAGAGTATAAAAACAAATCGGCGAGGAGAGGAGCACAGTTTGTGCCCATTGGAATGCCGATTTGTTGTTGAAAAATCTCTCCTCCGAAGGTGACAAATATGTTGTCAATGAGGAAATCAAGCATACTGCAAACTTGTTCCAGTGTGTAACAAATTTTATCTTTGAAAGATGTTTTGGAAAAGAAGGTAGAATTATAACCCAAAACAACAAAATTCCTAGAGTTTGAAAAGGCTTTTTCGAGAAATTTTTTTCAGGCGACATTTTAGTTTTTCGTGTGGCAAGGTAGTGTATAAAGTTGAAAAATCGAACGTTTTCAAAGAGTGAACCTCAGAAAATGATCTAGATTTAAAATGATCTAACAAATCTTTTGAGTTCTTCAAAATCCACATATGGTTAATTCCACTACGATTATAAATAGTGTCGCAGTATGCTTGTTGACCTTCTTTGACAGCAGACAAGATTTTAGTTAAATAAACGGACAGCTCTGTAGTTGAACATGATGAAGATCCAGCTATATACCTTTCTCTGTACGGATTTTTGTGAAGTTTAGGTATCCAGTACAAATATGGTAACTCTTTATGTTCCTCATTCATTGGAATATTGAAAAAGGACATAAAAGATCTATGGTTGGCTATGATTTCATCATTGTTAAATGTAGTCCGTGTGTATGTAGCACAAGCGGAAGTATTACCATCAATGCCTAGTTCTTTTATTAGACAATTATAATAGTGTGCTTTACATACAAAAACTATATTATTGGAAGCCTTGTCTGCTGGCGTGACAACATACTTGTCATGTAAGGAAGAGAGACAATTGAGAGCTTCACGATCTCTAAATACAGAAGAAGGCCGGGGGTTCACACATTTGCGAAGTTTGTCTATTCGGCTTAATAAAGGTAATAACAAAACTACCGAACTTGAATGATCAATCTCATAGACCAGAGAAAATGCCAAAAACGAATCAGTCATACCGGAGATTGGGTGGATCGCAATGGCCCTGACTTGGTACAGGCATTTCAAACGAAATGGTGGGTTAAACCAGGTTTAATGGCACCAAACCTCCCTCTTCCATTACGATCTTAGGATCCGGTAATGACCATAGAACACAACATAATTGTGAGACACAATAGGGATATTGAGGTTATCATCTCAGTACAGCAGACCAGTCGACCACAAAAACAATTAATCATCATATCTTTTAGCTCAATTTTGAACTTTTTTAACAAAATTAAGTTAAAACACTGGACTCTATCCCTTTTAAACCTCGCCTGTAAGTAAATTGCTTCATTCACAGTTATTTTTCTGTTCCAGGGAAATGAACATAACATGATTAATGGAAAATGGTAAGCTAAACCTATGTGGTGCTCTCCTTGCCGTCCGCAAAGGGACTTTAACATGCATAAGCATGGCACTCTCAACACACGTTGACACTCTATGGTCAGCGGTAAGGGTTTCCAAATGATAGATCTGACAAACCCCGTGGATGAGGTCCAACGTATTCAGGCACCTAGGGTACACACTTGGTCAAATTGTGGACTGAGCACTTACCAAATGTCAGAATCTCAAGACCCTTAGTTGCGTTTTCAACCTTCATCAGATATAGACTTACATTGAGTCTCTGGACATGGATATAACTTCATTAGATGTAGACTTACATTGAGTCACTGGACATGGATATATCTTCATCAGATATAGACTTACATTGAGTCACTGGACATGGATTTATCTTCATCAGATATAGACTTACATCGAGTCACTAGACATGGATATATCTTCTTCAGATATAGACTTACATTGAGTCACTGGACATGGATATATCTTCATCAGATAAAGACTTACATTGAGTCACTAGACACGGATATATCTTCATCAGATATAGACTTACATTGAGTCACTGGACATGGATATATCTTCATCAGATATAGACTTACATTGAGTCACTAGACATGGATATATCTTCTTCAGATATAGACTTACATTGAGTCTCTGGACATGGATATATCTTCATCAGATATAGACTTACATTGCGTCACTGGACATGGATATACCTTCATCAGATATAGACTTATATTGAGTCACTGTACATGAAATATCTTCATCAGATATAGACTGACATTGAGTGACTGGACATGGATATATCTTCATCAGATAAAGACTTACATTGAGTCACTAGACACGGATATATCTTCATCAGATATAGACTTACATTGAGTCACTGGACATGGATTTATCTTCATCAGATATAGACTTACATTGAGTCACTAGACATGGATATATCTTTATCAGATACAAACTTACATTGAGTCACTAGACATGGAGATATCTCCATCAGATATAAACTGACATTGAGTCACTGGACATGGATATATCTTCATCAGATATAGACTTACATTGAGTCACTGTACATGAAATATCTTCATCAGATATAGACTGACATTGAGTGACTGGACATGGGTATATCTTTATCAGATATAGACTTACATTGAGTCACTAGACATGGATATATCTTCATCATAAATAGACTTACATTGAGTCACTAGACATGGATATAACTTCATCAGATATGGACTTACATTGAGTCACTAGACACGGATATATCTATATCAAATATAGACTTACATTGAGTCACTGGACATGGATATATCTTCATCAGATATAGACTTACATTGAGTGACTGGACATGGATATATCTTCATCAGATATAGACTTACATAGGGCCACTGGACATGGATATATCTTTATTAGATATAGACTTACATTGACTCACTGGACATGGATATATCTTCATCATATTTATACTTACATAGGGCCACTGGACATGGATATATCTTCATCAGATATAGACTTACATTGAGTCACTGGACATGGATATATCTTCATCATATTTATACTTACATAGGGCCACTGGACATGGATATATCTTCATCAGATATAGACTTACATTGAGTCACTGGACATGGATATATCTTCATCAGGTATAGACTTACATAGGGCCACTGGACATGGATATATCTTCATTAGATATAGACTTACATTGACTCACTGGATATGGACATATCTTCATCAGATATAGACTGACATTGAATCACTCGACATGGATATACCTTCATCAGATATAGACTGACATTGAATCACTGGACATGGATATACCTTCATCAGATATAGACTTACATTGAATCACTGGACATGGATATACCTTCATCAGATATAGACTGACATTGAATCACTGGACATGGATCTATCTTCATCAGATATAGACTTACATTGACTCACTGGATATGGACATATCTTCATCAGATATAGACTGACATTGAATCACTGGACATGGATATACCTTCATCAGATATAGACTGACATTGAATCACTGGACATGGATATATCTTCATCAGATATAGACTTACATTGACTCACTGGATATGGACATATCTTCATCAGATATAGACTTACATTGATCACTGGACATGGACATATCTTCATCAGATATAGACTGACATTGAGTCACTGGACATGGATATATATTCATCAGATATAGACTTACATTGTGTCACTGGACATGGATATATCTTCATCTGATATAGACTTACATTATGTCACTGGAAACGGATATATCTTCATCAGGTATAGACTGACATTATGTCACTGGACATGGATATATCTTCATCAGATATAGACTTACATTGGGTCTCTAGACATGGATATATCTTCATCAGATATAAACTTACATTGAGTCACTGGACATGGATGTATCTCCATCAGATAAAGACTTACATTCAATCACTAGACATGGATATATCTTCATCAGATATAGACTTACATTGAATCACTGGACATGGATATACCTTCATCAGATATAGACTTATATTGAGTCAATAGACATGGATATATCTTCATTTGATATAGACTGACATTGTGTCACTGGACATGGATATATCTTCATCAGATATAGACTTACATTGAGTCACTGCACATGAAATATCTTCATCAGATATAGACTTACATTGAATCACTGGACATGGATATACCTTCATCAGATATAGACTTATATTGAGTCACTAGACATGGATATATCTTCATTTGATATAGACTGACATTGTGTCACTGGACATGGATATATCTTCATCAGATATAGACTTACATTGAGTCACTGCACATGAAATATCTTCATCAGATATAGACTGACATTGTGTCACTGGACATGGGTATATCTCCATCAGATATAGACTTATATTGAGATACTGTACATGGATATATCTTCATCAGATACAGACTTACATTGAATCACTGGACATGGATATACCTTCATCAGATATAGACTTACATTGAGTCACTAGACATGGATATATCTCCATCAGATATAAACTGACATTGAGTCACTGGACATGGATATACCTTCATCAGATATAAACTTACATTGAGTCACTAGACATGGATATATCTTCATCAGATATATACTTACATTGAGTCACTGGACATGGATGTATCTCCATCAGATAAAGACTTACATTCAATCACTAGACATGGATATATCTTCAACAGATATAGACTTAAATTGAGTCGCTGGACATGGATATATCTTCATTAGATATAGACTTAAATTGAGTCACTGGACATGGATATATCTTCATCAAATATAGACTTACATAAAGTCACTGGACATGGGTATATCTTCATCAGATATAGACTTACATTGAGTCACTGGACATGGATATATCTTCATTAGATGTAGACTTATATTGAGTCACTGGACATGGATATATCTTCATCAGATATAGACTTCCATTGAGTCACTGGACATGGATTTATCTTCATCAGATATAGACTTACATTGAGTCACTGGACATGGATATATCTTCATCAGATATAGACTTACATTGAGTCACTGTACATGGAGATATAGATATCAGAGATATACTTACATTGAGACACTTGACATGGATATATCTTCATCAGATATAGACTTACATTGAGTCACTGGATATGGATATATCTCCATCAGATATAGACTTACATTGAGTCACTGGACATGGATACATCTTCATCAGATGTAGACTTACATTGAGTCACTGGACATGGATATATCTTCATCAGATATAGACTTACATTGAGTCACTAGACTTGGATATATCTTCATCAGATATAGACTTACATTGAGTCACTAGACATGGATATATCTTCATCAGATATAGACTTAGATTGAGTCACTGGACATGGATATATCTTCATCAGATATAGACTTTTATTGAGTCACTGGACATGGATATATCTTCATCAGATGTAGACTGACATTGAGTCACTGTACATGGGTATATCTTCATCAGATATAGACTTACATAGGGTCACTGGACATGGATATATCTTCATCAGATGTAGACTGACATTGAGTCACTGTACATGGGTATATCTTCATCAGATATAGACTTACATTGAGTCACTGGACATGGACATATCTTCATCAGATAAAGACTGACATTGAGTCACTGGACATGGATATATCTTCATCAGATATAGACTTACATTGAGTCTCTGGACATGGAAATATCTTCATCAGGTATAGACTGACATTGAGTCACTGGACATACTGTCTGTAAAGGATACTCTGGAGAACAGAAATTCGGAGAATTTTTCTTTATGTCCTAACTAGCACATTTGAAATGTTTGCTATTTTTATTGTTGCACAAAAACGTAAGTAAATTTACATAAAAGAGTGAAAGAAAAGCTTACCTCTAAAATAAATGAAGCAAAATCACTTTGCCCCTTTGTTTTTCCATTGTAAATGGCAGCCATTTTTAGAGACCCAAAATTTTCAAAAATCCCTATATCAAAGAATTTTACGATACCACTTTGACCCAAGAGGTATTTTGCCATCAACTTGTTTTTTGTTGACATCAGGGAGTGCATTTTGACGTCATATGACGTCACAATAGAAATTTGAGATTTTTTCCCGTACTTTTTTTACTATTCTCCAGACTACCCTTTACAGACAGTAGATATGTCTCCATCAGATATAGACCGACATTGAGTCATTGGTCATGCATATATCTTCAACAGATTTTGTGAGCGATCTCAAAAAAGATGCGCGACCAAACATGTCTCCAAATTTCTGCATTAACATCTCAATATAGAGTAAAGTTCATAGTCAGAGATAGACTAACATTGAGTCACTGGACATGGAAATATCTTCATCAGATATAAACTGACATTGAGTCTCTGGACATGGATATATCTTCATCAGATATAGACTTACATTGAGGCACTTCACATGGATATATCTTCTTCAGATATAGAATTATATTGAATCACTGGACATGGATATATCTTCATCAGATATAGACTTACATGGAGCGACAGGACATGGATATATCTTCATCAGATGTACACTTACATTGAGTCGCTTGACATAGATATATCTTCATCAGATATAGACTTACATTGAGTCACTGGACATGGATATATCTTCATCAGATATAGACTTACATTGAGTCACTGGACATGGATATATCTTCATCAGATATAGACTTAGATTGAGTCACTGGACATGGATATATCTTCATCAGATATAGACTTACATTGAGTCTCTGGACATGGATATATCTTCATCAGATATAGACTTACATTGAGTCTCTGGACATGGATATATCTTCATCAGATATAGACTTACATAGTCACTGGACATGGATATATCTTCATCAGATATAGACTTACATTGAGTCACTGGACATGAATATATCTTCATCAGATATAGACTTACATTGAGTCTTCAGACATGGATATACCTTCCTCAGGAGGCTCATCGTCTGTTGATTTTATTACATAAGGTTTTGCTGAAAATAGTTATTATAATGTACATGGTGCTTTCCTGGATTGACTTAATGTTTTTTTATATCAAAATTTATGTGAAAACACAAAAACTATTTTTGAACTTTATGTGAAAACAGAAAAAAAAACTAATTTACATTGAGTTGACATTTCCAAAAAAATAATTTAAACGTTTGAAAAAAATGGAAAAGACACAAGTGAACCAATCTCCACACTACAAATTTGAACAATATAAAATATTATTGCCAAACAAAATAGGAGAAGAAATGAATGGCAACAGAAAAGATGCATAAAGTTACAAAACTTATTTATGGACAATTTGTGACATTTTCCTTTTATGGTTTCTTGTTGCGAAAATCTGTATCTAGTACTTGCTGTGCAACAAAAATAATAGGACATTTTGAATGAGGCTCATAATGTTAGCACCTTTAATGATTGACATCGCGAATTCTGTTCATTCGCGTCAATTAATGAATGCAAATTTGAGAAAGCCGTGCATGAAATAGCTACGTCAGCACCGCCGCGAAAAGATATTATAAGAAACTTAAATGTTGATTACGAATCCCTTACGCATCAAAAAAGCAGAGGTGCCCATGGGGCATCCGAAGTCCAAAAGAAGCAGAGGTACCAATGGGGTATCCAAAGTCCGAAATTACCTGTTTTGTTTGTACACATCACCAATGGCACAGTCATGTACAATGTCCAGAAAACTGATATGTGAGCCATTTGTGTCAGCAGTGCCCAGTATCAATATCATACTAATGTCTGCTTGTTAACATGCCTGAAAGAAGTAAAGGGCACCAATGGCGCACTCAAGTGTCAAAAGTCCGAATGGGCAACGACAAAAACAGTAAACAAGCACGAAGAAACACAAAACATAGAAATAAAAGAAACAAAGAGGTACTTATCGGGCAGTCGCGTGTCAAAAGTCCGAATGGGCAATGACAAAAAAAAACGAATGAACAGCCAGAGAAACAAACTAAAACTAAACCGAATAGAAATCAAAAAACGCGAACACTTAAGCATGAAATTTTGAAATAACACAAGGGATTAACCACTTGATAGTTATTGATAGGGGCTATTGTAATAATGAAACTAAAGAGGCCAAAATCATGAAATAAACAAGAGGCTCCCAGGAGCCTGAATCGCTCACCTGAACTACACAGACACATATATTTTGTAGATATTATTGTGCATAACCATATGTGATTTAAATTTCTGAAATATCTTGGTTAGTTTTCAAGACTAATAATAGGCTTAATAATGGGCTTAATAAGTGCAAAATTTGGCAAAAATCAGGAAAAAGGGCAATATCTCCCACATCAGCAGTCAGATCTTTCCCAAAATTTCAACACAGTAGATCTTAATATGCTGATCTTTTTTTATTCTTGCACAATTTTGATATCTGACACCATTTTTGAGTTATCAGCAAAAAATGCAATTTCCCCTTATGTTCTATTTTTAGCCATGGCGGTCATGTTTTTTGACAAATCATAAATCTGAACAATAGAGTTGTAGCATATAAGCTATTAAACAAGTGTGCCAAGTTAAAATGCAGTTGGTCTTACGGTGTCAGACAAGTTAATCTTTGAAATTCAGGGAAAAAGTAATGAAAAATGGTAAATTTTGTTGTTTTAAGGACCATAACTCCTAAAAGAAATGATCCTACAGCTTTGATCTAAATACATAAAATGTAGATCTTGATGTGCTTAATCATATGCAATTTAAATTCTTGAAATATCTTGTATAGTTTTCAAGATATATGGCTAAACAAGTGAAAAATTTAGAAAAAAATCCAGAAAAAGGGCAATAACTCCTACATCGGTTGTTAGATTTTCTTGAAACTTTCAAACCAGGTAGATCTTGAGATGCTGATCACTTTTGTCTCACATCAGAATTTTGATATCTGTAACCATTTTTGAGTTATTAGCAAAAAACTGCAATTTACAACTATGTTCTATTTTTAGCCATGGCGGCCATATTTTTTTATGAATCAAAAATTTGAACGACAGAATTGTAGCATATATGCTATTAAACAACTGTGCCAAGTTTTGTTTAAGTAGGATATATGGTGTCAGACAAGTTAATCTTTGAAATTCAGGGGAAAAGTAATGAAAAACGGTAAATTTTGACGCTTTAAGGGCCATAACTCCTAAAAGAAATGGTTCTAATTGTTTTAATTAGTGTTTGACTGGTCTGCTGTACTGAGATGATCACCTCAATATCCCTATTGTGTCTCACAACTATGTTGTGTTCTATGGTCATTACCGGATCCTAAGATCACAATGGAAGAGGGAGGTTTGGCGCCATAAAACCTGGTTTAACCCACCATTTCGTTTGAAATGCCTGTACCAAGTCAGGACCATTGCGATCCACCAATTCTCCGGTATGACTGATTCGTTCTTGTCATTTTCTCTGGACTATGAGATTGATCATTCAAGTTCGGTAGTTTTGTTATTACCTTTATTTTCTACAGCTTTGACCTAATTACATGAAATGAAGATCTAGATGTGCTCAATCATATGCAATTTGAATTTTTAAAATATCCAGAAAAAGGGCAATAACTCCTACATCGGTTGCTGGATCTTCTTGAAAATTTCTGGGCAGGTAGATCTTGAGATGCTGATCACTTTTACCCTTGCCAGAATTTTGATATCTGTTACCGTTTTTGAGTAATTTGCAAAAAACTGCAATTTACCCCTATGTTCTATTTTTAGCCACAGCGGCCATGTTGTTCATCCAATCAAAAATCCGAACAATGGTTTTGTAAAGGACATACTATAGAACAACCCTACCAAGTTTAGTTACATTTGGCCATGTGGTTTCAGAGAAGAAGATTTTTGAAAAGTTGGACGACGGACGACGGACGCCAAGTGACGGCAATAGCTCACATGACCCTTCGGGTCAGGTGAGCTAAAAAAGGCAGGATGGTTATTAAGCTGAAAAAAAAATCATAATAAATTTTAGAATAAAATAAATGCGACCGTTATTTGGCAAATAAAAAAACCAAAACAAGGCTCTGACTTTTTCCGGAAAAGGAAAAAGATAGGATCAAAATAAAATATATCCTTAACTCCCCCCCCCCCCCCCCCAAAATAAAATAATATCAAATGGTCGCCCCCTAAGACATGAAATCACTGAAAAACAACACAACAATGAAATACATACTATAATACGATTGTATATTTTTTTCTAACTATTTTTTTTAAACAAACCATAGCCGCTCTAGTTAACCTTGAAATTGGGAATTGAGGACCAAAATTAACAAAAAGTGTTTAATCACTAAAATTTTGACTGCAAGTAACATATAATTTCAACAATTAGTGACCTTTATCTATTTTTAAAAACAAAACAAATACTAGCCATATTCAGCTTACCTCTTGAACAAAATTTCAGTTTCGTATTCTTTAGTGTAACTTTTCACACCATTTACATGCATATCTATATTGATCACAAAATTTGTTTAACATGAACATTAACCTCTAAACTCAATGATGTTCACTTATTATTTTGTCGTATACAACTTAATACCTATTGTGATGTCAAAATAATACTCAAGGAAAACACGTTCCCTACTTAGTGGTATTCTTAAAAATACGGGACATAAAAGTTTCTAAAAATAAAGGAACAAGCAAAGTTGGTCTGTGTGTAATGTGTGTGTTAAAGGGGGGGGCAGAGCTCCTTGAACACAGTTTAGGTATAAAACCACTAATTCCAAGTCCCATTGATTTCTATGTTAAATTGGACATTTCTAAAATGCTGTAGATTTTTTGTCTTAAGTTCAAATAAAGTGTCAATAGTCTTATTTCAATGCCAAATGATTTGGCTCACTCCAGTTCAAAATCTAGCACATCTTACATTGAATAACGGGAAAAACTGGTTCCCGGTTTAAATCAACCTGAACGTCCGGTACTTTCTAGTCATGTTTCTGGCAAGAATGAGACCCCAAGTAAAAGCAATCCTAAAAATTGACACTTAGCATATATATGAACAAACATGGGCTGAAATTGTTTCTAAGATGTTCATCTTTCAAATAAAAGCTCATTTAATGATATGCATGCAATAGTTTTTGCTGGGTCAATACTTTAGTGGAACTATATTGTCTCAAAATATTCAGGTTCGTCCTCTACCGGATTGCGAATTAGTGGTTTTATACCTATTATGGCGCATGCAACTATAACATCTTGCTTTGACTTCCTCTACCTTGATGCACAAAGGTTAACCTGTCATCGGGAAAAATGTCTAGCAATTACTGGCCACAAGTGTTCATCTAAAACATACTTTGCTAAATCGCAAAATCGCAAAAAATTCTTTTCTATTTTTTGTCATTTACTAGTATCAAAGTATTCCATTATCGTATACAAGTAGTACTTACCAAGTCTAACCCTTATAAGTGTAGAAGATATGGAGATGTTCTTTAGATGGAAAACGTTAATTTATTTAGATATGAATTTGATAAATTACATTTATTACATCATTAAATTGATAAACTATTGGGTTTAACGACCCTCACTGCCCTTATATTAAAGGGACAGAATTATATATGCTGACTTTTTGTAGTAAAGGTATAAGAATTTAAACTTTATATGTCCAATTGTTTATTAAACAGATAATGTATTTAATGGTTCATTGTTCGCGATATTATTAATCATGTTAACTATAGGTGTATCTTTTACAAATTGTTTTTAATTCTCATATTAATGATAATAACATTTAATAACCTTTGCGTGTGTAAAATGATGCACAAACGTAATGTTGAGCATAAGTCCTGAACCAAATTATATATTTGAAATGATACCTAACTTTCCAAAACAATAAGACGCGACAAAGATTTTGTTTTAATTGGGGGGGGGGGGTCTTTAATGGTACGCTAAAATTGTTGTTTGATAAATTCTATTTTATATGACCGCAAAAAATGTACTCGTATGATTTAATGACCTTTAATGGCGCTGTCGTTTTCTTCAGACGTCTTGTTCACGTGTGATGATTTTTTTTTCGTGATCAATTGATATAGTTTGTCCATCCATTATGTCCGAAGCTCAATAAACTTGTTTTGTAGACCTTACCTTCGGAATAGTATTTAAAACATCTATAATATGGGGGGGTAGGACCTTTTTCGGGACACCGGGATTGGCCATATTTAAGCTCGGGATTCCGGGATTTGGACAATCTAAGTTCGGGATTCCGGGATAAAATTATATCATCTTTACCGGGCTTCGGGATTTTCTCATTTTTAAGTCGGGATGACGGGATTTTGTAAAAATTAGTTCGGGATTCCGGGATCAGACCCCCTCCTACCCCCTCTCTATAATCATAGATTTAGATATAAAAGGTAACTCTGGTTGGGGCAAGTTTCGTCTTAGTGTCATACGGGAACTGAAACTACTGTGAATTCATTTATTTTTGTTGGTACCAATTTTCGTGGTTAAAAAAGATCAGATCATGGATTCTAAAATTTGTGGTTATGAAGTGTGCAGTATACAGACCAATGTTAAATTTCCTTTTCGTTGTGTATCAAATTTCGTGGATCAAGGCCACATAAGAAAACCACGAAAATTGATTCCCATGAATAATAATGAAACCACAGTATGTGGAGGTTCATCCGGGCGGTTACTAGACTTGTTCTAACTTACGCAAAATTAAACCAACCTATGCCTGAGATAAAACGAACTTTCAGGTTTAGTTACTTTACGGGAATTATTCAATTCTTCAAAACCAATGGACGGACAGAACCGATCGGTTATTATACGTCATTGGTGCAAGATAAATTAGCATGAACGTCTCTTTCTGTCAGAAGATAAATAACCTGGCAACAGTAAATTCAGGAAATAATTTCCCAAAACCTACAGCTTCTATTTGATTAATTCTGTTGATGGAGTTTGTGAGAAACACACTCATGAAAGGAAATCTTTTTCTTCATTTTATTTGATCTTAGCGTAATGGCCGTCAAATTATAAAGTTTGAAGCAACGTGTGCTGACGTTCGAATAAAATTTCAAAACAAGAGGCTCCCAGGAGCCTGAATCGCTTACCTGGTCTTTATGTCAACCCTATGAAGACTTTTGTATAGCTAAATGAGCTGAATGTTTTAGCAAGAAAAAGATTTTCTTTATCTGCAATAGTTATCATTCTATAGGCCAAATTACTATTTTTTGCCTTTAAGGGGCTGTTACCCCTATAGGGGGTCATCTGACAACTTCGACCTTCGAGACTTTTGTAGAGCTTAATGACCGGAACATTTAAGCAAGCAACAGCTTTTCTCTATCTGCAATAGTTTTCATTCTTTAGGCCAAAAACACTATTTATGTGCCTTTAAAGGCAACCCCTATAAGGGGTCATCTGACAACTTCGACCTTATGGAGACTTTTGAAGAGCTGAACATTTAAGCAAGCAACCGCTTTTCTCTGCAATATTTTTTCATTCTATTGGTCAAATACATGAAAAAACGCTATTTTTGACCTTTACAGGGCCATAACCCCTATCAAGGGTCATCTGTTCTTTTTTTAGTAAAAGCGACCATGTTTCATCGAATCATTGAGGATAGTTTGTTGCCAACATGTCATTTCTCATTCCCGCAAAGTTTCAGTTAAATTAATTCAGTGGTTTCAGAGAAGAAGATTCTATGAAATTGTGAACGGACGACGACGGACGCATAGTGATGGCATAAGCTCGACTTTGGCCAGGTGAGTTAAAAACGTTGGCACACGTCGCTGTTGAAATTTTTTAGCCAAATTTGCGATGAAATGACCTAAAACATCGACCGACCGACCTTTTAACAACATATCATTAACGTTTATTCAGCATACTTAATGGTTGCCTAACGCATGATTGGTGACTGCTGAACGTATACATAATTAATGTCTTTTTCGATAAAATTAGACGGAATGCATGCGAGCAAAATGATATAATATTATTTGACGCCATGGCCATTCAGTTCAACTCAATTTCAACGCTCTTAGATAAGTTAGCTCAAAGCAACATATTTTTAATACGTTGCGTAATTAAGAACATTTACACATTAAAACTTTGCTACCCTTGATAACAAGAAATAACGTTTGATAAGTCTTAAAACGTTAATTCAATTTCCAAAATCCTTAATTGTTAAAGAAGGTATTATAATTTTTTTTACTATATTTTTTGTAGAGCGTAAAATGAAGGTTTGTCGTGTGTTTGTAAGTTTAAAAGTGAATATCTTTGCTCTACCTGTAATGTAGCCTTCCGCATTGGAGAGCTGCACAGACCCTTGTTGACCATCAAAAATACGGGATAGTACCTTATACAAACTATAGTCTACAGGACCGGTGGAGAGTGTTTCAGAAGATTCCTTTCAACCAGGGACTATTGGCGGCACCGAAGTTTGAAGTCTTACCGGATTAATCCGGGCCGGTGTTCTCGAAGCTATTGTAGGACCAAGACGCGTCTTAAAAGTCTATCTGAAGTCTTGCCTGAGTTTTAAATCGTGTTTTCGAGAGTATCCTTTTTTCAAACATGGTCACATTTTAGGATAAGAATAAAAACAACATCGGATGTATTTGTAGACCATCCAATCTTAATTTTTCTGCTTTGCATTTACACACTATAACTCATTAAATGTTGTTCAAGTTTTGACCTACTGGAACTTGAGAATAGATTAACTTGTAATCAAGACAACATGCATGGTTTAAACCTTTGAAGTCATTTCAACATATTTCAATGACCCTGTATGTTTAAAAAAAAAGTGCTTATCATCTTAAATAATCGACATGCTCAACTTTCTCATTGACAACATATTTGTTCAGTTTGGTGGACGTGTTTTTCAGCAAACAATAGGGATTCCAATGGGCACTAATTGTGCACCTTTGCTTGCTGATTTGTTTCTTCATTCATATGAAGCAGACTTCTTGCAATCTCTTCTAGACAAAAAAAAAGACCGTTGACTAGCTCTCTCTTTCAACCTCACGTTCCGTTATATTGATGATGTCCTTTCACTAAACAATTCTCGATTTGGTGACTTTCTCCATCTCATATATCCACAGGAGCTGAGATAAAGGACACAACGGATTCTAGGAAGTCTGCTTCATATTTAGATCTACATCTCGAAATTGACTCGCAAGGAAGACTTTCAACAAGGCCCTATAACAAACGTGATGGCTTCAACTTTCCAATCGTCAACTTTCCCTTCTTGTGTAGCAACATTCCGTCCGCTCCAGCTTATGGAGTTTACGTATCTCAATTGATTCGTTACTCCAGAGCGTGCGGGACTTACATCAATTTCCTTAGCAGAGCGACACGTCAGTAGTATGAAAATGACAATTCTGCCGCACATGCAGAAATCCTGCATAAAATCCCCAACCCCGACGTCCAAATGCAAACGGACGGCATTCCTATTGAGCATAGGGTAAATACAAGAATTATGGCTTTCGTACAGAGCATACGTCAGGTCGTCCCACAGGAAAGTGGGGATAAGGACACCTTAAAGAGAGGTGTGCCCCAGATTGAAATAAATAAAAGGATGGAATCCAATAGTAATAAGATGGATCACTTTCAGGATTTCTTTCTGGAGAATGAGCAAGATTTGGAAGATAGCCCCCCAGCCCCAACCCCCCAAAGGCAGCAGCAGTGCTGCAAAGCCCCCAACCTGACGCAGATGGATGAGCATACCCAGATGTGTCAAAATTGTGGGGCGCAGTCAATGAAGCCGCGATTTGAGCATCAACCAGATGGGGAGCAGAAAACCACATGCGGCTATCCACTCAAGAGGAAGAAGGGGCAGTTCTGCAAGAGCAAGCCCGGGATGGATGGTCTCTGCGGGAGGCATAGACAGCAACCACACCAGCAGCAGGAGGAGGAAGTGATCCCAGTCGAGGGAAAAATGGTGGTGAAAGAAAGCATGAAGACTCTCCGTCAAATAGCTAAGGATGAGGGTCTGAGGGGGGTCAGCAGAAAGAACAAGGAGGCCTTGGTGAAGCTCATCGAGGAGAAAACCACCCGTAAATTTGCCCGCCAGGAAGTCTTCACCAAGAAGCAGCTCAAAGCGCTGGCAAAGAATCGCGGCCTCACCAAATACTCCCAGCTCAAGAGAGACGATCTGCTCCATCTGGTGGAAGAGAGCATCAGAAGCGCCCCACTGGAAGATGAGATCAAGATCACCGATAGGCGGCAAGCGCTGAATGGGGTATTTGGCACGGTCGTCATCGAACCTTTGAAACCGCACGATGTGGCCACTTTTTTGAAGGTAAGTCGAAGCACCATCACCACCACCATCTCCAATGCGCTCACCCAAAAGAAGGGATTGAAGGTGCACCTAATACTTTTAGCAGAGATGGTGAAGACCAACCCCGCGACTGGGGAAAATATCTACATCACCCCTTACTTCCGATCAGCCCTTGCTACCCTCACCCAATCATCTGACCTCGAATTGGAGATTGCCTTCATGATGGAGAAGGTCAAGGAAAATATGGCAAAGTACATGCGGGAAGGGAGCGGGTGGACTTTTAGCAGCGTTGAGAAGCTAGAAATCCATCTCAACCAATTCAAGCCGCTCAAGGGGGCTTCCTTCATACCGACTCCCTCAGCACTCGCGAAAAAGAAGGCGATCATCAATGTGAAAAATGAAGATGATCGCTGCTTTCAGTGGGCGATGCTGGCGGCCCTTCACCACGAGGAAGTCGATCAGAAATCTACCAACCGCGTAGCTCAGTACAAGAAATGGGAAGATGAGCTAAAATTTGAAGGTATCGACTTTCCAGTCTCACTCAAGGCGATTGATAAATTTGAGAGGCAGAATGCCTCCATCAACGTCAACGTCTTCGGCTTCGATGGCGTCAAGAAGGGTGAGGATGAGGAAGAGGATCTCCAGGTATATCCCCTGAAGATTTCGAAAAATACGGGCTCCACCCACGTAGATCTTCTCTTCCTGAAGCACGAAGATAAGCAGCACTACTGCTGGATCAAGAGCCTCTCGCGTCTTTTGACCGCACAGGTCACAAATCACGATGGGCAAGCATACTTCTGCCGCAGATGCCTCTCCCACTTTACGAGGCAAGATATCCTCGACGAGCATATGGGATATTGCAGTCAGAAAGAGGCCGTCAGGATCGAGATGCCGGAAGAGGGAACCACCATAGCCTTCCATAGTATCAAAAAGATGATGAGAGTCCCCTTCGCGATCTACGCGGATTTCGAGTGCTTTACGGAGAAGCTCAACACCTGCCAGCCAGATCCATCCCACTCCTACACGAAGGCCTACCAGCTCCAGCGACCATCGGGTTTCTGCTATCACGTAAAGTACGCTCATGGTGACTACAAAGATCCGGTCGTTTACTGCGGGGAGGATGTGGCAAAGAAATTCGTGCAGTGCGTGGAAGAAGAAGTGCAGGCCATCGCCAAGCTATACAAGGAGAATAAGCCCATAACGATGACCGACGAGGACAAGGAGAGCTTCGCAGAAAGCACACACTGCCACATCTGTGGGGATGAATTGGGAGGGGATAAGGTCCGGGATCACGATCATCTTACCGGGAAATATCGCGGCGCAGCGCACAACCAGTGCAATCTAGATTTCCAGCTCCCGAAGCACGTCCCCATCTTCTTTCACAATTTGAGCGGGTATGACGCACACATCTTCGTCAAGGAGCTTGGCCACACCGAGGGTAAGATCAACTGCATCCCCAATACCGATGAAAAGTATATCAGCTTCTCCAAGCAGGTAGATGATCTGGAGATGAGGTTCGTCGACTCGTGCAGATTTATGCTCAGTAGCCTGGATACCCTAGCAAAGAATCTCACCTCCGACCAATTCAAGACCGTGAAGACGAGATTCGGCGATCGCAACGAGCTGATGATTCGGAAGGGGGTTTTTCCCTACGATTATATGGATGGACCAGCCAAGCTGGAAGAGACTCAGCTCCCACCCAAAGAAGCCTTCTATAGCACGCTCTACGATGAGCATATCAGTGACGAGGATTACGCACACGCACAGAAGGTCTGGGAGGCCTTTGAGTGTAAAACCCTACGCGACTACCATAATCTCTACATGGAAACCGACGTGCTGCTGCTGGAGGATATCTTCGAGAATTTCAGGAATATCTGCATGACCAACTATGAGCTCGATCCTGCCCATTACTTCACATCCCCCGGACTATCCTATGATGCCGCCATGAAATCCACTGGGGTCAGATTGGAGCTTTTTTCCGATCCAGATATGCTGATGATGTTTGAGCGGGCGACCAGGGGAGGGGTGGCCATGATCTCTCATCGCCAAGGCAAGGCCAACAACCCCTACATGACCGACTACGATAGCTCCCAGCCCACCAAGTATCTTACCTACCTCGATGCTAATAATCTTTACGGATGGGCGATGGCGCAGCCCCTTCCCACGGGAGATTTTGAATGGATGGAGCCGGAGGAAATCGAGAAGGTCTTGGAGTATCCCGACGATCACGAGTACGGAGCTATGGTGGAATGCGATCTGGAATATCCACAAGATCTTCACGACACCCACAATGACTACCCTCTTGCGCCCGAGAACGTGGAGATCGGTAAGGTGCGTAAGCTCGTGCCTCATCTAGGCAAGCGTGAAAAATATACGCTCCACTATCGAAATCTCAAGACGTATCTGGAGAGGGGGATGAAGCTTACCAAATGCCATCGAATCATCAGGTTCAAACAATCCCCGTGGCTCAAGCAATACGTAGATCTGAATACTGCTCTTCGCACCAAGGCTAAGACCGACTCCGAAAAAGACTTTTTCAAGCTGATGATCAACTCAGTCTTTGGCAAGACCATGGAAAATATCCGGAAGCGCGTAGACGTTAGGCTGGTCACCACCGAGAAGCAGGCCCTGAAGCTCGTGGCCAAGCCCAACTTCGATCGTCGAGTGGTCTTCACCGAAAATCTAGCAGCCGTCCACATGAAGAAGACCAAGCTGAAGTTCGATAAGCCAATCTACCTGGGAGCCTGCATCTTAGACATTTCAAAGCTCCTCATGTACGACTTTCACTATGGATTCGTGAGGAAGATGTACGGCGATCACGCGCGGCTTCTTTTCACAGACACCGACAGCTTGGCCTATGAGATCAAGACCGACGACTTGTACAAAGATATCACACCGCACGTCCAAGCCAAATTCGACACGTCCAACTATCCAGCTGAGCATCCCTCCGGCATCCCCACTGGTGTGAATAAGAAAGTCATCGGCAAATTCAAGGATGAGTGCGCTGGTAAGGCTATGACTGACTTCGTAGGGCTCCGGGCAAAACTATACGCTTTCAAGGTGGATGACGGTCAGACCACCAAGAAGGCGAAGGGAGTCACCAAGAGCGTCCGCGAGCGCAGCATCGCCTTTGAGGACTACAAGCGCTGCCTTGACACCCGGCAGGAGATCCATCGCCCGATGAATATCCTCCGGAGCCATCTCCATCAGATCTACGCTCAGGAGATCAACAAGATCGCTCTCTCCGCCAAAGATGACAAGCGCCACATCCTCCCCGATGGCATCAGCACCCTCGCTCACGGACACTATCGAATCACTCACGCCAGCAAGTGAGCTGAGGCACCTCCCCTCCCCTCCGCATTTAGCAGGCTCTGACGGGTGCGGATGCCCATCCCACACTTAGCAGGCTCTGACGGGTGCGGATGCCCATCCCTTTTCATCTGCATTTGGCATATCTAGATAAATGAGCAGCATACGCGTGCACGGCTTCCTCCTCCCCCACAAGCCCCTCTCCAACGTAGAGCTTGAGGAAGCCGCCTCAGCGCTAGGCATCCCTCGATTCAAAGGAATATTCATGCGCGATGCCTTGCCTCCCAGCCCCCAGCCCATCGAATGCGGTATCCTGAATCACGACGATAGCGATGGCCCCGGCACGCACTGGACGTGCTGGTATAAGAGCGGAAGATTCAAAGTCTACTTCGATCCTTACGGCCTGCCTCCGCCCGACGAGATGATCGACTATCTGCGGCCGGAGATTCGATATAATACTGATGAAATTCAGCGGCGCGGCGACGTGGTCTGCGGACACTTTTGCCTGCATGTCCTGAAGCTCCTTTCGGAAGGTCGGACGCTTGAAGACGTAATCTTTGGACTATAGATAAATGGATAAGTTTGGATCTCACTCGAGGAAGCGCATGCCCATCTGGCGGATGCTCCAGGATCTCGATATGAATGATAATCGCATCACTAGTCTGGGATTGCCGCGGGATAGCTCGGACGCCGTGACGAAGCGATGGGTTAATCAGCAGATGAAAGACGGTATGAAAGACCTCGAAGAGCTAGATTCGGAAATGAAGCAAATGCAGATGGCCATCAAGCGAATGCAAAGGGAGTATGAAGCGTCCATCAAAGATCTTACCAAAAAGCTGATGATCGTAGAAGATGGCAAAGTCGATAAGTCGGAGTGCGTCTCGACGAATGGCGGCTTGATGACGACGGACCTAGACATGCAGAAATATCACGTGCTAAATCTCCCCCTCCCCATGACTGATAATGAGCCCATCACGAAAGCCCTTTACGATCGCCTGCAGCAGGATCTAGACGCATTGAGGATCTTCGTCGAGCTGAAGCATGCATAAATCAAGACTTTCTGGTCTCCTTTGCATCGAGACCGGAAAGCCTGAGGATCATCGCCAGTCAGATTCCTTGACCCAGGAATTGAAGGTTTTGGGATAACCTCTCCATTTGACGCGGATTTCTTTCTCCCCATTCCGGATGCGTCGGCTCAAGATTTTCTCGATGCGAAAGATATCCTGGTCGGTGCGCTGGAGCTCGGGCTCGTAAAAGGATCCCTGGATTTCCTCACCCTTGTAGTCTTTGAGACGATAGGTGGGCGGCTGCGTCGCTAGGGCCTGAGCGATGGTAAAGACCTCCTCCGTCCAGCGCGGAGTATATCCCTTCTCGAAGATGCCCTTCTTCTTTGTGATTCGGACCTGATCGCCGACTTTGAATCGGTGAGGCTGCATGGGCGGAAGGTCTCCGTAGAGATTCCAGAAGACTTTGGCCTCGTGCTCTTTCTGGCTGGCGGCGGTGGGGGTCATCTTGATGGATCGATGCTTGGTGATATTATATTGGCGAACGAGATCGTCCAGGACAGGGAGGTAGGTGCGCGTGGAATTGGCCGAGAAGTATTTGAACATCTTCTCCTTCATGGTGCGATTCCAGCGCTCAACGACGCTCGATTTCTCTTCGTTCTCGGTAGAGTAGAGATCGACGTCGTGCTTCCGAAGCAGATCCTTCACCTCGCGATTATAAAATTCCGTGCCTTTATCGGTCCATAGCTTCTCGGGCGTGCGATCCTTGAAGACGGTCTGGAAGGCATCTCGCACCGTGGTGCCTTTCTTATCCTTGAGTGGCACCAACCAGCCGTATTTGGAGAAGACGTCGATGATGCTCAGAAGGTATTTGAAGCCTCGGTTATCGCGGGAGAAGGCGCTCATATCTACGAGATCGGCAGCCCAGGTTTCGTCCACCCCACCTACCACCACGCGGCGCTTCTGAAATTTGCGTCGGACTGGCTTATGCAGCTCTTCGGCTAGCTCATCCGACCATCGGACTTTTTTTTCCCCCCACGCCCAGCCCAAATCGTGCTTTGGTACCGATGATGGGTCTGACGATGCCACGCTCGAGACGCTCACGTGCAGTGGGATTGGGGATAGCATCGAGGGAGGCTAACATCGTCTTATCGCAGATCGAATTTCGTGCAGCCGTATCCTTGTGCTTGGCATAGCAAAGATCGTGCCGATAGGCGGCCTCATCGACTCGATTGATGGGTCTCGACCAAGGTTTGGGGGTGCCGTCGGCATTGAGTCGCTGGCTGAGTCTGGTCCCCGGACCGGTGAAATTATGCCCCGGCAGATGCATCTCGACGGGCAGCCGATTGATCATCTTATTCACGAGCCCGGCTCCCCTCTCCGTCTTGATGAATTCCGACTTTCGCGCGCCGCACTCGGCACAGGTCCCCACCTTTCGCCGCCGCCGTCCGTCATCGCTCGTGATCACGGCGCGATTATTCGTCTCCGTCTTCTTCTTGCACTTCAAGCAATACATTCCCATTTTATATAGATAAATGGACGTTGAAGACCTTACCTATGATGAGCCCGCCGTGAGTCGTCGGAATAATCATTATCTCCTCCCACAGCGATCCATCCGAGGACTGATCATCGGGAAGTCGGACTGCGGCAAGACGACTCTGCTGAATAATCTCCTCCTGCGCGATGGATGGCTCGACTACGATCGACTCTACGTCTTCGGAAAATCACTCCACCAGCCCATCTACCAGCTGCTGCGGCAGGCGTTGGGGAAAGGATTTTCGAAAGACGATATCCGCGACCTTCTCTCCATCAAGGATCGCTATCCCCACTCTCTGGTCGACGTGGTGCAGATGATGAGGCCGTCGCCCAAGCCTAGCGGCATCGAAGCTTTCTTCTTCGAGGAAGCGAGCGACGTGCCCGATCCCCGAGATCTCGATCCCACTCGCAAAAATCTCATGGTCTTCGACGATCTGATGCTGAGCAAGCAAAGCAAGTGTGAAGACTACTACGTGCGCGGTCGCCATAATAACGTGGACTGCTTCTACCTCTGCCAAAATTACTTCAAGCTGCCTCGGCAATCGATCCGGGAGAATGCCAACTTCATCTGCCTCTTCGAGCAGGATGCCAAAAATCGCGATCATATCCGCCGGGACCATTGCGGTGATCTCACCCCCGCCCAATTCGATGCCCTATCTGATCACTGCTGGTCCAAGCCTCACGGATTCATGACCATCGATCTCACGAGCCCCAAGACGAATGGGAAATATCGATGCAATCTAGACGATTTCTATCGAGTCTAAGATAAAGAATGGATCACTTGAAGGAATTTTTCCTGGAGAATCAACAAGACTTGGATTGGGAGAATGCTCCAAAGTCCCCACTACCACCCCCTATATCCCCTAGATGCAAGCACCGGTGGGAGCGTGTGCTCATCAACCATG
The DNA here is from genome assembly GCA_963971305.1 of Arcuatula senhousia. Classification (NCBI taxonomy): domain Eukaryota; kingdom Metazoa; phylum Mollusca; class Bivalvia; order Mytilida; family Mytilidae; genus Arcuatula; species Arcuatula senhousia. Next base: position 48,837,632 of record OZ020314.1, read on the forward strand.
AGATCCCAGGCCATAGCTGCAGTAGATGTGGGGCTGAAAAGTACGCTAGCCGCTTCGATGATCAGGATTTCAAAGGAAGGACCTATAATTCTCACTCCCGCCGGAAACCTAAGCCAGCGCCCGGACCCCCGTGCTGCATCAAGACCGTCCGCGGCCATCAGTGCACGTATCCCTCCATATCGGGCAGTGATAAGTGCAAGAGGCATTCGAAGCTTTTCCCTGAGGCATGCTGCCGGTGTGGAGTCGCGATCCCCCGTGGCAAGGCTCTGCACAATATCCGCGAGGAGACTATATACGTTCCAAAATTTATCACTCTCTGGTCAGGCGTAAAAGTGAGGATGGTGGGGGAGTCTGATCGCATCGATGGAGTGCAAGGGTTATCCAAGCCCTTCTGCTCCTCCAAATGCATGGAGAGTGCGTAGGAGGGGTAAATCCATGGTTTTTGCATCCTGCTGAGGTAGGAGGCAAAAAGCATGGGGCGATCGATTCATCGCTTGCGGGCGTTCGTTCCAACGCTATGGGGCGATCGATTCATCGCTTAGGGGCGTTCGTTCCAACGCTATGGGGCGATCGATCCATCGCTTAGGGGCGTTCGTCTCAACGCTATGGGGCGTTGGGCGATGCTATAAATAAAATGACGTTTATCAAGATCACCGATCCCAAGCAGCGTGAGGCGCTTGCCAGAGATTTGCAAGAGACGAAGCGCAGCATCCAGGCTAGCGATATGCAGCGTCGCCTGGATAAGATCGGACTGAGCCGCGATCTCTCCAAGATTTTCAAGCCCGTGGTCGAGACGCAGAAGGAGACTGCCTCCCAGATCACCAAAAAGATCGAAGATATCCCACTCGCTCTGCCCGCCCCGGTGCCTGCCCTTCCTCCTCCTCTCCCTGCCGCCGAGGGTGACGACGATCCGCTTGCCATCGAGCAAGCATTGAAAACCAACCTCGGTCCGCGAGCCACCCACTATCTTCAGCTCAGTATGACTCCCAAGGCTGACCATACCTTTGGACTGCGAGTGGAAGACGGCAGCATCATGATCGGAAGTCTGCCCGTCACCTTCGATGGAAACGATATCCTCGTCGATGGCGAGCGCTATGAGGGAACCCCCGGCCTGTGGGAGCTCATGGTCCTGAAGAATCCCAAAGATTTTGACGTGGAGGACTTGCATACCTATGGTGAAATCCTGCGAGCATCCAATGCCATGTATCAAGGCAATTCTTCGCTCTCGCAGACCCCCAAGGCCAGCAAAAGTCGGAAATGGAAGGAGATCGTCTCCTACCTCTATAAGCAAGATAAGTATGGGAGTGGGGTTTCGACCGTCTTCCTCCCCACGTGCTTCGACCAGTTGCTGGAGCGCCTCGATCTTTGCGCTGCTGCCTACCAGGCTGGAAATAATGGGGTGCGCAACGAAATCGTGGCCATCCTCGATGCCATGAGGAAGTCTGGTCATATCAGCAGGAGTGAGTACGAGAAGCTGCATCGGAAGCTCCTCTAAATAAATTTACGATGCCTTTAGTAGTGAATCACGGATATCGTCGAAAGTATGCCGTCGGCGGAAAAGGTCTTTTCGATACGATCGCCAATCTGGCTGGACGGGTGTTTTCCTCCTCCGCCGCCAAGACGTTGGGAAGCAAGGCCGTGAGCGCCGCCTCCAATGCTGCCCTGAAAGGTGTGGAGAAAGGTGCGAGTAAGGCGGTGGACCACGTCGTCAATCGAGTGACCCGCAAAAAGAAGCCTCAAGCACCACCCACCAAGAGAACCCCACAGCAGCAGACCCGTCTCAATAATCTCATCTCGGGCGGGGGCATCGCCACCATCCACGACTTCGTCCAGCGCTATAGATAAATATATGATGGCCGATATGCTCTCTATCACCGAAGGACTGACTTTCGATGAAAGTCTCCAGGAATATCAGGTTCACGAATACGAACCTCAAGCCGGGGCGCAGCTGAATAATGCCGGCGCAGAGATACGCATCAATATCGAGACTCAGGATCTCTTCCTTCATCCCTCCGAAAGCTATCTCTTGATCGAAGGCCGACTTCAGAAAAATGATGGCACTGCGTATGCCGACGCCGATCTCGTATCGCTCGTCCATAACGGTGTCATGTTTCTCTTCCGAAGCATCAGCTACCGACTTTCCGGCCAGCAGATCGAGCATCTCAACGATCCTGGTATCGCAACCACCATGCTAGGGATGCTGACGTATCCCGACGACTTTTCCAAATCGCAAGGCCTCAACCAGCTATGGTTCAAGGACTCCACGGCCGATGCTGAGGCAGATAACGTCGGATTCGCGGCACGCCACGGATATATCATCACCAAGCCAACCAATAAGGGATCCTTCTCCTTCTCCATCCCTCTCAAGCACGTCTTTGGCTTTGCCGAGGACTATGATAAGATCGTCTACGGATTCAAGCACGAGCTTTCCCTAGTGCGCGATTCGGATGCCAATGCTATCCTCCGAGCCGCTGCCGTCAACGACGTGGCCAAGATAGTCCTGAGCAAGGTCTCCTGGTTCGTCCCCCACGTCATCCCGTCCGACGAAAAGAAGCTGCGGCTCTATAAGACCATCCAGAGCAAGACCAAGATCGATTGCGGATTTCGCATGCGGCAGTGCGACTCCATAGCCGTGCCCCAGACTTCGCAATTTCATTGGCGCCTAGCCGCTAAAAGCGGGCGAGAAAAACCGCGATGGATCATCGTCGCTTTTCAAACCGAAAGGGATAACGACCAGCTGCATAATGCCGCCGTCTTCGATCACTGCCGATTGCGAAATATCCACGTGACTCTCAATGCGGAGCGCTATCCCGCTGTGGACTTCAATGCCGGCTTCACCCAATGCAAGGTCGCCAGGGTCTATAAGGAGGCTGCCGAATTCCGCAAGAAATTCTATAGCATGGAAAGTCTGCTCAGCAATGGCGGTATCAATCCCTCCGACTTCATCGATCTCTATCCCCTATTCGTCATCGACGTGAGCCATCAGTCCGAGCGGCTGAAAGAGTCGACGGTGGATATCCAGATCCGAGCCGAATTCGAGCGCAACGTCCCTGCCAATACTCAAGCCTTCGCCCTGGTCATTTCCGATCGAATCCTCCAATTCGAATCCGACGGTCAGAAGATGAGCGTCGTCTTCTGAGGAGGCTTAGATAAATGGACACTTCACTTTTGCGGAAAATCGCTACCAATACGGAGCCCAAGCACGGATTTTCCTTCATCGTCTCTGGAAACGATAGTCAGATCTTGACTCGCTTCAATCCGCCCCTCCAGCTGCGCGAGGAAAAATCTTACGAGATGGCTCTCGTGAATCTGGAGACCTACTACTCCATCCCCAATATTCATGCGGGAAATAATTCCTTCCGCTATTCTCCCGATGAAGGGGCAAGCTGGTTTCCCGTCGAGCTAAGCACTGGCTCCTATGGAATCGACGATATCAATGATGAGATTCAGCGACAATTGCGGCTTAATAAACATAAGGCTAAGATCCTTCTCGATGCCAATCGCGCGACGCTGAGAGCGACCCTCACTCTCGCCAAAAATTATCAAGTGGATTTCGATGTGCCCAATAGCATTAGTACGGTGCTTGGATTCGAACGTCGGACGTATGCCTATGATCGAAGCACTAATGGATACGCGGAAGGCGAGAACATCGTCAATATCATCAGTATCAATAGCATCCTCGTGAATAGTGATATCATCCACGGAAGCTACGTCAACGGCACGCAGCAGTCCACGATCTATAGTTTCTTTCCCGCAGTCGATCCCGGCATGAAGATCATCCAGACTCCTAAGAATCTTGTCTACTTACCCGTGACTCTGAGAACCATCGATCGCATGCAGACGTATCTGACCGATCAAGACGCTCGCCCGATCGATCTGCGAGGAGAAAATCTCACCATCCGCTTCCATCTGCGTGAGGTATAAATAAATGGATTATCAAGAGTATGGTTTGAACTTGACGAAAGGTCAGGCGGAAAAGATCCAGCGTGCGGCAAAGAACGGTTGCCCCGTGAGCGTCCGATTGTCGCATTCCAACCTATCCGGCGAGCATAAGATGCTCCTCACCCACCGTCAGATCCAACGCATCGCCAAGCTCTTGCAGAGCGGTAAGGGTGGTATGGTCTTGGAGATGAGTCCGAAGCAGGTGAGGCGTAACGTGCAAAAAGAAGGTGGATTCCTTCCCATGCTCGCAGGTCTCGCCTCTGCTGCGCTACCCATGCTAGCCAAAACCGTGCTACCTGCTTTGGGCGTGGGAGCATTGAGCGGTTTGGGAAGCGCAGCCATCCAAAAGGCCGTGGGATCTGGATTGTACCTGAAAAAGGGTGGGAAAGTATGCTGCGTGAAACCTCATGGTCGTGGTCTGTATTTGAGTCCAGGCAATTTGCCCAATACGTACGGCGATGGATTGTACTTGAAGAGCGGACGTCAGATCTACGACGGAAGTGGGCTGATCCTTGGACCTAATAGCCCCTTCAAAAGCATTCCCATCTTGGGCATGCTCCTATAGATATAGATAAATGAGTGATGAAGTGGATGCTACGATCGAGGATTTTCTGGAAGCTGAGATCTGCAAATACGCCCGCCTGCTGCGGATCTATAAGCGACTGGATAAGGCGGTTTCCATCGGACTAGGTGCGTGCTCCGTCGGTAGCCTTTTGCTGACAAGCGGCACCATGGGATCCGCTTTGACTGGTGTAGGCATCCCTGCCTCTCTCCCATTAGGTTCCCTCGCCTGCCTAAGTGCCATCTTGACGCTTGTGCTCTCAGTGACCTCCAAGCGCATCACCAAGAAGGTAAAAAAGCATCACGATACTTTGCGATTGGCGAGATCTTATCAGTCCCAGACCCCCACCCCAGTCATCTGTCTGAAGAATTACTACGATGAAAAAGATCAGTTGCGAAAACCTTCCACCACCACTTTTAGTGAAGACCTTACTACGCATGCGCCGTAGGGAGAATTCTTCCAACGCGCGCCTCGCTCGGCTACGCCTCGCTCCCCGCGCTTATTCCAGAATTCTCCAAATCAAAGTTTCAAGTGACAAAAAAAAAATTTCCCAATCCAGTTATTTGGATTGAAAAATTTCAGATTTTTTTTTACTTCCTCACCAGATCGTACGAGAGATATTGCTGGTTGGATTTTTTGCTGACCTTGAATCCTGTGCTCCGGACGTAAGCTCCTTGCAAGGAGCCCTTCTCTTTGTTAAGCGTGGGGCAGGCCCATACCCTGGTGGTCTCTCCGTCTCGATCCTTCAGGGTGAGGATTTTGCTTTTGCCGAATTTCCCATCCACTTCTACCACCTCCAAGATTTTATAGATCACCCCGGTAGGCAAATCTTTCCATTTGAGCGCTTCCTGATTCTGATCTTCCACTTTCTCCTGGAAGGCGTCTTCGCTGATGAAATCATCTCCCTGCTTGGATATTTTGTCATTTTCCATGACGCAAATGCTCCCAGGATTTTTAGGCTTAGATCGGTCGTCATTTTCGACCAAATCGAAATTCCTTCCATCACCTTCATAAAACATGTCATGTCTTCCCATTTTTATTATTTACCTTATGCTCAATAGGAATGCCGTCCGTTTGCATTTGGACGTCGGGGTTGGGGATTTTATGCAGGATTTCTGCATGTGCGGCAGAATTGTCATTTTCATACTACTCACGTCTGACGCGAAAATTGCTCACACAGGGATATGATGCTTCTCGGTTCCTGTCTTCACTCAAGAATTTTTACGGAAGACATCATGCACTTATAGACAAATATGGGATTTCGATCTCTCAGATGAGTGCAGATGTTGGTTTGTCATAGGGTGTTGTTTTGTCTTCCTTTACCGGATTTGACACGCTGAATGGACTATTGGCAACGCCACGGGTGTGCTATAGCAAGCAGGAACTGCTTACTCTTCCGGAGCACCTGAGTTCACTCTTGTGTCGACTGGAGTTCGCCTTGTTGATTGATATTCAGTTGTTTTGTGTTTCCATGTTTTCTTGTTGTCTGTTTTTGTCCCGTTCTTGTTGGTGTTTACTGGTTTTGTCTCTGCCCTTTCGGACTTTTGACATTCGGATGCCCCATTGGTACCTCTGCTTCTTAAATGAAAACTAACAAATAAAACGATGACTTTTAGTCATAACCATTTTGGTGTTCATAGAGTTGAATACATACTTTTAAAAAGCAAAATTTATATTTTATGAAATTTCTATTTAGTATTAAAGGCATATTGTCTACGGCAAACTCATTTTTTTACCCCCAATTGTTTGGTGTCAATTAGACCGAAATGCAATAAAATAAATATTGAAAAACAAATTTGCCACAAATTTTGCCTCAAAAGTATTTTATTTTGATGAAAATAGCCCGACAATATTGATTGATATTTTATTTACGTCACATTGACACAGATTAAGACTGAGTAGTTTTAACGCGGACACTAATCGGAATCTCGGGGTTTGTCCCCGAATACATTGATATGTTGAAAAAATACCAATAGTTTTCGTGTTTACCTTTCAAATCACATTCAAAACTTAATACAGGCAATAATTGTCAGTTTTATTCATTAAGTAGCTCTAATATTCGGTTGCCGTTTTAATTTTCTTCCGAGCTATAACTTCGAGAAACAGATTATGCACCACGTGCAAGAACTATGAAAAATTTCAATCAACGAAAGTATAGTGCGCATGCTTTCAGCTCATCTACATCTCATGAATATGAATTTTTGTAAAGCTTTACAAATATTATATATTTTTCAATTTTTGAAGTAATAAGGTACCCTAGTGGTATTTTGAACGTTTGTATCTTTCTAAATAAACAAAACGAATAGTCTGACGACAATTGTTTGGTTTTACAAAAAAATAATTTTCGTAGACAATATGCCTTTAAGTCGTCCTAACAAAAGAGTCTTCTAATATACATGTAGTTTCGAGAAACAGATTAGGATAGTTCAAACTTGGTCTCAAGATTTGTCTTTAAAAGCGTCTTCAAACAAATTTATGGATCATACTTACTGATTTATCCTTGAATGAAAAACATGTTTAAGGGAGTTGGGGGATCCAATAAATTGACATAGAATCTTTTTTCAAACTTTTATAGTAAATTGAAATTGGTATGAACATTGAAAATAAACAGTAAAATTAAGAGGTCACTGTGCTTTTTTTTAAAATATTTAGTTTCAATCTGTAAGAAATTTGTATAGACAGTACAGGAAAAATTCTCTAAATACAAATATCTTTAAAATCTGACATAGACATTTGTTCAAATTTGAGTTGAATTACAAAAATATGATATACTTTTGATTTTCGTAATAAAAACATATGGTCGCGGTACTCCATATTAGATATTAAAGAAATACCATTTCTTTGATTAATTAAGTCACATATTTTCCCGCCAATTTTGTCCCCTGTTTTGTGATTTTTCATGAATAAAATAAAGTTATAATCAAGAAATAAAGTTTACATCATTTATGTCTTTAAAAACTGAAATATAGGCTAGAAATTTTTAAGATGACTGAAAAGATGCACCATTTTAGAACCCCCTGCCTCCTTAATGCTGCTCCGAATCCCTCTCCAGCTAACAGTTTGCAAGTGTTGCCATTTAATCTTTTAAAAAATATTATTGTATATATTTCCTTGTACTTTTTATACTCTTCATGGTTTGTTTTGAGACCAAACTCATTGTAATTAAAGTTTAGAAGGTGTTTTTGAAAAGAGTCACAGTTTCGGGACTTCTTTTTCGATTCGGCTTGTCAGTAACCACTCAGGGTCGATGATTTTCTCTTATTACTCTGGCTTCCTGCTCCATTAAAACTAACCGCGTTGTAAAGCCATGGTTAGGTGCTTCAATAAGTACGTTTATCACATGTATACACTTGCAGGCATACACGCACAGAGAAATAAAGGTTCCTTTCTAACGTCAGACATTGGCAAATGGTAGTTTCTTTGTCGATTTTCGCAAAGCTTTCGATACATTTATACCTGCTGGTATGAAGCTCAAACTTTTACAAAATAATATAAAAAGTAACTTTTATAAACTTTTGAATAATATGTATTCCAATAATTTAATGCGTGTTAAACTGAACCACAAACTTACTGACTCTTTTATATCTCAAATGGTTTTACGCCAAGGTGATGTCTTGAGCCCTAACATATTCAAAATTTGTTTGAATGATTTAAGCACTCTCATTGATGAAGCTAAATATGGTGCCTCATTAGATAAAAAAAAAATCGGATGTCTTCTGTATGCTGATGATTTAATACTTATTTCTGAAACAAAAGAAGGTCTTCAAAAACTGCTGAACATTCTAAGCAAATATTGCGAAAATTGGTGTCTTCCGATTAATATTGAAAAAACAAAAAATATTATTTTCAATAAAACTGGACAGCTTATGAGAGAAAACTTCTGTATTAATAACCAAAATATAGAATGTGTTATGAAGTATAAATATTTGGGAATTATTATTTCTGCATCAGGAAAATTTAATGAGGCCTCTGTATATTTCTATGGTAACATGCATATTCACGTACAGGCATATGGTGGAGTCAAACACAAGCAAATTAATGCAATCTGCATATTTAGAGTATAGGAATATGTATGATAAAAATATTATGTCTTGGTATTCCACAACTAAATCTTTAGCTAGTAAACTATAATCCCTTTGCTTCCGGTCGAATATGGCGGGCATGAAAATTTTCAGAGAGCAAAAATTGTGTAAAACCAACATCAAGTAGAGTGTATCCTTTGAAAATAAGTATTGCAAAACTTATTTATCTCACATACTCACTTTTATGAACGTTATTCCATCCTTAACTGGCCTTATAAACTCATCAACGACAATTTGAGATCTACGACCGGAGGCCAGCCCACTACCAAACAAAGATGACGGGCACCAAAGGCATATGTATAACACTTTCAATATTCATATTGATACTTAGCTGGTCAAACTTCCAAACTGAACTGAAAAACTTTCGCTTTAAATCCAGCGATAATGTTCACATTGATTTGACAGGATGTGTATCCGTGAGCTATGAAAACTTCTCACTGTCTGTGCTTACATCCGATATAAATAAGACCTACCTTTCGGCCATACTAAAGAAAAACTCAAAGTGTGTTGACAAAAACTTATTTATATTTATTATTTTACTTAAAAGTGGCGATGTACACCCACAGCCAGGACCTGAAAACAAAACAACGTCAACCTAAAAATCCCTGTACAAAATGCTCAAAAGAGGTTATTGCAACAAGTAAAGCAATTAGTTGCGATTTGTGTGAAGAATGGACGCATATAAGATGGACCTCAGAAATAACTGAACAAATTTACAAAAACATGTTTAATGGAGAATCTGTTGACTTCATCTGCAATAAATGTCTTACGCATCAACTACCACATATTGATCAAGACTTAAGAGCTGACTGTAACGATAATAGCGAGCATCGCAGATGCAAGCCCTACGGCATTGTGCATGTTTTGAGATGTGCCAGAAATATACTGACGATAAAACCGGAACAGGTTTACTTTTACGGAGTGAAAAACTTAATAGGCACGGAGCAAGTAAAACAATCAACCTTCTGGGCTTATAAAAAATACAACATAATCTGTAATGCAAAAATTAAAAAATAGAAATTCAAAAACAGTGATAAAACCCTCATTCATCCACTTGTTAATTTTACACACAGATTTTTACTCAAACACCATTCGGTCTTTTCCGCTGAAAAACGATTTTCCGGAAATTACCGAGCTAGCTTTTGACAATATCGTCCCATTCGGACTAGTATTACCAAATGCATGTTACTGACCAAGCTTTGTTACATTCTAAGTAAGATAAAGAAATGCAAGTAAATTTACTGAATAAAACCTACTCATAATAATAAATAAAAGGTTCTTACTTGAAAATGAAAAAAAGTCCCATCCTTTGGCCAGTGTGGGGTTTCACTCACTCTCCTCAATCATGCATGATATTTCTACTTCACCGTTTTTTCCGCCAGGTTTCTTAATGTACCTTCTGTTAACAATGCTTCAAATAAAACATTGATACTCAGAAAATATCACAAAACCTGACAGAATCTGATTGTTATTTTGATCTGCTAAAGAAGCGCGAAATACTCTGACAAGGAAATGACGTCACGTAATCCATAAAGGGATAATTTCGTCCCCACCGTAATGTCGTCCCAGAATGTTACAGAATTTATCATTTGCACAAATATTAAATTGAATTTTTAATTGATAGTTATTGATCCCAGATATTTTAACAACAACTTTCCCAAGTGCATTTATATGATTGGGGTTGGGTGGGGTCAGACTTTGCTACTACCTAATTCCTTTTTTAAAAGTTTCCTCTTTACGTTACACTTAGCCGGTCGAGCACATTGATTTATTTTTAAAAGGTATATAGATTTTCGATGCTCGCTAAAAAGGCAGGGCCTTAATCATATTACTAATTTAAATCAAAGCTTCAAAACTGATTATCAAACTTCGGAATCTGATTTTAAGTTTTCAAAAACGAAAGGAATAAAATTTATTCATTTAAACGCAAGATCGCTACTTCCAAAAATGTCAGAAATTAGAATCGTGGCTCAAAAATCAAATGCATCAGTCATTGCTGTATCAGAAACTTGACTTGACTCGACTGTGACCAACGGTGAAATACAAATTGATGGTTATTCCGTCCTCCGCAAAGATAGAGACAGGCATGGGGGAGGTGTCTGTACATATGTAAACATTAGCATAGCTTTCGACACAAGAACTGACCTCAATTCTGATTTAGAGTCTCTGTGGATAGAACTACTACTACCCAAAACAAGGCCGATTCTTATAAGAACAATTTACAGGCCATCCAATATGACTGACTTTACCAGCAAATTTGAATTTGTTATTATTCAAATAAAATCTGACATTGAAACTATCATTTTAGGGGACTTTAATATATGTATGAAAAACAAAAACTCTACCCTAGCAAAATCTTTTATGAATATTTTAAAGTTATTTAGTTATGAACAGCTCATAACCGAGCCCACAAGAATAGCTCAAAACTTTTCTTCAATTATTGATCTAATTTTATGTAACAAATCAGAAAATATAGTTGAATCTTGCACAGTCAGTTCTGGTTTAAGTGATCACAACATCATCTAATGTTGTAGAAAAGTTAAAAGAGTGTCAGTGGGTAAACATAAAAATATCAATATACGGTCTTTAAAAAATTATGACCAGGTTACTTTTTATGAAGAGTTGATTTATATTGACTGGTCCAAGTGCAATCAATATGAAAAGACAGATGATGAAAATTGGAATTTTTTAGGGAATTATTTACAAGTGTCTTAAATAAAGTTGCTCCCTTAAAGATAGTTAGAGTTAAACAAAATACAGAACCATGGATGTCAAATGAAATTTTGAATCTTATCAAAGAAAGAGATGAATTGTTATCTAATTATAAAAAGACAAATAGCCCTGAATACTTTAAAATGTTTCTGCACTGATCTGAGAGATCGAAATCCCATACTTGTCTAGACCCGTGCGGGGCCCGGGAGGCGAATAGACCCGCAGCAGCGCTAAGCTTGTCGGTAAAATAGACGATAAAGAAATGTGTAATAAGTCTACATTACACAACCAACATAAAGAAACTGCAATTTAAAAATTCACAATGGAAAATAGCCAGCATTCATGAAAATAACCAGAGGTCGCTGCTCGCTGTCTTGCATTGGGTGAGTGAGTGACTTATTTGGTGCTTTACGCCCGTGCAATAGGTTATTTACAGGCTATGAATATGAAAAGGATGAATAAATGAATATGAAATGATGATGATAAATGAAATATGGGGGTGGAGTGGGAAACAAAGGAACGGCGATTTTTGTAGAACCACAAGAAAAGGGGAGAAGTGGGTAGGGGCGAAAAATTAGCCAATGTGGTGACTACTTGGCGGTCCACAAAGGGGTGAACGTGCATGAAGCGTGTCTTGAATTAGCCCAAGACTAAAAGTACAAGACATAAGATTCAAAACCAATCCCAATTTTATCAACAAAAGAACTGAAAGCTATTTTATCAGCATTTATCGACTGATGTAAAAATCAAACATATGGATTCTCAATCCGACACAACACTTTAAAAAACTAATGATTTAGTGTTATATCACACAAAACTGACATATTTGATCGCTGTAATGCTTAAAATTGCACAATAGTCAAAAGTTAATAGATTAACTTTTTAAGTTACTTTTACTTTATTTTATTCACAAGATTGTGCGGAGTTTAATTTTCTCGGTATTTTAGGTAGGATTTTATTGAAGAAGTCCGAAATAATTGACCCGTGACTAACCCGGTCAATAAAATACAGTATTATCAAGTTATCAATATTTCTGAAAAAAAAACACAAAATTTAAAGATTTTACTAAAACTTCCAACTCGTATCCTGTACTAAACAGGATTTTAAACCAAATTACCATTTCCAGAAGTTTTTTTGGTTTTAATTTCCGTGCATTATAAACATCATGTCCACAAAATTCAAGATGTGATATTCCTTTTTCATAAAAAATAAATACTGTTATAAGCGCATGATGTCTTCCGTAAAATTTCTTGAGTGAAGACAGAAACAACAAGGAGCAACGTAACCCTGTGTAAGAATTTTTTTGTGTCAGACATGACGTTCTGCTAAGGAATTCGATATAAGTCCCACAAGTTCTGGAATAATAAATCAATTTTGATACGTAAATTCCATAACCTGGAGTGGACGGAAAGTTGAAGTCATTACATTTTTCATAGAGCTTTTTTGCAGGTTGTCTGTTTCAAGATGTAGATCTAAATATTAAGAAGACTTCATAGAATCCGTTATGTCCTTTATCTCAAGGTACCGAGGATATAAACGTTGGAGAAAGTCACCAAATCAAGAGTTGTTTCGTGAAAGGAGTGCTAGTCTACCATCTCTCTAAAAGCGATTGTAAGAAGTCCGCTTTATACGAATGAAGAAACAAGCAAAGGGACATAATTAGTGCCCATTTGAATCCCTATTGTTTGCTGAAAATCACGCCCAACTAATTGAATAAATATGTTGTCAATGGGAAAGTTGAGCATGTCAATTAATTAATTTTTTTTTTTTGTATTTTTACTCTTAGACTCTTACTGATGAGTCTTAGTATAATCGACTATCAGATATCTTTTCCTGCGTTTTCCATTCCTTTTGAAAAAAAACTGCGTTTAATCACTAAACAAAAGTCTTATATCAAAATTCTGGCACATGGAATAAGTTTCCAGCACCTGATTAGCTTAATCGATTGATAAAATATCAAATTAAAGAATAAAAATAATCTTTACTAAGTTTACACTTATGTTGAAACATATAGTCATAGTTTTCTACTCTGGAACATTAAAGTGTAAGTATCTGAAAAAGGTCATAAAGCTTGAGATATGCAATTCACTTCAAAGAATTCCCTGCTGTTGCTGTTGTCCATTTATTCCAAGCTGTTGTCCATTCATTCCCAGCTGTAGTCCATTCCAAGCTGTTGTCCATTCATTTCCAGCTGTTGCAATTGTCAATGTATTCCAAGCTGTTGTCAATTTATTCTCTGTTGTCGGAATGTCCATTTATTCCCAGCTGTTGTCCATTTTAATTCCCAACTGTTGTCTGTTTATTCAAAACTGTTGACTATTTATTCCCAGCTGTTGACTATATTTCCAGCTGTTGACTATTTATCCCCAGCTGTTGACTATTTATTCCCAGCTGTTGACTATATTTCCAGCTGTTGACTATTTATCCCCAGCTGTTGACTATTTATTCCCAGCTGTTGTGCACACATTAATAAACTTCATATCTGTCATCGGAACCACTTGAACGAAAAAAATATAATTAGGTAAAGATGTAGGGAAGATCAGATACACGGCCGTCATTCGGTATAGTGAGTTTTTGACTCGTGAAGGAATCGACAACGGCGGCAAAGTATAGAAAGCTGCTCGTGGAGGGAGGAGGCGACGGTTCGTGGTGGAGCATAAACTATAATTTTTCTGAAAGTTGATTTATTTCACTCAATATCAAAGTTATTTGAAGAAAAATAAAGAAAATAAAACTGTCTCACAAAATGATTGTTTTTACTCTGTAGAATGGGAAAAAAAGTACACGAAAAAGCTTTACCAATTTCGAGAATTAATTAAAGGCGTTACTGCACCCTATATTTTTGGGGGTAATAAAAAGGACATTTTTTATACAAATATGTATTAAATTGCACAAAAATGACGTTTTCAGCATATCATTATATCCAAAACAATTTTTGCCACATCTTGACAGCTAATATGAAACGAAAAGTTATTAAAATGTAATAAAATTTCATGTTTTCCAAAAAAAGATGCTGTTATTGCTCGTGAAGAATGCGGCGACGATTTATCGCTCGTGAAGTAGCAAGCGTGACCAGTGAAAAATGGCCTCAAAATAGTTAGATCAAACAATAAATCGGCCATTAAGTAGGCACAAAAAGTAAATCCAAATTAAAAACAATATATAGATACGGTTATTCCGGTAATCTACAGATCATAAGCGGTCAATCTCTAATAATTTAGATACAATACGGACCAAAACTTGGAGAAAGATTATAGAAAAATATATAAATATGTTGAAAAAATTAAAATAAAATTCATAATTGAACATTTTCTTCAATATGTGCAGCGAAACATTCATTTACATATCGCCGTTTGTAAAAGTGCTTACTATTGTAGTTATCATTACATGTATGTTCTTCATTGTATATTCAGTGAAATGTCAAGGCAAAAGATCTACTTTGCGGAAATGATTGACTAGACCTTTTTACTGTCTAATCGCGCATCACAATTTAATATTGGATCCGTTTAAGTTAATAGTACATGATTGGGCCCGACGCGAGTTTTGCCAATGAAAAACTTATCAACAAAAAAAACCATACCAGAAAGGTGAGTTAGATGGTACATCACATCGATTTTTTTATTGTGAATCTCTATGGTTATTTATACATGTTTTAAAACAATTAATGGGAATGAAAATTTTAAAACAATTATTGGGTAGAGTTGAACAGTCTTGTTAAAATTCAATTTAGTATTCTTTGGCAGCATTGGTCCATCATAGACTAGTGTTATTGTCTCATCTTCGACTAGTGTGGATGTTTCATCTTCTACTGGTGTTACTGTTTCATCTTCGACTTGCGTGGCTGTTTCATCTTTAACTGGTGTTACTGTCTCGTCTTCGACTGGTGTTGTGGTCGTCGTCCCATTTTCTCCTGGTGTTGTTGTTTGTACCTTTCTTCTCTTCATTGCCCAATGTCTCTTTCTGTTGTCATAATTATTGCTCTTTCCTCTTTTCATGATCTACAGTTATAAAAATATGACAATAAATACCCAAGCGAATTTGTTAAAAAAAAATATAAGTATTATATGCAATATCATTTAGGTTATGATTGATTCTAGTGCCGGTACAAAGTTTTGATAATTGATAAATTCCTCCATCACGAGCATAATTCACGAGCAAAAAAAATACGGTACACCATTCATCACGAGTCGATTTTTCGGTACCGAGCATATTTTTCTTAGCTTATTAATACATTTTTTCTTAAAATCATTATAATGGTGTGGAATATGTAAAAACAAAAGATGCTGCACACGCACATACCAAATTTGTAACGTTTTATGCAAAAGGCAACCCGCAATTCGTAGAATAACATGTTTATTTACAGAAAAAATGATGACGAAATATTCGCCTTGAATGAGTTTGAAGAAAGTAATGCATTTTTATTTTTATTTTTTGTTGGCTTTTGTTCATAATGTTCATTAATTTTGTGAGACATATTTGTTTTTTGAATATTTTGTATATAAATATAAGAAAATTAGAATAAAAGACTGACCTTCTATTTGAAATGTCCGAATTCCTCCACCACGAACCGTCGCCTCCTCCCTCCACGAGCAGCTTTCTATACTTTGCCGCCGTTGTCGATTCCTTCACGAGTCAAAAACTCACGATACCGAATGACGGCCGTGAGATAGTTCTCGTCATCACTATGCTTTATTTGCTCGGTAGCACAATTCTTTCTGTTTCTTTTATCTCAAACAAAACGTGGTAAGGTTACTATTATGTGTTAATTGTTTTATTCTAATTAGAATTGAAGATATAGATGTAAAAAACGTGCACTTGACTTGTTAGTGAACATCAATAGGATCATTTTTTGGGGTGCCAAACATTTTTATTATACTTCAGTAGATTTTTTTCTATATAAAATACAGGTAAATATTTTAACTATTTCATCTTAAATTTGGTAAAAGTACTATTTCCCTAGGGATATAGTAAAAACTATTTCCCTAGGGTAATAGTCCTGTAATACTATTTCGCGGGGTTTTTGTACGATTGGCAGTAGGCGTGGCTCTGTATACAAAGTAGAGAGTGAGCAGTAGGCGCGGCTTTAGTTAAGTTGTTTACCGATTCAGTATAATAAAACAATTGTTTACTGGTCATTCGGAAAACAGTACATTTGTTTTCCCTCGGTACTTACCATTTCCCTCGGCGCTACGCGCCTCGTGAAATAGTAAGTACCTCGTGAAAACAAATGCACTGTTTCCCTCATGACCAGTAAACAATTGTATAATACTACACTATTGTTTGTTTGATTGTTGTATGTTTGATGTCCAGTCAACACTATTTCAGTCATAACCAGGTCAACAACTATTTGAAGCAACAAATTAATAGTATAGACCCACTCAGGACACAGCACACATAACACAGACCGATGTATTTTATGCAAATATGGCCATTTTACTCCCCCCCCCTCTTTTTAACTTCTACTAAAGAAGGAGCAGTAGAAGCTTTTCCTTTTCCTTAGTACATCAATCCCTTGTTTGCTTTCTTAAGTGTTAATTCGTAATGTACAGGTCTTTGTCTCTTTAACGATATGTAACACGACGAGCCTTATTTAATGTGGAATAGGTCATTTTGTGGTCAAGTACTGACTGACCACTGGCCATAGCCACTCCAATAACTCAAGAATCTGCAACTTGATCTCGTAAGCTATCGAACGGTGAACGACAACCCCATATTAGATAAGAAATAGGAAATGATCATCTAATGGTCAAGCCTCGAATTACCACTGACCAATACAGAATACGGAAATATGTAAATTAGCTGTACCATAATGAGCAAATTAAGAAAAAACCTAACCAATTTAGATAAAATGCCACAGAGCACAAGGTCGTTCTGGGGGTCAACCTGTGCAAAGTAATCACCTTTCCGTCTGTACTGCGAGCTTAGGAAACAATTGGCGTGTCCAAAAAATTAACATCGGGCCTATGGGGTAAAAGGGATCCAGATTTCCCCTAAATTTTCCTTATAGCACTTTATGTTTATTGTGGTGTTTATTTGGGATATTAACGGAGTTCTTCTTACTTTCTCAAATCAGAGGACTGTCGCTCGTCTTTTCGGGTTAGATCAGACATGTCCCAGTTCTCGGCCTTCAATATCATAGCCCTTGCAAAAGAAAAAAAATATATTAGATATTCTGGCAGCAGAGGTTTCGGAAACGATATTCTGAATAAGGATTTCTGCTATATAAAATAATGCAAATGCTGGAAAGAATCTGTCAAGACGCTGGTAAAGTAATTACATTTTTTTCAGTTTGTTGCAGGGAAAAAAATCTAAGCCAAACAAAAAACGAAGGCCTTACCCCTTGAAGTCAAATAGTCGGTATAGGACTAGGACTAGATTTGTTGTAAAATCGGTTCCAGAGAATACGGACAATTTTAAAGTGAACGATATTAGATGTAGTTAAGCTATACAATAGCAGCTTTGTTGCTCAATGCATTGTGGTATGTGTGAGAACTTTTCATGTTTTGTAAATAAGAGAGCAAAATTCAAAATTAGTCATCAAAAAAGATCCAGAAAACCTGGTGCAGTGATTATTGTACGGACCGAGGGGACGGGAACTGAAATTGTGAGAAGTTTAAAGTATATAGTCATTTGAAAGTACGATGCAAAATATTTTTTGTAGAATTATGCCCCTTTACATCTTCGCTAGCCAAGGGTTACGATCCGTTATCTCTCATCTTCTGACGATGAGAGATGTGAGAATAGCGGATCGTAACCCTTGGCTAGCGAAGATGTCCCCTTTAGTGCCGTTCGACAATTTTCGTAGATGTTTTGTCCGTTCAATATTTTTGTAGAGGTTTCATGACTTGATTTCGCGTTGTTGATTTCTGTTCGGTTGATTTTGTGTTTTGTGTTTCCTTGTGCTGTTCTTGATCGTGTTTTCCGGTTTTATCGTTGTCCTTTTGGACTTTTGACACACCCAATTGAACGTAAAATTGCCGAATGGAACTACTAGTTTCAATTACCCCAACACTCGAGCACAATCATCATGATACTTTTTATCTCCACTCTTTACAAGACGGAAACCATTTACATCACAGACATAAGATATACCATCTGATCTTAACAGGTCAAAGCAACATAGATTTTGCTGTAAATATAAGAAATGATAATATATGTAAAATCTCATTTAAAACATAATTTTAGACTTAATTTTTAAGTGTCGGATTAAGAAACGTTATATTTTTTAAATTTTATATCAGTCGATAGATGCTTCTGAGCTAGCTTGAAAAATACGTAGCAAGAAATCTCTAGAAAGTAACCGTCTCGTTTGTTCGTGTTGTCTGAATTTGACTTTTATCGATTTGATTTTAACAGTGTGTTGTTTTTTTTGTGATTTGTATCAATAAAAAATTCTCTATGACTGACAAACGAACGTAACGGACGAAAAGGTCTTTACTTAGATAAGAAATTTTCAAGGAACATTAATTGTTTGGATGTGTTTGTGTAAGAAGCAGAGGTACCAAGGGGCATCCGAATGCTAAAAGTCAGAAAGGACAGATACAGAACCATCTGTAGCATGATGAAGATATACAGACATTACAAAAACAAAACAAAAAACAAATACAACTGAATAACAATCAACAACGTAGTCTGTTTCTTTCTTGGTTTCTTTGTGCCGTTCTTGTTTGTGTTGACTGCGTTTTTCCAGAAACCTTAAAATTGTAAGATTGCATAATTTGGGTTTGATTCGTATGTTATAAAGTTGTGCTCTAAAGCCACTTTGCATGACAGCGAGTAGCAACCATTGGCTACATTGACGTTGGCATGATGGTCGTTTTCCATTTTCTTTTCTGTAAAACTGCAACGGTTCTAGCAAGGAAAAGGTATATTAAAAGACATGGCAAATGATTCATTAAATGGCGCTAAACATTTTGGGCCGGATTTCACGGAGTGAAAAATCCGGGTTATAAAATGGTGAATGTCGGGCGGGCGGCGGGCGGGCGGAAAAAAAATTTTCGTAACAGTTTTCTCAGCAACTACTAATCACAGCCACTTGATAATTGGTATACAGCATCTGGGTGGGGTCCCATAATGTGGGAACCGATTTTAGATCTGTCGCTCACCTACTTCCTGTTTAAAGAAATCCGGCCATTTTTGACTTTGACAGATTTTTCCTTTATTTAGGGGCCCGGTAGTAGCAGAAAACATAATAGAGCCACAAATGTCGGTTGTGTGACAATGTTGGCGTATATGAATATAGAAAATACCTTAAATGCTAGACAAACTTGTTTGGCAATTAGTTTTTCTGTTTGACTAAGTGTAACAGGGTAGCGCTTCTCTTTGCCCGTTTCGTCTGTTTCTACTTCACCTTCCAGACCTGGGGCTTTCCTCGCTTCAGCGTGCGCGTAATCTGGTCCTACAGTGTATACCTACAAAAAATTGATATATCTAACTAAAATACCGTGACAGCCACAGCCCAAAATTAATGATTAGCAAATAATGTACAAACTCGTGGTGTTGAGGGGCTTAGGAGTTAATCAATACCTTACATTTGTATCTGAGTTATCATGGTTATGTGACCCGTATTTTTTGGGATTTTTTTTGTTTTTTGTTGATGGTCTTTTTGTTTTACTTTTATATGGTTAAAGCCTTGTATAAGAATGCATATAAGATGTGAAGAAATTTCGCAGTCAATTAGGCTACAATGTAATGAAACAAAGTGAAATTTTGAATTATAAAATAAAACAACTAAAAATAAAATAGACTGTATAGTATCAACTAAAGACAAATTTCTGTAGCGTGATAAAGGTAATAACAAAATTACCTTTAAGGATCAATCTCTATGTCCAAAAGAAAAGACAAAACATGGAAGATATACCGGAATAAATGACGACCGCAATTGTCCTGACTTGGTACAGGCATTTCAAAGATATGGTGTGTTAAACCAGGTTCTATGGCGCGCCAAACCTCCCCCTTCCGTTGTGATCTTAGGGTCCGGTAGTAACACAATACGGATATGAAGACATAATATGGACACTGGGATGATCATGTCAGCTAAACACTAATCATTTTATTGTGAAAAGATTCTTATAAAAACGCTAGTTGCAATCATTTTAAAATTTCATCAGATTTTGACTTTGATGCACGGCTAATGTTGGCCTGAAACCACACCTGTACACTGGGTACAATCTTTGCCTTTCTTTTCCTCCATTACGAAGCTCCTGAGTACATTCTCGTTATACGGCTTAAGTTCGCGTTGTTTATTACTGTTCACCGACAGTTCATTTTGTGTATTTTTAATATGTTTTGTGTTTTTTATGTTTTGTGTTTCTTCGTGCTGTTCTCGTTCGTGTTTACTTGTACTGGTTTTGTCGTTGCCTTTTCAGACTTTTGACACTCGAGTGCCTCATTTGTGCCTCTTTGCTTCGTCCTTTGTAACTAACCTTCACATCTGTCCAGTTCGTTGGTATAAAACTCTCATAAATATAGGATCCGCTTCTTCTTAAACTAGAAACAGTGGAATATTCACTGCATCGTTGCCCAACCTAAAGGCAAATAAAATCTGTCAAAGTCAAAAATGACCGGATTTCGTGAGACATGAAGTAGATGAGCGACAGACCTAAAATCAAATTCCACAGTATGCATCCCATCCTGATAATGCATACAAAATATCAAGTGGCTGGGATTAGTAGTTGCTGAGGAAACTGTAACGAAAAATTCTTCCACGCCCGCCTGCCGCTCGATATTCACGATTTTATTACCCGGATTTTTCACTCCATGAAATCCGGACAAAAATATAAGGCCAAATAAATTATGCTTAGGGTAACATGGTTAGAAAAAGTCAGGTAGTGTAGTGGGAACTTTTGTAGGTTTTTTTTACAACGGCAGAAAGATACAGCAGATACATGTAGTTTCTGTTTGCCGTTTTCCAATTGGCCCTAGATAAAAAATCTAATGCGCACGATGCAAACCAATGTAAAATGCGGCAAGGTAAAGAGTTATGATTGTTTACTCCATGTAAATAATGTCTTACAGATAACAAAAAAAAAAGAACATATCAAAAAACATATCGGTAAAATATCAATTCAACAAAGAAGAAATGTATTAATAGAACATAGAGAAAGCAACGAGACATACCTTTTTGAATAACCTTCGGCTGCCACCACCTTCATCTGATGGGAAGTAGATATAGACGTTGTGATCCTCGGCTGACACTGGCTTCTCTACGAATGGCTTGTGGAATACTTCATTGTCTATCTCTATCACATCTTCATGATCTGCTATGGTATCTATAAAGAATACACACAGTGACTCTTTCACAAAAATTGTAAAATTTGTGAAAAATGTCAAATGTTTTAAAACGTTCTTTTCTTGTCATGCACATAATCTATATTCACGATGATGAATTCGGCTTCCCTTTTCCAACTTTTCTCACGTAAGAGTTATACTATTTCGATCCGTTTAGTTTTCAAGTAAAGTATAGTACTAGTATCGAATTGTAGAACGAGGCTTCATTAAAGTATCAAATGAATTAAATTTATGTGCTTTTGATGCCATATGCCACCCAAAAACTCGCAAACGGTATATTTTCTTAATATGAAGACTTTTACCAACACTGTGCGGGTTTCGGGTGGCAAAAAGGCCACAGTATTATAAGCGCTGAGCTTGTCTGTAAAAGACCACTAAACAGCGTTCAGAAACCTGACATCTTTTATGTTATCTCCCGGATATGACCGAAATTGCACCGCTTGGGAGTAAAGCAATAACTAAATACATGTACCGTAACGAACAACTCACACTTGCTAGGTGAAGTTCCGTCATCAACTAACTATTGTAACTAACTACTTACACTTGCTAGGTGAAGTTCCGTCATCAACTAACTATTGTAACTAACTACTCACACTGGCTTGGTGAAGTTCCGTCATCAACTAACTATTGTAACTAACTACTCACACTGGCTTGGTGAAGTTCCGTCATCAACTAACTATTGTAACTAACTACTCACACTGGCTTGGTGAAGTTCCGTCATCAACTAACTATTGTAACTAACTACTCACACTGGCTAGGTGAAGTTCCGTCATCAACTAACTATTGTAACTAACTACTCACACTGGCTTGGTGAAGTTCCGTCATCCCTATTTAATACAGCAGATCTTGGGTGCGGTATACAATGTTCATCTAACGTCTTATAGACTTCTCTCCTGTCCAGTAAACGAAACTGTGACTCTAAGTCGTTTATATCAATAGGTTTCCTCAGCCTTTTGTAGGTGATAGCCTTTCTGAGGGGAAATCCTCCAAAAAAAAATATGTAATATACTCAGTTATTGATGTTACTCGGTGCTGGATTTTGGCTTCCCTGTTCGGGCGATGCTGATGCTGATGAGCGGTTACTCCTTGAAATATCGATACATAGCATAACCTATTGAATCATTTTTTTGACCGTTTTGATATTTGTATTATGTTAAACCACATCGATTAACAATAAATGCGTACTTTATGGTAAGGATAATATAAGTTAGTACCAAAGCAAGTTAACCACGGGAGACGGGAGACGAGTGAAATTTCATCAGCAAGCCTTCCACGTTGATATTTTGATCGATCGGTATTGGTGGTGGTGGTGGGGGGGGGGGGGGGGGTGGGGTAAGCTGTTGATAATCCAATGTACCAACCCCACCTTTTACTAAAAGACAAATAAACAAGAGGCTCCCAGGAGCCTGAATCGCTCACCTGAACTACACAGATACACATATTTTGTAGATATTATTTTGCTTAACCATATGCAATTTAAATATCTGAAATATCTTGTTTCGTTTTCAGGGCATAGTGCAAAATTTGGCAAAAATTATGAAAAAGGGCAATAACTCCCGCATCAGCTGTCGGATCTTTTTTTTTCAAAATTTCAGGACAGGTAGATCTTAAAATTATTTTGATTCTTGCACCATTTTGATATCTGAATCCATTTTTGAGTTATTAGCAAAACACTGCAATTTACCCTATGTTCTATTTTTAGCCATGGCGGCCATATTTTTTGACGAATCAAAAATCAGAACCTTAGAATTGTAACATTTATGCTATTAAACATGTGTGCCAAGTTAAGATGCAGTTGGTCTTATGATGTCAGACAAGTTAATCTTTGAAATTCAGGGAAGAAGTAATGAAAAATGGTAAACTTTGATGCATTAAGGGCCATAACTCCTAAAGGAAATGGTCATACAGCTTTGACCTTATTACATGCTGTAGATCTTGATGTGCTTAAGCATATGCAATTTGAAATTTTGAAATATCTTGTATAGTTTTCAAGATATAGGGCTAAACAAGTGAAAAAAATTGAAAAAAAAATCCAGAAAAAGGGCAAAAACTCCTACATCCGTTGTTGATTCTCCTTGAAAATTTTAGGGCAGGTAAATCTTGAGGTGCTGAACACTTTAACCTATGCCAGAGTTTTGATATCTGTCACCGTTTTTTAGTTACTTGCAAAAAACTGCAATTTACCCTATGTTCTATTTTTAGCTACAGCGGCCATGTTTTTTTTACGAATCAAAAATTCGAACAAGAGTTTTGTTCACATAATGCCACTAAATAACTTTACCAAGTTTGGTTGCAATTAGACTTATGGTGTCAGAGGAGTTAAAAAAAAGGCTAACGGACGGACGACGGATGACGGACGCCAAGTGACGGCAATAGCTCACATGACTCTTCGTGTCAGGTGAGCAAAAAATCGGATATTCCTGTTACATGGAAGAATATAAAATATTATTGCTAGTAATCCAATGTACTACCCAATCCCTGTCGACCCACCCGTATGCGTAACACACCGAAGAAACCAAGCAAAACATTTGTGCCCATAGAATACAAAGCTTAAAGAACATGGATTACCGGCCGGACTTCTATGGAACTGTTTAGTACCGGTATAACATTCTAGTTTACGTTAATGGTACCAAGAATAAAGGAGAAACACACGTCTACCTTCATACCGAAGCAAACGAACAAAATCTATCTAAAAGCTAATTTGGCATGTCCCTCCGTTGGTCATTACATGTACCACGGTTCTCAACTTTGGGTGAACCACGCCTCAGCATAATGATATATAAGCAAATATAAACAAAATGTAGTCATACCTTTAGAAGGGGGTCCACCATCGGACAGTCTTTCGGAGGGCTTTTCGTCTAATACATTTTACCACGGTTCTAAAACTGTGGGTGAACACCGGCTCGGCATTTACATAGAAGCAGATAAAAACAAAATCTAGTCTAAAGGCTTACCTTTAGAATAGAACGCTAAAAAGGCGTTCACCGCCAGCCAATCTTTCAGAGGGATGTTTATAACATTTTCGTCAAATACATTTCCCCCATGGTTCTGGCATTCAGTTGCCCGCCTCTCGGCATTAACATAGAAGCAAAACAAAATCTAGTCATACCTTTAGAATAGAAAGCTAAAAGACCGTCCACAACCGGCCATTCCTCCACGGGGCTGTTTAGTATAACATTTTCTTCAAATACCACTGTCCCCAGCTGTGGGTTTTTATTGAGCCTAGTTAGTATCTCCTGCATGGACTGTGACGCGGTCTTTTGACTCATACCACATATTCCTAGGGTTATCTTGCTGGTTCCGTCCTTTAGATTAACCGAACTCGCAGACTGTAAATTCTTACATTGTTGTTTTAGTTTATCCATTTTGCTAAAAATTGTATACAAAAATATGAACATTAAGTTAAATGTAGGTATAGTAGATAAAGGTAATAACAAAACTACCGAACTTGAATGATCAATCTCATAGTCCAGAGAAAATGACAAAAACGAATCAGTCATACCGGAGAATTGGTGAATCGCAATGAAACATTTGGGACGGACGGGCTAACGGATGGATGAATGTACGGACGAACGGACCCGAACACTACATGTCCCCTGCTTTTGTATAAACATGTAAGGCATAACAAATAACCGTTTATTGACACCTACTTCAGTTCATTTGTGCGTTGCATTTTAATGCATTTGAAACCATCAACCATAACGTTTCCGACCATAAAACAGTTGCTCATATTATCTATTACAAACATTTCATTGATACCCATTAGTTATTCTTTGCAACTTATTAATTAATTCAGAATTCATCAAGCAATTGACACTCCAATCGTTAGTTCCACGCGATGTTAACTTTACACTTATTAAGCGTATCATCGATTTTGACCTTCTAACCTTTAAATAATATATAACTTTATACTAGATCAATAAAAATGTCAAGTAAATGCATACTTTTTAAAACAGCAGTCGGTAATAAAATTTAACAGAAAGATTAAAGCTTTTTATATTTAACAAAATACGATTCGTATATAAAGTTTTGATCTGGGAGGCGTATGTACGGAAAAAAAGAAATTCTAATAGCTTCAATACTGCTCGCCATCTGTGCAAACGAGGTCACTTTCCCCTTCTTGCCGAGTAACAATTAAAACATTTCATATCGCAAGAACCAAAAGAAAATACTGGTTTTATAGATCAAGGGGAAGAAACATGCAAATTATATAGTTTTAACTTCAGAATTCATGAGGAAAATTAATGTTAAAAAGTTAGACTGCGATGTTTAACACTTAATTAATGTTAATAAAAAGCTTCGCCGAGCGCAGCATGATACGACAGCAACATGTTGAACCCTGTACGTCTGAAGCCCAATATGGATAGTCAATTGCTTTGGACACATTCAGCCCAGTGTGGACTGACAAAGTTTTTTTTACACATGCATCCTTTGGTGGACTTTCCACTCACATGTCACAAGTAACTCAATATTTTTTTCTTAATCAGACCAAACTTAAATTAAGCATGTTAAGGGTATCTGCAACCTTTCTTTTTTGTCCCTTTTGGTGACTTTCATTTGGGGGAGTCACAAAATTTATCCTCAATTTTGTAAATCAACGACTTGAGAAGAATTAATTAGCAAAAAAGTTTCGATTTTGGCCTCTTTTGGTCCCTATTTCATAACGAAAAAAAGGGGTATGCAATAATTAATCCTTTCTTTTGAATCCACTACTTGACAAAACAAAACTTGCAAAAAAAAATCGGACCAGAAATAAAAAAAAGTTTTATTCCCCCCCCCCCCCGTTTGGGTCTCTTGTTTTTATACGACCGCAATTTTTTTGCGATCGTATTATGTTATGGCGATGTCGTTGTCGTCGTCGTCGTTGTCGTCGTCTGTAGACACTTTGGTTTCCGTGCGACAATTTTAGTTGTAGTTAACAAATTGTTATAAAATATTGATATGATGTTTATAACCACTATAGGAAGGTTGGTATTGCATTTGGGATTCCTGGCCCCTACTGTTTTAGAAAAAAGGGCCAAAAGGGGCTAAAACGGGTGTATTGACAAAACGTCTGTTGAATGTTTAATTTTCATCCGATTTTGATCATTCTTTTTTTATTGTATTCCTCAATAAATTCTGTCAACAAAATGTAACAACACTTAAAATGTAACAACACCTTTGATGTATCTTGTACCGTTACATTGCTTTAAGGGGTCAAAAAGGGACCACACCCCAAAAATCGACTTTTTTATTTGTGGTCCGATTTTCAAAATCTTTTTTCATTGGAATCCTTGAAAAAATCCCTGCCTGCGTTTTTCAATCAGATTTGCAATATCTCCTACCGTTTTCGAGAAATTAGGGGTCAAAGGGGCCAAAAACGCCATTTTAAAAAAAATGTCCAGGCAAATAGTTTTTTTACCAATATTAAGTTGAAGTGGGCCAGCCAATTGTTATGAAGTTTAAATATGATGATTATATCCATTAGAGGAATGTTGGTTTTGTATTTGGGGTTTGTGGCCCCTACTGTTTTAGAAAAAAGGGCCAAAGGGGCTAAAACGGGTGTATTGACAAAACTGTTGTAGAATGTTCATTATTCATTCAATTTTGAAAATTCTTTTTTTGTTGAAGTGCTCATAAAATTCTGCCTACTAATTGTGTTAATGATTTTGAATTGTATTTCACCATTACATTGCTACAGGACGCCCATAAAATCAACTTTTTTTTTTGGTCCGATTTTCAAAATCTTTTTTTCATTGGAATCCTTGTGAAAATCCCTGGCTGCGTTTTTCAATCACATTTGCATTATCTCTTACGGTTTTCGAGAAATTTAGGGGTCCAAGGCGCCAAAAACACCAATTTTAAAAGTTTGTCAAGGCAAATAGTTTTATACTTTAAATTAAGTTGTAGTTACATGTATATAAATAAGGCTTTTTGTATTAGATGTTGATGTAAATATATATGTGTCAAAAATGCATTTTTAAGTCCACCACAGGATGCATGTGTCAAAAAGCTTTGTAAGTCCACCATGGGCTTCATGTGACCAAAGCAATGGACTATCCATATTAGGTCTCCTACGTACAGGGTTAAACTTGTTGCGGTCGTATCATGCTGCGCTCAGCGTAGCTTTTTATTAATTAAAAAAAGGCAGTACCCCTTAAAATTAATCCAATCTATGTTGAACGGTAAGACACATCATTGTGAAATATCATAACAATTGGCTAACCAGAACAAAAGTTATTGTGGGAACAAATAAAATATTTGAATTGTGCCTCTTTTGGGCCCCTAATTTCTACACGAATAAAGAGGGAGCCTTAATTCAATCCAACTCGTCTTTCTATTGTATGAAACATTATTGTAAAATCAACGCATTTATTTAACCAGAACAAATGTTATTGTGGGACTAAACAATAAAGTAGCATTTTTTGTCCCTTTTGGGCCCTAATTTATAGACGAAAAAAGGGGTACCCCCAAAACCAATCTTTCTTAATTAAAGACCCCGTTCTGGGCATATAATAGTAATCCAAAAAAAAAGCAGAAAACACAGGGCATTACTGGCTAAAGAAATCGGTGGCAAACTGAGGAGAGTCCCAACCCCCCTCCCCCCCCCCCAAAAAAAAAAATCTGTGCATCCCCTTTATCAAGAAAACAGCGGTCTAATCTTATAATGTTGTCTACCTTTTTCTCCTATTGTCCTTTTCTTTACCAAGAATGATACATCGTTCTTTTTTACCTTGTTCAGTTTGCCAGCGGTAAACGATAGCCGGTAATACCCCGTAAAATAGCTATATAGCAATATAAAAATGTTTGTGCAGATCTTTACCAGTTACCCCAAAGTTGTTAAGTCCATTAATAAGAGATCAAGTAACACCAACCAACCGACGATTTTGAAGTCTAATTAGTATAACTGAAAATCTTTAGTATACAATATATCTTATTGTCGATGTTATTTCTAGCACACAATTTTTAATTGTTGTAAAATGAACGATACAATGTGTGTTAACTAATAGATTTTTTTTCCAATTAAAACTTGGAAGTATACGCTATCAGCAATGTCCCCAAAGGCAATGATTCGTAAACATTAAATATTAATAATCCTAATATGGTATACTGTATGAAATACAAAACCATAAAGCGTTGTTGATTGTTATTTAGTTGTTTCTTTGCGTTGTTCTCTGTTATGTTTACTGGTTTTGTCTTTGCCCTTTGGGACTTTTGACATTACGATCGATGTCCCATTGGTACTTCTATGTTCATTGATTCATGGGAAAACATTATTACATTGCTTTCTAGCTTACTTTGTGCCAATTAAAATGCTCACCAGAGATGCCCAATTCCCAAAATTGCAAGCTTAAATGAGGAGACGGAACCAATAATGACAAAGGCAAGATTCAAAATAAGACTAAACTATACAGTGGTGGGTCCAGAGGGGGTCCGGGGTTTGGACCCCCTCATGTCCTCTGAAAATGTTGTAATTTTCGTGAATTTCTAATAGGCGGAACCCCCTTTTGAAAAAAAAATTATCTGGGTCTACGGGCTTCAATAATTTTAACCTATCTATATTTAGACAGACATACTTTAGTTTATCAAAGAAGTACATTTTGTTTGCATTACATGTATGCAAGCACATACACACACAACATATATGGAATCGCAATGGATTTAATCAACTTTGTTTCTGGTTAAAAACTTATACTTGCTTGGGCTGTGTCGCGTACACTTATTCCACATCTCTTTATTTTCTATTGGAGATTTTATAAACACCAGCTCTAATAAGCCTGCATTATCCTATATAAAGAATTGATGGGTAACTTATCTTAACACTCTTTTGACTATAATATTTGGTACAACATTTTCAGAACAGCTCTTCATGCATAGAATCAAAAAGGACGAATTTTTTTTTTAATGAGAAGACCCCTTTGTTGAGTTTGCAGTCTCAATGGTAACGCAACAAAGGCCATATTCGCAAACTGCAAACTTGGGGGTTCACATTAGCATCAAACTTGTTTAATTATCCAAGACAATGACATTATTGGATTTTGTTGATACTCAATTTAAAACTATTACAAGAGTTAACACTAAAGTATGTCTCGCCTGCCGGCACCATCAGAAACAATTATTCTTTCTTACTTCCACTATATTTTGAATTTACATGGATTTTCAGTTTCTGAGATAAAAAAATGTTTATAGAACTTAAACATTGCAAATATATGCAATAAAAATAATCAAAGTCACTCAACCGGAAAATCAAGGTCAAGGTCAAAAGATGAGGATGTAACTGTGCTAAG
This sequence comes from Arcuatula senhousia, assembly GCA_963971305.1. Classification (NCBI taxonomy): domain Eukaryota; kingdom Metazoa; phylum Mollusca; class Bivalvia; order Mytilida; family Mytilidae; genus Arcuatula; species Arcuatula senhousia. The sequence continues at coordinate 48,867,487 of OZ020314.1, forward strand.
CTACAACTGGGACATATGTATACCAAGTTTCATCAACCTAGGACTTATAGTTCTTTAGATATGGAGGTGCTAGCAAAACTTTTCCATTGCTATTATATGTATTGAAAATTGTCACAGTCACTCAACCGGAAAATCAAGGTCAAGGTTAAAAGATGGGGATGCAACTGTGCTAAGCTACTACTGGGGCATATGCATACCAAGTTTCATTAACCTAGGACTTATAGTTCTTGAGATATGGAGGTGCTCACAAAACTTTTCCTTTGCTATTATATGTATTGAAAATTGTCAAAGTCACTCAACTGGAAAATCAAGGTCAAGGTCAAAAGATGGGGATGCAACTGCGCTAAGCTATTACTTGGGCATATGCATACCAAGTTTCATCAACCTAGGACTTATAGTTCTTGAGATATGGAGGTGCTCGCAAAACTTTTCCATTGCTATTATATGTATTGAAAATTGTTAAAGTCACTCAACTGGAAAATCAAGGTCAAGGTCAAAAGATGGGGATGCAACTGTGCTAAGCTACTACTGGGGCATATGCATACCAAGTTTCATCAACCTAGGACTTATAGTTCTTGAGATATGGAGGTGCTCATAAAACTTTTTCAAAAAGTTAACGCCGCCGTCGCCGCCGCCGCCGGTAAAGTAACACCTATGTCCCGCTCTGCTTCGCAGGCGAGACAAAAACTAAATGTAGTTATATACAAATTGTTTGGTGTGGTGGAGTAAGGGGGCATTTACGAACTAGAATCTTAGTATCTTTGTACTTAGGCATATGCGTACCAAATTCTATAAATCTAGGACAGCGTTCTTCGGATATAGGGGTGCCCATTACACTTGCAGAATTAAAATTAACACCACTGGCTTTGGTTAAGTATTACTAATACACTTCACTGGCGGGAAACATTAAGGAAATACCAGAGCTCTACTGAAAAAATGGGTCAAAGACAGAAAAGGCCGGATTTCATTTAACAGGAAGTATATGAGCCACAGACAATGACAGATCTGAAATCGAATCCTACATTATGAGAGCCCATGCTGATGCTGCATACCAAATATCAAGAGACTGTGACCAGTAGTTGCTGAGAAAACTGTTACGGAAATTTTCTATTATTGAATATTAATGTCAAAAATTAACTAAGTCGGTAATCGGGAAGTATGTGGCCCGCCCAACATTCAAAATTTTATAACCCCGATTTTCACTCAGTGAAATCCGGCCAAAAATTATAAAACTGCATGTTACATGTGAACATGTTTATACTCGATGGAAAACTCAACAGAGATGTTTCAAAGGAAAGTGATGGGTAAATGACAGCATGATATAAAAATAAAGTTACTGAACAGGGTCCCTTATTTAATACTAAGAGTAATCTTACCCTGGGAGTATTGGTGTATTTCTTGCAAAAACATTTTGATGCTCTTGTGGGATAACCTTGGAAAGATGGACATTCCACTAGCATAGAAACCATCAAAGGTGATCTCTATCAAATTGCAATCTTGAGACAAAGAATTTAAACTGTGTCTGACATATCTTTCCTTTGGTAAATTATTACAAGAAGCTCTCAAGCCAAATGATATGCATAGTAAAAAAAAACAATATTTCAGGGGTTTAGGTGGGTTAATCTTGTATATACTAAAATACAGGTCGAGTTACAGGTATAAACTTGTATTACATCTGAGTAGTTATAACCTGTGTGGAAATAAGACATGCGACCCATCCCTTGGACAGTGTACAAAGTGAGCAGTCCAACAACATCCTTTGGACAGTGTACAAAGTGTACAGACCATCAATCCTTTGGACAGTGTATAATGTGATCAGACCATCCTTAGGACAATGTACAAAGTGAGCAGTCCACAAACATCCCTTTGACAATGTACAAAGTGTACAGACCATCAATCCCTTGGACAGTGTACTAAGTGTACAGACCATCAATCCCTTGGACAGTGTACAAAGTGAACAATGAACTCAATGAACCGGTCATCCATCTCTTGAACAGTGTACAAAGTAAACAAGCCACCCATCCCCTGAACAGTGTATAATGTGTAAGCATAGAGGCAAATAAATCAGGAAAACAGTTCAATATTTAATGAATAAAAAAATTCACTTGCTCCAGGCAACAACAATATAAAATTCTATCAACAATATTAATGGATTAACAACTAAAAATAGGATTTATGATAAAAGTAGGATTTAATATCACACTAATGGCACTTTATTTTAGCTATAGTAAACATACTTATATTCACAAATCAACAATTTCATCCAAGTTCACAGGTTATTAATTTCGCATTTTCTACTTCTTATTCTAATCATGCCAAACAAATTGTTTCATTTCGCAGATATTTATTTTTCGTGATAAATACCTGACCATGAAATTTGTGAAAATAAATACCTTGCCAAAATAAGTAAATTTAAAGGAATAATATGTCCATATGACATTATATCCAGCCTCAAAAGTGCACATTTTCCCTCTTTTTGTAATTTCTAAAACATGGAGTTGATTCTGAGAATATTATTGATGATGATTTTTGTTATTACAAGATCCAATTGATTTGTACAAGGTTAACACACCTTAACAGTTGATGTATTTTTGGTAAATCATTTAAAAGGTAATATGTTTTGTATTTGGTTTTCTAATGTTATAGAATTAATTATTTTTTTACAAATTCCCCTTACTAATTAAGTACTGTGGTTTCATTATTATTCGATGGGAAATTATTTTTTCTTTTTTTTTTTTTGGTGGCCTTGACCCACATAATTTGATATCCCACGAAAAGGAAATTTAACATTGTTTGCTGCTGACTTCAGAACCAAGAAATTAAGAATACATGAACTGATTATTTTTTTCATCAAACCATGAAAATTGGTACTGACAAAAATATATGAATCCATAGTATAAGGTTAATGATACTCTCTTCATGGGACATTAACCTAAACCTCAAGGGAAATCTGATTTAGAAAGATGAAAAGACCAACGGTCCCAAACTTTCTTTTGCAGAATATAAAAGTTTCTGATTAATATGATAATGTAAGAAAAAAAGTGTCTCAATCTTCACATTTCCTTGTAAGAATAAAAATATACAGCAACATAAAGCAGGTTTACCCTTTGTTGATAGACACACAGTACTTAATATTATGCTTTTTATGAAATAATAAACTGTTAACACAGAGACATGTCTCGCCTGTCGCAACTGGACACAGTATAAAATGAAGTAAAAATCCTCCTTAAACTGATCTTAACTGATGCTTAAGCAGCTGCATACCAAATATAAATGGTAAACCATAACTGCTTTATATAAAACACTCATGACATAAGTAAAAAGTTAAAAAGTGTAAAATCTCAAAGTCAGTAGACTGTGACTGCAGGATCATACAGATTAAATACTTTTGAAATTGATCTGTACTGATGATAATGCAAGTGCATACCCAATATCAATGATGTACCATAACTGCTTCATGTTAAACAGACGTAAGAAAAAAGGTTAACCTCGGCCAAATCGCTGTAAAATTTCAAAGCCAGTAGACCGTGACTGCAGAAGCATACAGATGAAATGCTTTTGAAATTGATCTGTACTAATGCTAATGCAAGTGCACACCCAATATCAATGGTGAACCATAACTGCTTCATGTTAAACAGACTTAAGAAAAAGGTTAACCTCGGCCAAATCAGTGTAAAATTTCAAAGTCAGTAGACCGTGACTGCAGGAGCATACAGGTGAAATCCTCTTTAAACTGATCTGTACTGATGCTGATGCAACTGCATGCCAAATATCAATGGTGTAACATAACTGCTTCATGTTAAACAGACTTAAGAAAAAAGGTTAACCTTGGCCAAATAAGTGTAAAATTTCAAAGTCAGTAGACCATGACTGCAGGAGCATACAGGTGAAATCCTTTTAAAACTGATCTGTACTGATGCTGATGCAACTGCATACCAAATATCAATGGTGTAACATAACTAGTTCACACAAAACAGACTTAAGCAAAAACTTTAACCAATTGTGGACGCCGCCGCCGCCGTCGCCGCCGCCGGAATCACCATACCTAAGTCTCGCCTTTTGCGACATTCGTCGCAGGCGAGACAAAAACACCAAAAAATCAATTTGGAAAACAATACAACAAAACAAAAACTTCACAGCATCATCAGAACAAAGAAAACTTCTGTGAACCAATTTATTTTTGCACTTAATATATTTCATGTTTCTATGCCATAGAGCAATTCCCAACTATTCATGTTTGCAATTCTTCGTAAAAACAATAACATGATTATGAAAATGAATAATTCAGGATGATTTATTTTCATGAATTTCTGTTACTTGGGAAATTCCTGAATATAAAACACTGGCAAAAATTAGTTGGTTTACAGTATTTGAAAGCTTGTTTTCTTGTTCTTTTTTGTTCATAAAATGAAAAGATGTTTAAGGAAAAGAAACATGAATCTAGGACTTCACTTTTAAAATAAATGTAATGTGATGAAACAAGAACTGCAAGCAAGCTCACTGTGAATACCCCTCACTTAAATGTTTGTCCTATATTGGAAATATATAAAGTCTGATTATATCTCCTGAATGGTAGCTGAGAATTTATTTCATGTACACCTCTATATAATATACATTTACTTCCTTTAGGTAAAGTTCATAAAAAATCAATCAAAAGGATTTCAGCTTACAAGATATGTATACAGACAGACAGACATGGTGATTCCTGTATACCCCCAAACTATGTATACAGGGGGCATATTAAATAAAGACAAAATTAGTACTTCTGCTTTAAGTCTATAAAGTGAGATCAACTGACTAGATATCACATTATTTTAACCTTCTTTTGTTTGTTATCAATTTGACTGAATACTACATGTATAAATTTGAACATCTTCACTGGGTGGTTTTTTTTTTCATTTGTAAAATTTATCTATATTCTTAATTTAGAACACTGGTAAACATTTCATATGATGGAAAATATGGCAGACATGGTTTACAGTTAATCTTTCCCAAAATATTACTGCAATAAAACCAGTATGTCTAACTTATTATTAAATATGATTCTCATTGAATCTATAGTATTTGGATTATCTATTTAGAATGAAATTTCTGCAATAATTTTATTCTCTATTGTCATTCTAAATTAATTTCTTCTGAACTATTTGCCTTTCAGGTGTTGTTCAGAACATTTTTTTCTTCGTAATTCTATTTGTGTTGTTCAGGATGAAGATTCCAAATTGTTTGGATTGTCCCTAGGTGTTGTATAAGCGGACCCTTCTGTACTTGAGCTGTTCTGTCTTTCTAATTTTCCCTTTTTCCCCATTTCACTGAGGCTATAAGTCCTAACAACTTCATCATCTAAAGTCTTAGCCGCCTCATTAACGGACTTTTCAGAGTTTGTTCTTCCTCCTTCACTGACAGATTTCTCGTTATCACTATAAGAGCTATCCTTCCTTTCAATCTTCTGTTTATCGATGTAATACTTGAGTTTACTGATGAAGTCGACAGGTGTTGATGTAGAGGTCGGGGAGGAGGGTCCAGCACTAGAGTTACTGGAGGACGGCAAGCTGGTACCTATACCTGTAATTATATGATGAGAGAGTTTACTGATGAAGTCGACAGGTGTTGATGTAGAGGTTGGGGAGGAGGGTCCAGCACTAGAGTTACTGGAGGACGGCAAGCTGGTACCTATACCTGTAATTATATGATGAGAGAGTTTACTGATGAAGTCGATAGGTGTTGATGTAGAGGTTGGGGAGGAGGGACCAGCACTGGAGTTACTGGAGGACGGCAAGCTGGTACCTATACCTGTAATTATATGATGAGAGAAACAGATCACAAAGATGGTCTTTTATGCAGGCAGGAAAGGAGTGTTAAGGAAGGGCTGAAATCAGCCCCATATTTTCAAGGGGTTCTAATTTTGCTATATTTGTGAGGTCATTAAATGAGAAATTGAAAACAATAACATATATCATAAATTTTCTTTAAACAAGAATATGTCCAAAAGACATAATGCCCCATCTCGCAACATCTATTTTTTCCACAATCACTAAAGCATCAACATGGTTGCTATTAAAGCACTTGTCAGTCAGAAGGAATGGACTTTAACTTAACCATTCTTCTATAAGTGGTCATTCATGCGGAAAATATAGGACACTGCCAGCATCCGAAGCATGCATTGTGCTAAACATCACTAGGTTCACCTACCATACCAATAAAGTTGATGTGGCACATGTCAGCAAAAAAAGAATGGTCTTTATCCATTCTTCTATAAGTGGTCATTCATGCGGAAAATATAGGTCACAGCCATCATCCGAAGCATGCATTGTGCTTAGCATCACTAGGTGCACCTATCATAACAATAGAGTAGATGTGGCACATGTCAGTAAATGGAAATGGACTTTAACCAGTCTTCTTTAAGAGGCCATCCATGTGGAAAATATAGGTCACATCCAGCATCCGAAGCATGCATTGTGCTTAACATCACTAGGTGCACCTACCATACCTATTTGGTTGGTATGGCACTTGTCAGTAAGGAGGAATGGACTTGAACCTTTCTTCTATAATTGGTCATTCGTGCAGAATATAGGTCACATCCAGCATCCGAAGCATGCATTGTGCTAAGCATCACTAGGTGCACCTAACATACCAATTTGGTTACTATGGCACTTGCCAGTCAGAAGGAATGGACTTTAACCATTCTTCTATAAGTGGTCATTCAAGCGGAAAATATAGGTCACTGCCAGAATCTGAAGCATGCATTGTGCTTAGCATCACTAGGTGCACATACCATACCAATATGATTGATGTAGCACTTGTCAGTTAGAGGGAATAGACTTTAACCATTTTTCTGTACATGATCATTCATGCGGAAAATATAGGTCACATCCAGCATCCGAAGCATGCAATGTTCTTATCATCACTAGATGCACCTACCATACCAATATGATTGATGTGGCATTTGTTAGTAAGTGCCAATTTGGAAATATGGGATTTGGGACGGACATCTGAACGGACAGATGAACGGACAGATGGACTAACGGACGGACGAATGGACGGACAAACGGACGGACAAACACAAACACTATATGCCCCTCTACTTTCGTAGATGGGGCATAAAAAATAATGATGTATTAATTTACAATGCTAAAATCAATTAATGAGATGTGAATAAAAGTAAGCAATGCATCTGACAGAAATTCAAACTCCACAATTAAACCAGTCAGCAGTCATCTTGTTAACGGCAAAAGGTACAAGATACAAAGTATAGGAATCAAATGAAAGACCCACCTTCAGGTCACAGACCAATATGAACAAGATATGTTCAATGATTTAAATCGTGTATGTTCTAGATACTGACCTCTTGACGTTTCCAAAGCTCTAAGGGAGGTTCATGAATTTGTTCTAAACACAGAAGTCTGAAAGTAAGTGACTGTCCAGGGGAGGGGATGGGCTGTAGGGTTGATGAACTTGTTCTAGAAACTGACCTCTGAAAGTTTATAGTGACCATCAAGGGGAGAGGATGGTTGTAGTTCTAGATACATACTTGTGAGAGTTATCCATGGAGGGGATTGGCGTATATTTCATGAAATTGTCTACATGTCGACCTCTGAAAGTAAGTGACCCTCCAAGAGTGGAAATGGGTGAAGGGTTGATGAACTTGTTCTAAATACTTACCCCTGAAAGTCAGTGACCCTCCAGGAGAAGGGATGTGTGTAGGGTTCATGAACTTGTTCCAGATACTGACCTCTGAAAGTTAGTGACCCTCCAGGAGAAGGGATGTGTGTAGGGTTCATGAACTTGTTCCAGATACTGACCTCTGAAAGTGAGTGACCCTCCAGGAGAAGGGATGTGTGTAGGGTTCATGAACTTTATTGTTCTAGATACTGACCTCTGAAAGTGAGTGACCCTCCAGGAGAAGGGATGTGTGTAGGGTTCATGAACTTGTTCCAGATACTGACCTCTGAAAGTGAGTGACCCTCCAGGAGAAGGGATGTGTGTAGGGTTCATGAACTTGTTCCAGATACTGACCTCTGAAAGTGAGTGACCCTCCAGGAGAAGGGATGTGTGTAGGGTTCATGAACTTTATTGTTCTAGATACTGACCTCTGAAAGTGAGTGAGCCTCCAGGAGAGGGGATGGGTGTTGGGTTCATGAACTTGTTCTAGATACTGACAGGGTTCCCACTATTTTTTGGACACAAAATTCAAAGGTTTTTCAAGGCATTTTCAAGGGTATTAAGGTCATTTTCAATGATTAAAATAGTCTGCAAAAATTTTAAAATCTAATATTTTTCTGCCTTTTTTTATCAAATGGTCAACAAATCTGCATTTTACAAAATTCCAGGGTTTTTCAAGGATATTTGATAAAATTCAAGGATTTTTCCAGGTTTTTTAACATTGAAATGAAATTCAAGGACTTTTCCAGGTTTCCTTGAATTCAAGGATGGCGTGGGAACCCTGTACTGACCTCTGAAAGTTAATGGCCCTCCAGGAGAGAGAATGGATATCGGGTTCATGACTTGTTCTAGATACTGACCTCTGAAAGTTAGTGACCCTTCAGGAGAGGGGATGGGTGTGGGGTTCATGAACTTGTTCTAGATACTGACCTCTGAAAGTGAGTGACCCTCCAGGAGAGGGGATGGGTGTAGGATTCATGAACTTGTTCTAGATACTGACCTCTGAAAGTGAGTGACCCTCCAGGAGAGGGGATGGGTGTGGGGTTCATGAACTTGTTCTAGATACTGACCTCTGAAAGTGAGTGACCCTCCAGGAGAGGGGATGGGTGTGGGGTTCATGAACTTGTTCTAGATACTGACCTCTGAAAGTGAGTGACCCTCCAGGAGAGGGGATGGGTGTAGGATTCATGAACTTGTTGGTCGTTGCTCTGGTCAGGAAGAGTAGAAGCTGCTTCATGGTTAGATTGTTATGTAAAGTCTCTAAGGCTCTGATAGATGGCACCATGTTAAACCCTTCAAAAGCTGAAATAGAAAACAAAAATACATTTAACATGGTGATCAGGAAAATTGTCAGAGGAAATCATCAATTACATAGACATCTTTAAATATATTTGGTTAAAACAAATTTAAATAAAGCATGAACTGATAGACATATTAAGGCTTTTATGTGAAGAGCAAAGTTTAAAAATCTGCTTACACTTTTTTTTATTGTATAGTGTTAATAAAGTTAGGTACAAGGATATATAGATTACAAAATGGTTCTATAAGGTTACAAAAAATAATCAGACATGCAGAAATTTGACTAAACAAGAATAAGAAATTGTTTTTCGGATAATACAAGAAAGCTATAACTTATTAACCAGGATATAGGATTTTCAATTCCATATTTCATTATAAATTGAAAATGAAGGACAATTGATATTATCCCTCTTATTTTTGGCATGAAAGACTCTGGTCCATATTTAAACATGTAGAAGAAACATTCAAAGAACAGATCTGTTTTCATTTTTTCAATAAACAAGCAAGTGGATCACTCAGCACATTAATTGTTGTTGCATCATTTTTGCGGTGGTTTTCTGCCAATCTTTAGATAAAGTGAATAAATCTTTAAGATTCTCAGAAATCCATCAGCTTAAATGCTAAGTGAATCTAAACAATGTCTAGAGGGAACAACAACAAAAAGCACATGTCCAGTATTAACTTTCTTTAAGGTGTCATAAAAAATATTGACAGCAATTCTAATACAAATTTTCTTTTAAGTATGGAAATAACAATGAAAACATTTATAAACATAACACAAAAAGAAACCATCCAGAAAAAAAACATAACTCATTAAATACTTACACAGAGACAATGAATACATACATGAACAAAGCTTCCTACAAAGACATTCTAAACAGCCAGGATAAGGAGGTTCTTATCTGATAAAAGTACTGCAAACCAGGGAATTTTTGTGTTATCTTTTTTTGGCAGTAGGATACCTCATTATATTTGCCCAGTTTTAAATTCGCACTGTAATGTAATTGTCTATTTACTACATATATTTCCACTATTTAGTTTTGTCGCTTGAAAAGGAAGGATGAAATTGCAAAAAAAAAAAACTGCAATGAAAATTTCCTGGTTTACAGTACTAACTAATAACTCAATTGTATAACCACATGCATAACTCTTAATCCAGTAAGGTACTAAGTTCATGTAAAATTGTAAGCTCACCAGTGGTGTAAAAGTTTAATGCTTAATATCAATTTATGTCTTAGATTCCTAATTAATTTCACAAAAATTTGTAGACAGAAAAAACTACTGTCATTTTGACCTTAAGAATACAATGTAGTAATTGGGTGTCAACTATTACTTTTCTGGGATTAAAAGCTAAAGCTAGATCTGAACCTATTTTTGCGCATGCCTTGAAAAAGGATTGAAATGTCTTTGATTGTTGATATGAAGAGGATATATGTGTAGAAAATTGCTGTAATTTTAAACTTTAAGCTTATAAATTTTTGATACTAAATACTGAAATTTTGCACATACACATCAATATTTCATGGTTAAGGAAAAAAAAAACCATACAGAGACACTCAGATATATGTAATATATAAACTGTTGTACAGTCTTGTGAATGTTCTTGTGTCTACACTTCTAATCAAAGTACTGAAAGTACTGGTAGCCGGGGTAATCTACAAATTTTAAATTGTTCATGTGTAGCAAAAAATAGAAATAAAAACTAAGCTACTTTTTGTAAAAGGAATTTTCACAAAGATTTCAATGAAAAAAAAAATTGAGAATCGAACCAAAATTTTAAAAAGTTGATTTTATAGGCGTGGCCTGTCTTTGGTCCCCTGTATCAATGTAACGGTGCAATATAATTATATGAAAACTATTGACATATTAAGTTGACAGAATATAATGAGGAATTCAATGAAAAAAAATTTCAAAATTAAATGAATAATAAAAGTTCTACCCTGAGCCGTTTTGTCAATGCACCACTTTGAGCCCCTATTGGCCAAAAACCCCATATACAACACTGTTCTTCCTCCAGTGAATATAATCATCATATTAAAGCTTTATAGCAATTGGCTGGCCCACTACAACTTAATTTCTTGAGTAAAACTATTTGCCTCAACAAACTCTAAAACATTCAAGCGGTTTTTTTTGGTTCTACAATTTTCAGAAAAAGATCGTTTGTGTTTTGTATCTTGAAAATAAATATATATTCAGTGGTTCTAAAGATAGAAAATTTGGTTGATTAAAAATTTTCAATGAAAAATTACTTGGTCAAGAAACAACTTTACAGAAATTTTATATTTAGGTCTTATTTTCAAAATTAATTATGGTAAATATGAATAAATTCTTATTCAAAGAACAGTTTACAGAACCATTTTATCTGATCAAATAAAAAAGTTATGAGCATTTGAACTTTGGGTAAATTATCCTGTCTATTGCACTGTGTATTGCCATCCAGTTTGACACTTAATGAGATGCAAATTAGTGAATATGACATCACTAATGAGATCGACGAACACTCCTATAAACAAAATATCAATCCGCTTTTGTATTCTATATTAATCATTTTATGCTATCGCATCATATAGGCGTCTTACATACATGTACTTGTACAAAATTTGAAAACTAAATAAATTAGTTTTATAACGTAATTGAGAGTAAAGCGACGAGAAAAAAATAGACCTGGAAAAGAGCTATATTGCAAGCGTGTATTGATATGTTAATTAATAGGTTTTTTGGTAATCCGCCGGAAAAACCATTTGACAGCTTACCGAAAGGCTATCGTAGCTATAGCCGTGGCTAATCGCTAGCGATTACCCCGGCTAAAAATCAGAATGAAAGACAAATACGATTTAATATAATGTTAAAAATTCCAGCAAATTTCTACACACATCGACAATCATAGAAATAAACCAAAATTAAAGAGGCATTTGACTTATTACTAATAAAAAGCTGTGCCGAGCTCAGCATGATACAACCGCAACATGTTGAACCCTGTACGTTTTAGGCCCAATATGGATAGTCAATTGCTCTGGACAAATGCAGCCCATGGTGAACTGACAAAGGTTTTTGACACATGCTTCTTTGGTGGACTTTCCACCCACATTTTACAAGGAATTCATTAGATTTTAACTTTTTTAAAAGCAAATGGAAAAAAATTATACTTGCAATATCATATTTATAACATTCCAATATCCCCTCTCAATTATATATCAAGAAATAGACCCTATTCTTGGTTAATCTATTAACATTGATGTTTTTTACGCAATAAAACAGTTTCCATTTTGGCCCCTATTGGCCCTAATTATGTAATAGAGGAAAAAAGGGGGGTCTCAAAAATTAATTCTCAATTTTGCATCCGCTATTCAACAAGAACAAACATGCAATAAAAATTTTCAAAATCGGATAACAAGTAAAAAAGTTTTGATTTTGGTCCCCTTTGGCCCCTAATTACATAACAGGGGGAAAAAGGGCAGTCACAAAAACTAATTCTCAATTTTGCATCTGCTATTTGACAAGAACAAACATGCAAAAAAAAATTTTAAAATTGTACCACAAATAAATAAGTTTTGATTTTGGCCCCTTTTGGACCCTTATTACGTAATAAGGGGAAAGGAGGGGGTCGCAAAATTTTATTCTAAATTTTGTATCCCCTATTTGACGAGAACAAACAAGCAAAAAATAATTTCAAAATCGGGACCACAAATAAAAAAGTTTCGATTTTTGCCCCTTATGGCCCCTAACTACATAACTGGGAGAAAAAGAGGCACCAAAATTCATCAGGTTCATTCTTTTATTGTAAGAAACATTCTTGACAAATTTAACAGCAATAGGCCAACTAGGACCAAAGTTATGGTGGAAACAAATAAAATATATGATTTTTTTGCCCCTTTTGGGCCCTAATTTCGAAATGAAAAAAGGGGGGACCCCCCAAAATCAATCCCATTCATCCTTGTATGGTAAGGAACATCACTGTCAAATTTCATAGCAATCAGATAACTAGAACTAAAGTTATTGTGGAAACAAACAAAAAAGTAGTATTTTTGGCCCCTAATTTTTTAACGAAAAAAGGGGGGACCCCAAAAATCAATGCCATTCATCCTTTTATGGTAAGAAACATCATTGTAAAATTTCATAGCAATCGGATAACTGGAACTAAAGTTATTGTGGAAACACTAAAAAGTTAACAGACAATGACAACGACAACGACAACGACGACGACGACAGCAATATACCATTATACGTCCGCAAATTTTTTGCGGTCGTATAAAAATGACTATATTTTTCACACACAGTTCATTTTTTTTTTAAATCTGAAAACATTATGAGAAGATTATACAACATCTTTCATATCAAATATATCTCTGTGTCTTAATATAAGCTTTAATTCTGTATGTGCTACAATTCAAAGACAAGAGCTTAAATTCCAAATCTTTTCCAAATATTTGTCAGGACACTAACTATTTTTTAAGTTTATTCTTAGATAAAAAAAACCTAAATATATATAGGATTTTCCTAAAATTTTGTAAAGAAGTATAATGTAAAATTGTCAAACACACATCTTTTTTACATAAATCTATCACTATATGCTACTCATATTTCTTTACGTTAAAACTAGTTTAGGAAAAGTTTTGGACTAAACCTTGTCTTTATAGCATGGTGCTGGGTGCCCTAATCAAGCAGTAAAGCTAGCTAATGTGTATATACCAGTAACACTGGTTATAAAGGACGCTGACTTGGCACGGATCATTTCTCTTACAGTACTATCTTCCAATCCTAAAAATAAATAATTATCTCCCCTTACCACAGTGATACAGAGAGTTGTTTCCCTTTACAATGGTTAAAAAGTTATTTCCCTTTACAATGATAAAGCAGTAATCTCCCTTTAAAACTTTAAATGGGTCAAAGACAGAAATGGCCGGATTTAATTTAATAAGAAGTAGGAGAGCGACAGACCTGAAATCACATCCCATGTTATGGGAGTCCATGTTGATGCTGCATACCAAATATCAAGAGGCTATGATTAGTAGTTGCTAAGATTACTGTTACAAAAATTTTCTACTATTGGACATTATTGTCAAAAATTAACTAAGTCGGTAAACAGGAAGTAGATGAGAGACAGACCTGAAATCGCATCCCAGGTTATGGGACCTCACCCTGATACTGTATACTAAATATCAAGTGGCTATGATAAATAGTTGCTGAGAAAACTGTTACGAAAATTTTCTACTATTGGACATTATTGCGAAAAATTAACTAAGTCGGTAAACAGGAAGTAGGTGAGCGACAGAGATGAAATCGCATCGCACATTATGGGACCCAACCCTGATGATTTATACCAAATATCAAGTGGCTGTGATTAGTAGTTGCTGAGAAACTGTTACGAAAATTTCTTCCCAGCCCGCACGGCGCCTGCCTGGGCCAAAAATAAAAAATCTTTTGTTTGCCGTTGCCGCCCGACTCAACAAATTTCTCCCGCCCAAAAGTTTTTTTTTTGGTCTCAAAATTTTTAATTTTTTTTTATAAAAAAAGTGTTCTTCCGTTTTTTGTACGTTGTAGCATTACTCTGTTTTGAGTATTTTTCGGTCATTAGTCATGTCATTCATAGTCGCCATCAGAAAAATGTTTGAATAGATGGATAAACAAGCTTGAAAAACAATCCTTATTCGATGTCGATTAAATTTAAAACCCATGAGGTCACAGTCTTGTATTGTTTTTCCCATAGACTTCTATAGTAAACCTGAGATTTTGGGAATTTTTTTAAAAATAGTTATAATGATTCAATACAACTTTTGCTATATTTTTTCAATAAAGGAAGTGTCAGAAAACATTTTAAAGGGTGGGCTGAAAAAAAGTCGCACGAAGATAAGAAAACCACAGTTGGTTGAACTAAAAATAGATTTTTTCCTACTTTCACTTTAACTTCCATTTAAAAAATACCCCCCTTTTCATGAGAACTATTTTATTTAATAATGCAATTTTTACTTTTCAAAAAGTTAGTGATGTCAAAGTTTGGTGTCTTACCTTCAATTTAAGCCAAAAGTTAGAAAAAATGCATGAAAAGCAATGCTGCAAACGACTCAGGGAAAAGGAACTATATTTTAATAGCCTCCATGTTTTGACGTCCATCTGCGCAAGAACTTGCAATACAAGACTGGTACCATGAGGATGTTTACAAGTTCCTCAGTGTTATGTTGAATAAATAAAATACAAAACTTCAGTTTCAGTCATTGTCCTGGGATATACAAGTAGCAGCAAAACAAGATATTAATTATGAGAAAGATTAGTTTCGCTATATTATTTAGTGTTCATATAAAGTTTTATAAAAAAAAAAAAAAAAAATCTCTCCCTACCGACCCACCTGCTTCAACCCTGAGTCGGCAACAGCAAACAGAGAATTTTTTAATTGTGGCCCTGCTGCCCGCCCGCCCGACATTCACCATTTCATAACCCGGATTTCTCACTCCGTGAAATCCGGTCAAAAATGTCAAAGGATCTGTGTGAATTTCCTTTTATTTTTTTTAATTTTAGGATATTTTGCTTTAATTTCATTTAAATGAAGTGAAAAATTGAAGTGATGCATCTAAAAATTATTGTACAGAAATCATATAAGAATGATCAGACAAACGGAAATGCTCACTTGAATTGCATAGTGTGGTTTCATTATTTTTCTTGGGATATGAATTTTCGTGGTTTTTGTGGGTGCTGTTGATCCATGAAATTTGGTTCCCAAAAAATAGGAAATTTCAAATTGCTTTGCATACTGCAAAACTTCAGAACCATTAATTCAAAACGCCACTGTCTTAAATATTTTTAGCAATTAATACACACAAAAATAAATGACTACTATGTTATGCTTAAATTAAAAGCAGTGCAATTTTTTTTTCTATTTGAAAAATCCAAGAAAAAATGAAAATGTAAATACTTTTTTTATATTTATTGTTTTTAACAAAATATAATGCAATTTAATTCCATTTTTGAAAGAAACGGGATGGAGGCTCCACATTTGGGGTATCATATATCTCATTTGTGAGATGAGCTAAAAATATTGAATGAACTCTATAT
This sequence comes from Arcuatula senhousia, assembly GCA_963971305.1. Lineage (NCBI taxonomy): Eukaryota > Metazoa > Mollusca > Bivalvia > Mytilida > Mytilidae > Arcuatula > Arcuatula senhousia. The sequence continues at coordinate 48,883,492 of OZ020314.1, forward strand.
TACAAAAGCTGTGTTTACTGCATGGGCTTAATTAGCAGCATATCAACTCTATTGTATCACACTTGTTAGCCTCTTGGATAAAACATATGTAAATTATGACTTATTTAGCGTAAGCAGTTCTACTTTAAACAGGACTACAATTGCAAATATAATGTGACCACTCAAAATAGTACTTTCACTGTGTAAATTTCAGATATATGTACTCTAGCTTCTTTAACAACTTTAACTTATTAAAACATTATGGGCGGACAGACCGACAAATACAAAACTATAGGGCCCTAATATCTTGGACCAAGGACCTTATAAATATGCTAGCAAAAACATGTTTGATTGATCTATATCTATTCAGAAATTGAACAATAAAACATGTGTGTGCAGGTTGATTACTATACAAAGCAGTAAATTTACAGTCAAACCTGTCTATACCAAACTGCCTTTATATTGTGAAAGCGTAATTTTTGGTTGGGTACCAATTTTCAATGGTTAGACAAACCACAAAATGAGATTTTCAAGGAATAAGGAATTAAATATTGTGGTTCCATTATTATTTGTAGGGTATCAATTTATGTGGTTTTCGTGTGTGGTGTTGACCCACAAAAAGGAAATTTCAGAACCACAAAAGAACCCACAAACTTATCAATTTTCATCAAACCCCAATAATAAATGAATCCACAGTATTGCCTTCAATAAAGAATGCAGAAAACAACATATTCATGAGTTCACAGATATGCAGCTCATTCCCAATTTACAAAAAATAAAGGATGCCTGAAAATTTCCCTTCTTTATATATTTATATACAATATTAACCACCTAACAAATTCTTAAGTTCAGTTGAGACAGATTTCACTGTATAATTCCACCCAAATCTTTAGATACAGGCGTTTCTACCAGAACCTTAGACCACTGGACTACAATGATCACTTCTCCACAAGGTAAATGTTTCATACCTTAAATGTAGAGAAATATTCTCACCTTTAAAAGCCCCTGAGTTGAGATAGAGAGAAACAATCTCACCTTTAAAGGCCCCTGGATTGAGGTAGAATAGACTGGAGAATGAATGTCTGTGTCTGTCTGTAGCTATAGGTAGATGTACTGTCAGATACTGTCTCTCTACATATAAATCTGAAACAGAAGAACAAACAACTAGATTGATATAAAAGTTTAAATGTTATCATTTATCAGTTGAAATGATTCGTGATTGTTTTAATTAGTTGTGACAGTTTGTGGTACTGCATCTTTGCTAGCCAAGGGTTACGATCCTTGGCTAGCCAAGATGGTGGTACTGAGATGATTACCTCTTTATCACTATTGTTTCTCACTACTGTGTTGTGTTTTGTGTTACTGGACCCTTAGATTGCAATGGAACAGGGATGTTTGTTGCCATAAACCTAGTTTAACCCACATTTCTTTTGAAAGGCCTGTACAAAGTCAGAACAATGGCAATCTTTTATTTCTGAAGCATGTCTTCCTTGTTCTGTTTTTTCTCTCAGACATTTTATATTGACCTTTAAAGTTCAGTAGTTTTATTATTATCTTTATTGGACATTCAAAGGCTAATATGAGGGTGTCACAGCCCTTTTTAGTACGTGGTATTTTGTGCTTTTTAAAGGGTATTCGGTACGCCAAGGTGTGGTATGCGGTACAGGATGTTCTGAAATTTTAGGCTTTTGGTATGCATACGCTGTGATCTTAAGAGTATTCCGTATTCCAGCCTTTTTAAAGGTATTCTGTCCTTTTTTAAACGGTATTCGGTATTCCGGGGGCGGGGGCTTTGACACCCCCTAATGTTATCAATATCAAAGGGGAGGCTAGGCCCCCAGGGTCTCTTCCCTTTATAGGCTTACATATATGATTGCAGTCAGACACAACACTTTTAATACTGTGGTTTCATTATTATTCGTAGGATGTCAATTTTAGTGGTTTTTGTTGGTGACCTTAACCCACAAAAATTGATACCCCACGAAAAAGAAATTTAACGTTGATCTGTATCTTGCAGTCTTCAAAACCATGAATTGAGAATCCACGAACTGCTCTTTTTTCATCAAATCACGAAAATTGGTACCCACGAAAATAAATGAACCCACAGGAGTCATTCATGAAGACAACAATTGAGGAGTAACCCTTTGTCAGCAATTTTTGTGTAAGGTGTAAAATAGTAGGTGCACATCTTCAATATACAAGTCTTGCAAATTCCGACCAGTACCTCCCCATGGTGCAAGACGGGCACTATTCCAGCGACAACAAAGGATACTCTGGAGCACAGAGTTCCCACTCTTTTTTCATGATGAAATTCAAGGTTTTTTCAAGGTCTTTTCAAGGTTTTTTTTTTCATTTTCAAGGTCAAATTTGGGGAGTTTTTAAAGGAAATCTTCCTCCTTGTAAATGTGCTATTTTAGTAAATTTCAACTAAGTGTGGAAAAGAAATGTGCTTACAATATAACATTTTATACCACAGGCTTATATCTTATAAATCAGACTCCACTACCAGCACATCCTGGTCATCATAGATTTTGTTCTTTTGAGGCAGTAAACCCATGCTAGTTTCTAAGATGTGTCTTTGCATGCCCACATCCAAGTATAACACTTCATCATTTGCCATGATAAAATAGCCCGAATAGAAGTGTTTTCTCATTAGAAACAAAATGTACTAATTAGAATTAAGACCAATTAAGGCTAATTAAGCCTTTGTGTACTAAATACCAGATATTTTGTCTTTTTACCATTCCATCTGTATGAAGCTCTTTGCTTACTTTAAAATTACAGATACCAAAACGCGGGTATAAACGGTTAATTTGGATATGCTATATATCGATATTTCAAGGAGTAACCTCTTATATATAAATATATATTTGTGTGTATATACTGTACATGTACAAATGTATGGCACTGCCTAGATTCTTTGATAATTTATACTTAGAGGTGAGTATTGATATACATACATGTAGAAAAAGGAGGTGTGTGATGGGGCAAATGTGCTCATGAATATTGTAAGTGACAACTCCAATTCATCAAGGAGTATAAAGGATTTAATTTCTGTTCTTCATCTTGATGTTGTGAATGGCAATGTTCAAGAGTCTTAACCTGTCTCTTAAAGGAACATGCATATTGATTTAATTTTCTATAAACTTAAATGCAGGACATGATCAATACCACTGAGACTGAGTACTGTCTATTCTAAGATGAATTCAGCGTCAGGTCCACAACGAAACTCGGCAGATGCTAGTCTGTACATCTGACCAGTCACTCACAGGGGCAGTGTGTTTGTTTACGACCCCAGTCTAGTTTCATCGCGGTTCAATAAAACTATTTGTATCCTTAAGAACACACTTTGTCTAGAGAGGGTCATAAACTTGGCCAAACATTGGTTGGTGTTGCTTCAAAATTCAAAATAAATAAAAAATATTCTTTGACTCCCGCCATGTTTTTGATAAAACTCGATGTAAAAATGTTGATGTGAAACAACGATAAAGATCCTTTACATAAAGCGCACAGGTGATCTGAACGCGGGCTGGTTCACGGTCAAAACGACTATCTAAAACCAGTCGACTCCAATGTTTGGAGGAAAATACGGAGAAAAGAAGTCATACATGGACGATTTAATTTCAAGACATTCATTGCGACTATTTACTTTTTCGGCAGAAAATTAGGAGACACATTATCTTTCGAGTTAAGATTCACGGCCTTTTCCCGGTTTTTGGCAAACATCGCGATTTTCAAGCACTTTTCATGACCGTGAAAAGGCATAACCAAATTCACAACTTTTTCACGTTTTCAAGGTCGCGTGGGAACCCTGGGAGCAGCTAACACTGGCGGTGGTATGTCATGGGCTGGACGACCAATGGCACATAGCGAGTCTTTACCGGTATAAGTATTAGTCGATGCAGAGGGACTTTCCCCTAGTCACGACTATAAATACCCATCAGTCAGTTCAATATACAAATATTATCTCTACCTGAATGAGGGTCTTTAGGTTCATGAGATTTATCTTCTAAACTTCTACTTCTTTTTTCTTCTAGACTTAAAGATTTGATTGATTCTGAAATGAAAACAAATGTCAAGAATAATGGGAGTCTCTTAACGAGTTAATCTAGATCTGTGGAGACAAAAATATTATAAGAGTACAAATACAGTATAATTCATACACCTTTTAGATCAAGAATATGTCAAGTACATGTTCTAGAAAAGCATAAAAATGAGATTTTTTAAAATTTATTACAATGGAAACGTTTTTATAAGTAAATATGAATGCCAATGGCAAATCCTCAAGGTACATAAAATAAATAGTTTTAATATAATCGATACTTTTTAATGATTAGAAGTCAAGGTAAGAACTATTAAATATTAGCTGAGAAGGAGAAGAAAACTGGACAAATGTATCAGAAAACTGAAAATTAATAAACTGCTATCTCTAAAAAATATAAATGAATCATTCTTTTTAATTTCTCAAGGAGATTGAAATTGATTTTTTCACAACAAAATTATACCATGTATTACTCTATTTTATTGACCAGGTTGCTCCACCCAACCTTGTGAATAATATAGAGTAATATGTATTGGTTAAATTAAGAATTAATATCTTATATTAAATATTTAAAAGCAAGCATGACTCAAGAGTGATACAATATTCAGATAGGTGATCTACCAGATTAGGATTCATGCCAAAGACGGAAAACTATTCAAACCAGTATTACTACAATCACCACAATGAGTGTAGGGTGGACATTTTCTATTTCCTACAAAATCACTTCAAGCAACATTACTGGTGTAAACTTCAAACAATTTACCCTTTGTTGAAACAATTACCGGTAATTTTTAATACTTTCAAACTCCAATTGTCAACTAAAGGTCTACCTTTTTGATTTTGGACAGACAAACAAAAGAGGTCACATGATTTAACTTTTTAAAAACTTTTGAATCTTTTAAAATATCATTCCATATACTAAATTGATTATTTTTCTGCAAACTAGAATACTGACAAAGTCAGAAAGGGCCCCGCGGCAAAATATCTAAGTGTTTTCAAAATCATATGAACTTTAATTATAACCACTAAGGCATGTTCCATGGAATGCATATGAAACTACAGATCTGTATTGTTAATAGCCTTTGAGTTTTAATGTTCACAAAGTCCATAATTCTCAAAATCTGTGATTTTCGATAAAAAATGAAGTTTTTTCCAAAAATATTAATCAGATTTGCACGAAATTTTAATATGCAAATCAGGACATGCTACTTAGCAGCTGAACAAAGTTTCAGAACTGTTTTGTTAACAGTTTTTGAGTTTTAGTGTTCACAAAGTCCAATTCTCAAAATCTGTGATTTTCGATAAAAAATGAAGATTTTTTCCAAAAATATTAATCAGATTTGCATGAAATTTTATTATGCAAATCAGGACATGCTACTTAGCAGCTGAACAAAGTTTCAGAACTGTTTCGTTAACAGTTTTTGAGTTTTAGTGTTCACAAAGTCCAATTCTCAAAATCTGTGATTTTCGTTAAAAAATGAAGTTTTTTCCAAAAATATTAATCAGATTTGCACGAAATTTTAATATGCACATCATGACATGCTACTTAGCAGCTGTGCAAAGTTTCAGAACTGTGGTGTTAATAGTTTTTGAGTTTTAGTGTTCACAAGAATTGTTGACGGACGGACAGACGGACGGACGGACGGACAGACGGACAAAGTGAAAACTATAGGGCGTCCGCATCTTCGATGCGGGGCCCTAATTATAATGGGACCTCATAAGATTTTGACTGAAACTATTCAAACCAGTATAACTATAATCACCACAATGAGTGTAGGGTGGACACTTTCTATTTACTACAAAATCACTTCAAGCAACATTACTGGTGTAATGAGTACACTTTGTTGAAACAATAACTTTATACACTTATCATCAGCCCCTGGTGTATCGTTTTGATTTAAGATAGACAAAAAAAAGAGGTCACAGAAAAGAAAGACAACTTTTTTTTTACTTTTCAATCTTTTTAAATATCATTCCATATACTAAATTGATTATTTTTCTGATAATTAAAATGGGACCTCAAAAGATGATGATTATGCCATGTTGTTGTGAACAAAGCTTCTGTTAATACTATATTTAAAGCAAAAGAGGAGTTTCTGACAAATATGTTTTCTGTTCCTTGTTTAAGAAGGGGGTTCTATCTGTGACTATTTCAGGACTGGATTTGAATTATATGCATTTTATTTAGACCAAGGGCCAATTGCAGAACCGCGAGCAGTGCCAAATGGCCTTGTTGAAGGCTGCTGGCGGTTGTCCATTGTGGTCTTTTCTGAATTGCTGCTTGATTGTGGGCTGTGTCGTGTACACTTATTCCACATCTCATTATTTTCTATTTAAACATGAAGAAATGTGACAGATGAATGTGAAAGCTTGTTAGAACAAACACACAGACAAAAGAGATGAACTTTTTGACTTCAGCAATACAGTGAAAACATTCAACATCTTGAATGGAGCATTGATAAAGGTGAAAACCAAGCTTGAGATCATACAGCCAGTTTTACATGCTTTACAGAAAAAACAGTTAAAACATGCTGACAACATACTAGACAAGTTTATGTCTTCCAAGCATAAACTCCGACCTGAAACCAAATACCGTATTTTGCTGTGTATAGTGCGCAGTTTTTTACATTTTTTTCATGATTTTAACATAGGGGTGCGCGCAATACACCCCGATACGAGATTTTCATACATTTTCATGAACATCGGCAACGGCAAAAGATCGATGTTTGTCAGACTTTGGACACAAGATTCATCCATGATTGAACACAATAATCATAACTCACATGGTTTCTATTGAATCCTGTTCATTATTAGTATCTCTAAATAAATTTTATCATGCTTTTATCGAATAAAAACTTAATTCCAGTGTCTTAATGTGTTTATTTATTAATTTCATTTTCATATCGACCGCCATTGTTGTTGTTGTTGTAGTGGGTAAATTCCTCCGTTGACTTCGGAGCACCATTTTGAAACAAGTTGGTAAAAACATTTGTGTTCTTAAAAAAATTACTTTGGTCCAATTTCTTTATTCAAAATAAGAATAATAAAATATGATTCTAATTTATTTATTCATTCTCCCTTTACTTGTTTCCTTTCTGAATCAATATTGTGTATTCCCCTCAGTTACCTCATTTAAATAATTCTAAAAATAGAATGGTTTGTTTACATGATTGTGTATTTTCTTTCATGTAATTATTTGAGCAACTTGAGTAAGATATAACCATTTTCTCATTGTTTTGTGAATAAATACTCATCCCAAGCTGGAGATAATTTAGATCTACTGGTAATTATTTGTTTTGACACTTTGGCCAATTTGCACAAAACATCGATATTTTGTCAAACTGGCTTGGACAATTAACAATTAAAGCCATTCAGCTATAATACTTCAGGATTGTTTGAATAGTAATTTGTTGATCATTACTGTTTTGACACCTTTATTGTTTTCATCAAAAGATGTGAGCTTGGGTTAACACTTGTTGTTTGTTAATTGAAAAGGGGGACCATTACCGGGATTTACGATCTTGCTGTCATAATAAAATACACAAATTATATAACAGTTTATTTTTATTTTCACAAATAATTACAAAACAATTTTATTTTCATTAAAAAATCTTCATCTGTAGTCTTTCTACCTGAAAAAAGAGACAAATTTTCAGGGTTCTCTGTCAAAGAAAAAGATCGCCGATTTTACGCAAAACTTCGTTTTTTCCCCCCGATTTTCATCATGAAAAGGGGGTGCGCATTGTACATAAATGCGCATTATACACGGCAAAATACGGTAAACAAAAAATCATAAGAATACTTTGAGAAAAAGATGCATAAACATTGACCTTCAAAAAACAACAAACAAACATTAAATGAAAACAAAATAAAATCATACATATTGCAAAATAAACTTGACTTTTAATAGGCCTATTTCCTCCTATAAAGATTTCCCAGAGATGTGAAATTTTTTCGTGCACATTAACATATTATGGTGTACTTCTGTCATGATCGACCAAGAGCTTTAGGAGATTTGTTTACAAAAGGATCTATATAGATGGAATGTCAAAGACAAGGACCTACTTTCATGCCCCCTTCCAATTTTTTTTAAATGCTATACCTATGGGGTACATTGATTTCTGAATGGACAAGTAATTATTCTGTATATTTTTTACATGGAGTAAGGCATTAGTTACAAGTTTTATTCATTTTCAAAAAGTTAAGCTTATAAGATTAAAAATCTGTCAAAGTCAAAAATTGCCGGATTTCGTTAAACAGGAAGTAGGTGAGCAACAGACCTGAAATCATATCCCACGTTACGGGACCCCACCCCAATAATGTATACCAAATATCAAGTGGCTGTGATTAGTTAAGCTGCTGAGAAAACTGTTACGAAAAATTTTCCCCACCCTCACACTGAAACATTCACTTTTTCATAACCCAGATTTTTCAGTCTGTGAAATCTTGCCAAAATTTTTAAGTTTAACCCAGTTTCTTTTGAGTGCCTGTACCAAGTCAGGACCATTGCAATCTTCAATTTCTCCAGTATGTCTGCCTTTTTTTGTCTTGTCCCTTTTTCAGATTGATCCTCCAAACTTTGTAGTTTTTTACTGTAAAAGGGGAAATTTTCGCGAGGGGTTAATTTTTGCTAATTTCACGATCATATAACAAATTCGCGAAAAAATACCCTCGCGTTTATTACATTTAGAAGGACCCAATATTCCATGATCTAATGAAACGCGAAATCAAAACCTCCCGAATGCATTTTGGTACTGAAAAGGAGAAATTTTAACCACGCAATATTATCCCCTTTTTCAGTATAACCTTTATTCATTTATACCTTGATTCCTTGGCAATATATTTAAAATAAAAAGCTTCGCCGAGCGCAGCATGATACGACCGCAACGTGTTGAACCCTGTACGGTTTAGGCCCAATATGGATAGTCAATTGCTCTGGACATATGCAGCCCATGGTGGACTAACAAAGGTTTTTGACACATGCAGCTTTTGGTGGACTTTCTAAATTAACATTTTAAAAGGAATTATTTTTTTTCCAAAGGAGATCAAAATCAGACCACAAATAAATAAGTTTCGATTTTGGCCCCTAATTTCATAACAGGGGAAAAGGGGGGGTCGCAAAAATTAATTCTCAATTTTGTATCCACTATTTGACAAGAACAAACATGCAAAAAAAAATTTCAAAATCGGATCACAAGTAAAAAAATTTCCATTTTGGTCCCTTTTGGCCCCTAATTACATAATAAGGGGGAAAAGATGGGGGTAGCAAAAATTAATTCTCAATTTTGCATCCGCTATTTGACAAGAACAAACATGCAAAAAAAATTTTCAAAATCGGTCCACTAATAAAAATGTTTCGATTTTGGCCCCTTTTAGGGCCGTAACCCCTATAAGGGGTCATCTGACAACTTCGACCCTATGGAGACTTTTGTAGAGCTAAATGAGCTGAACAATTAAGCAAGCAACAGCTTTTTGCTATCTGCAATAGTTTTCATACTATAGGGCAAAAACATGAAAAAATGCTATTTTTCACCTTTAAGGGGCCGTAACCCCTATAAGGGGTCATCTGACAACTTCGACCATATGGAGACTTTTGTAGAGCTAAATGAGCTAAACAATTAAGCAAGCAACAGCTTTTTGCTATCTGCAATAGTTTTCATACTATAGGGCAAAAACATGAAAAAATGCTATTTTTCACCTTTAAGGGGCCGTAACCCCTATAAGGGGTCATCTGACAACTTCGACCAAATGGAGACTTTTGTAGAACTTTTGATCCTGAAGCAGTAGGGTGGCATCAGATTTCATCTATCTCTTATACTTTTTGAATTACAAGCCAAAAACAGTAGTCTGACCCCCCTGGTCTATTTTTAGCCACAGCGGCCATGTTTTTTGACGAATCAGAACTTGAAACACATCTATAGTGCATGACACCCTATTGATCAATCATACCAAGTTTCATTGAATTCTGTTCAGTAGTTTCAGAGGAAAAGATTTTTGAAAAAGTTATTGTAAGAACAAACTGAAAGTTGCAATTTGGCCCCTTTTGGCCCTTAATTTCTAAACGAAAAAAGGGGGGACTCCCAAAATCAATCCCATCCATCCTTTAATGGTAAGAAATATCATTGTCAAATTTCATTGGATTTGGATAACTAGAACTAAAGTTATCGTGTATACACTAAAGTTAACAGACGACGACAACGCCAACGACGACAACGACGACGACGACGACAGCATCATACCATTATACGTCCGCAAATTTTTTGCGGTCGTATAAAAAATATATTTGACACTGCATGTGGTGAAAAGAATACAAAACTTTTTATTATAGACATTTTAAAAACTAGCTTCAACTACAAAAATATATATTATATATATATGATATATATTTCATAAGAAACAAAACAAAAAATGAAAAATAAACCACATAAATTTGGGCATCCTCAATCAGATGTCTGACATTTTAGACACAATAACAAAATACATGTGTAACTGTGTATAGAAATAATAAATAATACAACAATCAACTAAATTATAAACAGCTTCTAAAATACGTGCTTAGACCTTACCTAAGGTAGAAGTTTCTTTGGTTTTAGCTAAGAATAAAGGGTTTCTATGTTAAGTGGGTCAATGGTTGAAGGCTAACAGTAAATATGATGCCTTAGTGTACCAAAAAGTTGAACATATTATATCAGTCAAGGAATCTTGTAATAGCTATCCTATGTCAATGATGCATTGAATCGATTTTTAGTCACACAGGGAAATAAATCTATTCCTTGTATAGCATATCATGGAAAGCACAGTTAATACTAAAACCTACTACATGTATTAGCCTACATACAACAATCAATTCTATCTATAACTTATCTGGGATGAAAATGAATTATTTTTAGCAAAAACAGGGGTTAACTTTTAAATTCTTCTTTAAGCCAGCAAAGGAAACCCCTGTAATCTATATTCAGAAACAGGGGTAAACCTTTGGATTCTTCTTGTAACAGCCAATGACTTCTATATAAGCAAACAAAGCATAGCTATATGAATTCTATTTTTAGCCAACCTCGATACCCTCAATTCTATTTATATCCAACAATGAAATTCCCTTGATTCTATCTATATCCTACCATGGAATTCCCTTGATTCTATTTATACCTTACCATGGAATTCCCCTGATTCTATTTATACCTTACCTAGGTTAGTCCTGGAGTCTACAGAGACCAGATCTGTATTGATAGGTATGGGCTCCGACACAGTCTTAGGTGAATGACTTATTATTTTCTCTTCATCCTGTAGTACAATGAAAATTCTAAGATCAAATGGGCTAATTACTAACTCACACAGGATTTCAAGAGTCAAAATTTTATGAAGTGCACTTGCTTTGTGTAATTTGGGGATTGACAAACAGACATAACAAAAACAAAATGTTGAGAGGGGGGTATAGTTAAGAAATAATTCATAGCCAAACATAAAAGGGGTACTAAAACTATTATTGGCATTAACTTTTTTTGATTTGCATTCAAAAGTTTTTTGATAACATTGTGTATTATTTGGTTTGGCATAAAACTATCATTTCTATATGGAAAACGATTAACATTTTCAATGTTGTAGATATTTCACTTTTAAAATTAATGGTGACCCTAACGTAGATGAAATGAGAAGTGGTATTTCTCATATTTATCTGTGCAATTTCTGTCAAAATGCCAAGTTTCAATTTATTTGATGAATGCACATTGATGCACGCCAAGTTTAAATTTTGTGTGTTTTGCTATTTTTTCTACTTTTTATAGAATTTTTCTACCAACGGCCAAAGCGCCGTAACTCTATGCCATTTAAATTCGGGAACAACTCTTTTTATGACTTAAGTAAGCATCGTTTATTGTTATTCAGTTGTTTTTGGATGCTTTATGTTGTCTGTTTCTTCGTGCTATTTCTGTTTGTGTTTACTGGTTTTGTCTAAGCCCTTTTGAATTTTAGACGTTCAAACGCCCAATTGATACCTCTCTGCTTCTTTATCATGTATATTTACCTGTTTCTTTGTCTGTATGTCCGTCCCATCGTCCCAGTCCCACTCGGGGATGTTAGGGTCAGGTGACTTGGGTTGGTATTCTTCTTTCACCTTAAAATTATTTGAAATTTTACTTCAAGTGATCATAAAAGTAATCTAATAGTGAAATAATTGTTTGTGGGTATTACATCTTTTCTTAAATCGAGGGTAAAAGAGCATTCCTAAGTTCATTAAAATCAAAGATTTAGTTTTAAATTATGTATCAAATTCTGTTTAGTCTGTAATGCTAACAAATACCCATGAAACTGCTACGTTAGAAACAACAAGTAAATCTGTGAGCTAATGCTCACTAGTGATACCCCCGCTCCAAAAACTAAGCCATGCATACAAGTTTAAATACTCGGTAAACAGGAAGTAGTTGACCTAGGAACATAAAATCACTTTACACCATATGGGATTATAGGATAAAGTTGTATACAAAATATCAGAACTCTATCTCATGTAGTTGCTTGGGAAACTGTGACGGAAATTTTGCATTTATGTCTATTATGTGTTAAAACCTAAGTATTCGGTAAACAGGAAGTAGACAACCTAGGAGCAAAAAATCGGTATACACCATATGGTACTTTAGGATAAAGCTGTATACAAAATATCAGACCTCTATCTCATGTAGTTGCTTGGGAAACTGTGACGGAAATTTTGCATTTATGTCTATTATGTGTTAAAACCTTAGTATTCGGTTAACAGGAAGTAGACTACGTAGGAACATAAAATCTGTATACACTATATGGGACTATAAGATAAAGCTGTATACAAAATATCAGACCTCTATCTCATGTAGTTGCTTGTGAAACTGTGAGGAAAATTTTGCATTTATGTCCATTATAAGTTAAAACCTAAGTATTCGGTAAACAGGAAGTAGACTACGTAGGAACATAAAATCGGTATACACCATATGGGACTATAAGATAAAGCTGTATACAAAATATCAGACCTCTATCTCATGTAGTTGCTTGGGAAACTGTGACGGAAATTTTGCATTTATGTCTATTATGTGTTAAAACCTTAGTATTCGGTTAACAGGAAGTAGACTACGTAGGAACATAAAATCGGTATACACCATATGGGACTATAAGATAAAGCTGTATACAAAATATCAGACCTCTATCTCATGTAGTTGCTTGTGAAACTGTGACGAAAATTTTGCATTTATGTCTATTATGTGTTAAAACCTTAGTATTCAGTAAACAGGAAGTAGACTACGTAGGAACATAAAATCGGTATACACCATATGGGACTATAAGATAAAGCTGTATACAAAATATCAGACCTCTATCTCATGTAGTTGCTTGGGAAACTGTGACGAAAATTTTGCATTTATGTCTATTATGTGTTAAAACCTTAGTATTCGGTAAACAGGAAGTAGACTACCTAGGAACATAAAATCGGTATACACCATATGGGAATATATGATAAAGCTGTATACAAAATATCAGAACTCTATTTCATGAAGTTGCTTAGAAAACTGTGACAGAAGTTTTGTTACGGACGGACGGACGGACGGACGGACGGACAAGGGTAAAACAGTATACCTCCCTCTTCTTCGAAGCGGGGGTATAATAAAACCTTCAAATTCTAAGTTGGAAATAACAGGTCGCCCAGGATACCAAGGGTAACCTCATATTTGTATAGATATATAGATAAATTAGCATCTAGGGCAACCTACTAATCTAAATAATTTTTCATAAGCTGTCACAACTAGCAAACAATCAGATGATAACTGAAAGTCCATCTTGACCTTCTTTTTGTCCTGACCTGAGTCAAACATCTCAGTTGTGTTTTGGACAAACTGAAAAGTGGACAAATGTAAACCATTATATCCCATCCTAATCTTTGAAGGGGGGTATAATTTGATAATAACTTAGTTCTCACCTTGACCTTTTTCTCCTGACCGGCATCAAACATCTCTGACTCTTGGAACTCCTCTTTGGCCTCCAGTATCACCATGGGGGCAGAGTACGACCGAGCCTGTCTGTCTATTTTCAGTCTGTTCACATCCTGTGGCCTTTCTTCTGGTGGGGGCTGGTAGACTGTCTAGTGATGGAGAACAAAGGTGGAAATTAAAGTTATCTGATCGTCTGAATCACCCTAATATTGGGCAGAGCAACCACATTTTTTTAAAAGAAGAGATATTGAAAATAGGTACAAACCAAACAAAAATACTTTCACAGTTTAGTATCATTTGTTAGGTATCCATTTACATGGCTTCAGTAAGTGGCCTTAAACCAAGAAATTAGATACCCCTCTAAAATAGGTACCCACAAGAATAAATGAATCCCCAGTATTCTAAGTTCTGTTACAAACCTCCTCTGTCAGAGTCTGTGTTGATTTGGTCTCATCAGGGAAGTCCCATTCAGGAATCACTTCACTGGACGACTTACGTCTTATTGACGTCTTCTGTGAAGAATATAATAACTTAAATACTTATGTGCAAACTCTGATTTATTAAAAAAAATAATGTTGATTGGATTTGCCAAAGACAAAATAACATGCATCTTATCAACAGCATAAAAAAAAAAGTCAGATACATGTGTGTATTTTTTATAGATACTAATCATTAACACAAAAAACCACAAAACTGTTAACTGAAAAGAAGATGGAAAATACAGATAGGAAATTAAAGGGCTCTCGCATCTCAATGCATGGTCTAACAAGGAAATGTGTCAAGATGACACTGATGCCCCTCTGGCAAATAAAATAAAACTGTTATTTTTACAAAATTTGCTAAATCCAAGGTAATTAAGGTTAAAATCATAGGACCGGAACGAAACTCAAACTTGACACTCATCATGGTAGACTCACATACCAAAAATCTTTTGAATATATGCAAGGATGTCCAAAAAAAGTGCCGAAAACAAAAGTGTGACAGATGGCGAACGAACTAATGGACCGAAGAACAAACTGAAAAACTATATGCCCCCAACTTTGTTCGCAGGGCATAAAAAACTAGAGGCTCCCAGGAGCCTGAATCGCTCACCTGATCTCTTATGCCAGAGTTTGAATAAATTTCACAAACTTTCAAGTATACAAAGTTGCAAAACAATCCCTTCAGTGGTTTCAGAGAAGATTTTTGGAAATCAGTTCAAATTAATGGAAAAAAACAGTTAAAGGGGAATAACTCTTACAAAACTTTTGATCTAACAATTTAGACCCTGAAATCATTTTTGTAGATCTCAATGAGCTTAACAATTCTGCAATGCTAACTTTTCCTCTAGCTCTAACGGTTTTCAAGATATAGTCCAAAAACTGCAAAAATGGTCAATTTTGATGATTAAAGGGCAATAATTCCTATAAGGAGTCATTTCTCAACTTCGACTCAATGGACAGATTTGTAGAGCTTTTGATGCTGAACAAGGGTGGTTGCTTTGGATTTTCTCTATCTGTTATACTTTTCGAGTTGTAAGCCAAAAACAATGGTCTGACCCCCCTGTTCTATTTTTAGCAATGGCGGCCATGTTGGTTGGTTGACATGTATATAATTCACAAACTTGGTAGAGGACATCCTAAAGATTAAGTATACCAAGTATCAATGCAATCCCTTCAGTGGTTTCAGAGAAGATTTTTGGAAATCAGTTCAGATTAATGGAAAAAAACAGTTAAAGGGGAATAACTCTTAAACGGCTGATCTGACAATTTAGACCCTGAAAATCATTTTTGTAGATCTCAATGAGCTTAACAATTCTGCAATGCTAACTTTTCCTCTAGCTCTAACGGTTTTCAAGATATAGTCCAAAAACTGCAAAAATGGTCAATTTTGATGATTAAAGGGCAATAACTCCTATAATGAGTCGTTTCACAACTTCGACTCAATGGAGAGATTTGTAGAGCTGTTGATGCTGAACATTAGGAAGGTTGCTTCGGATTTTCTCTATCTCTTATACTTTTCGAGTTGTAAGCAAAATACAATGGTCTGACCCCCGTGTTCTATTTTTAGCAACGGTGGCCATGTTGGTTGGGCGACATGTATATAATTCACAAACTTGGTAGAGGATATCCTAAAGATCAAGTATACCAAGTATCAATGCAATCCCTTCAGTGGTTTCAGAGAAGAAGATTTTTGAAAATCAGTGCAAATTAATGGAAAAAACAGTTAAAGGGGAATAACTCTTAAACGGCTGATCTGACAATTTAGACCCTGAAATCATTTTTGTCGATCTCAATGAGCTTAACAATTCTGCAATGCTAACTTTTCCTCTAGCTCTAACGGTTTTCAAGATGTAGTCCAAAAACTGCAAAAATGGTCAATTTTGATGATTAAAGGGCAATAACTCCTATAAGGAATCGTTTCACAACTTCGAATCAATGGAGAGATTTGTAGAGCTTTTGATGATGAACAAGGAAGATTGCTTCAGATTTTCTCTATCTGTTATACTTTTTGAGTTATAAGCCAAAAACAATAGTCTGACCCCCCTGTTCTATTTTTAGCAACGGCAGCCATGTTGGTTGGGTGACATGTATATAATTCACAAACTTGGTAGAGGACATCCTAAAGATCATGTATACCAAGTATCAATGCAATCCCTTCAGTGGTTTCAGAGAAGAAGATCTTTGAAGAAAAGTTAACGGACAGACGACGGACGAGGGACGCTTAACGATGACAATAGCTCACATGACCCTTCGGGTCAGGTGAGCTAAAAAACTAACACACATTTTCGAACAAAAGCAATTTCTTTTTTTTAATTACGATTTTAAAACTGTTTCTTTACAAGATTCATGACAAGACTGCAAAAAAATGTGTGTGGAATTTACATACAGGTTAAACATTTAGACTTTGAAAGAAATATTAAGAAATATTCATTGTGTAGACTTTAAAACTCTTGTAGAGCCAATTCTATAACAGGTTAATAAACCAGTTTACCTTCTGAGGTTCATCTTCATCTTCCTCCGATTCCTGGATAACCATTGGGGCTGACAGGGGGCGCTCAAAGTGAGATTTCATTTTAACGATTTCCTGTCTCTTTTCTTCTATTGTCAGAGTGTGGTCACATGCTCTCTTTAATTTAATCTAGAAAAGATGTTTAATCAACAATTCAAACAAGGCTCTACAGATTTCTATCATAAATTTCCAATTTATACATGCAGACACAGTATTAGTGACAGCTGTTTGATCTCAAAGGAAAATTTTATGGCTAACACTAGATTACAGTGGAATAAGTAAGAATTTCTTCATTCTATTATTTTAAAACATGAATGGTCACAAAATTTTATGCCCCATCTACAAAAGGAGGTGGCATATAGTGTCTGAATCTGTTTTTCTGTCCATTCCAAATGCTGCAAGATGGTGCATTTCATCTTTTGGACTTATTCTTGTTTAATGTAACTATGTTTACTTGGAAAATTCTTCACATTTTTTTACATACAAATACATACACTGTTACTATTATTAGACATTGTCCTACATCCTGACCCCAGAGGAAATGAGTATGCCTTGTCTGTACAGGTGTAAGCCCCAGGGCTGAAGTGTAACTCTATATGGAATCTCTCATCTGAAGACATGTCCTACAAATCAATTAATGATCTTCATTATGTATCATTGTCTAATAATTACATTTATCGCAAACATAATTAAAATGCAGTAATTCCATTGGTGAATTGACACCTTGAATCATCTTTTATTACCTTGTTGAAATGTAACTTGTTTCAAGCAGCTGTAGCCGGGTCACAACCTTACTATACTATAACTAAAGAAATGTTCTTATCAATACTGAGTTCTCAACTAAGCCCCCCCCTTCCCATTCCATAATGAAATAATTCCTGACCTTGGTAGGATCTTCAAACATCATCACAACAATTTGAGTCATGTAGTTATGTATTTGAGTTCTGCCGTGGCACTCAGAAATTCCATCACCCCCCCCCCCCCCCCACATACACACACACACATACATACCCACACACCCCCAATACTTCAAGTTCTCACCTTTGTAGGATTTTCAAACATCATGACCACTATTTGAGTCATGTAGTTTAATTCTGCTGCAGCACTCAGAAAATCCATCACCCCCCTCCCCCCACAATACTTTAAGTTCTCACCTTGGTAGGATCTTCAAACATCATAACAACAATTTGAGTCATGTAGTTGAGCTCTGCTGTAGCACTCAGAAAATCTATCATCCCCCAAAAACACACACACACCCCAATACTTTAACTTCTCACCTTAGTAGGATCTTCAAACATCATCACCACTATCTGAGTCATGTAGTGGAGTTCTGCTGTAGCACTCAGAAAATCCATCACCTCCCCCCACATTACTGGAATAGCCCCCCACCCCCCACTATACTTTAAGTTCTCACCTTGGTAGGATCTTCAAACATCATAACAACTATTTGAGTCATGTAGTTGAGTTCTGCTGTAGCACTCAGGAAATCCATAGCTTTCTTCCATTGTTCATCAGCACATTCCTAAAATTTCAGAAAAAAAGCAGATATTATAAAATACAAAAAAAGTGATTGTCAAAATTTTTAATTAAAATTTTAAAAATTCTCTAGGTGTACTTATTCCAGTCATGTACAATTATTTAGACTTAAAAATTGACAGTATAGATTTTATATGCCCTACATATTTTTAAATAGTCTTCGGCCACTCTAGTCTGCGCGTCAGGCTTAGCTAAATTTACTGTCTGGAACTTTGTTGTAATGTTTATTTATTACTATGAACAGAATGCTGCTTTGTTTGGTTGTGTACATATAATAACATCCTACTAAAGGAGTGCTGTAAAATGAAATATTTCTGTGTGGTTTAAATTCAGGTTTTATGTTTCAAATTGTGAGTTCCTAAGTTTCATTTTCATAATGTATATGATCTTTTTAATTGACTAGCATTTTTAACAAAGAAATCACTCTTCATATGTTTTTTACCTTTATATTGATGATGCAAAATTTGTTCAAATCTGCCCTTTTATACTTTGATAGTATTTCAACTCTTGTCATTTTTATAACAACTACATTTAAGTGGTAAATCAGTATACATGTACTACCGTATAGCGGGTAATTTTCGTGACGTGCAAATTTCGGGATTTGATACCAAATGACTAAGTTTTAATTGACGTGGACATTTATTTTCGTGATTTAATAATATACTCAATACAAATTTATGTTGAATCTATTTTATGCGGGTTCTAAATTTCGTGATAGAGTAATGGTCGCAAATATAGCGAAAATTAAAACCTCACAAAAATTTCCAGCTATACGGTATGTGTGTAACTACATGTCAATCAACTACTTACATCACAAAGTCCACCATATCTAAACATGTTCAGCAGAGAATGGATGTGGCTCTCACTGGTAAAATACAGTCGTGTCCTCACAAACCTTTCAGGGGAGGACACTCCTTTAGAATACCTGAAAAAAAAGACAATCAGTTTTTCAGATTTAGCACTTTTTCATACCCAAATAGGACTGGAAAGGCAACAAGATTTTAGCAGGTAGTTCAAGTTGTTAGTACATTTGTATTGAATTATATACACAATTTTCAACAGCTATCCTGGAGATGCAACTGTGCTAAGCTGCTACTGGGGCTTATGCATAACAAGTTTCATCAACCTAAACATTGCTATTAAATGCATTGAAAATTGTCAGAGTCACTCGACTGAAAAATCAAGGTCAAGGTCAAAAGACGGTGATTTAACTGTGCTAAGCTACTACTGGGGTATATGCATATCAAGTTTTATCAACCTAGGACCTATAGTTCTTGAGATAAGGAGGTGCTCATTATACAATACCCAAAAAGCCACGGGTAAATGAACACCTATGCCCCCTCTCTGCTTCACACACGAGACAAAAACTGAGCTTTTACAGGTACATTCAAAACTTAACAAACAGGAAAGAAATGTCAGTGTAATTTTAGTTTTCTTATCAATAACTTATGGGACTTGAATTACTTTTTTATTATGTCACTTTGGCATTTAAAATTGAATTGTTTTTTTTTTCTCTTCATTTAAGTTGGAGTACAAAGGCCTATTTCAATGTCAACAATCCAAAAAGGTTCAATCCAAAGACAATATCATATAAAACATGCAACAATACACACTTTAACAAACTAATCTACAATTAACAATGCAAATTTATATCTCAACATGTAGTGTTGGCAAAACTTGCTCTGGCTTATTGGACCGAACACAAATACTGCTGCACTGACTTTACCAGACCAGAAACAAATTTTCATATTATTGGAGATCGGGTCATGCACACTATTAGCCAAGACTGAACATGAGCGAACTCTGGTGCTTTAGAAAGTATCATTGCACATTGTCACTTACTGAGAATTAAGTCTAGTACTGTCATCATCGTTGTCTGGTAGGAAACACTGTTCTATATCACTTACTGAGAATTAAGTCTAGTACTGTCATCATCGTCATCTGGTAGGAAACACTGTTCTATATCACTTACTGAGAATTAAGTCTAGTACTGTCATCATCGTCGTCTGGTAGGAAACACTGTTCTATATCACTTACTGAGAATTAAGTCTAGTACTGTCATCATCGTCATCTGGTAGGAAACACTGTTCTATGTCACTTACTGAGAATTAAGTCTAGTACTGTCATCATCGTCGTCTGGTAGGAAACACTGTTCTATGTCACTTACTGAGAATTAAGTCTAGTACTGTCATCATCATCGTCATCTGGTAGGAAGCACTGTTCTATGTCACTTACTGAGAATTAAGTCTAGTACTGTCATCATCGTCATCTGGTAGGAAACACTGTTCTATGTCACTTACTGAGAATTAAGTCTAGTACTGTCATCATCATCGTCTGGTAGGAAACACTGTTCTATATCACTTACTGAGAATTAACTCTAGTACTGTCATCATCGTCTGGTAGGAAACACTGTTCTATATCACTTACTGAGAATTAAGTCTAGTACTGTCATCATCGTCGTCTGGTAGGAAGCACTGTTCTTTATCACTTACTGAGAATTAAGTCTAGTACTGTCATCATCGTCGTCTGGTAGGAAACACTGTTCTATATCACTTACTGAGAATTAAGTCTAGTACTGTCATCATCGTCGTCTGGTAGGAAACACTGTTCTATATCACTTACTGAGAATTAAGTCTAGTACTGTCATCATCGTCGTCTGGTAGGAAGCACTGTTCTATATCACTTACTGAGAATTAAGTCTAGTACTGTCATCATCGTCGTCTGGTAGGAAACACTGTTCTATGTCACTTACTGAGAATTAAGTCTAGTACTGTCATCATCGTCGTCTGGTAGGAAACACTGTTCTATGTCACTTACTGAGAATTAAGTCTAGTACTGTCATCATCGTCATCTGGTAGGAAGCACTGTTCTATATCACTTACTGAGAATTAAGTCTAGTACTGTCATCATCGTCGTCTGGTAGGAAACACTGTTCTATATCACTTACTGAGAATTAAGTCTAGTACTGTCATCATCGTCATCTGGTAGGAAGCACTGTTCTATATCACTTACTGAGAATTAAGTCTAGTACTGTCATCATCGTCGTCTGGTAGGAAACACTGTTCTATATCACTTACTGAGAATTAAGTCTAGTACTGTCATCATCGTCATCTGGTAGGAAGCACTGTTCTATATCACTTACTGAGAATTAAGTCTAGTACTGTCATCATCGTCGTCTGGTAGGAAGCACTGTTCTATATCACTTACTGAGAATTAAGTCTAGTACTGTCATCATCGTCGTCTGGTAGGAAACACTGTTCTATATCACTTACTGAGAATTAAGTCTAGTACTGTCATCATCATCGTCTGGTAGGAAACACTGTTCTATATCACTTACTGAGAATTAAGTCTAGTACTGTCATCATCGTCGTCTGGTAGGAAGCACTGTTCTATGTCACTTACTGAGAATTAAGTCTAGTACTGTCATCATCATCGTCTGGTAGGAAACACTGTTCTATGCCACTTACTGAGAATTAAGTCTAGTACTGTCATCATCGTCTTCTGGTAGGAAACACTGTTCTATGTCACTTACTGAGAATTAAGTCTAGTACTGTCATCATCGTCTTCTGGTAGGAAACACTGTTCTATGTCACTTACTGAGAATTAAGTCTAGTACTGTCATCATCATCGTCGTCTGGTAGGAAGCACTGTTCTATATCACTTACTGAGAATTAAGTCTAGTACTGTCATCATCGTCGTCTGGTAGGAAGCACTGTTCTATATCACTTACTGAGAATTAAGTCTAGTACTGTCATCATCATCATCGTCTGGTAGGAAACACTGTTCTATATCACTTACTGAGAATTAAGTCTAGTACTGTCATCATCGTCGTCTGGTAGGAAACACTGTTCTATATCACTTACTGAGAATTAAGTCTAGTACTGTCATCATCGTCGTCTGGTAGGAAACACTGTTCTATATCACTTACTGAGAATTAAGTCTAGTACTGTCATTATCGTCGTCTGGTAGGAAGCACTGTTCTATATCACTTACTGAGAATTAAGTCTAGTACTGTCATCATCGTCGTCTGGTAGGAAACACTGTTCTATGTCACTTACTGAGAATTAAGTCTAGTACTGTCATCATCGTCATCTGGTAGGAAGCACTGTTCTATATCACTTACTGAGAATTAAGTCTAGTACTGTCATCATCGTCGTCTGGTAGGAAGCACTGTTCTATATCACTTACTGAGAATTAAGTCTAGTACTGTCATCATCGTCATCTGGTAGGAAGCACTGTTCTATATCACTTACTGAGAATTAAGTCTAGTACTGTCATCATCGTCGTCTGGTAGGAAGCACTGTTCTATGTCACTTACTGAGAATTAAGTCTAGTACTGTCATCATCGTCGTCTGGTAGGAAACACTGTTCTATATCACTTACTGAGAATTAAGTCTAGTACTGTCATCATCGTCGTCTGGTAGGAAACACTGTTCTATATCACTTACTGAGAATTAAGTCTAGTACTGTCATCATCGTCATCTGGTAGGAAACACTGTTCTATGTCACTTACTGAGAATTAAGTCTAGTACTGTCATCATCATCGTCTGGTAGGAAACACTGTTCTATATCACTTACTGAGAATTAAGTCTTGTACTGTCATCATCGTCGTCTGGTAGGAAGCACTGTTCTATATCACTTACTGAGAATTAACTCTAGTACTGTCATCATCATCGTCTGGTAGCAAACACTGTTCTATATCACTTACTGAGAATTAAGTCTAGTACTGTCATCATCATCGTCTGGTAGGAAACACTGTTCTATATCACTTACTGAGAATTAAGTCTTGTACTGTCATCATCGTCGTCTGGTAGGAAACACTGTTCTATATCACTTACTGAGAATTAAGTCTAGTACTGTCATCATCATCGTCATCTGGTAGGAAACACTGTTCTATGTCACTTACTGAGAATTAAGTCTAGTACTGTCATCATCGTCGTCTGGTAGGAAACACTGTTCTATATCACTTACTGAGAATTAAGTCTAGTACTGTCATCATCATCGTCTGGTAGGAAACACTGTTCTATGTCACTTACTGAGAATTAAGTCTAGTACTGTCATCATCGTCATCTGGTAGGAAGCACTGTTCTATGTCACTTACTGAGAATTAAGTCTAGTACTGTCATCATCATCGTCTGGTAGGAAGCACTGTTCTATATCACTTACTGAGAATTAAGTCTAGTACTGTCATCATCGTCGTCTGGTAGGAAACACTGTTCTATATCACTTACTGAGAATTAAGTCTAGTACTGTCATCATGGTTGTCTGGTAGGAAGCACTGTTCTATGTCACTTACTGAGAATTAAGTCTAGTACTGTCATCATCATCGTCTGGTAGGAAACACTGTTCTATGTCACTTACTGAGAATTAAGTCTTGTACTGTCATCATCATCGTCTGGTAGGAAACACTGTTCTATATCACTTACTGAGAATTAAGTCTAGTACTGTCATCATCGTCTGGTAGGAAGCATTGTTCTATATCACTTACTGAGAATTAAGTCTAGTACTATCATCATCATCGTCTGGTAGGAAACACTGTTCTATATTACTTACTGAGAATTAAGTCTAGTACTGTCATCATCGTCTGGTAGGAAGCACTGTTCTATGTCACTTACTGAGAATTAAGTCTTGTACTATCATCATCATCGTCTGGTAGGAAGCACTGTTCTATGTCACTTACTGAGAATTAAGTCTTGTACTGTCATCATCATCGTCTGGTAGGAAACACTGTTCTATATCACTTACTGAGAATTAAGTCTAGTGCTCTCATCATCGTCGTCTGGTAGGAAACACTGTTCTATGTCACTTACTGAGAATTAAGTCTAGTACTGTCATCATCATCGTCTGGTAGGAAACACTGTTCTATATCACTTACTGAGAATTAAGTCTAGTACTGTCATCATCATCGTCTGGTAGGAAGCACTGTTCTATATCACTTACTGAGAATTAAGTCTAGTACTGTCATCATCGTCGTCTGGTAGGAAACACTGTTCTATATTACTTACTGAGAATTAAGTCTAGTACTGTCATCATCATCGTCTGGTAGGAAACACTGTTCTATGTCACTTACTGAGAATTAAGTCTAGTACTGTCATCATCGTCGTCTGGTAGGAAACACTGTTCTATATCACTTACTGAGAATTAAGTCTAGTACTGTCATCATCGTCGTCTGGTAGGAAACACTGTTCTATGTCACTTACTGAGAATTAAGTCTAGTACTGTCATCATCATCGTCTGGTAGGAAGCACTGTTCTATGTCACTTACTGAGAATTAAGTCTAGTACTGTCATCATCGTCGTCTGGTAGGAAGCACTGTTCTATGTCACTTACTGAGAATTAAGTCTAGTACTGTCATCATCGTCGTCTGGTAGGAAACACTGTTCTATATCACTTACTGAGAATTAAGTCTAGTACTGTCATCATCATCGTCTGGTAGGAAGCACTGTTCTATGTCACTTACTGAGAATTAAGTCTAGTACTGTCGTCATCGTCGTCTGGTAGGAAGCACTGTTCTATATCACTTACTGAGAATTAAGTCTAGTACTGTCACCATCATCGTCTGGTAGGAAGCACTGTTCTATATCACTTACTGAGAATTAAGTCTAGTACTGTCATCATCATCGTCTGGTAGGAAGCACTGTTCTATGTCACTTACTGAGAATTAAGTCTTGTACTGTCATCATCGTCGTCAGGTAGGAAACACTGTTCTATATCACTTACAGAGAATTAAGTCTAGTACTGTCATCATCGTCGTCTGGTAGGAAGCACTGTTCTATATCACTTACTGAGAATTAAGTCTAGTACTGTCATCATCGTCGTCTGGTAGGAAACACTGTTCTATGTCACTTACTGAGAATTAAGTCTTGTACTGTCATCATCGTCGTCTGGTAGGAAGCACTGTTCTATGTCACTTACTGAGAATTAA
This sequence comes from Arcuatula senhousia, assembly GCA_963971305.1. Classification (NCBI taxonomy): domain Eukaryota; kingdom Metazoa; phylum Mollusca; class Bivalvia; order Mytilida; family Mytilidae; genus Arcuatula; species Arcuatula senhousia. Next base: position 48,908,909 of record OZ020314.1, read on the forward strand.
GTCTAGTACTGTCATCATCGTCGTCTGGTAGGAAACACTGTTCTATATCACTTACTGAGAATTAAGTCTAGTACTGTCATCATCGTCGTCTGGTAGGAAACACTGTTCTATATCACTTACTGAGAATTAAGTCTAGTACTGTCATCATCGTCTGGTTGGAAGCACTGTTCTATGTCACTTACTGAGAATTAAGTCTAGTACTGTCATCATCGTCGTCTGGTAGGAAACACTGTTCTATATCACTTACTGAGAATTAAGTCTAGTACTGTCATCATCGTCGTCTGGTAGGAAGCACTGTTCTATATCACTTACTGAGAATTAAGTCTAGTACTGTCATCATCGTCGTCTGGTAGGAAGCACTGTTCTATATCACTTACTGAGAATTAAGTCTTGTACTGTCATCATCGTCGTCTGGTAGGAAGCACTGTTCTATATCACTTACTGAGAATTAAGTCTAGTACTGTCATCATCGTTGTCTGGTAGGAAGCACTGTTCTATGTCACTTACTGAGAATTAAGTCTAGTACTGTCATCATCGTCGTCTGGTAGGAAACACTGTTCTATATCACTTACTGAGAATTAAGTCTAGTACTGTCATCATCGTCGTCTGGTAGGAAGCACTGTTCTATATCACTTACTGAGAATTAAGTCTAGTACTGTCATCATCGTCGTCTGGTAGGAAGCACTGTTCTATGTCACTTACTGAGAATTAAGTCTAGTACTGTCATCATCGTCTGGTAGGAAACACTGTTCTATGTCACTTACTGAGAATTAAGTCTAGTACTGTCATCGTCGTCGTCTGGAAGGAAACACTGTTCTATATCACTTACTGAGAATTAAGTCTAGTACTGTCATCATCATCGTCTGGTAGGAAGCACTGTTCTATGTCACTTACTGAGAATTAAGTCTAGTACTGTCATCATCGTCGTCTGGTAGGAAGCACTGTTCTATATCACTTACTGAGAATTAAGTCTAGTACTGTCATCATCGTCGTCTGGTAGGAAACACTGTTCTATATCACTTACTGAGAATTAAGTCTAGTACTGTCATCATCGTCGTCTGGTAGGAAACACTGTTCTATATCACTTACTGAGAATTAAGTCTAGTGCTGTCATCATCGTCATCTGGTAGGAAGCACTGTTCTATATCACTTACTGAGAATTAAGTCTAGTACTGTCATCATCGTCGTCTGGTAGGAAGCACTGTTCTATGTCACTTACTGAGAATTAAGTCTAGTACTGTCATCATCGTCGTCTGGTAGGAAACACTGTTCTATATCACTTACTGAGAATTAAGTCTAGTACTGTCATCATCGTCTGGTAGGAAACACTGTTCTATATCACTTACTGAGAATTAAGTCTAGTACTGTCATCATTGTCGTCTGGTAGGAAACACTGTTCTATGTCACTTACTGAGAATTAAGTCTAGTACAGTCATCATCATCGTCTGGTAGGAAACACTGTTCTATATCACTTACTGAGAATTAAGTCTAGTACTGTCATCATCATCGTCTGGTAGGAAACACTGTTCTATATCACTTACTGAGAATTAAGTCTAGTACTGTCATCATCGTCGTCTGGATAGGAAACACTGTTCTATATCACTCACTGAGAATTAAGTCTTGTGCTGTCATCATCCTCTGGTAGGAAACACTGTTCTATGTCACTTACTGAGAATTAAGTCTAGTACTGTCATCATCGTCGTCTGGTAGGAAACACTGTTCTATATCACTTACTGAGAATTAAGTCTAGTACTGTCATCATCGTCGTCTGGTAGGAAACACTGTTCTATATCACTTACTGAGAATTAAGTCTAGTACTGTCATCATCGTCGTCTGGTAGGAAACACTGTTCTATATCACTTACTGAGAATTAAGTCTAGTGCTGTCATCATCGTCGTCTGGTAGGAAACACTGTTCTATATCACTTACTGAGAATTAAGTCTAGTACTGTCATCATCGTCGTCTGGTAGGAAACACTGTTCTATATCACTTACTGAGAATTAAGTCTTGTACTGTCATCATCGTCGTCTGGTAGGAAACACTGTTCTATATCACTTACTGAGAATTAAGTCTAGTACTGTCATCATCGTCGTCTGGTAGGAAACACTGTTCTATATCACTTACTGAGAATTAAGTCTAGTACTGTCATCATCGTCGTCTGGTAGGAAACACTGTTCTATATCACTTACTGAGAATTAAGTCTAGTACTGTCATCATCGTCGTCTGGTAGGAAACACTGTTCTATATCACTTACTGAGAATTAAGTCTAGTGCTGTCATCATTGTCGTTTGGTAGGAAACACTGTTCTATGTCACTTACTGAGAATTAAGTCTTGTACTGTCATCATCATCGTCATCTGGTAGGAAACACTGTTCTATGTCACTTACTGAGAATTAAGTCTAGTACTGTCATCATCGTCGTCTGGTAGGAAACACTGTTCTATATCACTTACTGAGAATTAAGTCTTGTGCTGTCATCATCGTCGTCTGGTAGGAAACACTGTTCTATATCACTTACTGAGAATTAAGTCTAGTACTGTCATCATCGTCGTCTGGTAGGAAGCACTGTTCTATGTCACTTACTGAGAATTAAGTCTAGTACTGTCATCATCGTCGTCTGGTAGGAAGCACTGTTCTATATCACTTACTGAGAATTAAGTCTAGTACTGTCATCATCATCGTCGTGTGGTAGGAAACACTGTTCTATATCACTTACTGAGTTAAGTCTAGTACTGTCATCGTCATCGTCTGGTAGGAAACACTGTTCTATATCACTTACTGAGAATTAAGTCTAGTACTGTCATCATCGTCGTCTGGTAGGAAACACTGTTCTATATCACTTACTGAGAATTAAGTCTAGTACTGTCATCATCATCGTCGTCTGGTAGGAAGCACTGTTCTATATCACTTACTGAGAATTAAGTCTTGTACTGTCATCATCATCGTCGTCTGGTAGGAAACACTGTTCTATATCACTTACTGAGAATTAAGTCTTGTGCTGTCATCATCGTCGTCTGGTAGGAAACACTGTTCTATATCACTTACTGAGAATTAAGTCTAGTACTGTCATCATCGTCGTCTGGTAGGAAGCACTGTTCTATATCACTTACTGAGAATTAAGTCTAGTACTGTCATCATCGTCGTCTGGTAGGAAGCACTGTTCTATATCACTTACTGAGAATTAAGTCTAGTACTGTCATCATCATCGTCGTCTGGTAGGAAGCACTGTTCTATATCACTTACTGAGAATTAAGTCTAGTACTGTCATCATCGTCGTCTGGTAGGAAGCACTGTTCTATGTCACTTACTGAGAATTAAGTCTAGTGCTGTCATCATCATCGTCTGGTAGGAAACACTGTTCTATATCACTTACTGAGAATTAAGTCTAGTACTGTCATCATCGTCGTCTGGTAGGAAACACTGTTCTATATCACTTACTGAGAATTAAGTCTAGTACTGTCATCATCATCGTCGTCTGGTAGGAAGCACTGTTCTATATCACTTACTGAGAATTAAGTCTAGTACTGTCATCATCGTCGTCTGGTAGGAAGCACTGTTCTATGTCACTTACTGAGAATTAAGTCTAGTGCTGTCATCATCATCGTCTGGTAGGAAACACTGTTCTATATCACTTACTGAGAATTAAGTCTAGTACTGTCATCATCGTCGTCTGGTAGGAAACACTGTTCTATATCACTTACTGAGTTAAGTCTAGTACTGTCATCATCGTCGTCTGGTAGGAAGCACTGTTCTATGTCACTTACTGAGAATTAAGTCTAGTGCTGTCATCATCGTCGTCTGGTAGGAAGCACTGTTCTATGTCACTTACTGAGAATTAAGTCTAGTGCTGTCATCATCGTCGTCTGGTAGGAAGCACTGTTTTATGTCACTTACTGAGAAATAAGTCTAGTACTGTCATCATCGTCGTCTGGTAGGAAGCACTGTTCTATGTCACTTACTGAGAATTAAGTCTAGTACTGTCATCATCGTCGTCTGGTAGGAAACACTGTTCTATATCACTTACTGAGAAATAAGTCTAGTACTGTCATCATCGTCGTCTGGTAGAAAACACTGTTCTATATCACTTACTGAGAATTAAGTCTAGTACTGTCATCATCGTCGTCTGGTAGGAAACACTGTTCTATATCACTTACTGAGAAATAAGTCTAGTACTGTCATCATCGTCGTCTGGTAGGAAACACTGTTCTATGTCACTTACTGAGAATTAAGTCTTGTACTGTCATCATCGTCGTCTGGTAGGAAGCACTGTTCTATATCACTGACTGAGAATTAAGTCTAGTACTGTCATCATCGTCGTCTGGTAGGAAACACTGTTCTATATCACTTACTGAGAATTAAGTCTAGTGCTGTCATCATCGTCGTCTGGTAGGAAACACTGTTCTATATCACTTACTGAGAATTAAGTCTAGTACTGTCATCATCGTCGTCTGGTAGGAAACACTGTTCTATGTCACTTACTGAGAATTAAGTCTAGTACTGTCATCATCGTCGTCTGGTAGGAAACACTGTTCTATATCACTTACTGAGAATTAAGTCTTGTGCTGTCATCATCCTCTGGTAGGAAACACTGTTCTATATCACTTACTGAGAATTAAGTCTAGTACTGTCATCATCGTCGTCTGGTAGGAAACACTGTTCTATATCACTTACTGAGAATTAAGTCTTGTGCTGTCATCATCCTCTGGTAGGAAACACTGTTCTATATCACTTACTGAGAATTAAGTCTAGTACTGTCATCATCGTCGTCTGGATAGGAAACACTGTTCTATATCACTCACTGAGAATTAAGTCTTGTGCTGTCATCATCCTCTGGTAGGAAACACTGTTCTATATCACTTACTGAGAATTAAGTCTAGTACTGTCATCATCGTCGTCTGGTAGGAAACACTGTTCTATATCACTTACTGAGAATTAAGTCTTGTACTGTCATCATCGTCGTCTGGTAGGAAGCACTGTTCTATATCACTTACTGAGAATTAAGTCTAGTACTGTCATCATCGTCGTCTGGTAGGAAACACTGTTCTATATCACTTACTGAGAATTAAGTCTTGTGCTGTCATCATCCTCTGGTAGGAAACACTGTTCTATATCACTTACTGAGAATTAAGTCTAGTACTGTCATCATCGTCGTCTGGATAGGAAACACTGTTCTATATCACTCACTGAGAATTAAGTCTTGTGCTGTCATCATCCTCTGGTAGGAAACACTGTTCTATATCACTTACTGAGAATTAAGTCTAGTACTGTCATCATCGTCGTCTGGTAGGAAACACTGTTCTATGTCACTTACTGAGAATTAAGTCTAGTGCTGTCATCATCTTCGTCTAGTAGGAAGCACTGTTCTATGTCACTTACTGAGAATTAAGTCTAGTACTGTCATCATCGTCGTCTGGTAGGAAACACTGTTCTATGTCACTTACTGAGAATTAAGTCTAGTGCTGTCATCATCTTCGTCTAGTAGGAAGCACTGTTCTATGTCACTTACTGAGAATTAAGTCTAGTACTGTCATCATCATCGTCTGGTAGGAAACACTGTTCTATATCACTTACTGAGAATTAAGTCTAGTGCTGTCATCATCTTCGTCTAGTAGGAAGCACTGTTCTATGTCACTTACTGAGAATTAACTCTAGTACTGTCATCATCGTCGTCTCGTAGGAAGCACTGTTCTATATCACTTACTGAGAATTAAGTCTAGTACTGTCATCATCGTCGTCTCGTAGGAAGCACTGTTCTATATCACTTACTGAGAATTAAGTCTAGTACTGTCATCATCGTCGTCTGGTAGGAAACACTGTTCTATATCACTTACTGAGAATTAAGTCTAGTGCTGTCATCATCGTCGTCTGGTAGAAAACACTGTTCTATATCACTCTTAATCTTCCTCATCAGTGGTGTACACACGTTCTGTGAAATGTGGAGCTTCTCTTCAACTGTGATACCATACTCCTGTTGTGTTAATCAAAATAAATAAGAGGTTGCACTAAGATATGCTATGATTACCCCAACTCGACCAGTAAAAAAATAGGAAGTAGATGCTCAACTGACCTGGAAAGGAGAGTCAAATTACAATTCATCATACTTAAGCTGTGTACTTAATATGTAATCAATCTGTTCAGTACAAACTGTTTAGGAAAAATTGTCTAATTTTGAACCTTAAAATATTTAAAGCCAGCTAAAAAATGAAAGAACCTTAGTGAGCACGCTCACATACCCCACGCGAGATTATCTATTTCGAGTTAAGAATAAAAAATCAGAGTTGTTGTCTTTCCAAGTCGACTCGTTAAACAGGAAGTTAAAGAGTGACAGATCTGAAAATGTATCCCATCATATGTGACTCCTAAAGCTACGTACAAAATATCTAAAGACTATGATTAATAGTGCTGAGAAATCTGTGACAAAAATTTTCAACCGTGAAAATTTTATGAAAAAAATCTAAGTCGACTCGTTTAACAGGAAGTATTGATTGACAGATCTAAAAAAAAACATATCCCACGTTATGGGACTCCTACCTAAAGCTACATACCAAATATCAAAAGCCTACAATTAATAATAGCTGAGATATCTGTTATGAAAATTTTTGATCACGGAAAGACTGACGAACTGACTGACTGACTGACTGAACATTATACCCTTCCCAACTTCGTTGCGTGGGGTATAATTAGAAGTTGTGAAACTGACTTGGAAAGGAGAGGTAAGGAATGAATCATAGCAGAAACTGTCACAAATATTTGAAATGGACAGACACACTGATGAATATGGTGAATGCAATTAAAGCCCTCATCTAAGGAGTGAAGGTAACAAGCATGTGTGCCTGTTTAGACACTGATGGTCCTCTTGGTCAATAATTGTTGGAATGGTTTTATATTTTTGCACTGTGTTGGATTTGGTGGATTTAATTTGATAGATCTAGAAAAGATTTTTAAAACCTTCATGTATGTATCTTACAAATCTGGTTAATATCAAATAAATACAATGATTTTTACAGTTTTTAATAATTTTTGGCTTGGTCGCACCAGGTAGAAAACTAGGTTATAGTATGGGGTTGTTGATTGGCAGGTTGGTTGGAAGGGGAAATGAGTCATGTGAAGCATATCTCTTCTTGACCATTCAGAAAAAAAGGAAGCAGAGTTTTTGGAGCCAAAAGAACAAGCAACCATTTAACAAAATGCTCTTGCAAGGAGGAGGGCCATTACTCTAACCTTAAAATTTGGGGGAAAACAACCATGCTTGCGTTAACATTGAAACCTGGAAAGTTTATCATTTTAACAGATGTAATTTATAGTCAAGTGTCTTACTGCTCTGACCAGTTCTAGAGAAAGCTCATATATTTGTGGTATGCCAATATCAACTAATGCTTTAGAACACCTGAACAATTCAGTTGCTTTCCTTATCGGTAATAAGTACATTTTTCCTTTGATGTGTACTGGCTGATAAAGTCTGTCTCACGAACAGGTGTGTATCACCGAAATTATCGGGTCAGTATGTTACGTCACAATTAATTACCAATAAAGAGAATATATGACTTTTTGATTTTGAGATCGATTTTATCACTTGTTTTTTGGTTCACCCTTCAGGTCCACCTAAACAAGTGATAAAATCGATCTCAAAACAAAAAAGTCCTATATTCTATGTAACACATGCCTATATGAATAGATGAATGGGTGTAAGCTTGTTTGCCATAACTGAATGCCATGCTAACCTGTGGTATAACAATATCTGCCAAAGCTTTGGAACACCTGAACAGTTCAGTGGCTCTCTCATATTGTAGGGTCTTCTGGTTATGTTGTAGGTCATACTTTATACAGTCATAGATGTCGGGTATTTTACTGATTTCAAATCTGCCATCTTTCATTCTGAAATCTTTCTCTAACTTAGCCCATCTTCTGATCAGTAACTCCCAAGACTCTCCATTGTATAATTTCAAGTCTGAAATGTATTAATAAATGGTTTACAAAGGAAATATAATGTAAATTGAAATAACATAGTGAATAAATATTGTTATGGTTTCTAGATAAATTGTTAAGATCTTCTGTAGAAGGTTTCATTTTGCCATTTTTGTTACAGAAGTTAATTATACTTTTTTTGATGTGGCCAAAGAAATTGATAATAATCATTACAAAAAGTGTTGATGTTATAGATTTGTAAAGATTACAATTAAACAAACTTGTGTAAATGCAAACTAAACTCCTAATTCGCTTAAACTTTGTCTACCTCATGAAATACATATTAAACTTTGGAACTGTACTGTATTGAATTTTTCCTACAAGTGTTCTAGAAAATAATGTTTCACCTGTATCTTCTTTGTTCATATACATGTACTACTTATTTTTTTGTACTTTTTTGTACTTATCTATGGTCTATGTTCTAGATTTTGACCTTTTGACCTATGACCTACCCCTAGTTCTGTGTTCTAGTTTGAGGTTCCTAACTTTGGCTGTCAGTTCCTGTACCATGGAGTAGACATACTGACAGAAACTCCAGGGGTTCTTCACATACTCTATAGCCTTTATCAGGGAGACATTCTTTGTGGGAGCTATCTGTAGGATTAAATGAACAAGGAAATGTGTCAAGATGACACTGATGCCCCGCTGGCAAATAAAATAAAACTGTTATTTTTACCAAATTTGCTAAGTCCAAGGGCCCTAATTTGGGTCAAATTCAGTGGACCGGAACGAAACTCGAACTTGACCTGTAACTCATCATGGTAGACTCACATACCAAAAATCTTTTGAATATATGCAAGGATGTGGAAAAAAAGTGCGGAAAACTTTTTTTTTACAAAATTTGCTAAGTTCAAGGGCCGTAATTTAGGTCAAAATCAGTGGACCGGAACGAAACTCGAACTTGACCTGTAACTCATCATGGTAGACTCACATACCAAAAATCTTTTGAATATATGCAAGGATGTGGAGAAAAAGTGCGGAAAACTTATTTTTACAAAATTTGCTAAGTTCAAGGGCTGTAATTTAGGTCAAAATCAGTGGACCGGAACGAAACTCGAACTTGACCTGTAACTCATCATTGTAGACTCACATACCAAAAATCTTTTGAATATATGCAAGGATGTCGAAAAAAAGTGCGGAAAACTAAAGTGTGACGGACGGACGGACGGACGGAAGGACGGACGAACGGACCGAAAAACTATATGCCCCCCAACAAAGTTGGCGGGGCATAAAAATACAATGTACAAAGGTATACTGTAGTTTCATTATTATTCATGGGGTACTTATCTTCCCGGTTTTCATGGGTGGTCTTGACCAACAAAATTTGATTTTCCATTTAAAGGAAATTTAATATCGATTTTAACGCTGCTAGCTTCAGAACCATGACTTGAAGATTCCACAAAATTGTCCTTTTTCACTAAACCATGAAAATTGGTTCCCATGAAAATAAATGAATCGACTGTTAGTTGATACATGTATAAGAATCACTACAATGGCTGTAAGAAGACATATGTTGCCTGTGTCTATAAATATTTGGTAAACAGGCAGATGAGTCATTGGTATAAAATTGCTTTACGCATAATGTTCTATAGGAGGAAGCTAAATGCCAAATATCAAGAGACTGTGACATGTAGATCTTGTCTGGAAAATGTAACAGAATTTCTGTGACAATGTAGTACATTGCTATATGTCACTTGAAACAAGTTGCAGGCCACATACATGTAACAAGAAAATAATCAAACAAGAATAATCATTTTCTAAATGGTAAATAAATAAATCTTTAGTTAAAAAAACAAATTTGATAGTGAACACATAAACATTGAAAAATGAAAAAGTAAATGCCCTGACTCATAATAGACATTTCACAGAAATTGGTTAACATTTTGTTGTTGTTGTTTTCTGTAATTAGCAGATTTTCCCTTTGATCTCATTTGCCTGATATATTTTAGTATCATGGACAGTCTTAGATACAAGAAAAGCGTGCTTATGTCTGGAAATCATAAACAGATATTAACAGATTCTTTAAATTGTAAGAAAAGCTCACTAAGATACTTCCGATGACATGTACATTTCAGATCGAGATGGAAAATAAATGATTAGCATGTTTTCTGGTATTGAAATATAGCCATATTCTGTGCTGCCATCACCTATATACTTTGCTTGAAGTTGTAATGTTTTTGATGTCAAGAACTTGAAAATTTGAAGTTAATCCAATAAACATCATTTATTTTATATCAACTATCCACGAACTTTACAAACAGCCCTAGTATAATATATTTGTCAAACAAAGTAAGAAGAAAAGAGGCACCAATGGGGCATTCCAGTGTTTAAAGTCTGAAACCAGTATACATGAACAAAAACAGCACGAAGAAACACAAAACACGAAATCAACCCATCGTAAATCAACAACGCAAACTCAAGTCATAACAAGAGTGAACTCAGGTGCTCCAGAACAGAAAGTGGTTCTGCCTGCTATAGGACACCTGTCAAGCTGCTAATTTACATTAAGTGATTTGTGATTCCTTTCCCAAAGATAAGGAATATTACTTTATTCTATAAGATGTCTTTTGTTGTTTTATTTTACCTTTTGAATATCTTCTTCAGTGAATTCTTTATCTTCATTTAAAAGCTGTGTCAGTCTAGCCTTTACTCTGAAATAAATCATAAAAAATTGTCGACTTAACACACCTGCTCCTAAGTTAAGATTTAAAAATGTGCATGACAAAAACAATATCATATAGGATTCATGTTCTCTTAAATTCTCCATTGTACCTAAGTGATTTTACTTATCAAAGTCCATAAGTTATCATTACATCAGAAATCGCTCTAAGCAGCTATGTTATTACTCCAGGGACTGAAAACCAGAAAACTCTTTCTTAACCATTCAGAAGCAGACTGGATCTAAATTAAGATGCAACGTTCAGAACATTTGGGCCCAAAAACTACTTTAACCCTGTCACATTATACATGTGCCTGTCCTAACCAAGTTTTTGTTTGTCCCTGTCATCATTGTTTTTATTGTTCTATGTCCAGAAATGGGTCTTTCATTAGAATTTGGGGATTGTTGTTGAATCTTGTGCATTGTATTTTTAGTCTTGAGCCAATGCAAGATGGTGGGCATTGGATTCTAATCATGTTAAAGACGACAGGCTGTTGTCCCTTTAGATGTTTTAAATTGTCATTAATTTTATATTGGGCCATTAGATCTAAACTCTGGAAAATCTTCCTCAGTGGAATTATCAAGCACATGGGAGTGTGAATCATCAAATTTACTTTCCTATACTTACATATGTTGATGTTTAGACTCTCCTTCTTTATCCAGAAGTCCATTAGTGTTAGCACTTTTTACCATCTGTACAAGGATTGGAGTTAACTCCCCTTCAAATGCCAACATTCCCTGTCAAGGAAAAGATAAAAGATTTATTTTTGTAATAATGTCTTTCTTTGACATTTCTATATTTGTTTTGAATCATACGCATTATATTTCTGCACAAGTGGGATTGCAAAATAGCTAGCACTGCCCACTGGTCACATTGACAGCTGTGACTGCATTTCATGGTACCCCTCATACACATGATATATCATATGCAGGTTGTGTCATGTACAATTATGACACATCTCATAATCATCTATTAAGAAAGTGTAAGATTTAATGGATATGGAAGTGAGAGTTTAACATTTCTTTTATGAATGCCTCTCTTTAGTGTGAGATGACCAGGTTGAGATGCCAGCATATGCGGGTGATTTCACACTGATAAAATAACCATTAAAAACCATCAGTACTGATATTGATTGATGATATCGACCAATGAAATGCAATGTTATTAAAAACTTTCAGATTTACCTAAGATTTGAATGTAAATGAACATTTAATTTTTGCGAAAAAAAAATAGGTATTGCACACATTCTTGGAAAACCGGCAATGATCTTTCACTCATGATAGAATTTTTGCTCCACTTGCAAACAGACTGAAAAATTCTATCACTCGTGAAAGATCAGCCTGCCTTTTCCAAGAACTTATGCAAGAACCTATAAATCTTTACCTTAGTGAAGGCTGCAGCTGTCATTTGCACCCTCCCTTCATCTGAGGCGTAGATCTTCAGATCATGTCTAAACGTACTGTGGAGTCGTAGGAATCCTAATCCAGGTGTCTCAAACTGACCTAGAATATATAATATAGATCTCTATGTTATTTACAAAAAACATGGGTATAATTAAAGAGTGTGTAAAACTATTTAACATTACTTTCTAGGTTTTATCTTTCGGAAATTTAACAAATCTTTTTTTAAAAATCTTTATTCTGCCCTAGAGGTTACAGAGTTGAATCATATGCAGTGTTATTACCTAAGGCTAATAACATAGTGGTAATCAGCAACCATTGGTCACAATGATGGCCCCTGACCATTTCCATTGGTCATAATGATTGCCCCTGACCATTTCCATTGGTCATAATGATGGCCCCTGACCATTTCTATTGGTCATAATGATTGCCCCTGACCATTTCCATTGGTCATAATGATTGCCCCTGACCATTTCCATTGGTCATAATGATTGCCCCTGACCATTTCCATTGGTCATAATGATAGCCCTTGACCATTTCCATTGGTCATAATGATAGCCCTTGACCATTTCCATTGGTCATAATGATAGCCCCTGACCATTTCCATTGGTCATAATGATAGCCCTTGACCATTTCCATTGGTCATAATGATTGCCCCTGACCATTTCCATTGGTCATAATGATTGCCCCTGACCATTTCCATTGGTCATAATGATAGCCCCTGACCATTTCCATTGGTCATAATGATTGCCCCTGACCATTTCCATTGGTCATAATGATAGCCCTTGACCATTTCCATTGGTCATAATGATAGCCCTTGACCATTTCCATTGGTCATAATGATAGCCCCTGACCATTTCCTTTGGTCATAATGATAGCCCCTGATCATTTCTATTGTTAATTAATATGTGTGTGTGTGTGTGTTGGTGTTAAACGCCCTTTATGGACACACCTAGGCCATGTAGGGCAGTCAGAATTAATGGTGGCGGAGTACCCAGAGGAAACCACTGACCTTTGGAAGGTAACTTGTTAATAAATTGCCACTGATTTATATGGATTGTGCCAGAAATTCTCAAACTCATTACGTTACCCCTTAATCTGAAGCTTGGATTTACCAGCATGGGCCATTTTTTCTTTCAAAATAACATATAATTGGGAGTTTTTATATAACATTAACAAACCTTGTCCTCCTGGATACAATGTCCTGAATGCCTTCCCTAGATCTTCAGCTTGGATTTTACCAGCAGGAGTTAGTTCCCCTCCCCACTTAGCTATTAATAACAAGGATGGTGGCCTCGGTACTTCATCTACAAAGAAAAAATGGTGGAATATTACATCTTACTTTGAAAAGGTGATTTTGTTTAGGTTATCTATGTAAGGCATTGGAAGAAGAATACTGTAGAAGCAGAAATATTTGTTATGGATTTAATTTCATTTATTTCGTGGGTAAGACAAATCCACGAAATTAAATCCCCATGAATTCAGAATATTTAGTTGATGAGTGTATACAAAAATTAAATATCCATGAAAATTTGTCCACTCCAATTCAGTTTTGTGCTCTGAATCATGAAATTTTATCCCCACGAAAATAAATGATTATACAGTATGTCATTTAGAAAATAATAAAGCAGAAATTTCTTTATGGTGCATTCTTCAAATACTGTGGTTTCATTATTATTTGAGGGGTATCAATTTTCGTGGTTTTCGTTGGTGGCCTAGACCCAGGAAATTAAATACCCCACGAAAAGGAAATTTAACATTGATCTGTATGTTGCAGACTTCAGAACCACAAATTTAAGAATCCACGAAATGGTCCTTTTCCATCAAACCACGAAAATTGATACCCGTGAAATTAAATGAATCCACAGTAATATTCATAGAAACAATGGAAGAATTTGTCCATGGGACATGTATGTTACAACATAAAGTAGAAGTCTGACAAGTCTCAGATTAGCTTAGGATATAAAGTTTGTTTAACCAAACCACCATGACAAATTTCAATATCGTTCCATTTTAAAAGCTCAATATAGCTTATGTTTATGGCTTTAAATGTACCAAATTAAAACAAATGTCCCAATTACAAATAGCTGCACAGGTACAAAAAAATAATCTAGCTTCTACTCAGAAATCAAGGGCAAAGATCAAAATCTGTGTACTTCATTTTCAAGCAATTTACTTTAATAGAAATATTTTGTTATAAGTTGTATAAAATTCAAAAGTCTATATAAAGTGAATTTTGCTGCAAAACATGCAAAGACAAAATCCTAAATTGTACATGGTTTGAACACTTTTGCCTGACAAAAGAAAAGTTTATATGAACAACAACGATATAAAACTAAAAGAACCCAAATGATGAACAAGAAGACAAATAACCAATATTAACCCATTAATAATCACATGCAGAATCTATATTCCCAAATATCTCGGCTATAAAGTATAATGTCCATGCCAAAGAAGGCAAGAAAGCATTATGATTTTTTTTATGTAATTTTAAAAATGTACCTGTCCAATGACTTAGAAATATTAATAAAACAATGTTTAAGTGAGTGACACCTGAAATCAAATCCAATTATATGAGACCCCTTCCTAATGCTGTATACCAACTACTGAGGATTCATTTATTTTCGTGGTTTGATGAAAAAAATCAGTTCTTGGATTTTTAAATTTGTGGTTTTGTAGGCTGCAGCATAGAAATCAATGTTAAATTTCCTTTTCATTGGACATTAATTTTCGTGGGTAAATGCCACCCACCAAAACCACGAAAATTGATACCCACAAATAATAATGATACCACAGTATCAAGAGGCTGTGATCAGTAAAGTTGCTGAGAAAATTGTTACTGAAATGTTTTCCCACTCATCTGTTGCCAGACATCAACCAACTTGTTTTACTCCATGAACATGGTGAAGTCTGGCCAATAATGACTCAAGTTAAAAAACAGTGATACCAAAATATCACTTCATCTTTGCTAGCCAAGGGTTACAATCCAATATCTCTTTTCTTCTCTTTATGAAGATAACATATAGCGGATCGTGACCCTTGACTAGGGAAGATGTATATCACTTCTGCAATATGAAAGTGGTGTATTAAAATGAAAGGAATTTGTTCATGGATACCAATATTTTGTGGAGTCAATGATTTTTTTCTTTGATGAACTCTAATAAATAAAAATAAATGGGGAATTTCAATATTGTGTTGTGGTTTTACACCTTTTTGACAAACATGGACTTAACAGGGCAGACAGTTTTTGAAATAGGATTTTGCAGAAGAAGAAAAACTAGAATGGCAGTTTTCCATGCAAGATGTATGTCACCCGTGTATTAAAATTATTTGATGAGTTACAAGCTATTTAAGCAAAATATCAAGAGATTGTGATAGATAATTGCCCGGAAAACTGTGACCACTCAGGACAATGGACAGAGGACGAAGCGGGACAATGGATGCAGGACAAAGCAAAATGACAAAGTGTCAAAGTGACTCCTATATGTCGTTATGCAACATGTTGCAGGCGACATAAAAATATTGATACCCAATGAACAGTAATAATTTAGACAATGAATGTTTCCAGAGTATTAGTGGATGATAACACACAGACTAGTAAGCTACAATGGAGTTTACCACTGCTGTCTTCAGACTCGATCTCAAATACTACAAAGAAAGATAGGGAATTACAAAAAGTCTGATAGAAAAACTTCAAATGACCAAATGTTCAAAGTCATTAGTTTAAACATATTTATCTATCCTGAATTGGAAAAAAAGCATAATGCTTATTTGAAACCCTCTCCAGCTAGCAGTTTGCAAGTGTGGCCTTTGAAGCGGCCCCCATTCAAAGTCATTGACTGTCCTAATATGAATAAGATTATATCAATAGGAAAAAAATATGCAGAAAAAGGATAGCCAAGTTAACAATTTTTACTGATGCCTATATATAAGTATTTTTTTTCTAAAAATTCATAGTCATCATTATTAGTTATATAATTACTATCCAGACCAAAGATGTTATTCAAAACTAAAATTTCCTACCGAATCACATGTTGAAAATAATCATTGGTCAAAAGCTATCACAAATTTAAAGTTATCACCAGTCAAAAGCTATCATAAGTTTTGAAAAGTAATCAAGTTTCAAAAAATTAATTATTTGAGATTATCTTCAGACAAAAGATTTCCTCAGTAAAAAGTAATCACTCTTTTAGAGATCAGTCAAAAGTAATCATTTTTAAAAAGGTAACACTAGTTTAAAGTTATCTAGTTTAAAAATATCATCAGTTGAAAGTAATCAAGTTAAAAGTTATCATCAGTAAAAAGTAATCACTGATTTAAAGTTATCATAAAATAATTGTCAGACAAACATATATAATTATTATTTGAATGATAGATAAATTTCAATTATCATAACAAAACAAGAATATGCCCAAAAGAAATAATGCTCTATCTCACCAACATTTCTGACAGACGGACGAACAGACAGAAGAGTGGACCTGAACACTATATGCCCACCTACTTACATAGATACGGCATAAAAATATCATGCAAAAGCTGAGGCAAAAATATCATATATATATCATAAATATATAAACATGGCAATATTTATTACAATAAAAGAAATGTCTTCATAAAATATTAATTTTTGAACCACCACAAATTTAAATGAAAAATCAAAATAAAAAAAGTAAAATTACCAATAGATGTAGTAGAGGCTTAAAACAAAAGATAAGATTGAAAAATTGCCATCATCTTTACCAAAATGCAACATTGGTTTAAAAATACAAACACACAAACATTAAAACAAAATTTTAATGAATAGTATTTAAAAGTACAAATATATTACATTTATTAATAGAATAGCAGAAAAATACAAAATTAATTGTTAATACTATACAATGTATAAGAAAAAGGAATTTCTGCATTAATAAAACCCACAAAAGGTTAACACAAAAAAAAATCTGCCAAGCAACACCGAACACAGCCATAAACAAGGAAACTTCATGTGGGTATATTTATCTTACATTACTTTGCCATAAATTTTTTCAGGCATTTAAAATTGTGATGAATTTAGTGCTTGATAAATTCATAGAAAGCTGGTTTAATTAACCTCACATGAAAAGTTCTCAGACTTACAGGCTGCCAAACAACACAAAAGATGCTACAAATCTGATTACTTTCTGTGAGATTTTATTTTTCAATTTTACACATACTGTGTCTTATTATTATTTGTGGGGTAACAATTTTTGTGGTTTTTTGGGATGGCCTTGGCCCACAAAATTTGATATTTCCCACAAAAAGATAACTTAATATTGATCTGTATGCTGCACATTTCAGAATCACAAATTCAAAAATCCACAAACATGTCATTTTTCATCAAACCCAAAAAATTAAGCTCCCACAAAAATCAATGACCCCACAGTGTTTGTTTTTAGAAATCCAATTGATGATGTTATAAGGATCATAAACTATTCTTGTTGGTTTGAACATCCACAAAATACAAAATCTTTAAAAAAAAAACCCAACCCACATGAGTTTCCAGGTTTATATTGGTACTAACCCTCGCTGGAGGTACCCAGGGGACGACCAAGAGCTTGATATTTCAGTTGGACCTTACGATTTATACCAGTGAACTTGTACCTAGGGAATGAATCATAAACTAACGTTTCAACATCTTGACCGTAGGATAAAAAGATAGTGCTTTAAAGCAAAGGAATTATTGGTTGAAAATTAATAAGCCAAATCAATATTATAATTGGCCATAAGGGTGCTTAAAAGGATATAAGCTTGATAAAACCATTTCAAAGCAGACCTTTTAAAAGCAAAGAAAGTCAGGTTCATTCCTACATAAAATACTTCTAATGTGTTGAATTAAACATTTTAGCCCATAATCACAAAAATATAAGAAGCATCCCCATATATTAGACATACTCAACCCTTAAACACCAAACATTTTCATGAAATCAATAAAGCCTCAAGTGATTAATAAAATTAAAGCTACATCCCTTTAAAGCATTGATCCAGGAATAACATGTATGGATCCTGCACCTAGAATTTGAGCTCCTTCTAGATGGGGAATCAAGCAATAATCATTCTTTCATGCAAAATTTTATTGATGGGGATATAAGGGCATCAAAATAAAGATAAATAAACTGCCATGCATGAATCTTTAGTATTCAATACAACACTGCCATGCATGAATAAGTTTAAAAAAATGCTTTAGTATTCAAAACAGCCCAATATGATTAAGCACAATACTGAAAAGCTAGGTTAGGGGTACCAACGCCAAGCTATTAACACATTATAGACTGACAACAATTAGTTGAAGCACAGACAGACAGACAGACAGACAGACAAACACATGCTCCCTCCACCATGGTGCGAACACAGACTAATTATACTACTGAATACACATTGCCATTGAGTATGGAGAACAAGTATTGTCTGATTATTGACCTTGTGCTCTATATATTATTTTTCAGTTTTGCAATCCTGAAATCATATTTCAATTTTTAGCCTTGAACTTTTAAACTCAACTTTTATAATCCTTAACTTTTTACTTCCATTTTTATCATTTTTTACTTTTAATAAATTTTATTGCTTCATACATGTAAGTAATTATATAAAATTAGACTTTTAAAAATATTTTGGAACAGATCCTGAACTTCATACTTTATAAAGCATTTGGTTCCATAACAGTCAACATTGAATTCATGTTAAAAAAAGTTTTTTAAGTTATCACTTCATCTATATTTATTTTGGAAAATAAAACATTAACTTTAGGTTAATAAATAAGTTTTTTAAGTTAAATTTATAAACCTAGAGGTCAATGGTTACAATCAGCCAATACTTATCCTCCATACAGTAAGACATCCAGAGGTACCAACCTTCCTCGCTCGATGATTTCTTGGGATTACCATGCGGTTGATACTTGAGTTGGACCTTACGATTTATCCCAGAAAAATGACCGTACCTAGGTATGTAAATTTTATCATCAGAGTTGGAAATAATAGCCCCACTACCAGCCAGAGACTGATAAGGTTATGGTAGGGCTGGCTATCATTAAGGAAAGTTTGACTGGCTTTACAGTAAAACAGTAAAATTTCAATTCAAGGCTCCATGGCTACTTTTTCAACAAATTTCCTACCCTGTTATCATGAGGGCACATGTGGTTCTAAATATAGCTGTACATGGTTGTCTTAAATAGTATGAGTTAGTGTACCTACATGTGAAAATTTTATCTAAAAGCAGAGTAGCTTAAGGGATGAAGTGACACTACTTGGAGATTTATTAAAGAAAAATGGCATTCACTTTCTATTTTAATATTTAGCCATAATTAAAATAAGGAATATGTTCATTGGAAACATCTGCCCTTGCCTAGCAGTCTAAACAGGAAATAAAAGTTCAACAGGTCTCAAAATTACTTACGAGGTACATTTTGTCATACTGAAATACCCTAACAAAATTCAAATTATTCTATGTTTGTGAGATAAAGCTTGATAGCTCTACAAACAGATGTATGAACAGACCAACATGAGTAAAACTGATTGTATCTGGGCCTAAAAATCTACTGATGGTACAATAGGAAAAGATAAATATAGAATATAGGACTTTTGAATCTTGAGATCGAATTTGTCACTGGTTTATGGTGAACCCGATCTAAAGATTTAAAAAGTCCTATATTCTCTTTATCGGTAATCCCCGAGCAACATTATGTGCTTTTTTTTTTTCGTTAAAAAGGGGTCTTTTAATGTTTTTTACAAGGAACTTTTTGTGATCGCACTGATAAAACACGTGCTACAATGTGCTCCGTCACCGTACTGACCCGATAATTTCGATGATAAACACATGATACAGGGTTTATCAGCGGCAAACATCAAAGGAAAAAAGTAATGATTACCGATAAAATTTATAGTACGACATGTATTTGAAAGATTCAGGAGATGAGGATGGAATTCTTGTACTGTGGTTTCATTATTATTTGTGGGCTATCAATTTTCATGGTTTTCCTAGGTAGCCTTGAACCACAAAATTTGATAACCCACGAAAAGGAATTAACATTGGTTTTTATACTGAAGACTAAAGAACCATGAATTTAAGAATTGAACTGATACTTTTTCATCAAACTATGAAAATTGGTGCCCACGAAAATAATTGAATCCACAGTACCTTATAAGGGCTGTTCCAGCAAAACATACATGGGACAAGGGGAAGGCAATTTAATTTGCTGGTATGGTTGGGTGTTAGAAACTTGTATTAAGTTCAAAGAAAATGAGTAAAGTTAAATAATTTGCTTCTATGGGTGGTACCACTGTAGAATAAGTGCCTTCCCCTGGTTGCCCTAACTATATACTTATAACGGTCATTAATACCTACATTTCTAGTACAAGTTTGAGTTGCTGTAACTTGACTTTTTTCTCTGCTATCTCAGGATCACTACTGGAGCGATTCTCGTCCAGTAAGAACCGAGCTATATCTAACACTTCCTGTAACTGTTTAGGTTTCTTAAGTTTGAGGTGTCCTGTCCGATAGCCATCATACTTCTTGAATAGGTCAAAGAATCTAAAAATAGAAAAATCTATCAAATTAAAAAATGGTCAGATTTCGTTTAACAGAAAGTAGGTGAGTGACAAACCTAAAATAGATTCCAACGTAATGGGACCCCATCTTGATCCTGTATACAAAATATCTTGTGGCTGTGATGTTTAGTTGCTGAGAAAACTGTTACAAAAATGTCTTCCCTACCTATCCCCCGCTTGACATTCACTTTTTTATAAATTGGATATTTCACTCCGTGAAGTCAAGCCAAAAACTAGAATACTGACAAAGTCAGAAAGGGCCCCGCGGCAAAATATCTAAGTGTTTTCAAAATCATACGAACTTTAATTATAACCACTAAGGCATGTTCCATGGAATGCATATGAAACTAGAGATCTGTATTGTTAATAGCCTTTGAGTTTTATTGTTCACATTAGTCCAATACTCAAAATCTGTGATTTTCGATAAAAAATGAAGTTTTTTCCAAAAAAATTTATCAGATTTGCACGAAATTTTAATATGCAAATCAGGACATGCTACTTAGCAGCTGAACAAAGTTTCAGAACTGTTTCGTAAACAGTTTTTGAGTTTTAGTGTTCACAAAGTCCAATTCTCAAAATCTGTGATTTTCGTTAAACAAGTGTGGCCACTAAAAGTATGTCTCGCCTGCCGGCACCATCGCTAAAATCAACTACCTAAGCTTTCATTTCTTGATATAAACATAAAAAGTGTCAGTATACCTAATAACAGATGCCTAGTTATTATACTATTCAAGAAATCCATTGTCCACACAAGTATTACAAAAAGTTTTCTGTCTGAAAAAAGACCTAAGTTCACAGAGTCACTGGAGCCTAAAAATTGGGTCATGGTCACATGGCATGGTGACAGTTGCATTGTCCATAACCGCAACTGTCTGTTTACCCAATATCAGATGCCTAGCTATTATAACTTTCCAGCAATTCATTGTCCATAAAAGTCTTACAAAAAAGTTTTTCGGCCTGAAAAAGACCTAAGTTCACAGATTCACTGGAGCGTGAAAATGGGGTCAGGGTCACACGGCATGGTGACAGTTGCATAGACCATAACCTGAAATGTCTGTATACTAAATATCAGATGCCTAGCTATTATACTTTTCAAGCAATTCATCGTCCACAAAAGTCTTACAAAAAAGTTTACAGCCTGAAAAAAGACCTAAGTTCACAGAGTCACTGGAGCGTGAAAATGAGGTCAGGGTCACACGGCATGGTGACAGTTGCGTAAACCATAACCTGAACTGTCTGTATACTAAATATCAGATGCCTAGCTATTATACTTTTCAAGCAATTCATCGTCCACAAAAGTCTTACAAAAAAGTTTACAGCCTGAAAAAAGACCTAAGTTCACAGAGTCACTGGAGTGTGAAAATGAGGTCAGGGTCACATGGCATGGTGACAGTTGCGTAGACCATAACCTGAACTGTCTGTATACCAAATATCAGATGCCTAGCTATTATACTTTTCAAGCAATTGATCGTCCACAAAAGTCTTACAAAAAAGTTTACGGCCTGAAAAAAGACCTAAGTTCACAGAGTCACTGGAGCGTGAAAATGGGGTCAGGGTCAAACGGCATGGTGGCAATTGCGTAGACCATAACCTGAACTATTTGTATACCAAATATCAGATGCCTAGCTATTATACTTTTCAAGCAATTCATCGTCCACAAAAGTCTTACAAAAAAGTTTACGCCGCCGCCGTCGCCGCCGCCGCCGTCGCCGCCGGAAAGTAATACCTATGTCTCGCCTTCCGCGACTATTCGTCGCAGGCGAGACAAAAATGAAGTTTTTTCCAAAAATATTAATCAGATTTGCACGAAATTTTAATATGCACATCATGACATGCTACTTAGCAGCTGTGCAAAGTTTCAGAACTGTATTGTTAACAAAACTTTTCGTTAAAAAATGAAGTTTTTTCCAAAAATATTAATCAGATTTGCACGAAATTTTAATATGCACATCATGACATGCTACTTAGCAGCTGTGCAAAGTTTCAGAACTGTGGTGTTAATAGTTTTTGAGTTTTGGTGTTCACAAGAATTGTTGACGGACGGACAGACGGACGGACAGACGGACGGACAAAGTGAAAACTATAGGGCGTCCGCATCTTCGATGCGGGGCCCTAATAAGGTTCCTAAATTCTAATTTGCCACTAGTGTATGAAGGTTGTATTTCTACAGTTCTACAAGCAGGAACTACTAGTAAGTTAAGTTGAAAATGTTTCTGTGGAAAAAGTGTGTGCATTGAACAAAGAAAGGTTTGAATGTTTTTGTGGTTTGCTTCTTAGTTTTTGCCATGTACAGAAATTTCACTATCAAAATTGGGTAAGATAAAGTCTTGCTGTGGATGGTAACTCTTTGATTGACTTGGTAGACCAGCTTTCTCAAGTTAACTTGGATTATTTATAGTTTTTTTAAGGAGGGTCTTTTTTGTTTACTGTATCTATTTATTTATTATTCCTTTTAGCTTCCTTAGCATGAGATATTTTATTTTGACATGAGACTTTCTTTTGAAACTGTTGGGAAATTTCAGAATCAACTGGTCTGAATGATATACTTTTTATGTTTGACTTCCATCTTCATTTTCTGTTTTGGAGTTCTGTCTCCATGTCTTATAATAGCTACCACACATCTCAGCTCCATCCTGAAATTAAAAAAAACAATCAATATTATTACATGTTTGGATCTGTGGCACTGTCTTTGTAAGTTTTACATTTAACTTTTTAAAGTATAATTTCTTTTAATCCTTTCAAATAATAAGATACAGCTGTACTAATATTTCTGCAATGTGTTTATAATCACTGTGCAAAGTTGCAACTTTAATAATGATACTGATCAAGCAGTCACCTTTCTTGCTCTCCCATTTTGTAAAACAGGTAAAAAATTACCTTATCATCATGGTAACCTGAAATATTACAAATGGCAGGTAGTTTTTCTTATGTTTATATGCACAAATTTGCCTGGATGAAACAGACGAAAGTGTCCAAGCCATATTTCACCAGTGTCCTGATATGGCCATATCAGGCGGCACGTGCTCACGAGAGGGCTTGATATGGCTTTTTCCTGGGCCATATCAGCCCTTGCGTGCTCATATGACATCATTAGCTCCGCCCTTTTAATAAATATAAGATGATGTTCAGATTCTAATTGATTTTATAATGACAATAAAACAATATTACTAAAATATAGAAAATTGAGTATTCTTATATTAATAAATATGTTTTCTTGTTTGTGTGTGTGTGTGTGTAAAAGACTAGAGAGTAGGTTTTATAGATCATTTAAGGGTCTTGTGTGGAAATGATGTGATAAAGAGATTATGACACAGGGTTTTCCATATCAGGTCGCATATCATTCCTCAACCCATATTCTCGGAATAATATGGGACCCGATATGAAAAACCTTGTATAATAAGCCATATGTATAGAACTTTTTACAAGGCAGGCCTGTTTTGGATTTTGACCTTCCAATGTTTTGGTTTAAATGCTACTGATGAGAGGTTACTCCTTGAAATATCGATATATAGCATATCAAAATTAACCGTTCATACCCGCGTTTTGGTATTTGTAATTTTGGTGTGTGTACAAATATTGCAGTACATAAAACTTTAAAGTAGACTTACATGGACCCCGATGTTGTTGGTACTACAGGAATATCCTCTGGGGCGGAGCCTAGTACCCACGGTATATGAAGTTGTGGGGCTTTAGCTCTCATTATCATTGTCCTAAAAAAGTATTTTAGTAAAAAAGATTAATTCTACTATTTTTAATTGCTTGGTATACAATAAGTTTCGGAAAACAAAACTGAAATGTAATGGGATACTGTATCCCCATCTGTTTCATGTCGAGAATTCATCCTGTTGTGTACCAATTGATTAATTCAACTTTAACAGCTTGTATGCCATTGATTACCGTATCACTGTAGTGTATTTTTCATAGCGACAATACAAAAGGTAAAATTAAATAAATTCCAAAAAGTAATTGGCAAATATTCTATTGCTTGGCAATTATCTTAAATCCATGTCATACTGTGGATTCATTTATTTTCGTGGGTATCAATTTTCGTGGTTTGATGATAAAGGTATTTCATGTATTCTTAAATTCGTGGTTCTGAAGTTTACAGCATACAGATCAATGTTAAATTTCCATTTTGTGAGGTATTTAATTTTGTGGGTAAAGGCCATCCACGAAAACCATGAAAATTGATACCCCACGAATAATATTGAAACCACAGTAATAGAAAAATATGTATTTGAAATTAAATTGTTTTTTGCCTATAAGCAAGTAATGTCTCTAGTAAAATGTCTAGTAAAGACAACAAACTAGAATTTATATCTTAAGCTTTCAGTAAATGAGTCAAAAAGAAGAATTAAAGACACTTCTAGTTTTGTGTACTTACCCTAATACTTTGGCACAATCATCATAATACTTGGTAGAATTCTTAACAAAACTGAATCCATTGACATCACAGACATAAGACTGACCATTAGCTCTCAACAGGTCAAATCCACAGACATTTTGCTGAAATAGAAATAGAAATCATTGATTTGAAAGGAAGCATAACACACAGAAATCAAAGTGTTTAAGCGTTTAAAGGCAAGCAAAATATAAAAGAACTGTAATAGATTTATTCTCTGTTAAAGTATATTGTTCAATTTGTTTGCGAAATAATTTTGGTGAGCGAACGAAGGATGGTATTGCAGATGCTCTCAAAGTACATGATCACAATTGCACACGTGTACAAACGGTAACGATTGAAACACCACTCCGATTAAAATGCACTTGTCCCATTGATTTGTATTAGGTACTGAATTTATGAATGAACAAGACCATATCCTTGCGTTGACCAATCAAATAAGAGAAATATTTATATGAGCCAATCAAGTAATAGATGAATACATAATCTATATTCTATCGCCCTAAACCAAATAGTTCGTCATGCAAAACAAAAGGAATAAATAAAACTTGTGCCGATCCTATAAAATGCCAATGGAGATTTATGAAAGAGTGTATCATGTTAACAAATATTGAAAAGTAATATAGAAAATAAAGCATTTTTTCCAGACTGGATGCCGTCTAGACTGAAAAAAAAACATGAAAATCATCACTACTCTATAGACTCCATAGGGCTTCGCTGCGCTTGCCCAAAAACTGACTGTCTTCCTTAAATGATTTCAAGTACATCTCCAATGTGTCTATATCACATGTGTTCTTTCTTCATTTTAAGTCTCATCAATGTACATCAGAGGACCATTCTGCAAATACATTACTTGACTATGTTACTACCTGATTTTATCCACCTTTCTGTTTGTTACCTTTACCTTCAGGGTTGGCTCTCATCTTGACATAAACCACGCTTATTTAAAGTCCATGCGTACCTTAAATGCTAGACAAACTTTTCTAGCCAGGAGTTTATCTTTGGCACTCAATAGAACTGGGTATCTGATTTCTTTGCCCAATTTATCTCTCTCTACCTTGCCATCTAGTGCTGGAGATTTTCTGGCTTCAGCATGGGCGTAATCAGGACCTACTGTGTATACCTATAGATAGAGTCATAAAGCATTAAATAAAATGCTAAAATCCAGTGTGGGATATAGAGTAACAAGTGTGGCCATTAAAAATATCTCTTGCCTTTTGGCACCATCACAAAACACATAAAAGGTTTCCTAGGCCTCAAGTAAAGAGATCAGAAGTAAAGGAAATACACACCTGAAAATAAAAGTAATTAAATAAAATGCTCAAATCAAGTGTGGGATTTAGAGTAACAAGTGTGGCCATTAAAAATATGTCTTGCCTGTTTGCACCATCACAAAACACATAAAAGGTTTTGCAGGCCTTAAGTTTATGAATCAAAAGTTAATAAAAGTGTAGCTGTTATATACTGTTAGAATTTTCAAGTAATTCATTTTCCACAAAAGTCTTACAAAGAAGTTTAAGTTCACAGTCAATTTTTTTTTTCGGTGATGCTATTGCTCAAAAGTAATACCTATGTCTTGCTTTCCTTGACTTTTCATCAAAGGTGAGAAAAAAATGAGGCTCCCTGGAGCCTGATCTCTTATGAAAGCTATAATCCCTATAAAAGAACACCTTATAACTCTGACATGGATAAGCAACTTCTTACAATTAATTATTTTTTACCTCTTCCTGAAGCTGCATACCAAATATGGAAAGCCTAAGATTAATAGTTGCTGAGAAAACTGTTTAAAAAAAATGTCACGGACATATATTGACATTTCAATGTCCTGGCTATGTGTTGCGGCTGGGGACAAAGAGGCAAAGAGGCACCAATGGGGCATTCAAGTGTCAAAAGTCACAAAGGGCAATGACGAAACTGGTAAACATGAACAGGAACAGCACAGAGAAACACAAAAC
The DNA here is from genome assembly GCA_963971305.1 of Arcuatula senhousia. Classification (NCBI taxonomy): domain Eukaryota; kingdom Metazoa; phylum Mollusca; class Bivalvia; order Mytilida; family Mytilidae; genus Arcuatula; species Arcuatula senhousia. The sequence continues at coordinate 48,935,851 of OZ020314.1, forward strand.
ACAAAATCAACTGATCAGAAATCAACAACACAAACTCAAGTCGAAACATGAGTGAACTCAGGTGCTCTGGAAAAGTAAGCGGTTCCTGTCTGCTATAGCACACCTGTCCTGTTGCTAATTTCCAATTCAGTGTTTCAAAATTACAAAACTTTATAAGAACTCTTACCTTAACGTCTGTACCATCTGTTGGCATAAAATCCTCGTATATATAGGAGCCAGTCTTCCTTAGATAACTACATGTAGAATATACACTACTTCTGGAGCCAACCTAAAAATAATGGATGTTGGTTCAACTTTTGTTTAACAAGAATATGTCCAAAATACATAGTGCCCCAGCTCGGACTGACGGACTGATGAACGGACGAAGGACAAACAGACCTGAACACTATACGCCCCCTTATCAGGCATAAAAATTACTTAAAATCATTTCTTATCATAATTATGACTTTTTTATGTTTGGCAGGGGTTCAAATTAACATTTGAGAGCAAGAGGTCCAAGACTTTTTTTAAGTTCTAGGTGAAAAGTCCACCAAATGTTGTTAAATAGTCCTTAATAGAGGTAATTGTAAATACATGCAGGTCCAGGACTTTTTTTAATAGAATTTCAAAGGAAGGTCCTGAATCAAAAATTGAAGTTTCAGGACCTTGGACCACTGCTAATTTTAACCTCTGGTTTGTGCCTTAGTTTTATTATCAACTGCAATTATCTTTGGATGCCTTGAACCTCAGACCTTTAGATTGAATCTTCTAACATCATGGAAATTGTAAAGTCAATTATTTATGTTGGTATCAATTTTTGTGGTTTGCTAAAAAAGGATCAGTTTGTGGATTCTTAAATTTGTGGTTTGAAAACTGCAGCATACAGATCTGTGGATAAAGACCACAAAAATTGCTACCCCACAAATAACTATTAAACCAAAGTAGATAAATCATCCTAGATCAGTCATTTTGTTATTTGTCAACGTCTGACATATCTCTGACAATGCTTCACAGGCAATTTTGTTAATGTTATTTTAACATTTGAAATTAACGTTAAATAAGTATAAACGAGCTGTGATTGTTAATCTAATGTTAAAGTTAAACAATTGAAAGCACATAATTCAACAGGAAAATTAACGTTAAAAAGTTTAACACTAAATTAATGTTAATGTTTAACATTAAAAAGTTTTACACTAAATAAATGTTAATGTTTAACATTAAATTAACGTTAAAAATTCTTACGTTAAGCTAATGTTATTTCAACATTAAGACAAATTGCCTGTGTACCTTTCTGAACAGTCTCTGGCTACCACCACCAGCTGCAGATGGGAAGTAGATATAGACATTGTGATCCTCAGCTGACACAGGCTTCTCTACAAACGGCTTGTGGAACACTTCATTGTCTATCTCTATCACATCTTCATTATCTGTTATGGTATCTATAAATAAATATGATGAAATTATTCACATGCTACATGTACATAAACAGAACCAGTTCCAAAAAGGTTTAATCATACTTAAACATATACTCTTTAAGTGTTTGGGTTTTCTTTGTTTTGTATAAAAACTTGGGATTTTATTTCAGTTTTTGGTAAGTTTGCCACTATCTCTTATAATCATTAACAAAACATTAAGCGTGTTTCAAGTCGTACATCCTGATATTTGCTGTGAATAAAGTGAGATTAAAATCATTGTGAAAAAATTACTTATACCGTACAAAGGGAAATTTTGTTCACATAAACTTTTCGTGAAACTAATATGAAACTGACATGAGAAAGTTAACGTGAGTTACTTTAAATATTTAGAAAAAAATCTGATATTTGACTGACTTGGGGAACCTTTTGGTCTCTGTTCTATTTATACTAACATTGACTTGCAATTTGGGGAACTTCTCAGTCTCTGTTTTATTTATACTTAATCTGACTTGGGGGAATCCCTTGGTCTCTGTTCTATTTATACTTACACTGACTTGGGAGGAACCCCTTGGTCTGTTGGGGAAACCCCTTGGTCTTTGTTCTATTTATACTTACACTGACTTGGGGGAGCCCCTTGGTTTCTGTTCTATTTTTACCTACACTGACTTGGGGGAACCCATTGGTCTCTGTTCTATTTATACTTACACTGACTTGGGGAAACCCCCTGGTCTCTGTGCTATTTCTACTTACACTGGCTTGGGGGAACCCCTTTGTCTCTGTTCTATTTATACTTACACTGACTTGGGGGAACCCATTGGTCTCTGTTCTATTTATACTTACACTGACTTGGGGGAACCCCTTGGTCTCTGTACTATTTATACTTACACTGGCTTGGGGGAAACCCTTTGTCTCTGTTAAGTACAACATATCTAGGGTGGGGAATCCCATGCTTCATCAGAGTCTTGTAAACCTCTCTTCTGTCCAACAAGACAAACTGTGCCTCCAAGTCATTTATTACAAATGGTTTCCTCAGGTTCTTGTAGGCTATAGCCTTCTCCAAAGGAAATCCTAAAACAGATTGAAAAGGATATTGCCATATATTAAAACATAAAATATACAGAAAATATTTAACAGATAAAAATTTGAAGGAAACCAGTATTGTCCTGTATTTTTAATTTGAGTTATTGTCATTATTGATTGAAGTTTGTGATATGTTTTTCTGCATTGTATTGTATTCTTAGTCGTTGGGCTTTAGGCTTTTGGGGCTGTTTGTATTTAGATGCTTCTTTATAATTTCATTGCTTTTATGTATAGACTGAAATAAGTTTTGCATAAATACTACATTAATGCTGTATGTCAAGTCAAGAAATTATTCTTTAATAACAGTGCTGCCGGTAAATGTAATTCACATATGACGTAAACATGCATCAAACATTCATGACTAAAAATAACATTCACAGTTCTAAAAATAGATTACCTGTAGAGAAGAATGAGATCAGAACATCTACGATTGGCCAGTCCTCTACAGGGCTGTTTAATATTACTTCCTCGTCAAAGATCAGGGTATTCAGCTGCATGTACTTCTTCAGTCTGGTCAGAATCTCGTTCATGGGTTTGGATTTTGATTTTTTACTCATAGCACAGATTCCCACTGTTATCTTCTTCATCTCTTCTAGGTAATCCTTAATACAGTGACAGTAATATGGGATTTTATACTTTAAATAATCCATTTTTATTGAAAACTATTCTTACAACAAATAAAAATAGAAATTATAGCAGTCTTTCAATTCAGACTTGTAAATTGGTTCAATGCCTGAATCCTGAATTCTAAGGTTTTGTCCTATTTATCCATTACAAAATTCATTCAAATTTCACTTGCATGAAAGGATTTTTACTGCCGGCCCGGCCAGGGGCAAGCAGGCCAGTACTAATTTCACACACAAGTATATATCAATGATACAAAATCTCCAATATTCAAACCGGTTCCAGCAATGTCATATACACAATGAATAATACCAGGGAGGAAAAATCGATCAAAATTATACTAAACATGTTAAACAATTTCCCATATTTCAACCAGCAAAAAGTTAAATCAATTCATTAGAACTGGATTACATGTAGCATGTTCACATGTAGCATAAAACTTTAATGTCCTACTTTACTATCTTAACAGGATCTTTTATAACAATTTTCACACCAATAAAACCATGTAAATTACATAATATTACTATATTTTACATATAATTCAAAGGTAAAAATATTTAATTTAAATAATTTAATGAGAAATCCCACTCATATGTTCTTTTCAGTAAAGTACATGTCAACCTTTACAAGTTTTAAAATATACATGTAGAATAATAAAAAGGTTAAAAAATGTTAAGATTTCTTCTATTTGTTTTACTATCAAAGTGTTCAAAATTTTGAAGAAAAAAAATCTTATTCTTGTGTCTTATGCACTGTAAATAAATTTGTACTTATATAAAAAGTTGATATCATAGTTCTTTTACAATGATCAAAAGGGGAAACACTTTTATGCCCTAAGGCCTTTTCAAATTTTTTGAATCGTTTAATTTCAAAGAACTATATGATGCTTGTGAGTGGTATTCATTCAAAAATACTACTTGAGAGGCTGGTTAAAAATTTAAGGAGCAAAGACATAAATAACTTTAGATAAGGTTAATGTTCATCATTATGTTTACCTTAAAATGGTTTAATCTTAGACCAAATTTTCAGTATGTGTACAGAAAAGACTGCACATAGAACTCAAAAAATAAACCGAAGTAGAACCTAGATAAATTAACTTATTTTTAATTTTCAATAATAGTTTCATGATTTATAATTCTTTTATTTTGAAGTTCTGCTTTTTTTCCTGTTTTTGAGCAAAACCTACTTAAGGGGGTTTAATTTAGAAAGTCTTAATTTTTTGCGTTTTCAGAATATTTTTAACTAGTAGAATAATGGTGACAAATCTTCCAAAAATTTATCAGTCTTAAGTTTTAGCCATTCCTCAGACCCCGTGAATAAAGCATATATTAGAACCTTACAAACGTTTCCAGTCTTCACCAAAAGTTGAAAATTCTTGCCTGACCAATAACAAAGGTCTACAGGACCGACTGAACATTTTAATTGTAAATTCGACCAAATTCACCAGACCAAAGGCTAATTTGTAAATTTTTCACCAGACTGGTCCACCGGTCCAGCACATTTGTGAAGACTGCATTTCTGGCTATACAGCAGTTACATAATTCCACTTCAGATGTACTTGTATAGATACCTACATTTTGTGGCAGACCTGGTTTGACTAGGATATCTTCTCCCATAAAAAACACAGGTCTGACATCCTCAACAGGGGAGCTAGCACCATCAAAATCATCCATCGTCTCAAGTGCAGTCTATGTGTAGATTTCTATCTAGAGGTAAACAGTTGCAATATATCAATTACTTTTAAAAATATTTATACATTTGAATTATATATACATGTATGCATATCATTTTGACCTTGGACCAACTGTGGCGTCGTTGAAGGCTACTGATTGTTTTTCATTGTAGTCTTTTATATTGCCCCTAGTTTGTGCAGGCCATGTAAGCCTGTGTTGCATGCACTTATCCCACATCACATTATCTTGTATTCTTAATCTTTATGTTGAGAATTTCTTTAATTCATATAATTTGTGGAACAATTTACATGATAGGAAAAACAACCTACACCATGTAGAATACTGAAAAAGACATAGAAAGACTCTATCATCAAACAATTTGAGTTGGTCCAAAAATTTTGACTTACAAGAAGTGTTGGCAAGTCATTAAATTGAATTGTCAAATACGGGACTAAATGCTAGTAAATGGCCATGTAAAGTTTCAATTTTTCATCTATTTAGGTTTAGCATTCATCAAATTAAAGGAGGACAGACTAGGTGCGTCCTTGATGTTTGTCGTTCTAATACATGTAGTACATGCAGGGTGCCCACTTTTTCATGACTAAAATTTCAAGGTTTTTTCCAGGACTTTGCAAGGGTATTTAAGTCATTTTCAAGGATGAAAATATTCGTCAAAATGATAGATCCTGATATTTTTTTTATCCATTTTTCCCAAAACAGCCAACAAAGTGTCATAATATAAAATTCAAGTGTTTTTCAAGGAGGTGTTTTGATTTTTCCAGTTTTCAAGGATGCGTGGGAACCCTGTACATGTACAAATTTTTACTTTGTTAATCAAATCTCAAGACTTGCTATTTCCAGAAAACCTAGTGCAAAATGATAATCCAGGAGAAATTAATACTGACTACAAATAAATATATATTGTTTTGTCTTTGTCTTTCTGGTATAATGATGTTTGAATACCCCTTTGGTACACCTTTGCTTGTTTCTGCCTTAAAATCTCTGTAGAACTCCAGGGATAGGGAAGCATTTTTTACAAAGGGGCCATTAACCACTTTTTTCATTATAATTCAAAATTTGAAGGGGCCATTCTTTAACAATCTATATAAAATTTTAGATTTTGAAGGGGCCATTTTTATCGTTAAGGGGCAAATGGCCCATGGCCCCCTACCTTCCCAACCCCTGGAACTCTACAAGTTCAACATGAAATTAATTTTAGATGGTTAATTTTGAATATAACCTTTCATTCTCCTTTTTTAAAACTGGATCATAGCATAATGCATTGTCAGATTGTGGTACATGTATCAATTCATATGGTTAGATTTTGGACCATTAATTTATTAAAATGGTTAAAAGGTTTAAAGACATATAATTTTTGTTTGTTTTTATAAATACATTAAATAGACAATGTAACCGTGGAAATTATTACTTTACATCTTATGGGTGGGTATAAAACTTACTCCACTAAAAAAGTACCATACTTAAATATGCTTATCTGACAAAATCAATTATTAACTCAAAAGAAAACACAAGTCAAGATCATACTATATACCAAACAGACATCTTACATGTACAAAGCATCTCTTCACACAGATAAATGATGATCTGAGGTATAAATACAACTATTGTGCAGCACCAAAATGATCTACATGTATTCTTACTTATTTTGAGTTTGTCTAAAAGTTATGCTTCCTTACCATTAATTAAACAATCAAGTCTGAGAATTTCTTTTTTTTAAACTGCATTCATTTCTAAGTGTAAATATAGACAGTAATCAGTGTAGGGTATAATTTTCACTCAAAAACGGTAGAAGTTGTTACGGATAAACTTATAAACATGAAACAGATTTAGACAGACAAAAGCAATACACTGTAGTCAAAACCAGTCTTAAAATGTTGAAGAAAAACCTCTGACTCTCCTAGAAAACGAACAACTAACATCAAGTCCTCAAGTACAAACACCAGCTTTGATAGAGATTGCTGACTTAAGACAGTGGCATATATAAAATGTGGCACAGTTAAGGTTCATGGTTACATTTCGCAGAAAATGGTAGATATTTTATCTAATTTTATAGTCTACATGTATGTACGACTTAAACGACACATAAAAACACAAAATAAAGTGTAGCATTGTCTAGATATAAATATCTCCGATCATTTTCCCTTCCAGTTTACAAGATTACTTTTTTCTTTTCTCTATTCATTTTCTTTCCGTTCAAATAGTACCATAAATAAAGCATGAAATACCCCTAAATAACCTTCCATAAAACCGATTGTGAGAAGATTTGATAACACTAATAATGAAATTACCTTGCATGTGGGGGCCAAATAACAGGGCATTATTGAAATTTGGCTATATTTGGGTGAACTGAAAAACGCAAAGAAAATGCCCCGGCAAAACGGATCAAGTGTTCAATTATTACAAAATACTTAAAGTTTATGCAAAAATAATTTATCTAGAGGCTGCTACGCCTTATTAAGAAATTGAATGTGTAGTTTAGGCTCCACATAGACTGAAATAAGACAAAAAAAATTAGTCATTTTCTCAAGTGTAAAGATGAACCTTAATCCTTAATCTAGATATATAGGCCCAACCTTTCCAGCCTTATTGATACGCTCCCAAAGGTAGCGATTATTGTAGAAATGTCAATATTTTAGTTGTACTATGGGCTGAATTTTCCTTCAACGTCGGTAAATCACACTTGTTTTCCAAAACTTTTAGTATCATTTTAACGCTTTTTGCTTTGAAAATTTGAACGTTATCAAGTGCATATGTGACCCACGAGAAAAGCTTAGGTTTGTTTTTATTTTGAAATATTTTTTTTTAGAATAGATGACGCATTAATAGAAGAAAATGAGATGTTGAATAAGTGTACGCAACACAACCTACAATATAAAGACATATATTGTCTATTGTCTATATTAAAATATTTTCAACAATTATCTATACTAATAAAATAATTTTATGAATGTCTAGCATATAATCAAACAACGTTACTGTAATTTAAACCCTGAAAATCATCTGACAAACAGCATGAACAGATTTTGATATTTTTTCTTTTTAGTCTGTTTGTCAGATGACTATCAATGCAGTATCATGAAAGTAAACACGTTAGAGATAGCTATAAATAGACCATGTATAAAATAATTTTAGATACGTTTTAACTTTGGGAACGTTGTCAGGCTAGGGTCAGGAGAGTAAGCACAAAGTCTCAGAACTTGGTAAATTTTTCTTTGAACTTGAAGATTATGAGATGTGGAATAAATGTACGTTCGATTGTTCTTTTTCTATTTGAGTTTTCATCCATAGCCATTATCTTACAAAATCTGCACCTTTGTTTACATTTTCCAATTGTGTTGAAAGATATTTTTACAAATTCTGATTTTGAGACTTCTGCTACGGTGGTGACTAAAACGAGTAACCCGGGCCCGGGCCCGGGCCAACATTCGCTAACCCAAATATTTCAAAATGCTCTAAAATCTTTATTTCTGAATATTTTTCGATGAAATTTGAAAATAATGTGTAAAAATATAATATCTTATTATTTATTTTCGATTTCCCGAATAAAAATTCAAAAATTTTAATTTCGAGACAATTTTCGATTTTTAGGTGACTAAAATGTGTAACCCAACGAAAAGTGTAAAATTCATATTTTCTCCTATAAAACACCTTTGAATCTAACAAGAGCTTACTAAAGATGATATGATATACATCGGTGACGGACAAGTAAATTTTTTAACTAAAATTACGGTAAAATATTGCTTTAAAAGCTATTTTTCTATTTTTTATCGACCCGGGCCGCCGATTGTCGATATGGTATGACATGGGTGTTGCTAAAATATGACCTGCATAACCGATATATTTTATATACTAACTATCGAAATGTGAGTCTATTTTTGTTATCAACGATTTGTAATTGAAGGGAACACTTTAACGATGTTTTATAGATATTTTAATTCAATGAAATAGATCCAAAGTATTATAAATCAAATTGTTCTATGTCGGTACTGTCTTCTTTCTTTTAGCTCTACCTGGGCCACTGGTCGGCGGCCCGGGTCCGTAAAAAAGTATGAAAATAGCTTTTAAACGAAAATTCGAATACATTTTAGATTAACACATGGCCTATTATATCGTTTTTATCCATATCTTCAAATATTATCTCCACTTTTTCGTATTATAAGTGTTTTGGCTGTGCAAATTGAGTATTTCCACTTTTCGTCGGGTTACACATTTTAGTCACCTAAAAATTGAAAATTGCCTCGAAATTAAAATTTACGAATATTTATTTGGAAAATCGAAAATAAACATTAAGATACTATAATTTTACACATTATTTCCAATTTTCATCGAAAAATATTGAGAAATAAAGTTATGAGAACATTTTGAAATATTTGGGTTAGCGTATGTTGGCCCGGGCCCGGGCCCGGGTTACTCGTTTTAGTCACCACCTTCTGCTACAAAACAACCGGATGTGTATAAGGGGAGTTAATCATCAACTCGTCCCATTTGTCTTGTCCCCTCGCCACTCTAAAATGAGGAAGGAATGATTAAATGCTCTATCAAATGCATTTCTTAACAAACCAAACATATCGGTGAAAAGCTGTACTAAAATCTGCTTTTTATAGGTGTTTTTTTTTTGGGCTAATTTTTGAAATATTTTTTTTTTTTTATAAAAAGAAGAAAAACTGATATGATCCAGGGTTCGGTTTTTCAAAAAATGTAAAACGTCCAAACCCCCCCTCCTCCTCCCTGCCCATAAAAATCAAATGGGTGCTCCCTTAGCTTTGAGTCAGGCTTATATTTTAGATAATTGATAGTTATTATAACAAATGCCGAAAGCTACAATTATTTGATACTCCTGGGTAATTGTCTCAGGATGCTCTTAAACCAATAATAAGACCATAATAACATCATGTAAGGAAAGAAAATTAAATATCATAATTTTTCTGCAAAGGATGATTTCATTTGAAAGAAAAATACATTTTAAAGGGAGCAACCGGCATTTGTTTTTGAAGGCGGGTCATATAGATATATGAATATAATCTTCGCCTTGGCTTAATTGTTATTTCCACAAAAAAAATGTATCCTATATGGATGTCTTTTTTTTACCAATGATCGATCGCATATTTTCTTAATTAACTCTTTTTAGTCAAAAACACTATTCTCCCTTTTTAAAGTCAAAGCACTGTCCTGTCTTTCTATACATTTTTTTAATATATATATTTGGACCATTCAGAATTGCATCCTGTCTGGTAATTTAGCTCAAAAACTTAATATGATTAAGGCCCTGCCTTTTTAGCGAGCATCGAAAATCTATATACCTTTTAAAAATTAATCCATGTGCCCGACCGGCTACGTTTAACGTAAAGAGGGAACTTTAAAAAAAAAGAATTAAATAGTAGCAAAGTCTGACCCCATCCAACCCAAATCATATGCACTTGAGAAAGTTGTTGTTAAAATATCTGGGATCAATAACTACTTAATAAAAATTCAATTATTTGTGCAAATAATAAATCCTGTAACATTCTGGGACGACATTAAGCGGGGACGAAAGTATCCATTTTATGGATTACGTGACGTCATTTCCTTGTCAGAGTATTTCGCGCTTCTTCAGCAGACCAAAACAACATTAAGATTCTGTCAGGTTTTGTGAGATTTTCTGAGTATCAGTGTTTTATTTGAAGCATTTGTAACAGAAGGTACATTAAGAAACCTGGCGGAAAAAACGGTAAAGTAAAAATATCATGTGGGACTGAGGAAAGTGAGTGAAACCCCACAGTCAGGATGGGACTCTTCTTTCATTTTCAGGTAAGAACCTTTCATTTATTATTATGAAAAAGTTTTATTCAGTAAGTTTATGTATTTCTTTATCTTATTTTATCTTACTGCTTGGTCAGTATCATGCATTTGGTATGACTAGTCAATGGGACGATGTTGCCAAAAGCTAGGTCGGTAATTTCCGGAAAATCGTTTTTTCAGCGGAAAAGACCGAATGGTGTTTAAATAAAAACCTGTGTGTAAAAATAAACAAATGGATGAATGAGGGTTTTATCACTGTTTTTGAATTTCAATTTTTATATTTTTGCATAACAGATTATGATGTATTTTTTATAATCCCAGAGGTTTGATTGTTTTACTTGCTCCGTGCCTATTATTTTTTTCACTCCGTAAAAGTAAACCTGTTCCGGTTTTATCGTCAGTATATTTCTGGCACATCTCAAAACATGCACAATGCCGTAGGGCTCGCATCTGCGATGCTCGCTATTAAAGAAAGGATACAAGTTGAAAGTTAGACCCCCAAAAAAGTAAGTGAGTTTACTAACACCCAACCCTACCTAATGTTTACCCCCTACCCTAAAGTTTTTTTTTAGCATTTTCCATTAAGCACTGTGAAAGTCACAAAGCTGCCCCCATAGACTTGTTAAGAGGCCAAACAAAAAAGTATGTGTGTTTACTGTCACATGCTGAAAAAAATTAGGGTCGGAAGGTAGGGAATAATTTTTTATTATAATTTTTTTTTAACCTTGAGTCTATGGGAACAGCTTTGTGACTTTAACAGTGCTTAATGGAAAATGCTCAAAAAAACTTTAGGGTAGGGGGGTAAAAATTAGGTAGGGTCGGGTGACAGTAAACTCACCTACTTTTTTTTTTAGCCAGAAGTTGGTATATTCGTAAAAAATCTAGTTACAAAAATTTCATTGATACACTTTCGTGTCTTGTTTCTAGTTCAATTCTTTTGCAATATCAGCAACTGTTAATTAAGGTTGAGGCGAACGTCCAAAAGCTCATAATGCCTCAGCATAACCTCGAGCGCAAAAGTAATGTCATTAGTATTTCTAGAACTTCGTAGTTTTGTTCTATTGGTTGGGAAACGTTACATGAAAAACAAAACACATCTTGGATTTGTATGATTAGGCTTCACCTAGGTTAAAAGTAAATTGAATTAATAAATATAACTTCTGAAATAATTTCTTGGAACAAATTTTGGAATCTTAATTTTAAAGGAATTTTTATTTTATTCTAATCTCAATTTATAGGTAAGATATCAATTTATTGTAAACACTTTCGTTCTCTTTGGTTGCCTCTTTACGTAATATATCTTGGTTTCCATTTTGAAAGAACGTGAATCTAATGTCCAAATTTGACCTACACATTGTCTTGGTATGATTCAGCTGTGCGACATAGTTCTATAAATACTGAGTTTTGACTGTGTTCGCCAGTCTGAACAGAACATTTATTTTATTAGGTAAGCATATTTAATATTCATACTTTGCATATTTTACAGAACGCTTTAGTAAATATTCTGAAACATTTAAAATATAAAAGTACATAAATCTTAAATTATCTAATTTTAAAATGTAAGGGTTTGAAAAGTTCACTTAAGCTAAGCGAGTTCCCATAGTTCCCATAATACTAATATTTATTAACAACATTTTAAGTTATTTGAATATTGTATTTTACAATGAAAAGTCTGAACAGAAAATTTATTTTATTAGACCAGGGCCATGGGCTGCACCAGAAGGGCCAGGACCAACAACATCAGCTCATGGTCAACCACAACCAGCCCTTTGGTCAACTCCAGAATGCCGGCCGTCCACCAACCCAACAAATCAAGCTTCTCAACAGATGTGCAACAGATGGTGGACAAAGCCTCGGGAGGAATTCCGTCGGACCAGTCTCCATCCACGGTCACAACGGTTTTCCATGAAAGAAGATCCACGGTCCTCCTCGACTTTTCAAACCCGATTTCGATATGCCGGCAACTCTTAAGTTTCGCGCAAAGGTTTGAAAAGAAGGACTTGTATTTTTCAAACCTTTTCGAACATTTTATTTTATTTACTGAATCTACAGCTCGTTTCATCATTTACCTAACCAAGACATCATTGTTCCGTTCCACATATTTAGAATTTGGATCATATTAAGATTGGACTTATTTTGAACTTCATCTAATAGACAACCCACGCCAGCCACACCTTTGACGTTGATGATTTTCCTTTGGAATTTTGTGTTTCTGTGACATTAATTTTTTAATTCTGGTTTTAAATAATTATTTGGATATTCTTTTTATATTTCCACAAACTGTAAGTTAAATGGTTGTTGCAGAGACAGTAACGTTTTTTTTTTATGTAAAATTGTTATATTCTGTATTCTTTCAGGTCAACGAACTAACATAATCTATTTTTACTAACTACTAAAACTGCCCTCGTCCTTCTAGTATATGATCAGTCAAAATAATTAATATTGACATAAATCGCGTAAAAACCCCAAGTTATTTATCAAATAAAAAAAATAATAAGCTAATAGAAGTTAGGCAACATCTAATTTGAGTCTTTAGTTTGCTTTAATTTTTTTTTAAGTTTAATGAGGTACCAGCATTCTTTTTTTCATGATTGTTGTTAAAGATTTTTTTAAGATTGCAAGCACTTTGAGTATCGCTTGGTTAAATATCAAGTATTTAACGAACGGACCAGGGGTAAAGTTTTGTTTAAAAGCAAATTATTTACCCGCCTCGTTCACACGAACGCGAGTTATTATGTTTTTTTTTCTTCTCATAAATTGACTGTGAAAGTGTGAAAGTATTTATTATGAATTTTATTAAATATTTCTCGGAACAAGTTGGAATAGATGTATTCCTGATTCCGATGGAGGCCTCTCATTGCTTCAAATAACTCTTAGGGCTTTAACAGGTCAGATACGGTCGAGTTTGTATCAAAACTTCTTGCAAGCCTAGTATTGTGTTGTAACGTAAGGAACAAATGACATTTTATGTACCTCATCTTTTGGCACGAGTTTGAGTGTCAAAAAGAGTAGATTTTCAATATTTTTTATATATGGCACGAGTTTGGCTGCCATTGTTTGAAAAGCGAATTGAAGACTCAAATAGAGGAAAATAACAATTATAATGAAAATTTTAAAACATTAAATTTTTAGTTTACAATTTTGAACATTTAACATTAAGCATTAATTTGCACTCTAACTTAAGTCATAATTCATCCGCTTGCTCTTTTCTGTATACTTAAAGGGAAAATGACGATCAGTAACAAATGGGAAATACTTGAAAATGTATTCTAGGATAAATAAAAAATAAAAAAAAAAACATAACAAACCAATATGAATGTCACCACTGAAAAAGAGATGTATACAAAAAAGCTACAAGGAAACATATCAATACTCTAACAGTTGCTATAAGCACAAAGCAAAACGAACATGTATAAAACAATAAAAATGACACTGATTTCGTGTTGGTTAATGGTTTGTCATTCCTTTTGAATTCTTGAATTGAGCAAGCAAACCTAAATAGCACATAATTGTCATTTAAAATACAAAAAAATATGGAAAAAAATGAAAAATCGCAATTTATATGTTCAGAAAGGGATTTAAGTGGAGGGAAATGTTAAGAAGATACTTTTCAAGGTAAATTTTCCGGACAGATTTTTGAATATTAAAATCGAGCGAGGTCGCTCGAATAGAAAATCGAGGGATATGTTAAGAAGCTGGTATATTCGTAAAAAATCTAGTTACAAAAATTCCATTGATACACTTTCGTGTCTTGTTTCTAGTTCAATTCTTTTGCAATATCAGCAACTGTTAATTAAGGTTGAGGCGAACGTCCAAAAGATCATAATACCCCAGCATAACCTCGAGCGCAAAAGTAATGTCATTAGTATTTCTAGAACTTCGTAGTTTTGTTCTATTGGTTGGGAAACGTTACATGAAAAACAAAACACATCTTGGATTTGTATGATTAGGCTTCACCTAGGTTAAAAGTAAATTGAATTAATAAATATAACTTCTGAAATAATTTCTTGGAACAAATTTTGGAATCTTAATTTTAAAGGAATTTTTATTTTATTCTAATCTCAATTTATAGGTAAGATATCAATTTATTGTAAACACTTTCGTTCTCTTTGGTTGCCTCTTTACGTAATATATCTTGGTTTCCATTTTGAAAGAACGTGAATCTAATGTCCAAATTTGACCTACACATTGTCTTGGTATGATTCAGCTGTGCGACATAGTTCTATAAATACTGAGTTTTGACTGTGTTCGCCAGTCTGAACAGAACATTTATTTTATTAGGTAAGCATATTTAATATTCATACTTTGCATATTTTACAGAACGCTTTAGTAAATATTCTGAAACATTTAAAATATAAAAGTACATAAATCTTAAATTATCTAATTTTAAAATGTAAGGGTTTGAAAAGTTCACTTAAGCTAAGCGAGTTCCCATAGTTCCCATAATACTAATATTTATTAACAACATTTTAAGTTATTTGAATATTGTATTTTACAATGAAAAGTCTGAACAGAAAATTTATTTTATTAGACCAGGGCCATGGGCTGCACCAGAAGGGCCAGGACCAACAACATCAGCTCATGGTCAACCACAACCAGCCCTTTGGTCAACTCCAGAATGCCGGCCGTCCACCAACCCAACAAATCAAGCTTCGCGGGTATGTTAATGGAGTTCCGCGATATTTTATACAAAATCGATGTTCAAAGAAGGTATACTTTGAAGCGGATATTTTCGCCATAATAATTGTCAGATACAACTTTGAATTAAAAAAATTGAAATGTCTATTGGTTTCACTTTTGTTTCTGCTATTTTTTATTTTTCGGAAACATCCAGGTGTCACGTGACCGACAAAAGGGGTAACTTAATGTAAATTCGTTAAAAGCTATTTTCCAACCTTTTACACTGGACGGATTTTTTTGAAATTTGGCACCGAGTTGGAGGAAACTGCCTAGTATTTGAAAATTTCCGGCCGGTTGTTAAAATCTGGTCGGAAATATTTTTAATATTAAATAATTTGGTGAGGAGAATGGAAAATGAGCAGTTCTTAGCGAATTAATCATTATTTTTTGTTCGAAATGTATGCATTTGATTAATCGGCCAGCACTTTTTGAAAACAACATAATTTTCTGAATTCGACCATGCAGGTTTTATTTTCGAAGACTTTTCCTAAAAGCTTGGAATTTTCATCTAAAGATGGCATGTAACGCCGTGATTTTGTCATCGCCGTTAACGTCAAACACTCAGGTGACGTCATAAGGGAGTTAACTCAAGCCAAGGGTATTTTGTCATGTCAAACAAAATAAAAAAACGTCGTACGCTATACCCCGGCGATTACTTGTCAAGTACTGTTTTGTTTTTGATGTCAAGTTATTAAGCAGAAAATATTTGAGCGGGTGAATAAATAAAGTTATGCCAAACCTTCCTTATACAAACTTTTATGAAACCGAAACCAACGTCGCCGACTTTTTTAAAATTTTGTTGACAGTTTTTTTTCTTCTTTTATTTTTACGATGTCCTTTTATTAAATGTAATTGTTTTCTGTTCACATTTTGTATCTATAAGATTCATTATGTTTTTATCCACATTTTGGCAATATTCGTGTGACGTGCAACTGATGTGCCGTGCGACTAAAAAAGGTAAAAAAAAAGGTACGGATTTGTCTGATATATAAACCAAAAGAAAAAGACAAATTCTTGGTATACAGTGGCAGTACATGTATGATAATGTCTTAAAAGTGGTGAATCATTCAAGATTCCGATTACAACTGCTTTTTCTTTGCAAAAAAAAAAAAAACTCCCGAAAAAAAAAACTGCCAAGAAGTGACCAGAAGTTACCCCAAGTCTATTTTATTTTTATAAACTGCATTTAGTAAATAATGTATTTTTTAAATCAAATCACTAAGGCACGGACCATTTGATTTTCTGGGGGGATGGGGGGGGGCTGGGATTTTTTTTGAAAAAAAATTCCCGGCCCTGATTTTTGCCGTAAAAAAAAAAAAAAAAAAAATCTGGCCAGCACATAGGTTGAAAACAATTATCTGGTTTCAATCTTGCCAATTAAAAGAAATAATCTTGCCAACAAATTTTTCTTGCTTAATATGTGTGTGAAAAAAATAATCTGGCCTGCAAAGTGGGCGAAAAAATTTCCCGGCTCAAGGTAAAATCCCAGCCCCCCTCCCCAGAAAATCAAATGGTCCGTGTCTTAAGAGTTATAGACAAAGGACAATTTAAGGAAAATAATCTAGTTAAATTATTGGTTAGCATATTATTATGTTTGTTTGATAAAAAATGTAAAATTTAAGTTATGATCATGACCTTACAAGCCCACATTTTTTCTTGAAGATTAAACAAGAACATAAATGCAACCAAACAAATTGTATAAGTAAAGTGTATCACAGACCTTTGAATAAATGTGAGTAATTAATAGTCAAAAGTTGACTGGTTGCTTTTTGGCTGCTGAGGAAAACATAACATGATTTTTTTTTATGCTGACAGTCCTGAAATGGTCAATGTGCCAATTAAAAATGTGGTAAATGAAAATAACAAAAAATGGAATATTTACATTGAAAATTTATTTTTGATTGTATAGTTTTATGAAATTTTGATAAACAGCTGAGGAATAAGATGCTTGTACTATGATGAATTGAAAGGATAAGTTATAAAATACTTTGTTACAGTGAATTGAGTAAATATGCATGCCACAAAATCTTACTAAATAAAAAAAAAACTTATGGAGCATTTACAGCTTTCAACTTTTATTCATGTTTTTAGTCTTTTATCATTTTTTAATAGACTTCATTTGACAAATAAATTGGAACTATGTGATTTTATTCTTTCTTGCACTTGAGCTGTTACACATGATATTTTGCATTGACACTTGCATGTGTTTTCTTTTTCTTTGTGTGTCTAGTCAACTATTATACTTGTATGTCCAATATGGGTCCAGACAGGGCTTTCTTCATTAATGTATTGTTCTGTTCTGTATTTGCCTTGATGTTTATGAAGATATGATGTTGTGTGGATCCATCAACAATAGAAAATACATAGAGTAACAAACAAAAAAAGTTCTTATATCACATTTATTTTTTAATATTTCACTTGATATCAAATTCACCACTTAACTCATTCTTTAACACAACATATTAATTCATGATTTTTACTCAATCTTTTTCTCATCATCCTAGGATGTTTATATATATTTTGTAGCTGCTCAAAACAAATTTTCATAATTTCTATAGACTTTTGGACTCCTTAGTTGGAAGAATAAAGCTCTTTGTGAAGATTAACACTATTTTGATGCTAGATATATCCACTTGTATTCCACATGTTTCAGTGAGAATTATATATGCACAGTCAGCATTTATCCATATCTTGAAATTGCAGATGCTGATGACTTTTATCAACTTTTAGCTTTATATGCATGGCTCTTTGTCTGAAAGAAAAAAATATTTATACTTAACTTGCTAATACACACATATTAAACATACAATGTAGGACACAATTCACATATAAATCAACATTTAAATTAATATTATGCAAATAAATAATGTTTTTAAAATAAATATCAGCTTAATACAATAATGCATTTTTATCAACAATTATGATCAATAATAGTCTTGCACTTTCACATGTCCTAAAGTTGCAGCAATTTCACTATAATGTTATCAATCAATCAAGTTTATTTGATAAAGCTCATGAATCAACAATGCAATGTAATCCAAAAGACATATATATGTAAGACATAAGTATAAAATGTAAATTAGATGAATTAAAACATTGTCCCAATATTTCAAGTTATAATATCATATAATTATTAATTTATTCATAATTTTTTGCCTAATATCTGTGCTTGTACATATTTCATATTATTTACATGTATTATCAGGTGTATTACTTGGTTATCTTAGCAATAATGGGTCAATAATGAAAAGGATTTCATACCATAAAATGAGATTTTAAAATTATCAAGTTTATTACTGTCCTTTTACTTTTAATAACTGACAGTTATGCTGAATTTTAACTTTTGTCACTACCAGCAAAAGACCTAAGAGATGAGCATCAATGACCTAAAACTTATAGATGTGTGCAAAGGATTTCAAAAGTAAAAATAACACAATAGAATCTGAGAAATTGGCACGAGTCAGTTTCTTCTTTATTGTCAAAGTAATCGTAGCGATACAATTTTATACATCCCGTTATACATCATATTTCTCATGAAAATAAAACAATGTTACACAAAACTAACCTGTTGGTATTTTTCCGATATTCGTAGTGGTCCAAAGTTGCATGGCAAATCATCGCAAGTCAACACTGGGTCGGAATTCAGTAGGGATTAACGATTTTACCGTACGGCTACATCGTCAATAAAAGAATGTTAAAATTGTTTCCCATAATAAAATTAATTCAGAGCTCCGTCATTCTCAACTAGGTCAATCACATTTAAAGTAGAGACGTAACAACTGACGTTTTATTATAAACAGGTGCTTGTTGACATTTCAACGTCACTTGCACAAAATGGACGACGTCATAACAACGTCCAAGCACTTTTCCGATAATGATTTTCCAAATATGGTCATAGAAACACGCCCACGACTTTTGGCATATTTTACATTCTGTGAGATATAACATATGTGTTCACTTGAAATGAAACAAAGGGTTCTTTTAGAATAAATATTAACTTTTGAATCGATGTTAGACCGAATAATGAAGATTGTGATAGAATAGGACGGAAGAAAAAATATCGCGTCGTCAGGGGCAACCAATACAGCTAATAAATATTCATCAGGGTGGAAGAGTTATCTTTTCCTGGAAAAAATTCTCGGAACTACATTAACATACCCGCGTTCTCAACAGATGTGCAACAGATGGTGGACAAAGCCTCGGGAGGAATTCCGTCGGACCAGTCTCCATCCACGGTCACAACGGTTTTCCATGAAAGAAGATCCACGGTCCTCCTCGACTTTTCAAACCCGATTTCGATATGCCGGCAACTCTTAAGTTTCGCGCAAAGGTTTGAAAAGAAGGACTTGTATTTTTCAAACCTTTTCGAACATTTTATTTTATTTACTGAATCTACAGCTCGTTTCATCATTTACCTAACCAAGACATCATTGTTCCGTTCCACATATTTAGAATTTGGATCATATTAAGATTGGACTTATTTTGAACTTCATCTAATAGACAACCCACGCCAGCCACACCTTTGACGTTGATGATTTTTCTTTGGAATTTTGTGTTTCTGTGACATTAATTTTTTAATTCTGGTTTTAAATAATTATTTGGATATTCTTTTTATATTTCCACAAACTGTAAGTTAAATGGTTGTTTCATCCAGAGACAGTAACGTTTTTTTTTTATGTAAAATTGTTATATTCTGTATTCTTTCAGGTCAACGAACTAACATAATCTATTTTTACTAACTACTAAAACTGCCCTCGTCCTTCTAGTATATGATCAGTCAAAATAATTAATATTGACATAAATCGCGTAAAAACCCCAAGTTATTTATCAAATAAAAAAATAATAAGCTAATAGAAGTTAGGCAACATCTAATTTGAGTCTTTAGTTTGCTTTAATTTTTTTTTAAGTTTAATGAGGTACCAGCATTCTTTTTTGCATGATTGTTGTTAAAGATTTTTTTAAGATTGCAAGCACTTTGAGTATCGCTTGGTTAAATATCAAGTATTTAACGAACGGACCAGGGGTAAAGTTTTGTTTAAAAGCAAATTATTTACCCGCCTCGTTCACATGAACGCGAGTTATTATGTTTTTTTTTCTTCTCATAAATGTTTATTATGAATTTTATTAAATATTTCTCGGAACAAGTTGGAATAGATGTATTCCTGATTCCGATGGAGGCCTCTCATTGCTTCAAATAACTCTTAGGGCTTTAACAGGTCAGATACGGTCGAGTTTGTATCAAAACTTCTTGCAAGCCTAGTAGTGCAGCGGTTTGACCAGGAAAAAATGACTTTAATGGTCCGACAGAACACACACCTATATTGTATATCATTTTAAAGAGGAATATCTCTAGTTTCAGGTAAAACATGTTTCTATTGGTCAAATTTGAAATATTTAAGGTCAAAGGTCACATAGTTGGAAAGTTCAAAATTATAGTTGTTTGCTTTGAAATTACAGTTATAATATTTGTAACAAGGTATATGGCAGATATTGAATTTTAATAAGTCTTTAAAGTTAACAATGGAATTGAAGCTACAAAACATCTGCCTGAGTTTCAAAAAGTGACGTTAAATGACGTTTTTTTGCTGGCTCTAAGAAAATACATTAAAACAGATATATTTATTTTGGTTTTACCGTTTTTATTTTAATTTTTTGCTACTAAAATGCATATAAATCAAAATTCAGACTTTAAACCATCATATAAAACAAGTTATGCATCGCTAAAACAAATGACAGTAACGTAGGGGGCGTCCGAAAAATGTAGCTGCAGACGAAAATGTCCTGGTTAATGACCATTTTAATACTAATTGACAACTGAATAACATATATTACACACAAAATTATAAGAACGTTATCAAAAGGTTATAAAGAATAGACTATTTTACATTTATCCTAATAAATTGGTGAGAAGCAAAATCTAAGAAGTATCAAATCTCGAAGTGATAAAAAGATAATCAAACAATCAGTAGACATCAAACTAAAAGCCCAAACACATCTTAAGTGCAATCTCAGCAAAAAATCCGGCTTGGACAAGAAATCGCTACGGAAGGGTGCACAGTAATCAGTTATCAGCGGAGAATAATGATGAAAAGACAAATCTGCATGCATCTTAAAGATTGAAATCCTACATTAGTCTACGAGCACATGGTGTCTTTCGTAATTGTTTACAATGCAAGGCTTACACATGTAAATGGAATATAGAAGTAATTAAATCAGCTAGCATTTGCAAAAACACTGCAGTCCACTGTAATTTGGAAATATTTTGCCTTGCCCTTTTCACATGCATCAAAATTACATATAAACCATAACGCAGGAAACAAGTCGAGGAAAGTAGTCGTCTAAGAGATGATAGTTACGACTGGACTGTTGTGTCTATATACGATCTATGATGGAACTATCAACGTCATCTTTTCACTGATTCAAGAAAAAGCCTAAGAAAAAGAACAAATTTACAGAGGACCCAATTGATAATCGACATGCTCAACTTTCTTATTGACTTATTTTTATTTGGCTGGTTGATGTACTGAGATGATCACCTTAGCATCCATAATATGCCATCACAAACCCGTTGTGTTTTGTGTAACTACCGGACCCAAAGATCGCAATGGAAGAGGGAGGTATGGCGCGCCTTAAAACCTGGTTTAACCCACCATTTCTTTTGAAATGCCTGTACCAAGTCAGGCCCATTGCGATCTTCAATTTTTTCGGTATGCATTCCTTGTTTTGTTTCGTCTTATGGACATATGAGATTGATTCTCCAAGTTCGGTAATTTTGTTATTATTTTTATTGACAATATATTTGTTTAGTTTGGTGATGTGTTTTAAGCAAACATTTAGGATTTCAATTGCACTAATTGTGCACCTTGCATCCTGTTTTGTTTCTTTATTCATATGGAACAGACGCCTTACAATCACCTCTTGCCAAGTAGACTAGCTTTCTTTTTTACTTTTTTCACTGAACAATTCTAGATTTGGTGACTTCCTCCATCTCATCAACCCCAAAAGACTTGAGATAAAATACACAACGGATTCTGGGAAGTCTGCCTCATATTTAGATCTACACTCACTGAAGACATTCAACAAAGCTCTATGATGAACGTGATGACTTCAACTTTCCCTTCCTGTGTAGCAATATTTCGTCTGCTTCCGCTTATGGTGTTTGCTATTAGCAGTGCGACGGGTGTGCTATAGCAAGCATAAATCGCTTACTGTTCCTGAGCACCCGAGTTTCTTTACGTTGTTGATTGCTATTCAGTTATTTTTGTATTTTTAAGTTTTCGTGTTGTGTGGTGTCTGTTTCTTCGTGCTGTTCTCGATCGTTTTTACTGGTTCATATTCCCCTAATGGTATAGCTTCTTAGTTTCTAACACCATTTAAAGAAAGGAGACATACTTGTAATGGCTTCGTTTTCTAGGGATCGACGCTCGTTAATTGCTTTTCTGGTTGCCCGCGGAAAACATTAAACAAAACTATGCAGAGTCTGTTCTTAATAAAGCTTACTAGTAGATATTCTTGTAAAAGCAGATGGGAGCACATCCAAAATATTGAAGCATTTTAAGATCGCTAATTGATATCTTTATCCCACTTTACTCCATACAAACTAAAAATACATGTATTATGCGATCTTTTGCCATACATGTATATCCCAAATAAAGTTTACATCTGATTGTATATTTGTAAGATTCCAGAATATTAATGCGCTGACGCAAAGACTTTTTTCAAATAAATTAAATTTACAACAAAGGTTCGGGCATTAAATTGGACGCGTGTTTCGTTTACTCAAGACTTATCAGAGACACTCTAGCCAAATAGCTGAAAATGCCAAGCTAAATATGAATATGAAGAGTATAGAGCCATATACTAATCATAAACAGTAAAGTAACAACACGATAGTGCCGGGGACTGGATTCAAACTCATGACCCTTTGGTCGCAGTTAAAGATAA
Organism: Arcuatula senhousia; assembly: GCA_963971305.1. Taxonomy (NCBI): domain Eukaryota; kingdom Metazoa; phylum Mollusca; class Bivalvia; order Mytilida; family Mytilidae; genus Arcuatula; species Arcuatula senhousia. The sequence goes on from OZ020314.1 coordinate 48,959,045, forward strand.
GATCTACCTTAGTCTTGGGTACATGTAAGAAGAATTTTCATAAATATTGAAATTTACACGGGAAAATTCCATGGCTTTGAACTATTTGTCAACACAAAAACACAAAGCTAAAGATCGATAGTTGTAATTGACTATAACACTTTGATGATGCACTTGTGCAGTACAATACTCGAACAAGCAGCGCTAGCTGATATTATACTCAGCATTACTTCATTCAATATCGTTTTGTTGCCTTATGAAAAATCAAATTTAACTCGCAGAAGTGCAACAATATTTGTATCGATTATCATAAACGAAATCCACAGAATATAAACAATTGAATGTAAGTGTGGACCTCAAACATCCGGCGACTTTCGTTGGTGGGTCATAAGATATTTTTGCAAAGGAACTTTTTCTAATTGAGTCAAAAACTCTAAACATTTGTATGTACATATTTGTATTCGAATGTTGTAATGTTTGTTTAACCCTTTACAAGAGCCCCTGTGACCAAACTTGAATAGACGAGACCTCAAGGACGAGACACACTTCAAGTGAATCAAACATCATGCATTTGGGTACGATTTTAATATTTTTGCATGAAAATTCGCTTGCCCAATGGATGAAATTCGACATTCCAATGGACGCCCTCCATCTGCACTTGCTCAGCTAATAAATGAGGCGAATTCGATGAGAATTGCAGTTTGCGTTTTTCTACCTTATATTTTCATACATAAAGAATATGAAATCGTGTTTAAAAAAAAACTCCTGGACCGTCTACCTCGAGCGTTCTACAAAATTCACGTTTGTTGTTTTTAGATTTTAATTATTTGAAAGATGTAATTCGAATATCAAAATTGCTCAAAAAGATGTATTGTTACATTCTGTAGCGATAACCGTTTCGTCTTCGATGATTCGTCGACGAAGTTTGATTGAGATATGAGTATCCAGGTCCGAAGAAAGATATCATGCAATGCGTAGTAGCTACTGACTAGTACATGTTTTTTTTTTATGACTGAATGACCGTTTCTCTTGTAATTACGACCTTTTATAGTTTTGTCTATTTTTAATTAGGAATTCAAGACTACTTTTCATCGTTCTATTAATATATTTTTACTTTATTTTTTTCATAAATTTCTTTTTTAGTACAAAAGAGCTAAATTTTATTTAGTTTTTTACAGGCCAAATACGGAAAGACTTGGGTTTCCGGAATTATATTTTGCAAAATTTGTTTATAAAATACGTAATAAAATCAACATTTCTGCACCGTTTTCAATAAAACTTTGCAGAATAGTTAATTATATAATAACACAGAGTTCAAAGAGTTTTAAAGGCAAAATCTTTATTTACAGTAAGATAAAGGGTTATTCTTGATAAATTTGTCCAAAATTTTGATTTTTTTCATAAAAAAAATATTAGTTTTGAAACGTCACAACAATGGAGGGATTTATACAAAAATACACCACTGTTAAAAAAAGCGAATTCGTGAATTCTTGAATTGAGCAAGCAAACCTAAATAGCACATAATTGTCATTTAAAATACAAAAAATATAGAAAAAAAATGAAAAATCGCAATTTATATGTTCAGAAAGGGATTTAAGTGGAGGGAAATGTTAAGAAGATACTTTTCAAGGTAAATTTTCCGGACAGATTTTTGAATATTAAAATCGAGCGAGGTCGCTCGAATAGAAAATCGAGGGATATGTTAAGAAGCTGGTAATTCGTAAAAAATCTAGTTACAAAAATTCCATTGATACACTTTCGTGTCTTGTTTCTAGTTCAATTCTTTTGCAATATCAGCAACTGTTAATTAAGGTTGAGGCGAACGTCCAAAAGATCATAATACCCCAGCATAACATCGAGCGCAAAAGTAATGTCATTAGTATTTCTAGAACTTCGTAGTTTTGTTCTATTGGTTGGGAAACGTTACATGAAAAACAAAACACATCTTGGATTTGTATGATTAGGCTTCACCTAGGTTAAAAGTAAATTGAATTAATAAATATAACTTCTGAAATAATTTCTTGGAACAAATTTTGGAATCTTAATTTTAAAGGAATTTTTATTTTATTCTAACCTCAATTTATAGGTAAGATATCAATTTATTGTAAACACTTTCTTTCTCTTTGGTTGCCTCTTTACGTAATATATCTTGGTTTCCATTTTGAAAGAACGTGAATCTAATGTCCAAATTTGACCTACACATTGTCTTGGTATGATTCAGCTGTGCGACATAGTTCTATAAATACTGAGTTTTGACTGTGTTCGCCAGTCTGAACAGAAAATTTATTTTATTAGGTAAGCATATTTAATATTCATACTTTGCATATTTTACAGAACGCTTTAGTAAATATTCTGAAACATTTAAAATATAAAAGTACACAAATCTTAAATTATCTAATTTTAAAATGTAAGGGTTTGAAAAGAGTAGTATATCATGTTGTTCACGAGTCGTATTTCTCGGGACGTCCCCAGGACGTCCCTTTTTTGCGCAGGCGTATGACGTCACATCCGGTTCCGGTCGGCCATCTTGGATCCCGGCGGCCATCTTGGATCACGTGACTTCCGGTTCCGCCATCTTGGATGACGTATTTCCGGTTATTTCCGGTTTAAGAAGGGGAGATAATTTTACCGCCAAAAAGTTTAAATTCCGCCAATTTTTAAAATTTTATATCTTTCTTATTCCTTGTCCGTTTTCCTTCCGGTTTGTTGCATTGTCTAGGGTAAGACAATGTCTTTCCGATGATGTCCATTGTGTTGGTCAGTGGTCATTAGGGGCTTGACCATCAGGTGACCATTTCTTATTTCTATTCAAAGGTGGGGTTGTTGTATATCATTAGACAGCTTTTAAGGTCTAGAGGTTGATTCTGAGCTTTTTGTGCTGGTAAGGGTCAGGGGTCTCTCAGGATTTGACCCCAAAGTAACCTTTTTTCTTGTTGCTTACTATACATGTAATATGTCTTTGTTTCACCTGTGGGGACTAGTCTAAGGGAAGTAACTTGTGGCTTTTTAAGGGTGTTTTAGTAAATAGGTAATGTTTGTCTGGATTTGGGTGAATAAGGCTTATGGTAATCGTTTTCTATTGTTTCATTTGGCGTTATGGATAACAAGTCGAATATCAGTTCCGATGCTTTATTATAGTAAAAGGTTTCAATCTTCATCCTCATCACTCTCCTCGTCCAATTTGAACTGTTTTATCTTCGCATCTAACAGGTACTTTCTCTTCTCGGTAGCGTAATTCCAGGACTCTTCATATTCATAATCCTCGTCATCTCTCAGTCGTTTTGCGGTCTCTTTGATCTTTTTGTGAACTGGATCTCGTGCCATTTCAATTTGCCACATAATGTTAGAGACGTAACGATTCTTTAGACCTTCTCTATAAAGCGGTAACATATCCCTTTCTGTTTTCGCTACTGCATCTTTGTCCAAGTAGCCACGGTCCGTGTATTCATTCACTTTCTTTTCGTAGTCGTCCTTGTATAAGACCAGCACGTCTCCTATAAAGTGGTCCCACGGATCCATCTTTTCTCCTGCGTAAGTTTCTTCGTCTTCAGACAAGTCGTCACTCGTTTTGGATTCCGTATCCGTGTCGTCGTCCTCCTCTTCCCTATCCCATTCATCCAATTTCTCCACAATTTCTCCACATTTCCACATTTTCCACAATTTCTCCACAATTTCCTCCACAATTCCACATTTTCCTCCACATTTCCACAATTTCTCCACAATTTCTCCACATTTCCACATTTTCCTCCACATTTCCACAATTTCTCCACATTTCCACATTTTCCACAATTTCTCCACAATTTCCTCCACAATTCCACATTTTCCTCCACATTTCCACAATTTCTCCACATTTCCACATTTTCCTCCACATTTCCACAATTTCTCCACAATTTCCTCCACATTTCCACATTTTCCTCCACATTTCCACATTTTCCTCCACATTTCCACAATTTCTCCACAATTTCCACAATTTCTCCACAATTTCCTCCACAATTCCACATTTTCCTCCACATTTCCACAATTTCTCCACAATTTCCACATAATCCCTCCACATTTTACCCCCATTTCCCCTCCCCTCCATTCCACCTTTAATTTAGCTCTTTTGCAGCTCATTTTGCTCTTTCGCTGCTCATCTTGCTCTTTTGCTGCTCATCTTGCTCTTTTGCAGCTCATCTTGCTCTTTCGCCGCTCATCTTGCTCTTTCGCTGCTCATCTTGCTCTTTTGCAGCTCATCTTGCTCTTTTCCTTGCTCATTTGGCTCTTTTGTAGCTCATCTTGCTCTTTTGCTGCTCATCTTGCTCCTTTGCTGCTCATCTTGCTCTTTTGCAGCTCATCTTGCTCTTTTCCCTGCTCATCTTGCTCTTTTCCTTGCTCATTTGGCTCTTTTGGAGCTCATCTTGCTCTTTCGCCGCTCATCTTGCTCTTTCGCTGCTCATCTTGCTCTTTTGCAGCTCATCTTGCTCTTTTCCTTGCTCATTTGGCTCTTTTGTAGCTCATCTTGCTCTTTTGCTGCTCATCTTGCTCCTTTGCTGCCTTTCGCATCTTTTACTACACCAGCAGCAGCAGCAGCAGCAGCAGCAGCAGTCATTTCACCCCTTATCTTAAGCAGCAGCAGCAGCAGCAGCAGCCATTTCACCCCTTATCTTTAGCAGCAGCAGCAGCAGCAGTAGCAGCAATTGTCATGCCCACGGATATTGGAGCAGCAGCAGCAGCTTCAATATCCACCCCTTTTCCACACCAAGAACAGACGCTTCCTCGTGTGTATGAAGAGTAACTGTTTAACCCCCTCCTGTAACTTAGGACACAGCAGAATTTTAACTGTTCTCTGTTACTCTTGCTTTAGCTCGAGACTTCAGGTCAAAATGTACTTTTAATTTCCCATAGACTCCTATGTTAAATTTTCTTGGCGATCTACGCGACACCTGTCACTTCCAGAACTCTAACAGTAAAGTCATGTGCAGTCATGCGGAACTGTTTCCGATTCTTCTTAACATTACTCCCAACCAGTTCATTTTGCACTTGATGACCCCATGTCTTTTAACCGGTTCAAACCGCTTTCTTCTAACTCTAACTCTAACACTAACCCTTACCCCTTTCTAACCCTAACCCTATGTCTCCTTTGTTTTATTTTTAACCCTGACCCCATTCTAACCCTAATTTCTAATTCTTATCTTCACTCTTAGTCCTAATGCTTTGTCTTTCTTCTAACTCTAACTCTAACACTAACCCTAACTCTTTTCCAACCCTAACCCTAACCCTAACTCTTTTCTAACCTTAACTCTAATCTCTTTTCTACCCCTTACCCTAACTCTAATCTCTTTTTCTAGCCCTAACCCTAACTCTAAATCTCTTCTAACCCTAACTCTAATCTTTAACCCTAACCCTAACTCTTTTCCAACCCTAACCCTAACCCTAACTCTTTTCTAACCTTAACTCTAATCTCTTTTCTACCCCTAACCCTAACTCTAATCTCTTTTTTCTAGCCCTAACCCTAACTCTAAATCTCTTCTAACCCTAACTCTAATCTTTAATCCTAACCCTAACTCTTTTCTAACCCTAACTCTTTTTTTTTCTATCCCTGAATCTAATCCTAGTCGTAATCTCTAACCCTTACTTTTACTCTCTTTAACACATTCTAGTCTCTTCTTTTTAGCACGTAGTGCTCCTTTTGTTTTCTATTTGTTGTTCTTCAAATGTATTTCTTGTATTGCTTTACTTCACCGAGATTGTGGGGCGAAATCAGAATCAGATATAAAAACCATGAACAGGGAACAAATAGAAAACAAAAGGAGCACTACGTGCTAAAAAGAAGAGACTAGAATGTGTTAAAGAGAGTAAAAGTAAGGGTTAGAGATTACGACTAGAATAGATTCAGGGATAAAAAAAAAGAGTTAGGGTTAGAAAAGAGTTAGGGTTAGGATTAAAGATTAGAGTTAGGGTTAGAAGAGATTTAGAGTTAGGGTTAGGGCTAGAAAAAAGAGATTAGAGTTAGGGTTAGGGGTAGAAAAGAGATTAGAGTTAAGGTTAGAAAAGAGTTAGGGTTAGGGTTAGGGTTGGAAAAGAGTTAGGGTTAGGGTTAAAGATTAGAGTTAGGGTTAGAAGAGATTTAGAGTTAGGGTTAGGGCTAGAAAAAGAGATTAGAGTTAGGGTAAGGGGTAGAAAAGAGATTAGAGTTAAGGTTAGAAAAGAGTTAGGGTTAGGGTTGGAAAAGAGTTAGGGTTAGTGTTAGAGTTAGAGTTAGAAGAAAGACAAAGCATTAGGACTAAGAGTGAAGATAAGAATTAGAAGTTAGGGTTAGAATGGGGTCAGGGTTAAAAATAAAACAAAGGAGACATAGGGTTAGGGTTAGAAAGGGGTAAGGGTTAGTGTTAGAGTTAGAGTTAGAAGAAAGCGGTTTGAACCGGTTAAAAGACATGGGGTCATCAAGTGCAAAATGAACTGGTTGGGAGTAATGTTAAGAAGAATCGGAAACAGTTCCGCATGACTGCACATGACTTTACTGTTAGAGTTCTGGAAGTGACAGGTGTCGCGTAGATCGCCAAGAAAATTTAACATAGGAGTCTATGGGAAATTAAAAGTACATTTTGACCTGAAGTCTCGAGCTAAAGCAAGAGTAACAGAGAACAGTTAAAATTCTGCTGTGTCCTAAGTGACAGGAGGGGGTTAAACAGTTACTCTTCATACACACGAGGAAGCGTCTGTTCTTGGTGTGGAAAAGGGGTGGATATTGAAGCTGCTGCTGCTGCTCCAATATCCGTGGGCATGACAATTGCTGCTGCTGCTGCTGCTGCTGCTGCTGCTAAAGATAAGGGGTGAAATGGCTGCTGCTGCTGCTTAAAATAAGGGGTGAAATGACTGCTGCTGCTGCTGCTGCTGCTGCTGCTGGTGTAGTAAAAGATGCGAAAGGCAGCAAAGGAGCAAGATGAGCAGCAAAAGAGCAAGATGAGCTACAAAAGAGCCAAATGAGCAAGGAAAAGAGCAAGATGAGCTGCAAAAGAGCAAGATGAGCAGCGAAAGAGCAAGATGAGCGGCGAAAGAGCAAGATGAGCTCCAAAAGAGCCAAATGAGCAAGGAAAAGAGCAAGATGAGCTGCAAAAGAGCAAGATGAGCAGCGAAAGAGCAAGATGAGCGGCGAAAGAGCAAGATGAGCTGCAAAAGAGCAAGATGAGCAGCAAAAGAGCAAGATGAGCAGCGAAAGAGCAAAATGAGCTGCAAAAGAGCCAAATTAAAGGTGGAATGGAGGGGAGGGGAAATGGGGGTAAAATGTGGAGGGATTATGTGGAAATTGTGGAAATGTGGAGGAAAATGTGGAATTGTGGAGGAAATTGTGGAGAAATTGTGGAAATTGTGGAAATGTGGAGGAAAATGTGGAGGAAAATGTGGAAATGTGGAGGAAAATGTGGAAATGTGGAGGAAATTGTGGAGAAATTGTGGAAATGTGGAGGAAAATGTGGAAATGTGGAGAAATTGTGGAGAAATTGTGGAAATGTGGAGGAAAATGTGGAATTGTGGAGGAAATTGTGGAAAATGTGGAAATGTGGAGAAATTGTGGAGAAATTGTGGAAATGTGGAGGAAAATGTGGAAATGTGGAGAAATTGTGGAGAAATTGTGGAAATGTGGAGGAAAATGTGGAATTGTGGAGGAAATTGTGGAGAAATTGTGGAAAATGTGGAAATGTGGAGAAATTGTGGAGAAATTGGATGAATGGGATAGGGAAGAGGAGGACGACGACACGGATACGGAATCCAAAACGAGTGACGACGTGTCTGAAGACGAAGAAACTTACGCAGGAGAAAAGATGGATCCGTGGGACCACTTTATAGGAGACGTGCTGGTCTTATACAAGGACGACTACGAAAAGAAAGTGAATGAATACACGGACCGTGGCTACTTGGACAAAGATGCAGTAGCGAAAACAGAAAGGGATATGTTACCGCTTTATAGAGAAGGTCTAAAGAATCGTTACGTCTCTAACATTATGTGGCAAATGGAAATGGCACGAGATCCAGTTCACAAAAAGATCAAAGAGACCGCAAAACGACTGAGAGATGACGAGGATTATGAATATGAAGAGTCCTGGAATTACGCTACCGAGAAGAGAAAGTACCTGTTAGATGCGAAGATAAAACAGTTCAAATTGGACGAGGAGAGTGATGAGGATGAAGATTGAAACCTTTTACTATAATAAAGCATCGGAACTGATATTCGACTTGTTATCCATAACGCCAAATGAAACAATAGAAAACGATTACCATAAGCCTTATTCACCCAAATCCAGACAAACATTACCTATTTACTAAAACACCCTTAAAAAGCCACGAGTTACTTCCCTTAGACTAGTCCCCACAGGTGAAACAAAGACATATTACATGTATAGTAAGCAACAAGAAAAAAGGTTACTTTGGGGTCAAATCCTGAGAGACCCCTGACCCTTACCAGCACAAAAAGCTCAGAATCAACCTCTAGACCTTAAAAGCTGTCTAATGATATACAACAACCCCACCTTTGAATAGAAATAAGAAATGGTCACCTGATGGTCAAGCCCCTAATGACCACTGACCAACACAATGGACATCATCGGAAAGACATTGTCTTACCCAAGACAATGCAACAAACCGGAAGGAAAACGGACAAGGAATAAGAAAGATATGAAATTTTAAAAATTGGCGGAATTTAAACTTTTTGGCGGTAAAATTATCTCCCCTTCTTAAACCGGAAATAACCGGAAATACGTCATCCAAGATGGCGGAACCGGAAGTCACGTGTTCCAAGATGGCCGCCGGGATCCAAGATGGCCGACCGGAACCGGATGTGACGTCATACGCCTGCGCAAAAAAGGGACGTCCTGGGGACGTCCCGAGAAATACGACTCGTGAACAACATGATATACTACTGAAAAGTTCACTTAAGCTAAGCGAGTTCCCATAGTTCCCATAATACTAATATTTATTAACAACATTTTAAGTTATTTGAATATTGTATTTTACAATAAAAAGTCTGAACAGAAAATTTATTTTATTAGACCAGGGCCATGGGCTGCACCAGAAGGGCCAGGACCAACAACTAGCCCTTGGTCAACCACAGGCATCCCTTTGGTCAATCTTCCACAATGCCGGCCGGAACAACAACCGTCCACCAACCCAACACATTAAAACGTTCAGCCTAATCAAGTACCTTCTCAACAGAAGATGTTCAGCATTAATAAAGCAGCTGTGCAACAGACTCAAGGTAAAAAAAAATATTAAAAAAAATAATTTCCTACCTACTGACCCTAATTTTTGTCAGCATGTTACAGTAAACACACATACTTTTTTGTTTGGCCTTATAGTAAAATCTTTAAATTTGATGTTTTGTGGTAAAAACATTGATAATTTGATAGCAACTCTAAAACATTAATCTTTTACCTTTTAACATTTGTATTGTTTTTAAGCATTACAGCGATCAAATATGTCGGTTAAATTGGTTTTGTGTGATGATATAATACTAACTCATTAGTTGTTTGAAGTGTAATGTTGGATTTAGAATCGATATTTTTTATTTTGATTTTTTTACATCAGTCAATAAATGCTTCTTAGCTAGCTGTCAGTAAATGCGAGTGTTCTCAAGAGAGTACCTTTACGTCTCGTCGTTCTCGTATAGCTACCCTTGTCTCAGGTTCTCTCTTGGTGAATTGAACTTTTATCGATTTGGTTTTTAAAGTGTGTTATATTTTTTTGTGCTTTTTACAAGATTAACAATAGGGGGAAGGTTGGGCAAAAAAAAAAAAACTAGTTTAACACCGCCACATTTTATATGTGTCTGTCCTAAGCCAGGAATTTTTGTCAAAGCTTTATTTTGTCCCTGTCAACTATCTGGGTTTTTTTTGTTTTTATTTCCAAAAATGGGTCTTTCGTTGATATTCTAGGGATTTGTTTGAATCTTATGTATTGTATTTTTAGTCTTGGGCCATTGCAAAACAGCGAGCAGTGACCTCTGGTCATGTTCAAGACTGCTGGCTGTTTTCCTTTGTGATTTTGTAAATTGCCGTTTCTTTAATGTTGGTTGTGTCACGTACACTTATTTCACAACTCTTTATCGATTTATATTTCAAATTTCACCATTACCCCCACCCCTTCTAAAAATAAAATGGTCACATCTTAAAAAAATTGTAAACGCCTTCCCGGAGGTATCGTGATGAAAGCTTAAAAAATTGCCTCAAGATTTGAATTTGAAAACAACGTATAATTTCTTTTATTACTTTTATTTATCTTTTGTATACATAAAATACTTTATATGAGTGATTATAGTTAGAACAACTTCCATCTGATAGAATAGAGAAATTCAGGGAAGAGTCAAAGCCTTTATACGGTATTCCAATTGTGTTTTTTTCTAAATAACAGCTTGTGTTGCGTACTTATCTGAAATGTATACATTATTCAGCAACATTGGCTTTTTATGGACATATGCAACCAGCAGTTTCTTTTTTTGAAAGAGAATTCTTTCTTATGATGCTAAGGATATACCTGTTTGCTAAAACTTCTAGAACATAACATACACAACTAAAACTAAAAGTCTCAACTGAATAGTAATCCTTTTTGACATATTATTCCACGATGTATCATCGTGCATGTACATGTTCATATATTTTGGCTGTATTTCTGACTCAATTTAGATTAGTGATGAGTTTAACCTAAAAAGTAGATTGAAGATAAAACAATAACTTAAGTCTTGCGAATTCCCATTTCTACCTCCCCGTGGTGCAAGACGGGCCTTGCTCCAGTGACAACACAGGAAACTCTGGAGCAGCTAAGACTGGAGGTAACAGGGGTGTCATGGGCCGGACGACAGACAGAGTCGCTGCAGAGGGGCCTTCCCCTATATAGTCACGACTACTGTATGGCATATAAATCCTTAGTAAGATCTTCAGTTTGAAGTACTTTGGACATTTTACATTTTTTGTAGAAGGTAATGGGATTTGGATTTAGTGAACGGGACACAGGCGCAGATTCAGAATTCTGTCTTAGAGGGGGCGCACTGAAAAAATATTAGTAAAATCGAGGGATTTTTTTCCAGAAAAATCAAATTAATATATGACAAAATATTAAAAGTCTTCAAAATCTTACCGTCTTAATCTGCGCCTGCGACATAACCTACAATATTATTGATAATCTAAAAAATCAACACAAAAAACAGCCAGCAGCCTTCAATGTGAAGCCTTATTCCTTGAATAAAACAGCCAGCAGCCTTCAATGTGAAGCCTTATTCCTTGAATAAAACAGCCAGCAGCCTTCAATGTGAAGCCTTATTCCTTGAAAAATATACATTAACAAAGTTTTAGTTACTTACATTAATAACCTTAATTAGCACGAAAATGTCCTTTTTAGAATCTAAGAAATTAACACGAAAAACAGCCAGCAGCCTTCAATGTGAAGCCTTATTCCTTGAATAAATATACATAGACAAAGTTTTAGTTACATTTATTTTAATAACCTTAATTAGCACGAAAATGTTCTGTTTAGACTCTAAGAAATTAACACAGAATTATCTTGGTAGAGGAGGTGGTAAAATCTTTTGTTAAAACTTTCATAATTTTTCTTTATATCTCGAAATTAGTATCCCCGCTGGCCTTATAACACGTTATATACATGTACTTGTTAACTTTGTCAACTATATAGCAGAAATAAATTTGGTATGTTCACAAATGCTAAAAGGTCAAATTCCTATATAGTACTGGTTCGTACAATACACAGGTGAATGCTCAGCGTGAATGTAGCTTAATTTTATCATAAAAATATCTGGGAAAAGGACTATTTGACGTAAAATACTAGTATCAGGGAACAATATTCTAAAGTAACAGACAGAAAGTAGCAGACAAGTTCATTTGTTTCGTCTTTGGTGAAAAATTTGAATTAAACGTTTTTTTTTCTGTTTGATGTGGGTATTCAATATATTTTTTTCTGTTTACTATAGCTGAATTGTAAGTTGTGAGAACTATTTGACAGACAAAACCAGGAAGGACCCCGCCATCAAAATATTCGAGAAATGTAAATGAATTTTAATATGTTAACTTTCGATATGTATTTTCTAAAGTTTTTGAGTTTCAGTAATTCTTATCTATTTCAGTACATTGTGCATGTTTCCCCTTCAAAGAACCAAACAAGTCTTGCACCCCCCCCCCCCCCCCCCCGGCCCCGAAAAACAAAAATACCAAACAAACAAACAACGTCAACAGCAAGCAAATATTGTAAAATGACTATCTTATTCAGAAATTGACCGAGTTTATAGTTTTTTTTAGCTTAATTAAATTGAATGGTATTGCACGTAAATAGATTTACACGTCCACCGACCTTTCAGATTCTCTGATGTGGTGCAAACACCTGAAAATTTGCATACAAACATCACATCCTTATGTGATAGAATACTAAAAGTCAGGTACGCCACTAGGTTAAAACTGTAAAATCGAATTATAAATACACAAAAACATATCACTTAAAATCAAATATAAAACGATAGAGGTGCCCGTTGGAGGCAGATAGAATAAGTAATATTAGCTCAACAGAATACAAAGCACCAAGATCCATTTTCATGAAAAAGTTAAGGTATGCTTTAGTATCCATTTTACAAGAAATATCCTTCCACCAGCAACATTTAATCCAAGACAAAAAAAAACCAAATGTATCCAATTGTCAATCAAGCATTTAACACGTAACATTAAAATACTTTATGGAAGATTACATATAGGTTTGGGCCAATGAAAGACAGCGAACAGTGACCTCTGGTCATGTTCAAGACTGCTGGCTGTTTTCCATTGTGATTTTTTAAATTGCCGTTTCTTCAATTTTTGTTGTGTCGCGTACACTTATTCCACATCTCTTTATCGTCTACACGTAGTCTAGGTTGTAGATACACATTCATTGATATGTCCATATGCAATATCTGTTTAATCAGCATGAATGGTGTCAACACAATAGATAAGGCTTTCCAATGGAGATTCGATCCCAAACACGGCCAGGACTGGTCCTGGGACTGTTTTTGTACTCCCTAGCGCTACTCTCGCTCTCGACCTGGCAGTATCACCAGACATACAATCTGAAACAGGATTATACGTACGAGTCCCAGAGACTACAGGCGTTAGAACAGGAATGCTTAGTACAAGAGCACCGAGAACACGAAAATCAGGTAGGATATAAGTTCGCCTGTTAAACATGGAATACTATCAATAAACTATGGTCTAAAGAAAGCGAGAAAACTCTTATTTTTTTAATTTATGATCATCATATCGTGTCCATTTTACCATTATGGTCGTCAGTTCATCTTTGGATTTTTAAAATTGATTTGTATGTGTTTCAATGTTGTTCTACTCCCATGTGCTTGTTAACACCTTATCGCGCGACCGTTGTGTTATTCTTTCAGACTTTGTTGTACTGGTATAAATAGATATCTGGGCTAAAACAATTGCAAGAAAAGGGACATAAAACTTAAGTTTCTCCAGAAGTATGGTATAACTCTTAGTTAAAATTTTAATGTGACTTTTGGGGACATGTAAGCGCTTGCTGTACATTGAAGGCCCCGCTCCCTGAGACTTAGCTGGAACGGTACAAAAAGCGATGTTTCTTTGTTTTGTCTAATTTAGATATTTATGCAGTGATATTGTCAATTATGCTAGATATCCATTCTGTTTAAGTTATATAGTTTGCAATAAGACCTACAGTTCACATCAGTTTTGACTATATGTTTCTAGGAACAAAGTAACGCATTGTTGGTCCTACGGTCCGTTCCACTTTAGTTCATGTCTGACTATATCTTTCTAGGAACAAAGTATAGCATTATTGGTCGAGGACATAGACAAGTTGGCTGGCAAGTTGTCACATGGCGGAGAGAGAAGACGACAGACCTCTTTACACTCGCTATTCGAACAGCTGATGGCGGTCCAGGTAACGATGCTATTAAGTATATTGTATATAGTCAATTCATGCTCATAAAGGTTACAACAAAACTACCGAATTTGGTTGACCAATTAACAAGACAAAACAAGGTAAAAAAAGCGGAGAAATTGAAGATAGCAATGGTCCTGACTTGGTACCATCATTTCAAAGAAATTGTGGATTAATCCAAGGTTACAAATGATTGCACCTATCCTCCTCCTTTCACTGCTATCCTATGTGCCTTTATTGTAAGACATAGTATGGATATTTAGGTGATCATGTCTGCCTGTAAATTAAAAAGGTAGCAGTTACAATGACTCGGCTGCGAAAAACAATAAGACTTTTCAGTCCGGAATCACATGAGTAACAATATAAACTAGAAGTAGGATTACATGCCTTATTGTAACTTGCAAAATGGATACAAAAAGAAATATACCTAAAATATTAATTATAAATATTTTGAATAACTTTCGGACATTGAAGTAACCAAACGGATAGTAAACACGTTCACATTTTTTGTTACAGTACATAATTATCTCTTTTTTTTATGACATGTTAATTTCTTTCAGTTTGCGAGTAACAATATTAAAGTCGAGATATCCTAATTTTCCCGTTTGAGTCAAGCGAGTAATAATCTCTTTGTTTAAGCACTATGTACCACGTAAGGATCAGACAGGGGGTGGCACATCGATAATTTCCAATTTCAGATTTTGGGGTATGGATGCATTCATTTTACCATAAAAACAAACCCGTACTTTTCACTATACAATGTAACTAAATTTTGACTGGTATGATCTCCTAAACCCAAGATAGACTGAAAAATTTAGTGGTCAAAACAAAGATTACCGGGGTTGCTTTACCCAATAGACGATATTGAGATGTGGAATAAGTGTACGCGACACAACAAACATAAACAAACAGCAATTCAAAAAATCACAACGGAAAACAGTAAGCAGTCTTCAACATGACCATAGGTCACTGCTTACCGTCTTGCATTGGCCCAAGACTTATAATACAATACAAAAGTATCAAAACCAATCCCTAAATCATCAACGAAAGACCCAATTCTTGACATAAAATAGTTAACATAGAATGACAAGGACAAACAAAGGCTTTGGCAAAGTTTCCTGGCTTAGGACAGGCACATATTGGCAAGCTCCACTCATGTGGAATTCATACCGATTCAATCAGATGAACATCAATGGTTTCAATTAACCTTATACACTTCTATGTACTACAAATGGTATATATTCAAGTATAGGATAGTTTGTAATACACTCAATTTAATTTGTAACAGACCTATATAATTAATGTACAATCTCATTATTTTTTTGTTTTTTTAACATATAATCATGATAATATATACAATACTAAAAGTACATGTTATAAGTATACTGCACAAAAAAAGTTATAGATGTAATTATTATTACTACATTAAAATGTGATGTTTTTGGTCAATACTCAGCACTTTTAATATTTTCAATTATAATGTAAGAAACCAGCACTTACATTTGACTTATCGTCTTCTTTTAAAAATTTATTTATCAATTTTTTCAAAATTATTAAAGTAACCAATCAAAAATAAATTAAAGTAATTTTTCCTGAAAATTTCAATTTACTTATGCAAATTTCTATTCTGATTTTTTTTTTTTTTTTTTTTTTTTTTTTTTTTTTTTTTAGTGGGAAAGAAAAGGAAAAAGGTAGTTCCGATATCTTGCATTTTTTTTTCTTTTTTAAATCTAAAGGATTAAATTAATTGTATACAATACGTAGTTATTTCGTCATGTGTATTATGTTTATTTAGATAATGTCATTATGTCAAAACCTGTTAATATATGGTGTATATATAAAATCTGTTTATATGAGCTACATGTACACAAAACATGCAAAAGTATATGCCACTATTTTTTTTTTTTTTTTTTTTTCTAACCAAACCAAAATTAAAATAATGTAATTGGTTCATGTAAATTTTGACTTTTTACTTTTTCAATTACTTTCATAATTTGATATATTTTCCTTTAAATGAATAACCAGTAAAACAGTATTGATCTTGAGATAATCAACTGTTTAAATTTATATACTATCCATAAATGCCATTTGTGTATATTCAGTACTAATGTTTATTGACATAACATTTCATGGTAATACATATACAATGTACCTGTTTTATCACCATGTTTATATACATATATCTTTTTTTGCTTGTTTTATTTTATTTTATTATTATGTTTTTGTGTTTATATTACTACATATACTCTCAAAGAAGGAGAGAAATTTGAATAAGAAAAAATCCACTTGAATACAGATTATATCCTGTAGAAATTAAGTAACAAGCCCTTTTACTCAAAAACCATTGTACTAAAAAAAATATGACTCAAAATTTATTAAAAACAGCTGTTTGGAATATTGAAGGTCTCACCAAAGATAAAACACAGGACCCAAATTTTATTGATACTGTCTCTAAATTTCACATCATCAGCTTTGTTGAAACTTGGACAAATGATATTACTGATAAAGAAATAAATATACCTGGGTTTAATCTTTTAGTCGGAAGTAATAGAAAAAAACATAAAAAAGCCAGACGTAACTCTGGTGGTGTAAATATTTTTGTTAAGAGTTCAATTATTAAAGGTACAAAGAAGTTGCCCAATTCACACTCGGATATCGTTTGGGTTAAATTAGATCATTCATTTTTCAAAATCAATAAAGACATATATTTGGCTACAGTATATGTTTCTCCAGAAAACTCAAGTTATAATGTAAATGGTATAGAGCCTATATATGAACAATTACTAGCTGACATAGCTAAGTATAGTAATTTAGGTCACATCATGGTTCAAGGAGACTTTAATGCATATACCAAAAAAAACATTGATTATATTCCCCATGATGAACTAAATAAAAGTAATTTAGAAGATGATCAGTACATTTCTGATCATATTATACCTAGAAATAACCTAGACCACAAGCTGGTTAATAAGAGTGGTAAACTTTTATTAAATTTATGCAAAGAATCTAGTCTCCGGATCTTAAATGGTCGCACTATGGGGGACCTGTTAGGCAAATACACATGCATAACCTACAATGGTTGTAGTGTTGTCGATTATATGTTGGTATCTCCTGACTTACTAAATGTAGTTGGGTATTTTGAAGTTCATGATTTTACCGTCTATTCTAATCACTGTATAATTAGCAGTTCATTAGTTCTGGGATTTACCCCTCAAAACAATTCTTCATATCAATTAGATCCCCTACCCAGTAAATATATATGGGATCCAGAGGCAATTAATCTCTACATTCAGAAAAGCAATAGTATTGAAAGTAAAAATAAATTTGATAACTTTTTACAGTCCAATTTTACTAATTCAGATGAAGCAGTCGGTGCACTGAATGCAATTTTACAAGAGAATGCTTCTCAATGTGCAAAGTTTCTAAAGAAAATCCCTTCATCTAGAAGAAAGGGAAAGGCTAAGTCAAAGCGTAAACCCTGGTATAGTGAATCCTGTCAAGATCTATACAACACGGTTAAAAATTATGAAAAACTATTAAATAAATTTCCAGAAAATACTGAATATAGACATAAATTTTATTCTTTCAGGTCTAAATATAGACGACAATGTAAATATGATGAACGAAAATATAAAGAAAAAATCTGTTCTGATTTATATAATTTAAGTGAGAAAGAACCCAAAGCATTTTGGGATACCCTAAATAAACTAGATAAACAAAAATATGGAGACAAACAATCAGATGACGATTTACCTAAAGAAGAATTCATAAAATTTTATGAAAAACTCAACATCTGTGAGAAAGAATATAACATAAAACAGGAAGATATTATAAAAGAATTTAAAATCTTAAAAGAAAATATTAATAAACCAGAACTTACTGACAGTATTGATAATGAGATTAATTGTAATGAGATATTAGAAGCCATTAAATCTTTAAAAAATGGCAAGTCTGCTTCTGCAGATTTAATTTCAAATGAAATGCTAAAAAATGCCATACCAATTTTGTTAAGACCTCTTCAAAAACTATTTAATCTAATATTTAAAACTGGAACTTTCCCCAAAATTTGGAATGAAAGTTTTTTAGTCCTATTGCATAAAAAAGGAGATAAAAACGATCCAGAAAACTACAGAGGCATCTCTATTAGTTCGAATATGGGAAAACTTTTTAATAAAATCATTTGCAAACGCCTGCTTAAACACTTAAATGAAAATAATCTTATAAGTAAAAATCAAATAGGTTTCAAGGAGAAAAGCCGCACAGCTGACCATATATTTACACTTAAAACTATAACAAATAAATATAAACAGAATGGTAAAAAAGTTTTCACTGCCTTTATAGATTTAAAAAAGGCTTTTGACACAGTCTGGAGAGTTTGACTTTTCTATAAACTTCTAAAAAATAAAGTTCCAAAAACGATATTTAATATAATTGATTCTATGTATTCTAATACTTCATGTAGAATTAAATTTTCAAATGGACTGAGCAAATATTTTTCTTCTGAAAGAGGTGTTAAACAGGGAGACGTACTAAGTCCTCTGCTTTTTAATTACTTTATCAATGATATAGTCAAAGTATTAGACCAACAAAACACTGACCCAATTTCTATTGGCTGCTCAAACATTAATATACTTTTATATGCCGATGATATTGTTTTATTATCTGAAAGCAAAGAAGGGCTACAAAAATTACTTAATATTTTATACGAATTTTGTTCAACCTGGAAACTACAGGTAAATATCAATAAATCAAAAATAATGGTTTTCAACTCAAATGGTAAGACATATCAAAATCAATTTACTTATAATAATATCAACCTTGAAACAGTAACACACTATTGTTACTTAGGCATGATACTAAAATACAATGGAAATTTTAATCTGGCAATAAATACATTAATGGAAAAAGCTAGAAAGGCGTGTTTTAAAATTAAAAAAGTAATAGGAATTAATAATCCATGTAAACTTTTAGAAAAACTATTTGATTCACTCGTTGTTCCCATACTATTATATGGAAGTGAAGTTTGGGGCACCGATGCCCCACTTAAAGACACTGATGTATATGAAAAACTTCACATTAAATTTATTAAAGAGATACTAGGAGTCAACTGTAAGGCAACCAATGACGGTTGCCGTGCAGAACTAAATAGGATCCCACTAAAAAGTAAAATCTTATTTTCTATATTAAACTTTTACAAGCATATCCTAGATTCTGATAACACCTTATTAAAAGAAATCTTCATTAACTCAAAAGAATATAATCCCTGGATGAAAAAGGTAAAGGATGTCTTAAATGATCTGGGTTTTGCATACATGATAAATAATACTTCTTTTTCTAATAGCTGCCTTAGCCAAATCAAGCAACGGATACAGGATCAATGTCTACAGATCCAAAACTCAAATTTATGCAAGTCATCTAAATTAGAATTTTTTCAAAGTATATATAAAATGGGGACGAGACCCTCGTATGTTGATATATTAACAAACAGAGATGATCGAGCTGCCATTTGCAAAATTCGAATAAGTGCTCACTTACTTCTTATCGAGCAAGGACGACATCTCAATATCCCAAAAAATGAAAGATACTGCCCATTATGTAATTCAAATCAAATAGAAGATGAAAAACACTTTCTTTTACAATGCAAAGCCCTCAAAAGTGAAAGGGATAAATTTAACTTTAATATTTTAAATCTGCTAGACAACAAGAAAAATATTAAAGAAAATATTAAAATACCATTTTTATTAAATAATAGTTCAATAAAAATACTTAAATTGACCTCTTCATTCATCACAAATTGTATGAACACTAGAAAAAACCTGTTATAAATGTCTAGTCTTAAACCTGTTAATAATATAGGTTTACAACATGTTGTACTATAATATTTACATTTACTACTATAGTTTATATGTATATCTCAATATACTATAATTGTAAAACTCATGACTATTTACCTTTTATTATATCTGTTTGTAATTGGGCCTTAACCATGTACATTTATGTGTTTGTGCCAATAAATTTGATTTGATTTGATTTGATTTATAAAATGTGGCGGGGTTAAACGTCAAAACAATGAATGATTAAGAGTTGTATCACCATACAGAACCGACATACTTGATCGCTGTGGTGCTTATAAATAATACAGTGGATATAAAGTGAAAATTTAACGTTTTAAAGTTACTATCAAGCTATCAATATTTCTGCCAAAACATACCAAATGCAAAGATTTTACTAAAATATTGAATTCGTATCCTTTTTTCAAAAGGTTTTTAAGCCAGTTTTTAATTTCCATAAGGTTGTTTTTTGATTTTTTGTGCTTTATAAACTACTTTGCTATAAAAATCAGGATGAGATATTCCTTTAACAATCAGAAATCTACGTGTACAATCAAATTTTTCGATGAGATGTCCATATTTATGTGAAAATTTTTTAAAAGATTTGACTAATTTGTGGTAACGGTAACCTTGTTTTAGCAATTTTTCTGTAATAAAACGGTTTTTATCATTAAAATCAGACACATCACTGCAAATGTGAGCATACCAAGTCTGTTGATTTTTTTGTGTGTATTTATTATCGATGTGCCACCCTATTTGGTATCTGCATGATTCTCAGAAAAAGTAGTACTTAAGTTGCCATTAGACTGTTCATCTTTTTTGGTTTGAATGTCTCCTTTATTGTAGGTCTTTGTTATTAAATGATTTTAATTCAGATTTTTAAGTTCAAACTTGCATGCTATTCGGTTGTAAGAAATCAAGTGACTTAAGAAACTACCGTCATTAGTTTAGCACTATTTATTTATCCTGGATAGGGAAACAAGCTTGATTCTTCTATTAATCCCTCTCCAGTTTTGCAGTTTGCAAGTGTGGCCTTTGTTGCGGTCCCCATTGATCTTTCTCTTAGAGAACTCTATAAAGGGGTCTTTAAGGTTCACGGGTATTGCTCTCCACATACACAGGATACAGGGATTGGGAAGGAATTTGTAGCAAAGGGCCATTTACCACTTTTTCATGGAACTTCACAATTTCAAGGGGCCATTTCTTAATATTCTATATAAAAATTTTTAGATGAAAAGGGGCCATATTCATTTTTGATGTGGCAATGGCCCATTGCCCCCTGTCTTCCCAATCCCTGAGGATAACCTTTTAAAAGATTAAAATGCCAAAACACAATATGAACGTGAAGTAGAACAATAAATATACAAATGATGTCGATAGCAAACCCAGCTTTTTGACCTGTGTAGCCTAGAATGAGATTTTGATCACTCACTTAATTAAATTAATTACATGTTGTGTTTTTTGTGTACAGGAAAAGATTTTAGAAGATCACTGCTCATTAAACAGCACACTTTGTGTCCGAGGTAAGTCCCTGTATATTGTAAGCTTACACAAGTACATAATGTAAATGTATATTCCTGTGCAACTTTTTTGAGGATTGAGAACAAAATCATAATCGCTGGTGCATGAATTCGTGATTTTTGAGAAATTCATTATTACAATCCCCTACAAATGTTCATCCTCTTCCCCAGTAGCAACACAGATGACGGTACATACATGTATAACTTGAATCATAAGGGCCAATTGAAAAAACAGCGAGCAGCGACCACTGGTCACATTGAAGGGTTCTGGCTGTTTTCCATTGTGGATTTATTTGAATTGTCGTTTGTATTGTGGGTTGTGTCATGTAAATTATTCCGCATCTCATTCTTATATGTATACTAGTAATATGATTGGGATATGATTTATTATTGCGATTTTGAACGCATGCTTAATGCTTTAAACATTGTTAGAGTCGACTATTCCATTTGCTACATGTCTACCGGTAGCCGTAGTATTTGTCCCACTTTTCTCTTACGTTCCAATTCTCCTTATTCAAGCGACATATTATCACTTATCTAAACAAATGTCAACTGGACATAAAACAAACAACAATCTATCGTTTTTATTTCCAGGTTTGAAGGGACAACAAGGAATCAAAGGGGTAAAAGGTAAAATAGTTGTAGTTATATTTTACTGCTCAGTTTGCTTTAGTGTAAAATGTTAATAGCTTGGAACACAAGGTCTTGCTCCCCTCTTTCAATTAGCTTGGAACACAGGGAATTGCTCCCCTCTTTCAATTAGCTTGGAACACAGGGAATTGCTTCCCTCTATCAATATTTTGTTAGACTGAGTAAGGTAAGGTGAGTTCACGTAAAATGGTGTTTTGGTACGATAATTTTAATCACAAAGACGGAAAACAGATACAAAAACAGAATCCCAACTTGTTTACTTTTTTCTTCACTGGACAAAACATATACCATTTAAATGCCTTACGAAACCAAATCTACGTGAATCTTGGTAAGTTTTGCTCATCTCTCGTGAACTTTTCCAGGCGAGACTTACCAGGTGTGATTTTATTGCTTTTGCTTTGGTGTAAAACATTGATAGCTTGGAACATAGGGACTTGCTTTCCCTCTATCAATATTTTGTAAGACTGAGTTAATGTGTGGTACGAAAAAAAACACGTGGCACATTCACTTTTACATAATATTGATAGAGGGTAGCAAAAAAGGTAAATTTCAATTGTCAGAATTGAACAAGAAAAATGATCATGTTCGAAGTATAAACTGATGGTATACTAACATGACAGATGTACAAAAGATATAGTTTTGAGGTAAAGTGGCTCTTGGTTTATTAATGTTTTCTTTTCAAAATTCAAAGTCAAACGAGTCTGTATTTGTTACTGTAGGTCAACCAGGTTTACCGGGGGATAAAGGTCAGACAGGTGTTCCTGGAGAAAAGGGTCTACCAGGACAGAGAGGGACCAAAGGAGAAAGAGGGGACCAAGGTTTACCTGGACTAACTGGAGAAAAAGGTCTTCCTGGACCACAAGGTGACAGAGGAGATAAAGGAGAAAAGGGAGAAAGGGGACCAAGAGGAGAACAAGGACTTGTGGGATCTAAAGGTCTTCCTGGACCAAAAGGAATTCGGGGACCTGATGGACCCCGAGGTGACATAGGTCCTAAAGGCATACAGGGACAAAGTGGTACTAAAGGAATCAAAGGTAACATTGTATTATTCATAACGTCCATACCACAAGAAAGGAATCCAAAAACATATATCTGGCCTAAAATCCGGTTTAGACGGCTGCTCGGTTTTTTTTTGCCTATTTGTTTTAGTAGAGATAAAAGTGTGGACCCAAGATGACTTGATATGTGAGCACTAATGTGCTGGGTTTGTAAGTCATACTTTTGTAATACGGATGTCTAACCGATGACCATAGAGGGATGACATGCATGGACAGGTTCCAATATACCGTTTCATACACACACCAGACCCTTTGTTAACCGAAATGAGTACACGCACAACATATGTTAAAAATTGCCCGTTCCACCATTCCCTTTTCAGCGGCCTTCAAATTTTAATGTACCTTTGTTTCCCATCTCATCCGTCCTATTTATCATCATCAGTTCATGTTCATTTTATCAGCTACTTACCTTAATTTAACCTTGCTTTCAGGAAATTAGCAATATGACCTAACTGATTTAAAACAAAATAATTCAAATAAAAAATATATATTTATAGGCGTGGCGGGTAACAATGGATTAAAAGGGGAGAAGGGTCTCCCTGGTCCAGACGGGAAAATCCTTGATCAGGGATGTATTTGCAATGCCAGTAAGTAGAATAAGTTAGTTAAATGTCTGGTTTATGGTATATATGGGTTAAAAATTAATATGATTAAGGCCCTGCCTTTTTAGCGAGCATCGAAAATATCTATATACCTTTTAAAAATAAATCCATGTGCTCGACCGGCTAAGTTTAACGTAAAGTGGGAACTTTTAAAAGGAATTTAATAGTAGCAAAATCTGACCCCACCCAACCCAAATCATATGCACTTGAGAAAGTTGTTGTTAAAATATCTGGGATCAATAACTACTTATTAAATATTCAATTATTTGTGCAAATAATGAATCCTGTAATTAACATTCTGGGACGACATTAAGCGGGGACGAAATTATCCATTTTATGGATTACGTGACGTCATTTCCTTGTCAGAGTATTTCGCGCTTCTTCAGCAGACCAAAACAACATTCAGATTCTGTCAGGTTTTGTGAGATTTTCTGAGTATCAGTGTTTTATTTGAAGCATTGGTAACAAAAAGTACATTGAGAAACCTGGCGGAAAAAACGGTAAAGTAAAAAAGACTGAGGAAAGTGAGTGAAACCCCACAGGATGGGACTCTTCTTTCATTTGCAGGTAAGAACCTTTTATTTATTATTATGAGTAGGTTTTATTCAGTAAATTTATGTATTTCTTTATCTTATTTTATCTTGCTTAGAATTTAACAAAGCTTGGCCACGGTCAGTATCATGCATTTGTCAATGGGACAATGTTTTCCAATGTTGCCAAAAGCTAGCTCGGTAATTTCCGGAAAATCGTTTTTCAGCGGAAAAGACCGAAGGGTGTTTAAATAAAAATCTGTGTGTAAAAATAAACAAGTGGGTGAATGATGGTTTTATCACTGTTTATGAATTTCATTTTTTATATATTTTTGCATAACAGATTATGATGTATTTTTCATAAGCCCAGAGGGTTGATTGTTTTACTTGCTCCGTGCCTATTATTTTTTTTCACTCCGTAAAAGTAAACCTGTTCCGGTTTTATCGTCAGTATATTTCTGGCACATCTCAAAACATGCACAATGCCGTAGGGCTCGCATCTGCGATGCTCGCTATTATGAATATTTAACTTTATTGTAATTTTGTTTATATCTCGATTATTTTCTTTTCGGCACATCAACAGACTTTTAAGTTTAGAAAAAAAACAACACTTTAAAATTTCGTTGAATAAAAGCTTGTTTATGTGTTCAAAATTAATGAATAATATTTAAAAAGAAAGCTATGTGGAGGCATATGTAGAAAAATCCATTCAATATTTACACCTTTTTTTTTCTTCAGGGAAGTTTTTACCACACAAGATACCCGTCACAAGGCGTGACTTTGTCATAAACTGTACGTATAGCAATGGTACAGTAGCCACAGGTCTCATATCGTGGGAAAAGGACGGAATTAGACTGATAAACCCCCGGATGAACAAGTCACGTGATGATCCACACGTAACAATACCTGACGTCTTACCAGACGACAGCGGAAATTACACGTGCTACTCCAACGGAACGTTTGTGTCTTCCTTTCTTCTTGACGTTACCGGTAAATATGTTTTTTTTTACAGATAAGGATACATAAAGATGATTCCTCTAATAGGCTTCTACTAACGGCTCAAATTGAAATTCTTCTTCGACCGGTGTTGAATTTGTTCCGTGACTTCCATGCATTGTATCTATCTCTGCTCCGTAGTTGTTGTAAAGAATTTTTTTTGTTTTCCCAGTGTTTATCGATGGTGCATTGGCAACGTTCTCGGTTACGTTGTTCCAGATTATCGACGCTCTGACGGTAAAGAAATTTCTTCTGCTTTCAAGTGTTGGTCTTAGCTGAGTAATTTTCAAGTTGTAAGTCCTTGTTCTATGTCTGATGTTGCTGTCTCTGATTAGTTTTTGTCTCGCCTGCGACGAATAGTCGTGGAAGCGAGACATAGGTATTACTTTCTGGGGACGGCGACTTTTGTGGACAATGAATTTCTTGAAATGTATGATAGCTAGGTATCTGATATTTGGTATACAGACAGTTCAGGTTATGGTCTATGCAAATGTCACCATGCCGTGTGATCCTGATTCCATTTTCACGCTTCAGCAACTTTGTGAACTTATGTCTTTTTTTAAGCCTTAAACGTCTTTGCAAGACTTTTATAGAAAATGAATTACTTGAAAAGTTTAATAGCTAGGGCTAGGCATCTGATTTATGGTATACAGATAGTTTAGGTTATGGTCTATGCAACTGTCACCATGGCCTTTGACCTTGACTCCATTTTTACGCTTCAGTGACTTTGTGAACTTAGGTCTTTTTCAGGCTGTAAATATCTTTGTAAGACTTTTGTTGAAAATGATTTTCTTGAAAAGTATAATAGCCATGCATCTGATCCTTAGAATATCGATGAATTAAATGAGGGTTTTCGGGTGTGTCACCATGTCATTTGACCTTGACTGCATTTCTTCACTTAATGACTGTTAATATTGTGTATTTGGTGTTCAGTCTTACGTTCAGTTTGTTTCTCAATGACTACGATATCTATCCAATCATTTTAGTTTGTCCTCAGGAAAATGAAGAGAATTTATGAATGAGCAGTTGAATAACTAGGTATTCTGATGGTGCCAGCAGGCGAGACATACTTTAGAGTTAAATCTTGTATGCAATTTGTGGCGACTGGGTCGTGAATTTCATGTACTATCTTATATAGTTCAATCATAATCCCTCTTGCCCTTCTGTAGCTCAAAGTTGGTTTTCTCTTTAGTTTATTTAGTCTTTCTGGGTAATAAAGGTTACCAAGGCCCGGGATTTTATTTATTGCTCTTTTCTGGACTTGCTCAGTCTTGCCTACCATCTTTTTTTTGTATGGTATTATAGCCAATCTGAGACCTCATCTAGCAAAGGTCATAAGCAAGACCAGATCACGCTGTGTTCGCATTCTATCCATCAGTTTGTTCATTTTTTCAAATACCAGTTTTTTTTCTGATCTCTTAAGATTGTCTTAACTAAACTTTAGTTTTGACCTTTTATTTATATAAAAATATATATACAATGAGCATTGGTGTGACAATAAAACGGAAACAGTTTGGTGGATCTTTGACCATCTTTTGCACTTCGATTAAGCATAGAAATTGATCAGATCAGCAGCAATTCCAAACAACAACTAATACTGTGAGCGAGCTCACAAAAGGATACCCCCTGCTTCATATTGGACTCTGAACTGCCAAAAAAGTCAAATTATCGCCCTCATTGATATCCAAGAATGATGAAAAGTCTTCAAGCACATCTACATATGATACACTTCCTTCATATAAAGGTTCATCAAAATCGGTCAAGCGGTTTAGAAGAGCTTAAGAGAGTTCCCATTGAATATTATATTTAAAAAGCCCAGTTATGTCCCCTGAATGATATCCTTTATAAAGTGCATTTACATATGATGTACTTCCTTCCCTTCACGTTTCATCAAAATCTGAAGAGCGGTTGTAATAAGTCAGAGGACAATTACAATCTTCTACGGTATGTCTTTGTTTTGTTTTTTTTCTCATGGAAATTTGAGATTGATCGGTAGTTTTGTTATTATCCTTTTTTATGGAAGATTATTTACAAAAATGATTATAGGAATAATGATAAAGAACTGAATTTAGTACTCTAAAAGAAAAAACTTATCTTTTCTCTTATTTAAGGAAAATCTATAAATAAGAGTTTTAGAATTGACGAAAAATTCAATCCCTTATTGCTTCTGTTCTAATTAAAATAAAACAAATAATATATTTCCCAAAAAAATTGATGGCAACCCTTAATTTTTATAAAAGTGATATTGTTCCGACACAAATCAAGGAGTCCATCTTTTTTAACTGAATTAGTTATAACCCAACCTTCCCCTATTGACATTCTTCATTCATAATTATGCAATGTATATGTCATGTATGTGTTGGCTTTTTGAAAATTTCAATTAATGCAATTTTTTATCTTACAATTGGTCACTTTATAAAACCAAGGTTTAACCGAGTACAACTGTGACTTCAGCGGTGGCTCCATCTGTCGTTGGAACCAGACCCATGGTTCGGGGAGTTATGATTGGTTCCTCAACAGTAAAGCGACCTCTACCAGAGGCACTGGACCACAGCATGATCACACTAAAGGTGAGAATAGGTTCAGTTTTCACTTCTAGCCTACATAGTGCAGTCGACATAGAGAAACCGACAAAGAGGTCAACGAGGTAGTAGAATAGATAAGTGAACGCGACACAGCTCACATAAAAGGCGGAAAATAAAATTATAATAATAAAAAATGGAAAACCGCCAGCAGCCTTCAACAAAGCCAGTAGGCGCTGCTCGTCGTTGTACAATCGGCCCAAGGTCCAAATGAAATGCTTACAAGGCAAATCCAGTCCTGAAATAGTCAATGATAAACCCCCTTCTTAACAAGGAACAGAAAAAATCTAAATGACAACTTGAAATACGTACATAAGCTTTGTTAAAAATTCCTTTGCTTATAAAACGTGACTGGGTTAAACTACCTTTGTGGGCACAACCTTATCAATATTTACAGACAAAGGACAAGAAGTAAAACTTTGATCCTGTTTTTTTTTGTTTTTGAGACTGAACATTATTTTACCTGGATGCACATATCGGATGAAATTGAAAAATTCTGTTGTACACATTCAGGACAAATGGGTTTCTTCTTTTGATAGAGTGCCTCTGCTGAGTCTTGAAATGACGAAACGCGCGTCGCGCGTAGCAAAATTAATTAATTGGAAATTTGTTGTAATTTTTTTTATTTCTTAATTCTTGTGTAGCCTTTTAGACATTTCCGTCCATTTGTTTTGTTACATTTACATATTAGGTGGTACGGATGGAGTGTACGCTTATCTTGAGACGAACGTGCATGCCCGATTGGATTATGCTGAACTCCTGTCACCTCCGATGTCAGGGGTCAAATGTTTGACCTTGTGGTACTTCATGTATGGTGTCGATATTGAAAGTCTGATAATAGGAACACAGGTAAAAGATAGTTCTGGACCCAGAAATTTTCGAAAGAGAGTTCCAACCAGAGTCAAACCCGAAAATAAAAGGGAAGTACATGTACTAGACTAATACTGTCGTTTCATTATTTTTCGTGGGGTATCGATTTTCGTTGTTTTCGTGAGTGCTTTTGACCCACGAAATTTGGTACCCCATAAAAAGGAAATTTTACATTGAAATGTATGGTGTAGTCTACAGAACCACGAATTTAAGAATCCACGAATTGACCCTTTTTCATCAAACCACGAAAATTGGTACCCACGAAAAAAAATGAATTCACAGTATTGGACCATTTAGCCGAAAATCTGAACGTAAGTTATAAAAGTTTCAACGGAAAAGGGAGGTCCAGCCCCAAGAATCCCCGTCTACATCCGCTACTGTTTTACAAGTTTATTACATTATGTGTTTTCTAATGGGACAGAGACGATTTGTGCCGTTTAAAGTTTTATCTAAATCAAAACCTGCCATCTTTCTTAATATGTATGTTTCATACTTGTAACATTTTGACTGGTGTCTGATAGTGCCAATATATAAACTGGTCTTCCCGAAACCCTTATGGAGCAAACAAATAAAGCCATCATGGTTACTAGATAAATATGTTTTCTTGATAAAACCGGTCTTACAAAATCCCATTTTGAGCCAACGAATCAAGTCATGTCTTATGATAAACCAGTCTTACAAAATCCCACTTGGAGCTAACGAATCGAGCTATGTTTTCTAGACAAACCGGTCTAACCGAAACCATTACTAGAAAAGCCGGTCTTACCGAAACTATCACTAGATAAACCGGTCTTACCGAAACCATCACTAGATAAACCGGTCTTACCAAACCTATTTGGAGCTAACGAATTAGGTGAAGCCATGCAGTAAGCACAGTTTTTCTATTGTTACATGTATTTTAATATAATACAGAAAAAATATATTTTTTAAGTTAATACGGAGTAACCTGTATCAAGGTTGTGTTGTAAATAATAGAAAATAATAGAAAAAAAATGTACCGGAAACAACTTTCCCACAAATCTGCATCATTGGCAAACAGGCATCACAGTATGTGAAGCGTGGTAGATGCTTAGACAAAAACTAAACAAAGAATTAAAGATCACAGCGGTCCTGACTTGGCGCAATCATTTAAAAAGAAATAATGTGTTCAATCGAACCTCCCTCTTGCATAGAGTTCTTTTGTGCCAGGTACATGTAAGACGGTTGTGAGACACAATACGTAAAATGGGAAATTTTCGCGAGGGGTTTATATTCGCTAATTTCGCGATCATAACAAATTCGCGAAAATATCCCCTTGGTAAATTACATTTAGAAGACCCAATATTCCATGATCTAATAAAACGCGAAAATAAATCCTCGCGAATACATTTTGCTATGGAAAACGCGAAATTTAAACCACGCTAAATTATCGCCCTTTACAGTACATGTATATGATTTATTCCTATGTTTCACCAGACTCAGTCTTCCATGTTTTTAATTACAGGACAGTACAGGACAATACCACAAGGTTAAAACCATCACGGGAAACCAGGGCTCCATTTGGCGGCGGCTGGACGTGGACCTCCCGGCCTCCACCGACTACAGAGTCACGATCAGCGGCGTCAAGGGCCGCAGTATTCACGGAGATATCGCAATAGATGATATCGTCATCACAGACGGACCATGCATATGATAAAATAAATTGATATTTGTGGCTAAAATTTTTCAGTCATAATCGTTAATGTTCATGGTTATTCACTCCGTATCTAGTATATACGAGATAGTATGTTAATTTCTGACCCCGACATTCAATTGCCTGCTCTTTTTTTCTATTTAACAAAAAAATATCAGCCGCTTATTTGGACCGGACGTTTATTTCTATATGTGTTAACCCCTTTCAAATCAAACTTAGATTGGTGGAGACAAAGAAAACAAAATGTTTAAATTTTTAATGAGCAGATTTATTGTTTAAGTGGTGGAGGCTGTACATGATCCGACCCATTTACACTTCCCATTGATTTCAGCACACAAACTCTCATAGTCGCAGCCAGAGGGTGCTCTGCCACACTGTGTTCCTGTGGGGTTCACAACAGGGGGGCCAAACGCATAGGGGATCTGAAAAAGGTGGAAAAAACATTAAATAGGGAGCCATAGTCGCAACCAGCATATGGAGATCTGAAAAATGTAAATATTTGAAAATAAGAGGGGACCATAGTCACAACTAGAAGGTGCTCTACCACATTGGGTACCTGTAGGGTTCCTACCTGGAGGACCAGACACAAAGGGGAACTCAAAGGGGTAAAGAAAAACATTAGATACATACTGTGTGCATGACTATAGGGTATATAACAAGAAGACAAAAAACATAGGGGTCTGAAAAGGGTAAGCATTCATCTATTTATTGTCTTCGTATGCTAAATTCCAGATCACCTGAGTTCACTATTTAGGTTAGCGTGGCTAATAGCTAGATTCGTAGGTGTTAGACCCACATCATCATGCACGCCTAAAAAACTTGACAATCTGGCAGGATATGATTCCCTCTTAAGGGCTGCAGTTTTAAACGCCGAAGCAAAAACTATTTTCTTATTGAATAAATAATCTTGCGCTGATTCAGGTGTATTTCATAAACTTAAATCTAACCAAGTTGTTCCCCTGTGATAATGTCAGTCAACTGCTTGGTAAAAAAAAGATCTCTATGGTAAATACTTTGTTTCGAATTTCCCATAAGATATGAAGACTCGATCGATTTGTCAGAAGCAGAAGATTGAATAATCGTAAATTGAATGATTGGTTTCTTACCTCACACTGGCAATTCTTTCTATAACCCGTCGATATTTTCTGTAGAAGTTCAGAGGTTACGTCTTTTAGGTTCTTCTGATATCCACACAAGTTATGACTGAACGCGTTATCATATTGATTCACTGCAAAACAATATAACAACAATTTTATATGCTTTCTGGGTATGATCAAGGTTCAACTGATACAAATTACGAGCCGCAACCAATTGACCCATTAAGGCTCTTTTCAATGCTGGGTAAATCGCCGCTGAATTTTGTAGGTTGTTTCGCGTACCTATACTCCATCTCACCGGGTACAGGTAAGACAAGTTATATTTTTGATATTTGTTATCTTTTTAATACTCATTCTTCATGTTTTATGATTCTTACACAATGATTTTCATGTCTTAGTCTTATAGTTTGCATTTTGATATTCTTTACACATTGTTCATAAGACGAATCGCGCGTTGGACACAATCTAATTTTTTTTTCGCTCGGAACTATTTTGGCATGTTATTTAGTTCTACCTGTTCATATTTTTGTTTTATTTTTGGGTTTACATAGAGGCCCTCTTATGAGTCTTGCACATATAATTTTTTATAACTTGTTACTCAGCTTTACCTGTTAGTATATATTTGTCGTTCTTCGTTAGAGACACAGGGCCACTTGTTATTCAGCATTACCTGTTAGTATATATTGGTCGTTCTTCGTTAGAGACACAGGACCACTTGTTATGCAGCTTTACCTGTTAGTATATATTTGTCGTTCTTCGTTAGAGACACAGGGCCACTTGTTATTCAGCTTTACCTGTTAGTATATATTTGTCGTTCTTCGTTAGAGACACAGGGCCACTTGTTATGCAGCATTACCTGTTAGTATATATTTGTCGTTCTTCGTTAGCGACACAGGGCCATTTGTTATTCAGCATTACCTGTTAGTATATATTTGTCGTTCTTCGTTAGAGACACAGGGCCACTTGTTATTCTGCTTTACCTGTTAGTATATATTTGTCGTTCTTCGTTAGAGACACAGGGCCACTTGTTATTCAGCTTTACCTGTTAGTATATATTGGTCGTTCTTCGTTAGAGACACAGGGCCACTTGTTATTCAGCTTTACCTGTTAGTATATATTTGTCGTTCTTCGTTAGCGACACAGGACCACTTGTTATTCAGCATTACCTGTTAGTATATATTTGTCGTTCTTCGTTAGAGACACAGGGCCACTTGTTATTCAGCTTTACCTGTTAGTATATATTTGTCGTTCTTCGTTAGAGACACAGGGCCACTTGTTATTCAGCATTACCTGTTAGTATATATTGGTCGTTCTTCGTTAGAGACACAGGGCCACTTGTTATTCAGCTTTACCTGTTAGTATATATTTGTCGTTCTTCGTTAGAGACACAGGGCCACTTGTTATTCAGCATTACCTGTTAGTATATATTGGTCGTTCTTCGTTAGAGACACAGGACCACTTGTTATGCAGCTTTACCTGTTAGTATATATTTGTCGTTCTTCGTTAGAGACACAGGGCCACTTGTTATTCAGCTTTACCTGTTAGTATATATTTGTCGTTCTTCGTTAGAGACACAGGGCCACTTGTTATTCAGCATTACCTGTTAGTATATATTTGTCGTTCTTCGTTAGAGACACAGGGCCACTTGTTATTCTGCTTTACCTGTTAGTATATATTTGTCGTTCTTCGTTAGAGACACAGGGCCACTTGTTATTCAGCTTTACCTGTTAGTATATATTTGTCGTTCTTCGTTAGAGACACAGGGCCACTTGTTATTCAGCTTTACCTGTTAGTATATATTTGTCGTTCTTCGTTAGAGACACAGGGCCACTTGTTATTCAGCATTACCTGTTAGTATATATTTGTCGTTCTTCGTTAGAGACACAGGGCCACAGGCTGCTGATGATAAGGGAGTCTTTACCTCTATCATCTTATTCTCTTGTGCTTTGTCTCCCTACAATCAAAGAAAGAATGTCACCTCCGCAAAGTTTAGGGTTTTATTTTACATGGGAAGGCAGTATATATAGTAGTTGACCTGCCAGCCATTCCGTATTCCTACATATTTCGTAAGCACAACTTCTGCGAGGGGAGTACAACGACTTCCTTGATAGAGCTACACGGCTGACAAGCAAATTGTTTACACATGGGTACGTTGCTCCCAGGTTGTTGTCATCACTCAAGAAATTTTACGTACGACATCATGTGCTTGTATACAAATACGGGATTTCTAATCTCAGATGAGCACAGATGTTGGTTTGACAAAGAGTTTTGTAATGTCATCCTTTCCGGATTTGACCAACACTTAATTGATCTTTAGTAACGTGATGGGTGTGCTATAGCAAGCAGGAACTGCTTACTCTTCCGGAGCACCTGAGTTCACTCTCGTTTCGACTTGAGTTCGCGTTGCTGAATGAGGTTTTGTTGTTATTTGTGTGTGTGTTTTATGTTGTTATGTGGTTTGTTTTGTTGTGATGATTTTTTGTCTGCCGGTTTTGTCTTTGTCTTTACGGTTTTATGATACTGATTACCCCTTTGGTACACCTTTGCTTCTTTCTAACTCCTTGATGGACTTTTCACATAAAACAAGTCTTACACGTACATCAATATTTTATTTTTTTTCGGTTTTAAGTTAAGTGGACTGAATTGTATTTTTTACGTAGAGTTGGATATCATATACAGTAGATGAGATCATTGGACTGAACTTTAAATAAACTATACGAGAACAAGAATACATAAAGGAACTCTCTTGAGAACACGTGCAGTTACTGACAGCTAGCTAAGAAGCATTTGTCGACTGATGTAAAAAATATCAAGCCGGGGTATCATTTGTGAGCTCACTTACAATGATCGTAGTGCAATAGGAAACTATTCCATGTAACCCAATTTCGGCATGCTACCAAAATCTGACATTTTTTTTTAAAACGTCAAGGAAAATTATAAACAGGTAACGTTTGTAATATTTTGTCTATCTGTATCATAAGAAACTACTGAATCTAGAGAATGGAATAACACCGACAGTCTCTGAAATAAGTTTTATTTCTGGGCCCAAAATCAATAAAATACTTGTGTGACGTTTTATCCGTCCTAAAGCGACGGAGCCAACACCTTTTTTATAGTGAAATAATTTAATTTGGTATGTAACGCTCAATTTGAGTGGTTAGACCAACCCATGTTATTTTGTATAATATGGTTTGGTCTTGTGACGTCACTAACATCTTCATCCGCCACGGCATTTTCGAAATAGTCCCTATGATTTTTTGTTGTTGAATATTCGATAGTTAATATAAATCTTACGAAATTAAATTATAAGGAATGACTTTAATAGTTGGTCATTTTATAGGGATATAAAATGGGTGGGGTCGTTTTACGCTCCACAAAAAGCGCTTCGCGCTTTATTAAGCGTAAAACGACCCTACCCATTTTATACCCGTATAAAATGACCAACTCTTAAAGTCATTCCTTAAATGGATACAAAATCAAAAATAAAAAATGAATCTTAGTCGCCTTTTACGACAAGCTAGTCTCTGCTGCCGGTCTATTCGCCTCCCGGGCCCCACGCAGGACTGGCCAATCTTAGTAAAATGAAATGTCCAATGGCAATTGTTAAACAAGGGATTTACATGTACAATGTATCTATATAGTGAATTTATCACAAACTCTCACAGAAATGTACTGGACATATGCAACATTTCCATTTTATACTTACATGGAAGACTTTTTCGACGAAAATCTTGTAAATTCTGTCTTGTGGTCCGTATTTTGGAACACCTCGTGATTGGACTATTCTTCCTTGAATAACTAAAAAATAGTCTGAGTCAATATATATGAGGCTTGTTTAGGGTATATTGGGATATTCACACAATTTTTTCATGGGATACGGGATATTTGAGGCAAAACTTACTGGGATATGGGATATTTAAGTCCATTTTATTTACAGGGATATGGGATACTGGAAAAACACTTTTGGGGATATGGGATATTTGATGAAAAATTTACGGGGATATGGGATATTGGTACCCCCCCCTAAACAAGCCCCATATATGAAAGCACGTACAGCAGATTGGTTTAAGCTGCTCTAAATAACAACACAAAGTCAGGTTTGTTAAACATGTCAAGCACAGAAGAACCAAATATTATTGAAAAATTCGTTCGTCTTGCTCGCAAACAAAGGTATACTTTCGATCTTTCTAGTGTCAATTTGGTTATTATTTAGATTTGACTACAACTTGGCAACGGTTGCACCAAAGAGGAATTCTTGTTGCAGGTCAACTGTTTCGTTTAGTGTTATCATCAAATTCCAAAATGCATTGGAATAGAAAAGATTGGCACCTGATTCACATCACAAAACATACCCGTAGCCAGAATTTGTTAAAGGGGGGGGGGGTTCGATTGAGGGTTCGGTTTTCAAAATGTTCCTTTTTTTAATAGTGCTTTACCAAATTTCAGCTCGTTTTACCTATATTTTTCAATTTTTTTCGTCCAAGGGGGGGTTCGCCCGAACCCCTCGAACCCCCCCCCCCTTGGCTATGGGTATGCAAAATTTCTATTGAAAGGACTGTATCACCATGGACCATGTCATATGTGATACCCGTATTTTGTCTGCTATAGGGAAGAAGAATGTTTGGCGACCAAAAACCTGGTC
Organism: Arcuatula senhousia; assembly: GCA_963971305.1. Taxonomy (NCBI): domain Eukaryota; kingdom Metazoa; phylum Mollusca; class Bivalvia; order Mytilida; family Mytilidae; genus Arcuatula; species Arcuatula senhousia. Next base: position 48,994,989 of record OZ020314.1, read on the forward strand.
CAGCCCATGCCTGTATCGTACAAAAATTTTTCCAGTGTGTTATACCTTATGATGTCTGCTATTTTTGGAAAGACGTAAAAGAAATGTAGAATAAGTGCACGCAACACAACCAACATAAAGAAACTGCAATTTAAAGAATCACAATGCAAAACAGACAGCAGTCTTATTTTACGTCAATTTTACTTTTTTTTAATGAGCTATAATTTTCTTTAAGTAAAGATGTTCGCTTCTTTTATTGAAAATAAGCAGGTGTGACTGTCCAATTTGGTGCCTTTATTGAAAAGATATATGTTTAAAAAGAAGCAAAATAAAAAAGATTGGTTTTTTAACTCGTTTTCCAGAAAACTGACGTTAAAGTTTTGATGGGAAAGGGTTTTCTCTGACTTTTCCATAGGTTTAGCATTATCATTATTCAGCTGTTAACACCCATGACAGAATAAATAGGATTTGTCGAAACTTTGTTTAACACTCCCTTTTGACTGCTTACTCTTCCGAAGCACCTGAGTTCACTTTTGTTTCGATTTAAGTTCACGTAGCTGAATGTGGTTTTGTTGTTATGTGTGTGTTGTTTTTTTTGTTTTTGTTTTTGATTTTTTTTAGGGGGGATGTTTCGTTGTGATGCCTTTTTGTCTGTCTTTTTAGTATAATAATATTCAATTACCCCTTTGGTACACCTTTGCTTCTTCCTTAAATAAATGTTAAACAAAACATGGACCTTACCTAGTTGAGCGTCGCAGATTTGCTGCTGAGCGTATGACGCCGGACAGCCACATCCCTGTATAGAGTTGACTACAGCCAAGATTACACTGACAAGGAGGAACATTTTGATGGTAACACAAATATACAAGTGAAAACAAATCTGTTTTCCAGTGATGTTTTATATAGAGTTGATATTAAAATCATAATTAATCTTTCCATAGCCTTTGGGGGTTTTGTCATGTTGTTTTTGTAATTAATTTTAAAAAGCAAACATTTACTATTGGTATAGTTTAATAAGGACAAACTACGTAGGGCTGTAAACACTGGCTGTAAATGGATATTAAATGTGGAATAAATTAAAATACACGCCGATGGCTTTATAATTCACGTCAAAATCATACAAATAGAATGAAAAAAATTCATGTGTACCAAGGCACCTGTTACATGTTGTAAATCATATAGCGTGCATAAAACAGTAAAAATTAATCATTAATAAATAGTTGACATTTGGATATTCTATTCTGAAATTAGTATAACGCGTAATAAAAGATTATATTTCACCTAATGCCAATTGCAATACAGATGTTGGGATGTCATCACAACGTCTAAAATCACTTTGTACTGAAAAAAGCAGTTACCAATGTGGCATCCGAATGTCAAAGTCCGAAAGGGCAACGACAAAACCAGTAAACACAAACAAGGACAGGACGAAACACAGACAACATGTTAAACACGGAAACACAAAAAAAACTGACTATCGTCGCGCTGCCAAATTTCGATCCAGTGTGTCAAATCCGGTAAAGCAAGACAAAACCTAAATCCTATGACGAACCAGCATCTGCACGCATCCGATAAATAGTGATCCCAGTTTTAATATACAAAAATCCTATATTTGTCTATGAGTGCATGATGTCTACCATGTCTACCGTAAAATTTCTTGAGTGAAAACAGCAACCGAGGAGAAACATTACCTTGTGTCAACAATTTTTTTTTGCCAAAACGTGAAGCTCTCCCAAGGAAATCGATATAATTCCGGCCAGCTCTGGAGTAACGAATCAACTGTGATATGTAAACACCATAAGCATGAGCGGACGGAATATTGCTACACAAGAAGGGAAAGTTGACAATTGGAAAGTTGAAGTTATCACGTTTGTAAAAGAGCTTTGTTGAAAGTTTTCTTTGAGAGTCTATTTCGAGGTGAAGATTTAAATATAAAGCAGACTTCCCAGAATCCGTTGTGCCCTTTACTGTGTATAATTAGTGGAAATATCGGTACAGACACAATACATACAACATCGGGCAGCAGAACAAACTGTTGAATTCTCTATCTTTCTCTCCCTACCCACCTAATGTTCATCGTGTACTGTGTTACAACCTTAGATTGTCTACGAGGAGACTTAATTAGGCAACCGAAAGGTAGATTTTTATCTAGCCTAGGTGGTGTATTGGTCTAGGGCGCTGGACACAGTGCAGGCGAAGTTGCCATAGATGACAGAGTATGGGTTCGCTTCCAGCTCAACCCCTTGCTGGATTTTCCGGTGTCAACGGCTTTAAAAAATATGATTTTCATCACTGTTGGCACACGGACACCTCTTCTTACTTTGCAGCTCACCATATCCATTCTATATATTGATTTACTGCTTCCCTCACACGTTACACGAGCCGGCTAAATCGTAAATAAAAAAAATGATAAAATGAATGCATAGGTTTTCAAGTATCATTGAGACTTATTGTTGACAGTTAGTCGTATAATTAAGCTTACTGTGGGATGCAGGTACGGATCTTACTCTCCTTATTAGCTTCTTTATGAGAAAACCATGCAATATTTTCTAGAAAATAAAGAGATGTGGAATAAGTGTACGCGACACAGCCCACAACTAAACGGCAATTTAGAAAAACCACAATAGACAACCGCCAGCAGCCTTCAACGAGGCCATTTGGCACTGCTTGCGGTTCTGCATTTGGCCCATGGTCTAAATAAGATGCATATAATTCAAATCCAGCCTTGAAATAGTCACAGATAGACCCTCTTCTTAAACAAGGAAAAGATGCAAGATTTTCAGATTAACAAAAGCACTCCCTTCAAGACTCTTTTTGGCATTTTTTTCTAGATATAAAAGCTGAACAGTTTCTCTATAGCTGTCAAGCATTAATCATGATCGTGAAATTTGTTAGTGAAATTTCGTGCTTTTTCATAGGTCACATTTTTATCAGATATTTGTTTCTGACTTACATATATTGAAGTATAATTAAGAATAGGAAAGTTATTTTGAAGAATGAATATCTTTTCCATTTTTAGCTCACCTTGCCGAAGGCAATGTGAGCTTTTGCAATCACTTGGCGTCCGTCGTCCGTCGTCCGTCGTCCGTCGTCCGTCGTCCAACTTTTCAAAAATCTTCTTCTCTGAAACCGCTTGGCCAAATGTAATGAAACTTGGTAGGGTTGTTCTGTAGTATGTCCTCTACAAAATTATCGTTCGAAATTTTGATTCGACAAAAAACATGGCCGCCATGGCTAAAAATAGAACATAGGGGTAAATTGCAGTTTTTTGCAAATTACTCAAAAACGGTAACAGATATCAAAATTCTGGCATAGGGTTAAAGTGATCAGCACCTCAAGATCTACCTGCCCAGAAATTTTCATGTAGATCCAACAACCGATGTAGGAGTTATTGCCCTTTTTCTGGATTTTTTTCAAAAATTTTACTTATTTAGCCCTATATCTTGAAAACTATACAAGATATTTCAAAAATTTAAATTGCATATGACTAAGCACATCAAGATCTACAAAAGTTGTAACAGAGTCAAAGTTATAGGATCATTCCTTTAGGAGTTATACCCCTTGGATTGTAAAAATTGACCATTTTCACAGTTTTTTGTTCAACTTTTCAAAAATCTTCTTCTCTGAAACTGCTTAGTCAAATGAAATGAAACTTGGTAGGGTTGTTCAATAGTATGTGGTCTACAAAATTATCGTTCGAAATTTCGATTCAACAAAAAACATGGCCGCCATGGCTAAAAATAGAACATAAGGTAAATTGCAGTTTTTTGCAAATAACTCAAAAATGGTAATAGATATTAAAATTCTATTTGGATAATAATGATCAGCACATAAAGATCTACCTGCCCTGAAGTTTTGAAGAAGATCTTACAATGGTTGTAGGAGTTATTGTCCTTTTTCTTGTTTTTTTTCAAATTTTGCTCTTTTAAGGCTTATATCTTGAAAACAATACAAGATATTTGAAAAATTTAAATTGCATATGGTTAAGCACATAAAGATCTAAAAATTATGTAATGGGGTCAAAGTTGTAAGACCTTTCTTGATAGGAGTTGTTTCCCTTAGAACATTAAAATTGATAATTCCACAGAGTAGCAGTCCTTTAATAAAATATCCAGCATATAAGTATCATCGAATACAAGGTGAGCGATTCAGGCTCCTGGGAGCCTCTAGTTTGAAAAGACAGATGCTATTTCGAGACAAAAAGGTGCAACTATTTACACATGATGCATAAATTATACAATTTAATTAGACAGATTGTTGGAAATAAAAATAACAACAAAGTTCCAAACAGTAAATTTAGCTACGCCTGACGCGCGTTTCGTCTATTCAAGACTCATCAGAGGCGCTCTACCAAAAATATTGAAAATGCCAAATACTTAATGATTATGAAGAGCATAGAACAATAAAACCAAAAATACCAAACGGGGGAACCAAATTATTACTAAGATGATGAACCTATGTCTGGGGTAGGAAGAACCTTAAGGTTTAGACAATTTTGAAATCTAAACGGATAATTTAAAGCTTTGATGTGTTCTCCAACACAAAAGTGTTGGTGTCGGAGCGGGCTAACCTCGGGGAATTAAAACTCCATCAGCAGTGCTAACCTTCACGTGTGTTCGAAATTGAGACCAATCACTAATTAAAGTCATCACCAATAATATTCTTGGAATAAAATATCAAAGGTTCAAATCGAAAGAAATTTTTTTAAAAGAGTCCATCAGAGATGTACATGAACAGGTTAACCAGAAAAGCTGACCAAAATTCAATCTTGACAGTTTTCCTGCTTGGTTGTAGGTGACCATGGTCTGCTTCAAATGTCGCTCTGACAGGACAGTCTGGTTCGCTTTTATTGAACTAGCTCGCTGGTAAGGTAAACTCGGAGCAGACCTGAACACGTACAGGTCCAGTTCACTCAGAGCAGACCTGACCACAGGCCCGGTAAACTCAGAACAGACCTGACCCAATGTACTTTAAACTCAGAACAGACCTGACCAAATGTACTGTAAACTCAGAACAGACCTGACCAAATGTACTGTAAACTCAGAGCAGACCTGACCAAATGTACTGTAAACTCAGAACAGACCTGACCAAATGTACTGTTAACTCAGAACAGACCTGAAAACAGGTCCAGTAACTGACCACTTGTCCGCTAAACTCAGAGAAGACCTGACCCCAGGTACTGTAAACTCAGAGCAGACCTGACCACAGGCCCGGTAAACTCAGAGCAGACCTGACCACAGGCCCGGTAAACTCAGAGCAGACCTTACCACAGGCCCGGTAAACTCAGAGCAGACCTGACCACAGGCCCGGTAAACTCAGAGCAGACCTTACCACAGGCCCGGTAAACTCAGGGCAGACCTGACCCAATGTACTGTAAACTCAGAGCAGACCTGACCACAGACTCGGAAAAATCAGAACAGACCTGAAAACAGGTCCAGTAACTGACCACATGTCCGCTAAACTCAGAGAAGACCTGACCCCAGGTACTGTAAACTCAGAACAGACCTGACCACAGGCCCGATAAACTCAGGGCAGACCTTACCACAGGCCCGATAAACTCAGGGCAAACCTTACCACAGGCCCGGTAAACTCAGGGCAGACCTGACCCAATGTACTGTAAACTCAGAGCAGACCTGACCACAGGCCCGGTAAAATCAGAGCAGACCTGCTCACAAGTCTGGTCATCTCCACCCCCATTGACCTCTCGTGACCCCTATTCTAACATCCGGAACGTTCCGGAATGGCACTTTTGGAAGATTGTCTATTAAAGCCATCATCAGTAATATTCTTGGAATGAAATATCAAAGGCTCAAACCGAAAGAAAAACTTTTAAAGAGTCCATCTGAGATGTACATGAACAGATGAACCAGAAAAGCTGACCAAAATTCAATCTTGATAGTTTTCTTGCTCGATTTTACTTGCTTGACCATGGTCCGCTTCAAATGTCGCTCTGACAGGACAGTCTGGTTCGCTTTTATTGAACTAGCTCGCTGGTAAGGTAAACTCGGAGCAGACCTGAACACGTACAGGTCCAGTTCACTCAGAGCAGACCTGACCACAGGCCCGGTAAACTCAAAACAGACCTGACCCAATGTACTGTTAACTCAGAACAGACCTGACCCAATGTACTGTAAACTAAGAGCAGACCTGACCACAGGCCCGGTAAACGCAGAGCAGACCTGACCACAGGCCCGGTAAAATCAGAGCAGACCTGACCACAGGCCCGGTAAAATCAGAGCAGACCTGACCACAGGCCCGGTAAAATCAGAGCAGACCTGACCACAGGCCCGGTAAAATCAGAGCAGACCTGGAAACAAGTCCAGTAACTGACCACAGGCCCGATAAACTCAGGACAGACCTTACCACAGGCCCGGTAAAATCAGAGCAGAACTGAAAACAGGCCCAGTAACTGACCACTTGTCCGCTAAACTCAGAGAAGACCTGACCCCAGGTACTATAAACTCAGAGCAGACCTGACCACAGGCCCGGTAAACTTAGGGCAAACCTTACCACAGGCCCGATAAACTCAGGGCAGACCTTACCTTAGGCCCGGTAAACTTAGGGCAAACCTTACCACAGGCCCGATAAACTCAGGGCAGACCTTACCTTAGGCCCGGTAAACTTAGGGCAAACCTTACCACAGGCCCGATAAACTCAGGGCAAACCTTACCACAGGCCCGATAAACTCAGGGCAGACCTTACCACAGGCCCGATAAACTCAGGGCAAACCTTACCACAGGCCCGATCAACTCAGGGCAAACCTTACCACAGGCCCGATAAACTCAGGGCAAACCTTACCACAGGCCCGATAAACTCAGGGCAAACCTTACCACAGGCCCGATAAACTCAGGGCAGACCTTACCTTAGGCCCGGTAAACTTAGGGCAAACCTTACCACAGGCCCGATAAACTCAGGGCAGACCTTACCACAGGCCCGATAAACTCAGGGCAAACCTTACCACAGGCCCGATAAACTCAGGGCAAACCTTACCACAGGCCCGATAAACTCAGGGCAAACCTTACCACAGGCCCGATAAACTCAGGGCAGACCTTACCTTAGGCCCGGTAAACTTAGGACAAACCTTACCACAGGCCCGATAAACTCAGGACAGACCTTACCACAGGCCCGATAAACTCATGGCGGACCTTACCACAGACCCGATAAACTGAGGGCAGACCTTACCACAGGTACTGTAAGCTCAGAGCAAACCTTACCACAGGTACCCAAGTCTGGTCATCTCCAGGTCCGCTTTCCACAGCTTTTTAAAATAGACTGGAGAAGAGGTCAGGTCAAGTTTATAAGAAATATATGATTTTACAAACATGGACAAGATATAATTTACAAAGAATAATTGAATTGCTGTTTGTGTTTAGCATATTATTACTTGAACGGTTTGCAAGTATAGCCCCATTTGAATATATTTTTACATTTTTGTGAACATCTTACGGGTAATTGACTAGCATATATAATTCCTCGATATGACGTTTTTGGAAATGCTATCAAGTACACAGGCAAAATATTTGCATACGTTAACCATACGTCTTGGTGAACATATGTCAGACGGATGTTAGGACGTATATTAAACGCATGGTTTTTTTTTCAGACGCATATTAAACTTAAAGCCAGGGAAATACGTTAAACATAAGTCTTTTGCGTTTACCATATGTTAAAAACTGTACGTCTTGCTTACGCGGTTAGAAACGCTATTTTACTGTGCGTCAGATGACATATGTTGAACATACGTCAGACGTACGTTAAACGTACCCCAAAGTTTGCCTGTGTAAACCCGAATTTAGTCAATGAAATTTCTATTCATGAACTACTAGTAATATCTTCGTGTAGTAATATGTTCCATAACGTTCTGCACGCGTACGAAATGCACAAAATCTCAGCACTGTGTTATGAAGATATCTGCAGGGATGACCAATCACATATATCAAAGAAGAAAAGAAAAACACAAGGCACATTGAAGATCACAATTGTGGGTTGAACCAGGATTTATTCGGAGTCCGTGAAACCTCCTTCTTCCATTGCGATCTTAGGGTCCGGTAAAACATTTTTTAAAGCTTCCCTTCACATAATTTTAATAAAGCCACAATAACCGAGTTGGGTTTCAGTAAAGCTGGTCAGACGAAGAAAAGCAGTTTCATTGGTTGAGACACGTAATTCTACCATCTTTAATTTTCCAGAAAAAAATATCTCACCAGATATTCCTCAATTTTATCGACCGGGCCGATCATTCATTTCGGACACTTCTTTTAAATCCCACCTAAAAGACCGGAAAAATTCATCTCCGCTCAATCTTGTGAATAAAATAGAGTAATATATTTCATGCAGAGCTTTAAGTTACTCTAAGCCTTTTCACGCTATGAAAATGCTTGGTCTCGACAAAATTGTATGGGTTTCTTTGAGACCTGAACAAAACAAAAAGGTCTGTCCATATTTGGAATTCAATCATTAAATTCATTAAATCCAATCAAAGTTTGATTGAAAAAGAGAAAACTACAGAATCATCATCATACGTTTTTAATATTGTTTATGCTGTGGAAGCTGTACATGATCCGACCCATTTACACTTCCCATTGATTTCAGCACACAGACTCTCATAGTCGCAGCCAGAGGGCGCTTCTCCACACATGATATCTGTCAAGTATAAATAGACTGGACCGAACGCACTCGGAATCTGAAAGGGTAAACAAAAATCATTATAGTCCTAGTCACAGCCAGTGGGTGCCTCTCCACGCATGGTATCTGTCAAGTATAAATAGACCGGACCGAACGCACTGGGAATCTGAAAGGGGGGTAAACAAAAATCATTATAGTCCAAATCATAACCAAAATGTTCTTTACCACAGAGTGTGACTCAATGGTAGATGACAAGAGGACTAGAAGCATAGAGGGTCTAAAAATCTACATTTATGCATGCCCGTACCAAGTCGGGACCATTGAGATTTTCAATTTTTCTGGTGTTTCTTCTTTGTTTTGATTTTTCTCTTGGATGTTTGAGATTTTACGATCTAAAATCACCTTCAAGTTCGGTGATTTTGTTAATGCTTTATTGTATGAAAATATTTTTTCACCGTTTATGTTCCACATTCCAGATCACTATCACACTGACAGACAAACAGAAATGGTTCTGTCTGGACTGCCACAAAAACTTGTTCATATAAGATATATACTAAACAACATAAGAAACGCACCATTTCAATAGCTAATATCTCTTAAAGTGGTCGTCAGAAGGATCTGAGATTTTTGCACAGCATTTGTGGGGTCCTTAGCATCATTCTCTGCAAATTTAAAAAAATATGATTTTCGTTTTTAAATTTCTCAAAAATGAGTTTTTTAACCCACAAATGAAAAATTCACCAATTTTTTGAAAAATTTGATGCCCATCCAAAAGCGTAACCGGAAAATGGAGTACAGAGCTTAAATCTTACAAAAACTGTCCAAACTTTTCAGAACCATGCCAATTTCAGAAATAATGGCTTGGTCTTTTATTGAATTTGATTTCATTTATCATTACGCCTAAAAGAATTATTAAGATTTTCAAAATTTAAAAAGAATCCTGGAACGAAAGAAGTGGTGCGTTATTTGTGTTGCTGAGTATAGTTCAATAATTCGTTTATTTTTACCTGTCAATCCAGTCGATATTTTTCGTAATCTTGTAGTTTTTAACCATAACCTGTCAGTACTTACCTCACACTGCCAATTTTATCTCACACTAGCAATTCTTTTTTAATAACCTGTCAATATCTACCTTACCCTGGCAATTCTGTTTTTATAACCATTCCATAATTACCAAACACTGGTATTTCTTTTAAAAAAAATTCGATAATTACCTTACACGGAAAATTATTTTTTGTAACCTATCGATTTTTACCCCACACTTGTAATTCTTTCTATAACATATCGATATTAACCACACACTGGCAATTCTTTTTATAACCTTTTGATATTTACCTCGAACTGGCGATCCTTTTGATAACCTGTCAATATTTACCTCACACTTACAATTCTTTCTATAACCTGTCGATACTTACCCCACACTGGAAATTCTTTTAAAAACATGTCGATATTTATCTCACATCGGCAACTCCGATTAGAACCTATCGATATCTACCTCACTACAGACAATTATTTTGATATCCTGTCGATATTTAGCTTACATTGGCACTTCATCTTATAACCTGTCGATATATACCTTACACTGGAAATTATTTGCTAAAACCTGTCGATGTTTACGTTATTGCCAGTCGATTTTGACCACATACTGACAATTCTTTCAATGACCAGTCGATATTTACCTGACACTGGCAATTCTTTCTATAACCCGTCGATATTTTCTGTAGAAGTTCAGGGGTGACGTCTTTAAGGTTTCTCTGATATCCACACAAGTCATGACTGAACTCACTGTCATAATGGTATACTGCAAAACAGTTTTTATATTTACCGTGTTCCTAATCTATGGCAATTTAAAAACCAAAACGGCGAACAACGACTGCGGTTCACCTTGAAATCTTCTAGCTGTGTTTTCAATTTCGAGTTATTATTCCACATCTCATTATCAGCTCACCATCAAACTTTATATACTTGTACTATCTTTTGACATCTTGTGGTTCAGTTTATTGATTCATCGGGCTAACATTTCCACGAATTTTCGCAATGCTACTTTTTTATTTTAACAACTAGCATAATCAGGGAAAAATCCAGAAAGGGACGAAAGAATAAAAAAGGGGGTTTCAATTTCAACTGAATTGGAAATAAGCAGCACGACGGGTTTGCTATAGCAGGCAGGAACCGCTTACTCTTCCAGTGCACCTGAGTTCACTATTGTTACGACTTGAGCATGTTGAGTTCGCGTTGTTGATTTCCGTTCCGTTGATTTTGTGTTATGTTTTTCTTCGTGCTGTTCTTGTTCGTGTTTACCGGTTTTGTCGTTGCCCGTACGGACTTTTGACACTCGAAGCCTCATGGGTGCCTCGTTGTTTCTTTTACCATGAGCATGGGTGAAATTTATTGTTGGCTTGATTTTATTCATTTTTTTGGTCAATATTACCTGTGAGTATATAATTGTCGTTCTTTGTTAAAGTCACAGATCCACATCTTGCCGATGATATAGGAGTCTTCAGCTCTATCATCTTATTCTCTTGTGCTTTGTCTCCCTTGAGAATAATAAACAAGATACTGAATTGCATGTTTTACATGTTGTCTGTTTTTGTCCCGTTCTTGTTGGTGTTAACTGGTTTTGTCACTGCCCTTTCATACTTTTGAGATTCGGATACCCCATTGGTACCTCTACTTCTTGCTCACCAGATCTCTAAAGCTTAAGCTTTTTACCAAGTGAACAACATGGTCTACGTGTACCTGATAAGTAACATTATAAAAAATAGTTAAGATAGAAAACATTACGTTGGATTCAGAATCGATATGTTTGATTTTTTTACATCAGTCGATAAATGCTTCTTAGCTACTACCGGTATTTAGTTACTGCGAGTGTTCTCAAGAGATCTAGAGTTCCTTTACGTCTCGTTGAAAACTTATTGGTATCTTGTCTCAGGTTCTCACTTGGTGAATAGAACTTTTGTCGATTTGATTTTAAAAATGTGTTATTTTTGTGCTTTGTACAAGATTAACAATAGAGGGAAGATTGGGCCTAAAAAAACTAGTTTAACCTCGACACATTTTATATGTTCCTGTCCTAAGCCAGGAATCCTTGTTAAAACTTTTGCTTGTCCCTGTCAACTATCTGATTTTTGTTCTATGTCCAGAAAAGAGTCTTTCGTTGATAATATATGGATTTGTTTGAATCTTAAGCATTGCATTTTTAGTCTTGGGCCGTTTCTTTATGTTGGTTGTGTCGCGTACACTTATCCACATCTCTTTATCGTCTATTTTCAATATCAAGTTCACAAAGTTACAAAGCTTTTAAAATACATTTCAAATAGTAAAAAAAATAAACAGAGCAGTAAACAACTTCGATTCAAATATTATTAAGAGTTTTGCAGATTTTTTTGGTGCTGAAGAAGGAAGGTTGCTTCGGATTTTCTATTTTTTTCTCTTTTATACTTTTGAAACTATAAACCATTAACTATGTTCAACTTCCAGCAACAGCAGCCATGTTGCTTGTCCAGCTGCATAATTTCACAAACTTGATAGAAGACATCCTAAAAACCAAGTATAAGAAGTTTTAAAGCAATCCCAGTATAAGAAGTTTTAAAGCAATCCCATCAATGGTTTCAGATACGTAGATCTTAAAACTGAAAGAGAATGCAAATAAAGGGGCAGGGAACTCTTCAACGGTTGGTCTGACAATTTTGAAACTAAGTCATTTTTTGTAGATCTCGGTGAGCTGAACAACTTTACAATGTAAGCTCTTCCTCTAGAACGTATGGTTTTTCAGGATAAAGTCCAAATAGTTGTTAAATTATTTAGGTGAAATAACTCTTATAAGTAGTTGTCCCTCAACTTTGACTCAATGGAGAGTTTTGAAGAGCTCTTGAGACTAAAGAAGCTTGGACGAAATTTCCGTCACAGCTTATGAGCTTTTATTATGAATGATTGCCATACTCTTTGTAAGCGAAATTTTGCCGTGTCTTCATCTGTTTCATCTACATTTTTGAATATTTCAGGAATTTTTTGCTAAATTAAGTGAGTCCGAGCTCACTTTGTGAACACTTTTGCTGAATATACGATTTCTATATCTAATACAATTTTGTCACGGCTTTTTTTGATAAATGCAATTAAAAATTACAAGAATTGCCAACCAATATCTTTTGTCCGGTCTTGGGACAAGAGCTTTTGCAAATCGTCCCAATTGATGCCTTGGAGAATATCAAGTCAAAACTGTCTTACTAAACCTTTGTTGATTAATGTTAAGGTAGCAACCATTTCATTTATTAGATGAGGTGAGGGGTGGGGGGCTATGAATATTTTGTCATCCTGCTTTTTATTTTTAGAACTATTGGAGCATGGATTTTTATTCTAAAATTTACCAACAATTTGTAGCCAAGAACTGGTACCTGTCTATTTTTATATTTTAAAGGCCTGTCTTATCTTTTTATTTTCTGATTTTTGCGTCCCGTCTTCTCATTTCTAATTTCAACGTAGCCCTCCTCCTAATAATAAATTGGTTGCTTCCTTAAACTTTGGAATTTAGATTTTAAATTTCGATAATGATTCATTTTTTTAGGGGCAGCACGAGCCGATTTATAGACTGACTATATTCTATTGACTGTGCAATTTCTATATAGTCTTGAAATATGTTAATACAGTCCTTTTACGGTTTCAACACAAGAATTAAACCCTTCTGGCTTTGAAATGGGTAGTTTTTTTTTAATTTCATTTTATACTCACATGGAAGACTTTTTCGACAAAGATGTTGTAAATTATGTCTTCCGGAAAAGCTTTCGGAACACCTCGTGATGAGACTATTTTCCCTTGGATAACTAAAATACGGAAAATTAAAATAGGTAAAAACACGTACAACATAGCAGCTAAACCACAGGGACTTGTTTCGATAAAAAAAATAATTATCTCAATATAAAAAAAACACGTGGTGTTCAATTTTGTTCAAAACAAGTCCCTGTGGCTAAACCTCCTGAACAACCACACTAGACGATATTGAGATGTGGAATAAGTGTACGCGACACAACAAACATAAACAAACAGCAATTCAAAAAATCACAACGGAAAACAGCAAGCAGTCTTCAACATGACCATAGGTCACTGCTTACCGTCTTGCATTGGCCCAAGACATAATACAATACAAAAGCATCAAAACCAATCCCTAGTACAATCCCTAGTTACATAACTAGTCAGTTATGTAAACCACAGAAACCTTTTTTTTTTCGCAAAACCAAAGTTTCTTTTGCTCGCAAACATAGTTACATAGAATTTCCATCTGCCAAGAATCTTCGGTTATTATCTGTTGGTTAGCCGTATAACATTCACGGTAGGATTTGACTACATTTAAACGTATCCCTCGTCGCAACTCTACGAGTGAAAGTGTACCAATGTAGAATAACTAAACCTTTCATCTTTCCAAGTCACCTTTGACACATACGCTTCGCTTTTTGTTGTTGTTACGATCGATTCAAAATGCAAAAAAGGGAAAGATTTTGCGGCGAAAAACATGGTTCACCCCCACCTTTTAATTGAAATACCCGTTAATCGTCACTGACCTTTTCCAGTTTGTTATTGCTTGATTTTGTCTGCTAATTGTGGACCTTTTAATGGGGCTTGTTTAGGAGGGGGTACCAATATCCCATATCCCCGTAAATTTTTCATCAAATATCCCATATCCCAAAAAGTGTTTTTCCAGTATCCCATATCCCTGTAAATAAAATGGACTTAAATATCCCATATCCCAGTAAGTTTTGCCTCAAATATCCCGTATCCCATGAAAAAATTGTGTGAATATCCCATATCTCAATATACCCTAAACAAGCCTCTTTAATTTAGATTCTGGTCATCAATGTTCTGTAATCTAGATTTTATATTTATTTGTTCCAAATTAAACTTTTCTGTTGCAGTGTAATGTTGTTGTCTGTTCCTCTGCGACATTTATAATCCAACCGTTACCTTTTTACCTTTAGTTAGCTAAAATCTTTTTCGACCATTAATTCTGTCACATTCACCAAATGCAAGGAAACTTTCGTTGTATACACAGGAAAAATTGAAACATATGATAAACATATGTTTGAAAGCATATGATTAACATATATTTTATGTTTTGATATGACCAACATGTGCTTTTGAAAAATGTAGAGAAAAATGATTTTTATTTTATTGCAAAAGCATAACTCACATTTTATTTTTTATGTGTTTGTTACCATATGTTAATCATATGACGAATATATGTTTAACTTTCACTTATTCCACGTCTCAATATCCATGTGTTTTGTTTTCTTTGAATGTAAAACAAACCATAGACCTTACCTAGTTCAGCATCACAGATTTGTTCCTGGGCATAAGACGCCGGACATGAACATCCCTGTATAGAGTTGACTACAGCCAAGATAACAATGAACAAGACAATCATATTTTGATGGTACCACAAATAAACAAGCGAAAACAAATCTGTTTTCCAGGGAGGATATCTATACATTTATAGAACGAGAGTGACTTGAAATTGAAATTGCAATTAATCTTTCCATAGCCTTGGGAGGGTTTTGTTTAACTAATAATTGAACATTTCATATTCATATAGAAGCTACAAACTGAGTAGAGCTGGTAACAGCTCCCTGCTGCTAGCTATTGTAAAGGTGATGAAGATAGAAAGAGACTACATATACCAACACATGTTACTGTTATGTTAGGGAGCAACCATTTGATTTTTAGGGGGGGCTATGGATATGTATATGTGTATACCATTTGTAACTTAAACTATTCGTTTTGATGAATTATAGTATTATATAACTGAAATTTATCATTTATAAATGGGCGACTTCAGCATAATCTTTTTGCTATAGATTCTGTGATTAACTGGTGAAAAAATCAGGGAAACCGTTTCCAGGCACTTTCCCTTGTTAGAGTATGGTTTAAAGGCTGAGATGTGTAGACGTTGTAATATTCAATCCACCTGTCACCAATTGGATGACCTGCAGGTAGTACCAATAACCTTCCATCTAAAAGTGATAGTTGCTAATCCTTTTCAGCTCACAGACTAGAAAATGTACCTTATAAAGGTCTGCAGCGACGTCATTTCAGCTTACTGACTGGGGAGTTTACCTAATATAGATCTGCAGCGACGTCATTTCAGCCCACACACTGGGGAGTTTACATTATATAGGTCTGCAGCGACGTCATTTCAGCTCACAGACTGGGGAATTTACATTACATCAGTCTGCAGCGACGTCATTTCAGCCCACACACTGGGGAGTTTACCTTATATAAGTCTGCAGCGACGTCATTTCAGATCACAGACTGGGAAATTTACCTTATATAGGTCTGCAGCGACGTCATTTCAGCTCACAGAATGGGGAGTTTACATTATAAAGCTCTGCAGTGACGTCATTTCAGCTCACAGACTGGGTCTGAAGCGATGTCATGTCATCAGACACCGATTTCTTCGTGACCGACTTTTGGAGCAGGGCTATAAGAAAATACGTCTCATACGATCACTAAAAAAAATTCTTTCTTCGTTATCAGCCACTAGTAGAAAAGTTCAAAATTGAGTTAAAAGATATGGTAGTTAATTGTTTTAATTAGTGTTTGACTGGTCTTTTGTACTGAGATGATCACCTCAATATCCCTATTGTGTCTCACAACTATGTTGTGTTCTATGGTCATTACCGGATCCTAAGATCGCAATGGAAGAGGGAGGTTTGGCGCCATAAAACCTGGTTTAACCCACCATTTCGTTTGAAATGCCTGTACCAAGTCAGGACCATTGCAATCCACCAATTCTCCGGTATGACTGATTCGTTTTTGTCATTTTCTCTGGACTATGAGATTGATCATTCAAGTTGTTCGGTAGTTTTGTTATTACCTTTATTCCATACCAATATACATGTATGAAATGCAGGTTTCTGTTTATATAAATCTTTCCATAGCCTTTGGAGTTTTTTGTAATATATCACACACAATCTATTTATTGATTTAAAAATGCAAAACATTATATAGTTGTTGATGTTTCTGATATTTTTAGTATATTAGTAAGAGTTTAATTGAATATTGTGGATTGCACATCTTAGTAGCCCACTTCCATGTTTCATTGGTTGTGACGTTTTACATGTAGGGTATATATCTATGGTCAAAAGTGTAGGACAAGGTTCACTAGTAGAGCCAAAAATGTCTTGAACGGACAAAAGTTTCTTCGCATGTCCTGTTCACACTGAACTTGTTAGTTATTCAGTACACAGGCAATTTCGGTTAATGTTAATTTAACGTTAAAAATTAACGTTAAATTAGTGTTAATCGAGCTTCGATTGTTAATTTCATGTTAAAATTTAACATTTGACGTCACATAGTTCAACAGGAAAATTAACGTTAAAAAGTTTAACACTAAATTAGTGTCAATCTTTAACACTAAATTAACGTTAAAAATCTTAACGTTAAGCTAACGTTAATTTAATGTTAAATTAGTGTTACATTAACGTTAAATTAATGTTAATCGAGCTTAACGTTAATTTAACGTTAAGACAAATTGCCTGTGTAGTGTTAAGAGTTTCAGTTTAATGGTTTATTTTCTAGGCCTTTTCAGTAGTGTCAAGTGTATTAACTCTATTTTACTGGACACGATTTTGATTTTACTTTATCACCACAAGGAACACGCGTATCGAGCCAGGTTATTTTTACTAACACTTTATATAGGCATATAGAGTCTTAAGATTTTTACTTTATGTTAAGGATTTTTCATAACCCTAATTTTATGTCGTATGGAAAGCCGTAGTGGATCTACGCATTAACATTTTTTTTACGATTGGTGTCGATGGGGAAATGTTAAAGATCCATGAATTCGACAATTTAATCATTTGACGAACGTTCAATTTAAATTTCGAACGAGCGCAGCCTTAATGATTTTTAAGAAAAGTTATTTCATCCGATTTGCTTTGATAAGTATAAAGTTAATGCAGTTGAGTATAAGAGAAATCTTTTGCGGAGTTTAGTAAAAATTACCGGGCTCGATTCGCGTGTTCCTAGGAGTGATAATTTACATCTAGATTATACTGAATTTCTTACAATACTAGACAATTTTAGAGTCCAGTTTATCCAGTAGTTGTCTAGTAGGTTTTGTCCGTTCCAGTAATCAGATGTTCTTCCAGTGGTTATGGTGTACATGTATGAGAGGTGGAAAAAAAACGATGCAAAACAGTGGCGGAATCAGATGGGTGAAGGGGCGTAAGCACGCCCTTTAATTTAGAAATTTATTTTTTTCTGTATAAAATTGAGCAAGCAACTTCAATTTTTTTTCACAATCTGACATTTTTAGCAATTATGCCCTCCCCTTTCACGGACCTCTGGATCTGCCCCTGCAAAAACAATGTGTCCCTACAACATCGGGCAACTTCACAAATTGTTGATTAATCGCAATCTCTGTCTTCAACGCCAAAGGTGTAAACACTGTTTTGCTTATTAATAAAGTCGGTTTGTCATTCTGAAATGCTTTGATGGTAATTAACACGCGAACAACTATATTGACCGCTGGCGGACCAGACGTTCCCTGGGACAATCAAACAAACTGAAACATAGTGTGTGATTTTTATATAATTTAAAATTTTCGTTTGTCTTAATTTTAAATTGTTGAAAACGCCATGTTTCTTTCCTTGCACTGCACTTAGTCGATATCCTGTGCTGTGTTTTGCTACTTTGTTTGAATTTTTTTGGTAAAAGTACTTTTCTTTCAGGACTTTCCATTTATTAGATTCAAATGCTGCTGAAATACAAATGACAACAAAGTTCCAGACAATAAATTTTGCCACCAGCAGCGCTAAGCTTCACGGGTGTTCGAAATACAAATGACAACAAAGTTACAGACAATAAATTTTGCTATGCCTGACGCTCGTTTCGTCCATTCAAGACTCATCAGAGGCGCTCTACCAAAAATATTGAAAATGCCAAACACTTTATGATTATGAAGAGGGTAGATTACTAGTCTTTAAAACATGTTTACACGGCATTGCCAAACTAACCGTCTCTTACACCAGCAGTTTTACTTTGTTCTTTGAAACCATTGTGTTAATTACTGCTTCTAGCGGACCAGAGGTTCGCCTGGGGCTATCACAAGCTCGTTAATCAGACCTGTCTAACATTTAACTTACCAAAACATTATTTAGAATTTACAATTTCGAGTGTCTTTATTCTAAATTTTAATAACATACAGGTCTATTTTATCTTGGTACAAATGGTCGTTTTGCTCTGCAGGAAATGACTTCCTTTTCAAAATTGTTTGTATGAGTAATTTTCTGTCAATACATGATATTTTCGAGCTTCCAATGTTTTGATTCCAGTGCTGCTGACGAGAGGTTACTCCTTAAAACATACATATACAGTACAAGAGTTGACACTAAAGTATGTCTCGCCTGTCGGCACCATTACGGTCTAGCTGGGCCATCAGAAAAGTTCAGGTCAAAGTCATGTGACAGATTACAGAATTCCATTTAACCATCACAAAAATGTCTGAAGTGTGTTCTAGATACCATAGTTATGGAGAAACAATGAAAAAGACCAACATTCACTGAGTCATTCAACCATGAAAATGGGGTGAAGGTAACATTACATGGTATTGTCAGTTGTGTATACCATAATCCCCAAATATCAGATGCCTAGCTATAATATTATACTTTTCACTTAACTCATTTTCCACCCAAAAATCATCTACATTCACAAAGTCATTGAACCGTGAAAATGGGGTCAGGGTCACTCAACATGGTGTCGGTTGTGTAGACCGAAACCTCAAATGTCTGTATACCAGATATCAGATGCCTTGCTATTATACATTTAACTTAATTTATTTTCCACACACATTTTAATTGTCCCAAAAATCATTTAAGTCCACAGTCACTGAACCACGAAAATTGTGTCAAAGTCACAGACCATGGTGTCAGTAGCATAGACCATAGCTCCAGGTGTCTGTATACCAGATATCAGATGCCTAGCTATTATACTTTTCACTTGATTCATTTTCCACAAAAGTCTTACAAAAAAAGTTTACGCCGTCGCCGCCGCCGGAAAGTAATACATATGTCTCGCCTTCAGCGACTAAAGTCCAGGTGAGACAATAACCAAATTAATCGTTTCTTATGCATATCCGCTAAAGTACTGGATCGTTAAATGCTGCTGGTGGTGACATCTTATATTTTTTGCATCTTTGAAAATTTTGGAAGGTTTTCATTCTTAATTGTTTAAAACACAAGATTTATTTCGTTGTAATACACATGGCTGTCAGTGTTGTATTTGGCTTCCCTGTTCGAAATGTTTTTGTTGGAGTTCTTTTATTTCAACGGTTAAGGATTTACCATCCAATGCTTTGATTTAAATGCTGCTGATGAGAGGTAAGTCCTCGAAATTCGCATATACATCATAACTAAATTAACGGTTGATAAGGTATAGCCGCTTTGGGACTTTGCATTTTGAATAATTATCATGCAATCGCTACTATGTAGATCAGACGCGAGGTCCCCGACAAAGCATTTCATCATACCTGCTTGACTCGAATTTAACCAAAATATTTAATTTACTTTTTATTACTTTAAATTTCCCTTTGGCTAAATTCGAAATTGTTAAAAACACCACAATGCTTTCTTTCCGTGAACTGCACATGATAGATATCCACGTTTCTGTACGTGGCTTCTCTATTCAAAACATGTTTGTATGAGTATACTTTTCTTTCAAAATTTGGATTTTTTGGCCTTCCAGTTTTTTTGGTTCTATTGATGCTGAGAGTATGCAAATATGGCATAACCAAATTAACCGTTTCTTATATTCGCTTATAGTCAAATTCAATTTTGGCTCATGTGCTTGGAATTTTCTTAACCCTCTTGCTGCCAAATTAAAATTTTGAATGACGTCGCCAACGCCACAACGTTGTGACGTTACAATAGCGTTACGCCAGAATCTTTGATCAAATGGGACGGTTTGTTTTTACTTTTGACTTTGCTACAGTTACAATACATGAAAACAACTTTTATATTTGATTAAATATTGTTAATTAGTTATTTTTCTGTCATAAAATGCCGTTAATTTGTATTTTGAACAGGTGTGTTAAATCAATGATTTAGTTGCATGTAATGTTTTGGTCCAAAAGGACATATGTGTCCACTACCGACTCGCTGCCAAAGGACATATGTGTCCACTACCGGCTCGCTGCCAAAGGACATATGTGTCCACTACCGGCTCGCTGCCAAAGGACATATGTGTCCACTACCGGTTCGCTGCCAAAAGGACATATGTGTCCACTACCGATTCGCTGCCTTTCGATGTCATAATTTTTTGACTTGCAATTTCAAAACAAAAATTAAATTTAACTAATTTACCGAGGAAATCTTCCTCACCTTAATTGTTATTATTTCTAGCCTAAATTTTGGGGCAGTAAGTTTATTGCGTCTTTGTAAATGCTGACAAACATACCCTTCTTCACTACATTCTTTTGTCTTGGCGGTCATAGCGGTAACACAATTTCTGCATTAACAAAATTTTATTTACAGATAATTAACGTACTAACCGAAAAAATTAAATGTAATTTATTAAATTCTTAACATTTTAAACAAAATCATTGTTGGTTTTGTATCTTTTCCCACATCGTTAGAAAGTGAAGGCTCCGTTGCAAGCTATGTCAATATTTAGGACTTCTAAATGACGTCACACAGATGGGTATAAAATATGTCAAGAACGGACGAATATCCGGATCTAAATTTAGTAACATAGCGTCAATATGGGTAAAAATAGAAACATAGCGTCAATATACCAAAAATGCATCGTTTTTATTTCCAAAGCAAAGAAATACACTAAATATCACTAAAATCATATGACCAAATAATCCAATGAAAATGTAAGAATGATGAACCATATGTAATATTGCTATTTAACTGTACGAGATTGTAAATGTGATAATTTATGAGGAAAAAAAGTTTGAAACAATATCGAAATGTTACATAAGTTTAACGGAATTTGCCCTACCTTTTTCGAGGAAAATAATTTGATCAAGGAAATTTCAGTTTTTCCACTTTATTTTTAGAAAATGAACGATGACCCTATATGAATTATAACCTCATTTCAAAGAACTAACCAAAATTGATAATTTGACAAAATATCAAAGAAATCGTTCCAGTGAAATTTGAAAAAGATTATAAAAAAACAAATTTTCCCTATATTATCTATATAAAAATAGCCACATTCGAATCGTTCTTAAAATTAAGAAAGGTGACATATTCTTTTTATTTCATTTTTCAAACATATGCACTTAGATACTTTTGACTATGTTTGGGGAAAAAGTCTACCCTACCAATTGTTAAAACTTTCCTCAAATGCCTTACAAAGAATTTAATGCCTCGCAAAAAGTCCTAAGTTTAAAGAGTCGTAAAAGCATGTACATGTACATTGATTTAACTTTTCGTTTGTTAAAAACTTGTGTTATAACCATTTATTGTAAATGTGTTTAAACAAATAAATATTGTAAATATTATTGTATTGTAAGTGGTCAGGGTCATGTATCATGGTGACAACTGTGTAGCATGATAATGTAAAACACTAAGAGTTAGTATATCAAATATTAGATGCCAAGGTATAATACTTCTCTACTAATACATTTTGCACACAACTTCTAGACTTACAGAAAGTCAACAGGTTTTATCACCGCCGCCAGAAAGCAACTCCTACGTTTCGTCTCCCGCGACTTTCCATCACAGGCGAGACAAAAATTATTTCACATGAAAGCAATTCATTGTTGAATGTATTTAAATCAAAATTACAGCAGCCAATGTATAAGTGCAGGCTATAACTTTCCTGATTATTGTGTCTGTCTTATAGAAGGTATACTTTTTTTTTTCATCGCTTCCAAGGCCTTTTTTTAACTTTCTTCAAAGATCAGGTACTTAATATAAAGTTATCATATATGGCAAGCGCCACTCTTTGTCATCGCGATTCTCTTCCAGTTAATAAACCCAGACGATGTACGATGAACAAATTTACTTTTATGACTGTACATGTTTTGTTAAAATTCATGTCGTCCATATGCATGTAAACAACAAATAAATCTTGGTTTGGACAACTGAAGGTTTGCTCAGACGTGGAAGGCTATGTTATGTTTTAGAAGTTTGATTACACATTGATTTTGTCTATTAAAGGGGCGTGTCTATGGGGGTACGATACCAATACCAAATATATCCGTAATTTGTCCATCAATTATCCCGTATCCCTTTTACTGAAATGGATTTAAATATCAAATATCCGAATAGGCTTTGCTTGTAGTAATCCATTCGTACCCAATGAGTAGAAAATATATGATAATATTTTATATCCCAACGCCCCCTTATTGATTTTGTCTTGGCGTTTTCATTGTGTACTTTTGATATACTCCCATAACAAGTTGGCACAAGCTCCTGTTACGTCCAATTACGTAACTTTAAGGCGAAAATTTATCTATGCTCCTGTTACGTTCCTTCTGGGACATAATAAATTCCGGACCCATTACGGATGGGGGGAACGAATAAAATACGGATTCATTATCAACGTAACTGTAGAATTTAAACACTTCACATGCTAAAGCTACGTGAGAAAATAATAAAAAGATTATATGATTATTGTTTTAATTAATAAAATACTGAACATAATAAATATTGAGATCGATCAATGTCTGTATGCCCAAGGCCTTTGCTGAGTAAAAATCTAGCTCAGTGAGCGCTGTCTGTTATTCTCAAGGTAGAAATGGGTGATCAATCACCCATATTTGAAGTCTGAAAACTTTATATAAAAATATGCCGATCTCGCAAAATGATATTGATACGTACCAAAGAACAAATTTTGTACAACTGGTATAAATAAGCGCAGTTCTAGAAAATTGTCAGTAGTCATCCCTATGAGACTAGGATATTTTTTAACATGGGCTCTATGGGAGATCCCGCAGGAGCAATTTTTTAAATAGGATATCGTACTATAGTAAGACCTCTAATACACGGCCAAGAAAAGACAGATGCATTAACCTTATGCCTTAATATGCACTTAATTACCCTCGTTAATAAACTTATTAATCAGCAGTAATTAAGTATAATAAAACAGGAAGTTGTAAAGGAAAACAACAGAATTATCAATATTTGTAAACGGATTACATTGGCGAATTTAATTTCTAGGAGAAAGCTTGTGACATCGAAATGTTAAAAGTTGTGTCCATATGTAGATATTAACATATACAAATTATTTTTTATAAAATAATTAAACATAAATATGTTGTCATGTTTTGTTTCCTTTGATGGATGATATTATACATTAATGTTTCAAATTATGACCAATATTTTTGTATTATTATGTTTGTGACAACTTTAGTGTGTTAAGGGTGTTTGTGGTTAAAGTATTTATATCCGCATTTTTTTCGTCATTAGACCGGAAAATCCCATTTAAATAACTAAAGTTGCAAATTAAACAATTTAAATTATCTCCCCTTTTTTACAAATATGCAAATTAGCTTTACCACAATGAGCACAATAAAGAGAAAACTCACCATTTATATGAATCAATGCATTTGCAGCATAAAGTCACAACCCGGCCGCCCTCCTTTCCGATGCCCGCCCACGGTACCAAAATACAGGCCTTAAATATCCTGTACAACTTCCTGTTTTATTATACTTAATTACTGCTGATTAATAAGTTAATTAACGAGGGTAATTAAAGGGTAAGTTCACGATTTTTGACATATGGTCTTAAATTGTTCAGAACAATGTTTTATAACAGTGTGCAATTTTTTTCTCTCATATCTTAACTTATAACAAAGATATTGTAGATTATTTATTTGAAATAGTCCCCTACTCTACATTAGGGGACTACTTCAGTTAATCAGAATTTCTACTGAGTAGCAAAAAATCATATTAGTTCAAACGTTTAAATGATCATGTGGTACGTCCAATAACCAACAAAATAATTAAAATAATCAAAAGTCAACAAGATCATTTAATATTTTCAAATTACTTTCTTTATAATAATCTTTTTAAAAAACGTTTTCTTAATTCATTACCTTTTTCTTTTAAATTGAACTTTATAATCAATTAATTAAAATAAAAATTCTATAATTCAAAAAAAATATTATTTTATTTACTATTAAGAAAGAAGTTGTGTATTTAAATGTAAGCCATCATATTTCATTGAAAATAATTGTGATATAATTATGTAAATTACAGGTCATTCTTTTTCTAACCCCCCACTGGGTTTGCTAAAAGTGGTAATTAATGTGAATCTATTGTCATTGTCTCTCAGATTTTCAGATTTTATTCAATACACTCAGACATATATAAATATGTAACATGAGGTCAAGCAAAATATACAAATACAAATATTAAACAACAAGGAAATTAAGCACATAAACATCAGATACAAATTAGGGACTCCAGAATATAAACATTCACAGTAAATGGTAACTATATAAATAATCTTACAAAGATGAGATTTTCTTAACAAATACCGATAGTTTTTTTAATACAGGAATATTGCAAAGAGATAACAGTCCGCTCATTTTACTACTATTTGGATGCTCATAATAATATTTTGCCAAGAATTTTTGGCGCAGATTTTTAATAATTACATTGTCACACACAAACAGTACATGGAACTCATCACCTACAGAGTTATCACAAAAAGAGCAAATTCTTTCATGCCTTGGGATGTTATGCCATCTCCCCGTTTCAATAGGCAAATGAACATTTGACGTGCGTAGTTTAGTAATCCAAATGCGGTTAAACTCCGGGAGTTTAACTAAATAGTTTTCGAGGCCAAAAGATGACTTGCAAAGAGAATAAAACTCGCCTCTTGAGGAGCTGGCAATATCGCCATACCAAGATTGAATAAACTGGTCATGTAGAATTTGCTTAATATAATTAATATTAAGAGCAGAACACTGATTCATAAACCACTCACTTTTACCAATTTCATTAAAAATATTTTTCATACAATTAATCCACTTGAATGTCTTGATGTCATTCAATTTAAGCATCAAACGATACAGTGAGTTACATAATTTGCCCTCGTTTTGAACTAGTCTACCCCAAAAAGAAATCATTCTCACTTTGACACTTATTTTGAGCGGAAATCTCCCAAGTTCTCCGTACACCATGTAATTTGGTGTAGTATTTCTGACACCAAGTATTCTTTTACAAAACTTCATTTGTATTTGCTCGATGGCATTAATATTTTCAAATCCCCAGACTTCAGAGCCGTACAATAATATAGGTTCAATCATACAATCAAACATTTTCAATTGAAGGTCTATAGGGATATTCTCGTTATTTATCAGTTTATAAATACTAAATAAAGCTTTTTGAGCTTGTTCTACTCTTTTCTTTCGAGTTTCAATAAAACATCCATTGTATTTAAAAATAACTCCTAAATATGTATATGAATCAACAATTTCAAGTTTTTCTCCGTTCAGATAAAATTCTACTCCTTGTCTGGTTTTACGTTTACAAAAAATAATAACTTTCGTTTTGTTAACATTTACTTCAAGCTTCCACAAATCGCAGTATCTTTTAAATATATCTAAAGAATTTTGCATATTATCTGGACTTTCAGCTAAAATAATTGTATCATCTGCATACAATATCACAAAAAAATTAAAATAAATATGAATTTCATCCATCATCTTCTTTTCAATAGTTTCAAGAGATAGTCCGTCAAGCTGGGCAAAAAATGTTTCTAAATCGTTTAGAAAAATGGAAAATAAGAAGGGAGACAAGTTCTCTCCCTGTCTGACTCCAGTAAGGCAAGGAAAGAATTCCGTCTGTCCTCCACTACATTGCACACATGATTTGATTCCATCGTACATGTTGTATATAACTTTAAAAATCTTCCCCTTTATCTCGCTTTTTAGTAATTTTGTCCATAACCCTTCCCTCCAGACTGTGTCGAAAGCTTTACGGAAATCAACGAAAGTGCAGTATAGTTTTTTTCCATACGCAAAGTAAAATTCTATAAGAGCATGTAAAGTAAATATATTATCAAGAGTCGAATATCCTTTTCTGAAACCCGCTTGGCTTTCGGACAGGACATTAAACTCATTTGAGAATACATTCAATCTAGAGTTCAAAATACACGTAAAAAGTTTACCCATACAACTAATGAGGGTAATCGCACGATAATTATCTGGATCTGCAGGATCACCCTTATTTTTATATATAGGTTTTATAATTCCTTGTGTCCAGCTCTCGGGAACAATACCACTATCTAAAACTAAATTAAATAAGTCACAATATATAGATATAAGTTGAGGTGATGAGTACTTGTGTAATGGTTAGGTAAACATAAATGTAATTAGTCACAGCTGACTTGGGATGAAATAAACAGGAAATTCTAATTATCAATACCTTCAGGTGTCAAAACCTAATATACAAACATTCAGAAACAAAATTTTATGTGAATTTTCATTCTAGCATTTAACACAATAATGTGATTTATATGCAAGATTATCACAACACAACATGACTTAGATAATTAAAAATGACTTATTTAAATTGATTTTATACCAAAAAATCATTATTACTAATTAAAGAATAACTCGATTTTGTTAATTTTAATAAGGATTTTCTATCACTTATTTAAAATGCCATAACATAGATGCACACACAAATATAACATATTGGCAATTCAATAATTAGGTAAATGGTGGGTCACTGTCAAAAGGAGACTTTGTGGTATTCAGATGTTTTGTGTAATTTAAAATGACAGAAACCAAAAGATAAAAAATAAAATTCCATTTTTGTCAGCTTATTGAATTGAATATAAGAGTTTAAACGATATAGCATAATTAGATAATGCACTAGAAATCATATGACAAATTTTCATTTTTTTGTGAACTTTCCCTTTAAGTGCATATTAAGGCATAAGGTTAATGCATCTGTCTTTTCTTGGCCGTGTATTAGAGGTCTTACTATAGTACGATATCCTATTTAAAAAATTGCTCCTGCGAGATCTCACATAAAGCCCATGTTAAAAAATATTCTAGTCTCGTAGGGATGACTACTATTGTCAAATGGAATAAAAATTAGAGGGAGAGAAATAGATGCGGAGACAATAAGTAATGTTGTGTTTAAAGAAATTAATTTCACTTGCATTCATGGAGGCAGGAACTTCTCTTCAAAATCAAGTGGTCAACGATTTGCCTAAACTGGTATAACCTTAAATGTGTTGCTTTGAAAACGTTCCATAAGAAAGCATATTGGACATGCAGAGCATGCTATAAGAACTGACTAATTGTGTACTTAATTAATTCAAAATTAATAACTTGAGTTTCATATACAAGCTCATTTAATGCTTTATACTATTGTTTAATTGTGTTTTGATAAGTATTTTATTGACAATTACGATGTCTTTTCATAATTGAAAATACTTACCCTAAACTTTACTAAAATTTAAATATTTTTAAAACATTTTTTCACGTAACTTTAAGGTTTAAATTCTAAAGTTACGTTGATAAATCCGTATTTGATTCGTTTCCCCCATCCGTAATGGGTCCGTAATTTACTATGTCCCGGAAGGAACGCAACAGGAGCATAGATAAATTTTCACCTTAAAGTTACGTAATTGGACGTAACAGGAGCTTGTGCCTAACAAGTTCTCCCAAGGTAAAATGTACCTAAAAATAAACCATATATATATACCTCCCATGATAAGTTCTCCCAAGGTAAAATGTACCCAAAAATAGACCA
Source organism: Arcuatula senhousia (assembly GCA_963971305.1). Taxonomy (NCBI): domain Eukaryota; kingdom Metazoa; phylum Mollusca; class Bivalvia; order Mytilida; family Mytilidae; genus Arcuatula; species Arcuatula senhousia. The sequence continues at coordinate 49,023,311 of OZ020314.1, forward strand.
TACTTCCCATAACAAGTTATCCCAAGGTATAATGAACCTAAAATTAGACCATATATGTACCTCCCATGAAAAGTTCTCCCAAGATATAATAAATCTGAAAATAGAACTCTCTTGCTTCTGTGATTTTTTTACTATGACGAATAAACTATTTAAAACACACTTGATGAGTAACATATTACATTTACATACTAAATAATAATCAACAAATATCTCTCTCTAAAAAGAAAAATAGTATCATTGAAATGATTGAATGTGATTTTGAATTTTTGCAAGCGTTCAAACACTGAAAATATAAACATAAGCACTATGATAATATTAGAGGCAAATTCAATAAACACCCACAGAAGATCATACAACAAACCGAATATATTTTTAGCGGAGTTTGGGTTCGGTTGTAATGTTTGTACGGTCTGAAGGATAAACAAAACATTTTAACTGATGACCTGAAGCAGTAAAAACAGCCATGTTTTACTAGATCCAAACGCTTGTTTCGAAATGACAGTTTCTTAGATACAGTGATCAACTACACAACAGTCAATGAACATGTTTATAAGCTGGCTAGTTTGTTTTTATTGAAATCCCTTATTGTGAATTACATCATAACATTCTCTGTCTCAAATGTCAACATCGTTTTTGTTGGAGGTCATGAGCGCAGATGATGAAGTATCACCAATTTTTGTTCTTGTCTCTGAACTATTGTCTTCTATCAATGTTACTATATCCTTGTAACTTTTCTCACGAGCGATTATTAGGGCGGACTTCCCGTCTTTTGTGCACTTACTCGTGTCTGCCTTGTAGTCTAGTAACATCTTCACTATCTCTGTTTCACCTTTTCTACAAGCTGCAAAAAGAGGCGAAGTTCCGTCAGCTGTGCACTTGTTAACGTTCGCCTTGTACTCTAGTAACATCTTCACTATCTCTGTTTCACCTTTTCTACAAGCTTCAAAAAGAGGCGAAGTTCCGTAATCTGTGCACTTGTTTACGTCTGCCTTGTACTCTAGTAACATTTTCACTATCTCTGTTTCACCTTTTCTACAAGCTGCAAAAAGAGGCGAAGTTCCGTCATATGTGCACTTGTTTACGTCCGCCTTGTACTCTAGTAACATCTTCACTATCTCCGTTAAACCTTTTCTACAAGCTTCAACAAGGGGCGAAGTTCCTTCATATGTGCACTTGTTTACGCCCGCCTTGTACTCTAGTAACATCTTCACTATCTCCGTTAAACCTTTTCTACAAGCTTCACTAAGAGGCGAAGTTCCGTCATATCTGCACTTGTTTACGTCCGCCTTGTACTCTAGTAACATCTTCACTATCTCTGTTTCACCTTCACTACAAGCTGCAAAAAGAGGCGAAGTTCCGTCATCTGTGCACTTGTTTACGTCCGCCTTGTACTCTAGTAACATCTTCACTATCTCTGTTTCACCTTCACTACAAGCTGCAAAAAGAGGCGAAGATCCGTCATCTGTGCACTTGTTTACGTCCGCCTTGTACTCTAGTAACATCTTCACTATCTCTGTTTCACCTTCACTACAAGCTGCAAAAAGAGGCGAAGTTCCGTCATCTGTGCACTTGTTTACGTCCGCCTTGTACTTTAGTAGCATCTTTACTTTTTCCATGTTACCATTACTACAAGCTTCATGAAGAGATTCATTATGTGAAACATGAGGATTCCATGTCTTTAGATAACGTCTTATGTCAGCTTCTATAAAACATTGTTTCATTTGATAATAAATCTATTTAAAAGATTCTTAAAGAAGACAGTAATAATGCATGTTACGTTTATCCAAGAGTTATGAGAAAATTCTATCAAAAAGATTGAAAACTCAAAAAAATAAAATATTAAGATTGAAAGTGTAGAATAACAAAAAAAAATCAATTCATTTGTTTTTTTTTTTCTCTATCATCAAATTCCTTAAAAAGAAAAGTCTACGAACGGCGACAGCTGCACAGTAATGGTATAAGCTTACATAGTCTTTTAAAAAGATTTATATACGTAAATGTATTAAAAAAAGAATTACTCATTTTTAGGTTGAAATTGCTGAAATTGCGAAACCTCAAACATTGTGTTAACAATGCCCGAAACTTTAAATTGTTATTTTTTGTAGTGTCTGTTTGACACCTTTGCTTTTTTTATCACCTACTTTTGTTTAGTTGAGGTTCCAGGTTTGGTTGTATGGGCGTTGCCTTGGCGACGGTATCTAACTGTCTCTGTAACCGTCCATACGTCTGGTTGCTATTGCTGATCAGTTGCTCCTCGTCTATAATTCCAGGATCCATCTTTCTCTGGGGAAATAGATCATAGCTAAAATATTATGCAACAACAAAAAGTATTTTTGTAAGAAAGAGCAAGCATCTAGTATTTAAAATATATATTACCAACTCACTCACTTACTCACCATAGTGCATTAATATTGATGTCTTTCTTTTTGAACAAATCTAAACAGATGAATTTGCTGCATGATTGTTTTAAATAGCGTATAAAATTATTTTCAAAACAATTATACAAGGAAGTTCTAGGTGACAAATTTTAGAATGCATCTTACTCGAATAGTTATCAACATACATATTTAGGAGCCTTGGCATCGATATGATCAAGTTGTCGTCTTTTCAGGCCTGGAATAAAAATGTTGACAGACTAAGCCTTTCTTAAAAAATATATATACATATTAAAGACTAAGCCTTTCTTAAAAAAATGTATACATATTAAAGACTAAGCCTTTCTTAAATATACACATATTTCAGACTAATCCTTTCTTAAAAAAATGTATACATATTAAAATATGTGAAAAGCAGCCATATAACCTTTGAGTTACCTATCGATTTCATTGTTCTATGCTTTTCATAGCTATATAATGTTTCGTATAATCAATTTTTTAGCACAGATGGGTCTTGAAAGAAGCAGAGGTACCAATGGGGTATCCGAATGTCAAAAGTCCGAAAGGGCAGAGACTAAACCAGTAAACACAAACAAGAACGGGACAAAAACAGACAACACGTAATACACGAATCGCGCGTCTAGCATAGCAACTTTTTTGCTTGGAACTTTGCGAATTTTGATTTTTAACATCTGTTAAAGAAAGCGATGCTAGTGATGTTTTGATTCGCAAAAGTTAGCCCGCTCTGTCATCAACTCTTTTGTTTTAATTTCCCAAGGTAAGCCCTATTTTCATCACTGACAGCTTGATTACTTTGATTTAATGTTATTAACTTAATCATTCAAATGATTTTCATTAGTTGACTACCTTAGATGTTATATACCCCTTGAATATAAAAGTGTGCTTTTGCACAGATTTATTTTCCATAAACAATCTAATGAGCTAATGTTATCTTACCAATATCTTTCAAGAAAGATGTTGATGCATCTTCCTCTGTCAGATCCTCAATAGAGTGGGATCTTGAATAATCTTCCTCTGACAGATCCTCAATAGAGTGGGATGGTGAATCATCTTCCTCTGACAGATCCTCAATAAAGATTACTTCTCCCCCTGTTAGTTCCACATCTTTATCTGATATCAGATCATCTTTAATGTGGAATGATAATTCACCTTTCCAATTTTGACCTTCATCAATTGTAATGGATTTTGATGAGCTGTTTCCATATCTCATTCCATCACTGGGAACTAAATCGATTCGTTTAGGACATGGTAGAAGATTGAGTATGGTGTTTATAGCTGTACGTCTGGTGTGTGAGCTGGCCAGCACTGCATAAACTGTTCTTACATTTGTAGACCATGGTTTAATAAGAGAACGTACACTTATCTCAGATACATTGGCCTTGTAGAATGTAGCTTCTACCGCTTGTTTGATTTGTTGAAGTATGTCAAAATCAGATTTGTCTCCAATTAGTAGAAAATTCTTATCTCTTGTATAGATATAGCTTTGTTCTGTTGATAAATTTTCTCCCTTGTTGAGTTGTATTGAATATATAAATGGCATGTCTGAAAGAAGAAACAAAACAAGATCCAAGAGTGTTTACTAAACCAGTTACAGAATATAACTGAAACACATCAAATGTTTATTTTTACTAAATTACTTTTCTTATTTATATTTTAAGTAATTTGTTTTTATAATCTAACGAGACTGAATTTCTTCAGGGACTCGTAAAGAACAAGACGATGAAAAGGGCAAGATCATTTAATCTTACATTCAGATATATTGATGATGTCCTTTCTGTCAATAACACTTCATTTGGAAGATGGATTCCTTGAATATATCCTCCAGAATTGCAGATTAAAGAGAACACCGAATCAAATTGCTTCACGTCTTTCTTGGAATTGCACTACGAGTTTGACCCAGGTGGTCATCTCAGTACAAAAAGTTACGATAAGAGACGATTTTAATTTTCAAATGATTAATTTTCCTTATCTATTGTTTAAATACCACCGGTTTTCGGACTGGGTTGTAAATTGTACATGATGATTTTCAAGAAAAATATTGATATCAAAACCTATTTTGTACCCAATACTGACTTATGTATATATGCAATTTATACTTTTATATAAATTAAATATATATTTACATAAATTTAAATATACCTACATCCCCTGCATACGGTGTTTATATTTCACAACTTATTCGATATGCCAGAGCTTGCACACATTTCACAGATTTTGTTATCAGACACCGAGTTCATCGTGACCGACTTTCGGAGCAGGGCTATATAAAAATACGTCTCATACGATCCCTAAAAAAATTCTTTCTTCGTTATCAGCCACTAGTAGAAAAGTTCAAAATTGAGTTAAAAGATATGGTGATTAGTTCTTTTAATTAGTGTTTGACTGGTCTACTGTACTGAGATGATCACTTCAATATCCCAATTGTGTCTCACAACTATGTTGTGTTCTATGGTCATTACCGGATCCTAAGATCGCAATGGAAGAGGGAGGTTTGGCGCCATAAAACCTGGTTTAAGCCACCATTTCGTTTGAAATGCCTGTACCAAGTCACGATCATTGCAATCCACCAATTCTCCGGTATGACTGATTGGTTTTTGTCATTTTCTATGGACAATGAGATTGATCATTCAAGTTCTTTAGTTTTGTTATTACCTTTATTAGTTAAGAGGAAAATATATTCATTCAACTGTCTCACCTGTAGAAGACTCACTGGAATCGTCAATCATTTCTGGAACGACTTGCTGTACTTTGTCAAAGTACTTTTCTAGTAAAATATTCGTCTCTTCTGAATTGAATATTTCTAAAAAATAATACTTTTTGATGTATCAAATTTTCCAACAAAAGCCAGTGTGATACATGTTTGATTCAATATATAACAAAAATAATTAAATTAAACAGATTTTAATGCAACATTCGTGTACAAAACTAACGCTTAATGTATATTTAAAAAGGGTTTTCTTTATCACTGTATCTAATATAAAATAAATCAACATTAACTAACCTTTAGGAATAGCTTTACTAATTGAAATCTCAACGTTTATGGTACAAGGTGACTGGCAGTTGATTCCTGATACACTCAGAAGTGTATCCAGAAACTGGCGAACAGATGACTCGAAATTCCCTTTGTCTGTGAATATATCTTTGTTCAACATGGTGGCAATGACTACGGAACCAATACCAGCGAACTTAATCTTATACGGTGACCAAATAGCAGCAGTCTCGACCATTTTACGAATGTTTTGTATAATTTCTGCCTTTTCGATGTCTGAGAATGATGCTTTATTTATACTCCAAGTAACAACAACGTCGTCTGCAAAATAAAATTTAACAAGAAACGTGTAATTAAATAATGTCAGAGTCAAATCACTTGATTTAGAGGTATGCAGCAAACTTGGTTCAGTCTAATATCTAGTGGTGTTCAATTATCTCCCCTGCAGAAAACAGATAGTGTGTTTGGCGACGGCATATAAACAATCTTCAATTTTCATTTATTGCACATGGATCTGACTGCTATCATATACGTGGGACATGTTGTAGTACTAGTATTCAAGAAACTTTTCTGTTGCGTAAACAGTTTTTATAAGGTCAACAAAAGTGCATATTTTAACAAATCGAGTGAAACTTGCTGGACGTTGGAAAAAATTAAAATGTCAACTCAACCTTTAAAAAATCACACAAGACATACTATCTGCAGTACATTCTCGAAACTTGTGGGAATGTTAGGTTATTACCGTTTCTTACGACAGATATTAGTTTGAAAATTATATTTTTAGCTCACCTGACCATTACTTGGCGTCCGTCGTCGTCGTCTGTCGTCGTCTGTTAACAATTTTTTAAAAATCTTCTCCTCTGAAACTACTGAACAGAATTTAATGAAACTTGGTATGAATGATTCTTAGGGTGTCCTGCACCAAACTTGTGTTTCAATGTTTGATTCTTCAAAAAAACATGGCCACCGTTACTAAAAATAGACCAGGGGGGGTCAGACTACTGTTTTTTTGCTTGTAAATCAAAAAGTATAAGAGATAGATGAAATCTGATGCCAGCCTACTGCTTCAGCATCAAAAGTTCTACAAAGTTTCCATTTGGTCGAAAATGTCAGATGATCCCTTACAGGGGTTACAGCCCCTTAAAGGTGGAAAATTGCGTTTTTGCATGTTTTTGGCCTATTGAATGAAAACTTTTGTAAATAGAGAAAAACTGTTGCTTGCTTAAATGTTCAGCTCACTTAAATGTTCAGCTCAATTAGCTCTACAAAAGTCTCCATAGGGTCGAAGTTGTCAGATGACCCCTTATAGGGGTTACAGTCCTTTAAAGATGAAAAATAGCGTTTTTGCATGTTTTTGGCCTATAGAATGAAAACTATTGCAAATAGAGAAAAGCTGTTGCTTGCTTAAATGTTCAGCTCATTTAGCTCTACAAAAGTCTCCATAAGGTGAAAGTTGTCAGATGATCCCTAATAGGGGTTACAGTGCCTTAAAGGTGAAAAATAGCGTTTTTGCATGTTTTTGGCCTATAGAATGAAAACTATTGTAGATAGAGAGAAAAAGCTTCGCCGAGCGCAGCATGATACGACCGCAACATGTCGAACCCTGTACGTTTTAGACCCAATATGGATAGTCTATTGCTCTGGACACATGCAGCCCATGGTGGACTGACAAAGGTTTTTGAAACATGCTTCTCAGATGGACTTTCTACCCAGGGGGTAAAAATATGAATTTTCAATTTGTATTCTACCCTTGAAAACAATAATGTTAATAAATCCAACCTCAAATAAAAAAGTTTTGATTTTGGCCCCTTTGGCCCCTAATTACCTAATAGGGGGAAAAGTGTGGTGCAAAAATTATTTCTCAATTTTGTTTCCACTTTTTGACAAGAACACACATGCGAAAAAAAATTTCAAAATCGGATCACAGGTAAACAAGTTTTAATTTTGATCCCCTTTGGCCTCTAATAACTTAACTTAGAGGGACAAAATGGGGGTTTGCAAAAATTAATTTAAATTATATATCCGCTATTTGACAAGAACAAACATGCAAAAAAAAATCCAAAATCGGACCTCAAATAAATAAGTTTCGATTTGGCCCCTTTGGGCCCCTAATTACATAACTGGGAAAATGGGGGCGCAAAAATTCATCAGGTTCATTTTTTTATTTTAAGAATCATTCTTGACAAATTTCACAGCCAAAAGGCCAACCAGGACCAAAGTTATGGTTGAAGCAAATAAAATATTTGGATTTTTTACCCCTTTTCGGCCCCTAATTTCGAAACAAAAAAGGGGGAACCCCCAAAATCAATCCCATTCACCCTTTTATGGCAAGGAACATTATTGCCAAATTACAAACCAATGGAATAACTTAAACTAAAGTTATTGTTGCAACAAACATTAAAGAAGCATTTTTAGCCCCTTTTTGGCCCCTAATTTTGAAACGGAAAATGGGGGGACCCCCAAAATCAGTCCCATTCATCCTTTATTGGTAATGAACATCATTGTCAAATTTCATAGCAATCGGATAACTAGAACTAAAGTCTCTTTAATCTCCAATCCTCCGGAATTGGAGATTAAAGAGACCACCGAATCTAATTGCTTCACGTCTTTCTTGGCTTTGCACCTCGAATTTGACCCAGGTGGTCATCTCAGTACAAAAATTTACGATAAACGAGACGATTTTAATTTTCAAATTATTCATTTTCCTAATCTACAGAGCAATATACCTACTTCTCCTGCATACGGTGTTTATATTTCTCAACTTATTCGATATGCCAGAGCTTGCACACATTTCACAGATTTTTTTATCAGACACCGGTTTCTTCGTGACCGACTTTTGAAGCAGGGCTATAAGAAAATACGTCTCATACGATCACTAAAAAAATTCTTTCTTCGTTATCAGCCACTAGTAGAAAAGTTCAAAATTGAGTTAAAAGATATGATAGTTAATTGTTTTAATTAGTGTTTGACTGGTCAGCTGTACTGAGAGGATCACCTCAATATCCCTATTGTGTCTCACAACTATGTTGTGTTCTATGGTCATTACAGGATCCTAAGATCGCAATGGAAGAGGGAGGTTTGGCGCCATAAAACCTGGTTTAACCCACCATTTCGTTTGAAATGCCTGTACCAAGTCAGGACCATTGCGATCCACCAGTTCTCCGGTATGACTGATTCGTTTTTGTCATTTTCTCTGGACTATAAGGTTGATCATTCAAGTTCGGTAGTTTTGTTATTACCTTTATTTATTGTGGGAACACTAAAAATCTGGACAACGACGCAGACGACGACAGCATCATACCTTTATACGTCCGCAAATTTTTTGCGGTCGTATAAAAAGCTGTTGCTTACTTAAATGTTCAGCTCATTTAGCTCTACAAAAGTCTCCATGGGGTCGAAGTTGTCAGATGACCCCTTATAGGGGTTACAGCCCCTTAAAGGCGAAAAATAGTGTTTTTTGTCTATAGAATGAAAACTATTGCATATAGAGAAGAGCTGTTGCTTGCTAAAATGTTCAGCTCATTTAGCTCTACAAAAGTTTCCATGGGGTCGAAGTTGTCAGATGACCGTTTATAGGGGTTAAAGCCCCTTAAAGGCGAAAAATAGAGTTTTTGGCCTAAAGAATGAAAACTATTGCAAATAGAGAAAAGCTGTTGCCTTCTTAAATGTTCAGCTCATTTAGCTGTACAAAAGTCTCCATAAGGTCAAAGTTGCCAGATGATCCCTTATAGGGGTTACAGCCCCTTAAAGGTGAAAAAAGTGTTTTTGCATGTGTTTGGCCTATAGAATGAAAACTATTGTAATAGAGAAAAGCTGTTGCTTGCTTAAATGTTCAGCTCATTAAGCTCTACAAAAGTCTCCATAGGGCCAAAGGTTACAGCCCCTTAAAGGCGAAAAATGGTTTTTTTTATGATGATTTAGAATGAAAACTATTGCAGAGAGAGAAAAGCTTTTTCGTGCTTAAACATTCAGCTCATTTAGCTATACAAAAGTCTTCATAGGATTGACATCAAGACCAGGTGAGCGATTTAGGCTCCTTGGAGCCTCTTGTACTGTTATCATTAAACGATCCATTTGAATTGAATGAGTAAGTATGAAAAATTTCAAAGGACACAACCAAGTTTAATCTTAAATTAATAATAAACATGATAAAAAGGAGGCATTCCTACTTTTAAAACGGATGACTGAAGATTGAATTAGACATTTAATCCAATTCAATGCAAATTCACATGTTGTTGATCCCAATTTACGAACACCGGTCAAAAAGGTAAACATGTTCCATGACGTAATCGAATTCAACAGGTAAATCGTGTACTTTTAAAAAGACTAGAAGAAGGGTCTTTTCATATAAATTTTATTTTGGCTTAACCTCTTGCAGAACATGTCTAAAAATTTGAAGATGGAAAGATATGCATTTCAAGAAATAGTGTATTTTTTCAGTTCTTTATATAAACGGTAAGTTTGTGCGATCCATTTCAGTTGCAACGTATGCATTTTTTAAATATCCACATAATAGCATGCATTGTAAATGTAATTTGTTTTGTTTTAAGTTTATACAAACAAACCAAGCGCCCCGCAAGAGGCATGAAAAGCATAAATTTCAAAGAGAATATTGTATACAATATCATTTAAATAACATATTTAATTTCTTAAATATGGGATTTATGATATTAAAAGTGGAATTAATGGTCACTTTTACAGAATCATCTAGGAAATAAACTTACAAATTCATTTGTATCAGAAGTGGGAGTCCGTCAGGGCGATGTTTTAAGCCCCAATATCTTTAAACTATGTATAAATGATTTCACAGACCCAATACATAACTGTACAGATTCTGTCTCATTCTCCGGTAAGACAATTTCAAGCCTTCTTTATGCGGATGACCTAATTCTATGATCAGAATCAGAACAAGGTTTACAAAATAAACTAAACATTTTGAATAAATATTGTAATAAATGGTGTCTTATAGTTAATACGAATAAAACAAAAATAATAATTTTTAACAAGTCTGGAAAGCTGATAAACAGAGATTTTTACATGAATGATTACAAAATAGAATGTACCCAGTCGTATAGATATTTAGGAATAACGTTTTCAGCCTCTGGAAAATTTAGTGAGGCCAGAAAAATCTTATATAATAAAGCTTTAAAGGCATCTTTTAAACTTTACAGAGACATCAACTCTCTGAATCCATCTTTGAAGACCATCTTGCATTTATTCGATCATACTGTTGGTCCTGTATTATTGTATGGCTGTGAAAATTGGAGCTCTTTGACTCTTTCAAAAAGTCAATCAGATAAAAATTTGTATGAAATTTTTAACGACTGGGAGTTTGAGAAACTCAATATAAAATTTTGTAAATACATATTTGGAACTAATAAGAAAAGCACCAATATTGTAGTATTGTCTGAACTAGGTAGATATCCGTTCTTCATAAAAGCTATAACACAATTACTTTGCTACTGGGATACAATTGTGCAAAATAAAGGAAGCGATTTATTGAAAGCAGCTTATGATGAATACAAGCAGCTACATGCAAAGAACATATAAAGCTGGTATTCTACAATACTTTTTATCAGTAATAAACTAAATATTAATTTAGATACTTTCAAAAATTTTGGTAAAAGCAAATTTAAAGCAGAGATTAAACGTATTTTTACAAAATATTTTTTATCAATTTGGAAAAACATGAGCAAAACATGGCAAAACTCGGAAAAGCTAACAACCTATTTTCTTCTTAAAGATAGTTTTAGACCCGAAGCCTATCTTGACATGAAAGTTTTTAAAGATAGGCAAATTTTAGCAAGATTTAGAACAAGCGCTCACAGTTTAAGAATAGAGACCGGTCGATATGAACGTATCAGGCTAACAACAGGAAAATATAAAATGCTCGAAAGGGAAGACAAAATATGCCAATATTGCAATTTAAATCAGGTTGAAAATGAGTGTCACTTCTTACATAGTTGTCCACGATATAACACACAGAGAGAAGATTTTTTAAGAACGTATCAATATTATATAAAAACTTCTCAAACCTTAATAAACAAAATAAACTCAATTGGTTACTTAATAACGAAGACTTATATGTTCTCAATAAACTAAGCATATTTTTACAAACATGTTTTGAGATAAGAAAGAATAGTAATTCTAAGACTGATAAATAAAAAGGTTATAAGTCCTTACAAGCATGTAGAATATATTTATAATAGACGGTATGTTATAAATAATAATTAGGTCATAAGTCCTATTTTATACATTTAGTGTATTGTATTATTTATTAAACTATATATGCCAGATTTCTGTAAAACATAATTACACTGGTATTACAAACATGACATGCATATGTCAAGTCAAGTCAAGTAAACTTTATTTTAAGTCGGACATACAAACAATAAACATAAGCTCTGTAGAGCTTTTAAAACCCAAATACATAAAGTTAAGACATACATATAAATAAAACATACATAATACAATAGCACATGACATAGGACATGTTTTTATACATGTCGTTGATAATGATTTTTTATTTTATTTTTTTCACATAGATCTATGTATTGTGACTCCTTTCATCATACCGCAGCATTGACTAAGGTCCCAATTTTGTCTTGTTACTTTTATTTTATTGTAAAAAAAATTATTTCAATCAGTGCGAGAAGTACGAAAGTGAATGAGAGAAAGTGTGAGTGAAAGAGTTTGATATTATACATTGTATGTGTCAAATTTAATTATATTTGCCCTAGCGGGCCCATGATTGGTTTAATAAAATACTTTATACTTTATACTTTATACTTTTATGACAGATAGTAACAATTAAGTTTGTGTTTAAGACTAATGATATCATATAAAAATAGCATTATTAATTGACGCAGTAACTGTTCTTGATTGCAACATATATTCTCCTAATCTTTGGTGCCATTATACAATGTAAACACGTTTGAACACATCAGTAAAACACATGACAAACTCAAGTTAACTTACTGTAACAAACACATAATAAAATTCAAAATGTGGATTTATCACTCGCAATTCCTATTAAAAAAATGTTCCATTTTTGAAAAAAACAGGTTTGTCATTTCAAAACATGAAACATATGTTTACCATAAAGGCTCCAAACATATGCTAAGCATACGTTTAACCTTATGATAGCCATATGTGTTTGCATCCGTTGATTTGTATATGTGAATATAATGTCACTATGTAGCTACACACAATAAACATACCTTCTACGTCATCAGAAACAGGGTCATTCTGGGCCCACTTCACCTCAAACGTAACCTCATGGTTCTGATGCTGAAATGTACCTATTTAAGAAAATAAACAAGTTAACCTGCAATCTTTATTAGTGTAACCCTCGATTCATTTATTTGCCTTGGGTAATATAGGCGACAGGATATCAATATATGATGGATCACAAAAGAATCACAGAAAAGGGCATATCAGTATGAGTCTTGATTTACGGTCTCTGGTGAGTCTTAGAACAATAAACAATAAAATACCATTAATCATAAATATTGTTTGTCCAAAGCAACAATTCCAACAAGGACAAAAACCTAATCCCCAAACAAAAAATAGGGCATCTAATGGGACATTAAATGATAACCCGCCACAATATAATATCAATAGTTCATAAAATTTGATTTTTCAGAGTGGCCAATCTCAAAAACTATTTTTCTGGATCATGCTGGAAATTTAACTTGACCTGTATTTTATTCCACTTAACAGCTGTGCAAAATATCATTTTAATCCTTTGACGCGTTTTCAAGTTATTGGTCGGAAACTCAAAATTTCATGAAATTTGATTTTTCAAAGTGGCCTATCTCGAAAACTATAATTGAGCCATGCTGGAAATCGAACTTGATCTGTATTTTATTGTACTTAACATCTGTGCAAAATATCATTCAAACCCTTTGACGCGTTTTCAAGTTAATGGTCGGAAACCTTCGGGAGACGGACGGACAGACACCGAAAAAAATGAGGGTATAACATAATACCCTCCCACTTCGTGTGGCGGGGCATAAAAATGGTTGTGCCTATACATTACGAACCTTATTTCCACATATTTTCGTTCTTTGATGTCCCATAAGCTGGCCTTGGTTTTTATTCTACAGTGATAGAATTCCTGAATGGTACAAAAGTAGCAGAGGTACCAATGGGGTATCCGAATGTCAAAAGTCCGAAACAAGAACGGGACAAAAACAGGCAACATGTAAAACATGGAAACACAAAATAACTGAATATCAATTAACAACTCGAACTCCAGTCAAAACAAGAGTGATCTCAGGTGCTCCGGAAGAGTAAGCAGTTCCTGCTTGCTATAGCACACCCGTCGCGTTGCCAATAGTCAATTCAGCGTGTAAAATCCAATAAAGGAAAACAAAACAAAACCCTATGACAAACCAACATCTGCACTCATCTGAGAGATCAAAATGCCATATTTGTCTATAATTGCATGATGTCTGCCGTAAAATTTCTTGAGTGAAGACAGCAACCGAGGAGCAACATAACCATGTGTGAACAATTTTTGCGTCAGACGTGTCGCCCTGCTAAGGAAATCGATGTAAGTCCCACACGCTCTGGGTAACGAATCAATCCATAAGCTGGAGCGGACGGAATGTTGCTACACAAGAAGGGAAAGTTGACGATTAAAAAGTTGAAGTCATCACGTTTGTCATAGAGCCTTGTTGAAAGTCTTCCTTGATTGTCAATTTCGAGATGTAGATATTAATATGAAGCAGACTTCCTTAAATCCGTTGTGTCCTTTATCTCAAGGTCCTGGGGATATATGAGATGGAGAAAGTCACCAAATCGAGAATTGTTTAGTGAAAGGACATCATCAATATAACGGAACGTGAGGTTGAAAGAGAGAGCTAGTGTACGGGTTTTTTTTTTGTCTAGAAGAGATTGTAAGAAGTCTGCTTCATATGCATGAAGAAACATATCAGCAAGCAAAGGTGGACAATTAGTGCCCATTGGAATCCCTATTGTTTGCTGAAAAACACGTCCACCAAACTGAACAAATATGGTGTTAAAAGAATAAAGAAAGTTGAGCATGTTGATTATTTGGTCTTCTGTAAATTTGTTCTTTTTCTTAGACACTTTGATGACAAAGTAAGTCATGGTATATTCGACTACTAGATATTTGTACCTGCGTTTTCCACTCTTTTTGAAAAAGCTGCGTTTAATCAGCTGTGCCAATCGCGATTTCAGTTGTTCATGTGGAATAGAAGTGTAAAGTGTGAAGAAATCGAAAATATCATTTATTTATTTATAAAAAATAATGAAATAAAATTTTATCTTAATTTTATTCAAGTACCGAAATGACTAGTACCGAGTACCGAAGCGTCCTATCTTATCGGTACCGAAGTGACCAGGTACCGAAGTGACTAGGATTCAGGACACTTCGGTACCTGGTCACTTCTGTACCAAGCCACTTCGGTACTGGCTTGGACATTTCGGTACTCGGTACTGGACAGTTAGGTACTAGGTATTGGACACTTCGGTACCGACACAAAAATGAATATTGCAACATTGGATAGTAATTTAATTATAAAATGTGTTAAATTTACGATTTTTATTGGTATTTTAAAGGTAATGAATGGTAAATTGAAAAATATCGACGTACACAAAAAAGTATGATTATGTATGACTATGAAAGTGAATATTTATATTAGCTAGAATTAGTTTTTCAACTAGATTTTCTATATATGTTCATGTTAATATTTTTTTACTGATTCAACATTGGATTAGTCGTTTATCTTTTTTTTTTATTCTGGTAACTAAATGAATAGAATTTAATTGGTGGATATCACGTTTTTACTATTCACAGTCATGAAGATCGCTTTTTGTCATCGTAAAATTAGTTCATTTGCGTACATGTATCCTCTTTTTTGGGTGCATTTTCTTTCCACAGAATTTGAATAAGTTTCAAATGTCACAAATCTGTTTTTAACAGATAACATTTAATGATTGTAATTGGATTAAATTGTTGTATGGCTTTCCAAATTGTGATCTGCTAATTGTGACTTGATAACTAATTGTTATACCATAAAAACAGTTTTAATTGGTTCTTATTAAAATCATCAAAAATAATTACAATTATCAAAGTGATAAAGCCGACAACAAACTTCCACTAAGTAATTAAAGTTATTATATTTTATTTTATGACTGAAAATATCATTTATTTATTTATAAAAAATAATGAAATAAAATTTTATCTTAATTTTATTCAAGTACCGAAATGACTAGTACCGAGTACCGAAGCGTCCTATCTTATCGGTACCGAAGTGACCAGGTACCGAAGTGACTAGGATTCGTTACAAGATGAAACTGATTTAGAGTTAAGAATCTAAATCAGTTCTTTCGAATTCTTCAGGATCCACATTTGATTGACACCATTTCTAGAATAACAACAATCGTAATATTTCTGGAGGCCGGATTTTATTGCCGTAAGTATTGAAGTCAACAGAACTGAAAGAGGCTTAGTTGAACATTTGAATGACCCTGCAATAAAGCGCTGTTTGTATGGATTTTTATGTAATTTAGAAATCCAATACGGGGATGGAATGTCATAATTATTGCCACCAACAGAAAGGCCGAAAAAGGAAATGACAGATTTGTGATTGTCAATGATTACCTCCTTAGACAGTGTTGTTGTAGCCGTGTATGTGGTGCTTTTGCTGGTACAACCAACCCCCAATTCAGCTGTCAAACAGTCAATATAGTGTTTCTTGCACACAATAATGATGTTATTTGGTGCTTTGTCTGCAGATACAACAACATATTTGTCATGTAAGGTGGACAATGTTTTGGCAACATCAGCGTTGCTGAAAATGGATGTTGCCTGAGTGCTCATTGAGCCTTCCAAAAAATTGATTCTTTTCAAAACCAATGACCTCACAGCTTTTTCCCATTCTGACAAAACGTCACATTCGTTCTCCTGTTCTTATTTGGCCCAAGTCAGATATCAAGAGGCTGTGATAAGTAATGGCTGAGAATAGTAAAAAATGTTATATTTGCATACCTACCCAAGGCACGACATTCACTACCGGAATTTTCTAAACCAGATTTTCACTTCGAATTTGACCCAGGTGGTCATTTCAGTACAAAAATTTACGATAAACGAGACGATTTTAATTTTCAAATTATTAATTTTCCTAATCTACAGAGCAATATACCTACTTCCCCTGCATACTGTGTTTATATTTCACAACTTATTCAATATGCCAGAGCTTGCACATAAGAAGCAGGGCTATAAGACAATACGTCTCATACGATCCCTAAAAAATTCTTTCTTCGTTATCAGCCACTAGTAGAAAAGTTCAAAATTGAGTTAAAAGATATGATGGTTAATTGTTTTAGTTAGTGTTTGACTGGTCTGCTGTACTGAGATGATCACTGATATCCCTATTGTGTCTCACAACTATGTTGTGTTCTCTGGTCATTACCGGATCCTAAGATCGGAATGGAAGAGGGTGGTTTGGCGCCATAAAACCTGGTTTAACCCACCACTTCGTTTGAAATGCCTGTACCAAGTCAGGACCATTGCGATCCACCAATTCTCCGGTATGACTGATTCGTTTTTGTCATTTTCTCTGGACTTTGAAATTGACCATTCAAGTTCGGTAGTTTTGTTATTACCTTTATTTCTAGAAATCAGGCCCAAACAATTAAAACTTCCTTAGATATAGATACTACTTACCCCTTTTTAACTCATCAGAAAGAGAGTTAAGTTTTTCTTCAACGTTTTGGCTTTTCTCTGTTATAGTTTCTATTATCTTGCTTGTGTTTTCTTCCATGATAACTGCTTGTGCCCCAACTTGATCTGATATTCTGTTTGAAGCTCCAACTATGCGCTGTTCTAGTTTAGGAAACTCTTCAATCATTCCATTCAGTTGCTAAAATGAATTAAAACATTCGAACAGACAGGTTTTGTCGCCTACACTTATTCCACTTTTCATTATTTTATTAGGTGCCTTTTGTGTAGTAAATACCCCATAACAACGTTGTTTAGCATTATAGCATTCAATGTGTCATGATACATCACTTATTCATTACTGTATGATATGTTTTGCAAACTGCAAGTAATATAGGATGTCTGTGGAAGGTTTCTAATTGCCGTGTCTATTTCATTTTCTCCTATCTTGGGTTTTCTTTGGCTGAATTGTAAATTCGTAATTTTATCGTTTTTTTACCAAGTGTAGTGTTGTGTTTATTCTGATTATCAAAAGGAGAAATTTGATCCCCAAAACTAGTCATGTGTATGTGTGTTCTTATTTGAAAGAAAGTCTTTCAATGAAAATGGTTTGATTAGTTTTGTATCATATACATTGTACATTGTAAGTTTGATCTGGAGACAGTTACAAGAAATCAGACAGCAAATGTACATTTTACCACGTCGTCACGTTAATCTTCTATATAAACGTGAAAAATGAAAAAAAGATACAAGTTCTATTGTAAATCTTACTTTAAAAACTTGACACATGGTTTCTTTCATCTGAGCGCACTCTTCTTTTATGGAATCTAGTACTGGTTTGACCTCTTCTCTTTGGAACTCAACTCTTTTTAATAGTTTTATTTCTCTTTCTATACTTTCTTTGTAATGCTCGGGTGGTATACTCTCTGCTAGTCCCAGTGTAGATCCTTTAAGATACTCCCAAGTCGTATTTGTCTCATTGATAGTAAGACGATTCAAATCCTCTAAATGACACAATTCGTTTCTTTGTTCGACTATTTTTTTCAACCACATCGTGTGACTGTTATCCAAGCCTTGTGCGCATGTCTGTATGATTGCGTTAACCATGGAGATGTCCATGTCATCAACGCTACAACGTGCAACAACTCTAAAACCACAGATACAATGTTGTGTAGGTCTGCCACCGGGCCCCCATAGAACATGATTTCGGACTTTTGCATCCGTCTCAACAAATAATTTGTTAAACTGTTTACCAAACAATCTTTTACTATTATTATTAGTTGCTGAAGTGTTTCCACATTGACAACATCTAACATCATTGTGAATTAGATGGTAAATATCATGTTTGTGTTTCTCCAGAAAACGTTTTAAATCGCCGTGATATCCTGCCTTAACGAGTACATTTGTTTTAAAGTATGCTTTGCACACTGGAAGAACGATATCATGAATCATCATTATTAAACGCAGAAAATCTTTTTCCACTGGTGACGACATTTTTAATATTGAATCTACAATGAGAAAAAAAATAACATAGTGATAAACCTTCAAAACATTTCAGTATACATGTAAATATGAAACGCATTTTCCATATTAAAAGAAACGTAGACCAATTATTACAGTTGAGGGGTCTCATTAAGGAGGTCTGGCGTGCTATAAAACCTGGATCAACCCACCATTATTTTGAAATGCATGTTCCATGTCAGGACCTTTGCGATCTTCTATTTCTCTTGTATTTCTTCATGGTCTTCTGTGGTTTGTCTTTTTCTTGGACATTTGAGATTGATCTTCCTAATTCTGTAAATTTGTGATTACCTCAAGTCACTCATATAAAATATTACCTTGAGCGCAGCATGATACGACCGCAACATGTTGAACCCTGTATGTTGGAGGCCCAATGTTTATATCAATGGCATTAGACACATAAAGCCCATGGTGGACGGATAAAGTCTTTAACCTTGTGCATTCGGTAGTTGATTTCCAATGTAAAATGCAAATTTGGCATATCAATATCAATATACTTGGCAAACTCTTATACCAGTTATTGACGTTTTCGGCCCCTTTGATCCCTTTGCCCGAAAACTGTAGAAGACATTGCAAATCTTATTAATAAAAAGCTTCGCCGTGCGCAGCATGATAAGACCGCAACATGTTTAACCCTGTACGTTTTAGGCCCAATATGGATAGTCAATTGCTCTGGACATATGCAGCCCATGGTGGACTGACAAAGGTTTTTGACACATGCAGCTTTTGGTGGACTTTCTAAATTCACATTTTAAAAGGTTTTTTTTTCGAAAGAAGATCAAAGACAGACCACAAATAAATAAGTTTCGATTTTGGCCCCTAATTTCATAATAGGGGGAAAAAGAGGGGTCGCAAAAATTAATTCTCAATTTTGTATCCACTATTTGACAAGAACAAACATGCAAAAAATTTTTTCAAAATCGGATCACAAGTAAAATAATTTCGATTTTGGTCCCTTTTGGTCCCTAATTACATAATGAGGGGGAAAAGATGGGTACGCAAAAATTAATTCTCAATTTTGCATCCACTATTTGACAAGAACAAACATGCAAAAAAAATTTTAAAAGTCGGTCCACTAATAAAAATGTTCCGATTTTGGCCCCTTTTGGGGCCGTAACCCCTATAAGGGGTCATCTGACAACTTCGACCCTATAGAAACTTTTGTAGAGCTAAATGAGCTGAACAATTAAGCAAGCATCAGCTTTTTCCTATCTGCAATAGTTTTCATACAATAGGGCAAAAACATGAAAAAATGCTATTTTTCACCTTTAAGGGGTTGTAACCCCTATAAGGGGTCATCTGATAACTTCGACCAAATAGAGACTTTTGTAGAACTTTTGATCCTGAAGCAGTAAGGTGGCATCGGATTTCATCTATCTCTTATACTTTTTGAATTACAAGCCAAAAACGGTAGTCTGAACCCACTGGTCTATTTTTAGCCACGGCGGCCATTTGTTTTACAAATCATAAATCGAAACACAACTTTAGTGCAGGACATCCTAATGATCAATCATACCAAGTTTCACTGAATTCTGTTCAGTACTTTCAGAGGAGAAGATTTTTGAAAAAGTTATTGTTAGAACAAAAAAAGTTGCAATTTTGGCCCCTTTTGGCCCTTATTTCGAAACGAAAAAAGGGGGGACTCCCAAAATCAGTCCCATCCATCCTTTAATGGTAATTTTTTTGCGGTCGTATAAAAACCACAGGCAGGGATTTTCACAGGGATAAAAAAAAGAACATTATTTTCGAAATGAGACCACATATAACAAGGTTTTTGGACGTGCTATATATTTGGTGTAACATACTTAAAAAAAACATACCGGAGAACGACGACAGACCATAGATATTTTCAACAGCAAGCAACTGAACACGATGTTCAACAGCAAGCAACTGAACACGATGTTAAACAGCAAGCAAT
Source organism: Arcuatula senhousia (assembly GCA_963971305.1). Classification (NCBI taxonomy): domain Eukaryota; kingdom Metazoa; phylum Mollusca; class Bivalvia; order Mytilida; family Mytilidae; genus Arcuatula; species Arcuatula senhousia. The sequence continues at coordinate 49,043,827 of OZ020314.1, forward strand.
TGAACATGATGTTCACAACAAGCAACTGAACACGATGTTCAACAGCAAGCAACTGAACACGATGTTAAACAGCAAGCAACTGAACATGATATTCACAACAAGCAAATGAACACGATGTTAAACAGCAAGAAACTGAACATGATGCTCACAACATGCAACTGAACACGATGTTAAACAGCAAGCAACTAAACATGATGTTCAACAGCCAGCAGCTGAACATAATGTTCAACAGCAAGCAACTGAACACGATGTTCAACAGCAAGCAACAGAACAACAGCCAGCAACTGAACTTGATGTTCAACAGCAAGCAACTGAAAACGATGCTCAGCAGCCAACAGCCGAACAGGAGGTACAATAGCAACATCAACAAGATCCACATCATGCGCAAAGAGAATCAACAACACAGGAACAATGACCTCAATAGAAAACAACAAACGCAGGTGGAATTGAAAGATGAGCTATACAAGGTCCCACATGATCAAGATTAAATAAATTGCAACAATCTTAACTGGTAGAGGCAAACCAATCAAACAGTTGAGCAAGACCAGGAAAAGTGTTTTTTTAGAGTATGGCCGAGCTTCAACAAGAAGGGACATACAGACATTGTAATTGGTTGACTTAATAAACAGAATGTATTAACAAAGCAAATGTATGTAGCAAAAACAATGAAAAAAAGTGATATATTATTTCTTGAAGAAATCTGAATTTGCTCCTTTGACAAGCATAAACTGGATGGTCTTAGTGACACTCCACAAAGCAATATACCCACTTCTCCTGCATACGGTGTTTATATTTCTCAACTTATTCGATATGCCAGAGCTTGCACACATTTTTTTTATCAGACACCGATTTCTTCGTGACCGACTTTTGGAGCAGGGCTATAAGAAAATACGTCTCATACGATCACTAAAAAAATTCTTTCTTCGTTATCGGCCACTAGTAGAAAAGTTCAAAATTGAGTTAAAAGATATGATAGTTAATTGTTTTAATTAGTGTTTGACTGGTCTGCTGTACTGAGATGATCACCTCAATATCTCTATTGTGTCTCACAACTATGTTGTATTCTATGGTCATTACCGGATCCTAAGATCGCAAGATCCCAAGAGAGGGAGGTTTGGCGCCATAAAACCTGGTTTAACCCACCATTTAGTTTGAAATGCCTGTACTAAGTCAGGACCATTAGGATCCACCAATCCTCCGGTATGACTGATTCGTTTTTGTCATTTTCTCTGGACTATGAGATTGATCATTCAAGTTCGGTAGTTTTGTTATTACCTTTATTGAAGATAATATAGAAATGGAAATCTTGGTCAAAAACATGGACATGGAGGAGTACCTGTTTGATGGAGAAAAGAAATGGACAACTCCATAAAATACATTCCAGACAGAAATGAGAAAATATTGGTCATTAGGATCAACACTAATAGCAGACCTTTATTCATTATCAGTGCAGACACCCTAGTTAGAAAAGGAGAACTAAAAGATAGGTATGAAACTGACGGAAACAAGATACTATTATGTGGAGATATGAATGCATCGATGTTTCGTGATGACAAACCACGGCACAGACGTTTACAGAATTCATCCAGGAAAACGGCTTATGCGTGTAAAAGACTACCAAAATAAAAACCCTTTTATCACCACAACGCCATATACAGTTCGCAGATAGACTATTTCCTACACAGGATGTGCGCCGACCTCAGCTATGACCAATCAAATACCTAGATGCACTTAATATCTCTCATCAAACCCTTATTACAGCAACAATTGGGCGAAAAGATGAAGTCAAGAAAGGGAGAACCCTATAAGATAATACAAGCAAAACCAAACTAGTCAAAATGTGACAAAGAAGCATACTAAGAAACCATCAGACACTCACTCGAAAATAAGGACACTCGGTTCGTAAAAAATGCAAATGCAGAAATAAAAACCTAATGGACATACTACATAGTTCCGGGAGAGCATCTATATCTATTTCAAACTACAGAAAAAAACTATCAGCCTTAAACCAGTTGGTAATGGACGTATCACAGCACTCTGAACAAGCCTTCTACCAATGGTAAAATGACAAGAAAAACACCATTAACATGATTAACAAGATTTAAAAACAAAACAAATTGTCAAAGCTAGAAAGATACTATAAAGTGCATTACGAAGAGCACAGGCATCAATCAGGAACACACTAGCTGTCAAAGTTATGAATGTTTCAGAACGTGACTCTAAACTTTTCCACAAACTAGTTCAAAGATAAAATAAACCACGAGATACTATTTAAAAAAATTACCATGACGATATCACAGAATTGGCTTCTACTGTGCAATATGTCCAGGTGAAGTGGGCCGGAGACCTATCAACCCATTTTAAAATAGAATTAGCTAGGTGTCAGACAGGGCGCTAGTTTGTCAACTGTGTTATTTAAAAGATACAATTACACATCACTAAATGCTATAGAAAGATCATTACTTGGTGCCTAAATTGGAAACATCAGCGTAGTATCATCGACATATGCATACGACATAGAACTACTTGCAGACAAACAAAACGAAATGCAGGCACTCCTAGACATAATAAATGACCTCAAAGACAAAGATTTGACTACAATCAATCCATCAAAGTCAGAGCTAGTCCGTCTCACATATACAGAGAACAGATATGATGTGAAACTTGGAAATTTGAAAATAACAAAATGTCAATATTTGTTACCTCTAACAATTAAAGACCAATTTTATGGTCCATATTCTTTCTAAGCAAAGTTCATTAATTTTTTTTTTGTAAAACAGGTTCAAGCGATCACTTACTATTTAATAGTGAATGCTAGTACAAGTATTTAAGCTATACAAACAGCAGCTTGGTGAAGTGAATGTGGTTGTATAATGTATTGTGGTACAGTGAGTGCTTTTCATGGTTTGTAATAATAAGAAAATTAGGGTCATCAGGGTCACCTTGTGTACTCAAGAGTTCATCAAAAAGAAGCTGGTGCAATAATTGGTGTACGGACCGAAGGGACGGGAATTGTAACTGCCAGGAGTTTTTCTCTCGTAAACATAGATGCATGGTTTAAAACAAATAAACTTTCACAAAATTCAGCATCTTTTAAATGAGCACAACAAACGAATTTAAAGGTGAGCGAGTGTAAGCGTACTTTCATTCCACCGTGTGTTTATTCCGGCCAACGGTTTTTAACTAGGGACTTGTGTATGTAAATAGTGTGATTAATTTTACCTGGATCGTTGTTTATGTTTATAGTAGAAGCAAAGGTGTACCAAAGGGGTAATCAGTGTCATAAAACCGTGAAGACAAAGACAAAACCGGCAGACAAAAAATCATCACAACAAAACAAACCACATAACAACATAAAACACACACACATAACAACAAAACCGCATTCAGCAACGCGAACTCAAGTCGAAACGAGAGTGAACTCAGGTGCTCCGGAAGAGTAAGCAGTTCCTGCTTGCTATAGACCCGTCACGTTGCCAAAGATCGATTAAGTGTTGGTCAAATCCGGAAAGGATGACATTACAAAACTCTATGTCAAACCAACATCTGTGCTCATCTGAGAGATAGAAATCCCGTATTTGCATACAAGCACATGATGTCGTCCGTAAAATTTCTTGAGTGATGACAACAACCTGGGAGCAACGTACCCCTGTGTTAACAATTTGCTTGTCAGCCGTGTAGCTCTATCAAGGAAGTCGTTGTACTCCCCACATGCTCTGGAATAACGAATCAATTGTGATACGTAAACTCCATATGCTGGAGCGGACGGAATGTTGCTACACAGAAAGGGAAAGTTAACTATTGGAAAGTTGAAGTCATCACGTTTGTCATAGAGCTTTGTACAAAGCCTTCCTTGTGTGTCAATTTCGAGAAATAGATCCAAATATGAAGCAGACCTCCTAGAATCTGTAGTGTCCTTTACCTCAAGTTCCTTCGGATATATGAGATGTAAATAGTCACCAAATCGAGGATTGTTTAGTGAAAGGACATCATCAATATAACGAAATGTGAGATTGAAGGATAAAGCAAGTTTGCGGTCCTTTTTGTCTAGAAGTGATTGTAAGAAGTCTGCTTCATATGAATGAAGAAACAAATCGGCAAGCAATGGTGCACAATTTGTGCCCATTGGGATACCTATTGTTTGCTGAAAAACACGTCCACCAAACTGTACAAATATGTTGTCGATTAGAAAGTTGAGCATTTTTATTATTTGATCTTCTGTCAATTTGTTTTTCTTGCTAGACTCTTGGATGACAAAGTAAGTCTTTTTATAACCGACTACCAAATACTTGTACCTGCGTTTTCCATTCTTTTTGATAAAGCTACGTTTAATCAGCTGTGCCAAACGAGATTTTAATTGTGAATGTGGAATTGAAGTATATAATGTAGAGAAATCAAAAGTTTTAATGCTATTACATGATGAAAATGACTTAGAATGGAGATTTTCCATCAGTTCATCAGAATTTTTGAGAATCCACATTTGATTGACGCCATTTCTAGAGTAACAACAATCGAAATACTTTTGAAGGCTTGATTTTATTGCCGTCAATATTGATGTTAACAAAACTGAAAGAGGCTTAGTTGTACATTTGGATGACCCAGCAATAAATCGTTGCTTGTATGGAGTTTTATGTAACTTTGGAATCCAATACAAGGATGGAACGTCATCGTTCTTTTTGTCAACAGAAATGCCAAAGGAAGAAATTACAGATTTATGATTGTTGATTATTTCCTCCTTTGACAGTGTTGTTGCTGTATATGTGGTGCTTTTGCTAGTACAACCAACCCCTTATTCAGCTGTTAAACAATCAATATAGTGTCTTTTGCATACGAAAATGATGTTGTTAGGCGCTTTATCAGCAGGTACGACAACATATTTGTCATGTAAGGCCAAAAAAAAAGTAGGTGAGTTTACTGTCACCCTACCCTACCTAATTTTTACCCCCCTACCCTAAAATTTTTTTGAGCATTTTCCATTAAGCACTATTAAAGTCACAAAGCTGCCCCCATAGACTCAAGGTAAAAAAAAATTATAAAAAAAAAATAATTTCCTACCTACCGACCCTAATTTTTTTCAGCATGTGACAGTAAACACACATACTTTTTTGTTTGGCCTAAGGTGGACAATGTCTTCGCAACATCAGGGTTGTTGAAAATAGATGTTGCCTTGGTGCTCATCGAGCCTTTCAAAGAGTTAATCCTTTTCAAAACCAACGACCTCACAGACTTTACCCACTCAGAAAGAACGTCGCTTTCTTTTTCATGTTCTTTTTTTGCCCATTTTCTGGCATAGTCTTCAACTGAATCCATAATTGTTTTGAAATTATGGTTCCAGTTGATTGCTCTAGGCTCACGATATTTTGGTCCTTTGGCCAAAACATCGCGGAGTTGGTCATTTTCCACTATGTTGAAGTCCCCGGTAATGACGTGGCAAGAGGGACTATATTTGAATGGGGATTTGTCACAAGAACAGTCTGGTGGTTTTGCCTTGAGGTCGTTGATTTGGTAATCCCGCAAAACTTGTTTGTAGTTAAATACCTTAGGTGCAATGGTGGAAGTATAGGAATAAGAAATGAAGGGAACACTTTTGTCTTTGAAATAAGGAGGGATATGTTCTGTAACAGATTTATGGTGTAAAATGTTTCCTAAATTTATGGCATCCAGACCTTTGTTTAAAAATGGAAGAGAAATGAAAGAGCGATTGTCCTTGTTGTTTTCGTGTGGAACACCGACTGGTTTGAATAATCGGTTGTATCCAATGATTACTGATTACTGATTCATCTGAATCAATAATGCGTTTTATGATATAGAAAATAAAGAGATGTGGAATAAGTGTACGCGACACAGCCCACAATTAAACGGTAATTTAGAAAAACCACAATGGACAACCGCCAGCAGCCTTCAACGAGGCCATTTGGCACTGCTCGCGGTTATGCAATTGGCCCATGGTCTAAATAAGATGCATATAATTCAAATCCAGCCCTGAAATAGTCACAGATAGACCCCCTTCTTAAACAAGGAACAGAAAACATCAAAAAGACAAGTACAAACGAAAGCTTAGTAATTAAAGTCGTACAACAGAAAATATAATATGACACAGTGTACGCACGCACTTATGAAAAAAAATGGATGAGAAGGAATATGAAACAATTGTACAGTATTTGAAGTTTCAGAAATATCATGACGAGTCAACTGAAAATGAAAAACGTAGAATCAGAGCCAAAAAAAACATCTTTGTTGTCAAAACACATGACGGAATGGATTACCTGTATACCAAGAATGAGGGGCAGGCAGTTGTCACAGCTGCGAAGAAAGAAAGTGTTTTGAAAATGTGCCATATTCATTCTGGAAGTCATCTGGGTAAGTTTTAAATATTTATAATTCAGTTTTCCCAATCTGACTATTGAATTTAACGTTTTTAATAGTAAGGTAGTTCATTTATTGTTAATAGGATGATATTCTCTAGTATGTGATTGTCAGATTACTACATGTATTATATTGCTGCTGTTTCGTAAAAATCTGTGTTGCTTATAATTTTATAGTCCTTTATTTTTTAATTTCCGAGATGTATAACAGTGGACTCTTGCTGACAGTGTATTTTTTCATTTTTGATAAAATACACCAGGGTATAATGTCCAAACGTAAATACACTAGTGTACTTCTTCTGATAGAGTTAAGTTTTCAGTGTGAAATAAATTATTTTAATTGAACTTTTTTTTCTTCATTTCAGGCAGAGATAAAACTGTTCAAAAAGTTAAAGACAGATATTTCTGGAGAGGAATGTTTAAAGACATTTCTGATTATGTAAAGAAGTGTACACAGTGCCAATATACAAATAAAAAGACAGAAACAACTGTACCAGAGATGATGTCGGTGCCTATAGAACCCAGGATATGGTCAAAAATAGGAATAGACTTAATTGGGCCCATTGATAAAGAGAAAGGATTGCCTTTGTCAGAGAAGGGATATAGGTATGTTTAAATTAATACTTTTTTTTAATTTCCTTTCAGTGATAGAAATTTTATCGCAGTTATGTTGTCCATTTATCGTTCATTCTTTTTTTCACAAAACTTTTTTTAGAATTACCGTTACTACATGTATTGGGCATCATATGTCATTTGCCTTCACATTTTAATCAACACATATGAAACCAATGGACTATTACTAAATAAAAAAAGCAGGTGTGGTATCCTTTCAAAATTTATGTTCAGCAACCCCAGCGGCTAACCAAGATGGCTGCTGTTACTAAAAATAGAAAATTCAACAAAAGTTAAAAATTACATGTATCAGCTACAATGTATGAAGCTATATGGCTACCAACCAAGATGGCTGATGTTACTAAAAACAGAAAAGTCAGCAAAAATACATAATTTACTTCCACTGAAACTGCTTGGCTTATTGGTCTAAAATAATTTTAAATGATCTTTAGGTGGTCACTTTACTTTACAGATTTGTGTGTCATGAACTCGGCTGATAATAAAGGTGTTTTACTTTTCTAAAAATATAAAATATCACAAATGTCACAAAATTCACTTTTTTCTTCTTTTTTTGCAGATACATATTGACTGTAATGGATTATTTTTCGAAATGGCCAGAGGCATTTCCGATATATTCAAAATCAACTGAAAAAATTGTCGACAAACTCCATGGGTTGATATGTAGGTTTGGTGTAATGAAAACAGTAATTAGTGACCAAGGTGGCGAATTTAACAGTAAATTGATAGATCGTTTCCAGGAGAAGTTTGGGATAAAGCACATCACTACCAGCCCGTACCACCTTCAGGCAAACGGTATGATTGAAAAATTCAACAGCACATTAAAATCGATGCTTAACAAAACAATAATTGACAAAGGAGATAAATGGGATGAGTATGTAGACACAACACTGTTTTCATACAGAACTGCTCAACATGAATCTACTAAGGTTACGCCGTTTTACGCACTGTATATGAGAAAGCCTGTTCTTCCAAATGAGGAAGAGATTGCTCCCCGTCCTGCAGGGGAAAATGAGCATAATGACATTAATGACGTTGTTGAAAAACTAAAAGAAAGTAGAAAAGATGTGGAGATAAAGATGATGAATAATATAGAATTAGCTCAGAAACGTCAGAAAAATGCTTATAATATGAGACATCTATGATAATTTGCAATTGGTAGTGAATCAAATGTGGTATATCTTAAAGCTGGGGCAATGCAAGATTACAGGCAGCGACTGTTGAAGGTTGCCGTTCTTGTATTTATAAATTACCCCTGTAGGTTGTCATATCTCATGATCTATTCGCCTATTGCGATGTACATGTAAGCCGTCATATGATTACAACATGATTGATAATTATTCAAAATTGAAAATCAAAATACCTTTCCTTTCACCGTCAGTGACCACCAATATCAGTACAAGGAACCACAATAGGCTACTACATTATCACTGAATTTTGAAAATTAAAACATTGAAAATCAAAAATGGCGATTTTGTGGATATAAGGAAGTATAATGCTATTTATAGGACTGGTATAACCTTTAATAATATCTGGTCACGATTTAACTTTTAATGTTTAAGTAAAATCAATATTTGTAAACTGTCAATAGATATTATTAAATGTTACTACGAAGTAACGAATTTCATTCACAAGAAGGGCTTGGGACATATCTGTGCTTCACCCACAGGGGCTTGGGACATATTTGTGCTTCACCCACAGGGGCTTGGGACATATCTGTGCTTCACCCAAAGCGCCTGATAAAATACTTATTTTACATATGTTCTTTGTGACCGGGTGGAAAGTGAGGGGGAGGGGACTTCCTATTGATTGGAAAATGCAAACATGTGGCTGAAAAGGGTACACCTTTTCACTATTGGGTGTCATGGATGTATCTTTTCAACAATATTTTTGCGTAGTAAATTATAAGTACATAAAAGTATAGGCATAGACATAGACGTATTTTATTTCCAATCATGGTCCCTCAAGGGGCAGGATCATTACAATGATTAATTATAAATGAATAACATGAATAACAAGTAAAGCAAAGAATAAAGTATACAATTATTAAGGTATGATTGTTACATTATATAATGGGTTAAGATGCCATATTAAATATTTAGATGGGAGCCTGGATATAAATAGAGATTAATCATTAATACCTCAAGCTACAACAATGAGTGTTATTAATATTACTTTATTTTATTTTATTTTATAAATACATAAGTTGGTACAGAATTGAGACCTGTGTGAACCTTTTTTGATTTATTAAGCAATCTGACAAGATAATTATTTATTCATTCAATTTAAATATTGTTTGTATGAATTGTATACGTCCCCATTTACCTTTAGTTTTAGAAAATAACAGAAATATTATAGAGACCCTATACATATAACATATCTTGTTATCAGGTATATAGAACATAGAACATAGAACATAGAACATATTTTATTTTCCAATCAAGGGCCCAACAAGGGGCAGCATGAGTAAACATATAACATTTAATATATATGAACGGAAGGGGTTTCTAAAATTCCAGCCACACGTCGGTTTTAGTTTATATGAAGTACCCCCCCCTTTTAGTACTACGATGTTCCGGTTTTTATATGTAGTACACCCCCCCTTCTGATGCTAGTGCTACGATGTTCCGGTTTTTATATGTAGTACACCCCCACCCCCCTTTTTGGTGCTAGTGCTACGATGTTTCGGTTCATGGTCAGTTTTTTTTCTTAATATCTTAAAGCCTGAATAATCTATCATTCATTCTTTATCAAAATGTTGCAAAGCCACATTTTACGCTAACTGTCGTCTTGTGTCCTTCTTCGTCCTGCGGCGTCAAAAAACTTTCCGTCGCAGTTTTTCTGGGCAACTACATGCCACGTGCACGGATTCTTGATATTTGGCTAATATTCCACCTATAGTACTTTTACCAAATATTTTAAGACCCAGGATATATACGACTTCCATGGAAGACCTCTATTCTAGTTATTGCTTGGGACATTGTTTTGACGCATGTATTAATTATTCTTAATATAAGAGGTTAAAAATCGAATGATCCCTAAAATTCTGTGGCTTAAATGCTCCCATAACACATCCTCCCGTTTACTCCGATTATAACATTAATCAGTAATTGATATGGACACCCTTTCATAATTTACTATATCCATATCACTTTCGGCGTGATATGGAAATTCATATGACTTAATTGTGTAAATATTTCGCCATGATCCACTGAGAGTCAAATCCTAACTGACAGACCATTAAAATACGTACAGGTCTGATGCTGGTATGATCGACCTCCAGGCCGCTCAAATTTATTCAATGTTTTGGGGAATTCATGCACCATGACAATTATAACTTCATTCGGCCTTTAAAAGACGATTGGTAGATCTACATTGCTAATGGACGAATCACTCACCGGAAGCATTTTAAGCTCGCCCAATTTTCTATTAATGTCTTACAGCATGCAGTAAACGGATGCTTTCAGTGGCGGGTCCAGAGAGGGGTGGGAGTGTTTCATTCAAATCACTTCTCATAGGGGACCGAATTGCGGTGCGTTGCTTGTTTTTCCTGATGAAATTTGTTTTTAAAGCGTCGCTACTGAATATTGTTTCCATTAAAAGCATTATTTTAGCTCAAATTATTCTTCAGAATACATTTTCTTCTTAACCCTTGCTGTCAAAATAGTTTTTTTAATCGCAAATCGATTTCAAAATATTCCTTTTTGGGACACCCCCCCCCCCCGCCAACACGCCCCTTCAAGTTAAATGGTTGGTCCCTTAGCATTGTGAACTTGTTTGCCAAGGATAAAACTTAATTGAAATTTCATTTTCATTCCGATTCTTCATTCTTTTTCTGCATCCTATACTGTGTGTTCTCATTCTAAGATTTCCCTTTCCTTGGCCTATAGAGTCTGTCAATATTACTGTGTGTTCTCATTCTGAAATTTCCCTTTCCTTGGCCTATAGAGTCTGTCAATATTACCAAAATAGGAATGGGAAAACAAACCGATTCATTGGAAGGTTAAAAATTTATTTAGATTTAATCTGGAACTGCGCTGTACAAATAGCGAGGACAGGATACCGATTCATTGGAAGATTAAAAATTCATTTAGAATTAATCTGAAACTGCACCGACAGGATGCTCAACAGCTCTGTGTTTATCATTTTATTTTTCTCTTTAATTGAAATTTCTACCCAGTGTCATTGTCCGGCGACGTTTACTCAGCTTAAAGTCTGTGATTCTGATGTAGGTAAGTTGGATATTTTACTTTTATTTATTCTCCATAGTGTAATTGCGTTTGGTTTTGACCTTGTTCGTGGCAGTATTCTGTTTTAACTTCTGCTGAAATAAGTATTTTAAGTAAATGAAGCTTATATGCTCCCAAAGAGAGCGATAATGGTAGAAATGTCAATATTTGAGTTGTACTATGAGCTGAAATTTACTTCAACGTCCGGTTTAGCACGCTTGTTTTCCCGAACTTTTTTAACGCTTTTTTTTCTTTGAAAATTGTAGACGTCATTAAACGCACACGTAACCCATCAGGAAAGCTAGTTTGTTTTTAGTTTCGAACAAACAAAAACGAATACTTCGTGAGCATCACAGGTTTAACCTGCCTCATATTATTTATTTAGACAATGCAAAAACCTAATGATTTTTTTAAAAAGTAACATTTATTTTTTTTAGATATGGTGTAGTTGTAGATGAGATAATATGAGCTTTATTTATCATGTACAATGCACTTTCTTGAATATAATCATAAGGAAATTCTAAAACCTAAGATCATTCTTTCTGTCATAGTTTTTTTCCTTTGCTATATTTGATATTAGTGATTGTTCTGATTTCGTTTGGTTGATTCTAAACTTTTTTCTAGTGTTGCTGATGAATTAATTTCCAAAATGGCCAAACAACTCATTAAAATTCATTGTATTTGGAGTTAACATATGTGTAATAGTCTCGTGCTCGTTTACTCCATATCCTTTTATAACATACTATTAATAGTAGAAAATTTAATGGTTTCTTTAGTCGGAAGTCTTCGACTCTAATAGCAAGGCTTCTTTTGACTAAATGTTTGACTCTTTTTAATTGTAGATCTAGCCTTTTTAGAAATTTTAGACTAAGTTTTCTGCCTACTGTTTTATTGTTATATACCATGGGTAATGCACTGTCATTATATAAATATCTTACAGTTCTTGAAGTAACTGTCCATTCTGTAGAAAGGAGAGGACTTTATGATGCCTACACCGTCTCTATAGGGCAAGTCTTTAAGGTATGACATTTTATCTATTTGTTTTCAGTTCTGTCGATGCCTCGTCGCTTACAGGTTTAAAAATATTGTCGATCGTTTGTGTCTCGCTCCGTGCATGTGTCCGTCAAAAGGTAATTTTTTTTTCGTTTAATATTCATTTTTCCATATAAAGATACATTTATATATCCAGACAAAGTTAAAAGTTGTCTTACATTTGTAATAAGATAGTTAGTGTCTAACATTTTTTAAAACACAGACAATACTTAACGAAGTTTTGTAAAACCAATAACAAGTCTTTCGTTTTTTACCTATTTTGTACAAGTTTAAATCAGCGGTCGACAAATTTGGGAAAATTGAATACCCTTTTGAGCTAATCCGGCTCAGCGAAACACCTTAAAATTGCTATGTTCTTGTCAATGTTGACGTCAACTTTTCAGAGTAAACAATTTCGAACCTGAAACAATTTTTCTTTGCAACAACTTGCCATTTCTTAAGTTGCCTGTAAATCACCTGAGTTACAATAACATTTTAACAGGGAAACGAGATTCTAAGGAGGTTAACAGACAGTAGGACTATAAAGACACCTATAGACTCTGCCATGTGTGGCCCAGTCGGGTTGGAGCTCCATCAAACATACACACTCACAGGTGAAACACATTTAATTCCTAAAATTGACGTTTGTTAATGAATTCCAAATCCCATTTTCGTCTATCTTTAGCGATGTAGATAAATCAGCTTTGTACCATACCTGCTCTCTTAACCAAACAGGTGGAGTCTTTAAATACAGAAACCGATTAATGGTGTCCATACTTTGAGCAAGTACAATAAAAAAAACATAATTATATAATTTGACTGATTCAATAAGTATAAACATATAAAGCACAATATACAACAACTTGCATTTACGACATATTTAGCAAGTACATGTACAGAATAAAGCATTAATATCTTTTTAAGTGAGTTTATTCACATTTATAATAAAAAGTGCAGAGACTACCCCATCACCTGTTTGACCCAGTTTCTCACTGGGGCCATAAGACTTTTCTTTTTCCCGCCAGCCATTGTGGTCTCTTAGCTTAAATAATTTTGCTTCGCTGACATATTGTCAACAGGAGTTTTAAAACTAATATAAATCCATTTAAAACATTTTTTTATATTGGGTTTCTCTTGTTATTCTGTTTATTTAAGTATTTGTGTAAGCTAGACTAAATTAAATTGCCTCATTACGAGAACTGATCTTAGATCCGCTCAATCATTTGAGAAACATTTTGAGGCAATGTTTTCTCTATGTACGTCGGTCTGCTATCTCCTATGTGGTTAGTTTTTTTTTCAATTACGACGAATGTAGTAAATCGAAGGATAATTATGTTCTTACAATGAAAATTTAAAATTAAAACAAGACAACTCGGATTAATATCATAGTATGTCTTTTTTAATTTAAATTGACCCGAATACTGAGTGCCAATTGGAATACACGACTTAAATGAAGCAAGTACATGTATACTATATTTTCCGTGCAAAACCAGGCACAAAAATCTTATTATATGGATTTTTGACCCTATAACTTATTGATGAGCCGTTAATGGGGACGTTAATAGAACAAATGCCTGTGAAAACCAGCCATATATAGATCACAGACCTAATTGTTAACCTGAAGCGTTACATGTGTCTGATGATTGACTTTTATTTTAAGATTTATTTTTACAAAAAACTGTTTCAATGTAATTAAGAAAGATTACAGATCTAAAACACGAAAGTAATTTCTCTCTTATGCCCCGTCACACTAGATAAAGTTCGTACTACGTTCTTACTAAGTCCTAAAAAGGTATAAAACGTGGAAAGAACATGATGAGCGTATTAAAGACTGCAAATGGTGAAATGTATTACACTTCAAATGACGGCCCCTTTTTTATTTATATATACACCTGGAAAAAAGTTAAGCACCCCTGTGATTTTTTAAAATCATGCATTTTCAAAACACTTTTTCCCATATTAAACCCGTCAACTCCCGAGGAAATTAAAACAGTCGTTTCGTTTTTGCAACAGTCATTAGAAGCGAGGAGAGGAGACGAGCATTGTTAAGGTTTATATATATGTTATAATGTTTGTATGTGTAAACTCATGTTTGTATGTTATCTAACAATGTATATGGATGTACTGCGACCCAAATGGGTTAAAGTTTTCGAATAAAGTATAATTATTTAACTAATAGTCATTGTAAAATTTTATTTCAAACTAAAATATGCACTGTTAAGCACAATTTAACATGTTTGTATCAAAACAAAAAGACATCTTTTATTTACATAATATGACATGGCAAAAGAGATGGCTTTTGTACATAAACATATTGTCTTCGATAAGTATGGTCGCCTGAAGCTCCAAACTTTTAATGAATTGTCAAATCACACTTGAAAATGTAAATCTTAATTAAAAGATACATACTGTATCGTCAAAGATGTCCACCTTAAGCACTAATGACTGCTGGAAGCCTTGGTGTTAAACTGCCATTTTGGCCTCTAATTTCTCGAAGAGTTATCTCCCGCTTTTCAAGGCGAAAATGTGCTTTTAACCGAAAGCTTACACCCTTTAAGTCATATATTGAAGATTAAAACTGACCAAAATCATGAAAATTATAAAAATATTTAAAATCATCGAAAAGCAAAAAAAAAAGTCTAGGGTGCTTAACTTTTTTCCAGGTGTATATTTCCCCTTTTAGCATAGATAAAGCGACAGATTAAAGGAATACAACTTTATAGATAATATGACCTTCAACTAGAGCAGGGGTCACTTGGTCCCTATAATAATAGATACTAATATTTTGATATTTTAGACAAGTAGAAATTATGCAGTCTGTAAAAGATTTTGTCTTACTTTTAATTTTTAGATCATGAATCAAAAGTACACTTTTTATTTGTTTTTTTACCACTGCATCTTTTTGGTGAAAAATGTTATCCTTTTGGCTAAACAACGTCATCATGTTCAAAAATCGATCAATTTATTTTGCGAAGAAATAAGATAAGTACTTTTAAATGAACAGATTTCTTTAACTGATCGACATTTCGGTCTCACTGATGAATTCCGGAGCACTTAATATATTAAAAGTTCGCTATAAATGTTTTTACGGGAATTATATTAGCCGCATTTCAATTTAGATACATGTAGTTTGGAAATGGACCATTGTTTGAGCGAACTGTTCGATTTCTTTAAAACACAACTAAAAATGTACAGATGCAACAATCAGAATATAATTTGATGAAACAAGAATAAGACTCCCAAAAAGAGATAATGGCCTATCTTGCAAACCTTGGGACGGACGGACTGGTGGATGAATGAACAGACGGACGGACGAATGGACCCGGACACTATATGCCCCCTACTTTCGTAGATGTGGAAATAAAGGTAATAACAAAACTACCGAACTTGAATGATCAATCTCATAGTCCTGAGAAAATGACAAAAACGAATCAGTCATACCGGAGAATTGGTGGAGAGAGAAACATTCATAGATTTGATTGAACATACGTCTTCGCCTTAAAACAAACAAAACAACAAAGAAATACACCACAGGAAAAATGCTTTTCCAAACAGAAATAGAATAACAGATATTCAAATGCTGTGAAATAAACTAAACGCAATGGTCCTGCTAAGACCGGAAGTCTAACAAGTTCTTTTTTGTTTGTTTGTAGGAAATGTTTATGATGACGGTATGATGTATGTGACGTTTTGTGATTACGTGGAGGAAGTCACTACTATGAGTGAAGCTGTCGTACGGGGACTAGAGGGACAGTACTTATCAAGCTGTCATTGTAAGGTACATAAATCACTGGGATGAAGTCAGTCACCAGATATTGTTGTTCTCGTCGTTTCGTTCTGTCTTTTGTGTGTGTGTTTCTTTTGTTTTGGTGTTATATTATTTGATATTTGGCTGGTCCTCCTAATTGGTTCTTATGGGGGGAAAAACTTTTACTGACATTTTCTTATAAAAAAACGTAATAGACCAATCGCGAGTTGATCAATTCCAGAAAACTTCGCAGGTTAGAAAGCTCACATGTCTAAAGTCTACCGAGAAGAATATTACGTCAAAACATGGCGAGCATTTACCGTTTTTGCTTATTGACAAAAATAAAATGGAAATAATATTGAAAAAAAAATATGTATTGTAGATCAATTTTATGAAAAATGAGAACAATTTTTAGCCGGGGTAATCGCTAGCGATTAGCCGCGGCTATAGCTATGATAGCCTTTCGATAAGCTATCAGATGGTTTTTCCGGCGGTTCACCTATCAATTAAAATATCAATACACGCTTGCAATATAGCCCTTTTCCATATCTGTTTTTTTTTTTTTTTTTTTTTTTTGTCGCTTTACTCTCAATCATGTTATAAGACTTAATTATTTAGTTTTCAAATTATGTGCAAGTATGTAAGACGCCTATCTGATGCGATAGTATTAAATGCTTAATAATGAATACAAAAGCGGATCGATATTTTGTTTATAGGCGTGGTTGTCAATATCATTAGTGATGTCATATTCACTAATTTGCATCCCATTAAGTGTCAAACTGGATGGTAATACACATTGCAATAAACAATCATCGATGGTCAGGATAATTTACCCAAAGTTCAGAGATCCTCATAACTTTTTAATTTTATCAGATAAAATGGTAATCTGTAAACTGTTCTTTGAATAAGAATTTATTCATATTTACCATAATTAGTTTAAAAAAAAGGCCTAAAAATATTTTTTTTGTAAAATTGTTTCTGCACCAAATATTTTTTCATTGAAAATTTTTAATCAACCAGGATAAAAAAGGTAACTTGCGGCTTAATCGACTTTTTTAATCGAGTTCCGATTTGCAAAATCTTTTCATAGGAATCTTTGTGAAAATCCCTGCCTGCTTTTATACGGATGTCCAAATCTTTTTTATTTAATCCCTGCTTTTACAATCAGATTTGCAATATTTCGTTCCGTTTTTGAGAAATTAATGGTTGAATAAGGGACCCCCCCCCCAAAAAAAAAAAAAAAAATCCGACATGTTTTAGAGTTTGTTGAGGCAAATAGTTAATTTACACAAGGAATTAATTTGTAGTGGGCCAGCCATAGTGGGCCAGCCAATTCTGATAAAGCTTTAATATGATGGTTTTATCATCAGTGTTGTATTTGGAGTGTGTGGTTAAAAGGGGCTCAAATGGGTGTATTGACAAAACGGATGTAGAATTTTTATTATTCATTCAATTTTGAAAATTCTTTTTTATTGAATTCCTCATTATATTCTGTCAACTTTATATGTCAATAGTTTTCATATTATATTGCACTGTTACATTGCTACAGAGGACCAAAGACAGACCACGCTTATAAAATCATCTTTTCAAAATTTTGGTTCGATTTTCAAAATCTTTTTTTTTTCATTGAAATTCTTGTGAAAATTCTTTTTACAAAAAAGTATTTTTTTTTATTTTATGTTTTGCTACACTTGAATAATTTAGAATTTGTAGATTACCCCGGCTACCAGTACTTTCAGTACTTTGATTTTTATCTGGAATAGAGACAATGGAACAGCGCTAGCTTCTCCATTGTTTCTTTCAACAGATACTAGGGATCGGTTTTGCAGTATCTCAGGGTAAAATGGCAGATTTTTAAAAACTTTATTATGCCCGAGAGATTAAGAAAGCCATCGAAGCAGATTTGGAATTTTAACATTAACAGACAAGGTTTAACTTACTTTACCTTCAGAACAATTGGTTTTATTTGTAGATCCCATACATGTGGGGGCGAATCCGACGTGGACGACGTCATTGTGGCGAGGCCCCTAGAGAATGTTCCTGGGATGCGGTCTGCACGAGCGACACTCGCGGAAGATGTAAATGGCTATGTGGATGATCAGTGACATTTCTTAAAAAAACTTTTAAAAAGTTACTTTTAAATTCAGTCTTTTCCGTTATCATAGACAGACAACAAGTTGCCCCCTCCCGAGAATCCGGGTTTACTTTTGTTTAAAAATACCGGGTGTTAGTGTTGCTTATAGTAGGTCTAGTTTGTATACTAGTAGTTTTGTTTTTGTGTCTTATTTCTATCCGCCTCTCCTTTAAGAGACTCCATATTTTTCGTCTAGCGACTTAAACAATGGGTCGTGTTTTTATTATATAAATATAAAATTTGTTTTTCTTAAGTATTGTTATCCGACCCCTCAGTATGCATGTTATCTCTAGAATCTCATGTCTTTGAGCTTCCTATGTCCTTTTTGCAATTCCTCTGTGTCTTTGAAGAACTTCTGACAACATTGAACTTTAATCTAATTAGCTGAAATGACGTATGCACTTTTAAACAGAAGGAGGTTGGATGAATAAAATAATGATTAATCAAACTATACTCTTATTATTTGAAATACAAAGCCCTTAGATGAATCATGACAACTAAAACCATTGAAATACAAAAGAGGAGAGGCGATATTAACTAGAAAATATCCCACCTAATGATATTCGTTATAATATGTACTTTTATTATATTTTTAGCTCAGTAATTAAAAAAAGGGGAAATGCTAATAAATCATTAGGCTTAATTTTCTCCTTCTAAGCAGGAACCGCCTACCCTTCTGGAGCACCTGACCTCAATTTCGTTAGTACGGTGAACTCGCGTTGCTGGTTCTAGTTAAGTTTTGTCGTTTCTCTGTTGTTGTATTCATTAGCCAGGTTTTGTCATCATTTTTTTCTATGATATTTTATCAGACTTTTTTAACTGCCAAATCTTCTGAAACACTTTTATGGAGAATTTCACGTTGTTGTTGTTCGTACTGTCATAAGCTCTTGGATGTTGCTTTATTGTATGGACTTTGAGGTTCTATATGGTATTTATTTGTGCCGTTGTCATTAGCTCTTGGATGTTGCTTTATTTTATGGACTTTGGGGTTCTATATGGTATTTATTTGTGCCGTTGTCATTAGCTCTTGGATGTTGCTTTATTTTATGGACTTTGAGGTTCTACATGGTATTTATTTGTGCCGTAGTCATTAGCCCTTAGATGTTGCTTTATTTTATGGACTTTGAGTTTCTATATGGTATTTATTTGTGCCGTTGTCATTAGCTCTTGGATGTTGCTTTATTTTATAGACTTTGAGGTTCTATATGGTATTTATTTGTGCCGTTGTCATTAGCTCTTGGATGTTGCTTTATTTTATGGACTTTGGGGTTCTATATAGTATTTATTTGTGCCGTTGTCATTAGCTCTTGGATGTTGCTTTATTTTATGGACTTTGAGTTTCTATATGGTATTTATTTGTGCCGTTGTCATTAGCTCTTGGATGTTGCTTTATTTTATAGACTTTGAGGTTCTATATGGTATTTATTTGTGCCGTTGTCATTAGCTCTTGGATGTTGCTTTATTTTATGGACTTTGGGGTTCTATATAGTATTTATTTGTGCCGTTGTCATTAGCTCTTGGATGTTGCTTTATTTTATGGACTTTGGGGTTCTATATAGTATTTATTTGTGCCGTTGTCATTAGCTCTTGGATGTTGCTTTATTTTATGGACTTTGGGGTTCTATATGGTATTTATTTGTGCCGTTGTCATTAGCTCTTGGATGTTGCTTTATTTTATGGACTTTGGGGTTCTATATAGTATTTATTTGTGCCGTTGTCATTAGCTCTTGGATGTTGCTTTATTTTATGGACTTTGGGGTTCTATATAGTATTTATTTGTGCCGTTGTCATTAGCTCTTGGATGTTGCTTTATTTTATGGACTTTGGGGTTCTATATGGTATTTATTTGTGCCGTTGTCATTAGCTCTTGGATGTTGCTTTATTTTATGGACTTTGGGGTTCTATATAGTATTTATTTGTGTCGTTGTCATTAGCTCTTGGATGTTGCTTTATTTTATGGACTTTGGGGTTCTATATGGTATTTATTTGTGCCGTTGTCATTAGCCCTTGGATGTCACTTTATTTTATGGACTTTGGGGTTCTATATGGTATTTATTTGTGTCGTTGTCATTGGCTCTTGGATGTTGCTTTATTTTATGGACTTTGAGGATTTATATGGTATTTATTTGTGTCGTTGTCATTAGCTCTTGGATGTTGCATTATTTTATGGACTTTGAGGTTCCATATGGTATTTATTTGTGCCGTTGTCATTAGCTCTTGGATGTTGCTTTATTTTATGGACTTTGGGGTTCTATATGGTATTTATTTGTACCGTTGTCATTAGCCCTTGGATGTCACTTTATTTTATGGACTTTGGGGTTCTATATGGTATTTATTTGTACCGTTGTCATTAGCCCTTGGATGTTGCTTTATTTTATGGACTTTGGGGTTCTACATGGTATTTATTTGTGCCGTTGTCATTAGCTCTTGGATGTTGCTTTATTTTATGGACTTTGGGGTTCTATATGGTATTTATTTGTGCCGTTGTCATTAGCTCTTGGATGTTGCTTTATTTTATGGACTTTGGGGTTCTATATGGTATTTATTTGTGCCGTTGTCATTAGCTCTTGGATGTTGCTTTATTTTATGGACTTTGGGGTTCTATATGGTATTTATTTGTGCCGTTGTCATTAGCTCTTGGATGTTGCTTTATTTTATAGACTTTGGGGTTCTATATGGTATTTATTTGTGCCGTTGTCATTAGCTCTTGGATGTTGCTTTATTTTATGGACTTTGGGGTTCTATATGGTATTTATTTGTGCCGTTGTCATTATCCCTTGGATGTTGCTTTATTTTATGGACTTTGGGGTTCTATATGGCATTTATTTGTGCCGTTGTCATTAGCTCTTGGATGTTGCTTTATTTTATGGACTTTGAGGTACTATATGGTATTTATTTGTGCCGTTGTCATTAGCCCTTGGATGTTGCTTTATTTTATGGACTTTGGGGTTCTATATGGTATTTATTTGTGCCGTTGTCATTAGCTCTTGGATGTTGCTTTATTTTATGGACTTTGGGGTTCTATATGGTATTTATTTGTGCCGTTGTCATTAGCTCTTGGGTGTTGCTTTATTTTATGGACTTTGGGGTTCTATATGGCATTTATTTGTGCCGTTGTCATTAGCTCTTGGATGTTGCTTTATTTTATGGACTTTAGGGTTCTATATGGTATTTATTTGTGCCGTTGTCATTAGCCCTTGGATGTTGCTTTATTTTATGGACTTTGGGGTTCTATATGGTATTTATTTGTGCCGTTGTCATTAGCCCTTGGAAGTTGCTTTATTTTATGGACTTTGGGGTTCTATATGGTATTTATTTGTGCCGTTGTCATTAGCCCTTGGATATTGCTTTATTTTATGGACTTTGGGGTTCTATATGGTATCTATTTGTGCCGTTGTCATTAGCTCTTGGATGTTGCTTTATTTTATGGACTTTGAGGATCTATATGGTATTTATTTTTGCCGTTGTCATTAGCCCTTGGATGTTGCTTTATTTTATGGACTTTGGGGTTCTATATGGTATTTATTTGTGCCGTTGACATTAGCTCTTGGATGTTGCTTTATTTTATGGACTTTGAGGATCTATATGGTATTTATTTTTGCCGTTGTCATTAGCCCTTGGATGTTGCTTTATTTTATGGACTTTGGGGTTCTATATAGTATTTATTTGTGCCGTTGTCATTAGCTCTTGGATTTTGCTTTATTTTATGGACTTTGGGGTTCTATATAGTATTTATTTGTGCCGTTGTCATTAGATCTTGGATGTTGCTTTATTTTATGGACTTTGGGGTTCTATATGGTATTTATTTGTGCCGTTGTCATTAGCTCTTGGATGTTGCTTTATTTTATGGACTTTGGGGTTCTATATAGTATTTATTTGTGTCGTTGTCATTAGCTCTTGGATGTTGCTTTATTTTATGGACTTTGGGGTTCTATATGGTATTTATTTGTGCCGTTGTCATTAGCCCTTGGATGTCACTTTATTTTATGGACTTTGGGGTTCTATATGGTATTTATTTGTGTCGTTGTCATTAGCTCTTGGATGTTGCTTTATTTTATGGACTTTGAGGATTTATATGGTATTTATTTGTGTCGTTGTCATTAGCTCTTGGATGTTGCATTATTTTATGGACTTTGAGGTTCCATATGGTATTTATTTGTGCCGTTGTCATTAGCTCTTGGATGTTGCTTTATTTTATGGACTTTGGGGTTCTATATAGTATTTATTTGTGCCGTTGTCATTAGCTCTTGGATGTTGCTTTATTTTATGGACTTTGGGGTTCTATATAGTATTTATTTGTGCCGTTGTCATTAGCTCTTGGATGTTGCTTTATTTTATGGACTTTGGGGTTCTATATGGTATTTATTTGTGCCGTTGTCATTAGCCCTTGGATGTCACTTTATTTTATGGACTTTGGCGTTCTATATGGTATTTATTTGTGTCGTTGTCATTAGCTCTTGGATGTTGCTTTATTTTATGGACTTTGAGGATTTATATGGTATTTATTTGTGTCGTTGTCATTAGCTCTTGGATGTTGCATTATTTTATGGACTTTGAGGTTCCATATGGTATTTATTTGTGCCGTTGTCATTAGCTCTTGGATGTTGCTTTATTTTATGGACTTTGGGGTTCTATATGGTATTTATTTGTACCGTTGTCATTAGCCCTTGGATTTCACTTTATTTTATGGACTTTGGGGTTCTATATGGTATTTATTTGTACCGTTGTCATTAGCCCTTGGATGTTGCTTTATTTTATGGACTTTGGGGTTCTACATGGTATTTATTTGTGCCGTTGTCATTAGCTCTTGGATGTTGCTTTATTTTATGGACTTTGGGGTTCTATATGGTATTTATTTGTGCCGTTGTCATTAGCTCTTGGATGTTGCTTTATTTTATGGACTTTGGGGTTCTATATGGTATTTATTTGTGCCGTTGTCATTAGCTCTTGGATGTTGCTTTATTTTATGGACTTTGGGGTTCTATATGGTATTTATTTGTGCCGTTGTCATTAGCTCTTGGATGTTGCTTTATTTTATAGACTTTGGGGTTCTATATGGTATTTATTTGTGCCGTTGTCATTAGCTCTTGGATGTTGCTTTATTTTATGGACTTTGGGGTTCTATATGGTATTTATTTGTGTCGTTGTCATTATCCCTTGGATGTTGCTTTATTTTATGGACTTTGGGGTTCTATATGGCATTTATTTGTGCCGTTGTCATTAGCTCTTGGATGTTGCTTTATTTTATGGACTTTGGGGTACTATATGGTATTTATTTGTGCCGTTGTCATTAGCCCTTGGATGTTGCTTTATTTTATGGACTTTGGGGTTCTATATGGTATTTATTTGTGCCGTTGTCATTAGCTCTTGGATGTTGCTTTATTTTATGGACTTTGGGGTTCTATATGGTATTTATTTGTGCCGTTGTCATTAGCTCTTGGATGTTGCTTTATTTTATGGACTTTGGGGTTCTATATGGCATTTATTTGTGCCGTTGTCATTAGCTCTTGGATGTTGCTTTATTTTATGGACTTTAGGGTTCTATATGGTATTTATTTGTGCCGTTGTCATTAGCCCTTGGATGTTGCTTTATTTTATGGACTTTGGGGTTCTATATGGTATTTATTTGTGCCGTTGTCATTAGCTCTTGGATGTTGCTTTATTTTATGGACTTTGGGGTTCTATATGGTATTTATTTGTGCCGTTGTCATTAGCCCTTGGAAGTTGCTTTATTTTATGGACTTTGGGGTTCTATATGGTATTTATTTGTGCCGTTGTCATTAGCCCTTGGATGTTGCTTTATTTTATGGACTTTGGGGTTCTATATGGTATCTATTTGTGCCGTTGTCATTAGCTCTTGGATGTTGCTTTATTTTATGGACTTTGGGGTTCTATATGGTATTTATTTGTGCCGTTGACATTAGCTCTTGGATGTTGCTTTATTTTATGGACTTTGAGGTTCTATATGGTATTTATTTGTGCCGTTGTCATTAGCTCTTGGATGTTGCTTTATTTTATGGACTTTGAGGATCTATATGGTATTTATTTTTGCCGTTGTCATTAGCCCTTGGATGTTGCTTTATTTTATGGTCTTTTAGGCTCTATACGGTATTTATTTGTGCCGTTGTCATTAGCTCTTGGATGTTGCTTTATTTTATAGACTTTGGTGTTCTACATGGTATTTATTTGCGCCGTTGTCATTATCTCTTGGATGTTGCTTTATTTTATTGACTTTGGGGTTCTATACGGTATTTATTTTACCGTTGTCATAAGCTCTTGGATGTTGCTTTATTTTATAGACTTTGGTGTTCTACATGGTATTTATTTGCGCCGTTGTCATTATCTCTTGGATGTTGCTTTATTTTATGGACTTTGAGGTTCTATATGGTATTTATTTGTGCCGTTGTCATTAGCCCTTGGATGTTGCTTTTTTTATGGACTTTGAGGTTCTATATGGTATTTATTTGTGCCGTTGTCATTAGCTCTTGGATGTTGCTTTATTTTATGGACTTTGGGGTTCTATATGGTATTTATTTGTGCCGTTGTCATTAGCCCTTGGATGTTGCTTTATTTTATGGACTTTGGGGTTCTATATGGTATTTATTTGTGTCGTTGTCATTAGCTCTTGGATGTTGCTTTATTTTATGGACTTTGAGGTTCTATATGGTATTTATTAGTGCCGTTGTCATTAGCCCTTGGATGTTGCTTTATTTTATGGACTTTGGGGTTCTATATGGCATTTATTAGTGCCGTTGTCATTAGCTCTTGGATGTTGCTTTATTTTATGGACTTTGGGGTTCTATATGGTATTTATTAGTGCCGTTGTCATTAGCCCTTGGATGTTGCTTTATTTTATGGACTTTGGGGTTCTATATGGTATTTATTAGTGCCGTTGTCATTAGCTCTTGGATGTTGCTTTATTTTATGGACTTTGGGGTTCTATATGGTATTTATTAGTGCCGTTGTCATTAGCCCTTGGATGTTGCTTTATTTTATGGACTTTGAGGTTCTACATGGTATTTATTTGTACCGTTGTCATTAGCTCTTGGATGTTGCTTTATTTTATGGACTTTGGGGTTCTATACGGTATTTATTTGTGCCGTTGTCATTAGCTCTTGGATGTTGCTTTATTTTATGGACTTTAGGGTTCTATATGGTATTTATTTGTGCCGTTGTCATTAGCCCTTGGATGTTGCTTTATTTTATGGACTTTGGGGTTCTATATGGTATTTATTTGTGCCGTTGTCATTAGCCCTTGGAAGTTGCTTTATTTTATGGACTTTGGGGTTCTATATGGTATTTATTTGTGCCGTTGTCATTAGCCCTTGGATGTTGCTTTATTTTATGGACTTTGGGGTTCTATATGGTATCTATTTGTGCCGTTGTCATTAGCTCTTGGATGTTGCTTTATTTTATTGACTTTGGGGTTCTATACGGTATTTATTTTACCGTTGTCATAAGCTCTTGGATGTTGCTTTATTTTATAGACTTTGGTGTTCTACATGGTATTTATTTGCGCCGTTGTCATTATCTCTTGGATGTTGCTTTATTTTATGGACTTTGAGGTTCTATATGGTATTTATTTGTGCCGTTGTCATTAGCCCTTGGATGTTGCTTTTTTTATGGACTTTGAGGTTCTATATGGTATTTATTTGTGCCGTTGTCATTAGCTCTTGGATGTTGCTTTATTTTATGCACTTTGGGGTTCTATATGGTATTTATTTGTGCCGTTGTCATTAGCCCTTGGATGTTGCTTTATTTTATGGACTTTGGGGTTCTATATGGTATTTATTTGTGTCGTTGTCATTAGCTCTTGGATGTTGCTTTATTTTATGGACTTTGAGGTTCTATATGGTATTTATTAGTGCCGTTGTCATTAGCCCTTGGATGTTGCTTTATTTTATGGACTTTTGGGTTCTATATGGCATTTATTAGTGCCGTTGTCATTAGCTCTTGGATGTTGCTTTATTTTATGGACTTTGGGGTTCTATATGGTATTTATTAGTGCCGTTGTCATTAGCCCTTGGATGTTGCTTTATTTTATGGACTTTGGGGTTCTATATGGTATTTATTAGTGCCGTTGTCATTAGCTCTTGGATGTTGCTTTATTTTATGGACTTTGGGGTTCTATATGGTATTTATTAGTGCCGTTGTCATTAGCCCTTGGATGTTGCTTTATTTTATGGACTTTGAGGTTCTACATGGTATTTATTTGTACCGTTGTCATTAGCTCTTGGATGTTGCTTTATTTTATGGACTTTGGGGTTCTATACGGTATTTATTTGTGCCGTTGTCATTAGCTCTTGGATGTTGCTTTATTTTATGGACTTTAGGGTTCTATATGGTATTTATTTGTGCCGTTGTCATTAGCCCTTGGATGTTGCTTTATTTTATGGACTTTGGGGTTCTATATGGCATTTATTTGTGCCGTTGTCATTAGCTCTTGGATGTTGCTTTATTTTATGGACTTTGGGGTTCTATATGGTATTTATTTGTGCCGTTGTCATTAGCTCTTGGATGTTGCTTTATTTTATGGACGTTGGGGTTCTATATGGTATTTATTTGTGCCGTTGTCATTAGCCCTTGGATGTTGCTTTATTTTATGGACTTTGGGGTTCTATATGGTATTTATTTGTGCCGTTGTCATTAGCCCTTGGAAGTTGCTTTATTTTATGGACTTTGGGGTTCTATATGGTATTTATTTGTGCCGTTGTCATTAGCCCTTGGATGTTGCTTTATTTTATGGACTTTGGGGTTCTATATGGTATCTATTTGTGCCGTTGTCATTAGCTCTTGGATGTTGCTTTATTTTATGGACTTTGGGGTTCTATATGGTATTTATTTGTGCCGTTGACATTAGCTCTTGGATGTTGCTTTATTTTATGGACTTTGAGGTTCTATATGGTATTTATTTGTGCCGTTGTCATTAGCTCTTGGATGTTGCTTTATTTTATGGACTTTGAGGATCTATATGGTATTTATTTTTGCCGTTGTCATTAGCCCTTGGATGTTGCTTTATTTTATGGTCTTTGAGGTTCTATACGGTATTTATTTGTGCCGTTGTCATTAGCTCTTGGATGTTGCTTTATTTTATAGACTTTGGTGTTCTACATGGTATTTATTTGCGCCGTTGTCATTATCTCTTGGATGTTGCTTTATTTTATTGACTTTGGGGTTCTATATGGTATTTATTTGTGCCGTTGTCATTAGCCCTTGGATGTTGCTTTTTTATGGACTTTGAGGTTCTATATGGTATTTATTTGTGCC
Source organism: Arcuatula senhousia (assembly GCA_963971305.1). Taxonomy (NCBI): domain Eukaryota; kingdom Metazoa; phylum Mollusca; class Bivalvia; order Mytilida; family Mytilidae; genus Arcuatula; species Arcuatula senhousia. The sequence goes on from OZ020314.1 coordinate 49,071,232, forward strand.
GTTGTCATTAGCTCTTGGATGTTGCTTTATTTTATGGACTTTGGGGTTCTATATGGTATTTATTTGTGCCGTTGTCATTAGCCCTTGGATGTTGCTTTATTTTATGGACTTTGGGGTTCTATATGGTATTTATTTGTGTCGTTGTCATTAGCCCTTGGATGTTGCTTTATTTTATGGACTTTGAGGTTCTATATGGTATTTATTAGTGCCGTTGTCATTAGCCCTTGGATGTTGCTTTATTTTATGGACTTTGGGGTTCTATATGGTATTTATTAGTGCCGTTGTCATTAGCTCTTGGATGTTGCTTTATTTTATGGACTTTGGGGTTCTATATGGTATTTATTAGTGCCGTTGTCATTAGCCCTTGGATGTTGCTTTATTTTATGGACTTTGGGGTTCTATATGGTATTTATTAGTGCCGTTGTCATTAGCTCTTGGATGTTGCTTTATTTTATGGACTTTGGGGTTCTATATGGTATTTATTAGTGCCGTTGTCATTAGCCCTTGGATGTTGCTTTTTTTTATGGACTTTGAGGTTCTACATGGTATTTATTTGTACCGTTGTCATTAGCTCTTGGATGTTGCTTTATTTTATGGACTTTGGGGTTCTATACGGTATTTATTTGTGCCGTTGTCATTAGCCCTTGGATGTTGCTTTATTTTATGGACTTTGGGGTTCTATATGGTATTTATTTGTACCGTTGTCATTAGCTCTTGGATGTTGCTTTATTTTATGGACTTTGAGGTTCTATATTGTATTTATTTGTGCCTTTTATGAATGGAGTTAACAATAAATTACTGATTAATCTCATGATGTAAATAATAAAGAGAAGACTATTAGAGGTTTGTACATTTAGTAATGTAGTAGAAATTAAAAACCTTCACTATAGTTAAAAAAAACACCATAATCAAACCTATTTGTTTGTTTTGTATGAAACACTCGATCATATCTGAACAAAAAAAAATATTTATTTAACATGAATTTGATTCTTTCTCATGGAAAAAAATATATATAAAAAACAAATAGATTATGACAAACAATTACAGAAAAACTTACTTTTACCTAGTCACACTTTTCATGTATAATTTAAATGATTTACCCAAACCAAATAAACTTGAACTCTTTACCGGACTTATTGTTAACTAGTAAGTACACTATACGTCAATCCTCTAATACGTTTAACTGAAAAAAAGACATACCAAAGAAGACGGAAAAATCATCACCGTTTACCCTGTTATTCGTTTATTGTATAATGAACCTACTCTATTTCTGTAAATTCTATACCGGGCTTATCCTTCTCATGTGAATCTTCTTTATGTACTTTGATAAAAAATTAAGGTAGTTTAGTTACTGACTATCCAGTATAATATATACATTAACAAAAGAAATCAGCTTCACCAAGTACCAAACCTTATTTAATTCATGAACTCTTAACCGAACCAATCCTAAATTAATGAACCGTCTCACCATTTTGATAACAATCGTATGATCTTTATTAATATGATTAATACTGAACAAATAATACAAATATCAACACCTCATGATATCAATTAGTTGTGGACTCTTTACCGAACTAATCCTAGACTCATTAATTATCTTTATGTACTTTGATAACTATCGGAGGTAACTTCGGTAACCGTTTAACATGGTCACAATTTAGGATGTTAAGATCGACCAACGAAACAGGGGGCGTGTCTTTCTTTAGGTCGTCGTCGCTGCAATTTGAGCGGGACATGGACTTTTTCAAGTTCTTCGAAGCATCCGGGCAAGACCTTCTTCTCAGTAACGATTCTTTCGGAACGTGCGGGAATAAAGAATTGTTCATGAGAGATCCCGAACGTTCTTTCCCTCGCAAAAGCCTTTCTGGTATTAAACCGTTTGAAGTCGGTGTTAGTCCGTCTTTTAGTTTAAATGTAGTTGCTTCGCATTCCGTCAAATCTTCTCTTGTTTTGTCCGTCATTGTGTACGGTAGTATAACATCGCCGTCTAAATTTGTGTTTTCGGGGCTTCCATGAGTTGCTTGGTAACATTCGACTGACGCATTTCCAGATTTTGTTTCGTTATAATTAGAACAATTCAGAACCATGTGGCAGGGAATAGACGCAGAAAGATGTAACGTTCTTTGTGTTCTTTCACTTTCTGTTTTCAGAATTTCTAAAAGCGCTTGAGGCGTTTCCGAGATCTTATCTATGTAAATGTCTGAAGAAAATTTTCTGTTTCTATCCAATACTGATAAATTCGTTGTTTCGACGTTCCTTTGGGACGCTTTACTCACTCTGATATCATCGTTAGAGGCGCTGTTTGTCTGGTCAGTGAGTCGTTTAAAAGACGTATGATTAAACTGAGCAGATTTTGTCCTGTAACGGCACGTTATTGTCTTTGTTGACTTGGTATAGGGTCGCAGGATGTCCTGATATTTGGGCATGGCATGAGAATGGACATGGGCCACAGCGTTCATACCTCTATTGTCCCGAATACAAGGGTCACAGCCGTGTTCTATCATCATTTTAATGATGTTGGGCGGCATCGAGTGGTACAGGGCGTACATGAGGGCCGTCTGTCCGTGCTGATCCTGTACATTGGGCTTAGCCTTGTATTCTAGAAGATGACGAATGATATCGTACTGTGCCGCCTCGTTGTCTCCGGGCCGATAAAAACAACAGGCCACCATGAGCGGGGTTTTGCCATCGTAAGATGTACAGTTCGGGTCCGTCCCCCCATCTAGCAGGATGCGGACAAGCTTAAGTCGCTTCTGGGCAACTGCCTTGTGTAGAGCGTTCTTATCGTCTACCTGAAATGTATGATGAAGTTTAACAGGCTGAAGATATTATGTTTTCGTCAATAACTTTTAACCAATAGTTTTTGAGAGAGTATAAATAAATACGATCGCCAACACGTGCTTTTTATGAAATGATTAAATATAACATGACTCGCGAAACAAATATCTTTAAAATGAGCGGTGAAAAAATTGGTTGCTGTATTTGTATTAATGTCATATTAAAAATAAACCGTAATACATGTGTATCCTCTAGTTTATAATTTTCATTTAATATGATTATACACGATGGGTTTTGTTCTTTACATCTACAAAACCCTCCTTTCCCCACCGCAAATAATATTTCGTGAACATTTATAGCAAAATATTAGAAATGAACCAATCTATTTTAGTTCTTCTAAATCTCGCTTAACACTTTGATGTAGCGCTTTGATTTAAGATATGCTTGATATCAATTTCCATACATATATGAACATCTAAACTGCAGGATTTAAATGACAGAAACTCCTTAACCTTCAGGGACACGGAGATCAAGAAGCAAAGAGGCACCAATGGGGCATTAGAGTGTCAAAAGTCCGAAAGGGATCGAACGACGGAACCGACAAACACAAACAAGAACAGCACAAAGAAACACAAAACATAAAATCAACCGAAAGGAAATCAACAACGTAAACTCAAGACGTAACAAGAGTGAACTCAGGTGACCCGAAAAAAACACTGAGGTCAAGAGTTCGTTTTGTTCGTTTGGTTTATCTTTTTTTTGTTGTCTCGTTGTATTTAGGATCGCCATCTTTTGTTTTGGATTTAAATATCAGAATGACTCATGATCATTTAAGACCCCAAGTATTTACGATAAGATCGCAATAGATAGGAAGGTTCGGTGCCGACCTTAATTTGACCCACAATTTCTTTTGAAATGTCTGTATCAAATCAGAAACATTGTGATTTTCTTTGTCTTTTCCTCGTGGACATTTGACGATGCTTATCCCAGCTCATTAGTTTTGTTTATTTATTTACATATTTTTTCTCCTTTTTTCAAAGTTCATCCCTGACCCTATATACCACACATGACCTACTTTCAGGTTCCGGTGATTGCTCTATATACTGCACATGACCTACTTTCAGGTTCTTGTGATTATTGTAATAAAGGCGGTACGTATCACCCATTAGCATGAAACTTACAACTTAATGTATATAAGAAGAAATCGAAAGATGTTAAGTATCTGTCTTTCTAAGAATCATGCAGGGTTTATGATAATGGTGATTTATGGTAAAAAATAACACATGGGTTTCTTTACATTTTCTGAATCAAGATATAGTGTTATTGTTGAAAATCGAGTCTGTTTTCCACAAAGGTCTTGGTCATTGGAGAAATCAGTGTTTTGAATTGTAATGAAATGCATAGCAAGAAAAGAGTTATCTCCCTTATTTACAATATTTTTAATGCAATCTAGGTAAATTTTATCTCTTATGACCAACATCATAGAAACAAATGGCTGCTGTTTTTGTTAATAGGTGACCATTCTGTATTAGAAACCATGTTCAAAACCATGTGTTATTTTTTACCATGAATCACCCTCTGCATGATTTTTAGAAAGACTGGTACTTAAATGATCAATGTTCTATTGCGTTAAATTAGAAATAAAAAAAGACCACCATTAAGTGTCGAGGGAGAAAAGACGAAACAAGGCAAAGACATACATGAGAAATTGAGAATCACAATGATCCTGACTTGATACAGGCAATTAGTTCAGAAGAAATGGAGGCTTAAATAAGGTTTTAGTGGAAAACTCCCTCCTCCATAGCAATCTTAGTTTCCAATACCAAACGATTAAGTTTTAAACAGGTAATGAGTTCAATTAAGGACGATTTTTATCTTGTCTTGTGTCTAAAAGCAATATACAAAAACAACTACAAAACAACAACAACAACAACAAAAAGAGAAACCAACAAAAACAATAGAAAAAAACTACAAAATGTTTGTGATAAACTTAGTAGACCTGAATTTATAGACGTTTTTCACTTAGCACTGCGTGTCACTCTCAAATTGGTCAATTAACAGTTAGAGTTTTATAGATATATATGGCAGAATGCAATACAGAAAGTTCAACAAAAGACTATTGGCATATTTCTGGAATTTTTCTCTTCAAATACATTTAATTGCACATGTTCTACTTTTGAGTATAAGCTCAAACCTCTCAGCAGCAGCATATGTTTAGAACAAAGATCAAAGCTATCGAAAGAATTAAGCTCGGACACAAAATCTCCCGAAAAAGGGATCAAGTACGTCTAGTATTCAACAAAAGAACAAAAGAACACGAAAAAAAATTAGGACATTCAAATTCAAGGTTCATAAAAAAAAAGAAAAAATAGGAGATTTGATGATGACAACGACACTATGAATGTCGCAAAACACAGCTTAACTGTAAATAGTAAACTCCATTGTAAAATCTGTCCAAATATGCAATTGCTGGTTGCGGCAAACCTTTCGCATTGGTTATAATTCGTTTAATAAGGTAATAAGATCACCCTTTGAGTGAATTCTTATAAAAATGGTTTTGATAAATATTTGTATCTTAATGCGATAATCAAAAATACAAAACCAATAAAAAAACAATGTAAACTTAATTACTTTTTTCTTCACCGGACTTAACATATTCCATTTTAATGCCTTACCAAAACCAATTTCAAGTGAATCTTGGTAAGTTATGTTCATCCTTCGTGAACTCCTGTCCTCAATGTGTAAAGATGAGCAATAAGTGAGCATTGATCAGCGACATTTTCTGATTTTTTTCTTTTTCAAAGAGAAACCATTTTACTTTGATGTGAAGGTGGGTATGGATAAGTTTTATTTTATAATTTCTATAAATTAAATTCTACGTGAAAAAAAATTTGTCATGCCTTTTAAAGTCAGAGTTGTCATGCCAATTAAAAAAATCCACAATGGTAACCATAAACAGGAGACAGTATATAATGTGATCAGGGAGCTCGTCGCTTAAAAATTGACCCATGGTCAACGATTTTATTTCATACATAAATTAATACCGAAACAATGCAGAACCATATGCGATAGGTCAAAGTATATGCTTTTTAACGTCTCATGTAGGGTCAGACACTCTAGAGATATTCGTACTAGTTCAATTAAATAAAGGAATAAAAATAATAGACGATAATCGAATGTTTGATAAGTGTGGGCGACACAACCTACATAAACAAATGGCAATCCACAGTGGAAGACGGCCAGCAGCATTCAATATGACTACTGGTCGAAGCTCTTCGTCTTGCAACGACCCAAGATTGAAAATATAATACATAAGATTCAATACCAACCCTGAAAGTATCGGCAATTGACCCATTTTTGGAAATAAAACAATAAACATACAGACGACAGGGACTTCTAAGAGCTTTAATAAGGATTCCCGCCATAGGACAAGCACATATAAAATGTGGCGGGGTTAAGCTAGTTTTTCGGGCCCTTTCTTGCTCCAATTGATATTCTTTAATTAGGCATACAAAAATCAAATTAAGTTCAATTCTACAAGGAACATAAAGTCTACGAAAACTAGGAATTCTTTTAAGGGCACTCGCTGTTACAGGAGACTAGCTAAGAAGCATCTGTCGACTGATATAAAAAAAAATATTTCGATTTTAAATCCAAATCAACGCTTTACTTCAATTAATAATTTAGTGTCATATCATCAAATTAGTCTCTGCAATGCTAAAAACTAATACAATGATCAATTAAAGTTCAAATTATCAATATTTCGACCACAAGACGCAAAATTTAAAGATTAAACTTCTCAATAAGTTTTTAATCCAAAAGAAGCTTCTTTTTAAGCTGACATTTTCGTTTCATTAATTTTAGATAAATATACTTTAGTTTATTCCATTTTCTATTGATTTAGATATTCTATACCAATTAGACGGAGACAGATAAGCTGTATCATTTTACAAAAATTCTCTAGAAATAGATATCTCAATCTCCTTAAAAAATCAGAAACGTCAACAGAGCCAAGGTGCCCGTTAGTTTGCCTTCTCATGGGGTTTTTGATTACATGATTCCCAGGCCATTTAAAAGGTGATTACTTGATTACAAGAGCAAATATTTAATGAGTATTAGATTACCAAGGTTTGAATTATTGATTACTTGATTCCCATAGGGAAAAAGTTTTTGATTACATTTCTAAAAAATATATAATTATTTGATTACTTTGGTAAAAAAAATGCTGATTACTTGATTCCTGGTACCCCCCATGAGGAGCCCCGTTAGTTACAGAAGTGTTAATTTATATAGTGTCGTAGAAGAAGATGAATTTTTAGTGTAATTGTACTTATCTGCTGTAATGAAACTTTGACCAATTTATCTGTTTTATATTGAAATAAAAATGTATTTTTGTCCATATAAGTGATGGCAAAATGCTTGACAAAGTCCGAAAACTATTCAGTCATAACAGAGTGGTGATTGGTTAACCATGAAAAATGAGGGGAATCATTGAAGTGGCATTAAAGTGGCATCGATTTCATCTGAACATTAAATTGATGATGATTGCAATATCGCAAACAATCAATCAATCAATCAATCAATCAATCAATCAGCTGAAGTGACAATGATTTCCTATTATCCCTTTTTTTTAAATTTTGTCAAAGCTTAAAAAAAAGAAAATTGGGAAATGAATAAAAATCAAAAGTAAATAAATCCGTTTGAAATCAGACTCCACTTTCATGAAAACGAACCAAATAGATTGGAATTAGAAGATTGATCTTACCTTGTCCATCCGTTCGTTGTGTATTGCCTTAAGAATGTGTATTGCTTTGGTAGATTGACGAGATCAATACACATCTATGACGAGGGACAAACTTCACACCTTTCAACAGGTGCTAAATACGCAAGACATCAAACAACACGTCAGGAAATGCCAATCAAATGTGATGCCACTGGTTAAGACAAATTCAAAGCGGTATGGTTTGGTTCCTTAGCATGCAGTGGCCGATTCAGAGGCGGGATCCCGAGCTTGGAACTCCTCTTTCGACCGAAAATTAATTTTTTTTCGTTTAGATTTTCGGGAAAATTTGTCCTGGACCCACGTCCCTTTATTTTTTAACAGTAGACTGCCATTGATTTTTTGGGTTTTTTTTTATGTTTGTGTAATGTTACAACTTTTTTAAATTCTAAAAATGCCAAAATATATTATTAAAAAAATGATAAGAAAAATTCCTAACTAAAAGTTCTATGACCCGTCTTGTTAAGACCGTTTCGTTTATAATGATTTATACAAACACGGGGTATTACCGATTATCGATGCTCGTTTGTCATGGGGTACGCTGGATATCTGAAGACAGTCAAAAAGGATTATTTTTAACAAAGAAAAGGACAATGGAAGAAAATGGTTGGCAACAGTTTGTAACTAGGCTGTTGTGTGCCCTTTTCTCTTAGCGCTTTGCTTTAATCTTTTTGTTTTATTTTACGTTTGTGACAGATGTGACATTTTTCACACTTTCTATTTTCGGAAAGAAATACCGCAAAAATATTGACATACCCAGCTTTACACTGAAGACTTTAAAGTGGTTTAAAAATGAAAAAAAAGTTGTTTTCGTAATTTTTTGTTTTGCTATATAAAGAAGAATATGCGTTTTCTAATTTTTAGCCCAGATTATGTAAATATGAAGAAAAATATGCGTTTTCGTATTTTTTGTCCAGTTATATTAAGAAAATTATGCGTTTTCGTAATAATTAGTGTGGTTATATTAAGAAATAGAGACTAGGTTGTAACCAATAGAATAATTATTTCAAGTTACAAATATAAAAGAAATAATTATTTATAGTGATTTAGACGCTTGCCACATTTAAATATAGAACAAATATACTTATATATATTGACAAAAGTGAAAACTTTTATACCTTCCATCTATACGAGGAGAAACTATCAGATTTTTTTAATCAACTAGGTTGTGCTGGTTTATTTTATTTGTTTAAAGTTTCGTATATTTTGTGTAAAAACTGGAATGCAAGTTAATGGGTTATAAAGAATAAGCTTTAAAATACAAAAAAGAAACAGTAAATGCAATGTACTTGAAACGTTTTAGAATTCGAGTTAAAAAAGGGAAGCGCCACAGAGGTCCACAGTGTACAAAATAAAGAACTGGAAACAAAAACAAAAAAACAAAAAAAAAAACAACAACAAAAACATTTAAATCTTAAAATGAACTCCAAACTCAAAATGGTAGAAAACACACTTTACTTGTGAAGTTAAAAGTAAAGTAAGCAAAGAGGCACCAATTGGGAATTCGAGTGTCAAGAGTCCGAAAGGGCAACGACAAAACCAGAAAACACGAACAAGAACAGCACGAAAAAACAATAATGAATGGTTATATAAGTAGAACGTCTGTCCCCGTTCCCCTGGAATTTCCCCTGGTCTAGACACAGGGGCTTGTGTACAGTAAAAAAATAAAAATCCCCCTAGGGTATATAGGGGGATTTTTATTTTTTTTACTGTACACAAGCCCCTGTGGTCTAGAGGATAATAGGTTTTATTACACAATACGTTCGAGTTGCTTTGTAAGGCACATGTACATCAAATGTGTCCAAATACAATGTAAAAAGGCGTCTTTGGCGCGTTGTATTACGTAACAGAATTAAGGAGAGTAGAGAAAAAAACTTTGCAGATTTCCTAACTACTTTACTAGTGGAAAAGGAGTACCTTGTTTTGTTTAATATTCTATTGGCCAAAGTTTTTTATGTTTCTTTCCGTGTTTAGTACTGTGCGACTGGTCAGTGTTTTTTTTTTATTTGTTTGCTGTTATTGATAATTAACGAAAAAAATATGTGGGCGATTCGAAAAGAAAATACGTTGTTTATATTCTGTTATTCTTCTGTTAAGGAAAAACAAACAAACAAACATTAAAATGAATTTGCTTTATTTACCAAAACAAGAACAAACAAAACCAAAAAAAAAATAAATAAAAAGACAAAATTTTGATGTTGCGGAGACAAAAACCGTAAATGACCTTTATACTGCTGAGGTCATGTCTTCATAGGTCGCCTAAAATAGGATGATCTTATCTCCATGCAGATAGACGATAAAGAGATGTGGAATAAGTGTACGCGACATAACCAACATTAAAGAAACGGCAATTTTAAAAATCACAATGGAAAGCAGCAAGCAGTCTTTAACATGACCAGAGGCATGTTTTAGTCCTATGACGATACCTTCATTGGACTGACCCATGGACAATGAATCTCTTGGCAATTGTCTTTATTCAAAACAGAGGGCATTCACTCTTGATGGTTGACGATTATCATAGGGAATTGACTCTCGACAATTCTGTTTACACTGAACAGAGGGATTTGACTCGGGATAATTCATTCTGATTAAAATACAGACCTTCAAACTCACTCCCACCTTTGTTTGCTTCTCCGTGCGTTGAATAGACGAAAATGAGATGTGGAATAAGTGTTCGCGACGACACAACCTACAATATAAACGTAAATTTAAAACATCCACAATTGAAGTTCCCTTTTTCAACGAGCGGACATAACAATTAAATGGGGAGCAACATTTAAGGTCTGATTTTAATGAAACTGTGGATAAATGGGTTTACACAGAACAGAGGGATTTGACTCTGGATAATTGAGTTAATACAAAACAGAGAAATTTGACTCGATGATTGAGGCTATACAAAACAGAGGGCGCTTTCTCGAAAAAGATTGACCAGACTTTTCATAAGTTTCATACCAAACCAGAGATATTTGACTCTATTTTAGGTTGCTGAACTCTTGTTTTCCCGCTATTAAATTGTGCTTACAGACAAACATAGACGATGATTTGAGAAATAAGTGTTCGCGACATAACTTACATAAACACACGGCAGTCTGAAAAAAAAAAGAATTGAAAGACAGCCAGGAGCCGGCATCCGCCTCGCATTTGTCACAAAGAAAAGCTGAACGCAAAACACAAGACATGCCATGCATATATATTAGAGTAAGATGTTGACACTATAGAACAATATAATGAAAGGTCACTATTCCAAATTTCAGTTCAATTATCAAATTAACGCTTCTAAGTGGAAAATTATGATAATATTATACAGTATACGTCATTGTTGATATATCACCGTTTAAGGTCACTCTAGAATACTTACAGATATGGTAAGTATGGGTAAATGTACAATGTAAGTGGTTTAGACGTCCATTTTGTTTTATTTTAGATGGACTTTCTAGAGCCTATGGCATTTTTGTTTTAATAGTGTACGTAAGCGAGCAACAAAATTGACCTCCTAGCGCCTATGACATCTTTTTTTGGTAGAGTAAGCGAGCAATAAGATGGACCTTCTATATTCTATGGTATATATTTATTTTGGTAGAGTAAGCGAGCAATTATAGACTTTATATCACGAGGTATCATCCCACTGTTTTCTTTGGGGAACAATAAAGGGTTGGAACTATTTTTTACATAGTTATCCATCTTAACATAACCAAAGTAGAGTTTTATACATCAGTCGATTTTTTCATTTCAATTATGAGTTGTGTAAGAAATAACATCAGTATAGTGTTCTATTTACACAACATGTTTATCAGGCTGCAACATATAAACAAATATAGTCGGTTATTGTGATGATAGATATTTTTATTTGTTTAAGTTTGGCGCAAACATACATGACATATGTGGGTGGTTGTTAAGAAGGTACATGTTACATCAGTGGAGGATTCAGGGGGAGGCGGAGGGGGCGTACGCTCCCCTTTAATTGAGAAATTTTAAGTTTTTCTGTATAAAATTGACCAAGCAACTTCAAATTTTCATAAAAATCTGACATTTGTAGCAATTAAGCCCCCCCCACCCCTTTCACGGACCTCTGGATCCGCCCCTGAACATCAGCATATATAGCTATTTACAACATACATAACATGTTTAGACTGCTGATGAAACTGGAAGACCTGCTGATTTTACATTCCACTTAAAGACTAGACGAGCTTGTTAAAATATCAAATAATTATAGAGGAAGGGGAAATCATTTCATTCACGACAGTGGCGATCCAAGAACTTCTGAAAAGAGTGGCCCACTGACTGGCCAAAGAGGGGGCCCCGCTTCAATGATTTCCTATATATTCAAGCAAATTTTTCCACCATAAGGGGGGCCCGGGCTACCTAGCCCCCCCCCTGGATCCGCCTATGCACGACTTAATCGAGTAGTATAGCGGGTCACTATAGACCACTTTGACCCCGTTGACCCCGAGTTCATTCCCATAGGCTCCATGTTAAATCGAAGCTATTTTTTGTACTGAAATACCCACCCTAGTTTTCATGCAGTAAAGTCGTGTGCAGTCATGCGGAAAGGCGACTCGTTCCCTTTCTTTCGCCCCCCGATTTTCATTCGCCTCCTAAATCTTACCCTTACCCTTACCCTAATCTCTAATCCCTTACCCTAATTCTTACCCTAACCCTAAACCTTTACCCTAACACTAACCGTAACCCTAATTCTTACCCTAACCCTAATACTAACCCTAACCATAACCCTAAAGATCTTTTTGTTTTGTTAGTTTCGCCCTTATGGACTCCTGTGATGTGATACTTTTGTGTGGCTTATTCCATTTTGGCCTCTTCTCTTTTTTTCGTCCTTGATGGATATTTGCCCTGTCATTTCTATGTGTTATATAGTTTTACTCCCCCTCCCCTCCCCCTCCTCCTCCTTTCCTCATTTGCCCTCCTCCTCCTCCTCTTTCCCTCATTTTCCCTCCTCCTCCTCCTCCTCATTTTCCTCATTTCCCTCTTCATTTTCTCTTGTATTATTTGTCTTTTGAGCTTGTTTTGTTCATGTATGGCTCAACTCTAATTGGTTCTTTTCGTGTTTTTTTTTTTTTTTTTTTTTTTTTTTGGTTTGGTTCGCCCTTTATGGGCTCCTTTTTTAAGTTTTCAATAAAAACTCAAAATCAGGTTCAACTTTTATTAACATTCTACGTTTTATTTACATTCTATTTTACAAATTTAATACCCATAGGGTCTGGCGGTTAAATCGTTCATGATCATTCTTTTGTCAAATACAATTCTATAATCTTTCTTTTGTGAAACGGTTAACAGTGTTTGATTGCTTCTTTGGATCTTGTAATCGTCTCTCACTGTCCTGATATCGTTTCTGTTGATGGTGACCATCTCCTTGATGGTGTCAAAGTTGATGTCCAAAGCATTCTTATAGTTCAATGTTATTCCACGGACTTTGCACATAGTTCTGTTTCCTGTTTTCTCTGGGACGGCTAGTTTATACGCATAGTTTTTTGGTCCTCCAGTGACAAACTCCGTAATAGTATTTCCGGGTACTTCATCTGTTAAATCCCCTAAGTAGTCTCCCAGCTTAGGCTTCCATTCTCCTGGTTTCGATGTAAATACGATGGAGTCCGTGTCGCAATACAGTGTTCTTGGTCCCAACTTCTCCAGATATGAATACAGTTTGAGTCTGGCCTGTGCTGTAGTGTAGGCGGCTATGACGACATTCGTTTTCTTTTGAGTTTCGATGAATTCTTCTTTATATTTCCATCGTAATTCCATCATTTCATCGTTAACAAACTGGATCCCGGTGACTTCAATTTTATCGCTGGTTAACATGTCAAAGTATTTCTTTTGTTCTGTAATGTAGGTGGTCTGTTGCATGTTGTTTCTTTGTCCGAATTTTCCCCAAAAACTGTTCAACATCAGTTTGGCTAAAGACCTGATGCCGAGGTTCTTTTCTATCTTGTTATAGTCTAACTGTATCCCTTCCTTTTCCTCGTAGTCCTTGATGTATTGCTGTTTAGCCTCTTCCGAATGACACCACTCTGGCCATCCACTAGCTTCTTGTTTCATTTTCAAGAATGTATTGATGTAGTCAGTGAAGAGTCCTCCAGACTTCCTTCCGGAATCATACTGTTCTACCTCTTCGAAATGCCATACTTCGTAGATGTTTTAGATGGAATATCCCTTTTCCAAGGCCTTCTTCAGTTCATCAGTTACCCAAGTTCCCGTTATAGCTCTATCTTTTTCCGTATGGTTACAAGTCTCCTGCTGGTAGGTTTCGGTACAGGTACGACAGAGTGGGAACATCAGTTTGTTGTTGATCTTGGTTGGTAAAACGGGGATGTATAGGTTTCTGGGCGGTAGTACTTTACATTTCACCAATCCTTCGTACTCGTGGATGTCTCCAAAATTTTCGGTGATGATCAATGGATGACCTTTGGGTACTTTTCCGGTTTTGTTGACAAACGGATAGAGCGATGTGACGTCATAGTATACAATTGTTTACTGGTCATGAGGGAAAAAGTACATTTGTTTCCACGAGGTACTTACTATTTCACGAGGCGCGTAGCGCCGAGGGAAATGGTAAGTACCGAGGGGAAACAAATGTACTGTTTTCTGAATGACCAGTAAACAATTGTTTTATTATACTGAATCGGTAAACAACTTAACTTAAAGCCACGCCTACTGCTCACTCTTTACCTTGTATACAGTATACTTTAGCTACGCCTACTGCCAATCATTATGGTACTATTGCCCTAGGGAAATAGTTTTTACTATATCCCTAGGGAAATAGTACTTTTACCAAATTCAAGATGTAATAGTAAAAATGTTTACCTGTATTTTATATAGAAAAAATCTACTGAAGTATAATAATAGTTTATATTGTCTTCTCCTGTCTTTTTGTACAAGGTGAAGGCTTCTGTTCGACCACCATAAAAGGCTTCTCGTGGTTCTAAGGCTGGGATCATCTCTAAGGTGTTGACAAAGTCGCGAAATGTCGTATCATTTTTCAGTTCTCTCTCAAAGTCACATTCCCATTTCTCTACGTAGGAGTATCCTTCTGCTTCCAAATAAATCTTTTTCTCTAGTGTCCGTTGATGAAGATCGTACATGGACATGTTATTGACGGTATTGGTGGTCTCTCTAGGATAACATCTTGGACACCCGTGCCAGTAACAGCCGTGAAATTCATACACGGTTTCATCGTGGTATCCATCTACCCTGTAGGGACCAATCTGTTTCTCTCCTCCGTTTTGGGCGTGTTGAATTCTTAAATCTTTCTTTGCTGATATATATTTTAACCACTTCATAGCTTTAATAGAGTGCTTGTGTTCTGGTCGATAGCCTTGTGCCGGGATGAGGCCAATAGTATTCCACCGTAGAAACTTGGATCGAAAGACCAGGTTGCAGGCAGAGGCAATGGTGATACTGTTTTGGAAGGGGTCGATTGGAGTACCCTCTAAAGTGTCCATGAACAGTTGTCGGAAGGTTAAACAGGCTTTTCTCAGTATGTCTACGTCAGTGATGCAGTACTTCAATAGTTCCTTTTGGACGTCAAAAGGCTCGTTTTTGTGGTCTTCGTACCATTTCATGAATGTTATTCGGTCTTCCGCCTTCATTCCATCGGGGTTGTAGTAACGAATCTCTGGAAGAGTTTCTAATCGGGTGTTCTGGTTTTCCTTTGTGTTAAACAGATGTGGGAAGTATCCTTTGTGGAGTTCTTCGAATCCAAACATTTTCGGGAGTTTGGCTAAGGCAGTGGGTAGAAAGTTGAGGGAATCTATCATCCGTATGCTGCAGTTTGGAATAGTAACTGCCATGTTCTTGGCGCCATTGGGAACGATCTTGGGTTGGATTCCTTGGTCAAATAGGTATTGCAGGACAGGGAAAGAGTCGTATCCTTTGAAGTGTGCACCAAATGCATGGAGGAGGAAGTAACTGAAGAGAGTACCTGCGGGAAATGTGGAGAGAACCAACTGGTCTTTAGTGGACCCAACGCCAACAACGACTTTTGCAACTGGCTATTTTCCGGAGACAACACGAACTCCACCGTAATTTGCCACAACTTTAAAGGCTACGACTCTTTCCCTGTCCTGCAATACCTATTTGACCAAGGAATCCAACCCAAGATCGTTCCCAATGGCGCCAAGAACATGGCAGTTACTATTCCAAACTGCAGCATACGGATGATAGATTCCCTCAACTTCCATCCCACGGCCTTAGCCAAACTCCCGAAAATGTTTGGATTCGAAGAACTCCACAAAGGATACTTCCCACATCTGTTTAACACAAAGGAAAACCAGAACACCCGATTAGAAACTCTTCCAGAGATTCGTTACTACAACCCCGATGGAATGAAGGCGGAAGACCGAATAACATTCATGAAATGGTACGAAGACCACAGAAACGAGCCTTTTGACGTCCAAAAGGAACTCTTGAAGTACTGCATCACTGACGTAGACATACTGAGAAAAGCCTGTTTAACCTTCCGACAACTGTTCATGGACACTTTAGAGGGTACTCCAATCGACCCCTTCCAAAACAGTATCACCATTGCCTCTGCCTGCAACCTGGTCTTTCGATCCAAGTTTCTACGGTGGAATACTATTGGCCTCATCCCGGCACAAGGCTATCGACCAGAACACAAGCACTCTATTAAAGCTATGAAGTGGTTAAAATATATATCAGCAAAGAAAGATTTAAGAATTCAACACGCCCAAAACGGAGGAGAGAAACAGATTGGTCCCTACAGGGTAGATGGATACCACGATGAAACCGTGTATGAATTTCACGGCTGTTACTGGCACGGGTGTCCAAGATGTTACCCTAGAGAGACCACCAATACCGTCAATAACATGTCCATGTACGATCTTCATCAACGGACACTAGAGAAAAAGATTTATTTGGAAGCAGAAGGATTCTCCTACGTAGAGAAATGGGGATGTGACTTTGAGAGAGAACTGAAAAAGGATACGACATTTCGCGACTGTGTCAACACCTTAGAGATGATCCCAGCCTTAGAACCACGAGAAGCCTTTTATGGTGGTCGAACAGAAGCCTTCACTTTGTACAAAAAGACAGGAGAAGACAATATAAACTACTATGACGTCACATCGCTCTATCCGTTTGTCAACAAAACCGGAAAAGTACCCAAAGGTCATCCATTGATCATCACCGAAAATTTTGGAGACATCCACGAGTACGAAGGATTGGTGAAATGTAAAGTACTACCGCCCAGAAACCTATACATCCCCGTCTTACCAACCAAGATCAACAACAAACTGATGTTCCCACTCTGTCGTACCTGTACGGAAACCTACCAGCAAGAACCTTGTAACCATACTGAAAAAGATAGAGCTATAACGGGAACTTGGGTAACTGATGAACTGAAGAAGGCCTTGGAAAAGGGATATTCCATCTTAAACATCTACGAAGTATGGCATTTCGAAGAGGTAGAACAGTATGATTCCGGAAGGAAGTCTGGAGGACTCTTCACTGACTACATCAATACATTCTTGAAAATGAAACAAGAAGCTAGTGGATGGCCAGAGTGGTGTCATTCGGAAGAGGCTAAACAGCAATACATCAAGGACTACGAGGAAAAGGAAGGGATACAGTTAGACTATAACAAGATAGAAAAGAACCTCGGCATCAGGTCTTTAGCCAAACTGATGTTGAACAGTTTTTGGGGAAAATTCGGACAAAGAAACAACATGCAACAGACCACCTACATTACAGAACAAAAGAAATACTTTGACATGTTAACCAGCGATAAAATTGAAGTCACCGGGATCCAGTTTGTTAACGATGAAATGATGGAATTACGATGGAAATATAAAGAAGAATTCATCGAAACTCAAAAGAAAATGAATGTCGTCATAGCCGCCTACACTACAGCACAGGCCAGACTCAAACCGTATTCATATCTGGAGAAGTTGGGACCAAGAACACTGTACTGCGACACGGACTCCATCGTATTTACATCGAAACCAGGAGAATGGAAGCCTAAGCTGGGAGACTACTTAGGGGATTTAACAGATGAAGTACCCGGAAATACTATTACGGAGTTTGTCACTGGAGGACCAAAAAACTATGCGTATAAACTAGCCGTCCCAGAGAAAACAGGAAACAGAACTATGTGCAAAGTCCGTGGAATAACATTGAACTATAAGAATGCTTTGGACATCAACTTTGACACCATCAAGGAGATGGTCACCATCAACAGAAACGATATCAGGACAGTGAGAGACGATTACAAGATCCAAAGAAGCAATCAAACACTGTTAACCGTTTCACAAAAGAAAGATTATAGAATTGTATTTGACAAAAGAATGATCATGAACGATTTAACCACCAGACCCTATGGGTATTAAATTTGTAAAATAGAATGTAAATAAAACGTAGAATGTTAATAAAAGTTGAACCTGATTTTGAGTTTTTATTGAAAACTTAAAAAAGGAGCCCATAAAGGGCGAACCAAACCAAAAAAAAAAAAAAAAAAAACACGAAAAGAACCAATTAGAGTTGAGCCATACATGAACAAAACAAGCTCAAAAGACAAATAATACAAGAGAAAATGAAGAGGGAAATGAGGAAAATGAGGGACAATGAGTAGTAAAATGAGGGGAAATGAGGAAAAATGAGGAAATGAGGAGGAGGAGGAGGAGGAGGGAAAATGAGGGAAAGAGGAGGAGGAGGAGGGCAAATGAGGAAAGGAGGAAAGGAGGAGGAGGGGAGGGGGAGTAAAACTATATAACACATAGAAATGACAGGGCAAATCATAATCCATCAAGGACGAAAAAAAAAGAGAAGAGGCCAAAATGGAATAAGCCACACAAAAGTATCACATCACAGGAGTCCATAAGGGCGAAACTAACAAAACAAAAAGATCTTTAGGGTTATGGTTAGGGTTAGTATTAGGGTTAGGGTAAGAATTAGGGTTACGGTTAGTGTTAGGGTAAAGGTTTAGGGTTAGGGTAAGAATTAGGGTAAGGGATTAGAGATTAGGGTAAGGGTAGGGGTAAGATTTAGGGGGCGAATGAAAATCGGGGGGCGAAAGAAAGGGAACGAGTCGCCTTTCCGCATGACTGCACACGACTTTACTGCATGAAAACTAGGGTGGGTATTTCAGTACAAAAAATAGCTTCGATTTAACATGGAGCCTATGGGAATGAACTCGGGGTCAACGGGGTCAAAGTGGTCTATAGTGACCCGTTATACTACTTAATCGGAATGAGAACATATTTCAATGACCACACTAGGATTCTTTAAGAATGACCATTCTATAATTTCTAAGATTGCACAACGACATAGAATACTTCTGTATTAATAGGCAGTGATGTAAATGATAATGTTCCAAGTATCACAAGAGTTAACACTTAATTATGTCTCGCCTGTCAGCACCATCAGAAACAATAATTCTTTTTTACTTCCACTATATTTTGCAATTATAAGGAATTTCAATTTCTCAGATCAAAAGGTGTTAATAGAACTTAAACATTGCTAATATATGCAATAAAATTACATGTAATCAAAGTCACTCAACCGGAAAATCAACGTCAAGATCAAAAGATGGGGATGCAACTGTGTTTTACTATTGCTGGGCCTAAGGCAGATTCATCAACCTAAGATTTATAGTTCTTGAGATATGGAGGTGCTAAAACTAGAGGCTCCCAGGAGCCTGAATCGCTCACCTGATCTCTTATGCCAAAGTTTGAATAAATTTCACAAACTTTCAAGTATACAAAGTTGCAAAACAATCCTTTCAGTGGTTTCAGAGAAGATTTTTGGAAATCAGTTTAAATTAAAAGAAAAAACAGTTAAAGGGCAATAACTACTGTAAGGACCTTTTGATGCTGAACAAAAAAAATTGCTTCCGATTTTCTTTATCTCTTATACTTTTTGAGTTATAAGCCAAAAACAATGGTTTGACCCCCCCTGTTCTATTTTTAGCAACGGCGGCCATGTTGGTTGTTGACATGTTTATAATTCACAAACTTGGTAGAGGACATCCTAAAGATCACGTATACCAAGTATCAATGCAATCCCTTCAGTGGTTTAAGAGTAGAAGATTTTTGAAAATCAGTGTAAATTAATTGGAAAAAAACAGTTAAAGGGGAATAACTCTTAAACGGCTGATCTGACAATTTAGACCCTGAAATCATTTTTGTAGATCTCAATGAGCTTAACAATTCTGCAATGCTACTTTTCTTCTAGCTCTAACGGTTTTCAAGATATTGTCGAAAAACTGCAAAAATGGTCAATTTTGATGAGTAAAGGGCAATAACTCCTATAAGGAGTCGTTTCACAACTTCGACTCAATGAAAAGATTCGTAGAGCTTTTGATGCTGAACAAGGTAGGTTGCTTCGGATTTTCTCTATCTCTTATACTTTTTGAGTTATAAGCCAAAAACAATGGTCTGACCCCCCTGTTCTATTTTTAGCAACGGCGGCCATGTTGGTTGGTCGACATGTATATAATTCACAAACTTGGTAGAGGACATCCTAAAGATCATGTATACCAAGTATCAATGCAATCCCTTCAGTAGTTTTAGAAAAGAAGATTTTTGAAAATCAGTGTAAATTCATGGAAAAAACAGTTAAAGGGGAATAACTCTTAAACGGCTGATCTGACAATTTAGACCCTGATATCATTTTTGTAGATCTCAATGAGCTTAACAATTCTGCAATGCTAACTTTTCCTCTAGCTCTAACGGTTTTTAAGATATAGTCCAAAAACTGCAAACTAGAGGCTCCCAGGAGCCTGAATCGCTCACCTGATCTCTTATGCCAAAGTTTGAATAAATTTCACAAACTTTCAAGTATACAAAGTTGCAAAACAATCCTTTCAGTGGTTTTTGAAAATCAGTTAAAATTAATGGAAAAAACAGTTAAAGGGGAATAACTCTTAAATGGCTGATCTGACAATATTGACCCTGAAATCATTTTTGTAGATCTGAATGAGCTTTACAATTCTGCAATGCAAACTTTTCCTCTAGCTCTAACAGTTTTCAAGATATTGTCCAAAAACTGCAAAAATGGTCAATTTTGACGATTAAAGGGCAATAACTCCTATAAGGAGTCGTTTCACAACTTCGACTCAATGGAGAGATTTGTAGAGCTTTTGATGCTGAACATTGGTAGAGGACATCCTAAAGATCATGTATACCAAGTATCAATGCAATCCCTTCAGTGGTTTCAGAGAAGAAGATCTTTGAAGAAAAGTTAACGGACGACGGACGGACGGACGGACGGACGACGGACGCCTAACGATGACAATAGCTCACATGACCCTTCGGGTCAGGTGAGCTAAAAAGGTCAATTTTGATGATTAAAGGGCATTAACTCCTATAAGGAGTCGTTTCACAACTTCGAATCAAAGGTGAGATTCGTAGAGCTTTTGATGCTGAACAAGGAAGGTGGCTTCGGATTTTCTCTATCTTTTATACTTTTTGAGTTATAAGCCAAAAAGAATGGTTTGACCCCCCTATTCTATTTTTAGCAACGGCAGCCATGTTGGTTGGTTGACATGTATATAATTCACAAACTTGGTAGAGGACATCCTAAAGATCATGTATACCAAGTATCAATGCAATCCCTTCAGTAGTTTTAGAGAAGAAGATTTTTGAAAATCAGTGTAAATTCATTGAAAAAACAGTTAAAGGGGAATAACTCTTAAACGGCTGATCTGACAATTTAGACCCTGAAATCATTTTTGTAGATCTCAATGAGCTAAACAATTCTGCAATGCAAACTTTTCCTCTAGCTCTAACGGTTTTCCAGATATAGTCCAAAAACTGCAAAAAATGGTCAATTTTGATGATTAAAGGGCAATAACTCCTATAAGGAGTCGTTTCACAACTTCGACTCAATGAAGAGATTTGTAGAGCTTTTGATGCTGAACACGGAAGGTGCTTCGGATTTTCTCTATCTCTCATACTTTTCAAGTTATAAGCCAAAAACAATGGTCTGCCCCCCTGTTCTATTTTTAGCAACGGCGGCCATGTTGGTTGGTCGACATGTATATAATTCACAAAATTGGTAGAGGACATCCTAAAGATCATGTATACCAAGTATCAATGCAATCCCTTCAGTGGTTTCAGAGAAGAAGATCTTTGAAGAAAAGTTAACGGACGACGGACGGACGGACGGACGGACGACGGACGCCTAACGATGACAATAGCTCACATGACCCTTCGGGTCAGGTGAGCTAAAAAGGTCAATTTTGATGATTAAAGGGCATTAACTCCTATAAGGAGTCGTTTCACAACTTCGAATCAAAGGTGAGATTCGTAGAGCTTTTGATGCTGAACAAGGAAGGTGGCTTCGGATTTTCTCTATCTTTTATACTTTTTGAGTTATAAGCCAAAAAGAATGGTTTGACCCCCCTATTCTATTTTTAGCAACGGCAGCCATGTTGGTTGGTTGACATGTATATAATTCACAAACTTGGTAGAGGACATCCTAAAGATCATGTATACCAAGTATCAATGCAATCCCTTCAGTAGTTTTAGAGAAGATTTTTGAAAATCAGTGTAAATTCATTGAAAAAACAGTTAAAGGGGAATAACTCTTAAACGGCTGATCTGACAATTTAGACCCTGAAATCATTTTTGTAGATCTCAATGAGCTAAACAATTCTGCAATGCTAACTTTTCCTCTAGCTCTAACGATTTTCAAGATATTGTCCAAAAACTGCAAAAATGGTCAAATTTGACGATAAAAGGGCAATAACTCCTATAAGGAGTCGTTTCACAACTTCGACTCAATGGAGAGATTCGTAGAGCTTTTGATGCTGAATAAGGTAGGTTGCTTCGGATTTTCTCTATCTCTTATACTTTTTGAGTTATAAGCCAAAAACAATGGTCTGACCCCCCTGTTCTAATTTTAGCAACGGCGGCCATCTTGGTTGGTCGACAAGGATATAATTCACAAACTTGGTAGAGGACATCCTAAATATCATGTATACCAAGTATCAATGCAATCCCTTCAGTGGTTTCAGAGAAGAAGATCTTTGAAGAAAAGTTAACGGACGGACGACGGACGATGGACGGACGGACGACGGACGCTTAACGATGACAATAGCTCACATGACCCTTCGGGTCAGGTGAGCTAAAAACCTTAACATTGCTATTATATGTATTGAAAATTGTAAAAAGTCACTCAACCCGAAAATAAAGGTCAAGGTCGACTGTCCTAGGCTACTACTGGGGAATATGCATACCAAGTTTAATCAACCTACGACCTATATATAGTTCTTGAGATATGGAGGTTCTCATTTCCCAAAAAAGTAACAAAGCCGCCGGTAAAGTGACACCTATGTCCCGCTGTGCTTCCCAGGCAAGACTAAAAATGACCACTCTAGGACTTCTTAACAATGGCTACAGTGGAACCTTTCAACAATGGCCAGACTCGCTTTTGTTTACAATGGCCAGTCATAATTTGTAAATCTTAGAATAATTTGATTAAGTCTTTTATACGTTTTTTTTTCTTTCCATTGAAAAAAAACAATGAGGAATGCTCGAGGACATTCATCTGACATATTTTTTAGTGTAACCTTGACCTTTACAACATTGGCTTCAAGAGCAGTATGTCGCCTTGTTTCATCATAAATGACAATGTTTAAAAGTTTCATTAAGTTGAAAACCTACACCTCAGACCCCAATTGTGAACAATAAGAATGACAACTGGACAGCCAAATACTGCACTCTCACACTTGCATAAAAGTTTACACTATAATGGATTTATCAATATTTATTTTTACTTTGTAATATGCATAATGTTATGTCATCATATACAATATTTTGAATGAAAAAAATTGTGATGATTAATTTAACAATGAAAGTATACAAAACTAACCATATATAAAACAGCATACAACCATAACCCCTGCCACAAAAAATCAGTCATATTTAAATCTAAGGTAGATGGGGTGTCAAAAACTAAACATCTTTTCCCATCTTCCATTATTTTTTTAAACTTGATATTTAGTATTTCAAATTGATTTCTTTGTACTTTGAAAAGGTTAAAGATTTATTAACAACAAAAATGAGCAATATACATATCTCATTGATATTTTCCAACATATTCTTAAGGGGAGAAAATTTGCACAGAAATAAATTAAAAGAAACAAGAGTTAACACTAAAGAATGTCTCGCCTGCCAGCACCATCAGAAACAATAATTAAACCCAGACATAGGTTGAATATCTTAGTAATAATTTGGTTCCCCAGTTTGGTATTTTTGGTTATACTGTTCTATGCTCTTCATATTCATACAGTGTTTGGCATTTTCAATATTTTTGGTAGAGCGCCTCTGATGAGTCTTGAATAGACGCAACGCGCGTCAGGCGTAGCAAAATTTATTGTCTGGAACTTTGTTGTCATTTGTATTTAGAACACACGTGAAGGCTAGCGCTGCTGGTGGAGTTTAAATTCCCCGAGGTTAGCCGGCTCCGGCACCAACACTTTTGAGTTGGAGAATACATCAAAGCTTTAAAGTATCCGTCTAAATTTCAAAATTGTCTAAACCCTAAGGTTCTTCCTACCCCAGACATAGGTTGAATATCTTAGTAATAATTTGGTTCCCCAGTTTGGTATTTTTGGTTATACTGTTCTATGCTCTTCATATTCATACAGTGTTTGGCATTTTCAATATTTTTGGTAGAGCGCCTCTGATGAGTCTTGAATAGACGAAACGCGCGTCAGGCGTAGCAAAATTTATTGTCTGGAACTTTGTTGTCATTTGTATCTATCTTACTTCCACTATATTTTGCAATTATAAGGATTTTCAGTTTCTCAGATCAAAATCTGTTTATAGAACTTTACCATTGTTAATATATGCAATAAAATAATAAAATCACTCAACCAGAAAATAAAAGTCAAGGTCAAAAGATGGGGATGCAACTGTGCTAAACTACTATGGGGCTTATGCATACCAAGTTTCATCAACTTAGGACCTATAGTTCTTGTGATATGGAGGTGCTCATAAAACCTTACCCAAAAAGTTAATGCTGCTGCCGCCGATTAAGTAATACCTACTCTGCTTCGCAGGCGAGACAAAACATAATACCAGTAAATATATTAATCTATTTTCTTAAAGACAAAATATGTATATATCTTTTATTGAAAATACATGTAGAAATATAATAGTTTGGTTCAAAGTATGTCTTAAGTAAAAAAAATATATGAATATTTATAATCCAGTTTTTTCATTAAGACAATATTTTACATTCTAAATTCACAAAATCCATTCAAGTTTGCCAATATCACTCAGTGCTGTTAAATTGATTCTTGCCCCTCCACAAATAATTACAAATAATTCAAAAATCCAACAAAAATGATGCAAAAACTGACAAAATTTTTAATTCAAAAATAAATATGACATGATATGTATAAGTAATAAAAAGTAAATTGTGTGTTTATAAAGAAAAAATAAATATATAATATTCAAGAAAAAAATTGGCTAAAAGCCTAATGCATCCATGATTTTGTAAAGTTATGTAAAAAAGAGGTAAACTAGATGAATGCTATACATGGAAAAAATAGCCCATCTATAAGATATGGGATCAATTTTTTTACATGTTTGAAAATTTCATTTCTTTGTCCAAAAATAAAATATCTTGCAGCTTTATGTGTGTCACCAACTCATATTGTAACGACAACATGTTTTGCATATTGAAATTTTCACATACAATATAGGGAAAATTAAACAACAACAAAAAACACTTAGGCAATAATAAAACAATTCCTTAATACACATTTAAATTTTTGAATCTTACATTTTATTTTTTATCCTTTTTGATAAAATGTTCTGTAATTTTAAATGCAATTGACCACAATGAATGAACATAATTTTGTTTAATGTTTTTGAAAAAAAAAAAAGTATTGGGGTGGATGAGAATCTAGGATACTTTTCTATATTAGCCTTATAGGATATATCATAAAACCCCAACTGACTAACAGTATAAACCCCCTAATTCTAATGGAATGTTTGTTATATTTCTTAAATTGAAAGATATACTGAGTTCTAAAATAGTGAGCTCAGGGTTTAGAAAAATCTTTAGATCTACAGGACCTGACTGGCAAAATATTGGTATTTTTTGCTTCAAGATGGCTGAATTTTGTCCAATTCAGAATACAACTGTTAAGTGGATCTGACAGGATTTTTGGAGAGCACTTAAGTTGGTAAATTTCCTCTTTTTTTCCTATACAGTGTACAAATGACAACAAAGTTCCAGACAATAAATTTTGCTTCGCCTGATGTGCGTTTCGTCTATTCAAGACTCATCAGAGGCGCTCTACAAAAAATATTAAAAATGCCAAACATTTTTGTAGCTATACACGTACCCCCCCCCCCCCCCCCCCCCAAAAAAAAGGAAAATTGCAGATTGCAATGAAAATATGCCCAAGAAATGAAGTATAAATTGTGCTTAAAGAAATGAAAATAAATTGAAGAAATAAAAAAAAAAGAAAGATTTTCATAACAATATGTACAAAAGTGGATTAAAAATTACATGTACAAGATACACATTAGCCAATATCCACACAGGCAGCACTAATCTAATGGAAGAAATTATGCCTTGATAATAAAGCTTCAGATCTAAATCTTTTCAACAGGAAGTAAATGTCAACAGGTCTGAAATTTGTTAAGGAAATACACTTTGTCACACTGAACCATTCAGCCAAATTTTAAATCATTCTTGTGTAGGGTTTCTGAGAAAAGTTTGACCAAAATTCATAAGGAGTCAAATTAGTCATCACAGGGGCAAAGAAATGATATGTAGAATTATACAACCTGACATCATACATGTTTACATGTATGTAGTTATTTACATAAAAATATCATAAATACAATAAATATAACAAATATAGGCAACATAACAACCATATAACAAATACATGTATAAATATAAATAATCATACACCATTATGTACATGTACAAATACATGTATAAATATAAATGCTTCTACTGTGAAAGTATTAATGTTTGTTGGGTACAAATTTTTGTGATTTTTGTGGGTCAAGCAAACCTTTTCCCAATGAAAGGAGAATTAAATATTGCTTTTAATTAAGAATTCTTAAAAACCATGAATTCATGAATCAATAAATATGCAATTGACTCAAAATCCACAGAAATTGATACCCATGAATTCAAATACTTTCACAGTAATCATATATCATTAATGGGGAATCTGTATTCTTAAGATTTCACAACCAAGAATTTAAGAATCCATATACTGATCCCGTTTTTTTTTCTATCACACCATTAATATTGGAACCCATAAAATGAATGAATCCACAGTATCTGATAATCACAAGAACTAAAATTTCTTTAAGGCTTATAGGAGCAAAATCCTGATAATCACAATGTAAACATTTGCCTATTTACAATAACTTAAATTCCTTCAGATCTTTGAGTCTGTTTTTTTAACTTTAACCTATGTTATCCTATTTGATTACTATCCTGATAAATGATTGGCCATTTCCAAACTGCACCGTTCTGTTGAAACACAAATTATAATTGGTCAACAACTACAAGCACCAGTTTCATTGGCTGAGTCACTTGGAACAATCCTGGAAGTATTGTCTGTCTTATTTGGATCTAAATCTTCAACTTGTTTTTTATAGATATCTGAAAATAAACAGGTGAAAACAATAGTAAAATGATCCTTAAAAATGGGTCAAAGACA
Organism: Arcuatula senhousia; assembly: GCA_963971305.1. NCBI lineage: Eukaryota > Metazoa > Mollusca > Bivalvia > Mytilida > Mytilidae > Arcuatula > Arcuatula senhousia. The sequence continues at coordinate 49,098,462 of OZ020314.1, forward strand.
GAAATGGACAGATTTTGAGTAGATGACCTGAAATCAAATTCCATAGTTAGAGGATCTCATACTGATGCAGACTATCAAATATCAAACGGCTGAAATCTAGCCAAAAATTTAGAATGATCTTTTGTTATAGTTTAAAAATTGTCAATTTAACTGATAGAAGAAACTTAAAAGAATTTTCCTGTAGAAGAATGACTAAGGTTTGATTAATATTTTTGGGATATTAATTTTATGGGTTTTTGAGGGTGTCTGTAAACCATGAAAATAAGAATCCATTGAGAAAAATGTGCAAACTGTGACAAAATTAAAAATCCAACAAAATGTCATTTTCTTGGTGAAAAATTGATACCCACAAAAATAAATAAATCCACAGTAACACACATTGGGTGAGTAAGGTTATAGAGTGAAAGGTGTTTTTTTTTAAATTACAAAGTTGAACTTTATTAACTATCATTAACATTGGTCATTTTACAAGTGATCTTCTTAGAATATTAACTACTCACCGACTAGAAGGTTATTGAAAGCTTCCCCAACATTGGTACAATCTAAAGCTGAGGTTTCTATAAAAGAGAACTTATTCTCATCTACAAAAGAAAAGTTATCACAAAAGTATTGAAAGAGGACCACAAAGCAAACAAAATCAATTATATAAATAATGGCAGAAGATCTTTAGGTAAAAAACAACAAGGAATAATACAAGTGAGCTTATATTCAAAAGTCTCCATTTCTGGCTACAATATAGTGTAAACTCTGCCTAACAGGAAAACATGTCCAATTATTTTGAAATTTAATACTGAAGCGTCATAATGACGTCATAAATCTAGCGATTTTGGCAAAAATGACAAAATATGAGAAATTTTGGTCGTTTTTAAGGTACATTTTGGACCAGAAAACATCGTCCGCATATGAGAAACAAATTAATATTTTTAGAGAAGCTTTATATTAGCCGTATTAACAATCTGTAAAAATATTTAGTTGTTTCTTGTGTGCGGAGATACTTTGCTAGTCCAAATTATCTTAAAATTCCTGAAAATTGATTCAAATTGGTGATTTTCTGAATGAAGGTCAGTTTCATTTCATAATTTTTACCAAAACAATCATTTGAAAATTAAAATCAAAGCGCTAAAGCGTTTAAAGGCAAGCGAAATATATAAGAACTATGATAAATTTATTCTCTGTTAAAGTATATTGTTCAAAATGTTTGCGAACTATTAATTTTGGTGAGCGAAGTAAGGATCGTCATGCAGATGCCCTCAAATTTAAAGTTAATGAACACAATTGCACACACAAGACAGGTATCGTGTAAAAACGGTATCGATTGAAACACCCCTTCGATTAAAATGCACTCGTCCCAATTACTGAATAGCTAGAATCTGAATCCATGCATTGACAAATCAAATGAGAGAAATATTTATACGAACCAATCAAGTAATAAATGAATACATAATGTATATTCTATCGCCTTTAACTAAAAAGTTCGTCATGTAAGATGTAAAGGAATAAATAAAACTTGTGGCGGTCATATAAAATGCCAATAAAAATTGAGATTTATAGAAGTGTATATCATGTTAACAAATATTGAAAAGTACTATAGAAAATAAAGCATTTTATTCCAGACTGGATGCAGGAAAATCACTCCGTCTAGACAGAAAAAAAACGCGAAAATCATCACTACTCTATAGACTCCATAAGGCTTCGCTGGCGCTTGCCTAAAAATGTATTTAGTTTTTCATTTTTGGATATTTAATAAATATTTCATCAGCATCTGACAACAGTATTCAAAGATTGAAACTTGGGTAAAATTTTAGGCCAAAAACAGGCCTTAATGCCCCTACTCCTTAAGTTGCATTATTACATTATGAATTGAATCATCTCTTGTATATTTGGTGGTCCTTGGTTTTAATTCCAAACCCAAGTTCTTTATGTTTGCAACCAGTCTTAAGGTAGACAGGAGTGGGGTGTCTATCACTGAGCATCCTTTTTTGAAATCTTTCAAAAAATTTAAATTTATAATGCATCTTATCTTAATTAATTTCCATTGGACTAGATAAACACACATCAAATTGATAATTACAACAAAAATTTGGATAAAATAAACCTTCTTAGCGTATTTAAAATTTTTTTTTTATTATATAGATCCATATGAAATACAGATTTTCCCAGTGAAATAAAATCTGGTAAATTCACAGTGTGAAATAACAAAAATATTTTCACTCTTGCGTCCTTTCTGGTCAAACTCAATTATGACGTTGTGAATTGTATTGCGTTGTTGGCATGACTCCTGCAGTCTAAATTCATATGCCATTCAAATAAATTTATTAAAAACTATTAATTAGCGGCATTTTATCTATGTAATAAATACGATAATCAATTAGATCTCATGAATTCCCTCTTTTCAGTTTACATAGGTTATCTCCCATAAGCAGGGGTTATCTAACTTTGCAGGAGGTGTAATTTCTTAACCCCTCTATTCTTTTCATGGAAAATGAAAGAAAAATCTACAGAGATCTGAAAAAAATTAGGGATTTCCCTAAATTTCAGAAGAACTTTACTATCTAAAATCTTTAAAGTTTACATTTTTATTGCAGATTATTTAGTAAGTATTTTTGTAAAAGGAAATGTTTTAAAAAGTTACATAACTATCTCTAAATGTGGGGAAATTCCTTTTCTTTCTGAACCCCTCAAATTTATCAAAGGATTTCAATAATAAATCCAGAGAAAATAAATTTCATACCTGCTGTAAAGTTAGATAACTCATGCATATGGGAGATAACCTATGTTAACTGAAAAGAGGGAATAACCAAAATATGATCACTTGTGCGGGTTACAACTGCGCAAATGCAAACCTCTGCCACCGGTATTTTTTTTACCCTAAGATAAAGCGTGGAATAAAATACAGACAGCAACGTGATTGGTTGATATAAAATAATATTTAAATAGACGAATGAATAAACTTATGTTAAATATTGACAAAGAAATTCTGGTGCTAATCATGTGTCTACAGGGCGCTCGCATCTTTGAAAATTTGGGTATTGAAAATAAAATCGAAAAATCGCCCCCCTTTTTTCAACCAAAAATTACGTTCATTAACGCCGCATAGACATAGGATTTTTATTGGCTAAAAATAAACGTTTGGATGTTAACTGAAAAATTTTGACCCATAGAAAGTGAAAATCGGTCAATAACTATTTTTTAAAAAATTGAATACAAGGGTACCCCCTATGGAAAAATGCATTGTTAGCATTTGCGCAGTTATAACCTATAGAAACTGCCTCTTTTTACGTTGCATTGGTTGTTATAAAGCTTTATTTGAATGGAACGTAAAATATCGACGTGTAAATACAAATTATGACATTTGGTCTATATTTAGATCGCAAAAACCGGTCTATAGTCTGTTTCTTAATTCTGTAATAGGAAAAAGGAGAATATAGACGTAGGGACTCATAAAAAATTAATTCTGTTGTTATTATCGATCAAAGATTGGTTGTTTGCATTTTTTTATTTTGCTTAGATGCATAGGTAACTGTTGAACGCCAGTAAGTACACAATAATGATTCCAACCAGGACATTTTTTTAAAAAGCCCCAAGCGAAAATTGTGTCCATTTGTCCACAATGGGGGTGCATTAAAATTGTTAATTTGAAAAACCTAAAGAAATAATTCTCTGCTTAAAACTATTTTAAAATTTATGTATAGATGCAGATGTAACACATTGCACACAAAAACACAAACTTTTTGTGCTACAAGAAGGTTATAGTCTGTTTCAAAATGCCGCAATTTTTCTATTTTCCAAAAAATTACCATATCTTTATATTTAGACCCATATTTTGGTCCAAATAGGCCAAAGGTATATCGAAAGTCAATCTTATCTGTAGATAATACATAAGCCTTCTATAAAATATGGGGTAAATCTTAAGCTTCTAAAGAACGTTCTGGTAGAATACCGTATTTCCTCTAACAACCACTTAAAAAATTTAGAATTTTCTGGCAAGAGGGGGGCTATTTAAAATCAGCTCTCCAGGGCTTAAACAAAAAGATTATTTTTTCTCACTACTTATATAAAGTCTAGATATATTAAATATACTTTTGATAAAAGAAAAGTCTCCTTCTGATTTTTATGCAAAAAGTATAGGTTACAACTGCGCAAATGCAAACCTCTGCCACCGGTATTTTTTTTACCCTAAGATAAAGCGTGGCATAAAATACAGACAGCAACGTGATTGGTTGATATAAAATAATATTTAAATAGACGAATGAATAAACTTATGTTAAATATTGACAAAGAAATTCTGGTGCTAATCATGTGTCTACAGGGCGCTCGCATCTTTGAAAATTTGGGTATTGAAAATAAAATCGAAAAATCGCCCCCCTTTTTTCAACCAAAAATTACGTTCATTAACGCCGCATAGACATAGGATTTTTATTGGCTAAAAATAAACGTTTGGATGTTAACTGAAAAATTTTGACCCATAGAAAGTGAAAATCGGTCAATAACTATTTTTTAAAAAATTGAATACAAGGGTACCCCCTATGGAAAAATGCATTGTTAGCATTTGCGCAGTTATAACCTATAGGAACGCACTGAGATTTAACTCGTGTGCGGAACAAGTTCCGTGCACTCGTATAAATCTGTGTGCGTTCACGGACTCGTGATCATATTTTGGTTATTCACTCGACCCAATTAATTATCCTAAAAGTACTTTTTAAGGGTCGATAATTTTGTATAGAAATTATAGGGAAAAAACACATCTTACAAATATTCATGACATTAAACTCCCAGTCCTTATACCTGAGAACGCTCTTCCTTGTTCATGTGTGACGACTCGCTGTTGTCGTAGATCTATCTTATTACCAACAACCATCACACACACGTTAGGATCGGCATGCTGTTTCAGTTCTCCCAACCACTTATGTAGATTGTCAAATGTGTGTTTCTTTGTGATGTCATAGACCACTAGAGCACCTACGGCTTGTCTGTAATATCTGAAAATATAGAAATGTCATAGACCACTAAGGCACCTACGGCTTGTCTGTAATATCTGAAAATATAGAAATGTCATAGACCACTAGGGCACCTACGGCTTGTCTGTAATATCTGAAAATATAGAAATGTCATAGACCACTAGGGCACCTACGGCTTGTATGTAATATATGAAAATATAGAAATGTCATAAACAAATAGGGCACCCATAGCTTGTCTGTAATATCTGAAAATATAGAAATGTCATAGACCACTAGGGCACCTACGGCTTCTCTGTAATATCTGAAAATATAGAAATGTCATAGACCACTAGGGCACCTACCGCTTGTCTGTAATATCTGAAAATATAGAAATGTCATAGACCACTAGGGCACCTACAGCTTGTCTGTAATATCTGAAAATATAGAAATGTCATAGACCACTAAGGCACCTATGGCTTGTCTGTAATATCTGAAAATATAGAAATGTCATAGACAACTAGGGCACCTACGGCTTGTCTGTAATATCTGAAAATATAGAAATGTCATAAACAACCAGTGCACCTACGGCTAGTCTGTAATATCTGAAAATATAGAAATGTCATAGACCACTAGGGCACCTACGGCTTGTCTGTAATATCTGAAAATAAAGAAATGTCATAGACCACTAGGGCATCCACAGCTTGTCTGAAAAATCTGAAAATATAGAAATTTCATAGACCACTAGGGCATCCACAGCTTGTCTGTAAAATCTGAAAATATAGAAATGTCATAGACCACTAGGGCACCCACGGCTTGTCTGTAATATCTGAAAATATAGAAATGTTATAGACCACTAGGGCACCAACGGCTTGTCTGTAATATCTGAAAATATAGAAATGTCATAGACCACTAGGGCACCTACGGCTTGTCTGTTATATCTGAAAATATAGAAATGTCATAGACCACTAGGGCATCCACAGCTTGTCTGTAATATCTGAAAATATAGAAATGTCATAGACCACTAAGGCACCCACGGCTTGTCTGTAATATCTGAAAATATAGAAATGTCATAGACCACTAAGGCACCTACGGCTTGTCTGTAATATCTGAAAATATAGAAATGTCATAGACCACTAGGGCATCTACAGCTTGTCTGTAATATCTGAAAATATAGAAATGTCATAGACAACTAGGGCATCTACAGCTTGTCTGTAATATCTGAAAATATAGAAATGTCATAGACCACTAGGGCATCCACAGCTTGTCTGTAATATCTGAAAATATAGAAATGTCATAAACAACTGGGGCACCCACGGCTTGTCTGTAATATCTGAAAATATAGAAATGTCATAAACAACTGGGGCACCCACGGCTTGTCTGTAATATCTGAAAATATAGAAATGTCATAGACCACTAGGGCATCCACAGCTTGTCTGTAATATCTGAAAATATAGAAATGTCATAAACCACTGGGGCACCCACGGCTTGTCTGTAATATCTGAAAATATAGAAATGTCATAAACAACTGGGGAACCCACGGCTTGTCTGTAATATCTGAAAATATAGAAATGTCATAGACCACTAGGGCACCTACAGCCTGTCTGTAATATCTGAAAAATAGAAATGTCATAGACCACTAGGGCACCAACGGCTTGTCTGTAATATCTGAAAATATAGAAATGTCATAGACCACTAGGGCATCCACAGCTTGTCTGTAATATCTGAAAATATAGAAATGTCATAGACCACTAGGGCATCCACAGCTTGTCTGTAATATCTGAAAATATAGAAATGTCATAGACCACTAGGGCACCTACGGCTTGTCTGTAATATCTGAAAATATAGAAATGTCATAGACCACTAGGGCACCTACGGCTTGTCTGTAATATCTGAAAATATAGAAATGTCATAGACCACTAAGGCACCTACGGCTTGTCTGTAATATCTGAAAATATAGAAATGTCATAGACCACTAGGGCACCTACGGCTTGTCTGTAATATCTGAAAATATAGAAATGTCATAAACCACTAGGGCACCTACGGCTTGTCTGTAATATCTGAAAATATAGAAATGTTGTAGACCACTAGGGCACCTACGGCTTGTATGTAATATCTGAAAATATAGAAATGTCATAGACCACTAGGGCATCCACAGCTTGTCTGTAATATCTGAAAATATAGAAATGTCATAGACCACTAGGGCACCTACAGCTTGTCTGTAATATCTGAAAATATAGAAATGTCATAGACCACTAGGGCATCCACGGCTTGTCTGTAATATCTGAAAATATAGAAATGTCATAGACCACTAGGGCACCTACGGCTTGTCTGTAATATCAGAAATATAGAGACGTCATAGACCACTAGGGCACCTACGGCTTGTCTGTAATATCTGAAAATATAGAAATGTCATAGACCACTAGGGCACCTACAGCTTGTCTGTAATATCTGAAAATATAGAAATGTCATAGACCACTAGGGCACCTATGGCATGTCTGTAATATCTGAAAATATAGAAATGTCATAGACCACTAGGGCACCTACGGCTTGTCTGTAATATCTGAAAATATAGAGACGTCATAGACCACTAGGGCACCAACGGCTTGTCTGTAATATCTGAAATATAGAAATGTCATAGACCACTAGGGCACCTACGGCTTGTCTGTAATATCTGAAAATATAGAAATGTCATAGACCACTAGGGCACTCACGGCTTGTCTGTAATATCTGAAAATATAGAAATGTCATAGACCAGTAAGGCATCCACAGCTTGTCTGTAATATCTGAAAATATAGAAATGTCATAGACCACTAGGGCACCAACGGCTTGTCTGTAATATCTGAAAATATAGAAATGTCATAGACCACTAAGGCACCTACAGCTTGTCTGTAATATCTGAAAATATAGAAATGTCATAGACCACTAGGGCACCTACGGCTTGTCTGTAATTTCTGAAAATATAGAAATGTCATAAACCACTAGGGCACCCACGGCTTGTCTGTAATATCTGAAAATATAGAAATGTCATAGACCACTAGGGCACCCACGGCTTGTCTGTAATATCTGAAAATATAGAAATGTCATAGACCACTAGGGCACCCACAGCTTGTCTGTAATATCTGAAAATATAGAAATGTCATAGACCACTAGGGCACCTACGGCTTGTCTGTAATATCTGAAAATATAGAAATGTCATAGACCACAAAGGCACCCACGGCTTGTATGTAATATCTGAAAATATAGAAATGTCATAAACCACTAGGGCACCTACGGCTTGTCTGTAATATCTGAAAATATAGAAATGTCATAGACCACTAGGGCACCCACAGCTTGTCTGTCATATCTGAAAATATAGAAATGTCATAGACCACTAGGGCACCTACGGCTTGTCTGTAATTTCTGAAAATATAGAAATGTCATAGACCACTAGGGCACCCACGGCTTGTCTGTAATATCTGAAAATATAGAAATGTCATAGACCACTAGGGCACCTATGGCTTGTCTGTAATATCTGAAAATATAGAAATGTCATAGACCACTAGGGCACCTACGGCTTGTCTGTAATATCTGAAAATATAGAGACGTCATAGACCACTAGGGCACCAACAGCTTGTCTGTAATATCTGAAATATAGAAATGTCATAGACCACTAGGGCACCTACGGCTTGTCTGTAATATCTGAAAATATAGAAATGTCATAGACCACTAGGGCACTCACGGCTTGTCTGTAATATCTGAAAATATAGAAATGTCATAGACCACTAAGGCATCCACAGCTTGTCTGTAATATCTGAAAATATAGAAATGTCATAGACCACTAGGGCACCAACGGCTTGTCTGTAATATCTGAAAATATAGAAATGTCATAGACCACTAAGGCACCTACAGCTTGTCTGTAATATCTGAAAATATAGAAATGTCATAGACCACTAGGGCACCTACGGCTTGTCTGTAATTTCTGAAAATATAGAAATGTCATAAACCACTAGGGCACCCACGGCTTGTCTGTAATATCTGAAAATATAGAAATGTCATAGACCACTAGGGCACCCACGGCTTGTCTGTAATATCTGAAAATATAGAAATGTCATAGACCACTAGGGCACCCACAGCTTGTCTGTAATATCTGAAAATATAGAAATGTCATAGACCACTAGGGCACCTACGGCTTGTCTGTAATATCTGAAAATATAGAAATGTCATAGACCACAAAGGCACCCACGGCTTGTATGTAATATCTGAAAATATAGAAATGTCATAAACCACTAGGGCACCTACGGCTTGTCTGTAATATCTGAAAATATAGAAATGTCATAGACCACTAGGGCACCCACAGCTTGTCTGTCATATCTGAAAATATAGAAATGTCATAGACCACTAGGGCACCTACGGCTTGTCTGTAATTTCTGAAAATATAGAAATGTCATAGACCACTAGGGCACCCACGGCTTGTCTGTAATATCTGAAAATATAGAAATGTCATAGACCACTAGGGCACCTATGGCTTGTCTGTAATATCTGAAAATATAGAAATGTCATAGACCACAAGGGCACCTACGGCTTGTCTGTAATATCTGAAAATATAGAGACGTCATAGACCACTAGGGCACCAACAGCTTGTCTGTAATATCTGAAATATAGAAATGTCATAGACCACTAGGGCACCTACGGCTTGTCTGTAATATCTGAAAATATAGAAATGTCATAGACCACTAGGGCACTCACGGCTTGTCTGTAATATCTGAAAATATAGAAATGTCATAGACCACTAAGGCATCCACAGCTTGTCTGTAATATCTGAAAATATAGAAATGTCATAGACCACTAGGGCACCAACGGCTTGTCTGTAATATCTGAAAATATAGAAATGTCATAGACCACTAAGGCACCTACAGCTTGTCTGTAATATCTGAAAATATAGAAATGTCATAGACCACTAGGGCACCTACGGCTTGTCTGTAATTTCTGAAAATATAGAAATGTCATAAACCACTAGGGCACCCACGGCTTGTCTGTAATATCTGAAAATATAGAAATGTCATAGACCACTAGAGCACCCACGGCTTGTCTGTAATATCTGAAAATATAGAAATGTCATAGACCACTAGGGCACCCACAGCTTGTCTGTAATATCTGAAAATATAGAAATGTCATAGACCACTAGGGCACCTACGGCTTGTCTGTAATATCTGAAAATATAGAAATGTCATAGACCACAAAGGCACCCACGGCTTGTCTGTAATATCTGAAAATATAGAGACGTCATAGACCACTAGGGCACCTACGGCTTGTCTGTAATATCTGAAATATAGAGACGTCAAAGACAACTAGAGCACCTAAGGCTTGTCTGTAATATCTGAAAATATAGAAATGTCATAGACCACTAGGGCACCTACGGCTTGTCTGTAATTTCTGAAAATATAGAAATGTCATAAACCACTAGGGCACCCACGGCTTGTCTGTAATATCTGAAAATATAGAAATGTCATAGACCACTAGGGCACCCACGGCTTGTCTGTAATATCTGAAAATATAGAAATGTCATAGACCACTAGGGCACCTACGGCTTGTCTGTAATTTCTGAAAATATAGAAATGTCATAAACCACTAGGGCACCCACGGCTTGTCTGTAATATCTGAAAATATAGAAATGTCATAGACCACTAGGGCACCAACGGCTTGTCTGTAATATCTGAAAATATAGAAATGTCATAGACCACTAGGGCACCTACGGCTTGTCTGTAATATCTGAAAATATAGAAATGTCATAGACCACTAGGGCACCTACGGCTTGTCTGTAATATCTGAAAATATAGAAATGTCATAGACCACTAGGGCACCTAAGGCTTGTCTGTAATATCTGAAAATATAGAAATGTCATAGACCACTAGGGCACCCACGGCTTGTCTGTAATATCTGAAAATATAGAGACGTCATAGACCACTAGGGCACCTACGGCTTGTCTGTAATATCTGAAATATAGAGACGTCAAAGACAACTAGAGCACCTAAGGCTTGTCTGTAATATCTGAAAATATAGAAATGTCATAGACCACTAGGGCACCCACGGCTTGTCTGTAATATCTGAAAATATAGAAATGTCATAGACCACTAGGGCACCTACAGCTTATCTGTAATATCTGAAAATATAGAAATGTCATAGACCACTAGGGCACCAACAGCTTGTCTGTAATACATGTATCTGAAAATATAGAAACGTCATAGACCACTAGGGCATCCACAGCTTGTCTGTAATATCTGAAAATATAGAAATGTCATAGACCACTAGGGCACCCACGGCTTGTCTGTAATATCTGAAAATATAGAAATGTCATAGACCACTAGGGCATCCACGGCTTGTATGTAATATCTGAAAATATAGAAATGTCATAGACCACTAGGGCACCCTCGGCTTGTCTGTAATATCTGAAAATATAGAAATGTCATAGACCACTAGGGCACCTACAGCTTGTCTGTAATATCTGAAAATATAGAAATGTCATAGACCACTAGGGCACCTACGGCTTGTATGTAATATCTGAAAATATAGAAATATCATAAACCACTAGGGCACCTACGGCTTGTCTGTAATATCTGAAAATATAGAAATGTCATAGACCACTAGGGCACCTACGGCTTGTATGTAATATCTGAAAATATAGAAATGTCATAGACCACTAGGGCATCCACAGCTTGTCTGTAATATCTGAAAATATAGAAATGTCATAGACCACTAGGGCACCTACAGCTTGTCTGTAATATCTGAAAATATAGAAATGTCATAGACCACTAGGGCATCCACGGCTTGTCTGTAATATCTGAAAATATAGAAATGTCATAGACCACTAGGGCACCTACGGCTTGTCTGTAATATCAGAAATATAGAGACGTCATAGACCACTAGGGCACCTACGGCTTGTCTGTAATATCTGAAAATATAGAAATGTCATAGACCACTAGGGCACCTACAGCTTGTCTGTAATATCTGAAAATATAGAAATGTCATAGACCACTAGGGCACCAACAGCTTGTCTGTAATACATGTATCTGAAAATATAGAAACGTCATAGACCACTAGGGCATCCACAGCTTGTCTGTAATATCTGAAAATATAGAAATGTCATAGACCACTAGGGCACCGACAGCTTGTCTGTAATATCTGAAATATAGAAATGTCATAGACCACTAGGGCACCTACGGCTTGTCTGTAATATCTGAAAATATAGAAATGTCATAGACCACTAGGGCACCAACGGCTTGTCTGTAATATCTGAAAATATAGAAATGTCATAGACCACTAGGGCACCCACGGCTTGTCTGTAATATCTGAAAAATAGAAATGTCATAGACCACTAGGGCACCTACAGCTTGTCTGTAATATCTGAAAATATAGAAATGTAATAGACCACTAGGGCATCCATAGCTTGTCTGTAATATCTGAAAATATAGAAATGTCATAGACCACTAGGGCACCTACAGCTTGTCTGTAATATCTGAAAATATAGAAATGTCATAGACCACTAGGGCATCCACGGCTTGTATGTAATATCTGAAAATATAGAAATGTCATAGACCACTAGGGCACCTACGGCTTGTATGTAATATCTGAAAATATAGAAATGTCATAAACAACTAGAGCACCCATGGCTTGTATGTAATATCTGAAAATATAGAAATGTCATAGACCACTAGGGCACCTACAGCATGTATGTAATATCTGAAAATATAGAAATGTCATAAACCACTAGGGCACCTACGGCTTGTCTGTAATATCTGAAAATATAGAAATGTCATAGACAACTAGAGCACCCATAGCTTGTATGTAATATCTGAAAATATAGAAATGTCAAAGACCAGTAGGGCACCTACGGCTTGTCTGTAATATCTGAAAATATAGAAATGTCATAGACCACTAGGGCACCTACGGCTTGTCTGTAATATCTGAAAAATAGAAATGTCATAGACCACTAGGGCACCTACGGCTTGTCTGTAATATCTGAAAATATAGAAATGTCATAGACCACTAGGGCACCCACAGCTTGTCTGTAATATCTGAAAAATAGAAATGTCATAGACCACTAGGGCACCTACGGCTTGTCTGTAATATCTGAAAATATAGAAATGTCATAGACCACTAGGGCACCTACGGCTTGTCTGTAATATCTGAAAATATAGAAATGTAATAGACCACTAGGGCACCTACGGCTTGTCTGTAATATCTGAAAATATAGAAATGTCATAGACCACTAAGGCACCCACAGCTTGTCTGTAATATCTGAAAATGTAGAAATGTCATAGACCACTAGGGCATCCACGGCTTGTCTGTAATATCTGAAAATATAGAAATGTCATAGACCACTAGGGCATCCACAGCTTGTCTGTAATATCTGAAAATATAGAAATGTCATAGACCACTAAGGCACCTACGGCTTGTCTGTAATATCTGAAAAATAGAAATGTCATAGACCACTAGGGCACCTACGGCTTGTCTGTAATATCTGAAAATATAGAAATGTCATGGACCACTAGGGCACCTACGGCTTGTCTGTAATATCTGAAAATATAGAAATGTCATAGACCACTAGGGCATCCACGGCTTGTCTGTAATATCTGAAAATATAGAAATGTCATAGACCACTAGGGCACCTACGGCTTGTCTGTAATATCTGAAAATATAGAAATGTCATAGACCACTAGGGCACCTACAGCTTGTCTGTAATATCTGAAAATATAGAAATGTCATAGACCACTAGGGCATCCACGGCTTGTCTGTAATATCTGAAAATATAGAAATGTCATATACAACTAGGGCACCCACGGCTTGTCTGTAATATCTGAAAATATAGAAATGTCATAGACCACTAGGGCACCCACGGCTTGTCTGTAATATCTGAAAATATAGAAATGTCATAAACAAATAGGGCACCTACGGCTTGTCTGTAATATCTGAAAATATAGAAATGTCATAGACCACTAAGGCACCCACGGCTTGTCTGTAATATCTGAAAATAAAGAAATGTCATAGACCACTAGGGCACCTACAGCTTGTCTGTAATATCTGAAAATATAGAAATGTCATATACAACTAGGGCATCCACAGCTTGTCTGTAATATCTGAAAATATAGAGACGTCATAGACCATTAGGGCACCAACAACTTGTCTGTAATATCTGAAAATATAGAAATGTCATAGACCACTAGGGCACCAACAGCTTGTGTGTAATATCTGAAAATATAGAAATGTAATAGACCACTAGGGCACCAACGGCTTGTCATTAATATCTGAAAATATAGAAATGTCATAGACCACTTGGGCACCTTCAGCTTGTCTGTAATATCTGAAAATATAGAAATGTCATAGACCACTAAGGCACCAACGGCTTGTCTGTAATATCTGAAAATATAGAAATGTCATAGTCCACTAAGGCACCCACGGCTTGTCTGTAATATCTGAAAATATAGAAATGTCATAGTCCAATAAGGCACCCACGGCTTGTCTGTAATATCTGAAAATATAGAAATGTCATAGTCCAATAAGGCACCCACGGCTTGTCTGTAATATCTGAAATATAGAGACGTCATAGACCACTAGGGCACCTACGGCTTGTCTGTAATATCTTAAATATAGAGACGTCAAAGACAACTAGAGCACCTACGGCTTGTCTGTAATATCTGAAAATATAGAAATGTCATAGACCACTAGGGCACCAACAGCTTGTCTGTAATACATGTATCTGAAAATATAGAAACGTCATAGACCACTAGGGCATCCACAGCTTGTCTGTAATATCTGAAAATATAGAAATGTCATAGACCACTAGGGCATCCACGGCTTGTATGTAATATCTGAAAATATAGAAATGTCATAGACCACTAGGGCACCTTCGGCTTGTATGTAATATCTGAAAAATAGAAATGTCATAGACCACTAGGGCACCTACAGCTTGTCTGTAATATCTGAAAAATAGAAATGTCAAAGACCACTAGGGCACCTACGGCTTGTCTGTAATATCTGAAAATATAGAGACGTCATAGACCACTAGGGCACCTACGGCTTGTCTGTAATATCTGAAATATAGAGACGTCAAAGACAACTAGAGCACCTACGGCTTATCTGTAATATCTGAAAATATAGAAATGTCATAGACCACTAGGGCACCAACAGCTTGTCTGTAATACATGTATCTGAAAATATAGAAACGTCATAGACCACTAGGGCATCCACAGCTTGTCTGTAATATCTGAAAATATAGAAATGTCATAGACCACTAGGGCATCCACGGCTTGTATGTATTATCTGAAAATATAGAAATGTCATAGACCACTAGGGCACCTACGGCTTGTCTGTAATATCTGAAAAATAGAAATGTCATAGACCACTAGGGCACCTACAGCTTGTCTGTAATATCTGAAAAATAGAAATGTCATAGACCACTAGGGCACCTACGGCTTGTCTGTAATATCTGAAAATATAGAAATGTCATAGACCACTAGGGCACCAACAGCTTGTCTGTAATACATGTATCTGAAAATATAGAAACGTCATAGACCACTAGGGCATCCACAGCTTGTCTGTAATATCTGAAAATATAGAAATGTCATAGACCACTAGGGCACCGACAGCTTGTCTGTAATATCTGAAATATAGAAATGTCATAGACCACTAGGGCACCTACGGCTTGTCTGTAATATCTGAAAATATAGAAATGTCATAGACCACTAGGGCACCAACGGCTTGTCTGTAATATCTGAAAATATAGAAATGTCATAGACCACTAGGGCACCTACAGCTTGTCTGTAATATCTGAAAATATAGAAATGTCATAGACCACTAGGGCATCCATAGCTTGTCTGTAATATCTGAAAATATAGAAATGTCATAGACCACTAGGGCACCTACAGCTTGTCTGTAATATCTGAAAATATAGAAATGTCATAGACCACTAGGGCATCCACGGCTTGTATGTAATATCTGAAAATATAGAAATGTCATAGACCACTAGGGCACCTTCGGCTTGTATGTAATATCTGAAAATATAGAAATGTCATAAACAACTAGAGCACCCATGGCTTGTATGTAATATCTGAAAATATAGAAATGTCATAGACCACTAGGGCACCTACAGCGTGTATGTAATATCTGAAAATATAGAAATGTCATAAACCACTAGGGCACCTACGGCTTGTCTGTAATATCTGAAAATATAGAAATGTCATAGACCACTAGGGCACCTACGGCTTGTCTGTAATATCTGAAAATATAGAAATGTCATAGACCACTAGGGCACCTACGGCTTGTCTGTAATATCTGAAAAATAGAAATGTCATAGACCACTAGGGCACCTACGGCTTGTCTGTAATATCTGAAAATATAGAAATGTCATAGACCACTTGGGCACCCATGGCTTGTATGTAATATCTGAAAATATAGAAATGTCATAGACCACTAGGGCACCTACGGCTTGTCTGTAATATCTGAAAATATAGAAATGTCATAGACCACTAGGGCATCCATGGCTTGTCTGTAATATCTGAAAATATAGAAATGTCATAGACCACTAGGGCACCCACGGCTTGTCTGTAATATCTGAAAATATAGAAATGTCATAGACCACTAAGGCACCCACGGCTTGTCTGTAATATCTAAAAATATAGAAATGTCATAGACCACTAGGGCATCCACAGCTTGTCTGTAATATCTGAAAATATAGAAATGTCATAGACCACTAGGGCATCCATGGCTTGTCTGTAATATCTGAAAATATAGAAATGTCATAGACCACTAGGGCACCTACGGCTTGTCTGTAATATCTAAAAATATAGAAATGTCATAGACCACTAGGGCACCAACGGCTTGTCTGTAATATCTGAAAATATAGAAATGTCATAGACCACTAAGGCACCCACGGCTTGTCTGTAATATCTGAAAATATAGAAATGTCATAGACCACTAGGGCACCCACGGCTTGTATGTAATATCTGAAAATATAGAAATGTCATAGACCACTAGGGCACCTACGGCTTGTCTGTTATATCTGAAAATATAGAAATGTCATAGACCACTAGGGCACCTACGGCTTGTCTGTAATATCTGAAAATATAGAAATGTCATTGACCACTAGGGCACCTACGGCTTGTCTGTAATATCTGAAAATATAGAAATGTCATTGACCACTAGGGCACCTACGGCTTGTCTGTTATATCTGAAAATATAGAAATGTCATAGACCACTAGGGCATCCATGGCTTGTCTGTAATATCTGAAAATATAGAAATGTCATAGACCACTAGGGCACCTACGGCTTGTCTGTAATATCTGAAAATATAGAAATGTCATAGACCACTAAGGCACCTACGGCTTGTCTGTAATATCTGAAAATATAGAAATGTCATTGACCACTAGGGCACCAACGGCTTGTCTGTAATATCTGAAAATATAGAAATGTCATTGACCACTAGGGCACCTACGGCTTGTCTGTAATATCTGAAAATATATAAATGTCATAGACCACTAGGGCACCTACAGCTTGTCTGTAATATCTGAAAATATAGAAATGTCATAGACCACTAGGGCACCTACAGCTTGTATGTAATATCTGAAAATATAGAGATGTCATAGACCACTAGGGCACCCACGGCTTGTATGTAATATCTGAAAATATAGAAATGTCATAGACCACTAGGGCACCCACGGCTTGTATGTAATATCTGAAAATATAGAAATGTCATAGACCACTAGGGCACCCACAGCTTGTCTGTAATATCTGAAAATATAGAAATGTCATAGACCACTAGGGCACCTACGGCTTGTCTGTAATATCTGAAAATATAGAGATGTCATAGACCACTAGGGCACCCACGGCTTGTATGTAATATCTGAAAATATAGAAATGTCATAGACCACTAAGGCATCCACGGCTTGTCTGTAATATCTGAAAAATAGACATGTCATAGACCACTAGGGCACCTACGGCTTGTCTGTAATATCTGAAAATATAGAAATGTCATAGACAACTTGGGCACCCACGGCTTGTCTGTAATATCTGAAAATATAGAAATGTCATAGACCACTAGGGCATCCACAGCTTGTCTGTAATATCTGAAAATATAGAAATGTCATAGACCACTAAGGCATCCACGGCTTGTCTGTAATATCTGAAAATATAGAAATGTCATAGACCACTAAGGCATCCACAGCTTGTCTGTAATATCTGAAAATATAGAAATGTCATAGACCACTAAGGCATCCACAGCTTGTCTGTAATATCTGAAAATATAGAAATGTCATAGACCACTAGGGCATCCACAGCTTGTCTGTAATATCTGAAAATATAGAAATGTCATAGACCACTAGGGCACCCACGGCTTGTCTGTAATATCTGAAAATATAGAAATGTCATAAACAACTGGGGCACCCACAGCTTGTATGTAATATATATCTGAAAATACATTATTGTTCTATTCTGAGTATTAGTCATTAATTTTTCATGGGTACCAATTTTTCGTGGTTGATGAAAAATGATCAGTTTGTAGATTTTTAAATTTGTGGTTTTCAAGTCTATACAATAGTAGCATATAAACCAATGTTAAATTTCCTTTTCGTGGGGTATCAAATTTTGTGGATCAAGGCCACCAACAAAAACCATGAAAATTAATACCCCACTTTGACAATCTCAAGGGTATTGCCCAGCCTAGGAAGAAACCTGGGCTGTCAATACTTTACCAACCCTGTATCCCAACTATAGGAATTGAATAATTACAAGGTCAAAGGTCTCATATACTTACACACTAGTGATGGCTCTGTAACGTTCCTGTCCCGCTGTGTCCCAGATCTGAGCTCGGACTGTTTTGCCTTTAATAACCATATTTCTACAATTGTAAAGACAAACTCCGATTTAATTATATTTTTGTAGCAACTTATGTTTACATTTTTTGATCACTGAGAAGGTTGATTTCCCATTATTTTATTTTCTATTCAATGTACAGTGAAAACTCTCTAAACAGTACCTCTTATGGATTGAATAATTTGTTCAGTATAGTGTTTTATTTATACATGATGGTGTTATTAGAGACTGGAATCTTTATCAAAGCTTATGTTTGTATTTAGTCGAATTTATGTTAATTGTTTTTTTGTCAAGAAGAAGGTCTTTCATTGCACTTTGGGATTGGGCTTGAACCATATGTATTTTATTTTCAATCCAGGGGCCAATTGAAAAACAGGGAGCAACGACCGCTGGTCACATTGAAGGCTGCTGGCTGTTTTCCATTGTGGATATTTAAAATATACGTTATAATGTAGGTTGTGTGGCGTACACTTATTCCACATCGCATTTTCTTCTATTTATATTTCGATTGGTTTTAATAGACACATTTATTAAGTTTTTTTCAGATATCATTTAGATGTAGTTTTTTTCAGGTTTATTAAGGCTATTCAGATATCTATTTTAATTGCATGGTTTTTGGTTTATTAAGGTTGTTTTTAGACAAGTTTTTTGATTAACGATCATTAACATATTTACTGTTCATTATGTAATTTTATCAGGTAGTCTTACATGTACATGTAACTGCAATAAATTACAGCTCTAACTAAATTAAGATCAGGATTGTGTTTCATATGAGTTTGTCCTATAATTTTTGAATTTCCTCAATTTAACATATAGGAATTTCTATATCCTATATTCCACTTAATCTTAGAATTTGTGATAAATGTAACTTAAATAAATTGGAAGATGAGATTCATTACTTTTCTGAATGTCCTTAATTTGTCAATGATTGAAAATCACTTTTTGATATTGTTATTAAGTCCAATGATAATTTTATGAATCTATCTGCTTTTGATAAACTTTTCTGGTGTTTCACTTGTGAAAATGATGAAATTATTCAAAATCTGAGTGTCTTTCTACAGGAATCCAACATAACTTAATAATTGATCATAATTATATGTACTTATTGAACATTAATTTAGGAACGCCCTGCTATTACATTTGTTGTTTAGGAATCATTCTATGTAATCACTTATATTCATATATATGTTGTACTGTCTTTGCCCCTTGAGCATGTTGAGGGCCCTGAATTGGCCAATAAACATATCTTATCTTATAGAGAGAATTTGAGTTCAGGAAATCCTCAAATTTGAAATGTTTTATGAAACCGGGCCCTGACTTTTCATTAGACAAAACAGAGCAAATTGCTAGTACTAAATATGAATAGTTTTTGCTTAAATTATGTGTAACCCTATAAAAATCCTTTACCTGGTAGAAAACTCCACTCCTATTGTTGTTTTACTTTCAGCATCAAATTCATTCCTTGTGTATCTAGACAGAAGGTTAGTTTTACCTACACCTGAATCACCAATCAAAACAACTGTAATATAAACAAATTACCAATCAGACCAACTGTAATTTAAACAATTCACCAATCAGAACAACTGTAATATAAACAATTCACCAATCAGAACAACTGTAAAAAAAAACAAATTACCAATCAGAACAACTGTAATAAAAACAAATCACCAATTAGAAAAACTTAAATAACATCAAGATCAAGTAATAACTAGACTGGTATGTGTTCTTTGTTTCAACAGCATAACTTATCCAGATATAGATGTCAATCCAATATATTTATCTATACAATATTAAACTTTAAAATCTTTAAGAGAGAATTGTAAGGTTCTTGTAAAGTTTTTTTTGTAATGTCTTGCTAAACAATAACTGCTTACCATTAAAACACCAGAGTTCGCTCATATTTATGACTTGCTTGCATTCTTCATCTTAATAACATTTCATTTGTTAAATTTGATGTCTCTTTAGTTTGTGTAGTAGAGATTTTGTATGAACATTTGATTTGTCTTATCTAATGCTTCTTTATAAACCAAAAACTTGGTTTTGAAAAAAATGCAAGGAATATGACAAACATATATTTCCTGTTACATGTTTTATAAAACTTTACCTTTCCAAATAAAATCATAGTGCTCTTCTGATGCCATGTTTTATCTACAAAAGAAAGACACATATTATACAAATTGAGTTTGTGTTCTCCATATCTGTTTTTGTGTTTCCATGTGCTGTTCTTATTTTTGTTTACCGGTTTGTTTCATATCTGTTTTTGTGTTTCCACGTGCTGTTCTTATTTTTGTTTACCGGTTTGTTGTTTCTTTTTCAGACTTTTGACATTCCAATGCCCATTGGGGCCTCTTTGCTTCTAAAATTGATGCTTTATCTTGTCATCGTAAATTCCTGTTCCTGTTCATGAATCATAAGTATTTTTTTTTGTCTTTGCCCCTTGGCGACCTTAATTGGAATAAAATACATGTAATGGTTTGGGTATTTGTATGGTATATTTGTGTTTTTACATACATAAAATGGCAAAAGAGATGGGATATTACACAATCAGGCAGACACCTGCATGCCCTGGTGCCATCTGTTTACAACTCTTGTGCTTTGGACCTACCAAACCAGATGATGGGTAGAATCATCACCGAGCTGAGGACTGGGTACAGCCACCTGAATGACTACAGAAACAAGCCATTGCCATATTGTCAGTGTGGAAGTGTTGAAACAACTGAGCATTTCCCCCTTTTCTGCAGTAGATAGGAAGCAGAGAGGATTCAACTCCAGAACAAAATTAAGGAATTAACCAATGCTCAAAAAGAACCATCAGTACCATCTCTCCTCACTAAGGAAGATAAACACAATCAAACAGTAACTTCACTCATTGCAGACTTCATCAAGAACACACACAGATTCGATGACATCTGCCATTCTGCAACAAACTCCTTATCATGACCCTACACTGCACAATCTTAGCATACTGAGCAACGTATAGAGGAAATTTTTCATTGAGAAACCATTACCCGGTGACCAGTTGTTTCGTCAGACTGTAGGATCAGGAGCACATTGAAAAATGTTATGCATATTCCATAGGTTTGACGTATACATTTGTAAGTGGGTAATATATAGCAATAAAAAGCTTCGCCGAGCGCAGCATGATACGACCGCAACATGTTGAACCCTGTACATTTTAGGCTCAATATGGATAGTCTATTGCTCTGGACACATGCAGCCCATGGTGGACTGACAATGGTTTCTGACACATGCTTCTCTGGTGGACTTTCAACCCAGGAGGTAAAAATATAAATTTTCAATTTTGAATTCTACTCTTCAAAAGAATAATGTTTGGGAAAAAAATTAAAAATCAAACCAGAATTTACCATTTCGGCCCCTTTAGGCCCCTTATTATGTAACAGGTAAAAAAGGGGTGGGGTTGCAAAAATAAATTCTCAAATTTGGATTCACTACTTGACAAAAATAAACTTGCAAAAAAAAAATTTCAAAAACAAACCAGAAATAAAAATGTTTTGATTACGGCCCCTTTTGGCCCCTAATTACAAAACAAGTGAAAAAGGGGATGGTCACAAAAATTAATTCTCAAATTTGGATTCGCTTCCTGACAAGAATAAACTTGCAAAAAAAATTTTCAAAATCTGACCACAAATAAAAAAGTTTCGATTTTGGCCCCATTTGGCCCCTAATTACGTAATAGGGGGGAAAAAGGGGGGGTCGCAAAAATTAATTTCTTAATTGTGTAAATGAGCTGAACATTTAAGCAAGCAACAGCTTCTCTCTACCTCCTATGGTTTTCATTTCATTGGCCAAAAACATGAAAAAACATTATTTTAGTGGCTGTAGCCCCTATAAGGGGTCATCTGACAACTTCAACCCTATGGAGTTTTTTGTAGAGCTACATGAGCTGAACAATTAAGCAAGCAATAGCTTTTTGCTATCTGCAATAGTTTTCATACTATAGGACAAAAACATGAAAAAATGCTATTTTTCACCTTTAAGGGGCCGTAACCCCTTTAAGGGGTCATCTGACAACTTCAACTAAATGGAGACTTTTGTAGAACTTTTGATCCTGAAACAGCAGCGTGGCATCAGATTTCATCTATCTCTTATACTTTTTGAATTACAAGCCAAAAACAGTAGTCTGACCCCCCCTGGTCTATTTTTAGCCATGGCGGCCATGTTTTTTGACGAATCAGAACTTGTAACACATCTATAGTGCATGACACCCTATTGATCAATCATACCAAGTTTCATTGAATTCTGTTCAGTAGTTTCAGAGGAAAAGATTTTTGAAAAAGCTATTGTAAGAACAAACTAAAAGTTGCAATTTGGCCCCTTTTGGCCCTTAATTTCTAAACAAAAAAAGGGGGGACTCCCAAAATCAATCCCATCCATCCTTTAATGGTAAGAAATATCATTGTCAAATTTCATTGGATTTGGATAACTAGAACTTAAGTTATCTTGTATACACTAAAGTTAACAGACGACGACGATGACAACGCGACAACGACAACAGCATCATACCATTATATGTCCACAAATTTTTTGCGGTCGTACAAAAACCTACTGTAAACCAATATATTTTCGTGACTACTATTTATTTTCGCGATTTCTTGTAAAAACCGTTTAATTACTATCAAAATGAGCTGCTAATAAATTGCAATGATTTACTTTCACAAATTTCTGTTCCACGCGAAATCCGTGAATATAAATCACTCGCGAAAATAAGTTGGTTTACAGTAATTTAGTGGAAACTGGTGTAAGTGTGTATATTTAGCAATTACCTAAATGGTGCAATATGAGTCAATGTTTTGATTTTGACATCTACACAGGTAAAATTGAGAGTTTAGTTGGAACAGGAACCTGAAATACTAGTTCGTCGAAATTAGAATCCTAAAAGCAAAGTTCTTCACAGCTTGACCCAATGCATTGTCACTTGTTTGTTTGTAAACAAAGTAAGAATGACCTGTCCAGGTAAAAATCACCTGTCACTCAATCAGTTCAGGCGCAATTTACCATCCGCGTTTCGGATTCGTTTGCTTGTTGAATTTTACGCTTAAACATTTATTTATTTCATTAAAATTATATAAAATGCTTTAATAAAACTAAATGTCAATTAAAATGTTGCTAAAAATGAAATGGACAAGAAAAATATGATCTTAGTTTCGTAAAAGTATAATCTGGTTTACATTTTGTAAAATCATAAAAAGGACCAGATTATTACCTTAACTGAAATATTGCAGGCATGTTTTTTAGGGGTTATATCTTCAATATAAGATCACTTTTAATGCTCAAATATATTCAAAGACCAATAGCAAATGCAAAAGTACTATAATAAAATCGGGTTCTGAGAATATGAAGGCCTGAAGGTCATACAAACTATCAAATCATGTGGCTCATACATGTGTCATAGTTTTTTTTCCATGTCCTACTCTTACATAATTTACAGGTTTTTTAGACATGTAGCTGGCCACACTCTTGACCCAAATGCCAGGAGCAAGTTCCTGTGCATAATATAAGGATTAGCATAAAACTCGCTTCTTGAGCACTAGCTGCGGTAGTCCAAGATTGCTCAGACGTCCTCAGCATTTTTCCAGCAAGCTGGTGCCGTGGGACGTCAGAGCTCCTTCCATATCAAGTACACGGGATTTAGCACAACAGTTTTGTTGCAGACCTGTCAAGTGTCACGCACCTCGCCTGAGACTCACGCATCAAGTCAGCAATTTGGCGGCAAATTTCTTTGATCTTTCAATTTTTCCCTTTGATCTTTTTATTTTTCGTGGAATCTCACGCATGCAGCTCATAAAAACTTGACAGCCCTGTTGTTGTGCACTTCAGAGGTAAGTTAGACAACTTTATCATCATTGTTGCATATATATTTTGGTCTCAAATGAAAAAGAATAAAAATAAAACATATTTTAAAGATAAATAAAATAATCTAAAATTTGTACATTATTTTGCTGATCTTGAACTTGATGAAATTGAAAAAGTTCAAGATCAGCTCTTAAATTGGACTTTTTTTACTTGATTATCTAGTCACTTGCTAGTAGCGATATACTTTAAAATTTTCATTTAGGCTTGTTTTATACATTGTATCTCCCATTTAATAATGACTGGTGTAAGTGTTTTTAACATTTAGAAATCATTCGTTTAAATCCCGTGTTTTTGATATGGAAGGAGCTCTGACGTCCCACAGCACCAGCTTGCTGGAAAAATGCTGAGAACTCAGAGCAATCTCGGACTATAGCTGCGGTTCCCTAGCTCTTAATCTGTGGTGGATCCATAAATTTTCAAACATGGGGGGGGGGGGGGGCGCAATTAAAAAAAAATTCTTGGACCTCTTGTTGTTTCATACAGCACCTAACCAAATTTGTTTGTCAAACAGAGGGGGCGCACACCCAGTGCACCGCTAGGACTTCCGGTCAGACAGACAGGACACTTTCTCCTAGACAGCAAATTTTTACTGGAATTTCAGCATTTACACTTTCATCTAAAGTTACATACGAACTCTGCTAATATTAGATGCTCTGATATACTGATTTATCCATTTAAATTACATGGCTCTTTTTGACTTTGACATAATTTTATGTTATTTATTTCAGAATTCAGATCATGTTAATCACATACAGTAGATACAGATCAGCAAGACAATTGCTTAGGTCATTACAACTGTCCCAGGCTAGCCATACAGATAACGCTGCCCTGCCATGGTCAAAGAGAGATAACTCCAGAAAATGCAATTTTTGTGGGAAAAGCTTTACCAGAAGTTACAGTCTATATACAACTAATGATGGATCTCCAAATATCCGCTCCTCTCCTCCCTGGCGGGTGCTCTTCTTTGGTTCTGATAACTTTTCTTTGTTCACCTTAAAGAAGCTGAATGAAAACAGGTAACAATGCATTTATTTTACTTATTTTTAAGATATGTTGTTTGTTAATGTTAACCATTATTCAAAATAATGCTCCCTGAATACCTGTCCATTAAATTTCTCATCAGTTTAGTTGAAATGTCAAAGTAAAAGTAGCCAAAAGTATTGAGCAATCTTAGGTATAAACACAGGAATTCAAAAATTTCAAGGGACTATTATTATTTTTTATGAAATGTTAAGATTCAAAAGGGGCATTTAGGATCTGCAAATGCCTTTCCAATATGTGTGTACCTAGTTATGCAATAAAAACAAATTAACAATTGAAAACTTATAAAAGTGCAATTAGTTCTATAGTTTTACAAGGAAAAGATATTGTACTTTTTTTGTGCATAACCAATAACAGTTGTAATTGTTGATAATTATGTTAATGTTTCATTAAGCTCAGTTTAAAATTAAAAACTTAAAGAACTGTATACTCAGTATACATGTATACTACTTTCAGGTCGAGAGAACAAACTAGTGTAATAGAGAGATTGGCTGTTGTATCTAAACCAGGCCAGGTAAAACTAAGGCCAAACAAAAAGATATGTGTGTTACCTACTGTATATACGCGCGTATAAGTCGGATTTTTGAGGAGTAAAATTCAAGTTGAAGAACGGGTACCGACTTATAGGCGAGATATCGGAAGATTGAGATATTTTCCAGACCAGAAATTGAACAAATGGAACAAGACATGCAGCTGAACTGAAGAATCAAGACTTCCCTTACCTTTCAGAAGGATTTATAGAATGAATTAATCGTTTGAAATAAAAATAAGAATCTTATTTAGTTAATTTTTGTCGAAAATGAAGTTTTTATTAGCATCAAAAAGCATTGATTTGTTTACAAATGGGTATTCTTCCTTTCATTTAATATAGCTAAAAACCCAATTATCATTCTATGCAAACATAGGATAAAAGGTACCCCAAGTACACATCAAAATTAGAAAAATCAATACACAATATATCCCCAGGTATAAAATAACTGTTGTAAATCTGACAGGTGTCAACAACAATTCAAACAATTAAATTGTTGTAAAAACATTATTGATCTGGAGAGCAGTTAATTGCTATAGGACATCTGAACAATACCTTTGAACTGTACTCAAGAAATCAATTAAGAAATAATTATTTCTTGGCCGTGGCTATTTTGCCGTAACCGGCAAAATAGTCTCCCAGGCTATTTTGCCGTAATTGTTAAAATTTGTTAATTAACACAGGTATCACAGCCTTAACTCGACTAATTACTTATTAGGGATAACTTGTACATGAAGATAATTAAAAAAAGGATCTTTAGGAAAAATCAGTGCTATTATAGTTTGATGGTGTTTGATTCAAGGCATTGTTGGTTGCATTTGAAAGTTAATATTTAATTTAAAAAATAAGATTCTGAAAAATTATACGATCTAACTGAGATAATTAAACTAAACGATATAATTTTTTCAGGATCTAAATATTTTTTTATTCTTTTTCATTCAAGAAATTTAAAACGTAGATAAAATGTATTAATTTTCTTAAAAAAACAAAGTTATCACTAAATTGAAATTTACTGAATCTCAGAAGTATATGGTTGAGATCTCTAATGGAGTTTTATAATATAAAAACAATTGTGGCTGCCAACCAATTAGCAGTTTGATAAAAAGCTTGAAAAGACGAAACATCTCGAAATCGTAACACCGCTTAGCCCTTGTACAATCTTGATTGACAAGCGCTTAATTCCTTAGGACGTCACGTATTTAAATTTTGGTTCATCCTATATTTTGCTATATTAGAATATGTGTCTATAAACATTTTAAAGAATTGCAACTTACTTTAAAAAATATTTGATTATTTTTTAAACTGAGATTTTCTAATTTTTCTGAAATTAAATTAAGGTAAAACAGTTATATGCAATATCATTTTAAATTTATATTACCCTGTTAATGATCTATTCTAGTTTCTCTGCCAATGTAATTTGCTGTTTGAGAATAAAGCTATATAATGAATATAGAAATAATTTGTTCCACTCGATATTTTGCTAATTAAGTGTACAACATAATAAAATCTGTTACGGCAAAATAGCCTGTGGGACTATTTTGCCGGTTACGGCAGAATAGCCACCGCCTTATTTCTTTGAAGTTATTGATTTTAAAGGCCTTAATAACTAGTAAATCGTGTAACTTTGATTAATTGGTCACTTTACATAAACTTTAATAAGTATGTTTAATGAACACATTAGTGTATTGCTTTAACAAAATATAAATAGGTTTTCAGACAAATCACTAACCCGAATAACTCAGTCGTTATATTACTCTCACTATCGATCGCTTCATTAACGCCTGAGTGCATTCACCTATGGAATTCTTCAACCGGATGTACATTGTGACACACAGACAGAATACAATAGAATAGGCGCGAAGCAAAGGCGGAGATTGAATGAATTGTTTATAAACATGACAAATGGAGCGTACAGACACGTGTTGTGTACATTGTACACATTCTTTTGATTTGCAAAACCTGAAAGCAGAGCGGAGACGAAGTGTTGGGAAAATTCACAAGGATGGAGACCTTATACAGATGCTCTCTGTGTGTTATGAACTTGACGAGGTCAGACTTCGGAATGAGATTGGTTTTGATGAAACCAGTTATTTTGTGTGTAACAATTGCTTTAATACCCTCAAGGCTGCCTGTGTTAGTGCTAGTAAATTGAAAGGGTTGATGGAAAAGGTAAAGACATGTGGTTCGCCAAAATTTGCTGGTATAAGTGCTTCATGCTTGAAAAATAGAAGTTATATTCAGACGTATCAGGATGCCACACTCATTGCTACTGATGACACCGAAGAGTCACTTCCACCACTGACTCCAGCTCTAGAGTCTACAATCAAAAAGAGACAGAGAAATTGTTTCACACCATCCAGATCAGGCTGTACACCCAAAGCGAAAAAGAAGGCAACAACAAAGACACCCAAGAAAAACAGGAGAAGGTTACAGTTTACACCACACAATGATGTACATGTATCAACGCCAAGTGTTGTGCAATCACCAGGTCCTAAGGTTAAGGTAAGTTAAAATGTTAATCATTTAAATATAAGTTCTTACTGTTCTTACATGTACTTCATACTTTGTCATATATGGCTATTGCAAAAGACAGTATTAATACATACATTGTACATGTATGAAGACCACATGTATATATGTTTTACATCCTTACATGAAGTACATGTCATAGATAGATGTATGTTTATTTATATACATTTGTACATTTTTTGTACATCGTAAAACTTAATGTCATATAGACTAGTACATCGTGAAAAAAAGTTTTGTATGTGCCACACCAAATATGACATGTGCATTCATGTTTTTGTATATTAAAACATTTGTGTTAAACTGTATAACATTTGTATCTTGGCAGGTACATCTACGCTTCAAAGGCAGTTCAAGAAAGACAGATTTGAAAGGACCAGCAAAACTAGCATGTCGATCTCTAGTTCAAAAACAGTACAAGACTGCCCTTAACCATTTGTTGACTATTGATGGCGCCAAGAAAGAACTTGCAAATGCTATTAAGAAAACAGTATCTCAAGAAGTGCGGGCTGTATGCTCCAATAAAGATTCTGCATTCAGAGGAGCCAATGTGTCAAAATTTTCCTGGAAGTCAGCTCACAGGGAGTTAGAAAGACAGTGTCCATTAACTTTAGAATTGTTAAAAATCGTGGCAGGAAATGGTAAAACTCCAAAGCACATGCCAAGAGTGGTATCCAGTATGAGTATCCTGTTATTTAACAGAAACCAGATGATGAACTCCATACAGTCTATAAATAGTATACTAATGTTTAGAGGACATGTACGAACAAAGGTACAATGTTTGATTACTTTTATCTTATGTTTTTACTTCTAATGAAAAACACAATCATACTGTACACTGCTAGCATATTATAAACATAATCATGATAATAAGAAAGTGGTTCAGATGAATCATCTTTATTGGACATGTACATGTATAATATCTTGGTAAATAGGTTTTATACACTATACAAAAAATGTACATGTATAATACCTACATGTACATATTATTTCATGAAGGAGTATACAGTATACTGTACTTAAGATATGGTACACAAAAATAATTTTATCATTAATTTAACATGAAAAACATGAACTGTAATACACAATAATATGTCATATCATATATTTATGATGTACAATAGAAAATGTAAAGTATTTATTTTTGAACTTTGTAGGTATACAGCACATTTAATAGAGCTGGTTTAAGTGCCTCTTACAAGACAACATTAAGCCAGGTTGATAAATTATGTGAAGCCTTTGACCTACCAGTGAAGAAATGGGCAGAGAAGGTTGCAAAACAACAGACCACAGATAAAACAGATGCAATACCCAGTAAGAAATAATTTATGGTACAAAAACATATAGAAGATAATGAAATGTGGAATAAGAGTAGATGACACAACCTACAATATAAACAACAATTAAAAAAACAAACAAAATGGAAATACATGTACATGTATATACATGTACACATTATATGCATGTGTGCATAAAGATAAAAAATCAATTTAGTACAATTCAAGATTTTAAAATAAACATCAATACATGTATACAAAGTAAGTACATTTTGATGGTCAATCATAGGGACTGAATATACCATACTTTACCCTTATAATGTAATCATAAAGCCAGACTGATTGATAAACTGTATACATGTTCCGGTACATGGTATTGACATACATGTATTTTTATATTAATAGCATACATTGTACCTCTGACAAAATAAATCAATATGGTCAGCAGTGTTATTTTTTTTATATTTTATAGATTTATTGGCTTTGTATTATGCATTTGTATGTTAATTATTTTGTCTTTGATCTTTTAGGTGACCATAGCTATGCTGTAAACAATGATGCCATTTCACAGACGGTTGATATGACAATGACGACAATATCTTCTGCAACAGAAACCCGTGATATGCATATGACAGACATAGACGTTAACTGTGAAGAGAGCTGTACAACACCGTGTCCTCAGATGAAAGATATCTCAGGTACATGCATGTTCTGAGTATTTTATTAATAAAAATAATAAATCTATCACATTTTGAAAAAAGCTTTTCCGTATGATTATCTGTTACATGTAGATGTATTTTTAAAAAATGATCAAAATATTTGAATCTACAAATTTAGAACATGATTACCATGATTACAGAAAAATAAAAGATAAAATCATGTACTTTGTTCTTAACAGATTATCAGTGTGAGATTGATGAGCAAGACACAGATCATCAGGAGAATGTGGACCCTAAAACACCAATGAATTGTATGCCACACAACAGAACCAGTTTAGGTACATATTTATAAATCACTGTCATTAATTGTCATACATGTCATTCAATCATTACGTTAAACACAAAATAATGAAAAAATAAGGATGAGAAACTACATGTAACAGCTCTGCTAATTTAAACTACATGTATAAACATTTAAATGTATATATGCAACATCTTCTTCTTTACATGGGAATTTTTAGGCTCTTTAGGGTTTGACAATAATGTGATTTTTTTGCATTGAGTATTTCAATTTAAACAAATTATATTTAAAAAAACTCATATAACCATGATAACATTTATATCGTCATAAAACTGAACATATATATATTTTATTTTTCAAACCCCCTTGTATTTTTTTCAATAATTTTATGTTTTCTGTTAATTTTTTTTATAGGCTCTTCCATTGATACCCCAGCACTTGACAAGCAGGATTTTGACTCTCCTTTTGTAACTAGATCATCAGATGCCTGTGCAGAAGAAGATGGTTCGTTCCAAATAATTATGGACAATTTAAACCTTACCCAAAAGACAAGACATAAAACAATGGATACAAACAACAAAGTGCACAATCTTACACACTCTATTGCTGTGAAGGACAGGGTAAAAGAAGATGACTTAGACAATATCTACCCACAAGCTGATATTTTAACAATACCCAACTCTGCTTTTCTGCCAAATGAGAATGACCTGACTGCCTTAAAATCTGACTTCAAGACACTTATTCAAAGAACCTTAGTAGAAAACATTCCATCATTTAAATGCTGCAAGGACATTGTTCAGTACCATATACCACACGCATACGCAGAAGAATCAACAAAGAAAAGTCAAGTGGTAAGTGTGTGTGTTAATGTAATTTGTACACCCCTTTTTAGTATGATATATGGTATAACTTTGTTTATTTTGAAGTCCTCGGAAAATAATACATTACTGTCATTGACTGTATAATGTAATTGTGATCTTTGTTTACATTCATTGTTTTATACATGAATAGGAAAAGCAATACTGGTGATTTGAAGGGACAATAAGGTTTGCAATTGCCCAAGGATTTAAATCTATATATTATGTAATATATTCCACACTTTCATGGCGCAGGCAATGAAATAATACATGTAGTTCCATATTACATGTATTATGACCAATTATATATAACAAGTTAATATTTGTTAAAAACTTTTATTATTATGTACTATGTTCATATAATAAAGAGATCAAATTAAATTTGAAATTTGCATACATGTACATGGATATTTGGGTACATTGTACATGTACATGTACACATGTATGTGTTGAACAAAAAATATACAAATTAAAATTTGAGTATTTATTTTCCTTCTACATGTAGGTGCCACTCGGAATACTTGAAAAGGATGAAAATATCACTGAGCAAATGATAGAAATCATGGAACACCTTCAACAATATGTACCGAAAACACACAAGATGATACCTCTACTTCTTGGAGGTGATGCTTTAAGTGTAGAGCGAGGCATTGCAGCTCAGCGAGCACGAGCAGATGGTGTCACTGAAGAAGATAAACTGGCGGGACTAACTTGGAAAAGTGAAGACTGGCATGGTCATATTATCTCCCTACAGGTATTAAAATAAAATTCATACATGTGTCGTAATAACATGAATAATACAATTTTGTTTGTAGCCTCAATAACAGTATAGAAAATGTAAGTTCTTTTTCCTTTCCAAGAGTGAGCAACAATAATTAATTTGGTTAACAAAAATAGCTGTTGTCAAATTCATCGCGCACCATGTGCTTTTGTATTGTTTTCTTTATTTTTGTATGTTAAGAGTACATGTATATGTAGATTCATAATAATTATAACTTTAAGAAATAAAAACAATGAAATGTGCATTAACATAATTTTTTTCTTTTTACCTTTGAAGTTTTAATTTTAATTGTTACAATGATAAACTTGAATATTTTATGACATTTACATGTATATTAAAATTTTTATTTACTTTTGAACATTTTTAGGACACATTCAATATGCACTTCAAAGGAACATCCTCCGGAGAAAAAGGAACATTATTCCAGTTGAGAAACTATTTTGATAGAAGAGGAGTAAAATCAGAGGTAAGGAAAATTCTAGATACGAGTTGAATGGATGCACTATGCAACAATGACCATAGTTAATTTGTTGTGTATTATTCTTCTTTCTTACACAATGTAAGATTATGATATTATATAATAATATATTTTATAAATAAAATGTCACAATCATGAAAATGTTACTTTGGTTAAGAAATATCTTAAAATTTGTGATAGATTGGGCTGTCCTTAAAAAATTGTTGGTTTGCTGTTTTCGACCGACTCACTATGAAACCTACCGACTCAAAAAATTTTATCACCCTCTCTGGGAATAATTTTTTTTATTCTATTTTTAGCATACTTTCTTTAAAAATAAGGCACTTTTTTGCTCTTTTCAGAAAAAAAAATAATTCACCTACCTTCCTACTCACATTGAAAAATGTGAGTAGGTAAACAGCAAACAAATAATTTTTTAAGGATGGCCTTGACAAAATGAATCTATTAATCTTTGAATATTGTAAGGTCACTACAGTTCAGAATATACAAGCAGAAAAATGTTCAGAGACACTGGGGCAATAAGCAGCCAATTATCAATCAATCAAAAACAAAATACATGTACATATTTAATGCACAGTTTTTACTTGTATTTTTTTTTTCATTGCAGGTTAAAGATTCGGTAAATGATTGTAGAGAGTTTCTAAGATTTGTCACCAAGGGATACATTATTCTTGCT
Source organism: Arcuatula senhousia (assembly GCA_963971305.1). Lineage (NCBI taxonomy): Eukaryota > Metazoa > Mollusca > Bivalvia > Mytilida > Mytilidae > Arcuatula > Arcuatula senhousia. The sequence goes on from OZ020314.1 coordinate 49,132,240, forward strand.
GCCCTTCAAGTTATGAATGTAGAATCTGTTGAAAGTGTACCTGATCCAGGAAAATCAGAGGATGAGCAGAGGAGACTCTTAGATGAACTGTCGTCTGAAATTGTTGACAGATTTGTTCCTATGAAGCAAGTAGTGCTGGATGAAAATATCAGAAACAACAACACAAATGTGGGAAAGCAGAAAGAAAGAATTCCATGTGGATATCCAGGTTGTCCTAAAACATATACTGTTGATGGTAAATGTAGAGCTAAACATAGACAAACATGTTTGTATAAAGATTATCCTGAGGAGCTGCTAATTGAAGAAGAACCTGCCAATGTTGTCCACAACCCTGATACATTTGTTCAAGAGACCTTTGAAAAAGACCTAAAGTATAACTACAGCTGCAGTCTTCTGAAAGATGGGCTTCTTGACTGGTGCAGAGAAGATGCCGCCAAAGAAAATGATGGCGATAGACTTGTTAGATTGTGGAGGTTTGATATGTTAAGATTTCATCGTAACAACCACACAAAATACCGACTGTTGGCATTTAACTTACAAGCCCAGCTGATGGCACTCTTTACTCAAAGACAAGCCCACCAGCTAAGACACAATCGATGTGTTAACATCCATGGAGGTAAAGGATGTAATGTTCCAGGAGATTTAGCTCTGGAATTTATGAACATGCGTGCTAAGGATGCACTTGCATCAACCGGAGGCAATTTAACGTCAAGTTCGATTGAACGATGTGGAAGGAGTTTGCAAGGATGTAACGATGTGATTGATACATATACTGACGGCCTTCAACAGTATTTCGGAAAACCCTCCAATTCAAAACCGTCCTTGGAAAAAGACATAAAATGCATGGTAAAACAATTATTGCCAGAGAACCTTTTTGAGGAAATCCCAGGCAGAGTACATCGTTCTTTTGGGTCAATTAAGTCAGATGTATGTGATGACATTAATACTACAAAGTTAAATGACTGGTTAACTGTGAAGAAGGAAGAGTATGCTAAGACTCAGAGACAACGCTCATATGTGATTTGATGCTTAATAGTGATGTGTTGTTTAAATTACCATGTTTTACTTTTGTGATGATACATGTACCTTCTTCAAGAGATTTAACATCTTAGTAAGGCATGTACTTGTAAGGTGGGATTTAATTTTAGAGTGTTTTTCATATTTCACCAAAAATTGTTTCAGGAGAGAAAAATGACTTCCAAAACATTACATCTCATTCATTCAATTATGTAATACATATGTATATAAAAAATTTGTGTAATATGGTTTTTCTACCTCAGTACATAACCTCGTAAGGTTGATAAGACCGATAGAGGGCGCTGAATTATTCGAGTTAACAAATCACGGGCACATTAAAATGATACACAAAATGAAAGTAAACACATGGCAGGATTTGTTTCACTTTATTTTAAATAAAAGTAAGCAAACAATTTTATCAATGTATATTTATTAATCAAGATATCTGAAAATGAGGAAAACAATATATAATTTATTTATCATAAATAGATTAAAACATCAGTGAACAAAATGTATAGTCCATTTCAAATAAGTATCGGCGAATGCCGACTGCAATTTTCTCCTTGTTTCTCAATGATTCTAGTCCACATACAACAGCTGATTTTGACTCCGACTTATATGCGGGTCAATGCCAAATACCTCAATTTTCCTGCTGAGAAAGGGGTCCGACTTATAAGCGAATCGACTTATACTCGAGAACATACGGTATTACATGTCTACAAAAAATAGGTAGTTTGGCATAAATTTCTTTTTACCATTTTGTTCTACCTTCCGTTAATGGAGAATGGAATGTAAGTTTAACAGTGAATAAGCAACAATAGCAATAAGAATATGCTAGGGTAGGCATGTGGAATGTAAGGGTAGGCATGTCAAAAAATAGGTAGGGAAGGGTAATAGGAAACACACATAGACATTTTTTTGCCTAATTATAATATGGTGTGGGTATTCAAATTGTCCCAGACAGTATTATACAATATAGATAGTTCAAAACTTTTCAGATTTATGAAAAGATCTTTCTGTTCAGTCAATAAAATAATTAAGAAGAAATATAATGCTGAATGAAGTTTATCCTGTACAAAATTGAGATTCATCTACCCGAATACACTGGACATAAAACACTTTACATAATGAGGACAGGGAGAAACAAACGCCGACAAAGATTTCCTTTAAAAATCAGTCTATATTTCAACATGTTCAATTAAAATATCATGATTATTTCCATTTGTTTAGTCTGTTGTCAGAAGGTATGCAGAGGAAGCAGGGTTAAAGGTCAATACTTGGCCGATAAGTTTATCTCCAGATGAGTTTGATGTCGGAGTTCTGGTGTCATTTGGTCACTACATTCCTGGAAAAATCATCAAAAGTTTTCCATAGTAAGTATACAAGGTAATGTACTGGTATATTGGTTTATTATACCCCTCCCCTCCAAAAAAAAACCAAACAAACAAATTAAAAGTACTTATAAGAATGCAGTTTAGTGTCAGTAATGATAAAATACCGTATAGCGGGTTATTTTCGCGGGGATAAATTTTCACGGTTTTTGTGTTATGAGGTATGTGATAAAAATTTGTGGGTTTTGTTTTCCCAGTTTTAATTTGTTTGTATATGATTTGCGTAAGATATTTATTTTCGTGGTTTCCGTCGACCCGCCAAAATAAGAGAAAATTAAACCACCGAAAAAAATAACCCGTTGATTCCATCTGTGAACTTTTGCAAAGAACAACAAAATGTCTTCCCTGACAAGTGTACTTTAAAGCATACAAACACCAATTTTTTTTTAAAGAACATACACTCTGCTGTGGCAGGGTACTATGTTATACCCTCAGTTTTTTTCGGTGTCTGTCCGTCCCCCAAAGGTTTCCGACCAATAACTTGAAAACCCGTCAAAAGATTTGAATGATATTTTGCACAGCTGTTTAGTACAATAAAATACAGGTCAAGTTCAATTTCTAGCATGATCCAAAAAATAATTTTCGAGAAAGGCCACTTTGAAAAATCAAATTTCATGAAATTTTGAGTTTCCGACTGGTAACTTGAAAACCCGTCAAGAGATTTGAATGATATTTTGCACAGCTATTAAGTACAATTAAATACACGTCAAGATCAATTTCCAGCATGATCTGAAAAATAGTTTTTGAGATTGGTCACTTTGAAAAATCAAATTTTATGAACTTTTAATATTATATCGTGGCGCTGTATCATTTAATGTCCCATGATATGCCCTATTTTTATTTAGTTTATCTCTGGCTCAATTCCACTATGCTCAGAGAAAAAAAAATCCAAAAACAATTGCAATGTATGTTGAAATAAATTACTCTATTTTGACATACAACAGAATTTTCCTCAATGTTCACACAATAATCCAAACTTTAAAACCATAGGAACATTTTATTTCAATTGTATTTTATTCTTATTTTTCTGTTTCAGTGGTATTATAAATGTACATCCTAGTATCTTACCACGCTGGCGAGGGGCATCTCCTCTGATACATACCATTCTGAATGGAGACAACAAATCTGGAATCTCCATCACAGAACTCAGAACCAAGCAGTAAGTCAGGAAAATATTCTGATAAGACTAAATAAAAAATATGTGTATTTCTGGTTTCCCTACCTACCTTGGTTTTTCATGTCGACCAAGCCTTTTTATTGCAATTTTTTTCATTATTATATAGCCAGTTAAATTTCATTAATATAAAAAAAATTGCCAGTCTTTGGCTGGCGTTTAGGCTATTATTCATAAATCAAGGACCTTCAGTAGTTGTTTATGGTTTATAATGTTATGGTTTTCTATTAATGAAAGTGCTTTTTAGACCCAGTCTAATTTGAGTGGGCATTGTCAAAACTGATTTAGACCATTGGTCCACATTGAAGGCTGCTAATTGAAAATGTGCAAAATTCGTACACTTTAAAATAAGTACATTTTATATAATAGGTATTTTTTCGTGTAGTTTAATACAAATCTTTAAATGTTTTTTGATTTTACAAGTTCATCAATCACATTTTTATTTAAAAATATATGTTAATAATATCAATATAACATATTGTCAATATTTATCAGACAAAGTTATTTTATTGTAAAAAATCTCATTTTTCAAGGGAGATAATTTCAAAATGTAAAAAAAAAATCTTTTGAGCACTTTTAGATTAAAGTTTACAAGAGACCAAATAATATTTTAACATGACTCCTACCTGAAACAACCTTTTTAATTATTCATGATAAAAAACAACCTGTTTCTCACGTGAAATTTTAGAGAAAATGTTTAAATTTGAAATCACCTCCTTCTGTTGAATGGATAGAAAGAAACTTTTTTTCGCTGATCTAACTGCAGATGTACTTTTTAGCTAGATTTATGTAAGCTTTCTATTTAGAAGATGGTTTTTATTGCTCAAAAAGTGGTTTGTAAAGTTCAAAAATCAAATTGTACATGTTTATTGCCAGTTTAAATATTTAAAATAGGATTTTTATAGAATAATGTAAAATCAGTCTATTTTGAGTATTTTAATACAATGCATCAGTTGTTATTTCTTCATATATACAGAATTTTTTATTTGAATAAAAAACACATGCTTTATTGACAATTATAAATCTAAAATTCATGAAAATGCTTTAAAGGGAAATAATTGAGGATATGCAAATAATCAAGAGCTGTCGCAAAATGCAAGCGGGTCTGTTGCTCATCTACTTCCTGTTTTAAGAAATCTGGCCATTTTTTACTTTGACTATAGTATAATTTTTTACACATATTTCCTTCCTTCAGTTTTGATATTGGACCCTTGTTAATGCAGAAGAAGGTTACAGTACCATCTAATTGTGATACACAACAGCTGGGTGACCTCTTAGGACCAATAGGAGCTGACATGGTGAGCTTAATTCAATACAACACTAAAAATTTGCCACACCTCCTTTTATGTTTGTTATAAAGTTAGGAGCCAGAAGGGGGCAAATCAAATTGACTTACCATATTGGGCCTCAAACGTACAGGGTTCAACACCTTGTGGTTATATAATGCTGCCCTTAGCAATTAGGTTTTTATTCAGAAGCCCAATAAACATGATAAAGTTTTTGGTCATTAGACAATTAGGGTTGAAATGTTGAAAGTCAAGAAGACCAAGACAAAATCTATTGAAACCAAGTCTGTTAAACTGTTGACCCCCCCCCCCCCCCCCCGCCTCCCCCTTCCAAAAAAAATTATTACATAAACACATAACTTAATTGCAATCAGTAGTTGAAACATGTACAGGTGTTTTAGAAGGACAAGTAACACACTTGTACCATTGTTTATTATCCATTCGATTCAGTTCAAATATTAAACACTGTGATAAAAAAAACTTACATCTCAAATATTTGACTTCCTGTTGATGAAGTCACACAGTTCTTTTAAAAAAGGTGAAAAAAGTTATGTAAAGTATTTATTACGGTGGTTTATGGGTATACGCCAAATCTAAGATTTATAAATAAAAAATGTAGAATTAAACTTTCATTAATGAACATTGAAAAATGCAAAAAAATGTGGATCTAGGGTTTTCAGGAGAATTATGATCTTGCAATTTTGGTGACTTAAAGTTTTTTCTATTGATTATAAAGAGAAAATAGTTATTTAGCATCATTGTTGGCTGGAAACCCATCAGATTTTAGTTATATTTCTAAAATAACAAGCCATTTATACTATCTTTTAAAACATTAAAAAAACCTTAGGGTCACAGACCTTCTTTGCTCGATATTTAAGGGGAACAAATGTTTCCTACACATATATAAAAAATTGTCACACATTTTCCCAACAATTATCTCCCCTGAATTAAAACATTTCAGAATTAAAAAAAAAATTGATAAAATGAAATAAACAATTAAATATTGCATCGCCTGTAAATTTAAGATTCAGACTTAAAATTTGTAAAAAAAAGATCTTTGTTTTTACTTCTGAACCACCTTGACAGGAATCTTGTGTGTGATATTGCAACACAGTTCTTGTAATTTACATAGGTTAACAACTTTGCTTTGTTTGCAGCCAATGAAAAAACAGTGAAAACAGTATGTGCAGAAATACAAAATTTATATTTTTTATGTCTTACTCGATTTGTAATATTGGAAAACTGTAACAAAATTATACAGGTACCCATAAATTAGCCAGTAAGATAAAACATGCCAAAATTGACAATAGTGATGATATGCTGTCTAGCTTATACAATTCTGAAATTACTGCAAAACAATTATAAACAGTAAAACTAAATTACCAGTTGTTATGTGAGCTGTGTTGCATACACTTATTCCACATCTCATTATTGAGTCCCCTGTAGTGTGTTGCAAAGCGACCTATTTAGGGTTTACTTTGACACTGTCCATTGCCTTGTGCCCTTGTTCTTGGTCATCACATAAATTTCTGTTGCAGATTTCTGGGCAACTAAATGCCACAGCCTCTTGATATTTGGCATGTAGCTCCCTCCTATAGTACTATACATGTATACTAGTGTAAAGCTTTCTTATAGCCATAACTCATCTATATCTTGTTTACCAAATATTTTAAGACGCAGGTGACATAGGTCTTCCATGAAAGACATTCATTTTAGTTTTCTATTTACTATTTCATTTGTGTGTTCCAAAATATTCATTGTATAAATTTTCCAAGGAACTTATTGATTTGAACATTGTCAACAAGGATCCTTCACACAGTTGTATGAAAATTTGCATGTTGCCACTAGAATTTCAAAATAATGTTCATGTTATGTTAGGGCTGTTCCAGAATTAAATGTGTGTGTGTGGGGGGAGGTTGGAAAGCATTTTTTTCTTTACCCCACCACCCATAAAAAAATAATAATTTTTACCATTGTTTCTTCACAAAATATTTCTAAAACATCCACCACCAACCATATATGTAATAGAAGTTCTTCCCGACCCCCCACACGTTTAATTCTGGAACAGCCCTTACCAATAAATTATTTTTTCCCACAGATGGTTGAATGTCTATATTACCTGCCTACATTAGAGAAAAAAGAAGTTCCCCAAGATAATCAAGGTGTTACATATGGTAAGTTACACTAGGGAAAAAAGAAGTTCCCCAAGATAATCAAGGTGTTACATATGGTAAGTTACACTAGGGAAAAAAGAAGTTCCCCAAGATAATCAAGGTGTTACATATGGTAAGTTACACTAGGGAAAAAAGAAGTTCCCCAAGATAATCAAGGTGTTACATATGGTAAGTTACACTAGGAAAAAAAGAAGTTCCCCAAGATAATCAAGGTGTTACATATGGTAAGTTACACTAGGGAAAAAAGAAGTTCCCCAAGATAATCAAGGTGTTACATATGGTAAGTTACACTAGAGAAAAAAGAAGTTCCTCAAGATAATCAAGGTGTTACGTATGGTAAGTTACACTAGAGAAAAAAGAAGTTCCCCAAGATAATCAAGGGGTTACATATGGTAGGTTACAAAATATAGTCATTAATTATCCCATAGTTCCATGAAAATATACATTAGAACTCCCAGCACTAGATCTCAGTGCAAAAAAAGACAAATCTCACAGAGAAATATTTACAATAAAAAATATGAATGAATCACTATCTGATATTTGATCATTTTAAGTGCAGTCCTCTGTAAGAATCAGGCAAAATTTAAACACTTTGAATCATGATTTTAAAAACACACAGTTTTGACAATAAATTGTCATTCAAAATAGCCTTCTAATGAAGAAACAAACATAAGTTGTTGTATTTAGTGTCAGAGGATGGAGAAAAATTTCTGTTAAAATGATAGGAATTTAGTGTGACTTGACAGAGTTATCTCCCTTAGATTCAAATTTTATATGCATTTCAACCAAAATATATCTCAAATTACTGACTATTAAAAAGAGTGCCAATGCATTTTTTGTTACTTTTTAAGCATTTTGAACAGTATTTTGAAGTCAAACTTGTGTGTTTTTTTAATCATGATTCACCCATTGCCTGATTCTTACAGAGAATGGCACTTTAAAAGATAGTCAAATCTTTGAAACAGTTTCAGAAACAAAAACTACCATCTGAGGTTTTTATGACATAACTTTCGAAGACTCTTGTCATTGCTGTTCTGATGATATCATGACTAACACTTCTATTTTTCGTCAATCCCTAGTTCATTATAACTTATATGTTGCTCACAAATCAGCTATAGAAAGAAAAAGAAACAATCCTCCTGAGGAAAAAAAATTATGTTCCTTGCATGAATTATAGCATTTCATGTCAAGAAAGAATAGAAAAGTAAAACCATTAACATTTCACCCCTGACAAGGATCCAACCATGAAGTTTGATGCTTAGTAGTCCAAAACGTCCATAGATTTGCAGTACATATGCTTCTACCAAAAACTATTCTAAAACTATATTTAACACTATAAACACTTATCATACATCGTTGAAATCCTTACATTCCATAGATTATCTTCCAGTTAGTTGTTATTTTCAAAAATAAGATCTTTTCATTTCAAACCGATAACTCCGGAAACAAATTATACATGAAAAAACACTAAAATTTACACATTTTTGTTATAATTCAAGCCTAGATTAGACTCAAACCAGCACTAAATCCTCTATAGTGCTATACATGCTCTGAAAGTACATAAACCTGGCTGTTTATTAAAAGTAAAAAACCTATACATCGACCTGCTTATTTTTTCAAGAAATGACGTTTTTACCTTAAAAATAAGCATTAATAAAAACGTTCAAAAGATCGGTTAAATAAAAATGACACCATGCCGGAAAAGGGACGCTAAACTTCCGTTTTTAGCTCACCTGGACCGAAGGTCCATGTGAGCTTTTACCATCACTTTGCGTCCGTCGTCTGTCGTCGTCGTCTGTCGTCGTCTGTAAACAATTTTTCAAACGTTAACTTGTCTGACACCATAAGTCCAATTGCAACCAAACTTGGTACAGTTGTTTAATGGCATTATGTGTACAAAACTATCGTTCGGATTTTTGATTTGTAAATAAACATGGCCGCCATGGCTAAAAATAGAACATAGGGGTCAAATTACAGTTTTTTGCAAATAACTCAAAAATGGTAACAGATATCAAAATTCTGGCAGAGGGTAAAAGTGATCAGCACCTCAAGATCTACCTGCCAAGTAATTTTCAAAAAGATCCAAAAACCGATGTAGGAGTTATTGCCCTTTTTCTGAATTTTCTCTAAATTTTGCACTTATTTAGCCCTATATCTTGAAAATTATACAAGATATTTTAAAAATTCAAATTGCATATGATTGAGCACATCAAGATCTACATTTCATGTAATTAGGTCAAAGCTGTAGAACCATTTCTTTTAGGAGTTATGGCCCTTAAAGCGTCAAAATTTACCGTTTTTCATTACTTTTCCCCTGAAATTCAAAGATGAACTTGTCTGACACCATATACCCAACTTCAACCAAACTTGGCACAGTTGTTAAATAGCATATATGCTACAATTCTATTGTTTAGAATTTTGATTCGTCAAAAAATATGGCCACCATGGCTAAAAATAGAACATAGGTGTAAATTGCAGTTTTTTGCTAATAACTCAAAAATGGTTATAGATATCAAAATTCTGATGGGAGACAAAAGTGATCAGCATCTCAAGATCTACCTTCTTTGAAAGTTTCAAGAAGATCCAACAACAGATGTAGGAGTTATTGCCCTTTTTCTGGATTTTTTCAAAATTTTTCACTTGTTAAGCCATATATCTTGAAAACTATACAAGATATTTCAAGAATTTTAATTGCATATGATTAAGCACATTAAAATCTACATTTCATGTATTTAGATCAAAGCTGTAGGATCATTTCTTTTAGGAGTTATTGTCCTTCAAACAACAAAATTTACCATTTTTCATTATTTTTTCCTTGAATTTCAAAGATTAACTTGTCTGACACCGTAAGACCAACTGCATTTTAACTTGGCACACTTGTTTAATAGCTTATATGCTACAACTCTATTGTTCAGATTTTTGATTCGTCAAAAACATGGCTGCCATGGCTAAAAATAGAACATAGGGGTAAATTGTATTTTTTTGCTATTAACTCAAAAATGGTTTCAGATATCAAAATTGTGCAAGAATCAAAAAAGATCAGCATATTAAGATCTACCTGTGCTGAAATTTTGGAAAAGATCTGACTGCTGATGTGGGAGTTATTGCCCTTTTTCCTAATTTTTGCCAAATTTTGCACTTATTAAGCCCAAATAACTTGAAAACTAACCAAGATATTTCAGAAATTTAAATCGCATATGGTTATGCACAATAATATCTACAAAATATATGTGTCTGTGTAGTTCAGGTGAGCGATTCAGGCTCCTGGGTGCCTCTTGTTTTCGAATATTTTTATATTTTGTCTGAAATATTATCTCTGAAAGATTCCCTATCAGTTGAGCACACTTTTGTTACTAAATTATAAGGCATTCTTAATTTATAGCAACTTAAATTCAACTTTTGTATTTTACTTTAAAAATTCTAGGATGTCACTCTACGAAACTAACTTGTAAACAAAACCGAACTGTGTCTTACTACCTTATCCATCTACTCTGTATAGGGGAGTTGCAATTATACCTTACCCATTCTATTTTTGTAACAATTGAAAGTTTGACAATCACATACCTAAGCACATGAGAAATTTTACTACAACTAATTTAAAGTCATGTCATAATACACCTGTTGTAAGTTATGATCTGAAATTTTCCAATCACTAACTTGATTTAATCAGAAGGTAACTACTTTTTGGTTGATAACACAGTTCATTCAGAGGTAGCGCATGTAAAAAAAATTTTGACGTTGATTGGTTCATAGTGAGCGACCCGTCATACATGGGGAAGGATTTATTAAAATTACTCTAATTCTTTTGGAACGGTGAAGATTGGTCTAATAAAACCTGTTTCAATTCATCATTACTTCTAAAATCTAAAATTAGTTTGAAATTAATTTGTTATCTGCTTTTATTACAGCACACAAGATATCACCAGAGATGGGGCACATTGACTGGGAGAACCAAACCAGAGAGAGCATTAGTAGACAATACAGAGCTCTGAACCATATGGTAATCATACTATGTACTGAGAGGGGGTGGAGGGGGGAGGGGGAGAACCAAACCAGAGAGAGCATTAGTAGACAGTTCAGGGCTCTCAATCACATGGTAATCATACAGCTTAGGGGGTGGATATTTTAAGCACAGTTAAAATTTGAAATATAAAATACATATGTAGAAAACTTAAAAAATTAACCCTATATTTCTATCACCATCTTATATTGTTTAAAAGCTATAAACAAAAAATCATTCAAAATACAAATCAAGGGCAATAACTAAAATCAACAAGTTTTAACACTTCCACACCTGAAGCATTTTTTTGAAAATTTTGACATGACAAACATTTTCTTATGTGTTGTCCGCTTTAGTTTAAGTGTTATTTCATAAAAACTGTACATTAACTTGCAACTGTGTCAGGCATGTCAGGAGTAAATTAAAGACTGCTTTAAGAAGATTTTTCCTTCTTACCTGTAGTTTTATCATGTAATATATTTTAGTACCCCCTGAAGAGTTACTATGGTGACATTGGTATCAAGCTTTTAAACATGGTGGAAGTCACAGATACTATAGGTAGTATATTATTTTCCTTTCAATCTGTTTATTGAAAAGTGATCATGTGGGGCAATGACCAGTCAAAATAATTTCGAAACAATTTTCTCAGCTTCTACATCATTTGTACATATCACAGTCTCTTGATATTTAGTATGCAACATCAACATTAGTTCCCATATCCTCGGATTTGATCTCAGGACCTACTTGATGTTTAAAGAAATCCAGCCAAAGTTGAGGAGGGTATAATGTTTTTTACTGGTCCGTCCGTCTGTAATCAAAGTTTGTGAATGCAACTCCTCTTAAACTATTGTACAGAATATAATTAACCTTAGTATGCAAGAATTACACCATATTTAGTTGTGCATATAACCAGAAATTTTTTATCTGCAATTTTTTGTGGGAGTTATGGCCCTTTGGACTGAGAAATTTGCAGAAAATATTTGGGAGGCCTTAAAATTTTATTTATAGAAGGAAAACCTGAAAAAAAGAGGGTAATGCAGATTAAAATTAAATTCATTGGCTGGAATTCACAGAGTGTAAAATCTTGATTATAAAATGGTGAATGTCGAATGACGGGCATGCTGAGGTTTGGGGGGACGGCGTGCGGGCGGGGAAAAATATTTTCAACCACAACTTATCACAGCCACTTGATATTTGGCATACAGCATCAGAATGGGGACTCATAATTTCGGATTTGATTTCAGGTTTATCACTCACCTAACGTCCTGTTTAATGAAATCCAGCCACATTTAACTACGAAAGTCTTTATATTTATATGTTTAATTTATAAAAGGCTCTTTTGCAGATGAAGATTTGATTTATCTTATATTACAGATGAGAGTATCCTCCACTTCCATGGTGATTCACACATCAATCTACCCCCAGGCACTGCTTGTTATGGCAGGAGATCTCAGGTCTGCTGGGTAAAATGTAAAGTAAGTTGAATTATCTGGATTGTTGTAAGTGGTTTTAGATCAACAATGACCCTTGACAATTCTAATTTACTCCCACTAAAAATTTTCATCGAATGTCACATTTATTTATATTTTGTTCAGGGTTCCCACGCCATCCTTGAATTCAAGGAAACCTGGAAAAGTCCTTTAATTTCATTTCAATGTTCAAAAACCTGGAAAAATCCTTGAATTTTATCAAATATCCTTGAAAAACCCTGGAATTTTGTAATATGCAGATTTGTTGACCGTTTGCTAAAAAAAGGCCGAAAAATATTGGATTTATAAAATTTTTGAGGACTATTTTAATCCTTGAAAATGACCTCAATACCCTTGAAAAGTCCTTGAAAAACCCTTGAATTGTGTGTCCAAAAAATAGTGGGAACCCTGTCTGTTACCATGTTAGATACTTTTTTACTGAAATTTTATCATTATACCCCAGCAATCCAAGTTACAGTAGGCCTGTATAAACATTTATTTCCATGAGGATAAAATTCTGTGGTTAAGGACACAAAACTGAATTGGTGGGTACAAATATTTGTGGCTTTTAACTCTGAAAACTCTTTTTAACTTAAAATTTTAAAATTTGTGGGAATCTAATTTGTTGATTTTTATTCCCCACAAAATAAATTTAATTTAATCTCTTATGAATATTTCTGCTTCTACAGTATATATGAATCACCCTGTCTGTATGTTATTCCACATATCTCATAAATATGGGTGGATGAGAGGGCAAATATTATTTCGTATTTTTTTATCACTCATAAAATGTTCTTCCTTTTTAAAGAAAATTAACCCAAAATGTACATAATTTGCCAAAAAAAAAATTCAGGGGGATGAGAATCTAGGAAATATTTATATTGGCCTTAAAGAAATTCCAACAATTCAGATTTTTTAACTAGTGAATTGATGAACAGTTAAATCATTATTACAAACAATGTTTTGGTCCAAAATGATTGTGACTTTTAAGAGACATGTGGCCTATGTTAATTTCCAGGACTGCTACTACACATATTATATTTTACTTATATATTTTCAGGATGGTTGGGTTGGCTTTAAAGATTTACAAGTCAAGAAGAAGATGTCTGCCTTAAGCTTTAATAATGGATACCTAACAAACTCTCTCTACAAGGATTATCTGTTTACTAGTCATAAAAACCATCTCCTGGAACACATCAAGGAGGAAGCTGTCATCTCTAGCTAACGGATTTTTATCATAGGATAATTTGATTTAATTAACAAACAAGTTGCGATAAGTTTGGTGTTTATGTAACACATAATGGAAGATGTAGTCAATTCTAGTTAACTGATTTCTATTTGTTGTTGCATATTTTAATTAACAAGTTATGATAGGCATGGTCTTTTCAGATTAACTATGCAGGGTTTATATATACTCAACAACAAAAGTTTAGCAACAAAATTAATTACGATTTCCAACAACTAAAAATTAACATGATTTTTAATGGTTTAAAATAAATTTCCTAACAATGAAGAAAGCATTATTTTGTTGTTAAATGGTAAAAATTGTTAAATGATCGATGATTAAATTTACGGACCGCAAAACCAGCCACTGCAGAGACATCAAGAAACACCAAAAATCTTCAGTAACAAGTTTTCGTACTATCTAAATTCATGTCCATGAGGCCAATTATGAGCTGTTTTTGATAAGAAACGTGATCTTGGTTTTTTCTGAAGTCATTTAGCCAATCGAGTTGCAGGTAAAAACTGATATTGTCTGTTGGCGAGATGAATATATCGTTCCTGTCTTAGGGTCAGCTTGGAAAGTCTGAAGCTTTGGTGGCAATTTTTGACAAATTCAGTTTGTCAACATCAACTAACATAACACAACAGTATAGTTTGACGGACGTTCAAATGCGGAAATACGTCAAAAAATGCCCATTTAATCTTCAGTCATGCCAATTTTTCTATTGGGTGACATTTATGGGACAGTTGTCAGTCTACAGTTTCCAGAACAGGAACTTTTTGGCACTTTTTCTTAACGATATTGTTGTTAACAATGTGTGAAACATTTCAAATCATCGAAATCACGAACATCAGAAATGCTAATATTCAAAATCACGAAAAGTGTGTGTGGAGCTTTAAAAGCATGAAATCAATCAACCATTAAAAAAATGTTTTGATTTTAAAATTTAGCATGCTCAACATTGTTATATTGCTGGAAGCTAAAAGGTATATGAATACTGGAATAAGAAATTTAAAAATCAAAAGTTGTTGCTAAACTTTTTTTGTTGAGTATATATAGTGACCACTTTTCTGTGTAAAATTTGTGCATTGTATGCATATATTTATCGCTATTGAACCTTAAAAAGTTTGTTATATCTAAATGTTATTATTATCTGTTAAAAAGTTATAAAATGGGACACATCCTGAGAGGCTGTCATCTCTAATTAGGAAATCGGAGGCCCCTAAAGGGTCAAACAGGAATTGTAACCAGTGAAAGCTTTTTGGGGTCAAATTCTGAAAGGAGGTGTAGATTTGTACTGGCAATTCTGGCAAATTAAAATCTTGTTAACATTGATTAGCTGCAGTATGAAACTGTTTTTATGAAACACGATAAACCATCTTATGCTGATTGTAACTCATTATAAGATCTTAACATGACATATTAATCGAAGTCTTACCAGTATACGACTATTAATACTACTGTTATATTGTACAATGTTAGCATTACATGTTATATTAAATCATTAAATTTTTAAACTATTAATGTTAACAGGTTTTTAGCTCACCTGGCCAAAGGATATGTGAGCTTATGCCATCACTATGCGTCTGTCGTCGTCCGTTATAAATTTTAAAAATCTTCTTCTCTGAAACCACTGAACCAATTTAACTGAGACTTCGCAGGAATGATATATGACATGTTGGCAACAAACAGTCTTCATTTTAAAATGAGTTGATAAAAAACATGGCCGCTGTTACTAAAAATAGAACATAGGGTAAAATCACTGAAAATGGCTTACAACTCAGCAACCATAACAGATAGAACTAGAACAAGGGGTTGCACTAAGTCGTGCTAAGCATACCCCCACTCGGCCATTCAGAAAACAGGAAGTAGATGACCGACTGACCTGGAAAGGGGAGGCACGGTACAACTCATCATGCTAAAGCTGTATACCAAATTTGAAATCAATCCCTTCTCTAGAAGCTGAGAAATCTGTTACGAAAAATTGTCTTTTTTTTACCCATAAAAAGTCTAAGTCAGCTCAGAAAACAGGAAGTAGATGATGGACTGTCCTGGAAAGGGGAGGCACGGTATAACTAATCATGCTGAAGCTGTGTACCAAATTTGAAACCAATCCATCCAGTAGAAGCCGAGAAAACTGTTACGAAAAATTTCACTTTTCAAATTTTTACCCTTAACAAGAATAGATTCCAGGTCCCCCGCCCGTTGAACGTTATAGAAGAAGAAGAAGAATATTTTATTGTCCATAAGAATGGGCCCACATGGGGGCATATTACAGTGCATATAAAATGTGTATAACAATAAATAATAAATATTACAGTGTATATATGATATTTAATGTGTTAATATATATAGACCCAGGTACAGCCGGGGCGAGAGGAATGTCTTTCTATAAATGATTTGTCACTATATGATAATCGGTACTAGTGGTACTTTTGTTAAATTGTTCCATTGTGGAATGGGCTGCAAGACACGGGCAATGCCATCCTTGTACCAAAAGCGGACAGACTAGATATTGATAATGTAATCTGTCAGCAGAGGGTACCAAGGGACGGTGCTTTATGGCATTCCCCGGTCTTTGCCTAGAAAATATGTATTATGTGCATGGCTACAAGTCCAGGTGAGCCATCCTTGTGCCCAGTGTGGATGAACTAGTTTTTAGAGTAATGCAACCACAGAGGGCACCAAGGGACGGTGCTCTATGGTCCACCTGTCTTTGCCATATCACTATAATTCAGTTATTATGTAGAAACAAAAAGAATGGAGTACCTTTCTATCAAAAATTAAGGACATGTCTTTCATTACTAACTAATGTATAAAAGACTATATCTCACTTTCCTTAATAAGTTCACATATATGAGCTAATATTTTAACATCCTCAGAATTTAGTAGCCAAATTATTTTTTCATTGGGATGTAATTGATTAAAATTGGGACAAATGGAAAGGACTGCAGTCAAAATTCTATTTCTTGCATTATCTAGTGATTTGCATGAAAACAGGAAATGTTTTTCATCATCTACCTCGCCCGAGCTGCACCTGAGGCATGTTCTGCTTGATCGGGGAGTACCATCATATCGACCCTGTTCAATTCTTAGTTTATGCGCCGATATTCTCAGCCTCGTGAAGTTTTTCCTTTGCTCATAGGATTTTAAAATACTTAGATAAGGCTCAAGTCCAAAATTGCACTTAAAAGTGGTATAGCTACTTAGTTTGCCATCAGTACTTTCTTTCATCTGTTGCATCCATATTTTGGTATAATACTGATGCATCAAACTTTTCAAGGAATTTTTGAATTTATGAGGATTCACCTTGTTCAGTTCCTTAATTCCATAAATGTGTTTTAATAAAAAAGAAATGGACCCATACCATGACTGAACTTTAGATTCATGTAGAGCTTGTGATTCCAAAAAAGCATCTTTCAAAATAGGAAAACTGGAGCCTAAATTTTCCAAACGGTACCAGTACTTAAGCATTGATTTAATAATATCAAAATGCAATGGAAACCGCCCAAGTTCAGACAAAGAGGCAAGATTTGTTGCTTTTTTATTGACACCAAGTAGAACTTTACAAAATTTAACATGTAAATTTTCGGCTGGTAACTTTGGAAAGGCCAGATTCACATATTGTTGAAGGGGCATAACTCCAATAATAATGTGTTAAACAGGAAGTAGATGTCAGACTGACCTGAAAATCACTTACACCTTGGGGGACCCCTATAGGAGTCTGCATACAAAATTTCAGAACCCTAGGATTAGTAGTTACTGAGAAAAGTGTTACGAAAAATTTACAATTGAGCCTATGGGAGAAAAAATGACTAAGTCGTTAAACAGGAAGTAGATGTCAGACTGACCTGAAAATCACTTACACCTTGGGGGACCCCTATAGGAGTCTGCATACAAAATTTCAGAACCCTAGGATTAGTAGTTACTGAGAAAAGTGTTACGAAAAATTTACAATTGAGCCTATGGGAGAAAAAATGACTAAGTCGTTAAACAGGAAGTAGATGTCAGACTGACCTGAAAATCACTTACACCTTGGGGGACCCCTATAGGAGTCTGCATACAAAATTTCAGAACCCTAGGATTAGTAGTTACTGAGAAAAGTGTTACGAAAAATTTACAATTGAGCCTATGGGAGAAAAAATGACTAAGTCGTTAAACAGGAAGTAGATGTCAGACTGACCTGAAAATCACTTACACCTTGGGGGACCCCTATAGGAGTCTGCATACAAAATTTCAGAACCCTAGGATTAGTAGTTACTGAGAAAAGTGTTACGAAAAATTTACCATTGAGCCTATGGGAGAAAAAATGACTAAGTCGTTAAACAGGAAGTAGATGTCAGACTGACCTGAAAATCACTTACACCTTGGGGGACCCCTATAGGAGTCTGCATACAAAATTTCAGAACCCTAGGATTAGTAGTTACTGAGAAAAGTGTTACGAAAAATTTACCATTGAGCCTATGGGAGAAAAAATGACTAAGTCGTTAAACAGGAAGTAGATGTCAGACTGACCTGAAAATCACTTACACCTTGGGGGACCCCTATAGGAGTCTGCATACAAAATTTCAGAACCCTAGGATTAGTAGTTACTGAGAAAAGTGTTACGAAAAAAAGTGTGACGGACGCACGGACGCACGGACGGACGGACGCACGGACGGACACCGGCATTTCCAAGTCCCCGCTCCGCGTTGCGGCGGGGGACAAGGGGGACAAAAATCTAAGTTGGCGGGAAAAACAGGAAGTAGATGATGGACTGACCTGGAAAGGGGAGGCACGGTATGACTCATCATGCTGAAGCTGTGTACCAAATTTGAAACCAATCCATCCAGTAGAAGCCAAGAAATCTGTTACGAAAAATTTCACATTTCAAATTTTTTACCCTTAAAAGTCTAAGTCGGCTCGAAAAACAGGGAGTAGATAATGGACTGACCTGGAAAGGGGAGGCACGGTATAACTCATCATGCTGAAGCTGTGTACCAAATTTGAAACCAATCCATCCAGTAGAAGCCGAGAAAACTGTTACGAAAAATTTCACTTTTCAAATTTTTACCCTTAAAAATCTAAGTTGGCGGGAAAAACAGGAAGTAGATGATGGACTGACCTGGAAAGGGGAGGCACGGTATAACTCATCATGCTGAAGCTGTGTACCAAATTTGAAACCAATCCATCCAGTAGAAGCCAAGAAATCTGTTACGAAAAATTTCACTTTTCAAATTTTTTACCCTTAAAAATCTAAGTTGGCGGGAAAAACAGGAAGTAGATGATGGACTGACCTGGAAAGGGGAGGCACGGTATAACTTATCATGCTGAAGCTGTGTACCAAATTTGAAACCAATCCATCCAGTAGAAGCCAAGAAATCTGTTACGAAAAATTTCACATTTCAAATTTTTTTCCCTTAAAAGTCTAAGTCGGCTTGGAAAACAGGAAGTAGATGATGGACTGACCTGGAAAGGGTAGGCATAGTATAACTCATCATGCTGAAGCTGTGTACCAAATTTCATTTCATAACCCCCGACAAGATATTCCAGTGTTTTCTCCCCTAGGCTATCGATAGATGGCGCTGCAATCAGCCATTTAAAAGCTTTGTTTGATAAGATAATCTCATTATCTTGAGATAACGTCACAGTGCGGGGTTAAAGAAGACACGGATCATGTACTTATATCATGTACAAGGTTCAATTATCAAGACAAAAAATGATAGCTAAACTTAACAGCAATGGTATCGCAAATATCAATATCACCTTGTTGCTAAATCCACCAAAAGAACAGCAGCAAACTATCTGGTCAGCACTTAGCCAGTTCATCACTGACATTGATTATCACAATGCTATCTAATTTCAATTCATTATTTTTTCTTTTTATTTTATTTTATCATTTTTTTGTTGTTGCAATTTTTCATTAATATTTCCTCATTTCAATTGATAGGTGCCCGTGTTTACAGCTTCGGAACGCTGGACACGCTCAAAACTATTGCTCATTTTAATCGATAGGTGTCCGTGTTTACAGCTCCGGAACGCTGGACACGCTCAACATGATTGCTCATTTGAATCGATAGGTGCCCGTGTTTACAGCTCCGGAACGCTGGACACGCTCAACCATATCCATGGTTATTGCTCATTTGAATCGATAGGTGCCCGTGTTTACAGCTCCGGAACGCTGAACACTACCACTCATCTGAATCGAATCTTTTTTCAATCCAGGTGCTTTCTATTTTTATTTTTTTCCTCTCTCTTTCTCTCTTTTTCTCAGCATAAAAACAGGATTCAAATTGTTTCCAATAGTAAACGCAATCTAAAAAACTTCATTACAATATTAAAGGTGCTTTCGCAGAAGTCCGCACTATCAAAAATGAAAATATTTCAATCCAGGTGCTTTCAGCGGAGTCCGCACTATCAAATATAAATGTTTTTCAATCCAGGTGCTTTCAGCGGAGTCCGCACTATCAAATATAAATGTTTTTCAATCCAGGTGCTTTCAGCGGAGTCCGCACTGTCAAAAATGAAAATATTTCAATCCAGGTGCTTTCAACGAAGTCCGCAATTATTTATGAAACAATTTCAATCCGCTTTCTCTCCCATAGCTTAACTAACAAGTCTAAACCCAAGTAACATTCCCAACCGCTTTTAATCCTTCTCATATCCTTATACCCCTTTTCTATCTATATTTATTTAAAAATATATATATATAAAAAAAGAAAATAAAAAAAAAAAATTCTCTCTCCTTTTTAATCTATATTATGGCAATGTTAATACAACTGAATGTTATCAATAAAGTACT
The DNA here is from genome assembly GCA_963971305.1 of Arcuatula senhousia. Lineage (NCBI taxonomy): Eukaryota > Metazoa > Mollusca > Bivalvia > Mytilida > Mytilidae > Arcuatula > Arcuatula senhousia. The sequence continues at coordinate 49,152,757 of OZ020314.1, forward strand.
TTTTGTTTCAGCCTCCTAGCAATTTTGGCACTTTTTAGAACTATATTCTAAATTCTAAAAGTGTAATACTATAAGGCAGGTTATATCAAAATAGCCACATTTCATTCAAAGCCATTTTTTATTCAAAACGCCTATAGTATGCACTCTTACCAGCGGCACAGTGCTGGGGTTGACTGTGTGGCAGTTGGGTAACCGGAAGCGCCTGAGTAGGAATATCACTGATCAAAGGGGTCTATCGGAGAGGCCGTAATGGCCGCCATTTTAAGGCCTAAATGGGGGAGAAGGATTTCCACTGTTTGTGATGTTATTTTAACGATTTCCAACTAACTTTAATAAAAATAAAGAAACGGTTGCATATTTCTATTTATTTATCTTCGTTTCTTGGACGAATATAATGTTTTTCTTTCATTCATTTTAATTTCAATCGGTAAATTTTGGCATGAAAAAATCGGTATCGGGTCCGTTCGCCCCTGTCCTACGTTCGCCCTGGGTCCGTTCGCCTGAGTTCGTTCGCCCTATATTATATATTAGGATAATGTCAACTGAAACTTAAACTTATGAGATTGGGATATTAATACAAGATGTTTTTCTAATACGAAAAAAGTTAAAATCAGTGATATAATTTTTAAAAATACATATGCATTTGAGATAGATTGAACATTGAAATCTCTTGACTTGAGAAGGAATATAACATTTTTTAATAAATAACTAATAATCATTGCAAAGTATGTGTGCTTTACATGTAAAAATGTATTTGCATTTATGGACATTTATATGCAGATGGTTTTCAAAATAAAGTTAACAACAAAACAAAAAAAAGAAACGCGATGATCAACATCTAACTAGACTAAATCATCAATGAGATTAACGGATTTGAGTTGTTAAAACAGTAATCAGACGGCCAAACGTACCCAGCTTGGATCATAAAGTTAATTAGATTAAATAACAATTAAGGTAATTATGAGGAGTGCTAAATTACGTTTATTTTTCATGATTGGTGGAACTAGAGCAGCCAGGTCATGCTCCACTGTTCAGTGTTTTTTCAGTTTTTCTGTAGTACTATTTTGTTAGTTTTTTTTTCGTTTGTATACATGTAATTCTGAATATTTTGGTATCATCTGCAAAAAACATAGGAATCAGAGCTTATTGTGTCTGCAGGGAGATCGTTATATAAAAATATAGTACGAAGAACACGGGACCAAATATCGCGCTGAATGTCACTTCTGTCGGGTCTGATAACTCAAAATTGTGGGGCTTTATCGAATTCTTACTAGAATCAATTAAAACAAAAACTACATGATAGCCATTATCTAGTGCTTCTGTTTATTTGTTTAAGTTTTCTAGCAGTTGAAGTTTTGTTGGCCCATATTGTTTGTTGGGATACTTGTTTGTTTTCATATGGTCAACTATGTGTTCCCGACAGTATTATTTTCCGTGATCTTATACATACTATAATCTTCAGTATGATTGTAATTCCCTTTTTGAAAATTGCACTAATTTTGGATTTTTCAAGCCATGCAGTTGGTACTTTTCCTAAAGTCACGGTCGTTAATATATTTAAATAACTTTAATAATCCAGCTAATTGTTTAGATATTTTCATAGACTTGCATCACGGTTAGAATGTCTAATACATGCCATGATACATATACAACGTGAAAGAACTTTTTGTTGTTGGTTATCTGTAATACCTTAAAACCGTTAAAGCAAAGATGAATGCACATACAAACCCAACGGTATTTCTAAAAAAACTAGACAAATGACTTTATGATATTATTTTTCATTTTTGGAATGGTAAAAAAAAACCTTTTGTCGAAATTCAAAAAACGAAATTAGAATCATTCAAAATGTGCATAGATAAATGTGATGAAGAAACAAGCTCACCGGCCGATTATTTCGGCAATTGTACATGAATTATTTTATGGTAAGTGAAGCGTTTCTTGTCGATGATTCAACACATTCCGATTTTTTTTCCTACTGACCAGAGTTTTGTTTCTTTGCTTGAAGAATAATGCTCTATAAAACATATGACTATATATGGCATATACATGTTTAGGGCGAACGGACCCAGGGCGAACGTGAATAGTGGCGAACATGTACCAGGGCGAACGCGAATAAGGGCGAACGGACCCGGATTCGAAAAAATCATGCAAAAAATTTCACTGAAAAAATCGAAGCGACGAAGTTTCGTGTTCCACAACGAATCTAACATGGGGTGAAAGCTGAGATTCTGTTCTTTTAAACAAGCCCACTCCGAGTAAAATCGGTAGATGAACATTTTTTTGTACCAATTTTAAAGTTGAAACTTTTGCGTCAAAAAGTACGGATTTTACGTCCGTGTTGGGGAGGATTTTATCGATCGAACTTCCTACTCGTGTGTTGTCTCCCTTCGATAAACAATATTTGTGGACATGTTCTAAATATTTTTAAACATTTTTCTTCATAAAAGGGTTTCCTACTTTAGCGAAATAGATGCTAGCATATGATTCTTCAGGAACATGCATTTGTCTCTTGGTCAATTTCGGTAGTTCTGCCTTTCAAAGTGCAAATTCGCCTGCGAATTCTGCTTACATTATAAATTTGCATTTTATCAAACAACAGAATAACCCTGTAACATCTTCGCAATATACAGATCTATGATATGTACATGTATTAATGGCCTGTCAATCATCCTCATTCGTTGTGAAGTAAGGAACACAGCTGACATTGACATTGCATTGTGTGGTATACTTGTTTATTTTTTTTCCTTTTTGGCTGTGGTGCCCATTGGCTTCATAACAACAGTTGTAAGACAAACCTTTCAAGTGTCATGCAAGTCGCATGAGACTCGCAAATCTACATGTAGTCCCAAAGTTGACCACAAATACTCCTAACTTTGATCTTTCTATTTTTAACAAATCTGACACACAATCAGCCCATCAAAACTTGATTAAGAGGGCATACATGTATAAATTGTTTGTCACCCAGCAAAGTGAGACCTCAAAATTTTTTAGTGTTTTTTATGTGGATTTTGTGCAAAAATTTTTTTTGTCAGTTTTAACATGATCAGTGCTGATTTTTATATGGTACATGCTGGATAAAAGATAACTAATTTATTAATCCCAGGTACATGTAAGGGTAACAATTTCTTTGACAAATTTGTGATTGAGCATATGTACAAATGTATATTGTAAATTATATATAATACTGCACACCATTAACATTTGGTATGCATTTCAGCATTTGAAATCTACATGTATATTTATATTGTGTCCAGCCGAGTCAAACTAGACAAACAAACATGTACACATGCATCTCGGTGAAATAACAGTGCATTTGATAGTCCGTTACATGTATATATAGTACACATTCATATCATAAAATGATATGATAATTTTGCTCCAGGAGTTATGCCATTTTAATATTTACCTTATTAAGATATAAGATAAGATAAGATAAATTTATTTGTACTAACACATTTCAATAAATGGTTATGACACAACTAAAGAATTAATAACATAAAATACAAAGAAACAATATGACTTAATAAATGAAAATGGATGGGTATATAATTGTTGAAACCCGGGGTGGCAGTGACTAAAATGTGTATGTAATGTACATGTAAAACAATTTGTAAATGAGAAGGGGGTTATCTACATGTATTACTTATATTAATATATGATTGAAAATGGTTTAAATCGAAAATTTTTTTAAAGAAATCTAATTTTTTTTTTCAAAATTGACCGATTAAAATTTTAAGCTCACAACTTTTTTTGATAAAAATTCTGACCAGTATATCTAACATGATGCAAAGGCCTATATGCATGATATGTCAAATTAAATTGTCAATACTCATCCTATTTTACATCTAAAAAAAGACAGATGTCTCATTTTTTACAGATAAACAACTTTATTCTTATGCTTATGAAATGTTTTTGAAAGAAATGGTATACATGTAGGTTTATGCACAAAGTTCTGTGTTTCATATATGGTTAAGATTCAGCTAAAACAAAATTTGTTTGCTTATATATATGTACTAGTAGGACTGTTCATGCACTGCACCAACATGTCAGTAAGCCAAGGTTCTAGTTGAAGCATGCTTCTGTATGTCATATGCTGGTATCTCATAAAAACACATTTTTTTAATCCATTTTTATATATTCTTTAAAAAAATACTTTTAACATGTTACATACATGTATTAGGCGTGTTGAAATAAAAATCTTTCTCAAATTGTCCATCAAAAGAAATGCTGATCCAGCATTTGTATAATGGTAGACCAAGAAGATATTTGAAGACCATTCAGCTTTTTGTGATGCCAGATCTAGACATTCTCATACTCAAAATTAGCAACTTTGCGTATGATTAATTGCAATGCTTATTTTAGGCTATGTACTTTCATCTCTTAATGGCAACAGTAAAACTACTTTCAACTTGTTCAGGTAAATATGATATTTTTATTACTGTAATATTATAAGATTACATGTACTATTAAATATTTATAACTTTATAGTACATGTAAATTATGTACTTGATATGATGCAGGTGGATTTGTGCCAAGATAAAGTTCTGGCTGTGTGTAACACTTCATTGACTGTTTCAATGTTGCAGCATTCATGCACAAAATAAGTGATCAGAGTTCAATATGCTGCCCTCAGTATAGCTTGTTTTTAGTCCCCTTCCTTGCGAAAGCCAAAGGTTTGCACTCAGTCTGAATTGAACGTCTCTCGCACCTCTAAATGCTAATACATGTAGATACATATACATGTACATGTACTTACTAGTAATTAATTTTTGATGTACACAATGTATAATAAAAACGAAAGAATATGGAATATGTGCCAAAAAGACACGATCGACATATTGAAATGATTTTAATAAAATGTACAAAAACAAAATTTCACTGCGTGTGAAGCGCTTTTCTGGATTAACCTTCATCAGACACGCTAGGAGTAGAAAACTTGGAAAACCGGTAGAATATTAGATTTGATAAAAAAAAAAGAATGCCAAAAATTATTTCAACAATGACCAAACAGATAAATTTATCAATTTTTAAATAAACAGCCAAACGTTGTCAATTTTAGGAAATATGTAAACTGTGTCTTTCCAACACATATTCCAGTACTCGAAAATATATAAGTCTACCATATGTTACAGATCACATTTAGGTTTTATTTCAGTCCACAATATTTTACCGGACTTTAATATACAGGTATGGGCTATTGAACTTTGAAAATTCACTGAATTTAAGTTTTCCACCCTATTGCTTTAAGCCATGGCGGATCCAGAATTTTACAAATTGGGAGGCACTCAATTATAGAAAAATCTTCTGGGATCTCTTGTTTCATACAGTTCCTAACCAAATTATTTTGTTAAACAGGGAAGGGTCCTAGATTGGCCTTTGCTTTAAGGGCTAATAGATATTGAATTGATCTTTTGTAGAATTATTCATCTTAATTTGGACCTTATAATATTGGATGGATATTCCATATTTAATAAAGCAACCATCAAAAGCTACAGTTTGGCCAACTAAGTTTCAAATACAAAAAGTTCATCTAGCACAGAGCTTAAAATCCCTCTTTAGTTATTTGTCCCCTTCCTGCAAATGTAGAAGGGGATTTTAGGTTTGCATTCTGTCTGTATGTCATGCCTCAGTTTTCCACACTTTTTTTCTAAACCCGTGTAGATAATGAAATGAATCTTCATTCTTGGTATGTAAGTCAACCATGATGAGTTACAGATCAAGCTAAAGTTTAGTTCTTGTCCACTGATTTTTACAAGAGTTATGACCCTTTGAACTTTGAAAATTCACTAAAATTTCAAAATTTCAGTACTCCACACTTTTGTTTTATAAATGTCTGTAGATAATGAACTATTTTTGGTATGCAAGTCTACCATGATGAGTTACAGATCTATCAAGTTCAAGTTTCCCTAATTTCTACGGGAGTTATATAATTATGGAATGAAAGGTCAACCTATGAATATGGTTAAAGCATTTCATCACTCTATCATCCAAATTTGTTCAATAATTAACATGATTAACACTAGCAATAGTCCTGTACATGTATACATATAACATTTTCAGTTTATGGACACTAAGGCCACAGATTACAACAGCTAATAGCATAGAAATAGAAAATAATGAGATGTGGAGTAAGTGTACAGGACACAGCTCACAAAACCAGTGGAAATAAAGAAAAAACTCAATGAAAAAACTGCCAGCAGCCTTTAACAAGCATATTTAAGCATCTATTGAAATTGTTTGTTTTCCTTTTAATCTTAATTTATAAAAAAAAATAGATATTTATAATAATATTTAATATGTATTGAGTCTGCTCACTAATGGACAGTTTTGAAGTATAAATACTGAAGCTCTATTTAAAAAATGTCTTAAATGTTTCAGCTGGAAATAAGATTATAACTCCCAGGTTTCAGACAAAAATAAATTATAACAATCCTCCTTTAAATGAATTACACATCCTAATTATTAAGGGGCTCTATTAAAAACTGTTACAGTATTTATATGATTTTTTAATTTTTGTTGAAATTTTGGCCAATATTTTAGCTTGCTTTCTCTCATTATCACTGATTTGTTCATTTATTTTTTAAATTAACACAATTTTAATTGCCTCCCAAATATTAACCCAAGTATATGCATGTAAACTTATATTCACCATAAGATTCAAGATCATTCAACATAATCATTTCACATTTTTTTTAATCTAAAAGGGGAGCTGGACTTTGCCATTTTGTGTGTGTCTGTGTTGCAGTCCCTGCGACTGTCATGTTAATAAATACCAAGACATGAAATCACTCTTTCAAACGTCATGCATGTAGCATGTACCCCTCAGCTGTGGGGCTTGTTTAGGGGGGGGATACCAATATCCCATATCCCCATAAATTTTTCATCAAATATCCTGTATCCCAAAAAGTGTTTTTCCAGTATCCCATATCCCTGTAAATAAAATTGACAAAAATATCCCATATCCCAATAAGTTTTGCCTCAAATATCCCGTATCCCACTAAGAAAACATATCCCAATATACCCTAAACAAGCCTCAGCTGTGCCCAGGCATCTTGACGTCGTGGCGCGCACCTTGCAGTTTGGTTAAAAGAGCTGAAAGATGTTCATATACATCGGTTATATTTGCCGATTTTTTTTTAAAAACGTGCATAAAATTCTTTTTATTTAGTATTTACTTCACAACTTCCACGTATTTAGTAGGTTGTATGACGTAATATCTGTAAACAATCAATAAATGAAAATGATATCGGGAAAGAAGCGAAAAAAATACGCAAATTTCAGGAAATTGAGTTTAAAATTGGTACACTTTTTTGTTCATGTGTGTTCCACAACGAAACTATAAAGGAAATGTTGCCACGATATACGGCAATGTCCAGACAAAAAATCTCGATGGTTCTTGAATGAACATTTTTTTGTACCAAATTTAAGTATACAGTTTTTTTTTTCAGAATCGCGAAAACACGATTTTGAAAAGTCTGAAAAGAATTATAAATAAATCCCAGGGAGTTTTATTTAATCCCTGATAAATCCCAAAAAAAATTGTAAAACTATATTTCAACTATTGGAAATAATTAAATATCTTCTTTAGATTGGGCATGCCACTTTTCATACTTTTCCGTAAAACGGTTTAGAAGATACGGAGATGTTCGTTGGCGTTGCCGCTTTCACGGCGACAATTTGTGACGCAGCAAGTGCACGAAATAGTGCCGACGACGCGGAAGGTCACTGATCAGAGACGGATCACATTTTGACCAAAAATGCACTTCCGGTTACCCAACTGTGGGTGGTTGTAAATCTGCGTACTTCCACTCCGTGTGCTAGCACGTTAAAACCCGAGAACTACGCTCGGCTAGCCAAGGCAGCTAAATTATTTTATATGCATTAATTTACACCCTTTGGCTTTATTATTCTCTCGGCTCAAAATATGCATACACATTGGCTATCTAACTTCAAACACACAAAATAACTTAAATTTGCAACACACCTTTGGCATACCCAATAAAAACACGCATTTGGCTCTAAAACGCAACACTTTTTGGCAGTTCAAAATTAAACACGGCTGTTGTTCCTGGTCTCAGCTTGGCATCCTACAGCTCCTGGCGTCCGGCTCACGTTTGGCTAATTCACTAATATTTGGCATTAAATTTTTGTCTCAAAATACATTGCGTCTCATCTTTGGCATTAAATTTTTATTTCAAAACCAAGCTCCTACTCTTCCGACCATTTGGCATTAAATTTTTGCTTTCAAAAACGGCACCACGTATCCGGCTTGTTTCTCCTACACCACGTCCTGGCATATTATATTTGGCATTAAATTTTTAATTTTCTTTCAAAAATAATAAATATATACTATTTATTAATTTTTTTTTCCTATCATTTATTGTATCACTATTTATTTAAATATTCGATTTTCTTTTCCATTTCTTAACAAGACTTATTTTAAATATTATTATTATTTTCCTTTTTTTATTTCAATATTTATTCATTTTTCTTTTATTTTTATTTTTTATTTTTTTTTATTTACTGTATTTTCTATTTTCTACTAAAAAATATTTAATTTATTTTTATTATATAAATTATTAAATGCTCGCTTCAGAGCACGTCGCTGCAGACCTATATATAGGTATAGTCACGACGTTAAACTCCCCAGTCAGTCAGATAATCTCATTCTCCAATTTGGCTCGCACGCTGCATCACCAACTTCCGAATTATTACGATAACTTTAGTGGATAACTTTAACAGGACTCTAAATATTGTGAATTTCTTATTCTCTGTGCCGATCTTACAGTTTTAAGATTGGAATATTCACCTGAAACATGAGTGCCGATGATCGTGTAAGTACACACGAATCGGAGAAAGTCTCAGAAAGAGACGCTCATGACGAAAATGGCGGCAGTTCAAGTAGTCAACTGCCAGCTAAATCCTCAACTAAAAACTCTCAGTATAGAGTAAAAAAGAGGAAAAGAACTGACTTTCACAATGAAGAAAGCTCAGACAGTTCTTCGGAGTCTGAATCAAGTTCAGAGAGTGAATCCTCGTCGAGTTCCTCAGAGTCGGACGACGAGGATATCGAATTACACGCCATTAGACCAACAAAGGGAAGTGTATATTCGGAAACAGTTTCGTCGTGTACAACGTATCATATGAAAGGTTTGACCCGACAGAAACTTCTGCCAAAAGACAAATTTTGACAAATAATCAGTTGAAGTACGCTAGGAAGCAATTTTCCGCGTATGTTAAGGATGAAATCATAGACAAACACATCCTTGAGACGGCCCCCATTCCGGAAGACGAGGCGTTCAACTGTTTACAAATGGACGACTACGTCTCTACGATTTTGGACAAATTGAATGTCCGTATCGACAGAGGAGCGGACAAAGGTGTTCAAGGAATACAAAAAAGAATTTACAAGACATTGGGACCTTTATCTCAGTTATGGAAGATTTTAGATGATTTGAGGGAAAGGTCAAAAGAAAACTCAAAGGTGGACGAAGTCGATATTGCACACATGTGCACATTAATGGAAAAATCTGTTTGCTGTCCGGGACAAGCTAGTGTGGCGGTAGATAGACATCGACGCATTAACACTTTGATCAAAATAACAGACGATTATAAGTCTGCGAAGGAGCTACTTGATAAAAATGAAGCTGTCATTACTGCTCATACAAACAATAAGACCCTGTAAGAAAGTTCTCAAAAAATCAAGTAAGACGATTAATGAGGCCACTGAAATAGCCAGTTGTTTTAAAAATAGCAGAAAAAAGAATAAACAGGACAGAAAGAAACACAAGAGACCCCGAAGGGAATACCTGTACAAAGAGCCACAGTATGGCCATTCTAGACCTCCAAGAAGAGACTTCTATGACCAGCCCTTTCATTCCAGGCCCTCAGCCCATGATAATGTTGAGGGCCGAAATAGAGGAAATCCCAGAGGACACTACAGGGGAAATACAAGGAGAGGCGGCATTAGAAGGTCAGTATTTGCAGTACAAAACTCAGAGTTTCAAAAGGGTACAAGTGAGAAACAATCTCCAGCCAATGCAAAAATCCTTACAAGCAGATTTTCCAAAAAGGTTACCCTTTATTTTACAAGTGACAGAAGTAAACGTGTCACAAATGATTTTGGACCTGCAACTTCAATTTCAAGATTGGCAAAACAGTCTCCCAATTGCAGGTCGGCTAAAATGTTTTTTAAGAAATTGGCAAAAAATAACAAAAGATCAATTCATACTGCAAACAATAAAGGGTTACAAAATAGATTTTCTTCAAAATCCGGTTCAAAGCTCGGTACCAAATCACCCAAAATTCAGCCAAGAGCAAAACAATCTCATGGAACAAGAGATCCAAAATCTTTTATCAAAAAAGGCTGTAGAGATTGTTTCTCCTCAATCAAATCAGTTTCTAAGCAACATGTTTTTGGTTCCCAAGAAGGACGGGGGAAATCGCCCGTCATAAATCTAAAGCACCTAAACACATTTATAACCTACGAACATTTCAAAATGGAAGGCCTCTATATGGTCAAAGACATTTTGAAGAGGGGAGATTATTGTTGCAAAATAGACCTAAAAGATGCTTATCTTGCAATAAGCATACACATAGAAGACAGAAAATTTCTGCGCTTCGTATGGGGAGAAAAAATGTTTCAGTTTGGTTGTCTCCCATTCGGACTAGCAAGTGCGCCACGTATCTACACAAAGATAATGAAACCCATAGTGAGTCTTCTAAGAAGGTTAGGGACTCGTCTAATTATTTACTTGGACGACATCTTAATCATAGCAGACACGAAAGAAAATCTTGTTCAAGCCAGGGACAACACAATCTTCCTTCTGACAAGACTAGGGTTTGTCATAAATTGGGAAAAGTCACTCATAATCCCCACGCAGGAAATAGAATTTCTAGGTTTTCAAATAAACACACTGGAAATGACATTCACGCTGTCAGATCAAAAGGTTTTAAAAATCAAACAAACTTGTCAGGAAATACTGACAAAGCAAATGATAACTGTAAGAGAATTGTCAAAAATAACAGGGAAATTGATCTCCACAATGCAGGCTATAATTCCAGCCAATCTTCAATGCAGGTTTCTTCAAATGTTACAAATCAAAGGGCTAATGATAGGCAAATCTTACGAAACCGAAATAAAAATGACAAAAGAGGCCAGAGAAGAACTGGCATGGTGGATAGACCAAATCGAACACTCAAACGGTCGCTCCATCATATCGCCCACACCAGATTTGGTAATAACAAGCGATGCATCAAACAAAGGATGGGGCGGAATTTACGAAAATCAAAAAACAGGGGGGAGCTGGTCCCTAGACGAACAGGTTTTGCACATAAATTCCAAAGAACTGTTAGCAGCATTTTTCAGTCTAAAAGCCTTTATAAAAAATCAAAAACAGTTACATGTCCATTTAAGAATAGACAACACGACAGCAGTCTCCTTCATAAATCGCATGGGGGGGGGACCAGATCATTAGGCATGACCAAAATAATGAAAGAGATTTGGGAATGGTGCAAAGTGAGAGAAATTCTGCTATCCGCAGAGTATCTTCCCGGGGACCTAAACACTCTAGCAGACTGGGAATCCCGAAACAATCTAGACGCGTCAGACTGGATGCTAGACACCAGCATTTTTCAGCAAGTGCTTCAAATTCTAGGGCATTGCGATACAGACTTATTCGCATCACGCCTAAATTGTCAAATTCAAAATTACATAAGCTGGCGTCCAGATCCCGGTGCCTTGGCTACAGACGCCTTTTTACAAAACTGGACAAAAATAAAGGGCTATGCCTTTCCTCCCTTTTCGGTGATAGGGAAATGTTTGGCGAAAGTAAAAAAAGAACAAGCAGATATAATTTTAATAACACCAATATGGCAAGCACAACCCTGGTATCCGCTTCTTCTTCAGCTCTCAGTAGCAGATCCAATTCGGCTACCATCATTCAATCTTCTCCTGAAATCCCCCCAAGGGCAACCACACCCATTGATGGTGATGGGGAACCTCCACTTAGCAGCATGGAGGGTATCGGGGAACACCCAATTACAAATAAATTATCACAAAAAGCTGCAGATTTACACGCAAGCGCATGGAGACCAGGCACCAGAGCATCTTACAAGTCAGCCTGGCAAAGATGGGCTAGCTGGTGTCATTCAAAACAGACTAATCCTATTCAGACATCTTTGGAATATATAATAGAATTCCTGACAGACTTGTATGTTGACAAAAAACAGTATAGAACTATAAACACATACAGGTCTGCCATATCAAGGGGACATAAATTAATTGATAATAGGCCAGTAGGACAACATCAAGCAATTAAAAATCATATGAGAGCCATTTTTAATTCTCGTACACCCATGCCTAAATATCAGTGTTCATGGGATGTTGATGTGATTCTTAGATGCTTAGTATCATTGGGCCCTAATGAAGATCTTTCTCTAAAATTACTGGTTCTAAAATTAACAATGTTACTAGCTTTAACCTCAGCAGGCAGAGTATCTGAAATAAATAAATTGCATATTCAATACATGTGTGATAAAGGTGATCATATTAAATTCACTTTACCTAAACTAACAAAAACTTGTAAACCTGGGAAATCATTCCCAGAACTATTTTTTCACCAATTTGAAGATGCTAACTTATGTGTAGTTAAGTGCTTAAGGGCATATTTAGATAAAACATCTGAATATAGAACCCAAGATGACAGAATAAATAGAAATTGGTTACTGTTAAGTGTGGTTAAACCATTTCCCAAACCCAGTCACAACAAGCACTATTGCACGTTGGCTAAAAACTGTCATTTCAATGGCAGGTATTAGCTCAACAGACTTCACAGCTCACTCAACTAGATCTGCATGCACATCTAAAGCACTAAGAGCAGGTGTCTCTGCATCACAAATCCTGAATCAGGCACGGTGGTCAAATATGTCAACATTTGCAAGATTTTATAATAAACCCTTATTAAATAGTCCATGCTCTGCTTTCCAACAGGCAGTACTGTCAGCAAGGTAAATACAATGTATTTATTCTATAAGCTTTAAACAAAACACTGGAATATCTTGTCGGGGGTTATGAAATGAAATTCAAGATTTCATAAGCACACGAAGTGTGCGCAATGGAATCATAATTTTATGAATAACCAACGACAAGATATGAAAGTGTTCCCACCCACCCATCCCGGGTGTACATAAATAAATGTAATATACATGAGGAAAACGTTCATAGCATATAAATACAAGAAGGTCTTATTTAAATCATAAATGTTGTAGTCACTATCAGATGTAGATACTCTTCATAATGCACATGATTGACATATTTAGAATCATCTTGTAATAGTTCTTTACAATTACTCTATTTCCAGATAAGGTCACCACTTCCAGAAGGAATACAAAACAGATAAAGAAACAGAAGACAGAAGAGTGAAACATAAGCATTGAACATGTTGAACATACAAACACTGTATATATATGATATTTGAAATTTGTGCACCTTTTGGTTTAATGTATATAAAAGTCTATTTCTTTATGGCTCTTATTTAATGCTGTTTATTTTACAATGGAACTATAAACCATTAAGGACATATCAGTATAAACATATACTATCTACAAGTTTATACAGTTGAGCCAGATATATGGCATGAATATTTTACAGATCTGAATAAAACTCCAGATGTCTACAAAGATAGACTACAAGAAATCTTATCTGATGTTAATAATCTTGAAAAAATTAAACAATTTTGTGAGTTAGATTTTAGAATAACTCCAAAAGAAATCTCAGAATGTATAAAAAAAATTAAAAATGGAAAAGCCTCAGGTATTGATGGTATTCCTGCTGAAATGATAAAAGCAGGATCACCAATTTTAATTCCGTTAATACAAAAGTTATTTAATGTTGTATTTTCGACAGGATCTTACCCTATGCAGTGGTCGTCGGCATACATAACCCCTATTTTTAAATCTGGCGACCCTGATAAACCAGAGAATTATAGAGGAATTGCTATAAATTCCTGTATTGGAAAACTATTTAACAGTATATTAAATAATAGACTAGATAGTTTCTTGGTTAAGAACAATATCATAAGTAAATATCAAATTGGTTTTACAAAGAAGGCTAGAACAGCAGATCATATTTTTGTTCTGAAAACATTAATAGATAAATATATAAATAAAAAAAATGGAAAACTTTTTGCCTGTTTTGTAGATTTAAAAAAGGCATTTGATACAGTTGTTCATGCTGGAATTAGATATAAACTTTTACAAAATAATATAGCAGGGCAATTTTATGCCATTATAAAAGATATGTACAGTAAGAGTAAGTTATGTGTCAAATTAAACCACCAGCTAACTCCTTTATTTAATTCCTCAATTGGTGTAAGACAAGGAGATGTTCTTAGTCCTAATATCTTTAATCTTTTTATAAATGATCTCCCTGATAATCTTTCCTGTTGCATTGACCAGGTTGATGTAAATGGTCAACGCATAGACTGTCTAATGTATGCTGACGACATTGTATTAGTTTCACAAACCCAAGAGGGATTGCAACAAAGGTTAAACATGCTTAACTCATTTTGTAGCAAATGGTGTTTGAATGTGAATCTCAAGAAAACTCAGGTTATGGTTTTTAATAAAACTGGAAAACATTTAAATTTTCATTTTCAATTGAATGGACAATCTATTGATTGTACCAACAGTTACAAATATCTGGGTATAACATTTACACCAAGTGGTAAATTTTCTCAGTGTAAAGAAGAATTATACAAAAAATCTATCAAAGCTTCTTTTAAATTGCAACAGTGCATGTCATCTTCTAATCCCAGTGTACAAACACTACTTCACTTATATGACCATACTATTAAACCCATCTTAACATATGGTTGTGAAATATGGGGTATGTTTTCAACAACCTCTTCAGCTAGTAAAAATGATGGACAATATTTATTTGAGAAAATATTTGAAAAAGATGTATCTGAAAAATCACATTTAAAATTTATGAAATATATATTAGGTGTTAATAAACGCTCTACCAATTTTGCAGTTATGTCTGAACTTGGAAGATATCCTATGTATTTTTCCATTATATTGTCAATGTTAAAGTATTGTCATAGATTAGAGCATATGGAAGATGGGCTACTATTTAATGCATTTGTTTGTAGTAAAAATCTCTGTCAAAATAACACAGCCACATGGTATTCTAGTATAGATTATATTATGAAAAAACTTAATATATGTTATAACCAAATGAAAAAACTAAGCGTTAATCAATTTATTAAACAAGTGAAAGATAAGCTACTGAATAGTTTTCAAAAATTTTGGAAAGATTATAGAAATACGATTGCAAACTCTGAGCAAGGGAAACTTTATACATATTTTTCGTTTAAAACTACATTTGGATTTGAAAAATACTTAAATTTAAAAGATTTTAGATTTCGACAAGCTTTATGCAAGATCAGAATAAGTGCACATCCCTTAAGGATAGAGACAGATAGATATTCAAAAAATTATATTGAAAGATCATTAAGAAAATGTCAATATTGTACTATGAATAAAACAGAGGACGAATTACATTTTATTATTGAATGTCCATTATATGCTGAATTTAGAGATATTTTTTCAAATAAGATTTTACATTATTGCAAAAACTATAATAATTTACAAAACAGTTTAAAATTTAATTGGATTTTTATACAAGAAGATTTAGATTTGCTCAGAGAGTTTGGAAATTATGTATATCAAAGTCTTCAATTAAGAAGAACATCAAATGTTGTAGCATAACTTTAGATTTATTTGTTCAATAATATTCTCATAATAAATACATGCATATTTCATACATGTAACTGTATCATATTATGTACTACTTGGCTCTGCCCCTGTAAAATCATTAAGTTGTTGTTATTAATCAATCTGTTATAATTTTATTTACTGTCACAAATTGTCATAATCACTCATATGTAATTGTATGCTCTATTATAGGGCCCTTAATTGGAATAAAGCTATTTCTATTTCTATTTCTATTTTCTATACTGATACACAATAATAATTCTCCAGTTGCTAATTTAGTGCTTACAAAATTGGAGAATGAGATTATCTTATCAAACAAAGCTTTTAAATGGCTGATTGCAGCGCCATCTATCGATAGCCTAGGGGAGAAAACACTTTCATATCTTGTCGTTGGTTATTCATAAAATTATGATTCCATTGCGCACACTTCGTGTGCTTATGAAATCTTGAATTTGAAACCAATCCATCTAGTAGAAGCAGAGAAATTGAACCGGACGGACAGACGGACGGACGGACAAGGTGAGTGCAATATAGCCCCCTCTCTTACGAGTGGGGGTATAAAAATCTTAAGGATCTTAGGCTCTTCAGAATCAAAAGCTCTTCATTGGTTCGAAGTTGTCAGATGACCCTTGATAGGGATAATGACCCTTAAAGGTAAAAAATAGCGTGGTTTTTTATGTTTTTGCCCTTTAGAATGAAAACTATTGCAGATAGAGAAAAGCTGTTGCTTACTTAAATGTTCAGCTCATTAAGTTCTACAAAAGTCTCCATAAGGTCAAAGTTGTCAGATGACCCCTTTCTTGAAAGTATAGTTCTGACACTGCCAGCAGGCTCAAGATACTCGAGTTTAATTATGGTTGGTCGCATGATTTGCATACAGGAATCAACAAGAGATTAACACTTCGTTGTATTTAAATTTTTGCGAATGACTGATACACTAGGGGGGGGGGGAGAGACAACAAAACTGGTTTACTTCACCATTATAACTCTTGAAAGAGTTCAAGAGTCTTGTATAGACTAAATGTGTATAAGTTGTGTATAAGTTGTCACCCAGATATCTTTTGTCATGTTGTTCAATGCAGTTCACATTGTTATTTGGTGTCCTTCAGGAATAAAAACTTTGAAATTCAATGCTCCATTAGTAGATTGTGTAATTATATCAATGCCTTCTGTGTCTTATTTTTTGTGCTTTGTACAAGATTATCAACGGCCCAAAAAAATCACTTTAACCCTACTTCATTTTAAGTGCCTATCCCAAGTCAGGAATCCTTGTCCAAACGTTTGTTTGTCCCCGTCATTTATGGTTTTTTTATATGTCCAGAAATGGATCTTTCATTGATAGAAATTGTATTGTATTGTAATATGTACTGGTATTGTAGTCTAGTCTTGAGTCGAAGACTGCTGACTGTTTTTCATTGTGATTTATTTAATTGCCATTTCTCTATGTTGGTCCTGTCATGCAGACTCACTTATTCCAAATTTCTTTTATTGTCCATACATGTGTAAACAAGGGGTTGCACTAAGTCGTGCTAAGCATACCCCCACTCGGCCATTCAGAAAACAGGAAATAGATGACCGACTGACCTGGAAAGGGGAGGCACGGTACAACTCATCATGCTAAAGCTGTATAATGATTTGCCAGACATATTGAATAAACTCTCGGACAACTTCACTGTAAATCTTGATAACGAAAAGATCCCATGTTTACTTTATGCTGATGATCTTATATTGGTAGCTACTTCCGGTCCCGCCATGATAGACGGAATTTGAAAAGTAGCGGAGACAAAATACTGCTTTTACGATCATCAAAGCGTCACCTAACAATTATATTTAGCCATTCATCACATCTTTATTCACAAAACTGAACAAAATGAACTTTGACATTGATACACTCGATCTCAACCAGTTTTTAAACGATAATACACACGACCGCCATTACACGGATTGTTTACCAAAAAAACTCGTTGACCCCAGTACTGACAAATCGTTACTCTGTTTGTTTGAAAATATAGATGCAACCATATATGAACCAAATGCAAGAATGGTAGGATTTAGAACAACTCTTACACGTATTCTTCCCTGGATCAAGACTTTGCATATTTATTTCTATGAAATACTTGGGAAGCAAGATGACAAGAATGTGTCATGGGTAGACAACCCACAAACCATTTCCAGTGCACAGCCACTCCAAAAAATAACTATCGATGTTAAAGGTAATACAGAAGAAAGACTGTACAAGGTTACATTCTTCATAAAATCAGGGTTCATACAGGTCCAAGGCAATAAATACTCAGACTTTTCACAACATGATTTCCCACAACTGATGAAAATTCTACATAATATGGTACCACCATTAACTGGCAGTGTGGAAACAAGAGAAAAAGTGCCTGTACAAGTAGACAATGAAGAAACAAAAGAAAAAGTGCCTATACAAGTAAACGATACACATGCTGTGGGCCATGCAAAGACACAAGATACAAATGTAGGTCAAGACCAAATGCGTGACACTGATAGCAATAATAATGTACAAAAGGCTGACCTAATTAGACTGGAACAGGTTCTCTCAGAGTCCTTGACCAAGATTGAAAATTGTGTTTCGAACAATACCGATAAGATAATTAAATCTGTAGAGTCCAGACTGAATGATTCAAATTTGCCCAGTCAAAAATCAAAACTACAATCCGCTGGCGAAACCATACACAGCCTAGAACACAAAATAGTGACACTAAAGAGTGAGAACAATCAACTTGAATTCGAACTTAGGTTAGAAAAAAGCAATCTCACACTTCAAAAGGAACAGTTCGACGGCATGATTGCTCTGGAGAAAAAGCTCCACCAAGAAACTCAAGAACAACTGAAAGTGGTTTCAAGAAATGCGAGAGAAGAAACTGAAAACTTAGGTAAACTAATCAGGAACAAGAATGAAGAAATTGATAAACTGAACTCTACAATAACTGAGCTCACATCCAAACTTAATATGGCAAGAGACGAGGTCTTGCAAGCCAAAGAACAAATGACTGCTTGCCCAATAAACACAACAACTACATCAGTCCAGAGACCGAGAGAACAAACAAAACCCACTGCACTTCTTATAGGAACGTCAAATGTTCAAGGTATCAAAGAGGATATTCTTTCAAATTTTGTGCAAGTTCGCAAAGTGATCAAGTACACCATCAGTGAAACTGCCAATTATATTGAGTCACTTGTGGATCCACCAAATGTTTTGATAATGCATTCTCTTACTAATGATCTTAAAGGGAAAGATCCACAAAGGTGTGTTAACGACATATTTGATGTTGCAGTGAACACATGCAAGAAATGGCCCCTAATCAAAATTGGAATTTCTTCCACAACTCCAAGATCTGACAGCATAAATAACTTAACAAATGGCCAAATTATAAATGCATTACTAAAGCAGAAATTCTCAGGTGTCGACAACATTTACATTATGGAGCACAACAACATGCTGATCAATGGTCATCCGAACAAAGACCTGCTTAATGAAGATGGATATCACCTCAATGATAAAGGCTTAGCTCACCTGGCCATCAATATCAAACGTGGGCTTCACACACTTCTAGAAATTCCACAGGCTGTCCGTAGACCACGAAGTGTATCTAAGAATAGACAACAAGGGTATCGTGGTAGAGGACGAGGTGCAATGCAGATGTAATTTTTAGTCAGTGTTTTGTCAATTAATACAAATCATTATTTGATATTTTGTAAAAAAAAGAAAATAATTACTAACTATCTTTATTATTAGTGTATAGATTAAAACACTATTGTCATACATTATACCTGTTATAAAATTATAACTTAACTAGCTTTACACAAAATTATAAAAGACTAAAGAGCCATATAAAAGGTTCTCCAATTGTAAGCTGTCTAGCAAAGGAAGTACAAAAAACACCTTATATAACTCTAGGCAAAAAAAAAAATTATAATATATATTTTTTTTTTAATTGTTTACTTTACTTTAAATTTTGTTTTGGAATATTTCTCATTGATTTTTTATTTTTGTTCAACGGTAAAAGAATACCGGTAATAATAAACTTGATAATATGCCAATTTCAATAAGCTCAAGGTCATCTTTAAAGATGTGCTTTTGGAACATAGGGGGCTTAAAATCAAAACAGTATGATAAAACTAAGGATCCTCTATTTCTAAATGAAATCAAACAATACGATCTAGTGTTCCTGGCAGAAACTCACATTGGTGACAGCACCAACATTCAAAATATAGGTCCTTTCAGTACACATTTCATATGCAGAAAAGCATCAAAAAGAAACAATCGCCATTTTGGTGGACTTGCAATTTTATGCAAGCCACATATCAAAAACAGTATTCAAATTCTAAATAACTCAAACCCAGATTATCAATGGGTAAGATTGAAAAAAGATTATTTTAGTTTTGAAAAGGATTTATTTTTATGTATAATTTACTATCCACCAAGCGGATCTTCATATACTCAGGGGCTTGACAAAGACATACTTGAATGTGTTGAACTTGACATTAATAAATATAAAAAAGAAGGGAGCATCATGCTTTGCGGGGATTTCAATGCACGAACTGGAGAAGATAATGATTTTATTGCTCAAGATGAAGGTCATTTTTTACCTCTTTTCAATAATTATCCAGTTGACAAAAAAATTCTCCCTAGAAAGAATCCAGATTCCATTATAGATAAAAGAGGAAGGGAACTAATAGATCTATGCATTGGTAATCAAATAAGAATTCTGAATGGTCGAGCCCTTGGGGATATGTTTGGTCATTTTACTTGTTATACACCTAATGGTGCCAGTGTTGTTGATTATGCCATGGTCTCGGAGGATATCCTTAATACTATTTTGTACTTTAAAGTTTCAGAGTTTATATCTACTTTATCTGACACACACTGCAAGATTGAATGGACCATGTCTGCCAAGTTTAATTCTGTTCAATCTGTGGATAAGTATACTTCCACACATTCTACTATACCAAATTTCATCTGGTCAGATGACTCTGAAAGTGAATTTCAACTTGCATTGTGCTCAGAAGAAGTACAAGAAAAAATACATAATTTTACTACTAAATATAATGGTTCTGCAGAAATGCAGGTGGATGAGGCAGCAGGGGAGTTAAATGACATTGTACTTGTAGCAGCTAAAAAGTCCCTAAAAAGAAAAAAATCTAATAAAAAACAAATGCATACACACAAAAAGTGGTTTGATGCAGATTTGAAAAAGGCCAGATCAAATTTGATCAACTATAGCAAAATTTACTCTAAATTTCCAAAGGATAATAGTGTAAAAAATCATTATTACAAATTATATAGGGAGTATAGAAAGCTGAGAAAATTTAAGTATAGACAATATAGACAATCTATTTTAACTCAGTTGGAATCATTACACGAGAATGAACCAAAAATGTACTGGAATTTAGTAAACGAATTACGGGGCTTGCATGATACAGACAATAACAACTCCCCTGTTGAACCAGCCACATGGGTCTCACATTTTGATAAATTGAATACTATAAAAGACAAGTTTAAACAGCGCTTATGTGATCTTGAAATCCTACTTGAAACCATGGAAAAACAAAAAATATTCAATGAACTAGATCTACCAATTAGTACTCAAGAAATTTCCAAGGCAATCTCAAAATTGAAATCAAATAAAGCTCCAGGGCTAGACAATGTCTCTAATAACATGATAAAATTGGTCAAACTCAATTACTTCCCTGCCTACAAAAAATTTTCAATACTTGTTTAAATTCTGGTAAATACCCTATTCAATGGACTGAGGGATACATAGTTCCAATTTACAAATCAAATGATATCACAGATCCAAATAACTATAGGGGCATAACCGTCACTGGAGCTTTTGGAAAACTTTTTAATAGTATTCTGAATGCTAGACTGGATTCATTTCTAACCAATCACAAAATAATTCATGAGTGTCAAGTGGGATTTACAAGAAGTGCCAGAACAACTGATCACATGTTTATATTAAAATGTTTAATTGACAAATATTGTAACACAAAAGATGGAAGACTGTATGCCTGCTTTGTTGACTTCCAAAAAGCTTTTGATACAGTAATTCATGCTGGTCTAAAAATCAAGCTTCTAGACATTGGAGTCGGTACACTGTTCTATAACATTATAAAAAGAATGTATGAGCTAAGCAGATCCTGCATTAGATTAGACAATAGTATTACTGATTTTTTCCCAACACTTCTTGGAGTTAAACAAGGGGACAATTTAAGCCCTAATCTTTTCAAAATCTTTATTAATGATCTACCTATTTTATTAGAAAAATCACAGGATCCTGTTTTTCTTAACAACAAACCATTACATTGTCTAATGTATGCAGATGACATAGTACTTTTATCCTCGTCACCAAAAGGTTTGCAATCGAAACTTGATATCTTAGAAAACTATTGTAATAATTGGTGCCTAATGTTAAATCCAAAAAAAACAAAGGTTCTGGTTTTCAACAAAGCGGGCAGACACATCAATGATAAGTTTTCATACCAAAATTATGAAATTGAATGTGTTCAACAATACAAATATTTAGGTGTTACTTTCAGTGCATCAGGCACATTTTCCTTTGCTCAGAGAGAACTTTACAACAAAGCACTAAAAGCTTACTTTAAACTACAAAAAGATTTCTTATCAAACAATCCTAAGATTAAGACTTCTCTACACGTATTTGATCATACTATTACACCTATCCTATTATATGGTTGCGAGATATGGGGTTTCTTTAACTGCTTCTCCACTAAAGTCAAGAACAATACTAATTTATCTTTCGATAGAATATTTTCAGATATCTTGTGTGAGAAATTACATATTAAATTTTGTAAGAGAATTCTTGCTGTTCACAAAAAGGCAACCAACCTAGCTGTTCTGTCAGAACTAGGTCGATTTCCAATGCACTTCAATATTATCAAATCAATGGTCAACTATCGTGAGAGATTAGAAAATCTCAAGAACCTCAGTATCCTGAAGGATGCATATATCGACTCTAGAAAATTATATGAAAGCAAGAAACCTTCATGGTATGGGTCAGTTCAGCTAATTATACAAAAAATACCTGAGTTGAACAATAACACAACAAATAACAACAAGCTAAGTAAGAAAAGAATTTTCTCAATACTAAAAGAATACTATACTGAAATGTGGAGAAGTACAACTATAAATAATTCAGATGGAAAGCTCCGTACTTATTTTACTTTTAAAACAAACTTTGGATATGAAAAATATTTAGATTTAATAACGAACTCTGAGCAAAGGAGTGTGTTATGCAGATTCAGAATCTCTGCCCATAGACTTCAAATAGAGAGAGGTAGATATCAGGGTATTCCTCCAGACCAAAGAATTTGTGCACAGTGCAGTTCGGGAGAAGTTGAGAACGAAATTCATTTTATATTCACATGTCCTAAATTTACAAAAGAAAGAGAAAATCTCGAAAAAATAGTATCTGAACAATGCTACAATTACACTAATTTAGATAACACTCAAAAATTTATATGGCTATTTGTATGTGAAAATCCCATTGTTCTAAAAACACTATGTGAATTTATATCTAAGCATGAGTAAGTTTGATGCATACATGTAAATTATGTATGTATATATATTCCTTCATATTTCTACATTCACTTTTAGT
Source organism: Arcuatula senhousia (assembly GCA_963971305.1). Classification (NCBI taxonomy): domain Eukaryota; kingdom Metazoa; phylum Mollusca; class Bivalvia; order Mytilida; family Mytilidae; genus Arcuatula; species Arcuatula senhousia. Next base: position 49,176,180 of record OZ020314.1, read on the forward strand.
TGTTTGTCTACATTGGGCACGAGGAGGAATGCAGTATCAAGTAATCTTGTACGCATTACCTTGAGCACCGTCCCTTGGTGCCCCTTGTAGTCACACAACATCCAATAGTCATTATTTAAAATCTTTAAAAAAAATGTTTTTTTTTTTTTTCTATCGTTTTTGTTGGTCTACATTGGGCACGAGGTGGAATGCAGTATCAAGTAATCTTGTACGCATTACCTTAAGCACCGTCCCTTGGTGCCCTTTGTATTCCTACAATATACAAAAGAAAGAGAAAACTCATATCTTTGCAGAGGTCTTGTCTGTCTACATTGGGCACGAGGAGGTATGCAGCGCAATTTAAATTGCACGCATATCCTGAAGCACCGTCCCTTGGTGCCCACTGTGGTCAGAAAAAGACTTTCTGCACTGATCTATTAAGTGCTGAACTTACTAGTTAATACTGTTTATTTAAATCATGCAAATATACATCCTCAACCGCAACAAGGTTAATGATTGTAACACTCCTGATCTGCACTAGCTGCCAATTCAGTCATTTTTTTTTTTATGTTCTTCACAAATGTCTGTGTTGAGTCTTATTGTTTTTTTTGTGTATTTTCTTTATACAGACAATGGCTATTAATGTAAAATGGCCACTATATTTGTATCAATGTAGAACTGTCACTTAATGTTAGCAAAATCATACTTGTTTATTGTAAATGCCCCCTGTGGGACCAAATTGGCTAATAAAGAATTGTATTGTATTGTATTGTATTGTATATTAATATCCAATTCAAAAGAAGGTTTACAAAGAAGGCTTGATACATTATGCACATACTGTAGAGATTGGTGTATGGAAATTAACATAAAAAAAAACTAAGATCATTATATTTAATAAATCTGGAAGACTTCTTCAGGAAAATTTTAACATAGGAAAGAATCACATTGAATGTGTGAAACAATATAAATATCTTGGTATCATTATTCAAAACACTGGAAATTTCAATGAAGCCAGAAAACAACTGTCACTTAAAGGTTTAAAAGCTTGCTTTAAACTTTATAAAGATGTGAAATCTTCTAATCCCCCTTTAAAAACACTTTTACATTTATTCGATCATTGTATCAAACCAATAATTTTGTATGGTTGTGAAAATTGGAGTATAATTAATATTACACCAAAAAGAAAATTACTTTCCCTTTATGATATATTTAAAGATTGGGAATTTGAGAAACTGAATCTGAAATTTTGTAAATATATTCTTGGTGTTACTAAAATGTGCACCAATATAGCAGTCCTATCTGAATTGGGAAGATACCCACTATACATAAACCTACTAACTCAATTATTTATGTACTGGCATAGACTTGAAAACACCTCTACCAATTTACTGCAAAAAGCCTTCTCAGAGAGCAAGTTGATAGCCAATAAAGCTTTATCAAATAAATAAATAAATAAATAAATAAATAAATGTTTTATTTCCTAATCAGAGGGCCTTTTCAGGCATAGCAAATCACAACATCAACATTCATACAACAAACTATACATAAAACGATACACATACAATCATTCATTCATCATTGTGTTTAATTGAACATGTAACATAAAAACAAAAAAAATAATAATAGTAACATTTAGGAAGTTTCTCTGGGAAGAGTCAGTCCACATGAACATGTGTTAATATGTTAACATAAAAAGATATTATTTTTTTATATTTGACCTCCGTACTGTATAGATTTTCTCAATGTATTCTATTAGTTTCTTATTGAACATAATATCTTCATTTGTCATTATCCATATGTGTAAGTTATTTAAATTAAGTGACTGAAGATTTTTGAAAGATGAAAATAAGTTATCAAGAAATGATTTTCGAACATCTTCATATAATTGACATTGTAATAAAAAATGCAATTCATCCTCTATACAATCATTTGAACATTGCAGACAGACTCTTTCACTGCGGGGGAGAATTTCTAATTTCCCAGTGTTCTTATTTAGTCTTCTTTCATGTCTACCCGTTTCTATCCTGAGTAGATGATCACTGAGACGATATTTTGTCAAAGTTTTCCGTTTATCTTTATTATTAATATCTAAGTAACTTTCATATTCAAAATTTGATTTAAACTTAAAATAAGTGTTTAGTTTGCCTTGTTCTTGATTATATGATTCTTTGAATTCTAACCACTGTTTAAAAGTTTTCTCTTATTTTTTCTTGATTAATATTTTTAGTTTATCTTTACTATAGTTTTTGCAAATGTCCATTTTTATGCCTAATTTATCAAACAGGAAGATAATATAAGAATACCAAGTATTATCTTTTAACTTTCTGTTAATTTTATATTCACTATATGCAGATTTCAACAGCTCAGATGGTGAGTTTTCAAGTCTATGCCAATACATTATCATTTGGAGTGCAACATCACAGTAGAGGGGGAACCTCCCCAACTCTGATAAAACTGCTAAATTGGTGGTATTTTTTGATACACCTAAAATATATTTACAGAACTTAATGTTTAACTTTTCATGTTCCCATTCTTTGTAATTTTCGAATAAATTAGACTGTTTCCTCTTTTGAGTTATATTCTATAAATATATAAAGCTTATAAAATTATTGTATTTAAAGTCCGTGATATTTATATATATGTTCTCCAAGGTGACTTATAGGTCCAATGGGCCGGGTGTATATTCATGTAAATTTTTTTCTATGATACATTTTGTATGTCAATTTGTTATTATTACACATGTCACTATAATAAACAATTACTTACTTACTTACTTACTTACTTATATTCATCATACCCCAGTTTTCACACCCATATAAAATAATTGGTTTGATCGTATGATCAAAGATGTGTAAAATACTTTTAATTGAAGGGGTTATGGCACGCATATCTCTATATAGTTTAAAACTAGCTTTAAGAGCTTTGTCATAGAGTTTCTTCTTTGCTTCTGTGAAATTACCAGTATTTGTTAGTGTGATTCCCAAATATTTGTAATGTTTAACACATTCGATTGAATGATTACCAATTGTAAAATTTTCGTAGAAAACTTTACCTCTGGTGTTAAAAATAACCACCTTGGTTTTATTCACATTAATATCCAAACACCACTCCTTACAGTAAGTATGTAAAATATTTAGTTTGTTTTGTAAATCAGTTTTTGAGTTTGACATCAGAACTAAGTCATCCGCATACAATAAACAAGGTATTGGTTTGTCATTTAATTTTACAGAGTTAGTTTTTTCTAATAGGAGTCCTGGAAGATCGTTTATGAAAAATTTAAACAAGTTAGGACTTAAAACATCTCCTTGCCTAACTCCCAACTCCGCAGCGAAAAAGTCTGTCATCTTGTTCTCTATTTTTACACAAAGTTGGTCGTTTGAGTACATATATTTTAATATTTTATAGAAAAAACCATTTATATTTCTTTCTAATAATTTTAACATAATACCAGCATGTATAACTTTATCAAATGCCTTGCGAAAATCCACGAAACATGCATAAAGTTTCTTTTCACCCTCTTTTAGATATTTATCGATGATACATTTTAAAACGAAAATATGATCTGAAGTACGAGATTTTTTTGAAAATCCAATCTGGCTTTCATGAATTACATTGTTTTCAAGTAAGAAATTATCAAATCTGTTGCATAAAATAATATTGAACAATTTACCTATGCTGTTGTTAATTGCAATTCCCCTATAGTTTTCTGGTTTCTTAGGATTTTCGCTTTTAAAGATAGGACATATAAAACTCTTAGACCACTTTTCAGGATACTCTCCTGACCTGAAAACAGCATTAAATAATTTTAGTAAACTTGGATTTATGTATGATTGGGCCGCCTTCAACATTTCATTGCTAATATTATCTAAACCTGGACTCTTACTGTTTTTCAATTTGGATATAGCCTTAGTTAATTCTTTAGGGGTAATTTCAAAATCAAGAGGACAGAAATTGGTAACAGTACTTTCTAATATTTTCACCCTTTTTTCAATATCGTTTAATCTATACTTTATATTTTCAGGTATGGAGGATAGTTCAGAAAAATAATTAAACCATGTTTGACTATCAATATTACTTTCTGGGGTTTCTCTTGTGTCACTGCGAAGGGAGTTAACTAATGACCAGTATTCCTTAGGGTTATTAGATTGAAGATTATCAAGTTTATCTAAAATACTTTGTTTGAATTCGCTTTTCTTCTTTTTCCTCAGTAACAATAATAATCTTTGGTACTCAAATGTTCTCTTTTTTAGTGAAAAATTAGGAATTGACCTTAACTTATGTAAAAAAATGAGCAAAAATAAATTTAAAAAGCTGCTAAAAAATCAACTTAAAATAAAATTTCAAAGAGACTGGGATGAAATAAGGAATAAAAACTTAAGTGATCAGGGCAAATTAGACTCTTACTTTAAATATAAGAAAACATTTAATTACGAAAACTATTTGGATATAAAAAACAATAAGCGCTATTTACTAACTAAATATAGACTCAGCAACCATTGTCTCAGAATAGAGACTGGTAGGCATGAACGGGTTATCGATGTATCTGGCAAACATGTAAAACTACCTCGCAGTGAGAGGCTATGTCTATATTGTGATCTAAATTGTGTTGAAAATGAAATACATTTCCTTCTTGAGTGCACTCTTTACAATGACTTAAGAAAAGATTTGAATAATTATATTAAAAAAAAACCCAAATTTACTCAAATTAAATAAATATGATCTCTTTTTTTGGATTTTAAGTAATGAGGACAGCAGCTTATTATCTATCATATGTCAGTATCTTGATAATAGTTTCAGATTAAGAAATACAAAGAAATAATTTGTTTGTATGTATACTGAATATTGTGAAATATGCATGTACTATTAAGCCTAGTGTTATTTCCCTTTGATAATGACCCTTTCCTCAGTCGTTTTTTGTTCTCATCAATTACATGTCTAAATTACTCTGTAATGTGCTGTTTTTTTGTGTTATGCTCTAAATGGGCCCTTTAATTTGGAAATAAAACATTTGATTTGATTTGATTTGATTTGTATACCAAATTTGAAATCAATCCCTTCTCTAGAAGCTGAGAAATCTGTTACGAAAAATTGTCTTTTTTTTTACCATAAAAAGTCTAAGTCAGCTCAGAAAACAGGAAGTAGATGATGGACTGTCCTGGAAAGGGGAGGCACGGTATAACTAATCATGCTGAAGCTGTGTACCAAATTTGAAACCAATCCATCCAGTAGAAGCCGAGAAAACTGTTACGAAAAATTTCACTTTTCAAATTTTTACCCTTAAAAATCTAAGTTGGCGGGAAAAACAGGAAGTAGATGATGGACTGGCCTGGAAAGGGGAGGCACGGTATAACTCATCATGCTGAAGCTGTGTACCAAATTTGAAACCAATCCATCCAGTAGAAGCCAAGAAATCTGTTAAGAAAAAATTCACATTTCAAATTTTTTTTTCCCTTAAAAAGTCTAAGTCGGTTTGGAAAACAGGAAGTAGATGATGGACTGACCTGGAAAGGGTAGGCATAGTATAACTCATCATGCTGAAGCTGTGTACCAAATTTGAAACCAATCCATCCAGTAGAAGCAGAGAAATTGAACCGGACGGACAGACGGACGGACAAGGTGATTGCAATATAGCCCCCTCTCTTACGAGTGGGGGTATAATAAAAACAAATCTGAATCCTTTTGTATTTTTTATTGAACTTTTTCACACATTTTATTTTCATATAATTTTAACAATAACAATGGGTCTGTAATGGACTATAATACAGTGAATAATGAATGAGCAACATCATAGACCTGCATATTAAATAACATACATGTGATGGATCTGTGATGACAAAGCTGGAGATTTTGATTTTCAGTCTTCACAGTTAACTTTTTGAAGCACAAGCCCGAAAATTATAATTTTGAGATTTTTTCTTTACATATAATTGGCTTGTAATTCCATATTTAAAAGAAATTTTACTGGTCCGAAAGCTTTTTTACTGGCCAGGGCTGTCTGACTTGAGGCTAAATTCGAAGACTGGAGATTGGACAAAAAATCGGGAGATTTTCAACGCTGAGGAAATAACATTTCAATGTAAATTGATGGCACTAGCGTGTGTCAAATATACATGGCTTCACTGATTAATCTCCTACTGTTTATACAATTATCAGGTCAATTATGGCAATAAACCATTAATTAACACCTTTACCAGTTAAATTTACGTCTGTTTAATTGACATACCCCTAAAACAACAGAGATGTTTTACTGCTGGACAATTAAAATGTCTATAAATCTAAAAAATTTTCATGTCTTGAAAAAGCGGGAGATTTCACTAAAGTTGGAAGAATGGGAGATGGGTTAAAAAGTCTCGAGATTTTGTCTCCTGGTGGGACAATCACATGTATGAAATATTATTTATCTAATATACAGGTCTATCTATAGGAATATCAATGGTTTGAGATTTAAGAATATCTAACAATCTTGTCCTAGCATGCAGAAATGAACAAAATAGTCAAGTTTAAAGTCTTTAAAATAAAGTGAAATGCAGATGATAAATTTAATGGATGTCTGTTGTATTTGGTGTGTGATAATTTGTGCTTTTCATGATTTTAATTATTTTAATTATGTATAATAAATAACCAGTATTATTTCCTGTTTTTTTTTTCTTTTCCAAAAGAAGTATTGGTTGCAAAAATAGATAAATTAAATCAATGCAGAAAACAAAATGAATTCATGAACTATAGGGATTTATAAAAAATACTAGTCCCCACACCAGGAATTTTCATTAATAATATCCTTAGGGCAGTGGGGGTTTAAAAAGTGTGTCATCTTTGGGGGGTGTCAGTATTTTCTGGAACAGCCAATGCATGAATATCTGAAAGAAGTCAATAATTTTTGGTTTCTAGCTACATTTGAACTGAATTGAGTCATTATAAAATTCAGATTTCATGTAAAAGTTCTATATCAACAATATTTTAAAGAGATTTAAAATATACACGAGTAATTTAAAACAATCTCAATATAAAATACTACAAAAATATACATTGACATGACAAAATATTTAAATATCACATAAAACAAAGACAGTCTATTCTAGTTAAATTCTATAAATCTTTTCTATTAAAATAGTGTTCTTTGTTTACATACCCCTACAAATAATAAACTTATTTTCAACAACATTAATATCACAACATTATTATTGGATATTGTTTGTATTTGTCCCGTAAAAAAACAATTAAATGCCCTATATAATCAAATGTATGATTATCAAATGATCACATGAAAAAATGTCCTTTTAACGAAAATATCATTCTTCACATGAGATTCAGTTTTTTAGATGGATTGACCTTGGATGGATGCAGTGACCTGGTTTATGACTAATGGCCTTGACGTTTTGGTTGCCATGAGCAACCCACTTGACCTGGCCTTTGATGATTGGTCCAAGACTTCTGAGTCAAGTCTCCTTCATTGATATTTCTCCATAAAATCTTGCATGAAAGTCACTAAAACCATACATTCTTCAACTGACAGGGCGTTATATAATGAGGCACGGATTCCACCAACAGCTCTGTAATAACAAAAAAACTTTGTATTGCTTGTGTATACATCATGTCTGTTGCTTTAAATTAGTACTAATCTTGCTCTAATATAACATTGTGTGGGGACGATGTGGACAAATGTCATGACTGGATGTAGTGTTTTGTTTGTTCTCTTCGCATCAATTAAACAATGGATGGTGCATTAAATTTACTGTTTCTGCTTACTTTTCCAGTGTTTTCAGGGCACTACGATTCACTCTTGTTTAACCGTGAGCTAACCTTGCTGATTGCAGTTTAATTGTAAGAATTGTTTTGTTGTGGTTTGCTTTTGTGATGATTACATGTCTACCACTTTAGTCTTTGCCTTTTGAAATTTTAGACATGTCTATTTTTACAAATTCTGTGTTGATAAGACAATATTAAAATGCATGACCCCGGATAATTCATTACGACAATTGCCTCATTAATATACTTATAGCATGTATAGGTTAAAGGTCAATATACATACCTGTGACCTTTAAGAGAGGTCAATCCTCGTTTCTCAGCTTCTGACACAAAGAGTTTTTCCAGGTCATCATTGCCTTTCATCGAGCCGATTCTAAATGTAATGTTCATACGACTTCTACAGGAGGCATCAATATCTGTGCTGTAACGATAAGGTACCAAGTTAAAACAGAACGTCTAAAGTCACATTGACAACACTGCTTTTTTTCATTGTGGGTTTTTCAATTGTAGCCAAAATATAGGTTGTGTCACATACATTTATTCAGCATCTCATCATTTTCTATATCAGTTACTGCTGAAAGTGTATTCAAGATTTCAAAGGAGATCAAAATAATGACTTTAAAACCAGGACAAGTGAGGCCTAAATTAAAATATTGTATGTTTGCCCTTCTCCCGACCCTGAATTTTGAAGCAGGGTAGGTAGGTAGGCAAAATATTTTATTTTTTTTTATCAAAAAATAATTAGAGTAGGTAAATTTTTTCCTATGGGTAGGTAGGTAGGTAAATTATTTTATTTTAACTTTAAGATATAAAAGCGTAAGAAGTTTTTTTTTATGCATGTGAAGATGTATGATTGCATGTCTTTATGTGCTGTTTGTATGTTTGTATGTATTTGTATCATATTAGCTGTATTTGCTTTTGGAATAAACTGTTATTAGTATGTATGTTTTGCTTTCAATTGTACTTTAATCACTTTTACAGGATACTTTTCTAATATCTGACACAGTGACACTTAGAAACATCAAAAATGCAACTACTATCCTTGCATGGCTTAATATGTAGTGAATGTACCTTTTGTGCCTTTTAAAAGTAACCACTATTGAATGCTGTTAGTTGATAAAATATTTTCCACGTTATGCGTCACTGTGCAAATTGGCATATTCACGGTGGAGAAACTACGTCACATACATGGATTCGTACACACAAAAATGGCCGAAAAATCTCCGCTTCAAGGTAGAAAACCATTCATTTACTACAAGTTTTTACATGACAGTTGCTAAGATAACTAGACCACCGTACTCCTCACTACTCAAATTATGCTAGACAGTTCTTAATTTGTTGATAGATCAAGCGAATTCTTCAAACACTTCGACACAATTGCGATCTCGCACAGGAACATCGGACACACTTTTTGTCAATAAAATTCTTTTATGGACATATTTTATTTTTAATGCATGATTCTTTGAATAAAAGCATTTTATGTTGGTTTACTAACCGTTTTCAAGCTTTACAAGCCGTAGTACATAACCAAAACAGGTTAAAAGAACTTAAATGCATTACTGTGGTAAAATGGTATAGGTCACACATACAAAAAAAGACGATATAGGCCACACTTTTGTATATGATGTATGCTATATTGGCCTTCAATTGAGGGTTGCATTGCCAAAATACAAGCCTTTCATTTTAAGATAAAACATATCCTATAAAATCCGTTACTCGCTATCAAGGAAAGATAATTTTATTCTCAAAAGAAATCAAGGAAACCTTAGAGGCAATCACAATATCAAAGTCCACCAACAAGACCAAGTCAAATGACAAACACATCAACAGCAACACAGTCAATCAGAGAACTAACTATTTGCATAACGATTCGTGAAAAAAAAGTAAGAAAGAAACCGAGATATTACCACTTAACCATCATTTAAAGCGTTCCGTTCGTCTTCTGGTACGCTTATATAAATCACTTACTGTATTTTTTATCACTACCCTTTCGTTTACAATTCTACTCATTTCTGAAAGTTCGTTTTATCATTTGCAAGTGAATCAAAGCAAAGACAAACATCTCTCGGTCCTTATTCCTTCTTATTATTTTATACTTTGTAACATAATAAATACTGGAGCATTTTTGTTGTTATAAGTATTGCCTTAAATAGCACCTCAAGAGCAACACTGAAAGGCTTGTAGCTCATCAAAATTTACATGGGTATCAAGGGTATCAATGTCCGTAAGGCTTTTCGCAGAAACCGTATTAAAGGTTACTAGAAATTGAAATTTTGCAGGGTGGTTCGGTTTGATAAACTTTTTGTTCTTAGCGATCTGTTTGTTAAGGATGCAGGGCATTTGTGTGTCATGGACACATTCCTACCTCTTTTCATAAATAGTCATCAAGATTGTTTCTAAACAACGGACATATTTTGCAGAGTTGGAAGAAACAATTTGGTATTTGGTAATGAATAAAAAAATGGGAAATTTGAAGTTTCATAGAGTTAAATGGGAAAAATGAAAACGTTTTACGGGTCTTAAGAACTCGAACGAAAGTTACTGATACACCTTCCAAACACATTCAGTTGGGATCAGTTCTTACATCTCTTAAAACTGTCAGGAATCTGAGCTTAGAACTTTTCTAGACCATGACAGATTTGGCACTGCTCTAAACCCTCACAATTTTAAACCCTCAGTTCTACTCGATCCCAGACAGTTTTAGATCTGCCCAAATTCATGACATGCAATAGCATGACTACATAGAAAAATATTCTAAATGAAAGATAACAATTTAAACAGATAACAATTATTTGACGAAAACACTTAAACACTTACAAATGCCTGCCAACGACAAAAGTTGGAACCGCCATGGACTAGAAATGTCATGTCGGAAAGCAGCTCTAGAATTGTCAGGGCCAGGGGCTAAAACAGTTTAAAACAGTTGGTTATATACAGTTTATGACAATTCTACCCCAGAACTGTAAGGGCGTACAACAGATCTAGAACTGTCAGCAGTAGTATACAATTAAGGTGCTAGAACAGTTCTCAACTGTATCTGTTTGTTTAGGGATCGTCACCATAGACATCCCTTTAACGCCTAGAAAAAAATGAAATAATTCCAGATTCATCTTATAACAGTATAAAAACGTTTGATTTTACCACACTGTACACTTCTATTTCGTATGCACTTGGATCACGATTGCCACAGCTGATTTATTGTTGCATTTTCGAAAAGAATGGAAGATGCAGGTACAGCTGTTTTATGTTTTTTTTTCTTTCAGACTTCTTACAATCACATCTAGACAACAACAAAAAACGGAACAATCTTTGGTTTGGTGACTTTCATCATCTCAAATTTTCCCAGGAACTTGTGATTAAGGACTCTATGGATTATAGGAGGTCTGCTTCACGTTAAGATCTAGATCTCGATATAGACATTCAAGGAAGACTTTCAACAAAACTCTATGACAACGGGATGACTTCAACTTTAACAAATCGCCAACTTACCCTTCTTGCCCGATCCAGCTCGCTCATGGAATAAATATGTCACACATTATTCGTTATTCCAAAGGTTGCTTGACATACATTAATATCTACGATAGAGCGTCACATTTGACATACAAACTGATAACACTGGGTTATGCTACTCGTCGATTGTAGTATTCACTTCAGAAATTACGGAAGACGTCATTGGCTCATAGACAAATATTGGGATTTCTGTCTTTCAGATGAGTAAAGTCAGATCGATGTTGGTTTGTCATATAGATTTTGTTTTGTTTTCCTTAACTGGATTTGACACACTGTCCTGACTGTAGCAACGCGACGATGTGTTGCAATAAGCAGGAACTGCCTACCTTTCCGAAGCACTGGAGTTCATTCTCGTTCCATCTTGAGTTTGCGTTGTTGATTGATATTCAGTTGTTTTCAGTTTCATGCGCTTTAATGTTTTCTGTTTCTTCGTGTTGTTCCCGTTTGTGTTTACTGGTTTTGTCCTAGCCAATTCGGACTTTCGACATGGAATTCCCATTTGTATACATCTCTGGTTTTTGAAACCAATCAAAGTGCGATTAAGAAAAATAAGAATAAAACTGTTCAAAAATCCCAAAGGAACATATTTGATTTCTTTATACATTGTGTCTGATTTGAATTTTTAGAGACACACATTTATATGAACAGAAATCCGAGGTTCTGCATACATGTTATGCCATAAATAATAAGGATATTCATGGTATATGTCGTTGGCTACGTCTGCATTGTCAGTTCTCTGATGATTGATTTTATTGCTGTTGTTGTGCTTGTCATTGGACTTTTTGAGATGCAATTGTCTTAAAGGTTTCTTTGCTTTGTTTTGAGAATAAAATTCTCTTTCCTTGATAGTGAGTAACGGATTTTATAGGATATGTTTTATCTTTCAATAAAAGACTTGTATTTTGGCAATGAAACCCTCAATGGAAGGCCAATACATCATACATCATATACAAAAGTGTGGCCTATATCGTCTTTTTTTGTATGTGTGACCTATACCATTTTACCACAGTAATGCATTTTAGTTCTTTTTACCTGTTTTGGTTATGTACTACGGCTTGTAAAGCTTGAAAACGGTTAGAAAACCAACATAAAATGATTTTATTCAAAGAATCATGCAATAAAAATAAAATATGTCCATAAAAGAATTTTATTGACAAAAAGTGTGTCCGATGTTCCTGTGCAAGATCGCAATTGTGTCGAAGTGTTTGAAGAATTCGCTTGATCTATCAACAAATTAAGAACTGTCTAGCATAATTTGAGTAGTGAGGAGTACGGTGGTCTAGTTATCTTAGCAACTGTCATGTAAAAACTTGTAGTAAATGAATGGTTTTCTACCTTGAAGCGGAGATTTTTCGGCCATTTTTGTGTGTACGATTCCATGTATGTGACGTAGTTTCTCCACCGTGATATTGAACATTCCAGTCAATCAAACAACATGGAAACTGGGGGTTCTAACTAGTGTTGCATACAATTGCAGTACTTTAAGGCTCTTATTCCTAGAGCATTTCAGGAAATTTCTGACATTAAAATTTCTAGAAACCTTTTGACATTGAATGCACAATTCTCCTGATATAATGCATTGAATCAATTGGTTTGAACGAACATATTTATTTATTGAACAAAATTTGTACTCTCCTAAACATTTCAACATTTTTATTCAAATTTTAATTGTTAAAGTAAGACTTGAAATGTCTAACAAAATGAAATAAATCTCATGATACAACACAACACGGTCATGACTAGAAACAAAATTGACACTTGTCTATTCTCATAAAGTAATTCAACTCAAAAAATTGACTAAGGTTTCTACTGTAACCTAGATTATCCCGACTAAAACTGACAGACAGACGGACGGACAACGTAAAAACTATGGGGTGACGCATTTTCAATGCGGGGCCCTAATAAATAGCCAATGTTTAATAATACTGTGGCTGATAGGGTAGTATGGCTGAGACAACTTGAAATGTGTATGGAGTCAGTGCTTTCCTGGCATGTCCATGTTCTTCATGTTTCTGTTGTGTGTACTATTTCATGTCTTGCGTCCTTATGTTTTTGTGATTGTTGTTCAGATTTGTTAACTATATCCCTTAAATTGTGATTTTAGAATGCCAGGTTGGGCCTTGGTTTTTCTATACCTAAATGTTAACATGTATATTGAGTTTGTTGTATTCTGAATTGGCGACTTTACTGCTATTTTATGTCACAGAGGCGATTTTACTGCCATATTTCATAAAATTTGTGAAAATATAAATAACAGTTTCCTTTTTCAAAAGCTTCGTCTACTTCTGTCTCTTGATCCGTATCTCCAAATGCCGCCCCGGCAACATCGTCCCATATTTCTTTTGAAAACACTTTTACGATCTTATTTTTGACCAACGTTTTCTTAAAATCGTTTTTAATTTCATTTATGGTCACAGAGTGCGGCCATGCTTGATCAATGTCATTCAGCAGTTTCGAATCGGAACAAAAAAATATTCAATGCAAACGCATGAAAGACCCGTTTTCGGATAACTATTTACTTTACTATAAACGTGTACGATAAAATCCGAAAATTCCGAGAAAAAAAAATTGCAGTCGGTAAATATAAATAAAAGATTTTCAGTCGGAAGCGAAACGGAATAAAATAAAATTTTGCCGATAAATGTAAATAAAATATTTTCAGTCGCAACGAATTTCGGGGGTCGGTCGGCTGAGGGCAAACATACAATATTTTAATTTAGGCCTGATATGAGACTGAAATCCCAAGTTATAAAACCTAGAGTACAGACATATTCTTTCGTTTTTAATATTATTTCAGAGTTTGGCTTTAGTGCCGTATGGAGGTCGTAGAAAGCTTCCCAGTGCTTCAGTTGTATGCTCTTATATATTTTCGAGTACTGGAATATGTGTTGGAAAGACACAGTTTACATGTTTCCAAAATTTGACAACGTTTGGCTATTTCTTTAAAATTTGATTCATTTATCTGTTTTGGTCATTGTTGTAATATTTTTGGGTTTCTGTTTTTGTTTTATCAAATCTAATATTTTACCGGTATTCCAAGTTTTCTACTCCTAGCGTGTCTGATGAAGGTTAATCCAGAAAAGCGCTTCACACGCAGCGAAATTTTGCTTTTGTACATTTATCAAAATCATATCAATATGTGGATCATGTCTTTCTGGCACTTATTCCATATTCTTTCGTTTTTAATGGATATTCCTGTTTAATTCTATAAATACCTACCAATAGAATCCATTAGATTTATCTATGACACCATACACAGCATTAGATTTGATGAGAGAGTTCTGCTCCATCTGCTCAGCACCACCGTTGTCCTTCACCCATTGTAACACCAGCCCAAGGATGTAGATACTGGAAAATAAAATATTAAACTTTAGTATTACTCTATTTTATTGACCCAGTTGGCCATGAGTCAATTATTTTGATATTCTTCGTTTAAATCCTTTATAAAAGACTGTAAAAATTAGTCTCTGCCAAACTTAATGAATAAAATAGAGCATTACTGGCATGGCAGATTATATATATTCTAAAAGAAGATGTTTCTGTGTGGTTTAAAGTTTCATGTTTTCTGTTTTGAAATTTTTTTTTAGTCACATGTATAATCAACATCAGATTACAAGATGGAATTTTATATGGAAATAAACCCCTTCTTAATGACCGTATTATTCAGAGGATAAAGCGCTCTAGACTTTAAGGCGCAGGGCCCATTTTCAGGGAAAAATCTGATATATCCATTAAATCCGGTAGTACATTGTTAATGGCAGGCTACTTCTTTTAACAGATTTCTATTATTAGAATCTCTAAGTCTTTATATTTTTCAGCTAGTAAACTCAGCAAGCTTCCCAGTAATTATTTTTAAAGGAGAATACTATTTAAAATCAGAAAACAGCTATAACTTACTTATATGTGGGTGCTGTGTTGTACAGGGAGTTGTTTCCGACCTGTATCTTGTAGTCAAAGATGACGGGGGTTATGGGCAGGGCGTGGCCGAGAAGGTCCTCCCTGATGATCACCAAGGTAACACCAGCACAACCCATGTTCTTCTGAGCACCAGCAAAAATTACACCAAACTGCAAGGTAAAAAATATAAAAAGAGTTATAGGGTGAAACATTTTTTTATATATAAATCTTTTGATTTGTGCTTGTGTGGTTGAGTGCCTTATTTTTATAAAAATCATAAATGAGTATCATGATTTTTTCTCCTATAATGCTTTCATGTGGTCAAGTTTAACCATTTTTTTCTGATTCAACTCGCATTCCTACTTAGCAAAAATGTTTTTAGTTTTGATAGGGTTGACATTTCAGGATACATGTATGTGAATTAATGTTTTATTTTCATGGTTTATGATTGCCTGTTTTATTAAAAGGCAAACCCAAAGCCATTAATTTGATGTGACCCACTCATGTTATAACATAAATTCATGAACATAATAAATAAATCTTCTTTACAGTTCTTTTAAATCTCTCAATGTGACCCCTTATAACATGGTAAATATATCTCACCTTGCTGACGTCAATAGGACGAGACAACATGTTGGACGACATATCACAGACGAGGGGAACTCCATTGGTTTCAGGTATAAACTGGTATTCTATACCTAAAATAGAACAAGGTCAAATCTTGTTAGTATATGAATTCATGCCAAATATGTTAAAAGATTCATCAAGAATAAAAAGTTCAACAAATCTTGTAAAAATAGGTCAGAAATTGAAGTTTTTCTTCTACAAGAAATTCCACTTCTATTTGTTTTGCCTATATAACATATTCAACTTCAAACAAGCCATACTACTAATACCCCTAATGCATTTTAAACATTCGACTATAATTGAAAACTTTTGAATATTTTACAAAAAGTAATTAAACCCTGCTTTATAAGGCCATGTAAAATTAATTCTCTGGTTCTCAGACAGTTGGTTTTTAAAAAATGGGTAGGTAGGTAGGGGTTTTATTTTATTTTTTTATTGATTTTTCAAATGAGGGTAGGGATTTTTGGTTTAAATTTTATTTTTCAATGTGTCTGAAAATAAGGAGTGGATCGTATGTTTTCATGCATATATGTATTGTATTATTATGTTGTATGTGTATTTATCCTTGTTTTTTATTATTTAAAAATATGTATTGAAATAAATAAAAATATGAAAATACATGCTTTATTATTTGGTAAAATGATTTATCTTGGATGGTACAAATTGTATCTGCACAATCAGCTAGTCTGGTACATGTGTATGAATGGATTTCCATCTTCAAGTTGGAGTTTCCATAAAAGGGGCATTTAGATTGCACCAATAAGTCAAATCAATGTTTGAGGCATGTAATGATGTTCTTAGTCTTATATGTGAGATTCAAGGGAGGCTAGAGTTTTGGTCTGTGACATTGATCCAAGAATCTGTATGTTGATAAAAAAAGTTTTTGTCAATCAAGACTAAATTCTTATTCATTTTCATCAAGACTGTCAGTAAATAAACTTGTCAATTAGTCCTTTTTGGTTGGTCAGACTGTGACATCTTTTCATGGACAGCAAAACAAAACGGCAATTACTTTTGTCATAAAGTCACTTGGTTGCAGGAATACATCCTTACTTTCCAATTAATCTCTTAAAAATTAGTCCTAAATAGTCTACAACTTCCGAAATATGAGAGAAAAACATATTTTTGTCATTCTCTGTGGTCTTGTTACAGCCAAAAACATCGACTTTTAAATCCTTCTTCCCATCCAAATCTCTCATCATGTTTTGTATTCAATTCCATTCTCCACTCAGGATCAATTTGTAAAGTTTGTCACAGTCATTGCCATATTGGGTGAATGGTTCATGTAACCAGTAACTGTCGTTTCAAATTGAAACAATCTTTTTGTTGAACACTGCCAATCGGCAGCCATGTTTTTCAAAGTAAACAATGCTTCTAAACGTTTTGATCCGGGTCACTAAACGCTTGACTTCAATTTGGCGGCAAATTTGAAAATTTTATTTTGGGAAGTTAAATACGGGTCGGCGGCGTTTTTTTTCCGGATCGGCAATAAAATTGCGCCAGCGGCCCCATTTTTTAAGGGTCGGCGGTGTCTGAGAACCAGAGAATTAATTTTATATGGCCTAATATCAAACTATATATTGGGAAAAAAGTTTTCTTGAAAGTATCATTACACTGAATACAATACTAAAAGTCAGGTACGCAACAAGGTTAAAAGGTAAAATCGAATCATAAAATCACAAAAACATATCCATTAAAATCAAATAACGAACGAAAGAGGGGCCCGTTTTTTATTTTATTTTAAGTGATATGTTTTTGTGTATTTAGTATTGTATTGATTTTTAATTCCGCCACACCACAACTCCAACTTTTATTACACTGTATATCTAACATACCATGAATGGTTTCATTGGCACAGTAGAAGACATAAGAGGCTTCTGGGTTGAGGTCCCATGTTGACTGGTCAGGTATAGCTTAAATAATAAAATAAACATTTTAAACTAAAATGAAATACAGTTGTTACAATATCATCACGTAGTCCCTTAATTTGACAATTGATCGGACAGTTAACCAAATATGTTATTCCATTTTTTTGTAAGGTCTGAAAAAGCCATGCAAATGAAATGTATCCTACATTCAAGAAATGTAAATTTTAAATCATAAGATTGTTTATTTTACTAAGTCTGTATTTCTCAAATTCATCTAATATTTAACATGTATTACAAAAATATGCCCACAAGACAAAATGCCTATCTCACAACATTAGGAATTGGCGGACAGACCAATGAATGGACCTGAATGCTATATTTGCTGTCCTTCTTTTATAGATGGGGCATAAAAAGATGTGCATGTATATCTGACATAATGTTTGTTGCTACCGGCCAAGACTCATTGTCCAGCAGACATGTAAAAGAAAGCTATTCTTCCATCTATATGTCTCATACTTACAGGTGTGACTTGATACTTTAGGGACCACTCTGTTGATTTTGCCGTATTTCTCAGCCTCTTGCGCTGCCTTAGCAGACCAGCTGCCAGTCACAATGTAATCAGCTGTACCACCCGGCTTATACTTCATCAGATTTAATGGGATAGCTGAGAATTGACCGGTACCTCCCCCCTGTTTGAAGATCACTTTGTAGTTGTTTGGGATGTTCCTGAAAAATAAATGTACAAAGTTATTACAACAGTCCAAATTTTACATGCAAATCCTCAGGGAAATTCCCTGAAAAAGAAACCAGCCCTGAACTGAAATTCTAACTGTTTCTGCTATAAAGCCAGTCAAATTTTCATTATTTTTAGCCAGCCGTGCCAAAAAGTTACCAGTCTCGGGCTGGTGGGCAGGCTGTTTTCTACAACTCTGAAATCCTCATATGATACTTAAAAAAACTCAAATTTGTAACGCATATTTTTTTTAAGTTTAAGCTTTCTTTAAAAAAAATTATCAACAGGCGAACAGACAAAGTCTATGTAGGACACTTTCAAATAAATGAGGACTTACATTAATTCTCTCAGATCATCTTCTGCTTTGGTTATGATTTTAGTGAAATCTGCAGATCTGTGACTCAATTCTGAAAAATATAAAATTTCACCATGTACATATATGTCTCTAGCAACAATTACATGTAAGTGTGTGTAAATAAACCATTAATCCATATACATTGTATATACATGTACTTTTTATTAAATCATCTACATGTATTACTAGTAAAGTCATTTTGTGTAAGTTATAACATTAGCTTTTTGAGTTCAGTTTTCTGTAAAACTTTTTTTTTCGTTTGACGTAATCTTAATTTACATTAAAATTTTTACAACATGTACATGTTATGTATATGATGTAAATACAGGATTATCTACAATGTTTTTTTTTAAATAAACATGATACATGTAAGTCTGCAGCTTACATGTACATGTATTGTGTATACAGTACATCCTGGTGATGAACATGCGATCTGATTTTAACATGTAAATCCAAGACAACATTCTACCATGGAAAATATTTGAGTGTAAAAAAAATATTGAAAAAAAAATTTACATTTCTCTTGATGCATATTTCTTGATACATGTAAAAAAACAATAGATGGTCATAAGCAGGGGATATTTAACTACAAAATTTTGACCCATTACTGCCAAAGAAGGTAAATAAACTTCCAAATTTGCAAGTGTATCCCACTGCATTTGATACTGTGTCCCTTTTTGTCCAACTATACATAAACATACCCATAACACTGATTCCAAGTCCATTGTAATTCAACATTTCTTTCTGGGCTCTCTCTAAAACCTAAATAAACAAAAATCAATGTTTAATGGAGATGAACGAACTATTATTCTTTTTTAAATTCATTAAATATATCTATTTATTAGTTTTTTCTGTGTTTAGATATTAGTTTTTCTGTGTATAGAAAGTTTGTGGTGGTGGTGGTTTGGGGGGAATTGGTCAAGGCTTCAACCTAGAGTAGATGAGAAATAGTTCTGGCCTGGGATGGACTAGGCATTGCGTATTCAATATATATTTTTATAATCTTAAGCATTTAACACATTATCAAATCATTTCAATGTTCTTAATGAAGTTTCTATGGGTATTTGTTGTATGCAAAAAAGCTTATGCTGTATATTGGTATGCCTGGAAGGAAATACAGTATAATTTATGATTATCATATCACTATTATAAGTAAAATGATTTGGTCTAAAACCAGATCCTAGTAAACAAATCCAGTAATAAGCAGTTCATTGCAATACAATCTGTCATAATCTTCTTAAGTACACGTGTTTTTGAACACGTGTATTTGTTTATGAAATATCCAGAAAATACCGGATCTCTAACTGGTGACCCGACCACAAAGGTCAACGTCAACAGGCCAGTAAAAAACAGACATTTTTGAATTAAATCAGTCAGGGTTCCTACTTTCCCACCACAAAAAAATAAACCAATTAGCTTCGTTCTAAATTATGACTTTCGATGGTTCTTTTCCGCCAATCTATATTTATTTGACCCCAATCTTTTTTATGCAAATTTGTAAGGGTGGCTAAAAATAACTTGACATAAGGAAAATTTTCCAAAATCACAATGTGCACTTTGCGAATGAACATAATCGATGGCGATGGAAGAAAACACGCACTGATCACACCAAACTCGAATAAAACGAACTATTAAGGCTTTAACATGTAAGTTAAGTGCTTTAAAATAATTTAACAGATCAAAATTCCGCGTGACACAATTACGTAAACTTAAAGCGGCCCTGAAAATGTATGATCAGCTGATTCATTGACTGTAAACATTGACCCACATGTAAGCACATTATAAATTTAGAGCCGGTTGCATGTGCCACATTGACAGGCGGTAATTAAGTAATTAAATTAGATAATCAAATTAGCCAAAATTAATTAAGACAACTAATTAACTCACCTCCACTGGCAGTTTTGCTGGACCGGCAGAAAAATTGATCACTCGTCTGGCCATCTTATATTTGCTAATTAATTATTAATAACACTAAAAATATATTAAGAAATTCTTCAATTCACCGTGTCGACTGACTTCTCAGGTGATGAAAATTTAGTGAGGACGTATAAATGTTTTCAATCGGTTTTGTTAATGATGTGCATTTACATCCGCTTTTTCATTGGCTAGCTATTTTAATCCTGTATCTGATTGGTCAATTAGATAACATGCAGTGACCTTGTGATCTAAAAACATACTTTTCCATTGTGACCCGACCAACAGCGCAAATTTTCCAACTTTTTCCAGTATGACCTGCATACACCACCACTACACATTAGTGAAGTGAATCAATTAACCCAAATACTTTCATTTAAAAAGATGGAAAAGTCCCGGAAAAATACTGAAATATGGAAAGTAAAATTATAATAAATTATGTAAATATAAAAAAATGAATATTTTAAAAGCCAGGAAAGTTAAATTTTAACTGTCTTCAAATGATGTAAGTTATATAATATATTTCCCCAGTTTGGTATTTTTGGTTTTACGGTTCTATGCTCTTCATAATTATAAAGTGTTTGGCATTTTCAATATTTTTGGTAGAGCGCCACCGATGAGTCTTATATAGACGAAACGCGCGCCAGGCGTAGCAAAATTTATTGTGACTGAATCACTTTATAGAGAATTCAATTACCTAAGTAGAGCTTCGGGAAACCATGCATAGTAACAAAGTAAAAAAAAACAATCTACAAACTTTGTTATCGTTAAAAATCTTCTCTGTATATATATATGAAAAAAAGAGAAAAAAAAATGATAACACCCGTGAAGGTTAGCACGTACTGTTGGTGGAGTCAGTTTAATTCCCCGAGGTTAGCCCGCTCCGGCACCAACACTTTTGTGTTGGAGAACACATCAAAGCTTTAAATTATCCGTTTAAATTTCAAAATTGTTTAAACCCTAAAGTTCTTCCTACCCCAGACATAGGTTGAATATCTTAGTAATAATTTGGTTCCCCAGTTTGGTATTTTTGGTTTTACTGTTCTATGCTCTTTATAATCATAAAATGTTTGGCATTTTCAATATTTTTGGTAGAGCGCCTCTGATGAGTCTTATATAGACGAAACGCGCGCTAGGCGTAGCAAAATTTATTGTCTGGAACTTTGTTGTCATTTGTATTTCGAACACCCTGTTGGTGGAGTTTTAATTCCCCGAGGTTAGCCCGCTCCGGCACCAACACTTTTGTGTTGGAGAACACATCAAAGCTTTAAATTATCCGTTTAAAGGAGTAGAGCCACGAAGGTCCCAAAATGGCCCGAAAATTCAACTTTGATATATCTGCTTGTAGTTGCTGAATTAATGTTCATAAGTCTCTATATTTCATCGGTTGCAATATTTTTTCCTTCAATTATTTACCAACAAGGAGAGCAGTGAGGTAAAAAATAGACTATTTTGTGAAAAAATACAATTTGCGACAGTTTTCCTTGATTTTCATGTATAAATTGATGAAAATGAAATGGGCCACACCTGTCGACCAAAATTATTTTGCAATAGAAATGTGTATTATGATATTATAAACAAATTTTCAAAAAATTACGATGGTCGAGGAATGTGGCCAATACTAGTTTTGCTGAAATATGCAGAGAAACCAGTGAAAATGTGTGATAAATGAGGAATTTTCAAATTTATGGCCTGTTTAAAGTATCAAGGCTAAACCTGTGGTGAAAATATTTTGCCAAATCTTACAGATATGAAAAGTTTATTCATACCTTAACATATTGTAGCTAAATTTTTGACACGTAATAGTAGTTGAAAAATAGTGAAAAAACCGGGCCGATTTAGGGTCTTCGTGGCTCTACTCCTTTCAAAATTGTTTAAACTTAAGGTTCTTTCTACCCCAGACAAAGGTTGATCATCTTAGTAATAATGTGGTTCCCCAGTTTGGTATTTTTGGTTTTACTGTTCTATGCTCTTCATAATTATAAAGTGTTTGGCATTTTCAATATTTTTGGTAGAGCGCCACCGATAAGTCTTATATATACGAAACGCGCGCCAGGCGTAGCAAAATTTATTGTGACTGAATCACTTTATAGAGAATTCAACTACATAAGTAGAGCTTCGGGAAACCATGCATAGATGTATAACCCATGGGTTATACATCTATGGGTAAACTGATTAGATTTTAAATGTTAAGGGACTGTTTCTATACCTATATAAGGTACAGATCTTGGGACAGATTATACCTATATAAGGATATAGAAATATGAAATACTTTCCACTTTTCTGCATAAGATATGGTTTATATGAGATTTTCACAAGGATTTGAGAAAAGTTCATGGCGAAATAATCAGTATGGACTATTCTTATCATTATTATCTGAAAATTTGAAGGGGATATTTTAGTCTTAACCTCAGGAATGGGAAATAGTGAAGGCCCCTACGAGATCCAATATTTACTAAACTACATGTTCCAATCATGACAGCTCACATGACTCGAAGGGTCTATTGCATGAAAACTGTTCCAGAAAGAGAGTCTTCAACTTTAACATCAAATACTGGAAGTCACCAAAGATAGTAAACACTCGAGAGTAATCATCAGTAAAGACCTCAGCTGGATCACACGACGATACATCCACGCATGTCACAAAGAGGTAAAATTAACAGCCTACACGACTTTGGTAAATATGGTTTGCTTTCACTGTACAGTTTGGACGCATTCACTGAGAATGGCTTACATGAAAAAAAATCTTAATCAAAGAAAGATAACTCAAATTGATTTTTTTCTTAACAAAGATTTAGCACTTGGAAGGGGGCTTGTTGGATATAATATGATGCCGCAGAACATAAAAAACAGTAAGAAACTTAATTTTGTTTTGCTTCTTACTAAATTATTCCAGCTTGGGTTAATCCATTGTCTGTTTTTGTTTGAATTTCCTAACCAGACTATTAGAAATGTTATTAGCAGACAGGTTTTATTCGACAATATAGTTTATCAATTATTTATAAGAACATAACTGCATGTAGGAGAGAGGTTCCGAAGGTACATGGAGGTACACTTTTACATCGCTCACAGATAAGTCATCTTTTTTCAGTTAAAATCATCTTCATGAAGTAGTTTGTGGACATGCATTGCGATATCAATAACTATCCTCTTTTCCGCACACATGTTCGAGGAAATTAAGCTTTTTACAAACTTTTCACTTGCCAGAGTATTGTTCAGACTGTTATTTATATGATAAAGCCCGAGACCATTAACTTAAATGTTTATTTATAACCGGAGTGTATTCGATTAAATAGTACTCACGTTCAAAATATTGAGGGTCTACAGGAGTGGGCATAATGGATTCGACAAACAAAGAAGACGAACACAACAGTGAGGGTGCAAAGGAAATAATTGTCGAAACTTTATATGAATTGATGGTGAGAATTAACGATCGCCTCGATACCATAGAGACAAGCGTTACGAAAATAGACAGGATCGGAGAAACCATGAACAACTTAATAAAAAACTTTAATCAAATGAAATCAAAAGTCACAGAGATCGAAGCGGCAGTTGAAGATTTAAAGTCTACGAATAAAACTCGTGATCACGAAATACAAACAATTAAAACAAATAATTCAGCTAATAGCAGGGAAATAAAGGAAATAAAAGGAGCTTTAGCTTCACATAGTAATGATCTACAAGGCATAAGTAACGTTTTTGATGAACTAAAACAAAAACAGGAAGGTGCATTCAAAGACATAAAACAAATTAGAGGCAACATTTCAAATATTACAAATGAGGTAGATGACCGTGCAGCAGAGATGCGCCAGGAAATGAGAGCAGCAATTAACGACGCAAAGGAGCAAAACGAAGAGCTCAAGAACACTGTACTTGACCTACAATGCAGGTCAATGAAGTACAATTTGATCTTTACTGGACATAGAGAGCACCAAGATGAAGACACTGAATTGGTCATTCGCTCATTTATTAAACACGAATTGCGAATAAACTATCAGATTGAACTTGGAAATGTGCACCGATTTGGTAGTAGTACGAAACCTAGCCGCGGACACAAGGGAAGACCAAGACCTATCATTGCCCGCTTCATCTTCATGAAAGACCTGGAAGCCGTTCTGTCGAATGCCTATAGGTTAAAAGGAACCCATTTCGGAATCAACCGCCAGTTCCCAGAACCAATAGAACAGGCTAGACGTAGTCTTTATCCTATAATGAGAGAAAAACGCAATCAGGGATGCAAGGTCAAACTTGTGAGAGACGTTCTTTATGTTGATGGAGAAGTATACAACGACTGCCCAGAAGAAGAAGACGACGAACACAACCTTAGCACTTTCACTCGACCAAAATTTACATACAGCGATGCTTCAAGTTCGACACCACAACAACGACCAGGATTTAAAAGACGCAGAACCTCATCAACACCCAGAAGATACTAGGGGACCCAAGGAGATCAACAAAGTGACACCGATGACTCTATAAACATTTCTAGTGAAATCAACAACTGTAATTTAAAACTATTAACTATTAATTGTGGTGGTTTGTTAAAAAAAGTTAACTATCCTGAATTTGTAGATTTTGTTAACAAATATGATTTTATTTCTATTATTGAATCTAAAACTGATGATCTAGATGAGATTAATTTACCTAATTTTAAATTTATTTTAAAGAACAGAAAAAAAGTCAGTAGAGTGAAATCCGGTGGAATAGCTTTTGGCTTTAGAGTAGAATATGAAAGATATGTTGAGTACCTTGAATCAAAAAGTAAACTTGTTTCTTGGTTTAAAATTTCTAAATGTCTGTTAAAATCTACTGATGACATTATTATTGGCAATATTTATATTCCCCCAGAAAATTCTAAGTACAAATCTGAAGACCCTTTTTCTGAGATAGAACAAGAATACTTGAAATTCTCACAAAACTATTCCCATGTCATTTTAAATGGAGATTTTAATAGTAGAACTGGAATAGAAAAAGACTTTTTTGACATAACAGATGATAACCGTTGCCCTTTTGACAACGCAGTAAACTATGCAATTATGTTACCCAATCATGATATGTTGTATTGTAGAAATAGTATGGATGTGGTCAAAAATAATTATGGAAATCAATTACTAGAATTTTGTAAAAACAATAACCTGTTTATCCTAAATGGTAGAACCAATGGTGATTTGCTTGGAAAATACACATGTAGAGAATCTAGTGTAGTAGATTATTGTATATGCTCTGTTGATATGTTACCACTTATTGAATCATTTAACGTTCATGACTTCTCATCATTGTTATCAGACGTACATTGTCCTATCTCTCTGGTCTTTGGATCTACAGTTCCCAGCGTTGACTGCACTTCAGAATGTAGTCAAGTTGGGAGCTGTGGTAGAAAGATCAAGAGATGGAACAATGAACAAGCAAACGAATATATAGAGAATATTGACCCGCTTAGAGTGGATAGAGTCTTACAGGATCTTGATCAAATTGATATAGAAAACCTGACTCAACAAGTAGTTAATGATATGGTTCAAAATATAAATGATATTCTTCTGAAACCAGCAGAAAAGGTATTTGGTGTGTCTTATCCTAAGAAAACATTTTCTGCCTCAGCTAAAGATAAGAAAGATAATAAACCGTGGTTTACAAAAGAATGTTGGGAAAAACGAAAATGCTTCAGAAAAGCTAAGAGACGTCACAGAAATAATAAAAATGTAGAAAATAAAAATGATATGAAAAGAAAAGAAAAGGCATATAAAGCCGAAATGAACAAAGCTATTATTGAGCACCGTCGGCAAATGAGAAAGAAAATCAAATCCCTTAGAAAAGGTAACAGTAAAGACTTTTGGAACTTATTGAAGCCAAAACGTCCTAAGGGCTCAACAGATATTGCGCTTGACGCCTTGTTTAATTTTTTCAAAGATTTGAATAGCAATGATGAGGAAGATGAACGGGACACTTATGTACCCAGAGATTTTAACAATTCTTTAAATGCTGTCATCAATGTTGAAATCACTGAAGATGAAATTCTTAAGTGCATTAAAAAATTAAAAAATGGTAAATCCTGTGGCGATGACCTTATTGTGAATGAATATATAAAAAACACTAGCCCACAACTCATGCAAATTTATATCAAAGTATTTAATATTATTTTTGATTCTGGAATTGTACCTGAAGTGTGGTTAGTAGGAAATATACTTCCTTTCTATAAAAACAAAGGAGACAAATCTGATGCAAAAAATTACAGACCAATTACTATCCTAAGTTGCATGGGTAAACTGTTTACATCCATATTAAACGCAAGATTAACATCATTTTTAGAAGATTTTTCTTTATTAAATGAGAATCAATTTGGCTTCCGAAGCGGCTATTCTACTGTAGATGGCATTTTTTCATTACACTTATTATATGAATTACTCAAACTGAAAAAGAAGAAACTTTTTTGTGCTTTTATTGATTTTGCTAAAGCTTTTGACACAGTATGGCGCCCAGGTTTATGGTCCAAACTATTAGAATCTTCAATTGATGGCAAAATGTATAATGTTATTGTAAATATGTATAGTAATATAAAATCAAGAATATTTAATGGTGTAGAATACTCCAGCTTTTTTCCTTGTAATGTTGGAGTCAGACAGGGTGAAAATCTTTCACCTGTATTATTTTCCCTTTATATCAATGATTTAGAATCTTTCATGGTAGATAATAACATTTGTGGTTTACAAAGTCTTTCAAATGAAATTGAATTAGAACTTGATAAATATATTAAGCTTTTTCTTATATTATATGCAGACGATACTGTACTACTGTCAGAATCTAAGCACGATCTCCAAAATCAACTCAATTGCTTGTGTGAATATTGTAATATTTGGAAACTAAAAGTCAATGTTGATAAAAGTAAAGTAGTTGTTTTCTCCAAGGGAAGACCACAAAATAATATGAACTTTGTGTATAATGGACAAAAATTAGATATTGTAAATGAATTTATGTACCTTGGAGTAGTCTTTTCTAGAACAGGAAGTTTTGCTAAAGCGAAAAAATATAATGCAGATAAAGCAACGCGTGCGATGTATGACGTCATTCGAAATGGAAGAACACACAATCTGTCCATAGAGTGCCAATTAGATTTATTTGATAAGATCATTCAGCCAATATTATTATACGGTTGCGAAGTGTGGGGGATAGGAAATAACTCAGTCATTGAACGGGTACATATTAAATTCTGTAAACTACTTATGAGTGTAAAAAAGTCTACACCAGATTTTATGATTTATGGTGAATTAGGACGATATCCTCTTGAAATATGTATAAAACTTCGAGTTATTAAATATTGGGCAAAGCTCATTAGTGGAAAAGACGAAAAACTACCAAGTATTCTTTATCGTCTAGCACACAAGAACTTTGCTAATATTCCATGGCTTAAATATGTTAAGTCCATATTAGATGATTGCGGAAAATCATATGTATGGAATGAACAGTCATTTACAAGTATATCTTGGTTATACTTATCTATTAAACAAACGCTCTTAGATATTTTTAAGCAGAACTGGCTCTCCAAGGTACACGAATCACCAAAAGCTCTTAATTATAGGATTTATAAAGACAAGTTAGATTTTGAGCTTTATTTTAATATTCTTAATGATAATTATGCCAAAACAATTTGTAAATTTCGTACCATGAACCACAAACTGCCTATAGAGTCTGGTAGATGGCTAAATATTCAAAGAGAAAATAGAATATGCACACTATGCCGAAACCAAGATATAGGGGACGAATTCCATTATTTATTGGTATGCCCTACGCTTATTGATGAGAGGAAGATATACATTAAAAAGAAATTCTATACACGCCCCAACATTCTTAATCTTAAAGAATTAATGAATAGTAGTCATCCACCAGACCTTGTCAAGTTATGCAAATTTATAAACATTATCAATAAAAAGATAGAATCTCCTGGGTAAACTGTTACTGTATTCACAAACATATATGTACCTCCATTATCTCATACAATTATACTTCTATGTTTTAACTGTAATCTCATTTATTTATTTATTTACTTATTATACAAACTGTTTCTTTTTTCTCTGTACCTATGTATTGGTTTTTAGAGAATAAAGATATATATATATGTATATTATCCAATACTATTTATTCAATCAATATTTTTGAATTAAAAATACTCGAAAATTGTATTTAAAAACACACAAGGTTCATAAAAAATATCCTACTTGCACTGACTTTAAATGTGCCAACTAACAAATCGGTCGGTGAACAGATGCAACAAGGAGACTTGAGATGCACTTAGGGGACGACCATTTGATTCTGAAGGGGGGGGGTGGGGGGGGGGGGCTGGCAGTTTCGGTCGAGACAGATTATTTTTTTAGTCAAAATTTTGCGGGCCAGAATATTTATTTTTCGCCGCTATGCGGCAAGAATATTTATTTTCTGCATACAATAGCTTAATTGAGCAAGGAGTTGGGACAGATTATTTATTTTGTTGCAAACAGAGGCCCGATTATTTATTTCCAACTTTTTACAGGCCAGAATATTTATTTACAAAAACTGCCAGCCCCCCTCAAAATCAAATGGTGGTCCCCTTTGTGAACTATCTCCTTTTTGTCTGCAATTAACCTTATTTCTTTTTCTTTCTTTACAGAATGAGCAGCTTGACCATAAATCATAAACTTCTGGAAAAAGGACCATCAATGATTTAATTATGGATTACCTGGAGTAATAAGTTGCACGAGAAAGCTAGTTTCGAGGAACCAAGACAACAAAAGGAGAGAAACAGAGCATTCTCAGAAATGTTGCCCTTAATAGCTTACGGTTATGGATTGGTTAAAGTAATGAACTACCCACACCAGACAAATATCAAAAATCATCAGTCGACTTAAAATACCAAAGCAACATGAACATGGAAGACACACACAAACACAAATATTTGAGAATTTTTGCTTGCCTATTAGTATTAAATAATGTTTGAGCATTACTTAGATGGTACGACTTGATCAATAATGTCAGACACGACAGGTGACATGGAGTGCTATCTATGCGGGAATCTTTATTGTAACGAAATACAGTGAGTGATAACATGCATGAATTGCTGTCTTTAACACTTAGGAATCTATCTAGACAGGAATCTATATTAACAGTTAGGAATCTATTTAGACAGGAATCTGTATCAACACTTAGGATCTATCTAGGAGGGTATCTGTATTAACACGTCTTGAAATTCTATCTAATTGGAAACCTGTATAATCACTCAGGAATCTATTTAACAGATTCTGTATTAACACTCAGGAATCTATTTAGCCGGATTCTGTATTAACACTCAGGAATCTGTATTAACACTCAGGAATCTATTTAGCCGGATTCTATATTAACACTCAGGAATCTATTTAACCGGATTCTGTATTAACAGTCAGGAACCTATCTAGCCGGATTCTGTATTAACACTCAGGAATCTGGAATCTATCTAGCCGGATTCGGTATTAACACTCAGGAATCTATTTAGCCGGATTCTGTATTAACACTCAGTAAACTAGAATCTATCTAGCCGGATTCGGTATTATCACTTAGGAATCTATCTAGCCGGATTCTGTATTAACACTAAAGAATCTATTTAACCGGATTCTGTATTAACACTCAGTAATCTAGAATCTATCTAGCCGGATTCGGTATTAACACTTAGGAATCTATCTCGCCGGATTCTGTATTAACACTCAGGAATTTATCTATCCGGATTCAGGAATTTATTTAGCCGGATTCTGTATTAACACTCAGGAATCTATCTATGCTGGGATCTGTATTAACACTTAATCTAGGCAGGAATCTTTCATTTATATCATGTATTCTTTTAATGTGTTAATCGGGGGCATTGAAATAGATGTATAATTCCAATTTCAAAAGGATTTTGGGTTTTTAATGATTACAGTGAGTCATTTTTACATTTTCATATTATATAATTTTACTGCAACAAGAACATAGTATCGCTTCAATGGGGTTTTAACTGAAAGATGAACAGCAAGATGACCTAGTAAAATCAAAACAAGTAACAAAGACAAAAATAAGTACTAGCAAAAGAACAAAAGGACGAACAAGCAGAAACAGATAAGCAAAATAAAACATAAAGCAAGATGAGGAAGCTGCGAAAGAGAAGAAAATGCAAATTGGTAAAAAAAAAAAAAACGGCCAAGACGAACAGATAAAGACAATATGAGTTGTATAATGACTTTGAAAGCTACCGGACGTTTAACAAAACATAGGAAACGAGGAACGAAAGAAACAAAATACAATTGACTACATCCTCGGAAACCCAGGGTTTCTTCTCTTGCTTACTCATTCATCACCCCTGGGACACTTGGTATGAAATTGTGCGTTTCGAGTTCAGGATCTAATCTTGAACTTGATATTATTTATATATAGAAACATGTTTTAATCGCACTAGATAAATCTAAAGCGACCAATCAGAAAGCTCGATACAAAACTATAAAAAACGAAGTATTTCATGCGTTATGTCCCAGGGGTGATGAACGAGTGTGCGAGAGAAGAACCCCTTGGTTTCCAAGGATGAATTGACTAATACTATTGGTTTTCTAAAGGGACTGCGTATGCTGCAATACGATGGCATATATGACCCGATTTCGATTGATCTTGCTATTTTTATATTTAAACGTTTTAAACGCATATCATACTTCTCCAAATATAAAACGCACCAAAGACATTCACTTTAAAGTCTACTAAAGAATGCTCATTACGTGACATCGGCACAAAGCCGCTGTGATGAGTATCCCTTCTTGTTGAACTCTGTCGTCATCATCATCATCATCATCATCATCATCATTTCATGTTCATCATTTAGATCTGGATGATAAAGCCGAATAGTCGAATACAGTATAAAGCTTAGGAGAAATGCTATAATTTAATTACTACGTTTTTGTACATTTGTAGCATGGAATAAACCAAAAGAACTTTTGATGCAAGAAATGCAACGAGGAATCAAATAAGAAAGATATCTCGATGCAATTTTCATTGAAGCAAGCAAATAGGCACCAATTCGATTGTAAAAAGTCCGAAAGGGCAACGACAAAACCGGTAAATACGAACAAGAACAGCACGAAGAAACACAAAACAACCGAACGGAAATCAACAACGCGAACTCAAATCGCAACAAGAGTGAACTGAGATGCTCCGGAAGAGTAAGCGGTTCTGCCTGCTATAGCACACCTTTCGTGCTGATAATTTCCAATTCAGCGTGTCAAATCCGGTAAAGGAAGACAAAACAAAACTCTACGACAAACCAACACCTGCACTCATATGAGAGAAGCAGAGGTACCAATGGGGTATCCGAATGTCAAAAGTCCGAAAGGGCAGAGACTAAACCAGTAAACACGAACAAGAACGGGACAAAAACAGACAACACGTAAAACATGGAAACACAAAACAACTGAATATCAATCAACAACGCGAACTCCAGTCGAAACAAGAGTGAACTCAGGTGCTCCGGAAGAGTAAGCAGTTCCTGCTTGCTATAGCACACCCGTCGCGTTGCCAATAGTCCATTCAGAGTGTCAAATCCAGTAAAGGAAGACAAAACAACACCCTATGACAAACCAACATCTGCACTCATCTGAGAGATAGAAATCCCATATTTGTCGTAGTGCACGGCGTCTTTCGTAAAAAATCTTGAGTGAAGACAGCAACTGTGGAGCAACATAATACTGTATTAGCAGGGTCAATCTATAGTTGTGTCACAAAGACACAACGAAAATACCCTTAACAGAGTCGAACGACGTAAATCGAAAGTGGCATAATGCAGGAGATGTGGTAGAGTGTATAGTTCCTATTTGTTTTACAACCCGATTTAACGCTTAGGATGCCTAGATCATACCGACAAAAGCCCTTGGGAATCTCTAGAACATACCAACAGGATTAGGATTCTAGTTTTTTTTGGGGGGGGATGGGGGGGGGCAAAAATAGTTTTGAAGCGAGGCACGAAACTTTATAATTGTTCTTGACGTGGATTTAAATTTAGTGCAATAAACATAACTTTTAGGGGGTGTACGCTTTTCCTTAGTGATGTGGTATGTCTTTCATGTTTTGTCTTTTCTCTTAGACATTTGAAATTCATGCGCCAGGTTTGATAGTTTTGTTATAACCTTTATTTCCCTCTTTTAAGCCGACCTCTGTTTCTTTAATTTCAGGTACACATTCACATTGACATTGACGATGTCGGTAGCTCTCTATCAACTACATGGATAAAGAACAAATGATACAAGATACAAGATACAACCGCAATGGATTCTATTAGAATTGAATTTCAATGTTAATTTGGTACACTAGCGTATATACCTGGCTTTACTGATTAACGTCAAACTATCCATACAATCATTGGGTCAATTACATTTGTATAACAAAAACCATTGAGATAGCTTAAGCTTATGCTTGTCATTGGTTGATCCAGAATTGTGAGGAGGGGTTCCAATGATTGTATTTTTTGTTGTTGTTAATTTCGTGCAGATTTTCAACAAAAAACAATTGACCCGAATCCCACCTTCATCGTCAATATACAATAAGCGAAATCTACCTTTTCAAAAAGAATCAGGATCAGCCCCTGCTTGCATTGCTCAAATGCCACAGATTTCAATACGATATCTATACACATGTCATTTTATTTATGATTGCCTCCTCCAAGGAAGTTTTGAGTTTTAATGGATATAAATGTTATGTCAATTTTAGAAAATCTGATAATAACAGAGTAAGAGGTGGGTTAGCTGTACTCTTAAAAAGGGATATTTTGTCAGGAGTTAAAGTTGTTGATAAGTCTAACAGTGAACTTATGTGGCTAAGACTTGACCACAGCTTTTTCAAATTAGAAAAAGATCTATTTATTTGTTTTATATATATACCCCCAAGTAACTCCTCATATACACTCAGAACAAATTGTGATAAACAAATTTTTGAAAAACTGGATAAAGATATTACCAAATACTCTTTATTAGGGAATATTTTAATTATGGGGGATCTGAATGCCCATATTAATTCAAATGATTTAGATTACATAAAAAATGAAATCAATGATAACCTAGATGACTTTCTACCTATTAACTATATAGCTGATAATCTCCATAGATCTAGAAATACTGAAATTATACAAAAAACAAACAGTTATGGGAAACAAGTTATTGATATGTGCACAGATGCCCAACTTCGAATACTAAATGGAAGAAATTTAGGAGATTCTAAAGGAAAAATAACTTTCTTTAATCACAATGGAACTTCAATTGATGATTATTGCATCTGTAGCTCAGAGTTTCTTAGAAACATTCTTAAAGTTGGAAAGTTTGAACCAACAATTTCTGACCATTGTCCAATTTCAGTTAATATATTATCTCAAATCAAAATACAACCCCCAAGAAATTTGAAAACATCTTTAAAAAAAGTCAAGTGGACTGAGGAACGTGACATTATATTTAAATCTAATTTATCACAAATAGATTTTAACCCAATGTTAGAAAACCTTGATGAGTTATTAGACATATCTAATGACACCAATGATGATAAGATAAATGAAGTAGTGTCAAACTTATCTTCCACTCTACATAATGCAGCTTTTTTAGGACAAGCAAAGGGAAATAATACCAAAAAAAGAGTTAAATTTAGAAAAATCAAAAGACCATATTATGATAATGAATGTGAAACAAAATACAGAAATTTAAAACATTTAAGCAGAAAACTTTGTGATGAACCATGGAACAAAGATTTTCGTCAAAAAGTCTTAACCAACAAAAAAGATTTAAACACGCTTGTAAGAAAAAAATACAGACAATTCAGACATAAAATGTTAAATAAAATATTAGACTGTGATCAAACTAATGCTGAAGAATTTTGGAATACTGTTAAATCCATAAGTAGAAAAGATACTAGTGACCCAAGCTCTAATATTTTATCTGAAGAGTGGTTTGACTACTTTAAGGAACTTATGAACACAGGGCAAGACTTTAATATAGCCAATAAAAGTGACAATTATGTTAGCCCAGACTTTCAAAACTGTTGTAATTTGGTTCTTAATGATAATATAACAAAAGAAGAAGTGTTGCTTGCTATGAAATCTCTGAAAAATAGAAAATCTTGTGGTTCAGATGGGATATTAAATGAAATGTTGAAGATATCATGTTCTATGAATGTTAATATATATGTGAAACTATTTAATTTAAGTTTTCAAACAGGTATTTATCCCAATCCATGGAAAGAAAACTTTATCAAACCTATTTTTAAAGGTGGGTGCTTTACAGATCCCTCAAATTATAGAGGCATTGCTCTCTCTAGTTGTCTAGGAAAGTTTTTTTCCAGAGTTTTATACAACAGGCTTGAAAAATACTTAGAAAATAACAACATAATTTGCCAAGAACAAATTGGCTTCAAAAAAGAATGTAGGACAAGTGACCATATTTTCACATTAAAAACAATTATTGATAAAGCCTTTAAATCCTCCAAGAATATATGCTTGTTTTATTGACTTTAAAAAGGCGTTTGATACTATAAACAGAAAAGCTTTGTTTTATAAATTGTTTACTTATAATATTAAAGGACCTTTTCTAGACATCCTGAAATCAATGTACAAAGAAGTTTTATTCTCTGTTAAGATCTCAGATGGAATAATTGACTCTTTCTTATCACAAGTAGGAGTAAAACAAGGATGCATTTTAAGCCCTGCATTTTTTTCATTATATTTAAATGATCTATCTAAACTTTTTAAATCAGATTGTCAGCCAGTAGATGTCAATAATACTCAATTATCATGTTTGATGTTTGCTGATGATCTAGTATTAATATCAGAATCTCCTAATGGACTTCAAAACTGTCTCAATAAGCTAGATGGTTACTGTGAAAAATGGAATCTTACTGTTAATCTAAGCAAAACCAAAATAATGGTCTTCAATAAATCTGGAAGAAAAATATGTAATAACATTTTTAACTTTAGAAATATAGCTATTGAACAATGCATGGAATACAAATATTTAGGAATAGTTTTCAAACCTTCAGGTGTATTCTCTGAAGCAATTAATCTTTTATGCAAAAAGGCTTCAAAAGCAATATTTTGCATTAAAAAGATGTTGATCTCTGACAAAATTAATGTTTCTGCACATCTTAAATTATTTGAATCATGTGTTTCACCTATACTTCTCTACTGTAGTGAAATATGGTGCCTAAATATTATCAAAACAGATAAAAGTCTTGAATCAAAATACTTGTCAATGCAGTCAGTCAAAGTTCCAATAAAATTCGCTAAATATCTCCTCGGAGTAAATAAAGCAGCTGTAAATTTGGCTGTTCTCTCAGAACTAGGCATGTATCCTATTAGTATACAAGCTTTAAAATCCTCAGTTGGGTTCTGGTTACATATTCTAAAATCAAAAGAAAAACTACTGGGTGAAGCATACAAATCAAGCTCACAGTTGACTGATGGTTTTCAAAATAAAATAAATTTTTTATTAAATAAATTGAATTTTTCTCATGTTTGGGAAAATCAGGGCACCTTTTCCAAGAAAAGATTACTCAAAGCAATTTCAATGAAATTAAATGAAAATTTCAATCATTTCTGGAAAGAATCAATTTATAAAGATGAATCATCAATGCATAGAAACAAATTAAGAACTTATCGACAATTAAAAACTGATTTTAAAACAGAAAAATATTTATTATTTAATTTCAACAAGGCTGATACAAATATATACTCAAAACTTCGAATAAGCAATAGTAAATTAGCTATTGAAACTGGTAGATTCAATAAAACAAAGTTAGAAAATAGAATATGTCCCTTATGCCAAATAGAAATTGAAGATGAATTCCATTTTGTCATAGTATGTTCTCAGTTATCTTTATATAGGTTGTCTTTGTTTAATGAAATAAGTTCTATAGTCCCTTCTTTTAAAAACATGAACTCTCAATGTAAATTTAACTACATATTTACCTGTAATGAATACGATATTTGTCATGTTATTATAAATGGAATTAGTAAAATGTACAATAAGAGATGTGAACTAGCGAAGCAATCTTAATTAAAAAAAAATTCAAATTTCTTAATTCTCGGTAGGAGGCAAGCGGATATTTAAATGGTCAGACTATAATCTATATGTGAACCTTCTCATAATTTTATGTATCACCAATTTAACATTGTCATATTATTGTGCTGTTTTTATGTATGTACTTGTATATAAGTTGTGGTAACAATCCAATTGTCTGGATTTTATTCCAATAAAATTTCTGATTCTGATTCTGATTCTGTTATATCCGCTTACTCTTCCGGAGCATCTGAGTATACTCTTGTAACGACTTCTTCGTGTTTTTGTTCGTGTTTACCGGTTTCGTTGTTGCCCTTTCAAACTTACACTCGAATGTGCCTCTTTTCTTCTTTCTCTTATATTTGCCTCAAAAGAGCCCTTGGCACACTATTAAAATAAGTAACAATGCTGCAGAAATGCCTTGTGTGGTGTTTCTGGGCGATCTCTCTGTAACTTTACACCTTTAAAACAAATTTTCAAATACAAGAAGCAAAGAGGCACCAATGGGGCATTCGAATGTCAAAAGTCCGAAAGGGCAGTGACGAAACCGGTAAACACGAACAAGAACAGCACGAAGAAACACAAAACACAAAATCGACCGAACGGAAATCAACAATGCGAACTCAAGTCGTAACAAGAGTACACTACAGAAGAGCGTCTTGTCCATTATAAAACATGTTAAAAGTACTCACAATCTGCTCACGATAAAGTTTAATAAGGCGGGAAAATTTATTAACATTATGGAGTATCGGATGGGATGTCGGAACTACGTTTTTCTTATAAGTTTTCATAAAATACAGATGCTATTAATCTTTAATCATATTGATACATTTATATATTGTTTTCCCCGGTGTAAAATGGTTTAAGTAGCTCGTGAATTATTTTTTACGAATCTACAGTAAACCATACATTCTCCTATACAGACGGATTTAGCCGTGTTTTTTTTCAATGGATTTAGATTTTGAAATTCATCATGGATTATTTAAAATTTTAAACAATGGATTTATTTTTTGTTCTCGGGAATAAAATACAGAAGCAAGCAAAAGGTTAGATGTTTTAAATAACGTAATGGTTACTTAGCATTTGGGTAAAATGCAGAAGATATCCATTTTTACACATTATAAACAACTCAACTCTTTACACAAAAAATTCATGTGTTTTTATGTTTCATTTTTGATAAAGCCAAACACATTTGAAATGTTTGCTGCTAAAAATGATTTTACAACTGAAACATTTATTGATGTATTATCGGTCACTTCCAGTTGTGGATCCAGAAGGGGAATTCCCGGGTTTTGAACCCCCCTTTCAATTGAAAATGTATTATTGTTTTGTACATATTTTCGGCAAA
Source organism: Arcuatula senhousia (assembly GCA_963971305.1). Taxonomy (NCBI): domain Eukaryota; kingdom Metazoa; phylum Mollusca; class Bivalvia; order Mytilida; family Mytilidae; genus Arcuatula; species Arcuatula senhousia. Next base: position 49,214,203 of record OZ020314.1, read on the forward strand.
AATTGTCTGGAGCCTCGTTCTCACTCGACTTTATAAAATCTAAAAAAGTTTATTAGATATCCATCAGTTTAAGTCCAATGCCTATGGCTTTTACACAGCAAAAATCTATAAATAAAGCAATGGATTATTCATTTTCAAATCAGAAAAAAACTCATGGTGAACGGCATTATTTTGAAATTTCTGTACCATTAACGATGAAATATCTTGCTATTTGAAGAAAAAATAAACGACGGCAAATTGAAACATATTAAGCACTTATTGACACAAATTTCTGTACAATCGGTGGGTTTTATCAGATTTAAAATGTACAATTACAGCTTTACGCTTACCTGTAAAAAACAAAATCAAATTGGAATGATCACTCGACAAGGAATAATTATTTGCTTTATTTTTTCCCTCATTCATTAGAACACAATGAACACGGGTCGTTACATTTACCGGCTATCGTTAACACTGAATAGTTCTGAAGACAGAAAACAATACCCGTGCATAAATTCTATCATCGAATAGGTAAATCGAGAAAATGGTAGACAAAAGTCTAATCCTAGCATGTTGTGTAACATTTTTTCATTGACTTCTTCTTTGTTAAAAAAAATTCACACACGGTAAATTTTAGGCAGTCTTCAGATTTCCAGCGGTAATCAATAGCCGGTCACCGTGCATACAAACAAATTTGCAATCAACACACGTCTTTTATTTCTTTATTCGAAGTAAATTGTTTTAATTTTTTTTTCTAGATTTACTACCAATCACTTGCTGAAAAGGAGCGCTAGAGATGTACGTCTTAATGTGGAGAACAAAGAACTTTTATGTCATACCACTATTGTCGCCAATCATGAATGAGCAAATATTTCACAATGTCGGGATTGTTTTATGTGTTTGGACAACTAAGATAAATATTCATGTGCCCTTTGTGGACGCTTTGAAAACGTCGATTAAGTTGGAGTACGTTTCGGACAAAATGGAGTATTTCATCTTCAGAAATTTGAGATGTTGAACGCATGGAATAAATTCATTTATTGTTAACTAAAAGTGTTTTGATTTTTTTTTAGTTGAATAAAACTTGATTCCTGTATTCAATGCATTTTTGTGACCCTTTTAAAAAGGTAAATTTCTTGAAAACTAATCGCTCACGGTCGGTAATCTAAACCCAGAATTTCCTTGAAAGAAAAAATGGCGGACGGGTGTTAGAGGGGACGTGGACCCAAAGACCAAAACATACGTTTACTGGCTTTACATCAACTCCAGTATACCAGTAATGGAATTCAGACAATTATTGCATATTCGTTGTACTATTTACCGGGTAGATTTAAATGGGCGAACAAAGTAAGAAAAACAACAAAAGAAAACGTCGAGCTTCAAAGGACAAAGGGACAATCACAACAAATATGGCGGACTCCATGAACCAGAGTCCAAACTTCTCACAAATGATCGCTAATGCTAATGAAAGCTTAAACAACTATAATCACCTGCTACATAGTCAATCATATAACCAGTCCATGACTGTACCACCGCCACAGCAATTTATAGCAAGCACACCAATAATTCACTCAGTCCAACCTCAGTCATTATCACAGGGTCAACCTTTACAACCACCACCACCAGGAATATGTTTAACACCACAACAGCTAGTTCAGCCTCCTAATATTCCTCAAATTGAAGCCAGCAAAACCATGCAGATTACTTTTGATATGATTTTTGCTAATATTCAAACAATAAACCAAAAGCTAGAACAAGTGTGGCCACTAAAAGTATGTCTCGCCTGCCGGCACACTAAAAATCAACTACCTAAGCTTTCATTTCTTGATATAAACACAAAAAGTGTCTGTATACCTAATAACAGATGCCTAGTTATTATACTATTCAAGCAAACCATTGTCCACAAAAGTATTAAAAAAAGTTTTCTGTCTGAAAAAAAAGACCTAAGTACACAGTCACTGGAGCGTAAAAATGGGGTCATGGTCACATGGCATGGTGACAGTTGCGTTGTCCATAACCCCAACTGTCTGTTTACCCAATATCAGATGCCTAGCTATTATACTTTTCCAGCAATTCATCGTCCACAAAAGTCTTACAAAAAAGTTTTTCGGCCTGAAAAAGACCTAAGTTCACAGAGTCACTAGAGCATGAAAATGGGGTCAGGGTCACGCAACATGGTAACAGTTGCGTAGAACTTAACCTAAACTGTCTGTATACCTAATATCAGATGCCTAGCTAATATACTTTTCCAGCAATTCATCATCCACAAAAGTCTTATAAAAAAGTTTACGGCCTGAAAAAAGACCTAAGTTCACAGAGTCACTGGAGCATGAAAATGGGGTCAGGGTCACATGGCATGGTGACAGTTGCGTAGACCATAATCTGAACTGTCTGTATACCAAATATCAGATGCCTAGCTAATATACTTTTCCAGCAATTCATCGTCCACAAAAGTCTTACAAAAAAGTTTACGGCCTGAAAAAAGACCTAAGTTCACAGAGTCACTAGAGCGTGAAAATGGGGTCAGGGTCACACGACATGGTGACAGTTGCGTAGACCATTACCTGAACTGTCTGTATACCAAATATAAGATGCCTAGCTAATATACTTTTCCAGCAATTCATCGTCCACAAAAGTCTTACAAAAAAGTTTACGGCCTGAAAAAAGACCTAAGTTCACAGAGTCACTGGAGCGTAAAAATGGGGTCAGGGTCACATGGCATGGCGACAGTTGCATAGACCATAACCTGAACTGTCTGTATACCAAATATCAGATGCCTAGCTATTATACTTTTCAAGCAATTCATCGTCCATAAAAGTCTTACAAAAAAGTTTACGCCGTCGCCGCCGTCGCCGGAAAGTAATACCTATGTCTCGCCTTCCGCGACTATTCGTCGCAGGCGAGACAAAAACTTACTGTCCTTGACCAAATGTCACAGAAATTTAATGAATTTGAGAATAAATTTGAAATACTTACAAGGGAAATAAAAGATGTAAAATATGATCTTAAACAACAGTCTGAAAGAATCAGTGCAGAGGAATTTCACTACAATATCATGGATAATAGAGTTGAAAAGGCTGAAAATGAGGTAAAAATGTTACAGTGGGAAAATAATGAACTAAGGGAACAATTACTAGAAATGAGAACATATGGTATGAAATATAACCTAATGTTTGGAGGTATCCCTGAGACTCGTGATGAAAATACAGAAGAGGCACTGAAAAATTTCATATCTACTGAACTAGAAATTGACACCACCAATTTACAATTTCACAATGTGCATCGCCTCAAAGCAAGAAACGATGGCAAACCCAGAAATATCATAGCCAAATTCGTGCATTACAAAGACCTAGAAAATGTGAGAATGGCTGGACCAAAATTAAAAGAAAAACCCCAATTTTCTATAAACCAACAATACCCCCAGGAGATAGCAGACCGTCGGAAGGAACTGTTTCCTCAGATGAGAAATTTAAAAGCTCAAGGTCACAGAGTAAAACTAATAAATGATCAACTCTATGTAAACAATGAACTTGTAAATCCACGCCCAGGACCCCCTTTTAGACATTCGACACCACCAACACAGCAACCCAGAAACCCGGGACCCCAGATTCAACAACAAGAACCAATTTACAGATAGGAACTTTCTAACAGGAGACTGTTAGAACCCAATAAAAACTCTAAAAATAGTACGCCAAATAATGAACCATTAAGACTTTATTCTCTAAATGTATGTGGTATAAAAAGTAAATTATTATCGCCAGATTTCTCTGATCTCATTGAAAATTATGATATATTAGTTTTTTCTGGAATCCAAGACAGATAAATTTGACTGTCTAAAATTGCCCCCTAATTATGAATATTATGCAAAACATCGGAAAAATTTTAGGAGAAAGTCCGGTGGTATTGTTATAGTTTATAAAAAACAGCTATCTGATTTTATTGACTTCCACAAAACAGAATCAGAGTATGTTCAGTGGGTATCAATATCAAAAGAGCTGTTAGATACAGATAAAAATATTTTACTTGGTTGTATTTACTTTCCCCCTGAAAATTCGATCTATTCATCGGATGAGTGTTTCAATGAGGTAGAGAATGAAATGTTACAGTTAACAAATGATAACAACTCTGTTGCATTAATAGGTGACTTTAATGCAAGAACTAAAACCCTTAATGATTATGTCAAACCTGATGAAAACTTATTAAATATATTGGATGTATTTGATGATCGGGAGCTTCAAAGTTTTATGAATGACTTCGAGACCCTCGAAAATCAAAATATACCCTTGCAAAGAGTAAGCCAAGATAGTGGTCAACCCAATAATTTTGGCCATAAACTCTTGGAGTTTTGCAAAAACAATTCATTATTTATAGTGAATTCCAGATGTGGAAAAGATAAGCATATAGGAGCCACCACAAGCAAAGGCACGGCTGTTGTTGATTATCTTATCCTATCTCCAAATTTATTTTCACTTGTTACCGATTTTGAAATTGAAGTTTTCAACCCCCTTTTTTCCGATATACATAATGGCATTAGAGTCATTTTGTTTGGTCAAGTGAACACAAATACTATGACTCCGCCTACTACTACACGTGGTAAAGTACGTTGGAATGCAAACGAACAAACCCGGTTTGTTGAAATGGTGACTTCGAAATTAGACCACGAAGTTAACCCTGAACTTGACACACTATTGAATATTGATTGTCCTCTACCAGATATAGAGAATAATATAAACAAAGCTATTGATATGATTGGGAGTGTTTTTTCAGCGTGCGCTGAGGAGACATTTGGCAATAATATCAATAATCACAATAGACGTCATAAAAACAACAAACCTTGGTTCAATAAGGAATGTCGAGTTTCTCGTAAAAAGTTTCACAAGGCTAGAAGTAGATATAGTTTTGTGAAAAACAGAGAGAACCGTCATATCATGAAAACCGCGAGCAAGGAATATAATAACGTCTTAAAGAAAAATTACCAAAAATTTCAGTTTAGATTTGAGAACGAGTTAAGAAACACCTCCAAGACTTGCCCTAAAAAGTTTTGGAATATCTTGAATCAGTTGTCAAAGTCTAGCGAAAAAGATAATATTTCGATTGAAGTTTTATATGAATATTTTAAAGATTTAAATGCGAACATTGATGAATCAGAGTTTGACATAACTTATGCAAATGATTTTTTGAATCTTTCAAATGCTAGCGAAGCTGATCATATTCTCAATTGTCCAATAACTGAGGATGAGATCTCTGCAGCAATTAGAGATTTGAAAAACAATAAAGCTAGTGGCATCGATGAAATCTGTAATGAATATATTAAAAGTACAAGTTGTATTATGCTTCCATTGTATTGTAAGCTATTTAATATAATATTAGACACTGGCATTATTCCAGAATCATGGTCAATTGGTGTAATACGACCAATTTATAAGAAAAAAGGTGATGCCGCTGATCCAGATAATTATAGGGCCATCACAATTGTATCAAACTTGGGAAAACTTTTTACTTCAGTACTGAATAAAAGATTAAATAATTATGCTAATGATATCGAATTGATATCAAAATCACAAGCTGGTTTTAGAAAAGGTTACTCGACCTTAGATAATATTTTTATTTTACATAGTCTAATATCTATTTATTTAAACTCTGGTAAAAGATTATACTGTGCTTTTATTGACTTCCGGAAAGCTTTTGACACTGTTTGGAGAGTGGGATTATGGCAAAAAATTCTAAAAAGTAGCATTTCAGGAAAATTTTTTGATGTTTTGTTTAATCTATACAAGAACACTAAATCATGTATCAGTCATAATGGTGAAAAATCTAACTATTTTCCTTGTGGTATAGGAGTAAGGCAAGGAGAGAACTTATCTCCCTTCTTGTTTGCATTATTTTTAAACGATTTAGAAGAATATTTTGAGTCTTGTGATATTAAAAACTTAGAGAAAGTAAACATGTCATCATTTGAACATTTAGATGTGTATATTAAACTGTTTTTGTTACTATATGCTGATGATACAGTCTTGTTCTCAGAAACACAAGATGATTTACAAAAGATGCTTGATGTATTTGAAGAATATTGTAACGTCTGGAAATTGAATGTTAATGTAAATAAGACAAAAATCGTTATTTTTTCAAAGGGAAAGGTTAAAAGATGTAGAGAATTCAAGATTTTTAATACTGTTATTGATATCGAATATTCATATACATATTTGGGTATTGTTTTTGCATATAATGGTTATTATACAAAAGCGAAGAAAAACCTTTTAGATCAAGCAAATAAAGCGTTACATGCTCTGTATAAAAAGATTAGGAATATATCAATCCCAATTGATTTACAGTTAAAGCTTTTTGATGTTCTCATTGTACCAATTTTGTTATACGGTTCTGAAATCTGGGGTTATGAAAACACCAGTATGTTAGAAAAAATTCATCTGCAATTTTGCAAAAAGATTTTAAATGTACGAAGTAGTACCCCATCATATATGGTATATGGGGAGCTCGGTAGAAAACCACTGAATGTTCAGATCAAAATTAAAATGATTGTATTTTGGAGTAGAATGTTGCAGTGTGAGAACAAGCTATCAAACACGATATATAAACTTATGCTTAGATTGTTCGAGCGTGAAAACGCACAATTTAAGTGGTTAAATTATATTAAATCGACATTAGAACAAATGGGGTTTAGCGAGTATTGGGACCAACAAGACTTGATAAACCCTAATTTTCTTAAATTATCGATTACACAGAGGCTGCATGATATGTTTGTGCAGAACTGGTTCTCAGACGTGGAGAATTCTCCAAAAGGAAGACTTTACTCAAATATTAAGTCGGAATTTCGTCTGGAGCCATATCTGCTGAGACTATCTTGCCAAAATAGAATACATGTATGTAAACTACGTACCTGTAATCTAAGATTGCCATCAGAAACTGGTAGATGGACTAATACTCCTGCCAATGAGAGATTCTGTACACTTTGCAACGAACATTTAATTGGAAATGAATTCCATTATTTGTTTGTTTGTAAACATCCAACTCTTGTCGAGTGTAGAGCGAAATTTATACCTCCATATTTCACAAATAATCCAAATGTTCATAAACTTCATGGCTTGTTGTCTCATTGTAATGTGCCATTATTAAATAAACTATCACTCTATGTTAAAAAAACCTCGAACTTACTATCGATGCCACTATAGCAATTCCCACGTGCTAATTGTACAATTTATGAATGAATGACCATGTATTTAAATTAACTGTTAAGGTCATTTAAAAGTATTGACTAACACCTGTCATGCCATTTATGTAAATGTATATTGTGTATTTTGTCTCCTGTTTCGCAGTTAAACTGCGACTGAGATATTAATAAAGTTTCAAGTTTCAAGTTTCAAGTTCAAAGTTTGCCCTGAAGGTTTGTGATCAGTGGACCGTGAAAAGTTCATGGAACACTGATCATGAACAATAGACAGCGCAGTGAATTCGTAAAAAATAATCCACACTTTAAACAATAGAATGACATCATTAAAATGGTTTAAGAAGTAGTAACATGAGTAATTCAGTATATTTCAAAAATATCATTAAAAGAGGACTCGTGTAATCAAGTAATCATCTATTAATTAAATGCCCCAGTAATCAGGTAGACAAGAAACCCATGAAGATCGAGGCTTATCAAAATATACACGGTTTGTTTATTTTATTTTCATGGTGTAGTGATTACAGTATGTAAATAGTGAAAATCTTAATCTACTTTAAAATAACAATTTATTTTATTACAATCACCAAATTTAAATCATCGACGATAGATCGTCTATGGGCAGCCATTCGGGCAAAAATTAACAAAAAATTTAAAAACAGACGATAAACTTTAAACAGACACAAAAACACAAAAACAGACACCAATTTAAAATAAACAGACAAAAAATACCAAAAAACAGACATGAAATTTTATAAACAGACAAAAAAATATTAAAAACAGACATAAATTTTATAAACAGACAGACGATTGTGTAAAACAGACACAAAAATACAAAAACAGACATAAAAGTTTACAAACAGACAACCGTAAAAAGCCAAACAGACGTTTTTAAAAACAGACCTAAAAGAGGGCGTGACGATCGGGTGTTGGTAATTTGTGAAACCCGAACCCGAACTGAGGTTTCAAAACCGAAAGAAATCAAATTGAATTGGTCGCCGTTAAAAAAAACAATTAAAAAAATATTTTAAATGTCTATATGTTATTTTCGAAAGAAAAACTGTTTTAATTTTGTGGAAATATATTATTTTCACATTTATTTAAAACTAATCGATCCCAAGTTGATATTTTGTGTAACCAGGCTGGTGTCGGTCTGATCGAAATTCAGGATCTTAGTGGAAAAAACAAAGTTTATCATTATTCTCTTTCAACTTTTGAACTGAGAAAATTGACTTGTGTTTATTTAGTCATGTTACACGCGCATGCTGATTTCCCTCAGAATTTTTGCTGTATTGTTTTATGCTCTTAATTCATTTTCATATAATTTGGAAAAATAAAATATGTTATGTTATAGTGTTTATAATCTTTTGGGTAGAACGCCTCTGATGAGACTTGAATAAACGAAACGCGCGTCAGTCGTAGCAAAATTACTAGTAATTGTCTAGAACTTGGGTGTAAATTTTGTAATTTTTAATTTGGAATATCAAATTGTCAAATTAATACTGTATTAAGATGTATTAACTATAGCAGGTAGGAACCGCTTACTCTTCCGGAGCACCCGAGTTCACTCTTGTTACGACTTGAGTTCGCGTTGTTGATTTCTATTCGGTTGATTTTGTGCTTTGTGTTTCCTCGTGCTGTTCTTGTTCACTTTACAGGTTTTGTCGTTGCCCTTTCGGACTTTTGACACTCGAATATGTCCCATTGGGCCTCTTTTCTTCTTAGGTTTATACGCACTGTGTTACATGTAGGTGGTAAAAGTTTTTAAATTTCATTCCTTTTTTCACTTTCTAAAAAATATTTTTTCCCGTAGATTCATGACACTTGAAAGTAAACTCAAACTAACATATGATGAACGTCAACATAATTTATCTTCATCATGCGAGTATCACTGCAATTATGATTGTTCTGTTTCCAAAATACCACTGTATTTAACGGATTTATATTTTTTAAAAAGGCAACCTAAAGACAAAAACAAAAGAAAACAGAAAAACAATAAATGCACAACACATGTACATGTAGCCGTATAGTGCAATTATCTTATAGTTCTTTTTTGGGGGTGGTGCGGGGGGAGGGGGGGTAGGTTTATACATGTAGTTACAAAGGAAAATCGTTGTCTTTTTAGCAATCGTTCATGTTATTCCACTGGAACATGCAGGAAACTTTTCTAACTAAACTTTTTCATATGGTCAAATAAATTTAGTTTATTAAAATTCGTTAGCTGAAATCGTAAGAAGTATATTTCGTGTGTTTTATAACGTTATGGCTCTGTCGCACTATAATGTTCAATCCAACGTGTTCCAAAGTTCGAATTGGCAGTCGCTCTAAAAAAAAAATTTTTCAAAATTAATAGTGATCGAATCCAAAGCGTCTGACTGACTACTTACAACGCACGACAAATTTATTCATTATTATCTTTAGCGCATGACAACGTGGTTCGGGGGTAAAAGCAAAATCCATATTTTTTTTTATTTTGCAGAATTAACTTTCATAAACGAACATTAAAAAATGCAAAACAATCGGGGTCACCTACCTTTCTAAATTGACCTTGCAAAGTTGGTGACCTCAAGTTTTGTTTTTTCAATAGGAAAAGAGTTATTTAACATCATTGTGAGCTGGAGCTGGAAATCAATCAGATTTTAGTTATTTTTCACAAGTGACAAGTCATTTATACTATCTTCCGAAAAAACATTTAAAAAACTTAGGGTCATGGAACTTTCTTTTATATATTAAAAGAAAAACTATTTTCTCCTGCACATTGCTATACAAAATATGTCACAAATTTTTCCGCAAATGATCCCCCCTGAAAATAGAAATTTTTAGAAAATCCTTATTTCCTTTTAAATATATGTGTTATATTTATTTCATTAACAAAACAAGATAATTTAAAAGAAGTTTTGCTTGTTTTGTGATATTTTAAGCCATTTTAATTGAAATGCACTCTAAAAATTTGCAAGATGTCCGAAAAAGATACCCAGAATTATATAATTATACTCCCGCGAACCAGTCCCCCCCATAAGTGCGTCCGTTACACTTTTTTTTCGTAAAAGACTTGTATGCTTCCGATATTTGGCTTCCTGTTTAACAAAACAACTAAGAGTTCTTTAAGGATCGAAAAAAAATCTCATTATTATCTGGACAGGTTTCTCAGCTACTACTTTTTGTAGGCTATCGATATTTGACATTCAGCGGAAGTAGGGGTCTCATATGATGGTTATTAGGTTAATACATGTATTGGGTTTTCGGTGCTCTCGTAACACCTGGTCACCAATGTATACATATAACGTGTCCTTTTTTACCCAGAAACCCTCGGTAAGAGTTTGCGTCTCTGAGTTAAGATAATATCATCATTTAACCAAATGTGCCTTGCATCTGTTTACTGCCCTTGTTTTACATTAAATTGACTACCGATATCACAATGGATGTCCCTAATAGAGACGTATCCTGTGCTTCAATGAGTATAGATGTTGGTCTGTCGTAGTATTAGAGTTTTACCCTAAAATGCCCACCGATGTTATTATTCGCAAGAACTACTTTCCCTACCAGACCATCTGAGTTTATATACCCTTGTTTTATATAAGATTTCACGTTGTTTTCTAAGTATGTCTCAGTATATTGTGTTATATAGATTATATTTTTTAATCTTTCAGGTTTGAATTGTAAAGGTTTTAAGATGGGTCGATGCGCCTCACGTTAGTTACAATAACATTCTGGGCGTTGTTTACACGTTTTAAGCACGCAAAATAGATTTCTAAGAAGTAAGGAGAACGCTTAAGAGCACAGGTCTTTTGCTAGACAGATGTTGCACGTTTGTTCCTGCATTTAACTCTTAACTACTTTCCCATTATGACTAAGACTCATTGATAAATTAAGGGAACGGTGAAATATTTATTAGCTGAGGGGGTTGGAGCAAATTAACCAAAATCTGACCTGTGACCCATGACCCCCCAATCGGAGAAGATTTAGGTCCTCGACCCCCCCCCCCCCATATGAGTTATGCATGACCCCCTGTTCTTAGCGTTATATTTAATTGTTATATGCATAAAAGCAAGGAATATAATTCCTTGATAATAGATAGTGAAAAAGATATGCATGTTTTTGTTGATATATGGTCCAACCTTGAAGATGGGGTCTATAATTTTAATATGATTTTTTAAAGAAAAATATTTTGCAGCAAATATTGATAAAAAATCTGAGGAAGGATTTCTGCTACATGCATGCATACTCTTAAAAAATATTTTGGTGCAACGTAGTAAAATATCAAATAAAAATTGTATAGTATGCTGCTCTGCATATTTTTTTTCTTAATTAACAAAACAAAACACTGCAGAGGCATCTGTTAAATAAAATAGCCCGTCCATTAACAATAAAAACAATAATATATGGAGAAAAGTAACGTTCTTTTGTTTATAGAAGTGGTACCCAACAAACGTGGTTGGAAGTATTGGAAATGATTAAAACATAAGGATTTTCATCTGATTTCAGTGTATGATGTCAAACATACAAGTTGCCGTCTTGAATTGGAATCTTAGGGTATGCATGTACAATGTATGTTATTGTTACATTTGTATCAATAAAAGATTTATTCTTTAAAATACATCTATTACGTATACTAGCACTATACAAAGTACTGTCACAATGTATGTCCTCAATGGTATGCAAATGAAATATATCAAGAATTATTCAACACTGGAATGACACTGATTTTTATAGATTTTAACACATTCAGGTTCAATCATATATAATGGTCTTTGGACAATAGCATTTAATTAAGATGGAGCCAACGGACTACAGGATTTTAGTGAAAAAAATGTCTGGTGATGAAGTTTGGTAATACAAGTCACATGTCAACACACAAGTTGCCAAAAGTAAAAAATTATGAGCTCCGGTGAAAATCGAAGGACTCCCGTAAATAATGTTTGCGGAACAATTTTACCATAGGTGACCCCCCCCCCCCTATAATTTGTTTTTTAACGGTGACCTACCAGGATTCCAAACATTCTGCCCATGACCCTCCCTAAATTGCTACCCCCTTTAGCTGATAAATAATGACCGTTCCATAATTACAACGTTTCCTTTTTCTTTGTAGATTCAAACCAATTTGAATATATAGAAACAATGAGTCTTTTGGTGAAATCATCTAGTTATGGTTCCTTTTTTCCAACCTACCACAACAGAATACGAATTCAGATCAATTCAGGAAAAAATGGAGTTGAGGAGCAACATGTTAATATAAAACTTTAATCGCATTAAGATGTGTGTTACACAAATTATATTATATTCAAATTCTTTTTTTAATTCTTAACCACCACCCGGGTTAACCCGAGATCGTGAAGTCGGTGGTTATCGTGAACTCGGTAAAGCAAAATGTAAACAAACGAGAATTGACCAATGGGAAAAGAGAAATTTTGACTAAAATGTAGTCTGTAACATTACGTGTACCTGAAGCGATATGTTTATATATAATTAACCTGTTGATCTATCCTAAGCTTGGACTTGATTAGCACCGTGTGCGTCTAATTAGTTTGTTATTATCATAGCGTACTATTATAGAACTTAACTGTGACTTTAATGTCTCCTGCCCGTGTCTTCTCATCTATAACTGACATTACGTATAGAACGCGCTTCTACTGTGATGGGATTCCATTCTTAATTGGATGATGTTTGCATGTTAGCCAATGACAATGAACTCTCTCTCTCTTTCTACCTTTCTTACTTATATATATCAGAGACATTAATTTACTCTCGGATTCTTAGAGATTCTTAGAGATCTAGAATAAGATTAAGATTCGTAGATAGTTTCTATCATGAAACACGTTCTTACTTACGCTGTCTTCTAACTATGTAAACGTTCTTACTATATCTATCGTGAAGGCTTCGGCTTAAGTGTTTATCGTTGCTGTAGTTTATTGAATATAATATTTATTTTATATCGTGTAGTTATTATATCAGAATGTGACTTTAAGAAACAATAACAATTACATAACCCTGCAGCCCCCGGCCTGAGCTGTGGAATAGTTTGTGCGGTGTTTCAAGTCGTTAACGCGGTTAAAAATCAAAGCTGTTATCGTTTAACTCGGTTTAAGTTATCGTCAACATAACATGGTCACATATGCCTTCAATGGTAACTTCTAGTTTTAAAACGTACTGCATATGTTTTAATGACACTATTCTGTTGAGATAACTAAAACGAAAGGTTTACAATGAACGTTTTGGAACGGAATTCCCGGATTTGCGCACGATTTATGAAGCATTTTCTCTATGATCATTAAAAAATACATAAAATGTATTTCCTTATTAGTTGTAACACCCCATAAAATAAACAAGTGGCTCCCAGGAGTCTGAACCGCTCACCTGGTCTTGATGTAGACCCTATGAAGACTTTTGTAGAGCCTAACTGCATGAGATGAATGGTAAGCAAACAACAGCTTTTCTCTATATGCAAAAGTTTTCATTCTATAGGCCAAAAACACTATTTTTCAACTTTAAGGGGCTATAACCCCTATAAGGGGTCATCTGACAACTTCGACCCTATGGAGACTTTTGTAGAACTCAATGAGCTGAAAATTTAAGCAAGCAACAGCTAATATCTCTATCTGCAAGATTTCATTCTGTAGGCCAAAAACACGAAAAAAGTCTATTTTTCACCTTTAAGGGGCCAAAACCCCTAAAGGTGGTCATCTGACATTTTCGACCAAAAGGAGACTTTTGAAGAGCTTTAGATGCTGAAGCAGTAGCATTGCATCAGATTTCATCTATCTCTTATACTTTTTAATTTATAAGCCAAAAACAGTAGTCTGACCCCCAGGTCTATTTTTAGCTACGGCGGCCATTTTTTTATCAGATCAATTTAAAATGAGGATCGTTTGTAGCCAACATACCATATATCATTCCTGCCAAGTTTCAAGCAAATTGGTTCAGTAATTTCAGAGGAGAAGATTTTTTAAATTGTTAACGGACGACGATTTTAAATTGTTAACGGACGACGACGGACGCATAGTGATGGCATAAGCTCACATGGCCTTTAGCCAGGTGAGCTAAAAACGGAGTGTGCAGATTCATACAATATACAAATTGTTGTGACAAAATAAAAAAATCTAAAATAAAAAAATAAAAAAACGTGTACAACCTACACCTCTTGCTTTTCTGGACTGAATCAAACGAGCATTATTTTGATGACAAACTAAAACCAGTTTTACCGAAATACTTATACTTTAACATTATTGCGTTGCCAGTAAATCATTATCATAGACCTACACACTTAAAGTATTTGTATACGATTTTAACAGCATACTTTTGCACAGTATTTAAGTGACCGATCATTTCCGATAAAAAAACAAAAACATGATAAATCTTTTTTTTTATTAAAAATATGTTTTGACAGCACAGCTTCAGATAAACATTGAAAAGGATTTCTGCTATATAAAGCATAAGGTTTTCAATAAAAATATTTGGTCATGTATGCCATGCGAAAGGGCTAATGTACGACCATAAACGAGAAGGAAATGTACCAACTCATAAGATTAATGTACCCCCAATGCACAATAGGCCAATGTACCCAGAAAATAACGAAACACCCCCTAAAAATAAATAAAAATAAATCGCATGATCTGAAACTTTAACCTATGGTGACTGACAATGAAGAAACTTTACCTGAAATGAGGTCATATACTAGTTTGAACACTTAACAGAGTGGGATATAGCCAACCCTTAACCAGGTTCACATAGGCAACCCTTATCTGCCGAAAATACAATACTGAATCCTGTTGAACCGACACACACTGAGCGAGAAAAAAGGGTTTGGGTGGGAAACAAAAGAACTGTAAATTTTGAAAACCACAGGATAAAGAGCGAGGTGGTTAGGGGCAGAAAATTTAGCTTATATTTGATGAATTACTTTGCGATCTTCAAAGTGATCTTTTACGTGTCTTTTGGACATCCCTGGCAAGAAGCATGACTAATCAAAGGTGGGTTAAAGAACGGCGTGCCGGGTGCGCTCCCTCCCGTTTTACAGGAAAATTTGGTTAGGAACTGTATTAAATAAGAAGTCCCAAAGACTTTTTTTAATTGTGCGCCCTCCCCTTTCAAAATTTCTGGATCAGCTACTGACCCTATCCACTCACCTTGACCCACTATGGTTTGCGGTCAGGTTTTCCGAATAATAGCATGATGACTCCGGTATTCATTATGACAGGGTTGTCCCATTCAACTACCTTAGGCACATATCCCAGTCGTTTTTGAGCTATAAAGCGAACGGACCCAATGTCAGCCGTTTCTGAGCGCTCTTTAGTGGACTTCTTCCGACAAGTTTAGTGCCTTTGTGGGCCTATTCGCTTCCCGTGCACCGCACGGATTCGGAACCAAGTGAAGCCCTTTTCATGTTAAATATTCTGTACATAACGACTGCCATAAGATTGAAAATTTATTTATAAAGGTCAGTAATATGATAAAGGGTCGCTAATGTCCCTCTTTTTGCTGGATTCCACGAAGTTAAAAATCAATTAACTCAATAACTACTCATCGCAGCCTTTTGATATTTGGTATGTAGCATAAGTATGCAATCCCATAGCATTAGGTCTGTCACTCTCGATCTACTTCCTGTATAACAAAAAGACGGTCACTATGTCTTGACATGGTTTATTTTTTTATAAACAAAGTTGATTGGTCGTACATTTGTACTTCACATGTATATGGTGCCAATATTAAATAAGCTGTTGGTTTATTATGTTAATGATATCTATTCTTGTCCGTGTGTCTGTCCGTCTAAGGATTTTGTTAACCTTTTTTTCTTAAAAATTAAACCCGAATTCGAAGTTGCAATTTGCCATACCGTTTATATTTAGTTCCAAGATTTTGGACCACGACCAAAACAATTAAAACAAGTTGTTATGGAAAAGTAGATTAAAAAAAAGTAAGATAATTCTTTATAAAGTACTTTAACAGGGTCAGAAATAAATAATCGGACGCAAGTTTCCCAAACACCGGCTGTAATTAATTAGAGAGTGGTAAATTGCATATGGTTGACAACCTTACTATATATTATATATTATATAGTCCGGTAATTTTACCTTTATTTACCCTTTTTAGTTTCTTTCCTTAATTTGTCAATGATATACTTCTAATTTCAAAGACCAAAAAGTTAATTTGTTACACTAACAAAGGTTTCAAACATCTAAACTAACACTATTTGATAAGAGAAAGAAGCTTTTGGTACATGTATATTACATTATACAAATGTGCGGTTCACGATAACAGTAAAAAGGAACAAACCGGGTTGAACGATAACATTAACCGCGTTAACGACTACATTTTAGTCGTAATTTCTCTTTTCCCATTGGTTAATTCTCGTTTGTTTACATTTTGCCTACCCGAGTTCACGATAACCACCGATTTCACGATCTCGGGTTAACCCGGGTGACCACCGTATGTGACATTTTTTTAACTTAGAACCATTAATTTTTCTCGAAGTATTTTGTTTAAAAAGAAAAAATAGTTACGTTTTAAAACCTTCGGTCCTGTTTCGGGTTTATGTTACACTAATTACCGACACCCGATCGTCACGCCCTCTGTTAGGTCTGTTTTTAAAAACGTCTGTTTGGCTTTTTTACAACTGTCTGTTTGTAAACTTTCATGTCTGTTTTTGTATTTTTGTGTCTGTTTTACATAATCGGCTGTCTGTTTATGAAATTTATGTCTGTTTTTGTATTTTTTACGTCTGTTTATAAAATTTCATGTCTGTTTTTTGTATTTTTTTGTCTGTTTATAGAATTTCATGTCTGTTTTTTGTGTTTTTGTGTCTGTTTAAAGTTTTTTGTCTGTTTCTAAATTTTTTGTTAATTTTTGCCCGAATGGCTGCCCATAATCGTCCTATACCAGGGAATATATCAGCTTAGTTATTTTGTATAGCTCGACCAAGTATGTGAGCGGATATGTTAAGGTTTTCCTGTCTGTCACAGGTTAAAGACCATTTTGAAGAAGAGCAACATAAACAAGAGGCTCCCAGGAGCCTGAATTGTTCACCTGGCTTCAATTACTTTATGTCACAATATTAACATGTAACATTGCCAACAGCCCGTCATGACATGAAACCATTTGAGTTCTATAAAGTTGAGCATTTAAGCAAGCAAATGTGTGGAACAATCTTCTATGGTACACAATCTATCACTACAATTCACTATTTTGGCATTTAAGAGGTCGTAACATCTATCATGGTCATCTGACAATTTTGGCCTAATGGATAATTTTGTAGAGTTCAATAAGCTAAACATTTAAGCAAGCAAAACCTTTTCCTTTATGGTTCACAATCTACAATTTTGGGGTTTTAAGGGGCCATAACTTATATTAGGGATCATCTGACGATTTTAACCTAATAGACAATTTTGTAGAGCTCAATTAGCCGAACATTTAAGTAAGCAATCTTTCCCCTATCTCCTATTGTTCACATACTATAAAACTAAAACCACTATTTCTGGCGTTTAAGGGGCCATAACCCCTATAAGGGGTCATCTGAAAATCGTTTCGATTTAATGGACAATTTTGTAGATCTCAAGAAGATCTCAATTAGCTGAACATTTATAGCAAGCAAAACTTTTTCACTATCTTCTATCGTTCATAATCTATAAGGCTAAAACAACTATTTTTGGCATTTAAGGGGCCATGACCCATATAAGGGGTCATCTGACAATTTTGACCCAATTGACAATTATGTAAAGCTTACTTAGCTGAACAATATGCAATTGAAATAACTTCAATATCTTATATAGTTCTTGAGATATAGGACAAAATTAGTGCAAAACGCAGAAAAAAAATCAAGAAAAGGGGCAATAACTCCCACATGGTTTAATGGAATTTCTTCAAAATTTCAGGGTAGATAGATCTTGACGTGCTCATCACTTTTATCTACGCAATGATTTTGATATCTGTCACCGTTTTTGAGTTATTTGCCACAAACTGGTGTATTACCCCCTATTCTATTTAAAAAAAAAACAGCGGCCATGTTTTTTTGTGGAATCATTTAAAATGAAAATCATTTGTTGCTAACATTTCAGTTAAATTGGTTCAATGGTTTCAGAGGAGAAGATTTTTGAAATTGTTAACGGACGACGGACGACGGACGACAGATGACGTAGTGATGGCATAAGCTCACCTGGCCTTTGGCCAGGTGAGCTAAAATACAAAAAAAACTTTTATCTTTCAAGGCTTTTTTAAATGTTAAGTTTGCCGGACCTCAAGCTTTAAATCAATTTGTTAGATATTTTGCGGGACAAATGGACAGCTAGGTCCGCCATATTTCAAACACTGATCTTTATTAGTTTTAACGTTCTCTTGACAGATTTTTAAATGATTATAAAACTGAGTTATAGTTGTGTTTGTGAAATCAAAATTACAATAAAGATCGAAACAATGAATTTAGCAACGCCTGATGCGGGTTTCGTCTATTCAAGACTTATCAGAGGTGTTATACCTAAACTTAACCTTTGAACACAGAGACTCGCTCCCCTTTATCAATGTTTTGTTAGAGTCAATGTGCTGTTTAGTTGTGTAGTGTGTAACATTGAAGTGTCGTTAATCTCTTACTAATCTTATTTACTATATAAGATATCTTTATAGGAAAATGAGATATATTCTTAAAACCCTGTTATAAGATATTTGGTAAATTTTATAAGATATCTCATAATGTTTATAGGATATCTTATAAAATATATAAGATATCTTATGAATTATTTTTTATAAGATATCTTATAAAGTTTATCAGATATCTTATAAACTTTATGAGATATCTTATAAAATTATAATCTATAAAATTGTGTCCATAGCTATGAAAGATTGTCCTTCATATTAAATGCAGGAATAGACAAACAATTTCTCTATTTATACCTGAATACTTACTCAGCAATATAATAATTCGTTATTCCATGTGTAATGATAATGACATATCAAAATGGGGAACCTTATTTAATCTCAAATCTGAATCTATGAAATAATGTCCATGTCTATGAAAAATTGTCCATCATAATGTGGGAATAGTCATTTGTCTGATTTTTTCCCCTGCAAATATTAGTGTATTATTCAAGTAGTGTTTACAATTTAAGGAGAGACATATAAATAACTACAATCAAAAAGTAAACTTTGCATAAAAGGTTATTTTCTAACACTTATTAACTTTACAAAATTATCCCCTTATGATTAAGGTGGAGCAGGACAGTGGTCATGTGACTTGCCCAAAATAAAATGAAATTTGAAAAATATTTTGAGATTTTTGTGTTTTTAGAATCTTTATACCTAGTTAAGGCACATTTTATCAATATGATTAAAATTTGTATTCTAAAAGTAGTATAAATTCTGAGCTAAAGTATGGTCAAGGGAGGTAATTTGGCAAAAATCATGAAAAATCATCGTTTTTGGCTCCTATCTTTGCTTGTATGTAAAAATCAAAGGAAGAAACCCTACTTTAAATTTATTTAATTTGATGAATTGTTGCAAGAACTATAAAATGTCAAAAAATGAGAAAAATCTATTGACAGAAAAAAAAGTAATTGAACATTTTTGTGTGTTTTTATGGCTTTTCCTATATAATTCATAGTAAAATATCAATACTTTAACTTGATATAACTCGAAAAGTAGGGAAGAAACCCATGAATTTCGAATCAAATTAGTAAAGAGTATATCATGATGGACATTTATGCCAATTTTGAAGAAAATCTATTGACAAATTAATTTTGGGCCCAAGTGCCACGCTCTACCTTAAGTATTCATTTATTCTATTGCAGGGATTGGAAAGGCTGGAGGCTATAACCATTGGCACATTAAGAATGACAATGCCCCCTCTCATGTCAATAATTCATGTAGAATATTAAGAAATGGCCTATGAAATTTAGAATTTCCATGAGAAAAATGGTGAATGGAATTTTGCTTAAATACCTTCCCAATCCCTGTTGTTGTTTTTCCTTTTTCTACTAATTTCTAGCATATTTTTTCTTTTGATGTTAACAATAAAACTCGGTTGGTTTCGAATGTATATTATTGAGCCTTATAATAACGAAATTTAGTTATACAGTCACTAATTATTGTGTTTAAGAAAGAATACGGTAATATTGCATAATGTCCCCTAGAGCTGTCATTCTTAAAGGGATAATTCTAAATGGCATACAAAAATGTCCTACTAATGGACACTATTTAATAGCAGGGAACACTTGGAAATTGCAACTTTTCTGTAAAATACTGTCCTCCTGGACACTTTATCACAGGTTTTTTTTGGCCATACAAGAGTTCCAATTTAAGGGGTTTAAAGAACTAAAATTCAATGGGAATCGGATAAGATATTCCTGTTGCTTAATTAGAGAAGCTGCCAGATGGTAAAATACTGCAAAGGCAAATTTAAATTATATGTTAACTATATTTATTTCAAACATTTATTTTATAGTAATATACATGTAACAAATTTATTGCCTTACAATTTCGCTTTGTGAAACGTTTTCCCTTCATTTTTGGTTCACACTCGTCCCAAAACTCGTAAACACGACTTTGGCCTCTGGTTCCCTTCCTCCCCCGCTTCACGTACCAGCAAACACATGCTTGATTTAATCTTAATACCAATTTTGCTTTCAGCCTAGAAATAATCTGATTGTTAGTCTTACGTTTCAATAAACTTTAATTATAGGATTAGACATTCATTTATAAATTTCCCCTAATATTTATCTATACATGTATAACTGATTGTCCATCGCCACTGGTGCATGTCCTATAAGTCTATGTCTACCCCTTACCCAGCATAGCACGGTCTGTTCTTGACCTGTGATGGTACGGTGTTTTAAGATAACGATGCTTTCCATCTTTGTTCTGTGGCTACCGATAATTTTAGCTGGGTGTCCTGATGCCGACCCGACCCTGAAGCTATGGTCAGACTCAACGACTTGGACAAACAATGGACTTACAGTGAGTGTTTCTTTTTCTTTATGTTGATAGAACACTTGCCCTATGATAAAACAGCGAATCAAAATATTGACGATGCGATGCATGCGTCTTGATTTTAAAGTATATTTTCATGTAAAATTTCATAATTTCGAATTTTAGGAGACACGTCATGCTGTTATCCTCTTGTTTTTTTTGTATGTCTTTTTCGTGTCCTGATTAGCTTAAGAACTTTTATTTTGCTTTTGGCCGGATTTCATGGAGTGAAAAATCCGGATTATAAAATGGTGAATGTCGGGTGTGTGGGCATGCAGATGGGCGGGGAAGAAATTTTCGCAACAGTTTTCTCAGCAACTTGATATTTAGTATACAGCTTCAGGGTGGGCCCCGTAACGTGGGATTCGATTTCAGGTCAGTAGCTCACCTACTTCCTGTTTAATGAATTCCGGCCATTTTTGACTTTGGCATATTTTTAATCTTTGCCTTGAAAACGAAAGATTTCATCAAGTAACCCAAATATAATTTTTAATGCAATAAAAACAGCTCAAGATGTCCAGAAATTTGATTTAAACAGTCTAAATGCAGTTTTACGAAACGTTGGTCTAAATTGTAGAATTTTAAACATAAGTGGAAATGTCAATGACATATACCGGAATTGTTGCGCTAAAACGAAAGTTCAAAACTGAATAAAATTGTGTAAATAACTTTCCTTGATATTTGATTGTTCGCTTCAAAGTTCAGTATTCTATGAATTGTCTTGTCGCTCCCGGGGTGTCTTACAGTAAACATAAGGGGAACGGACTGTACCGCCTTCCTGTTCTCTCATACCATAGATATTCCCGTATTATGTACAAAACGTCAAAAAGGCCGCCTTTATGTTTCGTGACCTGCTAGTGTGCGACCGTGTGACTGTCCATGGAATGACATATATCATTGTCATTTGGAAGAATTTCAAAATGAAGCGTTGTCATCCATCTGCATGAGATGATGTGCTCTCCTTCCACATGTTCATTTTCACTTTGCACAGGGTTAGCCTTAGAGTAAATTAAAACCATATACCGGTTTTGCTTTGTCCTATGGACGTCGGTACATGTATAATTTATAAGAAACCTCTCGAATATAAATATGTATGCGTCCGGATTTAACGTCCTTTTCGACGCACCTGGGCCTTAAAGGGTGGTTAGTTAAAATTATGCAGGAAACCGGAGTATCCAGAAGAAACTTCTGACCTTGGGCAAGTAACTGACTAACCGGCATAATCATATGCAGGCGGGTAAGACCTAAAACGTTGCTGCAACAATATTTCGACATAAACCTGCTTTTGATTAGAAATCATTTGTATGCATGTGTGTGTGTGTGTGTGTGTGTTTGTTTGTTTATTTTCAATTGTTGTTGTGTGGTTTGTTTTGTATTGATGTTTTATTTTGTCTACCGATTTTGTCTTTATCTTTTCGGAATGATGATATTTGATTACCCCTTTGGTACACCTTTTTTTCTTTCTAACGCCATTCCTCGTAAAGCGTGAAAATTTCATGATCCATGCTTCTGACTTTCTCATGACTCCATTAGTGAGAATGATTTTTTTTTGGGGGGGGGGATTAAAACATAAATATCGAGGGAGAAATCTTAGCATTCTCTTACCGACAAGCTTTGTGCTGTTGTGGGTCTACTTTGTCACCCAAGACCAGAGTGGGGCATAACAATCAAAGATGCAGCCTAAAAGCTTGTTAATTTGTTTTGCTGAATACATTTCTGGTCATTCTGTCAAGTATGTAAAATTACTAGAAATGGTCTTGTTTTTTTCCCCTGTACATTTTTAGTGATATTTAATTTTCATTTGCAATAATTCCACTTGTACATGTATACATCTCAAGTGCACTTGAAATATACATGTAAAACGGTTTTAAGTACCCTCACGAATGGGGATATGTAGTTTATTTTTAATCCAGGGCCAATTGAAAAACAGCGAGCCTCGACCACTGGTTACATTGAAGGCTGCTGTCTGTTGTCCATTGTGAATTTTTCAAATTGTCGTTTATATTGTAGATTGTGTCGCGTGCACATAATCTTCCATATAGCAAAAAGTTGATCAAAGTGTGACGGGCTTAGGAACGAATATGGATGTATACATTTTACATTAAATGTATTACTTTTTAATTGTCGCTGCTATATATATTTAGGCTTATTGCACATCACGTACTATGTGTTCCATGATATGGACATAAACAATCCTTAAAATGCTACAGAGTCGAAAAGAAAATTCGAAGTGGACTTTGCTGTTAATTAAAAACACGATGCCGATAAAGGATTTATTTTAACCTGGCATCCTGGTCAATACCCTAAGCGGCATATGAACACTTATGAAGCTATGGAGATTTTTACCCAGGATCCCAGGTTAGGGTTTATTCCAAAGCAGAGTCACTTCGATTGATGGCTCAACGATAAGAGCCATATTTTCCCTCGTTTGATTGCTTAACTTCTAAAATCTCGCACACAGTTTCAAATAAAAAATTGCCCAATTTGGCCCCTTAAATTTTGAAAGTCTCAATATGTGCTGGGTATATGCAATATTAACTACAAATATTAAAGTTAAAATTTATTCTTTTCTCTATTCTATATTGGATGAAATTTAAACTTTACTTGTTACTTACAGGTACCGACTACTGGATCTGATGTTGTTATTAAGACTGGCATGAAGGTCAAACTTGACACTGTTCATTTAGATGTCAAAAGCATTACGATAGAAACGGATGGGCGCCTCGTTTGGGATTCAAACATCGATAGCGTGATTAAGACTCACTACATTTATATCAAAGGATCTCTGGAGATTGGTTCAGAAGATTGTATGTTTAACAAAAATGCAGAGATTGTTCTGAAAGGTATGAGTAAATAACGGTATAACCTAAAATATAAGCTTGTATAAAAAGCAGGAACTGCTTGAATTCTAGCTTCAGGGGTACCAGCCGTAAATCGTGTTCTTGTAATATTTATGTAAAGCATTACTTGGAGTTGTTGTTTGATTTTTTTCTTTTATGTTTTTTTGCTATATACGAAAATCATCGGGATTTGTCAGTTTGCCTTTTTTAACTTTTTGTTTGTTTAATTTTAAATACTGAGATTTGACCTTCCTTTTTTTAATTGGTTTCTGTGCTGACCATAAATTGACCTTTGTTTTAATGTTTCAAATAGATAAATAAAACATTACAACTGTGGTATCAATCTAAAAGAATACATTTCTGTGGCTTATATTAAAAACATGCTTGGACCTACTCTCGAAAGGAAAAGAAAACGATTCAAGAACCGAGAATGGTTGATAGAAAATAAACATTAATCTTGTCTTGTACATGAACAGGTGTCAGAGATGAGGTGAAACCTAACCTACCACAGTGTGGTCAGAAGTTTATTTGTGTGGACGCCGGTGGGACGTTAGAACTACACGGGCAGGACAAGCTTTCATGGACTAAAACGACACAGACCCTGAACCCGCTTAAAATGGGCGATGGTATCAGATACCAACATCAGGTTCGTTCGTACATTATGACCATATAGACCCGCAACCCGTTTAGAATGGGGGGACGGTATCAGATTTCAATATCAGGTTCGTACATATTCCCCATAAAGACCCTGAACACATGTGAAATGGGGAACGGTGTACTTATGAATACTAGTCCTCTTTTGCTTGAACGAAGTTAAGTTATTTCCTTGTTTTTCTCTCTACTTTCATGACTTTAAGATTAAAATGTCCCTATTTTATAAGTGTATCTTTGCTTCTTTAAGCTACAAAGTACTTTGCTGTACAAGGACCGGATAGAAGGACTAAGAGTCTATAACCTGAACCCCACAGACCTGTCCGTGGTCACAGAGAAAGCGTTCGCTCTGTCGGGCAACGACGCCTACTGGACCGGGAGACACATACAGGAGTTTGAACCTTTTATAGATGGTATGTCAACTACGTACCTCTTAAGATTGATTGATTGATTGATTGCTGTTTGTTCAATATCCCGGCGTCTGCGATATTTCAGCCATAATTGGAACATAAACAGATTGTAATTTATAATTTATAGTTCGATATAAAACATAACTAAAAGACCGTTTGTAAAACCAAAAGTATGATAATTATATAAAACAAACATAAAAATTAGGGATGGCAAACTGTTCAAAAATTTACTAACCGGTTAATCGTCAGATCTTCCGACCGCTTAACCGGTTAAACGGGTGATACATGTAAATACAAAAGAAGTCAAGGTATTGAGAGTCAAAATAAATTGCAGAAAAAAACGAATATGTAAGATTGTGACTTAGCCATTTTAGCCCTTCCGTTAATGCAAGTCCAAAAATGAAAAATTCGCGTTTATTAGCTTTGAATCGGCGTAAAGTTCAAATAGAGTAAAAACTGTGTGCGTATTTAGAAGTTTTAAAACTTTCAACTCTCAATGGAAAGACGCAAAGGAGTATCAATATGACAAGTAAATATCGTGAGACCAGAAAGGCAATGACAAATTCAATAGACACAGAGACGAGAAAAAAACGAAGCAAACAATGAAAATAAAACAGTTTTAACAAACCAAAAAATCAATAAAACTGCAATTAGCAACGCTTGTTATGTTTCTTTGACTATTAGCGATCGTTTGTCCAAACTTATTCCATGGCTTGGAGTAATCATCGCAAATTATCTATTTCAATCAAATTTCTTTGTGTTACTGATTATTAATTACTGTCTGTACAGGCCGGGAAGTCTGGAGAACAGAAATTCTTAACTTTGTTCTTCATGTTGTTGCTAGAATCTTTGAAATGTTTGCCATTTTTATCTTTGCAAGAAAACTTAACTAAATTCACATAAAAGTATGGAACGCCAAATTAACATATATTCAATTTATTGTACCTATCTTCAAATAATTGAAGATATCTTCAATTGAATTATACCTATCTTCAATTGAATTATAGATATCTTCAATTCAATTATACCTATCTTCAATTCAATTGTACCTAGGTACAATTCAGCACAATTAAAGATATCTTCAATTCAATTGTACCTATCTTCAATTCAATTAAACCTATCTCCAATTGAATTGAACCTATCTTCAATCGAATTGAACCTATCTTCAATTGAATTAAACCTATCTTCAATTCAATTGTCTCTATATCTATAATTCAATTGAAGATAGGTGTAATTGAATTGATGTCAAATGAATTGGAGATATCTCCAAATGAATTATGGAGATGTTGGAATTAGACCTATCTTCAAGTGAATTAAAGATATCTTAAATTCAATTGAAGATAGGTACAATTGAATTATACCTAGGTGCAATTAAATTGCACCTAGGTATAATTCATTTGAAGATAGGTTCAATTGATATGAAGATATCTTTAATTATTTGAAGATAGGTACAATTGAATTGAAGATATCTTCAATTTATTTGAAGATATCTTCAAATGATTGAAGATATCTTCAATTATTTGAAGATAGGTACAATTAATTGAATATATGTTAATTTGGCGTTCCATATAAAAGAGTAAAGAAATGGCTTACCTCTTAGACAAATGAAGCAAAATCACTTTGCCCCCTAGTTTTTCCATTGTAAATGGCAGCCATATTTGGGGATGCCAAATTGTCAATAATCACATTTTTTTTTTTAGAATTTTAGAAAATCATTCAGATCACAGAGATATTTTGTGATCAACTTGTTTTTGTTTACATCTGGGAGTGCTTTGACGTCATATGACGTCACAATTAAAATTGACAATTTTTCCCGCCATTTTTTTACAATGGGAAATCCCCATAGGCTAGTTTAAACATATTTATTGTCAAACATATACAAAAGGATTGGGTACAAGTTATTACAACTTACAAGGCCTTTTCCAAACAATAATAATATACACAATGATAATCAAGATAAAAGCAATTACTATTAAGTACACACATAACTAAGTTTAAACAAATACTACAAAACGAAAAATACAAAAGAGCAAAAGAGAAAAGAAGAAATAAAAGTCAGATATATAAGTAAGTGAGCATGGGTACATTTTCTGAAAAAATAGGGGGAGTTTGAAATACACTGCTAATCTTTAATTATTGCTGAAACGCTTTGTCTTTTTGATGTAGCTATGAACGTTTCGAAAAAGAACTTTATTCTGTTCATCGCTTAGCGTTTCATTGCCAAAGAGAATATTTTCAATCGATAAAGTTACAAATTGATTATTTCTCATAAGTTCCACACGAAAGTTAAGATATAACGGACATTCCAAAAAGTAATGAATTGCATCCTCCAAAGCTAGGCCATCCACACAGACAACTTGAGTCATTGACTAAATTTACTCTGTATAGATCATCATTTAAGGAACTACATCTATGTCTCAGTTTTGTATGAATAATATTAATATCTCGACCACCAATAAAATAATGACTACTAGGAACAGTACCATTGATCTCCGACCTCAATCTTTGTTTAAATCCAATATTTGAATTAATAGATGTGACATCGGGGCTCAATGTTCCGTAAAGTGGCAAATCTAGGAAGACCGGTAATTATTCTTGCCGCTTCTAGCTGAAGCTTATCTATCTTATTCGCATCCTGCTCATTACAACCATCCCAAAGCTCACATGCATATTCTAACAGCGGTACTATGTAAGCAAAATATATTTTACTCAGATTTTGTCTACTGAGTATGTATTTAAGCTTTCTCAAGACATTTATCTGTTTACTTGCACTGTTACAAATATTGCTGATGTGTGCTGACCACCTACAATCATATGAAAAGGTAACACCTAGGTGTTTATGAGTGCTTACAAATTGGATCGGTTGATGATTAAATACCAAATCTATAGGTGTATTGTCATGATTAAACTTAAAAATCATATGCTCAGTCTTTTGTGGGTTAAAATCAACCAACCATAAGTTAGCCCAGCGATGTAGAACTTCTAAGTCAGCGTTAAGGCGATGTTCTATGTCGATATGATTATTATAAGAACACATCAACGAACTATCATCAGCAAACAGTCTTACTAAAC
Organism: Arcuatula senhousia; assembly: GCA_963971305.1. Classification (NCBI taxonomy): domain Eukaryota; kingdom Metazoa; phylum Mollusca; class Bivalvia; order Mytilida; family Mytilidae; genus Arcuatula; species Arcuatula senhousia. Next base: position 49,242,282 of record OZ020314.1, read on the forward strand.
ATTGTACATCATCCGCTATATCATTAATATATAACAAAAAAAGCAGGGGTCTTAAAACAGAGCATTGCGGTACCCCAGCTTTAAGATAGCCAAGTTTAGACTCTGAATTTTTAATAATAACCTTTTGTTGTCTCTTATGCAAATAGTTTTCAATCCATTTCAGTAGTTTCCCTTCTAGTCCATATGACCTCAGCTTAGCTAAAAGATCTTTATGCCAAATGCGATCAAACGCTTTAGATATATCACAAAAGACTATACATGTCGTATTACCGGTTTCCAATGCTAAACAAATTTTATGATATATCTCAATCATCTGGTGGTAAGTCGAATGTCCAGGCACAAAACCAGATTGATATTTATAAAGCAATTTGTGATCTAAAATGTAATTATATATCTGCTTCGAGATAAGACGTTCGAAAACTTTGCCTACACAGCTTAGCAAAGCAATCGGACGATAATTACTAACAAGAGATTTATCTCCTTTTTTTGTAAAACGCAAAGACATTCGCTATCTTCCAAGCATTTGGATACTTTGAAAGATTGAGTGATTCGTTAAAAATATATGTAAAAGGAACACAAATAGTACTAGCAGTATATTTCAACATATGATGGCTTAAGTTATGCAGTCATTACCGAAGGCCTTTCCAAGTTAAAGGGATTCAAGTACATCCCTCACCTCTTCCTCCGTCAATTCATCTATATCTAAAGTAGAGTCGCAACGTCTCAATAACAATGGCGGTTCATTTTCACCACCTGGAGAATTAGAAATATTACAAAAATAATCGTTCAACAACGATAGGCTTGCAAATATCTGCATTTTTTGGGAATGTATTTAACTTTCTGTAAAGTTGTTATATTTTTTAACTACGTCTTTTTGATACTATAAATAAGATTATGTAAACAAATTAAAGCAAATTTTTTTTAGAAAAAATATTTTTGATTTTTCCATTCTCCAGACTACCCTTTACAGACAGTAAGTCCTTTTAATTGAGTTTTAAATGTACAGTGAAAAAGTTACAAAACAATATGTTTTCTTTTCATTTTTAACGATTAATCGATTACTGAAATTTGTAATCGGTTACGATCTTTCCGACCGAAAAACCGGTTAACCAGTAAATCGTTGCCATCCCTAATAAAAAATGAACACAAAATATAAAACTTATAACGTACCTCTTGAGAAAGCAAATACGTATGGTTTATAGACATGTTTTATAAGAAAGGAGAAGTGCTATAAGTAATGTATTAAAAACCTTCTAGCAATTGCTGTAGGGGATGGGGTGATGTTTGTGGTTTTATTGTGATTTTTCAATTTTTGCATTCAGTTTTTTTCTGGTGTGTCTAATATGTTGTATTTTACTTTGTGCTTAACTGAAAGATCTCTTTATTTTTGTTTAAATTTTGATTTTTAATCCACGATTCAATTGGATGAGAGACGTTCTGGCGCCATGATACCAAAAAGATACATGTCTTGTATAGATTGTAGACATAGTTTTCGTATTTGCAGAATTTCAAATTTGAGTTAATTTTTCCAAAAGTTTAAATTATATTAATCAAACATTGAAATCTGAATAACAATTTGATATCTGTTGTAAGCTATCCCTGATGGAAACGTTGTCTGTATTGCCCTCCTGAGGACACTAGTCGGACCCCAAGACATTACGTCCGTCCTCAGTAAACTGGGCGAGCTTGGTGCCACAAAGATACAAAATATAGAAAAAGAGGATGCTTATGCTTTCATTGCCATTAAAGGTATAGTAATAAAATTAATGCAACGTCAATATCGCATGTAATGGGGAAAATAGTAAGAAGAAAAACACCCCATAACGACACGAACACACAATGAGACAATTCATAAATACAAAATGCATAACAATTCCAGTCAAATTATGGGATAACAAAACAAACTTGAAAGGTTTGGTATCTACATTAAAAACTTAGATCCAGATTTTAAACATATTCTGTAACTAAAAGAAAACATCTGCAGATTGACAAAGTTCTGCATCAAAACCAACTTCCGGTGTATGCATTCAAATTTTGAAAATGGTATTTTTAATATTTTTTTATCAAATGAATTGATCTAAAAATAAGATCATTTTTAATTTATAAAGGATGTATTGAAGTTCATGTAATGACATAATTTTTTTCATTGGGGTATGAACGAATGGTATGAATCCACGTTTCGGATTATACTAAATGTTCAGTACATTTTTTTTTCATAAGAAGTTGAAACAAACTTTTAACTCCCTCCATCGTAGTTTTGCCCTAAGCTATATATATTTGAATTTCGTTTGATTTTATGCATTTTTGGATTGTTGAATTTATTGCAATTGGAGTTAAAAATGTGTTGTGGTCTCATGTTCATTTACTCCATATCCTTTCATAAGTTTTTTGTTGAAATGAAGTATTTGCCATAAATTTACATTATTTTAAATCAAGGTGACCCATCATCTGTGATGGAGGACTTGGTACACACTGCCGGAGATTCCAGAGAGGCATTTGTCTACAGAGACTTCAAATCAGTGAACAGAAAGGTAGAGGTCACCAGCATAGTAGATAAGACGTGGTGGAAGAATAAGGTCGACTTTGTGGTGTATGATTGGGACAGAGCGTATCCTATAGTCAACCTGGTGGACAATGCACAGTCATGGGAGCCAGGTATGTATGACTTGTCAGTGGCGGATCCAGAAATTCTGAAAAGAGGGGGCCAATTGACTGGCCTAAGAGGGGACCCGCTTTGGTCACGCTTCAATGATTTCCTATATATATTCAACCAAATTTTTCGCCAAAAAAGGGGGGCCCGGGCCCCCCAGGCCCCCATGGATCCGCCTATGCTTGTATAGAGCGTATCCTATAGTCAACCTGGTGGACAATGCACACACCTGGGAACAAGGTTTGTATAGAACCTTGTTACATTTCGAAGCTGCAATAAAAGGTAAAAGATTTACACCGTTAACTATTAGTTTTGTCTTGCGTTTCCCATTAATCGATTAAAAAACGCATTGATTTTTCCGTCTGGTGAATATCTATTTTATTATCAGTGCTTGTTTGCTAATTTTTTAGATTAGTTTGCAAATCATGTTCACTACATACAGCGTAGATACACCATAGTTAAAGAGTCAATAGCTCACAATTGAAGTCATTCATTTTCATTTTCATTCTCCTAATCTTAACGTAATAAGCGATTTTAGGACCTTTTTCATTTGTTTAGGGCTTCCACCTCTGTAATCCGTATCCTATGGTCTCATTCTTTGTTTTTGTGTTGTAAAGTTTTCAAACTATGGTCTATTCTGTTGTAGATGATATTGTATTGTTTACATCAACTGACTTTGACATGGGGCAGGCAGAAGTAGGGCTGGTCAGAGAATGTCGGGAGTGCAACCAGAAACAGATTCGTGTAGATTGTAAGTTATACCATTAGATGCATAGAGATGCAGTCTTACAAGAAACTAGAATGGCGGTCTTCCATGGAAGACGCATGTCGCCTGCGTTTTAAATTTTTCGGTAAACAGAAAGTAGATGAGATACGGGCATGAAATCGCTTTACACCATATAGTACCGTAGGAGGAAGCTACATACCAAATATCAAGAGGTTGTGACTTGCAGTTTCCCGAAAAACTGCGACGGAAATTTTTGTGACGCCGCAAGACGACACAGGACGAGGACGCAGGATGACGGATGGTGCCAAAATAACCCCTATATGTCGGTTCTGCAACACGTTGCAGGCGACATAAAAATATCAGTAGACGGTCAGTAATTGACCGTTACCAGAAATAGATACGTGTATATCGTAAATTATATAGTGAGATTACAATAAATTAAGTTGTAAGTGATGCAGTGTTACCAGAAATAAATGTTAGTAAAATGTAAATTATTCATATTATTTATACAGAATTGGCAGAAAATGATAGGTATAGATTGTAAGTCATATAGTATGATTAAATATAGAAGCTTTTAGTTTTTAAGTTATACAGCGTTACCAGATATAGATTTCAGTAGTTTTACCAGAATAGATTTGTAGATTGTAAGTTATATGAGTTTTTATAACAAAATAGAATGTGGATTGTAAGACAAAGATCTAAACACGCAATAGATTTTAAAAGTTAAACACGTATTAAAAAATTGGTTCCTCTGAATGGTTGTAAGGTAAAAAGTGTTATCAGAAATCCGATTCATCTGGATTGTAGGATGTATAATCAAAGTACTGAAAGTACTGGTAGCCGGGGTAATCTACATATTTTAAATTGTGTATTTGTTGCAAAAAATAAAAATAAAAAACTACTTTTTGTGTAAAAGGGAATGTCACAAGAATTCCAATGAAAAAAAAGATTTTGAAAATCGAACCAATTTTTTTTTAAGTTGATTTTATGGGCTTGGCCTTTTCTTTGGTCGCCTGTAGTAATGTAAAGGTGAAATATACATGAAAACCACTGGCAAATTAAGTTGACAGAATATAATGAGGAATTCAATAAAAAATGTAAATTGAATGAGTAATAAAAATTCTACAGCCGTTTTGTCAACCCATTTTAGCCTCTTTTGGCAACAAACCCCAAATACAACACCGTTCTTCCTTCAGTGGATATAATCATCTTATTAAAGTTTCATAACTGGCCCACTACAACTTAATTTCTTGAATGTGTAAAACTATTTGCCTCAACAAACTCTAAAACATGGCGTTTTTAGCCCCTTCAATCCTTAATTTCTCAAAAACGTTATTAAAATATTGCAAATCTGATTTTAAAAAGTAGGCAGGGATTTTCACAAGGATTCCAATGAAATAAAAGTTTGCAAATCGGAACTCAAATAAAAAAGTCGATTAAAGGCGGAAGTCCCCTTTTTGACCCCCTGTTGCAATGTAAATATCCCATTAGGCCAAATTAAAAAAAAACAAAAAACACGCGTGTTTCTATTACTTTTTTTGTGTTGACCCATTGGTTCAACTGAACTAATAAGTTCTGTACAGCATATTTGCTATCTATATATTTTGCTGGCCAACGGACAACTTCCTCTGTATAGTTTATAACAACTTATTTTTCAGCTTAACAAGCAACGTTTAATTCTGTAGGCTAACCAAACACCTTTTTTTTTTAAATTAAACGAGGAATAACCTATGAGAAGAGGTTGTGAAAATTATGTTGAATTGTAAACTTTTGTTGATGTATAAAGTTAAACAATTTAAAATTCATAAGATTTCTCTTATTCTATAGGAAAACCATACAAGATTGCTACGTACAGGTTGCCAATGCCCCCCCCCCCCTTTTCCACACATTACAACAGTTAAAATTTTATTTTTACAATTATCGCATTATTTATGTTAACTTTGTTCAACTCGAAACTCAAAATAGTATTATTATACAAACATCTGAGATGAATACAACTTATAAAGCAAAATCTGTCCTGTAACTCCTGTAGAATATATCAATTTAAAATGACAAACAATCCAAACTTTCATCGAAATCTGTTAAACAGTATCAGAGAAGTCACACTTACCTTTTTTGTAAAATTGCTTTTGGTTCTACAATTTTCAGAAAAAGATCGTTTTTGTAGTGCATTTTGAAAATAAATATGTTCATTGGTTCTAAAGATCGAAAATTAGGTTGATGAAAAAATACTTGGTCTAGAAACAAATTTACAGATGTTCAAGTTGTTCAAGTTCCTTAATTACTCTTACGCTTCATCAACATTTTCATGTTGAGTTGTTAAGTATATTTGTTACGAAACAAAAATAAAAAGAAAGATAGTAAAATGCATTTGAAGTTATTTATGGGGATACGTTACGTTAAAAACGACGTTATCGATAAAATTTACCTGTGAAACAGAAAAACGTCCATTTTCGATTTGAAACGCAACGTCAATTTTACTTGAACAGCGTTGAACTTTAACGCTATTATTTATATTTGAGGTAAATTCTTGAAAAAAGATGGTCCATGACCTATGACAAAATATATACGGTTGTTTAGAGAAAGATTTGGACTTTCTTGTGTTAGTTTTTGGTTGAAATGTAATGAGAAAATTTTGTTTTAATAAATGGAGAATAACAAAGTTTTGAAAATATTGGATCTTTTCCCATTACTTCTATATAAATTTCCCGCCAAAACGCTAATTTCAAAGTGAAATAACTGAAAAATCGACCCATGACCCCCTATTTTAAATGAATATTTCAATGTGTCATGGTACGTATTATCATTCATTATGCAAATTTGTTTTTAAAAGTAAGATGGTCGACCAACGTAACATATCCCCTTATATGAAAATTCAATTTCTCTGCTGGAGAAGCCACCAGAGGAAGTGCATAAGAATTCTTTTGATTTCTCCCTGTGCCTATTTTTAAGCCTTATTTTCAAAATCAATTATGGTAATTATGAATGAATTCTTTATCAAAGAACCGTTTACAGAACAATTTTCTCTGATCAAATAAAAAAGTTATGAGGATTTGAACTTTGGGTAAATTATCCTGTCCATCGATGTTTGTTTATTGCACTGTTTATTGCCATCCAGTTTGACACTTAATGAGATGCAAATTAGTGAAAATGACTTCACTATAAACAAAATATAAATCCGCATTTGTATTCTTTATAAATCATTTAATACTATCGCATCAGATAGGCGTCTTACATACTTGTAAAAAATTTGAAAACTAAATAAATAAGTTTTATAACATAATTGCGAGTTAAGCGAGGGGAAAACAGATCTGGAAAAGGACTATATTGCAAGCGTGTATTGATATTTCTATTAATAGGTTTTTGGTGAACCGCCGGAAAAACCATCTGCTAGCTTACCGAAAGGCTATCGTAGCTAAAGCCGTGGCTAATCGCTAGCGATTACCCCGGCTAAAAATATTCCGTAGGATTTTGGTCCATATTCAACAATCTTTTCTGAGGTTAGCTTTAATTGCATAATTTATGTCAAATCGCCCGACACAACTAGTGAAAGCATGAATTGATTAATGAATATTATATGAAAGAATCAGTATGACCATATTCCTTACAAATCAAAGAGTCTTAATATACACCTTTATTTTGCTTAATAGTTATTCCTGATTTTGTTCATTGGTCAAGTATGGATAACAACATTGATATGCGAACTGAGGTAGCCCTGATGACGAGGAAAATCAAAATCCGGGGCGAAGTTCAGCCAAACTGTCCTCCCTCTAACGGAAACTGTAACGACTATGACCATGACACGTTCGGGGGACATGTCAAAGTATGTTTACGTTTGAAATTAATAAATCAGGGGGACATGTCAAAGTATGTTAAAGTTTGAAACTAACCAGGCAGCGAGACATTTCAAAGAATGTTAACTTTTGCAACTGATAGACAAATTATGTTTACGCTTGAACTTGGTTAATCAGTGGGACATGTTTAAGTATGAAAATGTTTTAGAATTAAGAACCCTGCTTTACAGCTCTTATGATACTCATATAAAACGATCCTTAAAACAAAAATATGAAAATACATGTATATACAGCAAGTGGGTTTTCAGCGTAAAACATGAAACTGTGACCATCAGAAATATTGATATAGTCGGGGCACATGTTAAAGGCTATAAAAACTGAATATCAAGATACTGATAATGGTGTTTTTGGGAATTAGTCTTTTAAAAATGAAGTTCTTTAAAACTTTTTTTATTTCCAAAAATTTCAACAATAATTAAGATACTCCTCTTTATCATATTCACATTTTACACGCAAAATTATTGTATTTTACAGTTCTTGCGAAATTTTAAAAACGTCCACGTAGAGGGGGTACAACTGGACAACATGGGACAGGCTACTAGTTTAGGTAGGTTTTATTAAATCATTGTTAACTTAAGATGGAAGGTTAAAATTCACACCATGACACTTTCTCTCTCTTTAAAAAAAGGATATGCAGATACATTATCCTAAAGTACTAAGTATCGTATGTTCTCTGTAGGTAACTATCCACTATCCCACAGTACTAAGTATCGTTTGTTCTCTGTAGGTAACTATCCACTCCATTTTCACATGTGTTATGATACGGACAGTGACCAGTATCCGAACCCTCCGTACCTTAGGAAGAACTCTATCAACAGGTCGTTCGCTAGATGTGTAACCATACACGGATCACATGGCGTTTTGGTAGGTATAAATAGTTTTAAAAGATGTACAATACTGTAAATTTATTAATATTTCACGGTTGCTATTTTCGCACATCCAATCCAAATGTCTATTTCGCTGGTATTAATTTTCATAAATTTCAATTATCATAGCCTGATTTACATATCATTACATATTCCCAGTATCATTTTCGCTAATTTTAATTGACCGCGAAAAAAAGCGATAATTAGTACATTGTGAAAAACAACGTTTAATTATACATTCAGAACTTTTAAAATAGCCATTTAAATTCAACAAAACCTGGATGCATCTCGACAAGATGCTTGTTGAGACTTGTGAAGACTAGTACGTTTTTTTAAAAAAAGATTATGAGTCTTGCAGTCAATCATGACTTGTTTTTGTTGCATTGCTTGATCCTAATAGGTGTCATTTTGCAGGAAGTCTTAGCTGTCACTATTCTAGGCTCTTGATACTTATGTATAGCACAAACTTTACTGAGAAGAGAGCACTGTAAACGTATTAATTTTTGCGGTAACTAAATTTCGCTCAATCAGTCAAAATGTATTTTTCGAGGGTATTGATTTTCACAGTTTTTAACTATCATACTATGAATAACATAAAAATTGCATATTCGCGTTAACTTTACTATTTGTCGCGGACTTCATAGAGAAAATTAGTACCCTTTTTTTTCAAAAAACAGACTTTTCCTTTCGGGATCAGGTTGTACGTGTATTTCTGATCTGACTGTTCAAGTAATTTCACACAATCATAAAGTTGGATGGCAAGGGTAACTTGCTGGCGAGATCTGCTCAGAGACCAGTATAAGGTTCAAGACAGTGTGACAATAGATGTACTAGCTCATTTGTTCTTCCTGTAAGATTGCGGCCTTGTTGAAGAATGATTTCATGAATGTGTATAGATACACTGGGTCATTATTTCTTACTGGAATATGGCGTTCTTGGTAAACGAAGTACAAACGTTTTTTTTATACCCCCGCTTCGAAGAAGAGGGGGTATACTGGTTTACCTCTGTCCATCCGTCCGCAACATAACTTTCGTAACAGTTTTCTCAACAACAACATATAACAGTGACTTGAAGTTCAGTGTGAGGTCCTTTATTGCGAGTACCGAAATTAGGTCTGTCAAATATCTACGTCCTCTTTATTGACTTTGTCAATTTTCAGCATTACTTGTCAATTGTTGAAAATTTTCGTAACATTTTTCTCAACAACTACATATTACAGTGACTTGAAATTTGGTATATGAGTTCAGTATGAGGTCCTTTATTGCGAGTATCGAAAAAAGGTCTGTAATATCTACTTCCTCTTTACCGACATACTTTATTTTTGGGGGTAGCGGGGGCATACTGAGTGAGCAGTAGCTCACAGATTCCTTGTTTAAGATATTTTGTCATTTTTACTTTTATAGGTCCAAGATAATGTGTGTATAGATACACTTGGTCATTCTATTTTCCTGGAGGATGGAGGCGAGAAACGGACAGTCATTGACGGCAATCTGGTGGCACTGACGAGGAAAGGAAAACTGATTCCTTCGGACGAGTAAGATATTGTCTGTGGTATAAGATTTGGTTTAATGATATTAATTTTGGTTTTGTTTAACAAAATACTATCTCCTTGTGTTTTGTTTTTGTATGCTCAGACAATTTTCATTTCAATTCATTTCAGAACACCAGCATCATTTTGGGTGACAAACCCACTGACTACCATTCGTAATAATGTGGCAGCAGGCTCGGTGGTAAGTACTTGTCTTAATGTGTGTTGGGGAGTGGGTAGTTCGAGCTTGCTGACCAAACGTTTTAATGCCCGGGGGTTACTTTCCTTTCTATCGCTTACCTATGCGCCGATGAGGTTTCAACCTTAACCTGTTCGTGACTTCATAAACATACAAAACCATGCCCTGTCACAGATATTGTGTAGTCAAATGAAGTAATTTTCATACCATTTTAATGATGCTAAATACGTTATACTCCTTGAAATATCGATATACAGCATAACTAAATTAGCCGTTTCATACCCATTTTTTGTCTTGTATTTCGATCATTATCTAAACTACATGTAATATTAAGGTGTTAACCTTTCAGCATACAGGGATATGGGTATTATTTCCGGATGAACCGACGGGACCATCTAAAGGACTAGGTTTCATGGCCTTCGACGAGGCAAGGCATACAAAAATCACAGAAATATCCAACAATGTCGGACATTCTAATTTCAAAGTAAGTGAAAAAAAACTAATTAAAATTAAATTAAATTAAAAACTTAACTATACAGCGAAACCTGTCCAAACAGAATAGCTTTAACAGGTGTCTTGTTTTCTTAAGGTTCAACCGGAATAGGAAACGGACAAAAGATACATAAAAACTGAAAAGACGTTAACAAATAAGAGAAAAGGCTATCAAGTTGTAACATAATATATGATAATAAAAGACATATTCTGGAATCCAGTGCATGCTACAGTACTTAAAAAAATATTAATTTCAAGATTGGCATTTTAGAAAGCCCTTACTTAGCACTTGGCTACATATACAGTGTAAAAAAAGTTGTCAGTCGAAACGGACGCCGAATCGTGAATACAGTTGGGAAGATTTTGCCTGAACGTTTGTTACAATAGCAATCACTATTCATATCTACATTTAAAATAAAATCCAAGCACATTCGACTGTCGAAATAATTCCCAACAACCAACAGAGTAATCTTTATTTTACTTAACAAATACATTGTTTTAACTATGCTCTTTTTACTATTATACATTTTTTTTTAACAGGCATGTCTGTTCATTGACAATAAAATCCGAGCAGATTTAACAGTAGGGGACCCTAACAGATACTACCCACGGACCATGCCAAAGGACCCACAGAACTCTGAAGCCTTGGATGACCCTGTATACATCCGTAAACAAACGTGTAAGTTCACGATAAGAGTAATAAGAGTAAGCTAAATGGGCAGTTTAATTCTGCAAACTGAAGAGGGATTCATATATTAAGCTTATACTTATACCAATAAAACATTTCCAACTTATACTTGTAATGTGATTGTAAAATAAAGCTTTAAATTATGTTTGATAAGTAGGCTACAAAAACAGATTTGAAATTTAAAGGTTTAACATATGTTTGATATTGCAGGCTACAAAAACAGATTTGAAAACACTTGGATCAGAGGAGGAACAATATATTTACAGGAATACTCGTAAGATTTTATAATGTGTAGTGTAAACCAGCTAATTTTCGCGAGGAACAAAAATTCGCGAATATAGAAATAGGATTGTAACAAAGAATCGCGAAAAAAAAACCACGAAATTGCTCTCTGGTATAAAAACTCGTAATAAATTACTTGTGAAAATAAGTTGGTTTACGTACTGCATGGGAGACCGTCGTCAGTTGCGTATTTGTCTCAAGTTTTCTCTGCAAATTCAAACTACTGAGTTATTTATTTTCGATTCAATTTAAATAGAAATGTCCATTGTTGTAGTGTTAAGGTCTTGTCACAGTGAAAAAAAATATGTAACTTTTAGCTCTCTTTAGCTGGAGAATACATCAAAGCTTTAAATTGCCCGTCTAAATTTCAAAATTGTCTAAACCCTAAGGTTCCTCCTACCCCAGACATAGGTTGAATATCTTAGTAATAATTTGGCTCCCCAGTTTGGTATTTTGGTTATACTGTTCTATGCTCTTCATATTCATTCAGTGTTTGGCATTTTCAATATTTTTGGTAGAGCGCCTCTGATGAGTCTTGAATAGACGAAACGCGCGTCAGGCGTAGCAAAATTTATTGTCTGGAACTTTGTTGTCATTTGTTTTTCGAACAGACGTGAAGGTTAGCACTGCTGGTGGAGTTTAAATTCCCCGAGGTTAGCCCGCTCCGGCACCAACACTTTTTGAGTTGGAGAATACATCAAAGCTTTAAATTGCCCGTCTAAATTTCAAAATTGTCTAAACCCTAAGGTTCCTCCTACCCCAGACATAGGTTGAATATCTTAGTAATAATTTGGCTCCCCAGTTTGGTATTTTGGTTATACTGTTCTATGCTCTTCATATTCATTCAGTGTTTGGCATTTTCAATATTTTTGGTAGAGCGCCTCTGATGAGTCTTGAATAGACGAAACGCGCGTCAGGCGTAGCAAAATTTATTGTCTGGAACTTTGTTGTCATTTGTTTTTCGAACAGACGTGAAGGTTAGCACTGCTGGTGGAGTTTAAATTCCCCGAGGTTAGCCCGCTCCGGCACCAACACTTTTTGAGTTGGAGAATACATCAAAGCTTTAAATTGCCCGTCTAAATTTCAAAATTGTCTAAACCCTAAGGTTCCTCCTACCCCAGACATAGGTTGAATATCTTAGTAATAATTTGGCTCCCCAGTTTGGTATTTTGGTTATACTGTTCTATGCTCTTCATATTCATTCAGTGTTTGGCATTTTCAATATTTTTGGTAGAGCGCCTCTGATGAGTCTTGAATAGACGAAACGCGCGTCAGACGTAGCAAAATTTATTGTCTGGAACTTTGTTGTCATTTGTTTTTCTAGAAGTGCTCACATCTCAGGGTGTAAATGGGAACCCGTAATCCTTAAGTTACCACAGCAAAAAAATTTCATCATTCAAGCGTGATCTAGAGTCCACATGTTTGTAGTTAATATGTATATTCGGAAACTTTTCAACTGCAGTAGACATTTTTTGTATTAATGTATTACTGTTGATAGGATTATTTTTTTGCATTTGTACAATCTCAAAACAAACCGCCTTTTCTCCTCATCTACCATTTAATTATTAATACATCTTAAAATAGTCCTATTTTCTATACAGGTCATCTGACACGGCCGTTGGACTTACTTTTGCAAGGTTAGTATAAGAATAATGTACTTGGTCATGGTAAGTATAATATTAGTGTATGCTATATCGATCATGGTCTTAAAGTGTACTCGATCAAGAAGGGTACCAGAATTTAAGAATAGTGTATTTGATCATGATGAGTGTAAGAATATTGTACTCGGTCAAGGTTAGTTTAAGCATAGTGTACTCGATCATGCTTAGTTTAAGAATAGTGTACTGGGTCAAGGTTAGTTTCAGCATAATGTACTTGGTAATGGTTAGTTTAAGAATAGTGTACTTGATTAAGGGTAGTTTAAGAATAGTGTACTTAGTCATGGAATATTGTACATATTCATTGATGGTTAAATAGTGTACTTGGTAACGAAATATATTTCAGAATTTTATGAAAAACAAACATATTCGTATGTTCTAGATAAAGAAATAAGTTATAGATTAATGATTGCTAAATATTGATTACACAGCTATAATTAATTATTAATTAACAACAAGCATTAGACTTAACAAAATGATATTTTGTACTTGTACATGAGATTACTTCTCATGTGTACACTTTGTTTTAACACTATCTAAATTTATGTAAATTCTAAAACCTTTAACTCCCTCCATCGTGTTGTGTTTAATATGAAGTAAAGTATTAAAGGAGAAATTTATCCATTTTAATGCAAAATATATTGTGTAGCATTTATTACACACACTTTTTTGAATAAAACCTAAATAAAGTACTTCTTGACGCTGGGCATTCACACACAAGGAACAGCATTGGAGTCGAATTAAGCACGGAATAATGTTTTGTCCTATACTTTAATTTACCATTTATGAATTTTTTTACGTAATGGACGCATATTTGAATCACTCAACTCCAGAATTCAAAATTGATCACTGGAGGTATCTGAATGTTGCGTGCCATCTGGTAACTTTAATCTGGCGTCTGTCAGGGTGTTAAAGAAAATCGAAGCAAACAAGAGTTAACACTAAAGTATGTCTCGCCTGCCGGCACCATCAGAAATAATTGTTCTTTCTTACTTCCACTATATTTTGAATTTACATTGATTTTCAGTATCTGAGATCAAAAGATGTTTATTGCTAAAATATACAATAAAAATAATCAAAGTCACTCAACCAGAAAATCAAGGTCAAGGTCAAAAGATGGGGATGCAACTGTGCTAAGCTATCACTAGGGCATTTGCATACCAAGTTTCATCAATCCGGACCAATAATACTTGAGATATGGAGGTGTTTGCAAAACCTTAACATTGGTTTTGCATGTATATGTATTGAAAATTGTCAAAGTCACTCAACCGAAAAATCAAGATCACGGTCAAAAGATGGGGATGTAAAATGAATAGAACATCGCTTGCTCTCATTGCAATTCTGGTATTTTGAATACACTGATCAAAGCATATTTGAATGATTTTGATATCGTAGTATGAAATGATGTGGTATTTATTATTAGAATATGGTGTCAAAAACATTTAATTTTCTGTTAGTTGTTTAAATTTTCACGTGTATTATCCAAAACGTACACGATAAAATCCGAGGCTTGTCCAACTTCTATCCATTCGGAAACCAACATGATTTTTCATAACGGTAAAGTAAACGGTAAAATTAAATCTATCACGGAATAAAAATCCGACATAAATTGGCAAATAGTCTATTGTCAAAGTCACTCACCTGGAGATCAAAAGATGGGAAGACAACTGTGCTAAGCTACTACTGGGGCATATGCATACCAAGTTTCATCAACTGAGGACCTATAGTTGTTGAGATAAGGAGGTGGTCATAAAACTTTTCCAAAAAGTTAATGCCACCGTCGCCACCGCCGGTAAAGTAACACCTATGTCCCGCTCTGCTCTGCAGGCGAGACAAAAACTCGACGTGTGAAAGAATGTTGAGGTAAGTCTTAACAATATACCCGGTGTGTGTCAGGTGGTTAAAAGAAATAGAATAAATCTTGTTTTAAGTCAGAGAACTGATTTGCATTATGTTTCTTTATAGTTCTAGTAGGTCAGAGCAATTTGTCATGAACAGCGTATTCCTCGGAGAGACCAATAATATTGGGAAGAAAACTGAAGTCTGGGATCCTATTAATAGACGTCTGCTGGGATATCCTCGAGGATTGGTGTTTCCCTGGGACAAGTAAGTATTTGATCCTCTTAATAGACGTATTTTGGGATATCCTAAATTATTTGTGTTTCCATGAGACGAGTAGGTAAAGTGTCCTATAAATAGACACCTGTTGTGATACCCTCAAGTATCGGTGCTTCCCTGGAATAAGAAAGTATGGTATCCTTTTAATGGACGTCTGCTGGGATACCTTCGAGAATTTGTGATTCTCTGAGAAGAGTAAGTATTTATCCTTTAAATAGACTTATGTTGGGATTCCCCCGTAAATTTGTGTTTTCCCAAGGAGTCCTTTGGATGATTTAGTTTGAGTTTCTATAAATTTAAATGTTCTTTGAAACCCCAGAGAATTGGGGTTTTCCTGTGATGAGTAAGTATTGGATCCTATAAAAGGTCGGCGTCTGCTAGGATAACCTTGCTGAGAAGGGTGAATATAGGATCCTGTTAATTAATATAAGCTGCAACACCCTTAATTAAGGACGTGTTCATTTCTTAAAAACCAATTAAAAATAAGGTTAACCGTATTTATTTACCTTTTAATGTTCAAGTATCTTCTCTTTAGCAAAGCTTTAAATATACGGTATTATTATTACTTTCAAAGTGCTTGCTCAAAATGCTTTTTTTCTTATCTGATCTCAACAGTCAAAGACATTAGGAAGTGGAGTCCGGTGGACCGAATGCCTATTTTCATCAATTTTTTTCCTATATGTTTAATATAAATAAATGCAAAGTTTTACATGACCGAACCAATTTTAACTGGTTATTTCCATTAGGTCCGGCCTAATTTCGAAGACTGTCTCAAATCATTAAAACTAAATAGAAACCAACCAATCCATGGATTTATCTTATAGGTATTATCTATAATTAACTTACATTCTTGTTTCAGCAAACAACCAATCCAGGGATTCGCCGTATATGACGGTCCTGTCTATGCTGAGAATGTCTGGTTTTCTGGGTTTCAGCCCACAGAGAATTACACATCAGGTGCTATTGGCTTCCGTAAAAATAACAAATTCTTCAGTGCACCTGTATGCGGAACAAAGAATATCAAGTTTAATTTCGTTGATGTAAGTCCTCTTTGTGTTTTATGTTTTGAATTATTCTCAAAAAATGCAAAAAAAAAAATAGTGACTTTTGATAATCGAATGCTATTCGGCTACTTCTTTGTTATTATATACCCTGGCTTCGAAGAAGAGGTTTTCCATTCTCGGTTCTTCCTTATATGCGTCCGTTACCGAAGTTTCTTGGCACTTACCGGCCGATCAATTATGATGTTTTGCACATAGCTTTTATGGTTCAAGGTTATATTCTTCCTGTTCAACGAATATTTTGATTTTTATACATAGTTTACATACATGCTAAATTTCCGAAACAATTTTTTAAGCAAATTTACGTTGCAGATTTTTTCTATCATATACGGTACAGTAACATTTTGAACCATATTATTGTATAGCGATTTTTGTGTCGCCTGTAACGTGTATCGAAGCGACATATAGGAATCACCTTTGAATTATGCGTCGTCCTGCGGCGTCACCTAAATTTTCGGGTAACTACACGTCAAAGCATTGTATGTTCCTTCTATAGTACAATGTGATGAAAAGCGATTTCATGGCTGTACCTCATGTAATTCCTGTTAATCAAATATTTGAGGAAGCAAGTGACATACGTCTTCATGGACGAGCACCATTCTTGTATGTTATAGATCATCTATTTTGAGTCTATGAATTTTTCATAAATGCATAATTCTGGAAGCCGGACATTTCTGATGAGCATAAGCCTACAAATTGCTAGTTTTTTACTATCAACTTTTTCGTGTTTATCTTACATGAATAATATTGGAAACGGGGTCTTATTGGTGAGCATAAGCTTACAAATTGCTATTTATTTTAAAGATCACATATTGCCTGTTTATCTAATATGAATAATGTTGAGTGCGGGGCATAAGCACACAGACAACTAGAGTTTGTTAATATTACGTACCTGTTACATTATAGCCAAGCGGTGGTAACCGTGTGTATGACGGGGATGAAACGGTACATGGCTTTGGTAATCTGGACGGTGATAAGACGGCCACGTTTAGGGACGAGGACGGATCAGTGACAGGAAAGACGTCCCTTACACAAGTCGTCAAACCAGGACCGTTCTACACAACACCCAACTGTATCTTCAGGCCGAACTGGAACATGGCAATCTGTAATGACAAATATGGAAAGGTGAGAAAGAAGCAATGAGGCCCACAGGGGTATTCGAGTGTCAAAAATCTGAATAGGCAACGACAAAACCAGCAAACACGAACAAAAACAGTACGAAGAAAAAAAAAATCAACCGAACAAAAATCAACAACGCGAACAAGTCGTCACGAGAGCAAAACAATCACATAAAGATTTTATAACCATGATAGCCATTAAATATTATTTCAAATGAATGGAAATCTAAAATTTGACCCAATTTACCCGATTTTTCTTGATTTTTTGTGTGATTGAAATATGTTGCTTTGCCTTAAAAATTCAGAGGGGCGGAGAGAAATAGAGGGGTATTTCGACATTGCAATAAAAGGAAAATGTACACCGTTGATTTTGTTAACTGTTCTATTAAACTTTTCTATTCTCTTATAATAATTAACAGTTAGATGTTGACATAGATTCGAACTCACCAGATCGTGACCAAACGGACGCCATGATGGTCCGTGATGATGTCCCTGAACACCCAGAAACACTCAAGGATGAGTCGTCTGCATCTTTTATGACAGTTCTAGGCGGAGCTTATAGCTATACTCTACACTGGACAAATGGCATTCCAAATATATTCTGGATCAAGTCTACTGGCATTGAGTTGTAAGTTTTTAACAGAGTTTTTAACAGAGTTTAAAGTTGAGAGCCGGTGGTGCAGTGATTAACGCGTCGGGCTACTAACACCAAGGTTAGTGGTTCGATCCTCGTCAAGGGTGAAAATTTCATGAACCAATTTTCCGACTCTCTCTTGACACCATTTGCGAGGATGGTTTCAAGAACCGATGCTAGTCCTTCGAAAGGACGAAAAAAGGTTGTCTCGTGTATGGGAGAGCAATACCCCGTGCACTTTAAAAACACATTTGTAAATGTGTTTTTACTTTGTCAAGACTTACTTTGTCATCAATGAGTCTAAGAAAAAGAACAAATTTACAGAAGACCAAATAATCGACATGCTCAACTTTCTTATTGACAACATATTTGTTCAGTTTGGTGGACGTGTTTTTCAGCAAACAATAGGGATTCCAATGGGCACTAATTGTGCACCTTTGCTTGCTGATTTGTTTCTTCACTCATATGAAGCAGACTTCTTACAATCTCTTCTAGAAAAAAAAGATCGTAGACTGGCTCTCTCTTTCAACCTCACGTTCCGTTATATTGATGATGTCCTTTCACTAAACAATTCTCGATTCGGTGACTTTCTTCATCTCTTGAGATAAAGGACACAACGTTTTCTAGGAAGTCTGCTTCATATTTAGATTTACATCTCGAATTTGACTCTCAAGGAAGACTTTCAACAAGGCTCTATGACAAACGTGATGACTTCAACTTTCCAATCGTCAACTTTCCCTTCTTGTGTAGCATCATTCCGTCCGCTCCAGCTTATGGAGTTTACGTATCTCAATTGATTCGTTACTCCAGAGCGTGCGGGACTTACACCGATTTCCTTAGCAGATCGACACGTCTGACGCAAAAATTGCTCACACAGGGTTATGTTGCTCCTCGGTTGCTGTCTTCACTCAAGGAATTTTACGGAAGACATCATGCACTTATAGACAAATATGGGATTTCGATCTCTCAGATGAGTGCAGATGTTGGTTTGTCATAGGGTGTTGTTTTGTCTTCCTTTACCGAATTTGACACGCTGAATGGACTATTGACAACGCGACGGGTGTGCTATAGCAAGCAGGAACTGCTTACTCTTCCGGAGCACCTGAGTTCGCCCTTGTTTCATATTCATTTTTTTGTACAGAGAATTATGTGGAACAGATCTGGCCAGTTTATATATCGGGGATACATGTAGTTTGAGACATCCTTCCGTCTGACATTCAGTACCCAAGGTGTTAGTATTCACCACTCTCCCTACACGAGTTGACGGGGTTCTTTCAATTTAATCAGGACTCTATTCTCTTTTATGTATGACCAATAGAAAATAATGAGATATGGATAAGCGTACGTGGCACAGCGCACAATTAAGCGGCAATCGAGAAAAACCACAATGTTTAGGGTTAACCCTAACCATAACCCTAAAAACCACAAGTGTGCATCTACCGGTATTTGGGACATGATCGGTTTTAAGAACTGATCGGATATTTATCTGTTAGGTGTGGCTTTCAGTTTATTTCTTCTATTTTTTATTGGCCTTCTTAGATGCTACACTATGTTTGACACTCGAATGCCCCATTGATGTCTCTTTGATTCTTTCCATACGTGAAATACAAATGTCAATTTTAAAAACAAGTTGAAACCTACAACGAAATTTATATATTTACAGAAATAAGCATGTAAGACTTGGAGTCTGTATGCCACCTAATGCTGTGTTCGACTTATATACCTGGTCGCCATTGTGGCGTCCTAAACTCAGCGACTGGACGGAAGTTTTCTCCATCCAGGAGTTGGACAGCGATACCATTGGAGATAGATTCTTCTATGATCGCACTATTAAGTAAGTATAAATGTATGTCTCTTTATAGATTAGGCATACCTGCATGTTATTCAGATTGTCAGTCGGTAGTTTCTTTCACAATTTAAAATGACTGCCCTGTATGATAATGTACATCGAGAAGGTCGTTAAATAAGGGATTTGTTCCTCTTTTTTAAAGTCAATAAAAGTAGTAAAAGATACGCATGTTTTAATGAATATGAACAACTGATCTATAACTGAAATAATAAGCAAGAACAAAGTTTCTCTTGAGTTTTCTTTACTCTTACATTCCTGCCGAATGACATCTTTAAATCTTTTGAATGACAGAGTAAATGAAATTACATAAAATTATGTTTTGAATATTCTATTGACCTTTTTAAAAGTAGTAAAAAGAAAATAAGGGGTCCATGGGCAAACAATTTCAAGCATATTCATGGGCAAAACTCGAGGATCTCGAAAATCTGACAAAGGGTACAAAAATGGGACTTGAACTTTCTTATTTTAAGTCGTTTTTTATTGTTTCTATCATTAAAAAAAGGAAATAAATTTTGAGATCAATTTTGTTTTAGGCAACAAGTTCTTTGTTTTCTTATGAACCACTGGCTTAGATTTAATTTCATATTTTATGTATTTTACCAATCATATGCGATTGAGTAGGAGCAAGCACCAGTAGATAAAAACATGAAATATTTTTTTTGAAAATGTGCATTGAAGCCATGTAGTGCTTGGTAAAAACCTTTTTTGGAGAAATTTAACGGTGCATACATGTTGAAAACATCCCTAATCAAATGGCACTCAATGTCGTCTATCAAAAGCTTTTGGCAGGGCAGTTTGTATAAACTAAGTTTCATTAATTTCAGTATGCTGTTCCAATGCGAAATCGTCCTTAAATGAGACTTGATTTCGCCTTTTGTCACGGTAGTTTTTCTCTTTGCAGTATGCTGTTCCAATGCTGAAAACATCCTTAAATGAGACTTAATTTCGTCTATCTTTTAGCATGACACATTGTTTCTTTTCAGTATGCTGTTCCTAAAGTTCATAAATTACAATGTTCGCACTGATACAACTAAGAATTGTGAGGGGTACTGTCCCATGGTAAAGATCACAATAACATCGGGCGACCGATCTAAAGGCGACTGTAGACAGGCAGCCTATGTTAACCCTGGGACTTATCGAAAACCATCTACAGTAAGTTACTTCTGAGATTGATTCTTAAGTTCGTTTATTTTGTTTTAACCTTTATTTTCATTCTAACTGTATTGGTGAACCACTGTTTAAATGATCAAATAACCATTAAACCGGGGACATGTTTAACAGGGATCATTGTAAACAGGGAACTATATTTATTATGGGACATATCAAAAATCGTCTACGTTTGATGACAATCAATCGTTATGCATGACCACATTGATACACTGAGTTATCCAATGGCAACACGACGATCACGGAACTGCTTACTCTTCCCAGCCCGTGAAAACAATCTAGTAAGGAATTGAAGGCTGAATGCTGTTCGAATTTGTTGTTTTTTTGCGGTGTTCACGTTAGAGTTGACTATTTGTTTCCTTGTCCTTTCGCACTTTTGATGACCTACGTCTCTGCGTCTTGAATACTGTTAATACGACGAAACATGAAATGGACAAATAAATTCAATAGAAAACAAATATAGCTCTACAACAACCTTAATCAGGTTAGGTCAAACAATTGAGATATCTATATGAAACTGTACAACTTGAAAGTGTTCACTCTGATATTATTTCCTAACCCCCATTTCTATAATAAAATGAACTAAACAAAACAAATCCAGTGATATGTCTGACTGTTATAATGTTAATACTTGAAGTTAAAAATATCTTTATAAAATACTGGTGTCCGAGGATGCAACAACTGCACTTGAGGTTTGCACGTTAGGAAAATAAATTTTTAGGTAGAATTGCGTATATAATGAAAATGAACAGGGAAGGCTAATTTTAGATCTATGTATAAAAAACCCTGATGTTTTAGACTACATGTGTATAAATTATTTAGGGTTCTTCTGTTACTGATACCAGGACGTTGTCTACCACATCATCCACTCCTCCGGCAGGCTGGGGTGCTGGTTCACAGCTGCCGTTTTCTTCTCGCGCAGTAACAGATGGTGGATGGTCTAACTGGTCAGAGTTCAGTGCTTGTTCAGTCACGTGTGGTGGTAGGTATAATGTGATTGATTGCTTTGTCACGTGCAAAGGAAGGTATAAATTGATTGGTCACAAAACAATGCTAGCTCATTCACAAGTAGAGGTGGGTATTGCATCAGAGTACTGCTAATTTGCGTTTGGATTAAGATAAAACGAGATTGGTTGAATATAGGGACAATATAGTGCTAGCTAAATCAGTAATCGTGTGACGGTAAGTGAATTTTTTAAATTAGTATATTTACAGCTAATTTGTATGGTTAAAGGTTCTTCTTTAGTTATTAACTTTCTAGCTCACCTCACCCGAAGGGTCATGTGAGCTATTGCCATCGTTAAACGTCCGTCGTCCACCCGTCCGTTAACTTTTCTTCAAACATCTTCTTCTCTGAAACCACTGATGAGATTGCTTTGAAACTTTGTACACTTGATGTTTAGGATGTCCTTTACCAAGTTTGTGAAATTTATGAACGACAACCAACCAACAAGACTGCCGTTTCTAAAAATAGAACAGGGGGGGTCAGAACATAGTTTTTAGCTTATAGCTCAAAAAGTATAAGAGATAGATAAATCCGAAGCAACCTTCCTTCTTCAGCATCAAAAGCTCTACAAATCTCTCTATTGAGTCAAAGTTGTTGGACGACTCCTTATTGGAGTTATTTTCTCTTAATTGTCAAAATTGACCATTTTCACAGTTTTTGGACTTTATCTTGACAACTGTAAGTGCTAGAGGAAAAGTTAGCATTGCAAAATTGTTCAGCTTATTTAGAGCTACAAAAATGATATCAGTGTCAAAATTGTCAGATCATCCTTTTAAGAGATACCCCCCTTTAATTGTTTTCAATCAATTTTAACTTGTTTTATATTTTTTTTTCAAATTGAAAGCCTTGTAACTTTGTATTCTTGGTCTTAAAAGTGTTTTCTATTCTATCCTAACTAGTTTCTTTAATATTACTTACCAAGTACATGTAGACCATGTTGCACACTTGGTAAGAGGCTTTAGCATAAGATATCAGGTGAGCGATTCAGGCTCCTGGGAGCCTCTAGATTTACTATATAAGTTTTTGCGGCTGATCATTAAAGAGTTGATAATATACATAGTTGCTACAATCCACAAACCATATCATATCGGCAAATCAAACGATGTGAGATCGCTGCAAGTGCACGCATCCTAACCGTGTCAATTCACACTAATAAGCTAAATTTTTGAAAGAAAATAAGCAACTAACTGATTTTTAAAAGTGGATTACCAATAATGGAGCATATCAATAAATAACTTAAAAATCATTTGATAATGTTCAATACATAAATCATAAGCTTACATGTTTAACAAAGTGATTGAGATTTGTACATATGTCTTACAGTTGTTAGTACTGCAGTGGATTTATTGTGGTGAAGTAACAGATAGATCTGTATTTATAAGATAATCTCTAATTCCGTAGCTTCCCATCAGAAAGATATGCTATTGGATTTTTTGTTGTTGGTTTGATAATATTTTCGAATATTGTTAGAATAAATCAATGGACAATTAACACTTCTTTGAATTATCATTTGTTTTTGATTGTTTGTCATACCACGAAAATTGGTACCCCATTAATTATGATAAAACCGCAGTATTTTTTTTAAATATCTTGAAAGACTACGACAGCTTTCATTACAATTTTTCATAGAAAAAATAAGAGTGCTTTTATTATAAGAATAATTTTAAAGACACAGCACTGATTACTTCTAAATTCTCAATAGCGCCTATTGGTTAAATAAAAAAAGAGTGGTTATATTATATCAGTTTATTAATTTTTTCATAAAGGTGGAACGAAAACCAGAAGTCGATATTGTAACAACCCTCCTCCCTCTAACGGTGGGGCGGATTGTTCAGGGATGTCAACAGAATCGATCGACTGTAACACACAGGGATGTCGTAAGTTAATTTTTTTCTACTTAAGGAATGACTGTCATTTCTTATCATAATTTTTCAAAACGATTAAAAATCATGAAAAGTTATAACTCATAAAATAACTAAAATGGTGGCACTTCCTGTAAAAAGTGGGCGTTTTCCCATGATTTCTTTCATCGGGATATGATTTTTTTTCGTCCAACCAAATGCAGTATTTATATCAAATTTATTTATTTGTGTATAAATTTGTACTGCCTCCTTTACTTCCATTGAATGTCTCTTGAAATGAATACAACAAGTGTATTGAGCACGATAATAAATCTTCCCTTTTCGATCAACTCGTTCCAAACGTTGTTAATTGCAGTGCAATTTTCGAATTATATTCTTAACAATTTTAGGCATTTTTTTAATTTTTGTTATCTTGTCTTTGCATTGCTTTAAATAGCAAAAATATAGAGTAAAGACCAGTCCGGTAAAATGATTCTATAAGCTATGAATGAATAATTAATTGTTCTGTTTAAAAGGAATTTTGTAATCGAAAGATGCTTACAAGAGGCTCCATTTTATGAATTACAATTCAAATATTTGAATATATTTTGCAAAACCGATTTATATCAAATCATGTACATCAGCCTTTTTAGAAGGGTAACTGACTTTCGGGCATTTGTGTTAATTAAGTTAAGCTAAACATGGCGCTTTTTCCAGATGGATCTGACCTAAAGTATTAAACAAATGAATAATTCTTAACTTCTGTTTACAGCTGTAGACGGTGGATTCAGTGCGTGGACTTCCTGGTCTTCTTGTACTATTTCATCTGGTTGCCAAGGGTACAGACAACGTGAACGATCCTGTTCTGATCCGAATCCACAACTAGGTGGCCGATTCTGCTCTGGATCTGTCGAGGAACAGCAAGCGTGTGATACCTGTTAAAAAGTAGCTTCCATGTCATATATTGATATTTACGTGAAAATAAAGTATTATTTTCAGAGTAATACTTTTCATTTCATACGTATGTTTTTACGCCTACTATTAAAGTAGAAAAACACTAAGCGTTTGAGCATTCTGTTTGTTTGTAATGTATATATATGCTTAAGGATATTAACAAAATATAATTGTCGTAATACAATTATAAACCAACAGTTGGTTCTCTGTAATGGATGTTTTATCCTGGTGTGCTGTATTATTATGTCCCCCCTTCCCAGAAGGGGAAGACATATTGTTTTTGTGTCAGATCTTCTTATTCTTCTTCTTCTTCTTCTCATACAAAGAGTGTCCGGGCCATAACTTTTTTATCCTTTGAGATAGGGCTTTGATATTTGGCATGTGGATGTATCACCATGAGACGATGTGTCGCGTACCATAATGACCTTCATATGACCTTGACCTTTGACCTCAAGGTCAAATTAATGCTAATTTTACATCCAAAGTGTTCCGGGCCATAACTTTTTTGTTCTTTGACATAAGGCTTTGATGTTTGGCATGTGGATGTATCACCATGAGACAGTGTGTCCCATACCAATCAATCAATCAATCAATCATTTATTGGCCAATCATGGGCCCTCAAGGGGCAAATACAATACAACAAATATGATTTAAAGTTACGACAATACAAAATGAACAAAGATAATAACATGTTCAATTGATATATATAAAATTAGGCTCCTTGTAAACAAGAGTAAAACTTTATGTAAAACATTTAGTAGCAACCAATTAAGTTATATTGCTTTCCTGCAGAAAGCTGCTCAGCTGATGAATAATTTTATCATTTTCACAAGTGAAACACCAAAAAAAGTCTGTCGAAAGCAGAAAGGTTTATAAAGTTAGTGTTATATACATTAACGGTATTAAATAGTAAATTTCTATTAGTATTAAATTTAGGGCATTCTGAAAAATAATGCAATTCGTCTTCGACCTTATTTAGGTTACATTTATCACAAATCCTATGATGTAATGGGGTCATAGGTTTAGTATATCTACCCAATTCAATTTTGAGTTGATGGTTACTCACTCTAAATTTAGCAAAACACTTTCTTTTGTCAAATTCATTAATAATGTCTAAATATTTTTCATATCCAAAATTGCATTTGATCTTTAGATAATTTCTAAGTTTGCTTTCTTCAGAGATAAGTTTTTCTCTATGTTTGTACCATAGTTTTTTGAATAAATCTTTTTAATGTTCACTAATGGAATATTTTACATAATTTTCATTTAAGGTTGCTGAGCCACTCTCTACAGGAATATTTAAAATTTTAAGTAGAGACATTAAAGAACCATACCAGGTGTCTATCCCATACCAGAATGACCTACATACGACCTTGTCCTTTAACCTCAAGGTTGAAGTAATGCTTATTTTACATGGAAAGTTTGTCTGTGCCATAACTTTTTTGTTCTTTGGCATAGGGCTTTAATATTTGACATGTTGATGTATAACCATGAGATTATGTGTCGCGTACCAGAATGACTTTCATATGACCTTGACCTTTGACCTCAAGATCAAATTAAAGCTAATTTTACATGCAAAGTGTGTCTTGGTCATAACTTTTTTGTTCTTTGACATATGGCTTTGGTATTTGGCATGTGGATGTATCACCATGAAACGATGTGTCACGTATCAGAATGACCTACATACGACCTTGTCCTTTGACCTCAAGGTTAAATTAATGCTTATTTTACATGGAAAGTGTGTCTGTGCGATAACTTTTTTTGTTCTTTGGCATAGGGCTTTAATATTTGACATGTTGATGTATTACCATGAGATTATGTGTCGCGTACCACGATGACCTTGATATGACCTTGGCCTTTGACCTCAAGGTCAAATTAAAGCTAATTTTACATGCAAAGTGTGTCTTGGTCATAACTTTTTTGATATTTGGCATGTGGATGTATAACCATGAGACAATGTGTCTTATACCAGAATGACCTTGACCTCAAGGTCAAATAAAAGCTAATTATACATGCAAAGTGACCTGGTCATTACTTTTTTTGTTCCTTGACATAGGGCTTTGATATTTCGCATGTAGATGTTTCTCCATGAGACGATGTGACGCAAACCAGAATGACCTTAACATGACCTTGACCTTTGACCTCAAGGTCAAATTAATGCTTTTTTTACATCCAATGCGTTCCTTGACATAGGGCTTTGATATTTGGCATGTGGATGTTTCGCCATGAGACGATGTGATGCATACCGGAATGACCTTAACATGACCTTGACGTTTGACCTCAAGGTCAAATTAATGCTTTTTTTAACATCCAATGTGTTCCAGGCCATTACTTTTTTGTTCTTTGACATAGGGCTTTGATATTTTGCATGGGGTTGTATCACCATGAGACGATGTGTCCTGTACAAGAATAACCTTGACCTCAAGGTCAAATTAATGCTAATTTTATGTGCAAAGGGTGTCCTGGTCATAACTTGTTATCCTTTGATATTTAGCATGTTGATGTTTCGCCATGAGACGATGTGTCGCGTACCAGAATGACCTTCATATGACCTTGACTTTTGACCTCAAGATCAAATTAATGCTATTTTTACTCGTAAAACATGTCTAGGCCATATATATTTTAATCCAATTCAAAAGGCTTTGAATTTTCTCATTTTAATGTGTAATCATGGGAACAATGTGTCACCAACCTTAATGACCTTGACCTGTGACTTCAATGTCAAATAAATGTTAATTTGACATGCAAAGCCTTCCAGGCCATAAATTGTTTAGCCTTTGACATAGGGCTAAAGAATGTAGATGTATCATTATTAAACAAATTGCTGTACAATGTATGTCATTGTGACTTTGACCTTTTGACCTAAAGATTGAACTTGTGTCATTCAAGTCCCGTGCGGGGCCCGGGTGGCGAATAGGCCCGCAGCAGAGCCTAGCTTGTCGTAAGAGGCGACTAAGGGTCTTGGGATTCTGATGTCGGGTCAGTGCTCAGCCCACAGAGCGACCAAGTGTGTACCCTAGGTGGCTGAATAGGGTAGCCCTCGTCCGCGGGGGTTGTCAGGTCTATAATACGGAAACCCTGACCGCCGACCATAGTGGGCCAACGTGTGTGGAGAGTGCCACGCTTCATGCACGTAAAAGACCCCTTTGTGGACCGCCAAGTAGTGCACCACATAGGCTAAATTGTCCGCCCCTACCCACCTCTCCCATTTTCCTGTGGTTCTTCAAAATTCACTGTTCCCTTGTTTCCCACTCCACCCCCATATTTCATTTATCATCATCATTTCATGTTCATTTTATCATCCTTTTCATGTTCATCGCCTGTAAATAACCTATATAGCGTTGCACGGGCGTAAAACACCAACTCACTCACTTGTGTCATTCAAGGAAGGGGAGACATCAGTTTTAGTGCGCTAAAACAGTTTTTCCTAGTTTTGCATTTTAATTTGAAATGTATTAACATGCGCAGATCGGTTTTTCAATAAGAAAATATGAACACTTTTTAGTACTAGTATTTGCATTGAATATTTAAAATATTTGGACACTTCGGCAAATAGCACCACGGCCAAAGTTAATTTCATCAACTTAAGTCATCTGTTAGAGGTAAAGGTGTTCATAGGACCTATGTCCTTTTCAATCTTTTTACAAACATTGATTGAATGAGTGAGCGAGTGAGTTGAAACGCTATATAGGTTATTTAAAGGCGATGAACATAGGAAGATTGATATAATGAACATTAACCGCTATATATATAAATATAAATTTAAATTCTTAAACCTGAGATCAACTCCTTCCATCATAGTTTTTGCCCTTAGCTATATATATTTGGATTGCGTTTGGCATTATGCATTTTGAACATCTTTTGAATTGTGGATTTCCTTGGCTTGGCTTCTAGTGCTGCTGAAGAGGAATAATTTTCCGAAATGGCCATACAGCTCATAAAAATTAATTACAGTTCGAGTTAACATATGTGTTGTGGTCTCGTGTTCATTTACTCAATATCCTGCTCACTCAGATAGTTCGTTAGTTATTGCTTTACTACCAAGCAGCGCGAATTCGGCTATATCCGGGAGATGAACATGAAAGTGGTGATTCAATGAACATGCAAAGATGATGAAGTGGAGAAAATGGGGACACAAGGCCAATCGGGTAGGAGAGTTTTGACTGCAACTGGAAGGAGTGATGGGTAGGGACAGGAAATTTAGCCTCCTGTATGGGGATTCTACTCTTACCGAAACCTGCAGCAGGGTTCTTTAACGTGCGAGGAACGAGACCTTTTTCCCAACACGGTGCACCACTTTGGTTTGCGGTCAGGTTTTCCGCATTATCGCCTGACGACCCCGCATCCCCGATGTCAGGGCTGCCCCATTCAACCACCTGGGGCACACATTCCAGTCGCTTTGTGGGCAAAGCAGCCTGACTCGATGTCAGGTTTCTGAGCGCTCTTTAGTGGACTTTTACCGACAAGCTTAGCGCTGCTGTGGGCCTATTCGCCACCCGGAACCCGCACGGGGCCTGCTCACTCAGTATACCCCCGCTACCCCCAAAATGAACTATGTCGGTTAACAGGAAGTTGCTATTATACAGATCTAATTTCGGTATTCGCAATAAAGGACCTCACACTGAACTCGTATACCAAATTTCTAGTCAGTGTTACGAAAATTTTCATCAATTGACTAGTAACGTTGAAAATTGACTAAGTCAGTGAACAGAAAGTAGATATCCGACATAAATTTTCAAATTTCAAATTCTTTATTCAGCCCAATTAGAGGGGCCCATTGAGGGCATATAAATCAATACATGTATACAAACAAGACATATTTTACAATGATTATGTTGATTGGACATAAAAACAAATAAATATTGAAGAACAATAATGTGAGTCAGTCAGGACAAAGAGGGATAACTCTACACGAATTATGATCTTTTCTAATCTGGGATATCAGTAATAGGTATTAATTTTACTAAATTGTATATCTATATGGAAAGAGGGATAACTCTAATTGCCAAGAGAAGAGAAAACAATTCATGTATAAAAAATGCGACAAAGAACTGGTGACAACTAAGTTTTTTTTTTTTTTTTTTTTTTAAAATAAGTTTCACTTAAACAAATATTTAGCTCTCAATGCATAAAATGAGGATAGCAATTCACATAATATAGAGTTA
This sequence comes from Arcuatula senhousia, assembly GCA_963971305.1. Classification (NCBI taxonomy): domain Eukaryota; kingdom Metazoa; phylum Mollusca; class Bivalvia; order Mytilida; family Mytilidae; genus Arcuatula; species Arcuatula senhousia. The sequence goes on from OZ020314.1 coordinate 49,272,140, forward strand.
AAATGAAGGCTATCGTTCGACATGAACCAAATAAGCAGATTGCTATCAGATATTTGGGATAAATATGGGTATTTTTTTAATAGTTCATCCAGAAAGGTTTTTCTTTGATTATTATAAAGGGTACATTTAAATAAAAAATGTTCTTCGTCTTCAACCGAGTTCATTGAGCAAAACTGGCATGTTCTCTCTGATCTTGGCAGTGTTATACTTTTCCCATGTTCATCAATTTTTCGCTCATAACGGCCTCTCTCTATGCGGAGACAGTGATTGCTTATTCTAAATCTAGTTAAAATTACTCTCTTATCTCTGTTCTTAATATTGAGGTAATCTTCAAAAGTGAAAGCATATTTAAATTTAAAGTAGTTGCTTAATTTACTGTGATCATCTCTTTTTAGTAAGTCTCTTTGATGGCTCCAATATGTTAAAAAATCAGTTTTGATATTTTTTTTAAGTAAAATTTTGAAATTATTCTTACTGAGTTTTTTACAAAGTGCTAAATTTAGTCCAAGTTGTTCGCTAAAAAACTTAATATTTGCATACCTTGATTGATAAGCCATAGCTTTATCAGAGGAGCTTTCAATATAAGCATCACTTAAGAGATCAGTGGGGGAGTTTTCAAGGCGGTGCCAATACATAAATATTTGAATTACTATGTTAATATATAACTCCAATATTTGTGCAATTTTTTGAGACACCAAGAATGTACTTGCAAAATTTAAGATTTAATTTATCAGGTTCCCAATCTTTGAAAATTTCAAAAAGATGCATGGCTCTTCTTTTTGGAGTCAAATTTAACATACCCCATATTTCACAGCCATATAAAGCTATTGGTTTGATGGTGTGATCGAATATATGAAGTAAGGTCTTAATTGATGGAGAACATGATTTAATGTTTTTGTAAAATTTAAAAGAGGCCTTTAGTCCTTTATCATATAGATTTTTTTAGCAGCATTAAATTTTCCAGTATTAGTAAGAACTAATCCTAAGTATTTATAGAATTTCACACATTCTATTCTGTTTGCACCTATATTAAATTCATCTGACAGTAGTCTCCCATTTTTATTAAAGATTATAATTTGTGTTTTCTTTGTGTTTATTTCAAGACACCAGTCATTACAGTATTGGTATAAAATATTAAGTTGGGTTTGTAACCCCTTTTTATTATCTGAAAATAACACCAGATCATCCGCATAGAGAAGGCAAGGTATACATTTATTATTTAATTGTAAACAGTCACAGTTGTCCTCTAAAGCTTTGGGCAAATCGTTTATGAAAAATTTAAACAGGTTAGGACTTAAAACATCCCCTTGACGGACTCCAACTTTGGAGCTAAAAAAATCAGTTATTTTATTATCTACCCTCACACAAAGTCTGTCATTGTTATACATACTATTTAGAATTCTATAGAAAAAACCATCAATATTTCCCTCTAACAGTTTTAACATGATACCAACATGAAGCACTTTGTCAAAGGCTTTACGAAAGTCCACAAAACATGTATATACTTTTTTGCTACCACAATTTAAATATTTATCAATAATGCATTTTAGAACAAAGACATGATCCGAAGTCCTGGAATTCTTAGAGAACCCAATTTGAGTTTGATGTATAATCCCGTTTTCAGACAAAAAATTATCAAGTCTGGTGTTTAAAATAATGTTAAACAGTTTGCCAATACTATTATTGATTGCTATTCCTCTATAATTTTCAGGTTTGTTGGGATCTTCAGATTTGTACAAAGGGCATATAAAACTTTGAGACCAAGACTTCGGATAGTGACCACATCTAAATATTGCATTGAATAGTTTTAGAAAACATGGGACCATGTGGGATTGTGACACTTTCAGCATTTCATTACTTATGTTGTCCAATCCAGGACTCTTTCCAGATTTGAGCTTTTTCAAAGCCTTTTGTAATTCAGACAAAGAAATTTCAAAATCAAGTGGAATAAAGCTTCCAACATTTTTTTCTTATTTCTTTAATTTTTCTGTAATTTCATTTACTTTGTTTGACAAATTTGGAGAAACAGATGCCAAATTAGAAAAATAATTGAACCATTTATCTCCATCTATATTGTTTGTGTTATTATTTTGTTGTTCGTCTCTTAGGGAGTTTACCAGAGACCAGTATTCTTTTGGGTTTTCAGTTTCCAAATTGTCCAAGCGATCTAAGATAAGCTGTTTGAATTCTCTTTTCTTTTTTCTCCTTAGTTTTGAGTATTGTTTATTTGTCTTATAAAAAGAACCCCGTACAATTGGGTCTTTTGGAAATTTTGACATTAAATTGCCCTTTTCTATGACAATTTTTTAAAGTTGTTCCAAATCTTGATCAAACCATTTCTTATTATTTTCTGTGAATTTTCTTTTTTTTTTCTTTCTCAAGGATGCTTTACATACTTTATCAAAAATCGTGTGGACTTTACTGGTGTATAAATCAATGTTTTCTGGGGTAAGCTCGAGCTTTTCATTCATAAAGCTTTTAATTTCATTTTGAATAGCAGGATTACAAAATGTTTCTTGAAATTTAATAATGCTTTCATGGTCCCATATATATCTTGTTGGAAAATCAATTAAGTACCAGTCTTTCTAAAAATCATGCAGAGGGTGATTCATGGTAAAAAATAACACATGGTTTTGAACATGGTTTCTAATACAGAATGGTCACCTATTAACAAAAACAACAGCCATTTGTTTCTATGATGTTGGTCATAAGAGATAAAATTTACCTAGATTGCATTGAAAATATTGTAAACAAGGGAGATAACTCTTTTCTTGCTATGCATTTCATTACAATTCAAAACACTGATTTCTCCAATGACCAAGACCTTTGTGGAAAACAGACTCGATTTTCAACAATAACACCATATCTTGATTCAGAAAATGTAAAGAAACCCATGTGTTATTTTTTACCATAAATCACCATTATCATAAACCCTGCATGATTCTTAGAAAGACAGATACTTAACCCTTTTTGCTTGTGTTCTATTTCAAAGTTTGCTAAGATTTTTAAAGATATTTGACAATGACAGTCTGATAAACATGGAATGAATTGGTTTACATTCATATATAATACTTGTGACAACAATGATTGTGAGACTATAATATAATCGACTACACTACATCCATTAGGTTTAAACATGTATAATTACCATTAACATTACCACAACATCTACCGTTAACAATTCTCAATTGGTTACATATACATAAATCAAGCAATTCTTTTCCTCTTGTATCAATAATATTATCCTGACTGACCCTCCCCTCAGTAACATAATCTACATCATACATACTATCAGTTATAGGCATGTGTTTAACAGAGTCATTTATTATTAGGTCTGGTTCTGATCCTGTGCGTGAATTAAGGTCGCCCGCTAACAAGATATCTCCCTTTTGACTGTATTTTTCAATTATTTCAAAAATATTCACTGTACTTTTTGGAGCATAATAAATCAGACATAGATAAATATCTTTTTTGAAATGAAAAAAGTTTTTGCAAAGTTTTACCCATTGGTACTCAGAGGTTCCATCATTCATAAATTTTATACCATTTCTTACTTCAGGCCTAATTAGGATACCTAAACCTCCAAAAAACCTGTTATTTTTGGACTTTTGTCTGCAGAATTGATAAAATAAAAAAGTTTTCAAATTGAATGTTAGTATCATAGCCTATATGTGTTTCTGTTAAAAGTATTATGTCATAGTTTGCTATCTGAGAAATAAAATCAGGATCTTTAGTTTTGTCGTACTTGTCAGACACCAGACCTCCTACATTCCATGAACATATTCTTAAGTTTGTTCTCATATTAATGACTTAAATTTTTTGTAATTTATATATATTGTAATGATTTTAATTCTTAATTTTTTTAAACTTTGTCTCTTAAAAAAAAAAAAAAAAAAAAAAAAATAATAATAATAATGAAAAAACAAAAAAAAACAAAGAAAAACTATAAATATATATAAAAGTTAAATGGTGCTCTGTAGTTTAAAATCAATAAGAAAAAATTGACCAAAAAAAGAGACAACCAACAACAACAACAAAAATAAGATACAATTGAAATTATTTTCCAAATATCCTTAAAAAAATAATTAATAATGGATACCAAGATAATACTAAATGTTCTAATGTATAAGTATTGAAAAGATTATATAAAAATAATCAAATAGAACACAAAATACAATTTATATATAATCAAATAGACAGACTAAATACAGATTAACGGCCACGACCTCCACGTCCACCTCTTGGGTTGCCTTGATGACCTCGGCCACGTCCTCGAAAGTTTTGGTTATAATCTCGTTGTCCATCATATGGGTGTCTATTGCCATAATTATATGAATGTCTACTGGGTAGACCCAAAATATTGTCAATGCAGTCTCTCAGATTCGACGCAAACACTCTGATACCGCTTTCATTTAGGTGTACACCGTCCCTTACATCTAGGAATTTTTTGAGCGGTTCGTTTTTATACGAAAGGTTACTGTTATCACAGAATGCAATCATTTTGTTATCGTTGAACTTTTCCTTTAGTAGTGCACTAATCAATAATCCTTTATTGTTGAATGTAGGGTTATCAGCTCTTGGGGTAGGTAATGACAAAACTATTTTAGTATCGGGAAAAAGTTCCAATGATAGATTGATAATTGTTTCCATTTTAGATACACATTCATTTGGATTACAAGTTTTAATGTCGTTGGTTAATGAGTGAAATACCAGGACTTTTGGTTCAGTCGTTAAACTTCTGACTTTGCTTTCGGTTTCACTCAAAGTATATGCAGTAACTTTGTTGATTGAATAGCGAGAGGACATTCCTTGTGGGTCTATGCCTTTCGTGTTTGAAGTTCCTATTATAGTAACTGATGGAATAGGCTGGGTGTTTCTGGTAGTGTTTTCCCGGAATTTGATTGTACTCTTCACAGAAGTGAAATCACCTTCAGATTCATCTCTACAATTATGGATTTTAAGACTCAGTATTTCTTGTTCTTTGCTTTCCAATTGTTTATCTAATGCTTTATGTTGAGTTTCCAGATCCTGAATTTTTGACTCTTGCTCAGCTAAACAGGTTGCCAATTTTGATACTTCATTATCAAGCTTTTTGATAGTTTCTAACTTTTGTTCACCTTGTAGTTTGGACTGGCTAATTTGTGCTTCATATTTGGATTTCATAACTTCTTGTTCCAATGTGTTAACATGCTGTACATTTTTCAGTTGACACTTGAACTGTTCTGCTTCCTTGCAAGCTGTAACACCTCTTGTTGTCATTTCCTCGAACTTTTTCATTAACATGTTAAATTTTTCATTATGGGATTCAAGACTTTTGCTGTACATTTTGTCAATGGAGCTTAGTTTTGTTTCGAAGAGATTTGCCTGTTGTGTAGTAATTTTCTCAAGGGCATGGGTAAAGCTCGTTTCCATTCGGGACATAATTTCTTGGAATCCTCTTGTTTCACTTTTGCTATCGAAGCTCACTATTTTATTTCCAGAATCATCATTTAAGTCAGGTACCTGTTCCTTATTTATTTCAGTCTTTTGTTCCATATTGTTGTTCATATCATCTATAATTGAAGGTGAGATGCAGTCCGGGGGTGTGTACCCAGTTGATTTGGGTTGATCATTTGTTTCAACATTCAAGGACTTTTGTAAGTGTTTCATGGTCCATGTCGTTAGCCATAGGCCTTTCATGGATTTGATTACTACTGATATTATTTTTGTCCGTAATGCATTTAACCAGGTGTTTCAGTTTTGGAAAATCTCTTTGTGTGAATGTATCTTTATGTGCACCTTGTACCTGTACAACACCTGTGTTAATGTGAAATGTGATTTTAAATAACAACTCAATTTCTGTAGTTCCAATTTCTATACAAATGGATTTCTTTTGTTTGCCAGACACACTTTTCGACCAGTCTTGAGGTTCGTCATACCAATTGATCTTGAAATTGTCCATTTTGCCATAAATGTCATAGTATAGTAATGATAGGCTTTTTATCCAGATGGGAATTCTATCACACGACACCTTAAATGCAACTTGGTTTGCCTCTGGCTCGTATATATCATTAATTTCCTCAAAAAACAGTTGTTTAGCTTTGGTTGATGGGTTATTGAGTTTTTCTGGGAGGCATTCTTTGGGATAATCAGCGTGGTTGATCGACAGGTCATACTTTGATAAATCGGTCAAATCTATGTGATCTGACATGGTTGTTACTTTAAATATTGTTAATCACTTGTTGAGGACACACATTTGTTACTATTTAAACATCAATCGGGAACGTGATTATGGAGAAATGGCTGTTTTTCTGTTCATTTTTTACTGAAATTCATGGGCGCTGCCATCTTGGTCACGTGACTTGACATAGCTACTTTTAGTACGTGCGATAAAGGACCTCACACTGAACTCGTATACCAAATTTCAAGTCACTGTGATATGTAGTTGCTGGGAAAACTATTACGAAAGTTATGTTGCGAACGGAAGGACGGACGGACGGACAGAGGTAAACAAGTATACCCCCTCTTCTTCGAAGCGGGTGTAAAATAATGAAATGATGATGATAAATAAAATTTGGGATAGGGTGGGAAACAAAGGAACAGTAAGTTTTGGCGTCCACAGAAGACAGTGTCTCGCCGTTCACGCATGTGGGGACGCGCAGCCTCTAGAGGCTTGGCGCTTCCGGGTTATCACCAAAATCGTAGATTTAAACGAAACGATACTATAAAAATGACGACAATTCGGTGAATTTCGTACAATATGTTTTTGATTCGGGGCTACTTTCGGTTCATTCAAGACAAACCAATGCAATCATTCCAGTACTCTTACTTTAAATAATGACACTACGTATAAACTTAATGACCTACGCTTACCTTTATTTGTAATGATATGTGTTGATGGGAAAGGAGAAAGTGAAATGAGCGGTTTCTGGATTGTCTCTGATGAATCAAGAGAGATCATTCAGACTATGATGTCCACCTTTAAAAAGTACAACTCTAACTGGGATAACATCCAATGCATCAAGTCAGATAAAGATATACAGGAACTGCCAAATGCCGTTTTACAAATATAGACAATATTGAGATGTGGAATAAGTGTACGCGACACAACAAGCATAAACAAACAGCAATTCAAAAAATCACAACGGAAAACAGCAAACAGTCTTCAACATGACCATAGGTCACTGCTTTCCGTCTTGCATTGGCCCAAGACTTATAATACAAGACAAAAGTATCTAAACCAATCCCTAAATAATGTTTCTTTCGTGTGGTGAAAACCTTTAAACGAGAGGTTACATGCGAAAACTCAAAATTAGTGCAGATGACAGATTGTTTGCTTTAGAACTGTTACATAAACTTAAGTACAGCAAGTCATCAGATGGATCATACAATGAAATCTATTAAGACTTCAGCGAGAATTACCCTAAAAAGATTGCAGAATACTTTAACCAAATTTGGCATCCTCTGAAAGAGCAATGGGTTGAAGGTTTGAAGGGAAAGTCGACAAATTTTCTGAATTGAACAAACAACAGAGTAAAATCCATTAACCGAAAGCTTTAAAGTGTAATTGCAAAGTTCTCAAATATTGTCGTCTTTTTACTCTCTTCTATCTAATGAAAATTGTAAAGAGTTTAAAGATTGAAAGAGACCATAGAGCAATAAAAATGTTACAAAAAGTAAAAATATCTGCTTACTCCCAGGACAAAAAGCCCTAAACAGAACACCTGACAGCGTTTGCTTTTAACTCTGTCAAACTACCGTTAAGGTTAGTGAGGACACCTTATCCCAAAAATCATGCCGAATTTAAAATGCCTTTTTTTTTATATTTTAGTATTTGGTATGTACTTTATTTTGTGTTAAAATATTGAACCCCTTTTCCAGGCTTGTTTTCGCAAAATTTAGGCCTTAAGTTTTCAAAAATTACTATTGATTGAAAAGAAAAGGCCAAAATAATTTGCATAAAATCTTGTCGCAGAAAAAAATCTGTGAATTTAAATTTTATTTATATTTGATAAAAATCAATGAAATACAATCTTTTTTGAAATGACACAATAAAAAATGGGGGTCACCAGCCTATTTTCTGTCTACAGTACAAATCTTTGTAATTTTTTAGTCATTTTTAAAGTGGATTATCTCCCTTGTTTTATTTGAAAATTATATTTATGAAGGGATGGTTAATGTATTTGTGAAAAAATAATTCACTTATTTTTTGCATCTTTAGCTGTTTTTGGTCACATGACAGGTGTCCTCCCTAACCTTAAAACGTGAAATATAGTAGTAAAATATCAACCCAGGCAGTTGCTGTTTCTGTAAATTCTAGCGAGTGACACAAGATACTTGCGATTGTATTTTTTGATTTATTTGTCTATGTCATCATAATTAGTTTTAAAATGTAGTTTGTTCGTTATCACTAGTTTTATGTTTTAATGTGCTCTTTTTATCTGGTGTTTTTATCTAGTCATACTTTTTGTTTTATCGACGGTCTTTTGACTTTGTTTTACACTGAATTTTTAGGTATATATCACAACTTGTTTATGTCCCGATTATGGCTGAAATATCGCCGATGGGACATTAAGCAAACAACAATCAATCAATCAATCTTGAGTATGGGTTTGCCATGTAAACACATACTATTCTTCAGAGAAATAAAAAGCTACGCCGAGCGTAGCATGACACGACCCCAACAAGTTTAACCCTGTACATTAGAGGCCCAATATGGATAGTCTATTGCTTTGGTCACATGCAGCCCACGGTGGACTTACAAAGCTTTTTTACACATGCAACCTATGGTGGACTTTAAAATGCATATTTGACACATATATTTTTACAATAATATTTAATAGAAAAAAAATTATTTCTATATTCTACGATTAAGCCCCTTTTGGCCCTTTTTAAAAAAAAGATTAGGACCACAAAATGCAATAAGAAGCTTCCCTTCAGTGTATAAAATCATCATATTTAAACTTCATAACAATTGGCTGGCCCACTACAGCTAAATTTCTTGTGTAAAACCATTTGCCTTGACCAACTTTTAAAAATTGCGTTTTTTTGCCCCTTCGACCCCTCATATCTCAAAAACAGTAAGAGATATTTCAAATCTGATTGAAAAATGCAGGCAGGGATTTTCACAAGGATTCCAATAAAAAAAAAGATTTTGAAAATCAGACCACAAATAAAAAAGTTGATTTTTTGGGTGTGGCCCGTCTTTGGCCCCCTGTAGCAATGTAACAAATCAATATACATCAAAACCATTTAGACATTTTGTTGACAGAATTTCATAAGGAATTCAATAAAAAAAGAATTTTCAAAATCAAATGAATAATAAACATTCTACAACAGTTTTGTCAATACACCCATATTAGCCCCTTTTGGCCCCTTTTCTGAAACGGTAGGTGCCACCAACCCCAAATTCAATAGGAACCTTCCTCTAGTGGTTACAAACATCTTTTAAAAATTTCATAACAATTGGTCAATATTTACTCAAATTATCGCACGGAAACCAAATGTCCCCAGACGACGACAACGACGACAGCATCATACCATTATACGTCCGCAAATTTTTTGCGGTCGTATAAAAATCGAAAAGTGGCTGAGATTCATGAGAGGAAAACAGCCTCTAAACTCCCTAAAACATGCCAGTCAAGTCTTCCCTATTTGGAAAGCAATTTATCATAAATTTCAAATTAAGGGGTTACTTGACATGCACATGAAAGACCCTTTTGTAGACGCCAAGTGTCCCGTGCGGGGCCCGGGTGGCGAATAGGCTAGCAGCAGAGCCTAGCTTGTCGTAAGAGGCGATTAAGGGTCTTGGGATTCTGACGTCGGGTCAGTGCTCGGCCCACAGAGCGACCAAGTGTGTAACCTAGGTGGCTGAATAGGGTGGCCCACGTCCGCGGGGGTTGTCAGGTCTATAATACGGAAACCCTGACCGCTGACTATAGTGGGCCAACGTGTGTTGAGAATGCCACGCTTCATGCACGTAAAAGACCCCTTTGTGGACCACCAAGTAGTGCACCACATTGGCTAAATTTTCTGCACCTACCCACCTCTACCCATTTTCCCGTGGTTTACCGGTCCTTTGTGTCCCACCCTATCCCCATATTTCATTTATCATCATCATTTCATGTTCATCGCCTGTTATTAACCTATATAGCGTTGCACGGGCGTAAAACACCAACTTACTCACTTGACAGTAACAAGTTGGAAGAGTATGTTCATAGGCTTCTCCTGGAACTGTACAGTCTTACTAAGGATCTTTTAATCTTTTTGTCCAATGCCTAATTGACGAAAATGCAGTACCGCTGGAACTAAGCCTTAGTGCTGTTAGGGTATTTTTTTTATTCATAGACGTTGGTCATTTTCATTGTGTCTAATGGTGTTATTATGATCAAAAATATAATTTAACCATGGTGATGTATTTGAATCTTAAACGTAGCAGGTCAGCATTTCTATTGGAATATAACATGACTCTTTCGTTTTAGAGCTGATCTTATAACTATTTAATAGAAATAACACCCCTTATCACAATCTCTACGAGTTACACAGCAGTACATTACATCTGTTACAAACTACAAGCAATCCTTGACATGCTAATTGTCTTGTATCCAATTAATTGACATGGAATCGGTATTAATACATGTGTATGGAATTATTTTTATCATTTGACCTCGAATTGCTCTGAAATTGTTTTGTTGTTAAAATGGGTGAGTGAGTTGGTGTGGTCATAAATGAAATGTTGGGGTGATGTTGCTCAAATGGAATTTGGTTAATAATCCTACTGTGCAAGCCATTTTATAGACCCCGATCGCCATTTGTCATAATTAGGAAAATTATTCGAAGATGAACAAAATGTACTACCTCACTATAGAAATGCTGACCTGCTTTGCTTAAGATTCAAATACATCACCATGGTTAAATTATATTTTTGCTCATAATAACCCATTAGAGACATGTTCAAAGACACATCATGACCTGACAACCCCCGGGGAAGAGGGCCACCCTATTTCGCCATCTAGGGTATATTCTTGGTTGGGCTGTGGGCTGAGCATTGACCCGACGTCAGAATCCCAAGACCCTTAGTCGCCTCTTACGACAAGATAGGCTCTGCTGCGGGCCTATTCGCCACCCGGGCCCCGCAAGGGACGAGACATTTCAGTGATGGGTTACACAGTGGAGTACATGGCGATATACCAGGCAATAACAACCATTTTGTGGAAGATGTGGACTCTACCATAATTATTTCGTAAAGTGTTCAGCGTTTAATAAGAGATCCTTCAAGTATTGCAAATTCGGAAATTATGCTAGAAAATGCTAAGCCAAGCCAATATAGGAAATAACGACGAAATTTGATTTTTTTTAAAACACACACATGAACAAAATTCGAAATTTAAATTCAAATATTTTATTGGTTAAATTCCAAAATAAAGGAACATCACCAGTTACAATACAATTTAAATAAACAACACAAATTACATAAAACTAAATACACAAACAATGGGAACATGAGATAAGTTATCTATTAAAGGATTAAATGAAATATCATCCAAATAACTGTAGAAGAGATTATCACACACATGAATAATACTGGTAATTATTTAAACATTTATTAGTTCAAGGTTCAGTTTGTACATATTATATACCCCATAGTGAATGGGTAGATTATTTTAAAAACCTAATGAGTCCAGGATATCACAATAACTTTGACATGGATTCTGCTTGTAAATATGTTGATTGTTGTTCTGAATCTCTTAATTCACCTATAATTGTAGAGGAGATGATTAAGGCTGTTGTTTCTATGTCTCAAATGAGTACAGATGTTGGTTTGTCGTAGAATTTGGTTTTGTCTTCCTTTTACGGATTTGACACACTGATTTTGAAAGTATCCACGCGACGGGTGTGCTATAGCAGGCAGGGACCGCTCACTCTTCCGGAGCACCTAATTAACCCTTGTTACAATTTGAGTTTGCGTTGTCGATTTCCGTTCGGTTGATTTTGTGATTTGTGTTTCTTCGTGCTGTGTCGTTCGTGTTTACCGGTTTTGTCGTTGCCCTTTCGGAGTTATGACACTCTTTGCTTATTATTTTCATAATAACAATAAATTCATGACATTATGATATTACATGACATAAGAGCAATATAATTTGATTTGAATTTCTTGGCTAAAGGTTGTTATTACATCAATCTCCTTCACACATCGTTTATTTTGTGTAAAAGGACTAAATTGGTATAAAAACACGTGCAAGACCGGAAATATGAGTATAAGAAGCCGGCGTATTCAAGAAACATGTCCTTTAACAAAAAATATGCGTATGAGAAGCGAGAGTATTCATGAGGCGTGTCTGCCTATAACTCATTTGTGAGTGATGAAAAAGGTATAGTTTTTTTTTGGTAACCTGTCAGTATGTCACACACCTTAATATATGGGTTATACTATTACCCATTTAGGGACCTCGACAAATGTTTAAAATTCACCTTTAGAAACCTCTCAGGGAGATAGGTTACCATGGTGATATCGCTAATAAAAGAATCCCGTGGTTTTTACACGACACTTTATACATCGTTATTAGCCGATTGACTACACATGTTTTTTTGCGAAATCGACAAGTTCGATTGGAAATTTTACGTATCTAATCTTATTACTTTCTTTGGATTTTTTGTGTACTTTGTTTTTCCTGTTTTAGCACGTAGAAGTTATTGACGCTGTTTACCATTTATATGTAGCAGGGAATCGGAACCTGGTCAAACTGCTATTACTTGTGTAAAGTGTATTGGATATTCAGGATTTTACTACGTTACATTGTAACATAGATTGACTTGATGCATATGAAATTAAAACTCGAGAAGAGCGACTTACTATTGTTATTGAAGTCACGATCCCGTTTATTGTTTTTAATGGATTAATTTAACGTCACATAATAGTGGTACTTGTGTCATAATAAATACAGTGTAAACAATGACCTTCTTTCGCTATGCCCAGGTGTTACATCATAGGAAGTTCTCATGTTTCTTGATTGAAACATTTCAATGATAACAATGTAAATGAAGGATTAAAGTTGGAGGAATTTAACATAACAATTAGAGGCATTAACGGAGGTTTTGTAAGATATATTTACAAATACTTATAAGACATTGCTCAGTTTGGAGTGAGTGAGTTAGCGTTTTACGCCCGTGGAACGCTATATAGGTAATTTACAGGCGATGAACATGAAAAAGATGATAAAATAATATGATGATGATAAATGAATTGTGGGGTTGGGGTTGGACACAAAGGAACGGTTAATTTTGAAGGACCACAGGAAAACGGGAGAGGTGGGTAGGGGCGGAAAATTAAGCCTATGTTTGTACACTATTCGGTGGTCCACAAAATTTCCTTGCTTTGTATGTGTGTGAAAAAAATAATCTGGCCAGCAAAGCGGGCGAAAAAAATTTCCCGGCTCAAGGTAAAATCCCAGGCACCCTCCAGAAAATCAAATGGTCCGTGCCTATAAACAAGGTACTTTTTAAAAATACATTATACTACTTTGCAAATTATATGTGGCTCATAGACACATTTTATAGATTAACTTTAATTTTTATTTCAGTAAGGCCATTTGCAATGGAATCCAGTCAAAATCTAGAGGGGCCATAGCCATTGTTTATATGGATAGTCAGGTTATTGGATACACCGGGTTGGCAACCCAGTGTATGATTGTAATTTTGAAAGAGTGAGTGAGTTGGTGTTTTACGCCCGTGCAACGCTATATAGGTTATTTACAGGCGATGAACATGAAAAGGATGATAAAATGAACATGAAATGATGATGATAAATGAAATATGGGGATGGGCTGGGAAACAAAGGACCGGTAAATTTTGAAGAACCACAGGAAAAGGGGAGAGGTGGGTAGGGGCGGAAAATTAAGCTTATGTGGTGCACTACTTGGCGGTCCACAAAGGGGTCTTTTACGTGCATGGAGCGTGGCATTCTCCACACACGTTGGCCCACTATGGTCGGCGGTCAGGGTTTCCGTATTATAGACCTGACAACCCCCGCGGACGAGGGCTACCCTATTCAGCCACCTAGGGTACACACTTGGTCGCTCTGTGGGCTGAGCACTGACCCGACGTCAGAATCACAAGACCTTTAGTCGCCTCTTACGACAAGCTAGGCTCTGCTGCGGGCCTATTCGCCACCCGGGCCCCGCATGGGACGTAATTTTGAAAGAAGGACAGCTGGTTACCAGCTACCCTGTAAGTAAAATAATACTATTTATATTATAACTAAAATTGGTTGATGAGTATCAATTTTAATGTCACAAGAGATAAGTAACAATTGAATTCATCTCATACACATAACTTCTTATTTGCATGTACGTGTTCAATCTCTTCTAAAGATCATTCGACAAAAGTGACATTAGATAATTTATGAAAGAAAATGGAGCGAATGAACATGAGACTAACACATACATGTATGTCAATGTATGTTAACTCAAACTGGCCAGACAATGTGTAATGACATTGGCAATCGGTGCAATGAAGTGGGGACTGTACTATTTGAAATTGAGTGATTGGTTGATGTACTTTTAAATCTAAATGCTCGAACTGTGCTGTTTGGTTTAGTGCCTTACCGATTAAAAGTTAAGCCATCGAGAGGTCTTGGGTTAAAACAATACAATGAAAGAGGTTGTGAATTAAATAGTACAGTTTGTGAAACTGTAAAAAAATGAAGGACATGTTGTTCAATAATACAATATAATTCTATTAAATCTTACAGCAGGGTGGTGTTAATATAAATGAAGAGGGCAATAGACTGCTAAAATGCTGAAAAGTTTGTGTCTAAACATTTTTGAATGTACACTTTCAACAAAAGACATAATCTTACAAAACTTATTTTCCCCCCAGTAATTAATCAAACAAAAAGTTGATAAGAAAAATACAAATTTATGACGATTTTTATTTGCTCATTTCCTGAGGTATCTTTGTGTAAAGGCTCATGATATTACCTTCATGGAAAAGTGAACTTCAATCTTTCAGGAACCTAATATTACTGACGCTCCCCTTTTATCTATAATAGACATTACCTTCATGGAAAAGTTAACTTCAATCTTTCAGGAACCCAATATTACTGACGCTCCCCTTTTATCTATAATAGACATTACCTTCATGGAAAAGTGAACTTCAATCTTTCAGGAACCTAATATTACTGACGCTCCCCTTTTATCTATAATAGACATTACCTTCATGGAAAAGTTAACTTCAATCTTTCAGGAACCTATTATTACTTACGCTCCCCTTTTATCTATAATAAATCGAACACGGAGCTAAATAGGCAGGTACAATTTAATGATGATTTTTGGTGTTACGTCACAGTGTATAATACTTATTTTTTTATCGGCCCCAAATGTATTGAAGCCATGCTATGGACCTTAAGTTAGTTAGCTATTGCTTTACTCCCAAGCAGCACGTCTTCGGCTATATCCGGGGGTTGAACATGATAGTGGTGATACAATGAACATGAAAAGGAAATGGGGACACAAGACACAAGGCCAATGGTCCCGTGCGGGGCCCGGGAGACTTAGGCCCGCAGCAGCGCTAAGCTTGTCGGTAAAAGTCCACTGAAGAGCGCTCAAAAACCTGACATCGGGGTCAGGCCGCGTTGTTTTTAGTCTTTTATTCTTTGACTTTTACTATTGAGTTTTATCAAATAATGTGTTCCCTTTTGATTTTTCCTCGGTCTTTGACTTAATTTTATATTCAAAATTTCTTTATTTATTGTAATTTGTTATTGTCCTGATGATGGCTGAAAGATCGCCGACAGGAACCATGCAAAACAAACAAACAATGAATCAATCAATCTGCCCCTGGTTACTTGAGGTCCATCACCCGTGCCTTTTCCAGTGGCAGCCCGATTGGCCTTGTGTCCTCATTTCCTCCACTTCATCATCATTTCATGTTCATTGTATCACCACTTTCATGTTCATCTCCCAGATAAAGTGATATAGATCTATAGCCGAAATCGTGCTGCTTGGGAGTAAAGCAATATCAAACTAACTTAACTAAGGTCTGTCTAATGTATACTTCTGTTCATCGACATAGTTTTTGGGGTAGCGGAGGTATACTGTGTGCAAACCATAGTGGTGCAACGTGTTGGGGATAAATGTCGCGTTCCTCGCACGATAAAGAACCCTGCTGCAGGTCTTGGTAAGAGTAGGACCCGTAGGAACCCCATGCAGGAGGCTAAATTTCCCGTCCCTATCCATCACTTCTTTTTCCAGTGGCAGTCAAAACTCTCCTACCCGATTGGCCTTGTGTTAGTTAGTTATTGCTTTACTCCCAAGCAGCACGATTTCGGCTATATCCGGGAGATGAACATGAAAATGGTGATACAATGGACATGAAATGATGATGAAGCGGAGGAAATAGGGACACAAGGCCAATCGGGTAGGAGAGTTTTGACTGCCACGGGAAAAGGAGTGATGGGTAGGGACGGGAAATTTAGCCTCCTGCATGGGGATTCTACGGGTCCTACTCTTACCGAGACCCGCAGCAGGGTTCTTTAACGTGCGAGGAACGTGACATTTTTCCCAACACGGTGCACCACTATGGTTTGCGGTCAGGTTTTCTGCATTATCGCCTGACGACCCCACATCTCTCGATGTCAGGGCTGCCCCATTCAACCACCATGGGCACACATCCCAGTCGCTTTGTGGACAAAGCGGCCTGACCCCAATGTCAGGTTTCTGAGCGCTCTGTAGTGGACTTTCGTTAAAACACTTTCACATTTCATCCATTTAGCATAACACCACATCCCCCATTTTTGCAGTCATGGACTACTGAAAAATAATTAAGAATTTGTTTTCTCTAAATAACAGTTTCACTGTTTAACTCCTCTGTTTTCTGACTTAAAAATGCATTAGAATTTCCCGCTAGGTTATACAACTGAACTTTTGCTTTGTTTCCATTCAATGATACTATTCTTCCAATGTGTGTCTAAAATTATAAAATGTAGTTTTGAAATAAACATGGTACATATACGATGAAGATTATCAATGATGCATTATACCGTATAATAAATAAAATAATGAGATGTGGAATTTGTGGACAATTTGTGGACCGGCAGGAAACTCAAACTTAATCTGTAACTCATCATGGTAAACTCACATACCAAAAATCAGTTCATTATCTATTAGCGTTTTGAAAAAAAGGGCGGAAAACAAATATTTATTGAATTTTAAAAGTTGAAAGGGCCATAACTCCCATAAAAATTTTTGGACCGGCATGAAACTCAAATTTGATCTGTAACTCATCAAGGTAAACTCACATACCAAAAATCAGTTCATTATCTATAAGCGTTTAGAAAAAAGTGAGGAAAACTGAAATTTTAGTGAATTTTCCAAGTTCAAAGGGCCATAACTCCCATAAAAAATTGTGGATCGGCACGAAACTCAAACTTGACTTGTAACTCATCAAGGTTAACTCACATACCAAAAATCAGTTTATTTTCTATTAGCGTTTAGAAAAAAAGTGCAGAAAACTGAAATTTGAGTGAATTTTCAAAGTTCAAAGGGCCATAACTCCCATAAAAATTTATGGACCGGCACGAAACTCAAACTTGATCTGTAACTCATCAAGGTAAACTCACATACCAAAAATCAGTTCATTTTCTATAGGCGTTTAGAAAAAAGTGCGGAAAACTGAGGCGTGACAGACAGACGGACAGAGCGCAAACCTATAGTCCCCTTCGGCTTTCGCCGGTAGGGGACTAATAAATGGAATATGGGGTGGGATGGAAAAGAAAGAACTGGTAAATTTTGAGTGAGGGAGTGAGTGAGTTGGTGTTTTACGCCCGTGCAACGCTATATAGGTTATTTACAGGCGATGAGCATGAAAAGGATGATAAAATGAACATGAAATGATGATGATAAATGAAATATGGGGATGGGGTGGGAAACAAAGGACCGGTAAATTTTGAAGAACCGCAGGAAAAGGGGAGAGGTGGGTAGGGCGAAAAATTTAGCCTATGAGGTGCACTACTTGGCGGTCCACAAAGGGGTTTTTACGTGCATGAAGCGTGTCACTCTCCACACACATTGGCCAAAGAAGGCATGTGTCAAAAACCTTTGTCAGTCCACCATGGGCTGCATGTGTCCAGAGCTATTTACTATCCATATTGGGCCTAAAATGTGCAGGGTTCAACGTGTTGCGATCGTATCATGCTGCGCTCGGCGAAGCTTTTTATTCAATTTTCCTTTAATTTTTTGTTGGTTTGATGCTCCCTAGAACTTGACATTTCTTCTATGGTAAAAAGAATCAGTTTCAGCACCAGTGAATAACTTAAGCTTTATCTTTTTATAACACTGTCATTAATGTAGTCAGCAAACTGTTCCCCGTCATACCTTTATAAATTAGTGATATATTTTTATATCTGGATACATATAATTATATGGTAGTTTGTAGGATTTTATTTTTTTAAGAATGAAGAACATATATCTCTTAAACATCTCCTTTTACAAACAATTAAAAAATGATAAAACATGTACATGTAATAGTGAAACAATAGAAAATAATCATGCACAATGATTTGTATACTAGTGTATAGGGATTTAATTAATTTCTTTCAAAATCAAATTCTAAAATTACATGTTTTAAATAGTACATGTACCCCTAAAATTATAGAAACATAAATTACCTTACTATGATATCCAGATTCCCCAAAAGGGCCCCTGAGAAACAAATGCATAGACAAGTAGATTGCTTACCTAGAGTCTGCTACCTCTTGAATAAACAGTCTTTTTTCTTCTGTTGCATCTAAATGATGCCCAGGTCTTCTGTTAGGAACTTTTGGCATTTTTTCAAGATTTATTTTGATAATTTAATATTTTCACATGAACTAACAAGGAATTTTTTTATCAATAAAAAGAGAATATATATATTTCTGTCTTTCTCAAAATGGAAACAAGCAAAACAAAGAAATATTATAATTCAAACATAAGTACTCAAAAGGAAGAGGAATATATTCTCAGATTAATATACTTCATTTATCTGTTAACACCACAATATCAATAATGGAAACATCTGGTCAGTAGAGGCGGAGTTTTTTCAAATGACCTGAAATAGGGTCAACGTGATGATTTTTTCCCGCAAATTCTCAGATTAGTGTAGGGGGTATGCATTTTGGGGGTATGAGTGAGTGAGTCGGTGTTTTACGCCCGTGCAACGCTATATAGGTTGTTTACAGGCGATGAACATGAAAAGGATGATACAATGAACATGAAATGATGATGATTAGTGAAGGGTGGGGTGGGACACAAAGGAACGGTAAATTTAGAAGAACCACAGGAAAAGGGGAGAGGTGGGTAGGGGTTGGAAAATTTAGCCTATGTGGTGCACTACTTGGCGGTCCACAAAGGGGTCTTTTACGTGCATGAAGCGGCACACTCCACACACATTGGCCCACTATGGTCGGCGGTCAGGGTTTCCGTATTATAGACCTGACAACCCCCGCGGACGAGGGCTACCCTATTCAGCCACCTAGAGTACACACTTGGTCGCTCTGTGGGCTGAGCGCTGACCCGACGTCAGAATCCCAAGACCCTTAGTCGCCTCTTACGACAAGCTAGGCTCTGCTGCGGGCCTATTCGCCACCCGGGCCCCGCACGGAACGTCTATTATCAGAGAACAGATCATCTGGTAACCATATTTCGAAAAATGTACTTTCAACTTCTTGATAACTTCTTTTCATTTCTTATTACTAAGACGGTCAACTTCAAAATAGTCTGAGGAATAATTACTGTCAGCGGGCCTATTCGCCACCCGGGCCCCGCACGGAACGTCTATTATCAGAGAACAGATCATCTGGTAACCATATTTCGAAAAATGTACTTTCAACTTCTTGATAACTTCTTTTCCTTTCTTATTACTAAGACGGTCAACTTCAAAATAGTCTGGTCCCGTGCGGGGCCCGGGTGGCGAATAGGCCCGCAGCAGAGCCTAGCTTGTCGTAAGAGGCGACTAAGGGTCTTGGGATTCTGATGTCGGGTCAGTGCTCAGCCCACAGAGCGACCAAGTGTGTACCCTAGGTGGCTGAATAGGGTGGCCCTCGTCCGCGGGGGTTGTCAGGTCTATAATACGGAAACCCTGACCGCCGACCATAGTGGGCCAACGTGTATGGAGAATGCCACGCTTCATGCACGTAAAAGACCCCTTTGTGGACCGCCAAGTAGTGCACCACATAGGCTAAATTTTCTGCCCCTACCCACCTCTCCCCTTTTCCTGTGGTTCTTCAAAATTTACCGGTCCTTTGTTTCCCATCCCACCCCCATATTTCATTTATCATCATCATTTCATGTTCATCATATCACCCTTTTTCATGTTCATCGCCTGTAAATAACCTATATAGCGTTGCACGGGCGTAAAACACCAACTCACTCACTCACTCACTCAAAATAGTCTGAGGAATAATTACTGTCAACAAAAAGTGTTGTTGGTTAAATTCAAACAAATCGCACGCTATTTTCTGCCATGGACGGGTAGCTATTTCGTGACTACGAAGTGTTTCCTTTGTTGCTCAGGTTTATAACTCTCAGATGACTGAATATAGCTCTGAATATCAGAATTAAAGTTTGGCAACTACATACATTATCTTGCTCTTCTCAAGCATTCTTGAATTCCGATATGGATTGAATGTGCTCTTTTAATCAGGATTATCCTGTCCTCGGCGTTATTTTTATTAAATTTCGGTTTTCTGTCTCCACATTTTCCTTTCAACAAATGTCACAGGTCTTTCCCCAGGCGAGACAAGCTTCTCTATTCTGTTTTTGTTTACGTCCACAGTATTTGCAATCGATTAGGGGGGTTTGATGTTGCTGTTTCGTGACAAAACTTTTTTCGGCTTTTCCTTTCGTTTGATCATCTTGATATCTTCTTGTGATATATCCTTCATCTGCATAACTGTTTTGTCATTTGCTGAGCAAATGTCTAGTTAGAGTCTTGAAGAAGTATTGTCTCGAATACCAATTACTATATATATATAACCTACATACAACCTACAAATGAAAAAAAGTCACCATTGTCCTGTCAGCTACCAGCACTTAGTGCTCGTACGCGCACTCCACGACGAGGACGTAGGGTTGGATTTTGGGAAACATTTTTTTTATATATCTTTAACCTGTATTTTAACTAAAACCTATTGTCAACACTTTCTTACTGTTGGATTGAAACTATTATAACACATTATTTTATGTTCACCAAAATGGATTCATGGTGACTATTATATGTGGTTAGTACTGTAACATCCACATCGGAAATTTCCTAGGCATACACATGGTCAACAGTATCTTTAGAGTACATACCAACACCTCCACCTTTCATTAGTCTTAGTTCATTCAATGCAGCATGTTCACTGCTGTATAAAGATGCTCGAGAGATCTGATGAAGTGTGTATCCATGTAAATCGACATTAGCATCTGGATTCAGCCAGGTTTCTGTCAGGCAGGTATATTCTGCTCAGTACACTTCGGTTAAAACACGTTATTTCAGACCTATTTTTTCAATATTTTAAATTCCTGGCCCTGGTTTTTGTAGAATAAAAAATCTGGCCAGCACATAAGTTGAAAAAAAAACCTGGTTTCAATCTTAGCATGTGAAAAACAATGCCAATTTTCTTTCATTGTTTGTATATGTCAACAAAATAATCTGGCTTGCGAAGCAGGCAAAACAAATTTCCTGTCTCAAGGTAAAATCCCAGCCCCCCGAAAATCAAATGGTCCGTGACTAAGATTGCTTACCTGATTGTCAAAAGTTCCCCATGTAAAAATCCTTTATTTTAAATATCTGTTTTATTTTCTTAAGCTTTTAAGCACACCCGATTTGAAGCAAATACATTTTCGACTCTTCTTTGTGGCCTCTGCCGAGGAAAAAAGAGAGATCTTTATTTCTAATTGATATAAATTAGATAAGAAATAACTATATCTAGGTCCAGCTACGCTTTGTATTTGATTTTTTATGTGCAGGTTCTTCCCTGCATATACTGAAAAATAGGGAAAAAATACGCGATTTTTAACAGGTACTGATTGACCTTAAGGCCCGTATAGTAAATAATAAATTATCGATCCATATTTTTGCGGGCCATTATCTGGTTACAGACCTAAACTACCAGGCCGTTAAATTACAGGACTTGTCATGTTGAAATCATTTGCAAGATCTCTTAACTTGTTTTAGATATACAATTTCAAGCAATTTTTAAATTAAGCTAAGTGTTCATATTACATTTGGAAGGTACGAAAATATGCTTTGTAGTAGGCTTTTTGTAAAATGCTGCTGAACATCCTGTGTTCAGTCAATGAATCGAAATGATTCTTAAATTGAATACACAAAGCTTAAATTGATATAGATTTATGATAACTAACATAACAAATAGTTTTTACTAACAGAACATGTCTACCAACCTCGGAAGGTGTCCTCTATCTGTTTAATCGATTTACTCTTGTAATCCTGTAAACGACACTTACAGTAACCATTATGAAATATTGACTATAATGTGATCACCAATTCAATTTTATTTCTTTAAGTTCAAAATCTATGTTGTGGAAGGCTTTTCAATGCGGTATATAAAACTAAAAGATGGAAAGACTTCGAAGAAGTACATGATAAAACCTATAGAAGAGGGAGAGTCCAGCCTGACAACCGTGTCAGGCTGGACTGAAAGGGAAATACAGAAGTAAGTGGTGACTGAGGAGGGGGGTTTCTCTCTATAGCTTAAGTTTTGACGATAATATTCTCACTTTATAACTATCAAAATTATATAAAATTAAGATTCATTTATTTAAATGTTTACTACATGTATCTATACTGAGAACTTGTTACTAGTGATTTAAACATGACGAACACTTATTTTCATACTGCATAAGTGTAACGGGAATGCTGTCAAATTATAACTTGGTGTTCAAGTACGATAACCTGACCCTTACTCAGTTACTCTCGAATAATGTGAATGTGGAAGTTTCCGTGTATTGGTGGGATATAACTTCAGTTATTCCTTTCGCAAATTGAAAAAGAAACCCGACATCGTGGTCAGGCCGCTTAGCACATACAGCGACTGGGATGTGTGTAGTTACAAAAACGTAAACCTTACTCCGTTGCTCTCCGTGAGTGTTCCGATTCCCGCCCATTGACCTCAATGGAGCATAAAAAAATGTCGAAAGGAGCTACATTTTTGCAGCTAATTGTAATTGGCCTTTTAGCTTCAAAAATGTAGCTTCTTTGACATCTTGTGATTAGAGTTCCTATTATTTAAAAAGGTAACGTTTGTCCTGACAAAATTGAGGGTTGGCACTCCAGTTATAACACAAATTATTAACAACATGAGTCTGGATGAGATAGCAAATGTCAATAATATTTTTTTTATATCAGTATGCATAATAATCATTAAAGAGCATACTAATGATTATTTTTCTTAATAAACAAAAACAAATCTTTTAAGGTAGAGCGTGGCACTTGGGTCCAAAATTAATTTGTCAATAGATTTTCTTCAAAATTGGCTTAAATGTCCGAAATGATGTACTCTTTCATAATTTGATTCAAAATTCATGGGTTTCTTCCCTACTTTTCGAGTTATATCAAGTTAAAGTATCAATATCTTAATATGAATTATATAGGAAAACCCATAAAAACACACAAAAATGTTCCATTACTTTTTTCCTGTCAATAGATTTCCCTAATTTTTTATCTTAATATGAATTATATAGGAAAACCCATAGAAACACACAAAAATGTTCCATTACTTTTTTCCTGTCAATAGATTTCCCTAATTTTTTGACATTTTATAGATCTTGCAACAATTCATCATCTTAAATCAATTTAAAGTGGGTTTTCTTCCCTTGATTTTTACGTACAAGCAAAAATATGAGATATAAACGATGATTTTTCATGATTTTTGCCAAATTATCTCCCTTGACCATACTTTAGCTAAAAATTTATACTACTTTTAGAATACAGATTTTAATCATATTGATTAAATGTGCATAAAATAGGTATAAAGATCCTAAAAACACAAAAATCTCAAAATATTTTTCGAATTTCATTTTAGTTTGGGCAAGTCACTTGACCACTGTACTTCTCCACCTCATACTTGCCAACATATATTAGGTGGAATTCCTGACCAATCTGGCGAGGGGTATGGGGACCGCCTAAGGTCCCCAGTGGGTCCAGGGCAAGGCCCTGGTTCGCCCCCCGGCCGAAAACGATTTTAGAGAAATTGAATGCCATTCGAGGGGGTCTCCAGTGAGCAAATTTAGAACTTGCAATCTTGCAATAATATGATTTTATCCTGACCACAAGATAACATTAATCTTAGATGACTCCATAAATTACAATTATGATGTTGACATATTTCATGTTCATTGCCTTTATAACTGCAAATACATACAGATTACAATTTTGTTGTAGTATATACATGTACATGTATACATATTGGGCACCATTGACATGCTGTACTCTCATTACAACACCAAACTTGTACATTTGTTTCCCCTTTTACCTTGGTTTTCTATCCTAGAGAGATAATAAAATATTTACTCTTAATTCTAATTCTTATTTATTCATGTACAACTAACAATGTGACAAAGAATTTTCTCATTAAATTGAAGCTTAGGTCTATCAAAATGCAGATTTACATGTATAGGGATAATTTAAACAACCATTTTAGCTTCAACTACAGTTTTTGGTGCTATTAGAACTAAAATTTAGAATATGCCACATTCAGTGTTTAATCTTCATACATTGTGCATAGAAATTTCAAGAACTATTTGAAATAGATAAAACTATATATCTTCAAAAGTATTAAATTTGACTAGACTTTTGTAAAGTAATTTACAGATCATTATAATAAAGGATTGAGTATTTAGTAAATTTATGGCATTAGAGTTAGACTAGTATAATGTTAATCTGACTAGAATCAGTAGAATCAATTTATTCAGTTTCACTACATTTATGGCCTTGAGCTAAGATTTTTGTATGTAGCCTTGTGAGCTTTTTGCAACAGGTCTTGGCTTGGCGTCCCGTGCGGGGCCCGGGTGGCGAATAGGCCCGCAGCAGAGCCTAGCTTGTCGTAAGAGGCGACTAAGGGTCTTGGGATTCTGACGTCGGGTCAGTGCTCAGCCCACAGAGCGACCAAGTGTGTACCCTAGGTGGCTGAATAGGGTAGCCCTCGTCCGCGGGGGTTGTCAGGTCTATAATACGGAAACCCTGACCGCCGACCATAGTGGGCCAACGTGTGTGGAGAGTGCCACGCTTCATGCACGTAAAAGACCCCTTTGTGGACCGCCCAGTAGTGCACCACATAGGCTAAATTTTCCGCCCCTACCCATCTCTCCCCTTTTCCTGTGGTTCTTCAAAATTTACCGTTCCTTTGTGTCCCACCCCATCCCCATATTTCATTTATCATCATCATTTCATGTTCATTTTATCATCCTTTTCATGTTCATCGCCTGTAAATAACCTATATAGCGTTGCACGGGCGTAAAACACCAACTCACTCACTCACTCACTCTTGGCTTGGCTTCCAGTCACAACACCTTGTGAAACTAAAGATGTTAATTTTTCTCATTAGGAGTCCACATAATGTGTTCCTTGTTTCTGTTTCATTAAAGTAAACACTGTCAGTTGCCCTTCCTTCCTTGCCTTTTCCCAGTTGGGACCTTGAGTCTGTTTGAATTTTCTTTACCATACTGAAAATTGTTTCGCAATATGCATTGGAATGAGAGATGAGTAAAGCCAGTTTAACGAGGGGCATCAAATTTTCATATATTGGTTTCGATGTAACATCATCGATTCTTGTTCTCTGTCTCTCCCAGAACTCATCTATACGTTCATCCCCTAAAGTGTCATTGTCCGTTCTATAATATAAGAACTCCTGTTGCAAATCATTCAGTTTGTCTTCAGGTATTTCAAGGGGGGTTCTGTTTAGGAGATCAATGACCTGATTAAAACTTGCTTTAGTCTTGTTTCTTGGATCTATGAATGTTACTGATTTTAGAATGTCATCTTTCAACGGAAATTTTTTAAGCATATATTTCAGTATGTTTGAGTAAAAGCTAGACACCTCTGTGTAGAATTTCAGTTTGCTGTGGCTATCAATTTCTGGGTCCCTAAGGGCTTGCTCGGTCATGAATCCAATGAACATGTCTTGGTTTGTAACATAAATAGCATGATTTTCAACATCAACTTCTAGAATGTCATTGCCTGATTTTTCTGCTAACACTGATGGCTGAATGAAACAATTCAACAGTTTTCTATAAAGTTGCATCATGTATGGGTGTAAGACGTGTATTTGCGGCTCATCAGATTGTAGAAGTTGATTCAGTCGGTCAAACATGGGTAACACTGCTGACAATAACAAGAGATACACCTTTGTTAAAGGATTTTTAAAAATTCTAACTTATCTTTGTTCCCTGCTCTCTGGAACCTTTTTGGATTGTGCAGACGACTTTTTTTATTTTTTCCTGGGTGGCCATTCATCTTCTCCATCCTCATCAAAATTTGTAATAAAATAGCCTTTTAAAGAATTCAACTTCATTAAAACTCTTTCGATGCATTTCGACTGACTTAACCATCTAGTTGAAACATGTTTTAAGATCTTTCTAATGTCTTCACCAGCGAATTCTGAGTACTCTCGGAACTTTTGTTTTCTATTAACCCTGTTAGAAAATAAAGGTTAAAAATAATTGAATAATTTACTAAAAGAGAATGTAAAAATGATCATAATTTTAACATGTTGAGGGTATTTATAATAGCCAAAATATGGACCTAAACCAAGAACTAAACCAATGTTACTCAAGTGGCAAATGTAAGTCACAGTGACCTAATTCCTAGTGGGTTGTATAATACTACCTAAGATGCATCTACTAGTGATATATCATAACCCTACTACATACAGTACTAGAGATATGGAACCAAGAACTTAACAAAAAGTGCTAGGTACTGATGTATGTACAGGGACGGACAATGGTAAAACTATATGGCTGATCCACATAGAAATATGACAAACTTAGCAAGCGCCAGTGGAAGAAAAGAGTTTGTTGAAAAACATGTTTTTGGTGGATTTTAATTGTCATTTCATTAAGTAACTATGTAAACTCTTTTCACTTTCAAACGGTCTTAACTTGTCTCAAAACATGATATTTTGTAAGTAATTCTATAGACCTAAATTAATATTGCAATTTATTTATATGCAAAGCAAAGTGACATATATAACTACATACCATTTATCAAAGTGGTAGTAAATATCTATCAACAAATCCTCAGCGTTGAAACTCAAAGCTCTGGCACCACAAGCAGCAGCAAGGTGGAGTAAATGACATGGACATCCAACAGCTATTAAAAAATGAAGAAGAATGTTAATTTAACTACTACATGTATAATGAACATATTTGTATGAGATATTAGTATTTGTTTTTGAACAGTGAACTCAAGTACCATCTAACGAGGTATATCGAAGAAAACAAATGAAAGGTTGAGATTTTCATTTGGCAATGTAATTGTATTAAATGTTCATTTCATGTGCCATTGTTAAACTTGATGCACAGATACTAGTATATTGCAAAATAATGTAGAATTTTATGTTTATAAATACTTATCGATTTGATGTTAATAGATCAAGAAATATTGTGTCATCCTTATACCTATAAGTAGATGTTGATCCTCAAGAAGTCGACCAAGAACACCTTTTTGCTTCCCAGTCATCACAGAAGCGTTGTCACTGGAGTATCCGATGCACTTTTCGATACTGATGTTATTTGATGTCAGACTAGACTTCATGGACTGCAAAATACAACAACAAAAATATTCCATATGTACAACAAAATGTATTACATGTACATACATATACATGCATCTTAATCAACATGATACAGGAAGACATATTACTTAATTAAATATATCTTTCAATACCAGTGCATTGAAACGTTCTTGGTTTTTTTCATATCTTGTCCACTTAATTTGGTTTATAATCATGATAATACTTACTTTTTGATTTTCACAGATAAAATAATAGAAATGTTTTAAGTTTAAGTTACTCAAAATTGTCAAGGAAAACTATATTTTTATTTTTCAATTTTCAAATGTTGGGATTTAACAAATATTTTGCCTACATGTACTAGTATATGTACATGTGATGTCAGTCTCACTCTGACAATCACCCCATATTCATATTATAGTATTTTTTTATATTTTTAATGGAAATACGCACCTCAAAAATATTTTCCCCTGTGGCATGGTTACACACAGGCATGTCAAGTAAAGATGTAACAACTAGTCCTGTATCTGGACTAGTATGGCGTAGCAGCACTGGAAAATATTTATCGTCGTTGTCACTACTTCCATCTGTGGCCAAACAATACCATGGGAACTCACTGTTCAGTGCATCTATTACTGCTTTTCTCGAGTCAACGGCAATTGCCCCATTAATAATATGTGAAGTTTTAGTCCTTGAGCATGCATATTTATCGGCTATCTTGGAGTCAGGAAACATTTTGCGGAACAAGGCACTGGCATGTTCAGAGACACTTATAGGCAAGTTGTGCTCTATAATGAATCCAGTAAACAACACTTCTGCATTGATGGACGTGTCAGGCTTTTCTGTTATTAAAAATCTATCTAAAGAAGAAGATGTTTGTTTGATACTTTTTTCCGCAGTTTTATGTTTATTACTGGCTAGATGCGTGTTGACATCTTTATAACCTTTGTGACCACACGATAAATCTGCTCTACACAGTTCACAAAAATAATGAAATTTGTCTATTCTGCTGGGTTTTATGAAAGGGTGTTTTGTCGACCACTCTGTTTGGAATTTTGTCATAGATTTCTTCTTCTTTGTGTTGTCTTGGCCCACGTTATTATTGTTTTCATAGTCGGACTCGGACGTTTCATGGTCGTCCATCTCCACAACGTGGATGAAAAACATACAAACTTTCAAGTGATTTCATTTTTGGTTCCGGTTAGTGATGGTACATGTGGTGTGAAAAAAAGCTCTGAGAAAAGTTGAAGAATATACTATATTGCAGTGATATACAGTCAACTTCAACCTGTCAATGTTCAAAAGGAACGATGTTACAATATACTAGAGTGGATTTTACATTTTAAACAGTCCCGTGCGGGGCCCGGGTGGCGAATAGGCCCGCAGCAGAGCCTAGCTTGTCGTAAGAGGCGACTAAGGGTCTTGGGATTCTGACGTCGGGTCAGTGCTCAGCCCACAGAGCGACCAAGTGTGTACCCTAGGTGGCTGAATAGGGTAGCCCTCGTCCGCGGGGGTTGTCAGGTCTATAATACGGAAACCCTGACCGCCGACCATAGTGGGCCAACGTGTGTGGAGAGTGCCACGCTTCATGCACGTAAAAGACCCCTTTGTGGACCGCCCAGTAGTGCACCACATAGGCTAAATTTTCCGCCCCTACCCACCTCTCCCCTTTTTCCTGTGGTTCTTCAAAATTAACCGGTCCTTTGTTTCCCACCCCATCTCCATATTTCATTTATCATCATCATTTCATGTTCATTTTATCACCCTTTTCATGTTCATCGCCTGTAAATAACCTATATAGCGTTGCACGGGCGTAAAACACCAACTCACTCACTCACTACATTTTAAACACACACATTTTATATTTTAAACAAACTCCAAACTTTTAGCAGTCCGCGTCACCCGCCACCATCTTTGATTTTCGTAAATATTTTATCTTTTAGCTTACATATACCACATTTTAGCATAGTTTAACAAGACTAAACATGGGTTAATAGAACCATATAAGTCCATTTTATCGTGATTTTAAGTTTTATATTTTATGAGACTTACAATCGGATATACCGTATAGACCCGATTCTATCACCGGGAATTTTATACTTTTAATTTTTATACACTGTCAATCATATAGTTGCTGCTCTTTTCATATATTAGTTACTTTGGTTGTAGTTACAAAAACATAACACAGTATAAAACATAGCACAATACACATATACCAATATAACCCTAGTATTTACTGACCTGTAGCTAGTCTATCCATATATTTTAGCTTTAGGCTTTGTGCTTAACCTTTGCATATTCTGCTTATAGTTTCAGTTTCCGTGTAAATCCCTATTTCGTGTCAAAATTCGTTTTCCTAAGGTCGACAGTGGGACTTACCACAACGTACCTTAGTATTTGGCTTACCTCGAAACCTAGGGATTATTTAGCTTAGATAGACAACCCAGGCACATGTCAGAATCAAAACTGAGAAAGTACATTGACAAAACCATTGAAAGGCCAACAGGAAAGAATATATTGACTCCTATATTTCTGAGTGACAGTAAAGGGTTCAACCTTGAACGTCAGGCTATCAGTACATTAGCACAATCCATAAAGTGGCAGTCTAAGTCGAGTAGAACATCAAGAGGTGCACTAGAGTGGGTACAAGAAAATCTAAGTCATACTGTTGGAAGATACGACAACATTGCCCTATACATCTGGGTTGGAACCTGTGATTTAACAATCTATGATGGTAAATATATTTCACTTAGATCAGAAACACACTCAGCTGTAGACGAATTGGAAGACAATTTTAGGAAAATTGTAGAAGCATTTAAACAATTTCCCGCTTGCAAATTAGCATTTTTGGAGCTACCAGTCTACTCTCTATTTGAATTTAACAAACAAAAAGGACACAAAGATCCAAATAAATTTATTCAGTCCGACGACACCCTTATTCGACAAGTACATTCTGTCAACACGGTCATTAGAAAAATAAACACTGAATTGGGAACATCCACACCAAATTTCTGTCAGGATCTCAACCGGGGTAATTTAAAAAACTCAAAGAACCAACACATCAGACTTCGGGATAGATATAACTTCAGCTTATACAAAGACGGTGAACACCCAGATAGATTATTGTCAAAGGTGTGGCTCAAGAAAATCTGCATTAAAATCAAGGATGAGTGCTGGACCTCCCAGTGAAGAGATGCAAAACTCTCAGAATACCGTTACTCTAGCCACTAATAGAAACATTACCAGCAAGAGTATAAATATAATCCATAATGACTATCAACTAAACATTAACAAAGCTCTTTATAAGAAGTTGAATGCTACCAAAAGGAATCAAAACATAGAGTATAAATACACAAGGGGAGGCATTGTTCTAACTGCTGACACTACAGTGAGTGAGTGAGTGAGTTGGTGTTTTACGCCCGTGCAACGCTATATAGGTTATTTACAGGCGATGAACATGAAAGGGATGATAAAATGAACATGAAATGATGATGATAAATGAAATATGGGGTGGGGTCTTTGAACTTATCAAACATGCGACAATAACATACTATCAAGCCTTTTCAACACAACTAGGCACAGCAACTATAACTAACTCAACTGACAAATCGAAAGATAGAGTTGTTCAGATTACTATCAAAGTAGAACAAAACGGAGAGAAAGAATACACAATTTGTCTTTACACAACTACCAGTAGGCTAATGGTAAATGGTAATAAAACCGAAGTGTTTCTAACGAGAGATCTAAAACTAATCCATGACTTGATCAGAAATGCAACAAAAGACCAGAACCAGCAGTATATAAGACAATTAAATATAAAGCTAGCAGAACAACTAGAACAACTAATAGTGGCAAATAGTGGGAAAAACAGCGATAATACTAAAACAGCAGTAGTCAAAACCAACGAAGATATAACCTGCCCTAAATGCAATAGGAACTGCAGAACCAATGGATCGTACTGCACAGCAGGTCAGCACTGGATCCACTACCGATGCGAAAAATTGTCACCAGAAGACATTAAGAACATTGAAAATGACAAAAGTAAGGAATATACATGCAAGCTATGTACCAGCGACACAACCGCTGTAAAGCAAGTATTACATAAAAGACAAAGATCAATGCGTAACAAATATGAATGGTACACTGAACGAAGAAATATGCCTACGAGATGACGAGAGCGAAGAGACAGAGGCTGAAGAACAAACATGCCACATATGTGATATAGTTCTCAAGGACGACAATAATGCATGCGACAATTGCAGCAACATGTGCCACTCCAAATGTGTAGTGGAAGCTAATGACAAGGTAACATGCCTATCCTGTGAAGGGCATCAAGCACAACGAGAACTGTCTGTAGAAATTACTCATGCTTGTGATAAAAACAATGAATTTGAGATAAACGAAGAAACAGCAGCAAAAATACCTATCGCTACTTCGGTCAACACTACGCTACAAAATGAGGAACCAAAGAAATATGTTGAAGGGACTCAACAATCAAACTCATCTGTGACATCGGAACAACGACAGCGAGAATTAAAACTTAAGAAGTGGGAACATGACCTGCAGCTTCGAGAGAAATTACTCAATGAAAACGAAAAAGACCGTAATAAGATGATGGCATATGTCAAGAAATTGGAAAACAGGAACATAGAGTATGGTAAACATATACAATCCCTTCAAGACAGGATCGAGCAACTAGAGAGAAATACTAATATACCTAATGGACAATATTGTAACATAAAAGTTCAAAAATATCAAGAAAACAAAGAAGGAATGCAAAATGAAGTGTTATTGGACACTATCCACAAAAAAGTCACAGCTTTCATTTTGAAGAAAATAGACAAACAACTAGAAGAACTAGACATCCAATTAGATGAACCTTCCAAACAACCCGATAAGAGCGACAATAAGATAACAACCGCAGAAGAGAGTACTCAAACGGAGGTTCCTCCGAATAATATACAACCCATGATAAATAAAGATGATGTGAACATAAGCAACACCACTAAGACTTGTGCAGTAAAAGTTTGTGAAACAAACTCACAACACTTGATAGGACAACCTCTATTTATGCGCTATAACCCAAGAAAGTCGCCCAAGAAGACAGTGCAAGCGAC
Source organism: Arcuatula senhousia (assembly GCA_963971305.1). NCBI lineage: Eukaryota > Metazoa > Mollusca > Bivalvia > Mytilida > Mytilidae > Arcuatula > Arcuatula senhousia. The sequence goes on from OZ020314.1 coordinate 49,305,002, forward strand.
TACCAATACTCGAAACTTACCCAGACCTACTTGTAAGAGTGCTACAACTATTAGAAACGGATTACCACATAAGCTCAAAGCTGATACATACCAAACTCAATCAAATAACAAAAACCGTGATAGAACTGGAACTACAAATACTGAAGAAAACACTAACAACTATTTTTTAGTACAAACCCAAAGTCTAAAACACCAAAACTAACGAAGACTGACTTCACCATAGCCTCGTACAACTGTAAGAACATCAGAACAAGTACTTTAACTATTTCAAATCTTTTGCGATATGCCAAAATAATCTTAATTCAAGAACACTGGCAGTTTCAATGTCAATTACATGTATTGGGTGAAATTCATGACGAATTATGCTATGCAGGGAAAGGAACTGATATCAATAACGAACTACAACCGGATAGGCCACCCAGGGGATACGGTGGCGTAGGCATTTTGTGGCATCAGGATATCGACGAAAATGTCAAAGTATTAAACGATGGAAATGAACGAATACAAATCATAGAAATAAGCCAAAATCGTGACAATCCTCTATTGGTAATATCTGTATACATGCCAACTGGCGGTTCAAGTGATAAAACTAATGAATACCAAGAGACAATCGACATCCTATATGAAATCATTCAAAAATACTATCCCACACATCACGTCATCATAGGTGGCGACATGAACGAAGATCTTAGTAACAGCAAGGGAAATAAAAGGAAGCAATACCTCCAAGAATTCATCATAGAATGCAAACTCCAATACTCATGTGATGTGAAGTCTTTTGTAAATGTAAAAGGAGAGGATTGTTCAGAGATTGACTATTTTTTAATTGATTCACGACTAGAAATTATGAAAAATAAATGGACACTTACAAATCTACACTGCAATACTTCAGACCATCACCCAATTTGTATAAAAATAAACAAATCATATGGGAAAAAGAAACAACCTAAACAACCAAAATGTAAACCTATCCGCCGAATCCGTTGGGAAAAAGTTGACAAAGAAGAGTATCAAGCTAAGATCAATTCAAAGTTAACAGAGACAACTTTAGATTTCGAAAGTAATGTAGAGGAAGCCATAGCTAACATCGCTAGTACACTCGAACAATCTGCTCACGAGTTACTTCCATATAGAGGAACCCGAAAAAATAAACCAAAATTAAAGACATGGAATAAAGAAATTGCAAATAAGTTATCAAACTCAAGACAAGCTCATAGGATATGGAGAGAGGCAGGGAAACCAAGTCAAGGACAATTAATCAACCAAAAGAAGCAGACAAAAACAGAGCTAAGGAAAGCATGTAGAATTGAAAACGCAAAAAGAGAATCACAAAGAAAGGAAGAAATAATGCTTGCAAGAACAAGAGACTCGAAACTATTTCATCGACTAGTAAAAACACAACGTAAACATAACAATGCAATAGATGAACTAACAGTGAATAATGAACTTTTCCAAGGAACCGACCAGGTTATACAAGGCTTCAAGAAACATTTCGAATCCTTGGCTAACAGCACTAATACAGAAGAATATGACCAGAATTTTCATGAACATGTTCTGGGTTGGAACCTGTGACTTAACAATCTATGATGGTAAATATATTTCACTTAGATCAGAAACACACTCAGCTGTAGACGAATTGGAAGACAATTTTAGGAAAATTGTAGAAGCATTTAAACAATTTCCCGCTTGCAAATTAGCATTTTTGGAGCTACCAGTCTACTCTCTATTTGAATTTAACAAACAAAAAGGACACAAAGATCCAAATAAATTTATTCAGTCCGACGACACCCTTATTCGACAAGTACATTCTGTCAACACGGTCATTAGAAAAATAAACACTGAATTGGGAACATCCACACCAAATTTCTGTCAGGATCTCAACCGGGGTAATTTAAAAAACTCAAAGAACCAACACATCAGACTTCGGGATAGATATAACTTCAGCTTATACAAAGACGGTGAACACCCAGATAGATTATTGTCAAAGGTGTGGCTCAAGAAAATCTGCATTAAAATCAAGGATGAGTGCTGGACCTCCCAGTGAAGAGATGCAAAACTTTCAGAATACCGTTACTCTAGCCACTAATAGAAACATTACCAGCAAGAGTATAAATATAATCCATAATGACTATCAACTAAACATTAACAAAGCTCTTTATAAGAAGTTGAATGCTACCAAAAGGAATCAAAACATAGAGTATAAATACACAAGGGGAGGCATTGTTCTAACTGCTGACACTACAACCTTTGAACTTATCAAACATGCGACAATAACATACTATCAAGCCTTTTCAACACAACTAGGCACAGCAACTATAACTAACTCAACTGACAAATCGAAAGATAGAGTTGTTCAGATTACTATCAAAGTAGAACAAAACGGAGAGAAAGAATACACAATTTGTCTTTACACAACTACCAGTAGGCTAATGGTAAATGGTAATAAAACCGAAGTGTTTCTAACGAGAGATCTAAAACTAATCCATGACTTGATCAGAAATGCAACAAAAGACCAGAACCAGCAGTATATAAGACAATTAAATATAAAGCTAGCAGAACAACTAGAACAACTAATAGTGGCAAATAGTGGGAAAAACAGCGATAATACTAAAACAGCAGTAGTCAAAACCAACGAAGATATAACCTGCCCTAAATGCAATAGGAACTGCAGAACCAATGGATCGTACTGCACAGCAGGTCAGCACTGGATCCACTACCGATGCGAAAAATTGTCACCAGAAGACATTAAGAACATTGAAAATGACAAAAGTAAGGAATATACATGCAAGCTATGTACCAGCGACACAACCGCTGTAAAGCAAGTATTACATAAAAGACAAAGATCAATGCGTAACAAATATGAATGGTACACTGAACGAAGAAATATGCCTACGAGATGACGAGAGCGAAGAGACAGAGGCTGAAGAACAAACATGCCACATATGTGATATAGTTCTCAAGGACGACAATAATGCATGCGACAATTGCAGCAACATGTGCCACTCCAAATGTGTAGTGGAAGCTAATGACAAGGTAACATGCCTATCCTGTGAAGGGCATCAAGCACAACGAGAACTGTCTGTAGAAATTACTCATGCTTGTGATAAAAACAATGAATTTGAGATAAACGAAGAAACAGCAGCAAAAATACCTATCGCTACTTCGGTCAACACTACGCTACAAAATGAGGAACCAAAGAAATATGTTGAAGGGACTCAACAATCAAACTCATCTGTGACATCGGAACAACGACAGCGAGAATTAAAACTTAAGAAGTGGGAACATGACCTGCAGCTTCGAGAGAAATTACTCAATGAAAACGAAAAAGACCGTAATAAGATGATGGCATATGTCAAGAAATTGGAAAACAGGAACATAGAGTATGGTAAACATATACAATCCCTTCAAGACAGGATCGAGCAACTAGAGAGAAATACTAATATACCTAATGGACAATATTGTAACATAAAAGTTCAAAAATATCAAGAAAACAAAGAAGGAATGCAAAATGAAGTGTTATTGGACACTATCCACAAAAAAGTCACAGCTTTCATTTTGAAGAAAATAGACAAACAACTAGAAGAACTAGACATCCAATTAGATGAACCTTCCAAACAACCCGATAAGAGCGACAATAAGATAACAACCGCAGAAGAGAGTACTCAAACGGAGGTTCCTCCGAATAATATACAACCCATGATAAATAAAGATGATGTGAACATAAGCAACACCAATAAGACTTGTGCAGTAAAAGTTTGTGAAACAAACTCACAACACTTGATAGGACAACCTCTATTTATGCGCTATAACCCAAGAAAGTCGCCCAAGAAGACAGTGCAAGCGACTACCAATACTCAAAACTTACCCAGACCTACTTGTAAGAGTGCTACAACTATTAGAAACGGATTACCACATAAGCTCAAAGCTGATACATACCAAACTCAATCAAATAACAAAAACCGTGATAGAACTGGAACTACAAATACTGAAGAAAACACTAACAACTATTTTTTAGTACAAACCCAAAGTCTAAAACACCAAAACTAACGAAGACTGACTTCACCATAGCCTCGTACAACTGTAAGAACATCAGAACAAGTACTTTAACTATTTCAAATCTTTTGCGATATGCCAAAATAATCTTAATTCAAGAACACTGGCAGTTTCAATGTCAATTACATGTATTGGGTGAAATTCATGACGAATTATGCTATGCAGGGAAAGGAACTGATATCAATAACGAACTACAACCGGATAGGCTACCCAGGGGATACGGTGGCGTAGGCATTTTGTGGCATCAGGATATCGACGAAAATGTCAAAGTATTAAACGATGGAAATGAACGAATACAAATCATAGAAATAAGCCAAAATCGTGACAATCCTCTATTGGTAATATCTGTATACATGCCAACTGGCGGTTCAAGTGATAAAACTAATGAATACCAAGAGACAATCGACATCCTATATGAAATCATTCAAAAATACTATCCCACACATCACGTCATCATAGGTGGCGACATGAACGAAGATCTTAGTAACAGCAAGGGAAATAAAAGGAAGCAATACCTCCAAGAATTCATCATAGAATGCAAACTCCAATACTCATGTGATGTGAAGTCTTTTGTAAATGTAAAAGGAGAGGATTGTTCAGAGATTGACTATTTTTTAATTGATTCACGACTAGAAATTATGAAAAATAAATGGACACTTACAAATCTACACTGCAATACTTCAGACCATCACCCAATTTGTATAAAAATAAACAAATCATATGGGAAAAAGAAACAACCTAAACAACCAAAATGTAAACCTATCCGCCGAATCCGTTGGGAAAAAGTTGACAAAGAAGAGTATCAAGCTAAGATCAATTCAAAGTTAACAGAGACAACTTTAGATTTCGAAAGTAATGTAGAGGAAGCCATAGCTAACATCGCTAGTACACTCGAACAATCTGCTCACGAGTTACTTCCATATAGAGGAACCCGAAAAAATAAACCAAAATTAAAGACATGGAATAAAGAAATTGCAAATAAGTTATCAAACTCAAGACAAGCTCATAGGATATGGAGAGAGGCAGGGAAACCAAGTCAAGGACAATTAATCAACCAAAAGAAGCAGACAAAAACAGAGCTAAGGAAAGCATGTAGAATTGAAAACGCAAAAAGAGAATCACAAAGAAAGGAAGAAATAATGCTTGCAAGAACAAGAGACTCGAAACTATTTCATCGACTAGTAAAAACACAACGTAAACATAACAATGCAATAGATGAACTAACAGTGAATAATGAACTTTTCCAAGGAACCGACCAGGTTATACAAGGCTTCAAGAAACATTTCGAATCCTTGGCTAACAGCACTAATACAGAAGAATATGACCAGAATTTTCATGAACATGTTCTGGGTTGGAACCTGTGACTTAACAATCTATGATGGTAAATATATTTCACTTAGATCAGAAACACACTCAGCTGTAGACGAATTGGAAGACAATTTTAGGAAAATTGTAGAAGCATTTAAACAATTTCCCGCTTGCAAATTAGCATTTTTGGAGCTACCAGTCTACTCTCTATTTGAATTTAACAAACAAAAAGGACACAAAGATCCAAATAAATTTATTCAGTCCGACGACACCCTTATTCGACAAGTACATTCTGTCAACACGGTCATTAGAAAAATAAACACTGAATTGGGAACATCCACACCAAATTTCTGTCAGGATCTCAACCGGGGTAATTTAAAAAACTCAAAGAACCAACACATCAGACTTCGGGATAGATATAACTTCAGCTTATACAAAGACGGTGAACACCCAGATAGATTATTGTCAAAGGTGTGGCTCAAGAAAATCTGCATTAAAATCAAGGATGAGTGCTGGACCTCCCAGTGAAGAGATGCAAAACTTTCAGAATACCGTTACTCTAGCCACTAATAGAAACATTACCAGCAAGAGTATAAATATAATCCATAATGACTATCAACTAAACATTAACAAAGCTCTTTATAAGAAGTTGAATGCTACCAAAAGGAATCAAAACATAGAGTATAAATACACAAGGGGAGGCATTGTTCTAACTGCTGACACTACAACCTTTGAACTTATCAAACATGCGACAATAACATACTATCAAGCCTTTTCAACACAACTAGGCACAGCAACTATAACTAACTCAACTGACAAATCGAAAGATAGAGTTGTTCAGATTACTATCAAAGTAGAACAAAACGGAGAGAAAGAATACACAATTTGTCTTTACACAACTACCAGTAGGCTAATGGTAAATGGTAATAAAACCGAAGTGTTTCTAACGAGAGATCTAAAACTAATCCATGACTTGATCAGAAATGCAACAAAAGACCAGAACCAGCAGTATATAAGACAATTAAATATAAAGCTAGCAGAACAACTAGAACAACTAATAGTGGCAAATAGTGGGAAAAACAGCGATAATACTAAAACAGCAGTAGTCAAAACCAACGAAGATATAACCTGCCCTAAATGCAATAGGAACTGCAGAACCAATGGATCGTACTGCACAGCAGGTCAGCACTGGATCCACTACCGATGCGAAAAATTGTCACCAGAAGACATTAAGAACATTGAAAATGACAAAAGTAAGGAATATACATGCAAGCTATGTACCAGCGACACAACCGCTGTAAAGCAAGTATTACATAAAAGACAAAGATCAATGCGTAACAAATATGAATGGTACACTGAACGAAGAAATATGCCTACGAGATGACGAGAGCGAAGAGACAGAGGCTGAAGAACAAACATGCCACATATGTGATATAGTTCTCAAGGACGACAATAATGCATGCGACAATTGCAGCAACATGTGCCACTCCAAATGTGTAGTGGAAGCTAATGACAAGGTAACATGCCTATCCTGTGAAGGGCATCAAGCACAACGAGAACTGTCTGTAGAAATTACTCATGCTTGTGATAAAAACAATGAATTTGAGATAAACGAAGAAACAGCAGCAAAAATACCTATCGCTACTTCGGTCAACACTACGCTACAAAATGAGGAACCAAAGAAATATGTTGAAGGGACTCAACAATCAAACTCATCTGTGACATCGGAACAACGACAGCGAGAATTAAAACTTAAGAAGTGGGAACATGACCTGCAGCTTCGAGAGAAATTACTCAATGAAAACGAAAAAGACCGTAATAAGATGATGGCATATGTCAAGAAATTGGAAAACAGGAACATAGAGTATGGTAAACATATACAATCCCTTCAAGACAGGATCGAGCAACTAGAGAGAAATACTAATATACCTAATGGACAATATTGTAACATAAAAGTTCAAAAATATCAAGAAAACAAAGAAGGAATGCAAAATGAAGTGTTATTGGACACTATCCACAAAAAAGTCACAGCTTTCATTTTGAAGAAAATAGACAAACAACTAGAAGAACTAGACATCCAATTAGATGAACCTTCCAAACAACCCGATAAGAGCGACAATAAGATAACAACCGCAGAAGAGAGTACTCAAACGGAGGTTCCTCCGAATAATATACAACCCATGATAAATAAAGATGATGTGAACATAAGCAACACCAATAAGACTTGTGCAGTAAAAGTTTGTGAAACAAACTCACAACACTTGATAGGACAACCTCTATTTATGCGCTATAACCCAAGAAAGTCGCCCAAGAAGACAGTGCAAGCGACTACCAATACTCAAAACTTACCCAGACCTACTTGTAAGAGTGCTACAACTATTAGAAACGGATTACCACATAAGCTCAAAGCTGATACATACCAAACTCAATCAAATAACAAAAACCGTGATAGAACTGGAACTACAAATACTGAAGAAAACACTAACAACTATTTTTTAGTACAAACCCAAAGTCTAAAACACCAAAACTAACGAAGACTGACTTCACCATAGCCTCGTACAACTGTAAGAACATCAGAACAAGTACTTTAACTATTTCAAATCTTTTGCGATATGCCAAAATAATCTTAATTCAAGAACACTGGCAGTTTCAATGTCAATTACATGTATTGGGTGAAATTCATGACGAATTATGCTATGCAGGGAAAGGAACTGATATCAATAACGAACTACAACCGGATAGGCTACCCAGGGGATACGGTGGCGTAGGCATTTTGTGGCATCAGGATATCGACGAAAATGTCAAAGTATTAAACGATGGAAATGAACGAATACAAATCATAGAAATAAGCCAAAATCGTGACAATCCTCTATTGGTAATATCTGTATACATGCCAACTGGCGGTTCAAGTGATAAAACTAATGAATACCAAGAGACAATCGACATCCTATATGAAATCATTCAAAAATACTATCCCACACATCACGTCATCATAGGTGGCGACATGAACGAAGATCTTAGTAACAGCAAGGGAAATAAAAGGAAGCAATACCTCCAAGAATTCATCATAGAATGCAAACTCCAATACTCATGTGATGTGAAGTCTTTTGTAAATGTAAAAGGAGAGGATTGTTCAGAGATTGACTATTTTTTAATTGATTCACGACTAGAAATTATGAAAAATAAATGGACACTTACAAATCTACACTGCAATACTTCAGACCATCACCCAATTTGTATAAAAATAAACAAATCATATGGGAAAAAGAAACAACCTAAACAACCAAAATGTAAACCTATCCGCCGAATCCGTTGGGAAAAAGTTGACAAAGAAGAGTATCAAGCTAAGATCAATTCAAAGTTAACAGAGACAACTTTAGATTTCGAAAGTAATGTAGAGGAAGCCATAGCTAACATCGCTAGTACACTCGAACAATCTGCTCACGAGTTACTTCCATATAGAGGAACCCGAAAAAATAAACCAAAATTAAAGACATGGAATAAAGAAATTGCAAATAAGTTATCAAACTCAAGACAAGCTCATAGGATATGGAGAGAGGCAGGGAAACCAAGTCAAGGACAATTAATCAACCAAAAGAAGCAGACAAAAACAGAGCTAAGGAAAGCATGTAGAATTGAAAACGCAAAAAGAGAATCACAAAGAAAGGAAGAAATAATGCTTGCAAGAACAAGAGACTCGAAACTATTTCATCGACTAGTAAAAACACAACGTAAACATAACAATGCAATAGATGAACTAACAGTGAATAATGAACTTTTCCAAGGAACCGACCAGGTTATACAAGGCTTCAAGAAACATTTCGAATCCTTGGCTAACAGCACTAATACAGAAGAATATGACCAGAATTTTCATGAACATGTTCTGGGTTGGAACCTGTGACTTAACAATCTATGATGGTAAATATATTTCACTTAGATCAGAAACACACTCAGCTGTAGACGAATTGGAAGACAATTTTAGGAAAATTGTAGAAGCATTCAAACAATTTCCCGCTTGCAAATTAGCATTTTTGGAGCTACCAGTCTACTCTCTATTTGAATTTAACAAACAAAAAGGACACAAAGATCCAAATAAATTTATTCAGTCCGACGACACCCTTATTCGACAAGTACATTCTGTCAACACGGTCATTAGAAAAATAAACACTGAATTGGGAACATCCACACCAAATTTCTGTCAGGATCTCAACCGGGGTAATTTAAAAAACTCAAAGAACCAACACATCATACTTCGGGATAGATATAACTTCAGCTTATACAAAGACGGTGAACACCCAGATAGATTATTGTCAAAGGTGTGGCCCGCAGCAGAGCCTAGCTTGTCGTAAGAGGCGACTAAGGGTCTTGGGATTCCGACGTCGGGTCGGTGCTCAGCCCACAGAGCGACCAAGTGTGTACCCTAGGTGGCTGAATAGGGTAGCCCTCGTCCGCGGGGGTTGTCAGGTCTATAATACGGAAACCCTGACCGCCGACCATAGTGGGCCAACGTGTGTGGAGAGTGCCACGCTTCATGCACGTAAAAGACCCCTTTGTGGACCGCCCAGTAGTGCACCACATAGGCTAAATTTTCCGACCCTACCCACCTCTCCCCTTTTTCCTGTGGTTCTTCAAAATTTACCGGTCCTTTGTTTCCCACCCCATCCCCATATTTCATTTATCATCATCATTTCATGTTCATTTTATCATCCTTTTCATGTTCATCGCCTGTAAATAACCTATATAGCGTTGCACGGGCGTAAAACACCAACTCACTCACTCACTCACTCAAAGGTGTGGCTCAAGAAAATCTGCATTAAAATCAAGGATGAGTGCTGGACCTCCCAGTGAAGAGATGCAAAACTCTCAGAATACCGTTACTCTAGCCACTAATAGAAACATTACCAGCAAGAGTATAAATATAATCCATAATGACTATCAACTAAACATTAACAAAGCTCTTTATAAGAAGTTGAATGCTACCAAAAGGAATCAAAACATAGAGTATAAATACACAAGGGGAGGCATTGTTCTAACTGCTGACACTACAACCTTTGAACTTATCAAACATGCGACAATAACATACTATCAAGCCTTTTCAACACAACTAGGCACAGCAACTATAACTAACTCAACTGACAAATCGAAAGATAGAGTTGTTCAGATTACTATCAAAGTAGAACAAAACGGAGAGAAAGAATACACAATTTGTCTTTACACAACTACCAGTAGGCTAATGGTAAATGGTAATAAAACCGAAGTGTTTCTAACGAGAGATCTAAAACTAATCCATGACTTGATCAGAAATGCAACAAAAGACCAGAACCAGCAGTATATAAGACAATTAAATATAAAGCTAGCAGAACAACTAGAACAACTAATAGCGGCAAATAGTGGGAAAAACAGCGATAATACTAAAACAGCAGTAGTCAAAACCAACGAAGATATAACCTGCCCTAAATGCAATAGGAACTGCAGAACCAATGGATCGTACTGCACAGCAGGTCAGCACTGGATCCACTACCGATGCGAAAAATTGTCACCAGAAGACATTAAGAACATTGAAAATGACAAAAGTAAGGAATATACATGCAAGCTATGTACCAGCGACACAACCGCTGTAAAGCAAGTATTACTTGCCATAAAAGACAAAGATCAATGCGTAACAAATATGAATGGTACACTGAACGAAGAAATATGCCTACGAGATGACGAGAGCGAAGAGACAGAGGCTGAAGAACAAACATGCCACATATGTGATATAGTTCTCAAGGACGACAATAATGCATGCGACAATTGCAGCAACATGTGCCACTCCAAATGTGTAGTGGAAGCTAATGACAAGGTAACATGCCTATCCTGTGAAGGGCATCAAGCACAACGAGAACTGTCTGTAGAAATTACTCATGCTTGTGATAAAAACAATGAATTTGAGATAAACGAAGAAACAGCAGCAAAAATACCTATCGCTACTTCGGTCAACACTACGCTACAAAATGAGGAACCAAAGAAATATGTTGAAGGGACTCAACAATCAAACTCATCTGTGACATCGGAACAACGACAGCGAGAATTAAAACTTAAGAAGTGGGAACATGACCTGCAGCTTCGAGAGAAATTACTCAATGAAAACGAAAAAGACCGTAATAAGATGATGGCATATGTCAAGAAATTGGAAAACAGGAACATAGAGTATGGTAAACATATACAATCCCTTCAAGACAGGATCGAGCAACTAGAGAGAAATACTAATATACCTAATGGACAATATTGTAACATAAAAGTTCAAAAATATCAAGAAAACAAAGAAGGAATGCAAAATGAAGTGTTATTGGACACTATCCACAAAAAAGTCACAGCTTTCATTTTGAAGAAAATAGACAAACAACTAGAAGAACTAGACATCCAATTAGATGAACCTTCCAAACAACCCGATAAGAGCGACAATAAGATAACAACCGCAGAAGAGAGTACTCAAACGGAGGTTCCTCCGAATAATATACAACCCATGATAAATAAAGATGATGTGAACATAAGCAACACCACTAAGACTTGTGCAGTAAAAGTTTGTGAAACAAACTCACAACACTTGATAGGACAACCTCTATTTATGCGCTATAACCCAAGAAAGTCGCCCAAGAAGACAGTGCAAGCGACTACCAATACTCGAAACTTACCCAGACCTACTTGTAAGAGTGCTACAACTATTAGAAACGGATTACCACATAAGCTCAAAGCTGATACATACCAAACTCAATCAAATAACAAAAACCGTGATAGAACTGGAACTACAAATACTGAAGAAAACACTAACAACTATTTTTTAGTACAAACCCAAAGTCTAAAACACCAAAACTAACGAAGACTGACTTCACCATAGCCTCGTACAACTGTAAGAACATCAGAACAAGTACTTTAACTATTTCAAATCTTTTGCGATATGCCAAAATAATCTTAATTCAAGAACACTGGCAGTTTCAATGTCAATTACATGTATTGGGTGAAATTCATGACGAATTATGCTATGCAGGGAAAGGAACTGATATCAATAACGAACTACAACCGGATAGGCTACCCAGGGGATACGGTGGCGTAGGCATTTTGTGGCATCAGGATATCGACGAAAATGTCAAAGTATTAAACGATGGAAATGAACGAATACAAATCATAGAAATAAGCCAAAATCGTGACAATCCTCTATTGGTAATATCTGTATACATGCCAACTGGCGGTTCAAGTGATAAAACTAATGAATACCAAGAGACAATCGACATCCTATATGAAATCATTCAAAAATACTATCCCACACATCACGTCATCATAGGTGGCGACATGAACGAAGATCTTAGTAACAGCAAGGGAAATAAAAGGAAGCAATACCTCCAAGAATTCATCATAGAATGCAAACTCCAATACTCATGTGATGTGAAGTCTTTTGTAAATGTAAAAGGAGAGGATTGTTCAGAGATTGACTATTTTTTAATTGATTCACGACTAGAAATTATGAAAAATAAATGGACACTTACAAATCTACACTGCAATACTTCAGACCATCACCCAATTTGTATAAAAATAAACAAATCATATGGGAAAAAGAAACAACCTAAACAACCAAAATGTAAACCTATCCGCCGAATCCGTTGGGAAAAAGTTGACAAAGAAGAGTATCAAGCTAAGATCAATTCAAAGTTAACAGAGACAACTTTAGATTTCGAAAGTAATGTAGAGGAAGCCATAGCTAACATCGCTAGTACACTCGAACAATCTGCTCACGAGTTACTTCCATATAGAGGAACCCGAAAAAATAAACCAAAATTAAAGACATGGAATAAAGAAATTGCAAATAAGTTATCAAACTCAAGACAAGCTCATAGGATATGGAGAGAGGCAGGGAAACCAAGTCAAGGACAATTAATCAACCAAAAGAAGCAGACAAAAACAGAGCTAAGGAAAGCATGTAGAATTGAAAACGCAAAAAGAGAATCACAAAGAAAGGAAGAAATAATGCTTGCAAGAACAAGAGACTCGAAACTATTTCATCGACTAGTAAAAACACAACGTAAACATAACAATGCAATAGATGAACTAACAGTGAATAATGAACTTTTCCAAGGAACCGACCAGGTTATACAAGGCTTCAAGAAACATTTCGAATCCTTGGCTAACAGCACTAATACAGAAGAATATGACCAGAATTTTCATGAACATGTTCTGGGTTGGAACCTGTGACTTAACAATCTATGATGGTAAATATATTTCACTTAGATCAGAAACACACTCAGCTGTAGACGAATTGGAAGACAATTTTAGGAAAATTGTAGAAGCATTTAAACAATTTCCCGCTTGCAAATTAGCATTTTTGGAGCTACCAGTCTACTCTCTATTTGAATTTAACAAACAAAAAGGACACAAAGATCCAAATAAATTTATTCAGTCCGACGACACCCTTATTCGACAAGTACATTCTGTCAACACGGTCATTAGAAAAATAAACACTGAATTGGGAACATCCACACCAAATTTCTGTCAGGATCTCAACCGGGGTAATTTAAAAAACTCAAAGAACCAACACATCAGACTTCGGGATAGATATAACTTCAGCTTATACAAAGACGGTGAACACCCAGATAGATTATTGTCAAAGGTGTGGCTCAAGAAAATCTGCATTAAAATCAAGGATGAGTGCTGGACCTCCCAGTGAAGAGATGCAAAACTCTCAGAATACCGTTACTCTAGCCACTAATAGAAACATTACCAGCAAGAGTATAAATATAATCCATAATGACTATCAACTAAACATTAACAAAGCTCTTTATAAGAAGTTGAATGCTACCAAAAGGAATCAAAACATAGAGTATAAATACACAAGGGGAGGCATTGTTCTAACTGCTGACACTACAACCTTTGAACTTATCAAACATGCGACAATAACATACTATCAAGCCTTTTCAACACAACTAGGCACAGCAACTATAACTAACTCAACTGACAAATCGAAAGATAGAGTTGTTCAGATTACTATCAAAGTAGAACAAAACGGAGAGAAAGAATACACAATTTGTCTTTACACAACTACCAGTAGGCTAATGGTAAATGGTAATAAAACCGAAGTGTTTCTAACGAGAGATCTAAAACTAATCCATGAATTGATCAGAAATGCAACAAAAGACCAGAACCAGCAGTATATAAGACAATTAAATATAAAGCTAGCAGAACAACTAATAGTGGCAAATAGTGGGAAAAACAGCGATAATACTAAAACAGCAGTAGTCAAAACCAACGAAGATATAACCTGCCCTAAATGCAATAGGAACTGCAGAACCAATGGATCGTACTGCACAGCAGGTCAGCACTAGATCCACTACCGATGCGAAAAATTGTCACCAGAAGACATTAAGAACATTGAAAATGACAAAAGTAAGGAATATACATGCAAGCTATGTACCAGCGACACAACCGCTGTAAAGCAAGTATTACTTGCCATAAAAGACAAAGATCAATGCGTAACAAATATGAATGGTACACTGAACGAAGAAATATGCCTACGAGATGACGAGAGCGAAGAGACAGAGGCTGAAGAACAAACATGCCACATATGTGATATAGTTCTCAAGGACGACAATAATGCATGCGACAATTGCAGCAACATGTGCCACTCCAAATGTGTAGTGGAAGCTAATGACAAGGTAACATGCCTATCCTGTGAAGGGCATCAAGCACAACGAGAACTGTCTGTAGAAATTACTCATGCTTGTGATAAAAACAATGAATTTGAGATAAACGAAGAAACAGCAGCAAAAATACCTATCGCTACTTCGGTCAACACTACGCTACAAAATGAGGAACCAAAGAAATATGTTGAAGGGACTCAACAATCAAACTCATCTGTGACATCGGAACAACGACAGCGAGAATTAAAACTTAAGAAGTGGGAACATGACCTGCAGCTTCGAGAGAAATTACTCAATGAAAACGAAAAAGACCGTAATAAGATGATGGCATATGTCAAGAAATTGGAAAACAGGAACATAGAGTATGGTAAACATATACAATCCCTTCAAGACAGGATCGAGCAACTAGAGAGAAATACTAATATACCTAATGGACAATATTGTAACATAAAAGTTCAAAAATATCAAGAAAACAAAGAAGGAATGCAAAATGAAGTGTTATTGGACACTATCCACAAAAAAGTCACAGCTTTCATTTTGAAGAAAATAGACAAACAACTAGAAGAACTAGACATCCAATTAGATGAACCTTCCAAACAACCCGATAAGAGCGACAATAAGATAACAACCGCAGAAGAGAGTACTCAAACGGGGGTGAGTGAGTGAGTTGGTGTTTTACGCCCGTGCAACGCTATATAGGTTATTTACAGGCGATGAACATGAAAAGGATGATAAAATGAACATGAAATGATGATGATAAATGAAATATGGAGATGGGGTGGGAAACAAAGGACCGGTAAATTTTGAAGAACCACAGGAAAAAGGGGAGAGGTGGGTAGGGGCGGAAAATTTAGCCTATGTGGTGCACTACTGGGCGGTCCACAAAGGGGTCTTTTACGTGCATGAAGCGTGGCACTCTCCACACACGTTGGCCCACTATGGTCGGCGGTCAGGGTTTCCGTATTATAGACCTGACAACCCCCGCGGACGAGGGCTACCCTATTCAGCCACCTAGGGTACACACTTGGTCGCTCTGTGGGCTGAGCACTGACCCGACGTCAGAATCCCAAGACCCTTAGTCGCCTCTTACGACAAGCTAGGCTCTGCTGCGGGCCTATTCGCCACCCGGGCCCCGCACGAATAAAGATGATGTGAACATAAGCAACACCACTAAGACTTGTGCAGTAAAAGTTTGTGAAACAAACTCACAACACTTGATAGGACAACCTCTATTTATGCGCTATAACCCAAGAAAGTCGCCCAAGAAGACAGTGCAAGCGACTACCAATACTCAAAACTTACCCAGACCTACTTGTAAGAGTGCTACAACTATTAGAAACGGATTACCACATAAGCTCAAAGCTGATACATACCAAACTCAATCAAATAACAAAAACCGTGATAGAACTGGAACTACAAATACTGAAGAAAACACTAACAACTATTTTTTAGTACAAACCCAAAGTCTAAAACACCAAAACTAACGAAGACTGACTTCACCATAGCCTCGTACAACTGTAAGAACATCAGAACAAGTACTTTAACTATTTCAAATCTTTTGCGATATGCCAAAATAATCTTAATTCAAGAACACTGGCAGTTTCAATGTCAATTACATGTATTGGGTGAAATTCATGACGAATTATGCTATGCAGGGAAAGGAACTGATATCAATAACGAACTACAACCGGATAGGCTACCCAGGGGATACGGTGGCGTAGGCATTTTGTGGCATCAGGATATCGACGAAAATGTCAAAGTATTAAACGATGGAAATGAACGAATACAAATCATAGAAATAAGCCAAAATCGTGACAATCCTCTATTGGTAATATCTGTATACATGCCAACTGGCGGTTCAAGTGATAAAACTAATGAATACCAAGAGACAATCGACATCCTATATGAAATCATTCAAAAATACTATCCCACACATCACGTCATCATAGGTGGCGACATGAACGAAGATCTTAGTAACAGCAAGGGAAATAAAAGGAAGCAATACCTCCAAGAATTCATCATAGAATGCAAACTCCAATACTCATGTGATGTGAAGTCTTTTGTAAATGTAAAAGGAGAGGATTGTTCAGAGATTGACTATTTTTTAATTGATTCACGACTAGAAATTATGAAAAATAAATGGACACTTACAAATCTACACTGCAATACTTCAGACCATCACCCAATTTGTATAAAAATAAACAAATCATATGGGAAAAAGAAACAACCTAAACAACCAAAATGTAAACCTATCCGCCGAATCCGTTGGGAAAAAGTTGACAAAGAAGAGTATCAAGCTAAGATCAATTCAAAGTTAACAGAGACAACTTTAGATTTCGAAAGTAATGTAGAGGAAGCCATAGCTAACATCGCTAGTAATTCGAACAATCTGCTCACGAGTTACTTCCATATAGAGGAACCCGAAAAAATAAACCAAAATTAAAGACATGGAATAAAGAAATTGCAAATAAGTTATCAAACTCAAGACAAGCTCATAGGATATGGAGAGAGGCAGGGAAACCAAGTCAAGGACAATTAATCAACCAAAAGAAGCAGACAAAAACAGAGCTAAGGAAAGCATGTAGAATTGAAAACGCAAAAAGAGAATCACAAAGAAAGGAAGAAATAATGCTTGCAAGAACAAGAGACTCGAAACTATTTCATCGACTAGTAAAAACACAACGTAAACATAACAATGCAATAGATGAACTAACAGTGAATAATGAACTTTTCCAAGGAACCGACCAGGTTATACAAGGCTTCAAGAAACATTTCGAATCCTTGGCTAACAGCACTAATACAGAAGAATATGACCAGAATTTTCTTGAACATGTTCTGGGTTGGAACCTGTGACTTAACAATCTATGATGGTAAATATATTTCACTTAGATCAGAAACACACTCAGCTGTAGACGAATTGGAAGACAATTTTAGGAAAATTGTAGAAGCATTTAAACAATTTCCCGCTTGCAAATTAGCATTTTTGGAGCTACCAGTCTACTCTCTATTTGAATTTAACAAACAAAAAGGACACAAAGATCCAAATAAATTTATTCAGTCCGACGACACCCTTATTCGACAAGTACATTCTGTCAACACGGTCATTAGAAAAATAAACACTGAATAGGGAACATCCACACCAAATTTCTGTCAGGATCTCAACCGGGGTAATTTAGAAAACTCAAAGAACCAACACATCAGACTTCGGGATAGATATAACTTCAGCTTATACAAAGACGGTGAACACCCAGATAGATTATTGTCAAAGGTGTGGCTCAAGAAAATCTGCATTAAAATCAAGGATGAGTGCTGGACCTCCCAGTGAAGAGATGCAAAACTCTCAGAATACCGTTACTCTAGCCACTAATAGAAACATTACCAGCAAGAGTATAAATATAATCCATAATGACTATCAACTAAACATTAACAAAGCTCTTTATAAGAAGTTGAATGCTACCAAAAGGAATCAAAACATAGAGTATAAATACACAAGGGGAGGCATTGTTCTAACTGCTGACACTACAACCTTTGAACTTATCAAACATGCGACAATAACATACTATCAAGCCTTTTCAACACAACTAGGCACAGCAACTATAACTAACTCAACTGACAAATCGAAAGATAGAGTTGTTCAGATTACTATCAAAGTAGAACAAAACGGAGAGAAAGAATACACAATTTGTCTTTACACAACTACCAGTAGGCTAATGGTAAATGGTAATAAAACCGAAGTGTTTCTAACGAGAGATCTAAAACTAATCCATGACTTGATCAGAAATGCAACAAAAGACCAGAACCAGCAGTATATAAGACAATTAAATATAAAGCTAGCAGAACAACTAGAACAACTAATAGTGGCAAATAGTGGGAAAAACAGCGATAATACTAAAACAGCAGTAGTCAAAACCAACGAAGATATAACCTGCCCTAAATGCAATAGGAACTGCAGAACCAATGGATCGTACTGCACAGCAGGTCAGCACTGGATCCACTACCGATGCGAAAAATTGTCACCAGAAGACATTAAGAACATTGAAAATGACAAAAGTAAGGAATATACATGCAAGCTATGTACCAGCGACACAACCGCTGTAAAGCAAGTATTACTTGCCATAAAAGACAAAGATCAATGCGTAACAAATATGAATGGTACACTGAACGAAGAAATATGCCTACGAGATGACGAGAGCGAAGAGACAGAGGCTGAAGAACAAACATGCCACATATGTGATATAGTTCTCAAGGACGACAATAATGCATGCGACAATTGCAGCAACATGTGCCACTCCAAATGTGTAGTGGAAGCTAATGACAAGGTAACATGCCTATCCTGTGAAGGGCATCAAGCACAACGAGAACTGTCTGTAGAAATTACTCATGCTTGTGATAAAAACAATGAATTTGAGATAAACGAAGAAACAGCAGCAAAAATACCTATCGCTACTTCGGTCAACACTACGCTACAAAATGAGGAACCAAAGAAATATGTTGAAGGGACTCAACAATCAAACTCATCTGTGACATCGGAACAACGACAGCGAGAATTAAAACTTAAGAAGTGGGAACATGACCTGCAGCTTCGAGAGAAATTACTCAATGAAAACGAAAAAGACCGTAATAAGATGATGGCATATGTCAAGAAATTGGAAAACAGGAACATAGAGTATGGTAAACATATACAATCCCTTCAAGACAGGATCGAGCAACTAGAGAGAAATACTAATATACCTAATGGACAATATTGTAACATAAAAGTTCAAAAATATCAAGAAAACAAAGAAGGAATGCAAAATGAAGTGTTATTGGACACTATCCACAAAAAAGTCACAGCTTTCATTTTGAAGAAAATAGACAAACAACTAGAAGAACTAGACATCCAATTAGATGAACCTTCCAAACAACCCGATAAGAGCGACAATAAGATAACAACCGCAGAAGAGAGTACTCAAACGGAGGTTCCTCCGAATAATATACAACCCATGATAAATAAAGATGATGTGAACATAAGCAACACCACTAAGACTTGTGCAGTAAAAGTTTGTGAAACAAACTCACAACACTTGATAGGACAACCTCTATTTATGCGCTATAACCCAAGAAAGTCGCCCAAGAAGACAGTGCAAGCGACTACCAATACTCAAAACTTACCCAGACCTACTTGTAAGAGTGCTACAACTATTAGAAACGGATTACCACATAAGCTCAAAGCTGATACATACCAAACTCAATCAAATAACAAAAACCGTGATAGAACTGGAACTACAAATACTGAAGAAAACACTAACAACTATTTTTTAGTACAAACCCAAAGTCTAAAACACCAAAACTAACGAAGACTGACTTCACCATAGCCTCGTACAACTGTAAGAACATCAGAACAAGTACTTTAACTATTTCAAATCTTTTGCGATATGCCAAAATAATCTTAATTCAAGAACACTGGCAGTTTCAATGTCAATTACATGTATTGGGTGAAATTCATGACGAATTATGCTATGCAGGGAAAGGAACTGATATCAATAACGAACTACAACCGGATAGGCTACCCAGGGGATACGGTGGCGTAGGCATTTTGTGGCATCAGGATATCGACGAAAATGTCAAAGTATTAAACGATGGAAATGAACGAATACAAATCATAGAAATAAGCCAAAATCGTGACAATCCTCTATTGGTAATATCTGTATACATGCCAACTGGCGGTTCAAGTGATAAAACTAATGAATACCAAGAGACAATCGACATCCTATATGAAATCATTCAAAAATACTATCCCACACATCACGTCATCATAGGTGGCGACATGAACGAAGATCTTAGTAACAGCAAGGGAAATAAAAGGAAGCAATACCTCCAAGAATTCATCATAGAATGCAAACTCCAATACTCATGTGATGTGAAGTCTTTTGTAAATGTAAAAGGAGAGGATTGTTCAGAGATTGACTATTTTTTAATTGATTCACGACTAGAAATTATGAAAAATAAATGGACACTTACAAATCTACACTGCAATACTTCAGACCATCACCCAATTTGTATAAAAATAAACAAATCATATGGGAAAAAGAAACAACCTAAACAACCAAAATGTAAACCTATCCGCCGAATCCGTTGGGAAAAAGTTGACAAAGAAGAGTATCAAGCTAAGATCAATTCAAAGTTAACAGAGACAACTTTAGATTTCGAAAGTAATGTAGAGGAAGCCATAGCTAACATCGCTAGTACACTCGAACAATCTGCTCACGAGTTACTTCCATATAGAGGAACCCGAAAAAATAAACCAAAATTAAAGACATGGAATAAAGAAATTGCAAATAAGTTATCAAACTCAAGACAAGCTCATAGGATATGGAGAGAGGCAGGGAAACCAAGTCAAGGACAATTAATCAACCAAAAGAAGCAGACAAAAACAGAGCTAAGGAAAGCATGTAGAATTGAAAACACAAAAAGAGAATCACAAAGAAAGGAAGAAATAATGCTTGCAAGAACAAGAGACTCGAAACTATTTCATCGACTAGTAAAAACACAACGTAAACATAACAATGCAATAGATGAACTAACAGTGAATAATGAACTTTTCCAAGGAACCGACCAGGTTATACAAGGCTTCAAGAAACATTTCGAATCCTTGGCTAACAGCACTAATACAGAAGAATATGACCAGAATTTTCATGAACTATGCATGAATGAGACGAGAAACATAAAAAATATCGTTCAGTCAAAAGAAATTCAACCAGTAACTTACGATGAACTCAAAAAAGCCTTGAAAATCATCAATACAGGGAAGGCTCCAGATATTTTTAACCTAACAATAGAACATTTCTTATATGCTGAAGAATCAATTCATAACGTAATACTAGAACTCATAAATCATATATTCAAAGATGGCGAAGTACCAACACTTCTGAAAAAAGGTCTACTAAAACCGATTTATAAAAATAAAGGATGCAAGAAAACCGCTACCTTCTACAGAGGGATAACCATACTTCCAGTCATGAACAAAATCATTGAAGCTATTCTAAAGCTGAGAATAAACAAAAATATTTTAAAGGTACAAAATCCTGTTCAACGAGGATTCACTTCTAATACTTCACCATTAAATGCTTCGTTCATACTAGAAGAACTTAAACGAGAAACAATGGACAACAAAGACAGCATAGTTTTCGTCTTTCTGGACGCCAAATCAGCATTTGATATAGTCAATATAGACCATCTTTTAAGAAGACTATATCATATAGGAATTAATGACAAAACTTGGTCGATACTTCAAAGTCTACATGACAATGCATCTAGTGCAGTTAAATGGTCAGGTGAAGTTTCTGAATTCTTTGGAATAACACAAGGAGTACGACAGGGCGGGATACTCAGTGCAGACTTGTACAAAGTGTATATCAACCCTCTGCTAGACAGACTATGTAACTCAGGTATTGGAGCAAAAATTGGAGATATAAATTGTAATACCAGTGCATGTGCTGACGATGTAACCATAAACGCACCAAATTTAAACGAGGCACAAATACTAGTATCAATAGCTGAAAACTTTGCATATGAAGAAAGATACCAACTTCAAGCAACTAAAACAAATACCATTCATATTAAATCGACCAAACATAGTTCGTTTGACAGCACCCAAACAGTCGAAATGAATGATTCAGTCATACCTAATGTTTCTACCACAACACATATTGGTCTTCAACAATCAAATAACTTTAAGAAATTTGGCGAAATCAACATTGATAATAACATTAAAAAGGCTAGACGTGCCACATATAGCCTAATGCCAGCAGGCTTGCATGGTGAGAATGGACTTGACCCTGAAACATCTCTACATCTTATTGGGACATATATCATTCCAATTTTACTATATGGACTGGAAATTGTTCTTCCTAACCAAACACAAACAAACTGGAATTATTTCAAAAGAAGCTCCTAAAACAAATTCTGTCCGTACCTCCAAATACTCCTGACCCTGCGGTCTACCTGCTAACAGGATTTCTGCCAATTAAAGCTCAAATTCACAAGAAAGCACTACAGTTCTTCAATAACATTACCAATCAAGGCGAAAAATCAGTAGAAGTCAAAGTAGCAAGAAGACAATTATCTATAAAATCAAACTCCAGTTCCAGTTGGTTTACTGACATCAAGAAACTACTGTTAACATACAACCTGCAAGATCCTATTTACCTACTTGACAACCCAATTCCAAAACACAAATGGAAATCCACAGTTAACAAACAGATTAACAAAATATGGTTAGACAATATCAAGGAAAATGCCAAGCTCTACAAATCTTTATCCTTTTTGAATACCAAATTATGTCTGGCTGGAAAAGTACATCCACTCCTGAAGGTTAACTGTCAATCAATAAGAGATGTAAACAGAGTCCCAACGAAACTAAGGCTTCTGACTGGAACTTATGTATTGGAAAGTAATAGAGCAAAATTCAAAAATCATAGTAACAATCCAACATGTCTTCTTTGCCAAGAACACCCAGAAACACAAGAACATTTTATATTGAAATGCAAAGCTCTATCTGTAGTTCGTGACCCTGTTCTCCAGAGTATAGCTAATATACTGGAATCTGAGCACACGTTGTCATACCATGAGAAATTACAGACTATACTAGATTGTTCGTACCTGAATACCAGATATAAGGACGTTAATAAATTAGCTAAATTGGAATTTCAAAATAGACGTCTCCTACATAACTTACATATACTTAGGCACAGGACAATTTCAAACTTAAAACCTAAGTAATTAGTGCTAGCTGTTGGTGAAGTCAGAGTAAAAACATTTTTAGAAAAGAACTATAAACTTTGCTGAGGATGAAGTGTGAACTGTGTACACATAACATTTGAACTGTCTTAATTTGTGTTATATTGCGATGTCTGGTGATGGTATTGATGCCTTATTGGTAAACTGGTGATGGTACTACTACTGATTACTGATGGTTGAGGGAATGGTAAAATAAAGATTATGGTTTATGGTGACGATTTACTGACGTTCTACCCAATGGTATGGACGGTTGTCCTATGAAGGATGTACAGAAGAAGAAAAGGTAAAAGGTAAAAAGGATTCAGAATGATAGGAACTAATCATGGGGT
Organism: Arcuatula senhousia; assembly: GCA_963971305.1. NCBI lineage: Eukaryota > Metazoa > Mollusca > Bivalvia > Mytilida > Mytilidae > Arcuatula > Arcuatula senhousia. Next base: position 49,329,138 of record OZ020314.1, read on the forward strand.
CAAAGCCGGTTGGGAGAAGCGTTATTTACGGGTTTTTCTTTAAATCATGGGGTCAAAGCCGGTTGGGAGAAGCGTTATTTACGGGTTTTTCTTTAAATTTTCTTAACGAAAATCTACGAATAACAAAAAAAAGAAGACTTTTATTTTTTTCCCTGAAAACATAAGAAATTCCGGAGATTTCACAGACCTTGCCGGTCGCCGGAAACGGCCCGAAAATTCCGGAGCTTCCGGGACAATTCCGGAGGGTTGGCAAGTATGCCACCTTAATTCATAATTTTTAGTTTGAAAATTGACTCCAAACTCCACTCCAAAAAAAAAAAAAAAAAAAACCAGCTCCAAACTCTACTCTGTAAAATACATGGTGCCCAATGATATCCCATTTCTCTAGCTACAATAATGTAGCTCCTTTGACATCTTTGATCCTTATTGTAGCTCCTTTGACATCTTTTATTAGGCGGATCAAAGATGTCAAAGGAGCTACATTATTGTAGCTACCATTTCTCGTAACGGAGAAACGCCGAATCACACCGGGCGCTATTCAATTCATTAGACGTCAAATTTGGTATTAAAATATCGCTTATAGTATTTTAATGACGAATTCAGTTTGAAATTTCCGTCGTTTTGCACAATTTAAAAGACTTGTACAAATATCAATTGTTGAAGTGATTGATCCTGAACTTTATAATGAAGTTCAGGATCAGAAATTTGAAAAATGTGGGTTTACTTCCTTATGACATTCGACCAAAAGTGTAATTTTAAGTTGGAGAAAGAAATTCGATTTGCTCCATTACGAGTAATGGGACTGCAATGTAGCTCTGCCCAATCAAAGATGTCAAAGGAGCTACAATATTGTAGCTATTGGCCTTTAAGCATGACATACATTGGTCTCTGTCGTCGGTGCTGTTTTCTGGGTGTGTCTACAACATGTAAACGAAAGTGGCATTTCTAATTCCTCGGTGTCCAATTAACATCTGAAACGACTTTTTCCACTCATTATACCGCAAGGGGTGCCGGTCGCCTGAGAATATCGCTGGTTCTGGTCTCGACTGTCGACTCCATTGAGTCGGTAATCGCACGTGCTAATGAAATCACTGCTTTGCTCAAATCAATTGAGTTGATTTTGGTGACGTTTGACTGAGGTGCGTAATCGAAATTTGTCCTTTGTGCACCATATAGGCTAAATTTTCCGCCCCTACCCACTTCTCTCCTTTTCCCGTGGTTCTTCAAATCTTACCGGTCCTTGGTTTCCCACCCCATCTCCATATTTCATTTATCATCATCATTTCATGTTCATTTTATCATTCTTTTCATGTTCATCGCCTGTAAATATCCTATATAGCGTTGCATGGGCGTTAAACACCAACTCACTCAAAATGTTGCGGTTACACTAACATAATTATGGTGCACTGGCTGGGGTGAAATAAACTTGTATTGGAACGGTATTGGTTAATGGTGACGATGTTTGTAGTTAAGGTACAAATCCTGTCTTAGGAAAAGAATACTTAGAGGCGTCTGGCTTCTCTTATGATTTCGTTACGTTCGTTGAATTTTGTACGAAGTCACTTACTACACTTTCACGTTTAGGAAGAGCATTTTGTGTCACATCGGTCTCTTGTTTAAGATTAATACGGTCAATGTGAATAAGATTGTCCTCCGCACGTTTCAGTACCTTCAATTTTGCTTTGCCCCATCTACATCCTTATGAGTTTCTAGTTGCTTTAGCTCAGCTTTCTTCGTTTCAAGTTGTATTCGGTATTTATTTTTCTCTTCCTGTGTTGCCATGACAACTTGCTTTTCTGCTAGGTCATTCGCAGCTTCCGTTACCCTGACTGATATTCTCGTTGATTTTGACTTATCGGTCGTTTGCGTAAATATAGATGCAGCGTATTGTCAATTTCTCAGCTCATCTATGTAATTCTTGTTTAAGTCTGACACACCACATATGATTTCGACATTAGTTTCATGCGTTTGTCAATTTCTTCCTTAACGTATTCTGCCATTCGCTCTGTCTGTTTATGTCTCTACTAGATCTTCGCAACGTATCATTGTCCGGCGTTTCTGAGTTTGGAGTAGCGTTTTCTTTGGACATTGTGAGTGAGTTCTTACTGCTTCAGGATTTTGGTAGGTTATATAAAAGACGTTTGAAAACCATTGAAACAAAGTTCCTCTATTGATGTTTATTTACAGCAATCAACAACACCATAAGAACTTTAAAACAAACAAATACACTAATGAAATAACATGCATAGTATACAGTGGCTTGTCTATTCTAAAAACACCAAAATTTTCTAAAAATATGATTTTCATTACGCTGATTGAATACATGGCGAAAGAGATAAGAAAATAGTAAGAATATTGCAAACGACAAATCCTAGCGATGTTTAAATGCGTTATCTCTACACGTTGCAAGTAAATCTATGCAACAGACAATGAAAAGTAGTTAATTAATGCTTGTAAAAATGTGGAAGCAAATCTTGAAACATTAAGAAAATATCACGACTTACGAAATACATAAAGTATGATTTCATCAAAAAACTTAATTACTGATGTATTGAAAATAAAGGTAATAACAAAACTACCGAACTTGAATGATCAATCTCATAGTCCAGAGAAAATGACAAAAACGAATCAGTCATACCGGAGAATTGGTGGATCGCAATGGTCCTGACTTGGTACAGGCATTTCAAACGAAATGGTGGGTTAAACCAGGTTTTATGGCGCCAAACCTCCCTCTTCCATTGCGATCCTAGGATCCGGTAATGACCATAGAACACAACATAGTTGTGAGACACAATAGGGATAGTAATAGGAAAGTAAAGAAAATTACGTCGAAGTTACGACTAAAATTTACCGAAAATCAAACTAACAAAATAATGAAAACAAAGATAAAAATAACATTTTGTGGCGTCAAATTCATAATGTGAAACATTTATAAACAAGATAGAATTAATGTTAAAAGAAAAACTTTTCATTTTAACTAAGGAAGAATGAAACTTCCAAAACATAAAATAGCGACATTTACAGAGGCCTGGAGTGAGTGAAGCAATCAGCAATCAATCATCAATCATAGATGCTTCAGATATACCATGCAAAACATCGGGAGGACCCTCGGACGACCAGAAGAAGCTACACATCCCCGTTTTGTATTTTGTCAATAAAATTGTGAAAATGTAATGATGGCGTTGTAAATAAAAAGCCTTATGATAATAAATCTATTTAATATTAAAATATAAGATACAAAATAAAAACGAACAGCCCCAAGATGAGACTAAAATACAAAAAAAGGTTTAAATAATAACCAACAAATACAGTTTTTTATTAATTTTTATTAAATTTATATAAGACTTTTCTATTGGATGTTGAAACCCGTGCGGGTTCCGCGTGGCGAATAGGCCCGCAGCAGCGCTAAACTTGTCGGTAAAAGTCCACTAAAGAGCGCTCAAGAAACCTGACATCGGGTCAGGCCGCTTTGCCCACAAAGCGACTGGGATGTGTGCCCCAGGTGGTTGAATGGGGCAGCCCTGACATCGAGAGATGCGGGGTCGTCAGGCGACAATGCGGAAAAAACTGACCGCATACCATAGCGGCGCACCGTGTTGGGGAAAAATTTCACGTTCCTCGCACGTTAAAGAACCCTGCTGCAGGTTTCGGTAAGAGTAGGACTCGTAGGATCCCAATGCAGGAGGCTAAATTTCAAGTCCCTACCCATTACTCCTTTTTCCAGTGGCAGTCAAAACTCTCCTACCCGATTGGTCTTGTGTCCCCATTTTCTCCACTTCATCATCATTTCATGTTCATTGTATCACCACTTTCATAGAAGAAAATGAGATGTGGAATAAGTGTACGCGACACAACCTACATTATAAACGTATATTTTAATTATCCACAATGGAAAACAGCCAGCAGCCTTCAATGTGACCAGCGGTCGCTGCTCGCTGTTTTTCAATTGGCCCCTGTATTAAAAATAAAATACATATGATTAAAGCCCAATCCCAAAGTTCATTGAAAGACCCTCTTCTTAACAAAAAAAAAAAAAATAAATAAAAAAAAAAAAAAACACAATTAACATTAATTCGACTAAATACAAACATAAGCTTTGATAAAGATTCCTGGCTTAGGACAGGCACATTAAAATGTGGCGGGGTTAAACTAGTTTTTTGGCGCCAACCTTCCCCCTAATGATAATCAATAACAAAGCACAAACTAACACGCAGTAAAAATCAAATCGATAGAAGTTCAATTCAACAAGAGAGTATCTGAGACAAAAGGACAACAAGTAATTAACGGGACGTAAAGATACTCTCTTGAGAACACTCGAAGTTACTGACAGCTAGCTAAGAAGCATCCATCGACTGATGTAAAAAAATCAAGTATGTCGATTTTAAATCCGACACAACACGTCAAACACTTATGATTTGATGATGCATCATCACACAAAACCGACACACTTGACCGCTGTAATGCTCAAACATGACATAAGTATAAAAAGGCAATTAACATTTTAAAGTAAGTATAAAATTATCAATATTTAGGGCCCCGCATTGAAGATGCGGACGCCCTATAGTTTTCACTTTGTCCGTCCGTCCGTCCGTCTGTCCGTCCGTCAACAATTCTTGTGAACACTAAAACTCAAAAACTATTAACACCACAGTTCTGAAACTTTGCGCAGCTGCTAAATAGCATGTCATGATGTGCATATTAAAATTTTGTGCAAATCTGATTAATATTTTTGGAAAAAACTTCATTTTTTATCGAAAATCACAGATTTTGAGAATTGGACTTTGTGAACACTAAAACTCAAAAACTGTTACTAATACAGTTCTGAAACTTTGCACAGCTACTAAGTAGCATGTCATGATGTGCATATTAAAATTTCGTGCAAATCTGATTAATATTTTTGGAAAAAAATCTTCATTTTTTATCGAAAATCACAGATTTTGAGAATTTGACTTTGTGAACACTAAAACTCAAAAACTGTTAACAAAACAGTTCTGAAACATTGTTCAGCTGCTAGATAGCATTTCCTGATTTGCATATTAAAATTTCGTGCAAATCTGATTAATATTTTTGGAAAAAACTTCATTTTTTATCGAAAATCACAGATTTTGAGAATTGGACTTTGTGAACAATAAAACCCAAAGGCTATTAACAATGCAGATCTGTAGTTCCATATGCATTCCATGGAACATGCCTTAGTGGTTATAATTAAAGTTCGTATGATTTTGAAAACACTTAGATATTTTGCCGCGGGGCCCTTTCTGACTTTGTCAGTATTCTAGTTTTACCAAAGAAGACTAAATTCAAAGATTTTACTAAAATATCCATTTCATAACCTTTATTTAATAAAGTTTTAAGCCAATTTTGCATTCCCAAGGGATTGTTTTTGAATTTATTTGCTCTATAAACAACATTACCGTAGAAATCTGGATGGGATATTCCCTTTACAATCAAAAGTCGTCGTGTACAGTTAAATTTTCCAATAAGGTATAGATATTTATGATAAAACTTAGTAAACGACTTCACTAATTTGTGGTAACGATATCCTTGTTTTAGTAATTTATTTGTAATACACCGGTTTTTATCATTAAAATCAGACACACCACTTCAGATCCGAGCATATCTTTCCAACTGTGAAATATATCCTCCGTAAGACGGAGCAAGTGGTACATCTCCCTCTAGAAAAGGAAAATTCACAATAGGAAATAAAAAGTCATCCCGTTTATCATATATTTTTGTGTGTAATTTTCCATTGATTATACTTAAATCTAGATCTAAAAATGGGCATCTATCACCAGTAAGGTTAGATTTATTCAAAGTTAATTCCTTGGGATAAATTTCCGTAATAAAATTAGAAAATTCATGTTCATCTCCCGGATATAGCCGAAATCGTGTTGCTTGGGAGTAAAGCAATAAATAACTAACTATTGGATGTTGATGTAAATATATACGTGTCTAATATGCATTTATAAGTCCACCACAGGATGCATGTGTCAAAAAGCTTTACAAGTCACAATTGGCTGCATGTGACCAAGGCAATAGACTATCCTTATTGGGCCTACAGGGTTCAACATGTTGCAGTTGTATCATGCTGCGGTCGGCTTAGCTTTTTATTTGTTATTCTGTTAATGTTTCTTTTAAAAATTACCTACGGAAAAGGAACCCTCTTTATTTCCAAAAACAAGATCTCTGGAGGCCAGAAAATCATTCTGCATTTGCAGCAAGTTGTTTCGACACACCGGGCCCACAAGACAGCTTAGACGTAGTTATGCTTGACACAACTTGGTCCTTATTTGGTCTTGGCATGAACTGCTTTTTGTATGGGGCTGCTCTGTCAAGTTCATGACGGTCTAGGATGGGCGTCTCGGACTTTAGTCGTACACGACATCTTCCTTGTCCGATATGTCCTCTGTCTCTGTTGAGTTTTGTCTTCGAGGACAAAGAAAGTGGAAAGTTTTATCATTTCCAGTTTATTTAATCGCTGTATTTGTTTAACTATTGCCTTTATTGCATCAGTCTTGATCCTCAGCTCGTTCGTCAACTGAGCTACCTCAGCCTCCTCTCTGGTCTAGTAGGTTAGTTTTTCACCTGGTCGCTTTTGTTTCTGTTCATTTTCTGAACACCTGCAAAGCCTATGACAAAAGAAAAAAATAATTACATTTACAAAACTTGAAATAATATGTTGTTAAATCAGGCACCTCTTAAAATTTTACCAGTGTTTATTAAGAAGCCCCACCCCTTCATAAAAAGGGTTTAATACGACCATGCAATTTCTGGAAAAATGGGGCGGGGTGGCGAATTTTATTCATTTTGAAAAATTGTCATTTAAAATGAAGGAAATTGACCTAAATTGGACACAATTTGCAATATATTTAAAAACGAGGTGGCTAAAAATATCAGAGCAAGGGGGTATGGGAATCCAGTTTATTTTTTTATATTGGCCTATATATTATATATACAAACATCTTTCAATTACATGATAAATTAGCAAAAGAAGGGCTGTATATCTGTTGAATATGAAATACAATTATCTTAAGTTAACAAATTAAGCGTGCGTATATCGTGCGTGCATCGTAACGTATATGGTATATCGTTTCGTGTGTATCACATCGTACAGTGTACATCGTATAGTGTGCATCGTGTAGCGTGCATCGTTTGGATTAGTGATTGGTTGTTCTTTGTGATCATGTCATTTGTTAGATTTATTAAAGATTCAAGACAGACTAAATTCTTAGGGACCGACCATTTAACTTGAAGGGGGGGCCTCGGTTTTTTCTTTAAAAAAATATTCTGAAAATTATTTTTGAGGAAAAAATATTTTGGCAGCTGAGGGTAAGAAAAAAAAAATTCTGAATAAGGATTTCAGCTATAAAAAATAATGCTGATGATGAAAAAAATATTCTGTCGTGACGCCTTCGAAAAATAAATATTTTGTCCGGAAAATTTTTTTCTGATCAAAACAAAAAATCCAAGCCCCTCATTTAAGTTAAATGGTCCTGTCCTTATCTTTATACTGATGAAATGCCTTGATCCTTTGGTCAATATTAAGCATAAATAAAACAGGATTCTGCACGCAATAAAAAGAGTCGTTTATATAATTTTTTTTTTCATTTTTACAATTTAACAGAAACAAGCGTCATTAAGTAAGTCAAACAGGTATTAATCCTTATTTAATTTTGTTTGCAAGTTATTTTAAAACCTTTATTTAAATAAAGACTTTAAATCTGAAGAAGATCCGAAAAAAGTCAAATTGGTATATAAATATCATGCATCCATTTTATTAAGTCCCCCAATTTGTTTGGGGACTTATTGTTTTTGCATCGTTTCTTATTATTTTCATTCTTCTTCCGATATTTCCACTTAGTCATGAACTTGTCTGCAGATCCTAGAAACAAGAGGCTCCCAGGAGCCTGAATCGCTCACCTGGTCTTGATGTTGACCCTATACTTTTGTAGAGCTAAATGAGCTGAACATTTAAGCAAGCAACAGCTAATCTCTATCTGCAATAGTTTTCATTCTGTAGACCAAAAACATGAAAAATCACTTTTTTTCAGGGGCCGTAACCCCTATAAGGGGTCATCTGACAACTTCGACCCTGTGAAGAATTTTGTAAAGCTAAATGAGCTGAACATTTAAGCAAGCAACAGCTAATCTCTATCTGCAATAGTTTTCATTCTGTAGGCCAAAAACATGAAAAATGGCTATTTTTCAGGGGCCGTAACTCCTATAAGGGGTCATCTGACAACTTCGAACCTATGAAGAATTTTGTAGAGCTAAATGGGCTGAACATTTAAGCAAGCAACAGCTAATCTCTATCTGCAATAGTTTTCATTCTGTAGGCCAAAAACATGAAAAATCACTTTTTTCAGGGGCCGTAACCCCTATAAGGGGTCATCTGACAACTTCGACCCTGTGGAGAATTTTGTAGAGCTAAATGAGCTGAACATTTAAGCAAGCAACAGCTAATCTCTATCTGCAATAGTTTTCATTCTGTAGGCCAAAAACATGATAAACTGTTAACACAGAGACATGTCTCGCCTGTCGCAACTGGACACAGTATAAAATGAAGTAAAAATCCTCCTTAAACTGATCTTAACCAATGCTTAAGCAGCTGCATACCAAATATAAATGGTGAACCATAACTGCTTTATAAAAAACACTTGTGACATAAGTAAAAAGTTAAAAAGTGTAAAATCTAAAAGTCAGTAGACCGTGACTGCAGGATCATACAGATAAAATACTTTTGAAATTGATCTGTACTGATGCCAATGCAACTGCATACCAAATATCAATGATGTACCATAACTGCTTCATGTTAAACAGACTTAAGAAAAAAGGTTAACCTCGGCCAAATCAGTGTAAAATTTCAAAGTCAGTAGACCGTGACTGCAGGAGCATACAGGTGAAATCCTTTTAAAACTGATCTGTACTGATGCTGATGCAACTGCATACCAAATATCAATGGTGTAACATAAGTGCTTCATGTTAAACAGACTTAAGAAAAAAGGTTAACCTCGGCCAAATCAGTGTAAAATTTCAAAGTCAGTAGACCGTGACTGCAGGAGCATACAGGTGAAATCCTTTTAAAACTGATCTGTACTGATGCTGATGCAACTGCATACCAAATATCAATGGTGTAACATAAGTGCTTCATGTTAAACAGACTTAAGAAAAAAGGTTAACCTCGGCCAAATCAGTGTAAAATTTCAAAGTCAGTAGACCGTGACTGCAGGAGCATACAGGTGAAATCCTTTTAAAACTGATCTGTACTGATGCTGATGCAACTGCATACCAAATATCAATGGTGTAACATAACTAGTTCACACAAAACAGACTTAAGCAAAAACTTTAACCAATTGTGGACGCCGCCGCCGCCGCCGCCGCCGTCGCCGCCGGAATCACCATACCTAAGTCTCGCCTTTTGCGACATTCGTCGCAGGCGAGACAAAAAATGGCTATTTTTCATGGGCCGTAACCCCTATAAGGGGTCATCTGACAACTTCGACCCTATGAAGAATTTTGTAGAGCTAAATGGGCTGAACATTTAAGCAAGCAACAGCTAATCTCTATCTGCAATAGTTTTCATTCTGTAGGATAAAAACATGAAAAATCGCTATTTTTCAGAGGCCGTAACCCCTATAAGGGGTCATCTGACAACTTCGACCCTATGGAGAATTTTGTAAAGCTAAATGAGCTGAACATTTAAGCAAGCAACAACTTATCTCTATCTGCAATAGTTTTCATTCTGTAGGCCAAAAACATGAAAAATCGCTATTTTTCAGGGGTCGTAACCCCTATAAGGAGTCATCTGACAACTTTGACTCTATGGAGAATTTCATAGAGCTAAATGAGCTGAACATTTAAGCAAGCAACAGCTAATCTCTATCTGCAATAGTTTTCATTCTGTAGGGCAAAAACTTGAAAAATGGCTATTTTTCACCTTTAAGGGGCCGTAACCCCTATAAGGGGTCATCTGACAACATCCACCCTATGGAGACTTTTGTAGAGTTAAATGAGCTGGACATTTAAGCAAGCAACAGCTAATCTCTATCTGCAATAGTTTTCATTCTGTAGGTCAAAAACATGAAAAATGCTATTTTTCACCTTTAAAGGGCCGTAACCCCTATAAGGGGTCATCTGACAACTTTGACCAAATGGAGACTTTTGTAGAGCTTTTGATGCTGAATCAGTAGCGTGGCCTCAGATTTCCTCTATCTCTTATACTTTTTGATTTATAAGCCAAAAACAGTAGTTTGACCCCCCTGGTCTATTTTTAGTAACGGTGGCCATGTTTTTTGACAGATCAAAAATCAAAACACAAGTTTGGTGCAGGACACCCTAAGGATCATTCATACCAAGTTTCATTAAATTCTGTTCAGTGGTTTCAGAGGAGAAGATTTTTGAAAAATTGTTAACGGACGACAGACGACGACGACAGACGACGACGACGGACGCCAAGTGATGGTAATAGCTCACATGGACCTTCGGTCCAGGTGAGCTAAAAACGACTCAACATATCAAAATGAAACTTGGCAGGATGAAAGATTCGTATGAAAGGAAGCCTTGTCAAAAATCGGAATTTTCAAAATGGCCGCCTTTTCCAAGAAAATTCGGAAAGGTCATTAATAGGACATTGAGGATATCTCTGTAACCTAGGTGCCTTGGACTTTGTAACTTGGTATGATTATAGAGCTTGATGAGAACTAAAAAAATATGAAAAAAAAATCTGAAGCGGTATTTACGGTTTTCGCGCTATTTGCGAATTTGTGATTTTTGGGGCCAAAATTAGGTATTTTTACAAAGTGCTTAGATTTGAAAGAAAATTGGCACAGAGGGGTTTTGATGGATGACAAACTTAGGCGAGATGTTAAAATGTTCAAAAATCGGCCATTTTGAATATGGCGGCCATTTTTTTCGATTTTCTAAACATTGTCCGAATCTAATGAAAATTTATATACTGGAGGTTTTTCATGTACTGAAGACAATAGTGACAAATACGGGACGTTTGGGGGACTTTGTGACTTGCTTGCAATCACAGTTAATACTTTTTTTTTCCATTTAATTTTTCAGTTTTTCCTAAAATTTCCTCAGCAATTGATTTAGGATGATCGTTGGAACTTCCCAGAGAGCGTCTTAGCAGCTCGTACTGCAGCTTTTATACGTGTCTTGTCAGGAAATACATTTGTTTATTACATAGTATTGATTTTCAAAATAAGTTTGATTTCCTATAAAATGTATGTATGTATGTTTATAAAATTAACTCATTAGTAATGGTGGAAATAAAAGAGAATCAATCCATTCAAATGGTATTATTACCGGCTATCGTTAACACTGGCAAACTAAAGACAGTTTAAAAAACCAGTGCATGACTTTTAACACATAAAGGAAATTGGTGAAAATATTTAAAAATTTGGAGAGTAGAAATTTAAATGTAAAGTTTATACAACATTTGCTAGATGTAATTAATAGGCAAAACATGTCAGCGCCATTTTTCTATAAATCTAAGAAGAAAGCCGTTGAGATTTTTTTACATGGTGAAGTACTATTGTTCATCTTTATATTTATTACAAAAAGATTAATTCTATAGTTCGGTTATAGACAAGATTTTAGTTAAATGAACGGACAGCTCTGTAGTTGAACATGATGAAGATCCAGCTATATACCTTTCTTTGTACGGATTTTTGTGAAGTTTAGGTATCCAGTACAAATATGGCAACTCTTTATGTTCCTCTTTCATTGGAATATTGAAAGAGGACATAAAAGAGCTATGGTTGGCTATGATTTCATCTTTGTTAAATGTAGTCCGTGTGTATGTAGCACTAGCGGAAGTATTACCATCAATGCCTAGATTGTCAATTCTTTTATTAGACAATTGTAATAATGTGCTTTACATACAAAAACTATATTATTGGAAGCATTGTCTGCTGGCATGCTAACATACCTGTCATGTAAGGAAGAGAGACAATTGAGAGCTTCATGATCTCTAAATACAGAAGAAGGCCGGGGGTTCACACATTTGCGAAGTTTGTCTATTCGGCTTCGTACAAGAGATCGGATAGTCCTTACCCAGTCCGACAGTGATTCAAGCTCTGGTTCTTGGTCCTTTTCCCTCTTTATCCAGGCTCTAGCATAGTCCTCCACAGCGTCCATGATGATCTTAAAGTTATGATTCCAATTTATACGTTGCGGTTCCCTGAATTTAGGTCCATGGGAAACCACATTACGTAATAAATCATTTTCAATTATCTTAAGATCACCCGTGATGACATGACCAGATGGACCATAGACAAAGTTAGAAGCATAGCAATCACATGTCAGAGGGGACTTTAGATATTCTTCAATGTTAAGGTCCTGCAATGCCTTTTTGTGGTTGAAAATTTTACTACTTATGGTTTTAGTGTAGCGGTAGGAAACAATTGGTGTTGACTGATTTTTGAAATATTGAGGAATTTGAGATGTAACTTCCTTACGATTTAAAATATTGCTAATGTTTATAGCATCTATCCCTTTGTTCTTAAATGGAATATGGAGAAATTTCCTATCCTCAGTAGTAAGAGGCTCACTTCTTACAGGCTTAAAAAGACGGAAAAGAGCAACGTCGCAAATAATGCTAGTAAGCCTGTAAGAAGGAGTAAATGGATCAGTACCTGCTTTTTCTAGCCCAAGATCACGTAGGTCTTTAAGTTTCGTGACTCGTAGTGAATAGAGAATGGTACGAACATGATGGACTCCCAATGGTTGTTGTAGACTTGTAACCAGATCATCAAACGTGTCTGAAAGAGATCTGTTGTCAGTTTGACTGGCACCAGATCTTGGTTTGTATCGTTTGTGACCATGACTACGTTTGTGTCTACCATTAGGGTCAAACAGTTTCATAACATTCACCTCACTACATTGAGGGCTAGAAAGATTTCCTACTCCTTTGATGTTATCATTACATCTATAAGGCATTGCAGTACCTAAAGTTTTTATCCAGTGAAGCTCTCGTTTTTTACGGTGAGGTGTACTAAGATTTGGACTGTTGGTGTCGTGGTAAATCTTTTCGATAAACCGGACTTTCATGTTCAAACATTGGTCATGGTTAGGTTGATTAAAGTGGTTATACGAAACCCGATAATCAGAATTTTTGGTGTCATAAGCGACAGTGATCCTCTTTTCGCTTGTGATTGTGACCACAGTCATGAAGATCAATGCTCAACTGTCATCGACTAGGGAGAGTGTTAAGCATTATTGATAAGCATGTTCAAGAGGCTGTCATGGATGATGATTAACTTGATGAAATTATGTTTAAAACAACAAATGGAATACATGATATTAATAAGTGGCAGAAACACATAGTGGGACCAAGAAACCAAATGCGTGCAAAGACGAATGTCATATCTAATTTGTCAGATTCTTCAAATTGATTGGTTTACCAAGAAAGGCATTAACTGGCACATCGCGGTTTGCCTATCAAAGTCACCTACTGAAAATGCTATCGAGACACTGACCATTGCCCATCTATTTTCAAATCCCATTTCCCAAGATGCTTTCATTACATCTGCAGTATTGGTAGATATACCTAACAATATCTGTAAAATAAAGCCAGGAATCAAAGACATCACATTCTGGTCAGACAATGCAGGTTGTTACAAAAGCACCTTAACCCTATGTTCATTGTTTGGATGGATTAAGACCTCGACTGTCTGCTTATCACTTTTGTGAGGCACAAGATGGAAAAGGGCCATGCGACAGAAAATCCGGTGAGCTAAAAACTGAAATGCGACAGAAAGTCAGGTGAGCTAAAAACTGAAATGTTACAAATACAAATGACAACAAAGTTCCAGACAATTTTGAAATTTAGACGGATAATTTAAAGCTTTGATGTATTCTCCAACTCAAAAGTGTTGGTGCCGGAGCGGGCTAACCTCGGGGAATTTAAACTCCACCAGCAGAGCTAACCTTCACGTGTGTTCGAAATACAAATGACAACAAAGTTCCAGACAATCAATTTTGCTACGCCTGACGCGCGTTTTAATAATAGAAATATTGTACCGGGTGGCGAATAGGCCCGCAGCAGAGCCTAGCTTGTCGTAAGAGGCGACTAAGGGTCTTGGGATTCTGACGTCGGGTCAGTGCTCAGCCCACAGAGCGACCAAGTGTGTACCCTAGGTGGCTGAATAGGGTAGCCCTCGTCCGCGGGGGTTGTCAGGTCTATAATACGGAAACCCTGACCGCCGACCATAGTGGGCCAACGTGTGTGGAGAGTGCCACGCTTCATGCACGTAAAAGAACCCTTTGTGGACCGCCCAGTAGTGCACCACATAGGCTAAATTTTCCGCCCCTACCCACCTCTCCCCTTTTTCCTGTGGTTCTTCAAAATTTACCGGTCCTTTGTTTCCCACCCCATCTCCATATTTCATTTATCATCATCATTTCATGTTCATTTTATCATCCTTTTCATGTTCATCGCCTGTAAATAACCTATATAGCGTTGCACGGGCGTAAAACACCAACTCACTCACTCACTATTGTATATATAAATCAAAATTGTTTGAAATCAAAATAAAATTCGAATGCTAAAGTATACGTATCAAACATGCATGAATGTTTCAAATCATGTTCAAATTTATCTATTTTTGATTTTCACTGTGTCGGCAGTGAGATTTGTACTTGGCTTAATAGGTGCAACACACGAAAAGGGGCAATAACTCGAACATCAGCCGTCAGATTTTTTTTTCAAAATCTCAGGACAGGTAGCTATATAGCATCAAAAGTGGTGATGAAGAAGATGATTCAGTGTCCTACTGTTTCATAGTAGGAGAAGGATCGATAATTGATGTTGGAAGCTCTGTAAAGATGGCATTGACAAAACTTGTATGGGGTTTTCTGCAACATTACATTCTTGAGGATAGGGACAATAAATTTGACATGAGCAGTACCTGTTTCATACTAAATGTATCTGAAGAAGGAAGATAGATAATTTTACAACAGATGTGTGACTCTCTTGCATATTTTATGCTCTTTTTTAAGAGTATTTTATATGTTCTTATAAAAGTCAGCGGAATAAATTCAGCATAATTTGCTGTTCTTTATCTTTTAAATAGAAAATTACGAGATGTGGAATAAGAGTACGCGACACAGCCTACTAATAGAATTTAGAAAAAACCACAATGGACAACCGCCGGCAGCCTTCAATGAGGCCATTTGGCGCTGCTCGCGGTTCTGCAATTGGCCCATGGTCTAAATAAAATGCATATAAATACACATATACAAATGAAGGTGCCTTAAAATCCTTAATAACGTACTACTTTAATTACTTTTTTCGAAACAACTTCACTGAATGAGTGGTTAGACAATCCATTAATGCCTACATGTATTTCTATTTGAATAATTATCGCAGTAACCGCTCACTCTTCCGGAGCACCTGAGTTCACTCTCATTACGACTTGTGTTCGCGTGGTTAATTGATATTCAGTGGTTTTTATGTTTCCATATTTTATGTGTTGTCTGTTTTTTTTTTCGTCCCGTCATTGTTTGTGTTTACTGGTTTTGTATCTTCTGGGTCAAGTCCGCTAAAAAGTTAACGGCTTGAAAAAAGGCCTTAGTTCACAGTCACTGGGGCGTGAAAATGGGGTCAGGGTTACACAACATGGTCACAGTTACGTTGACCATAACCCAAACTGGCTGCATACCCAATATCAGATGTCTAGCTATTATACTTCTCAAACATTTCGTTGTCGACAAGTCTTAAAAAATGGTTTTCAGTTTCAAAACTAGAAAAACTGAGCCGCAGCTCACAAATAAATACCCCACCCCCCAAAAAAATAATCAGATAAAATTTAGAATAGGAGATGCACATCTACATTATGTCACAAAGATTGTGTGTAGGTTTCATGAAAATCTATCAAGGGGTTTTGGAGGAGTTGCAGATAAGAGATGGGCACCCCCATGTAGTCGAATGGCTGAGTCCATGTATTACTATGGGAAACCCCAAAATCATTCTGATCAAACTTTAAAATAGTCGGTGCACATCTATATAATGTTTCATGACAATCCATCAATGGGTTTAGGATGAGTAGTGGATAAGAGATGGGAACCCCCATGTAGTCGAATGGCTAAGTCCATGTTTTGCTGTGGGAAACTCCAAAAATCATTCTGATCAAATTTTAAATTAGTAGGTGCACTTCTACATTATGTCACAAAGATTGTGTGTAAGTTTCATAAAAATCCACCCATGGGTTTAGGAGGAGTTGCGGATAAGAGATGTGTACCCTGAAATGTAACGGAAGGACGTACACCCCTATCACTATATACCCCCCCCACTTTTGAAGTGGCACAAAGTGGGGGTATAAAAAATAGATTCCAGTTCACAAAGTCACTGGAGCATGAAAATGTTTTGAATGTTGGGGGAGATAAAGTGGATGGTGTTCACGAAGTTTTCTTAGGGTTAGACCATTTGATTCTGAGGGGGGCCTGGCAGTTTTGGACGAAACAGATTAATTATTTTCAAAATTATGCGGGCCAGAATATATATTTTTCGCCGCTACGCGGCATGAATATTTATTATCTGTTTACAATAGGTTAATTGAACAAGGATCTTGGGACAGATTATTTATTTTCTAGCAAACAGATGCCAGATTTTTTATTTCCAACTTTTTCCAGGCCAGAATATTTATTTACATAAACTGCCAGGCCCTCTCTCAAAATCAAATGGTAACCTTAAGGATAAGAAGAGATTTGAGCAAAAAGACCTATTAGGGCTCATAAGATCGCCTTGCACTCTTGTAGTCTTGATGACAGAGACAGACTTAAAAAAAACTTCATTTCGGTTTTTACCTTTTAAAACAGAGAATGAAATGGTTCAGTTCGTAGTTCTTGGTAGAACTGCAACAATTATAGTTACGATAACGTTACCCTTTCTCCTTTGCTCTCCGTGAGGGTAACGATTCCCGCTCATTGGCCGCAACGGAGCAAAACAATTTTGTATAACTCACATTTATACTAATCTATTTGTCTTTTTTTTTCACAAAACAATGTGTTTTAGGATAGCCCAATCAAGTGTGTAGATCACTTTTCAGATATATTGTAAATCTTGAACTTTATGAAGTTCAGGAGCATGATTACGTTTCGGTTACACAATTCCAAGAGAAAATCCAGTGGTACGACGTAGATATCTCTATAAATAAAAAGCTACGCCGAGCGCAGCATGATACGACCGCCACAAGTTTAACCCTGTACGTTGGAGGCCTAATATGGATAGTCAATTGCTTTGGTCACATGAAGCCCATGGTGGACTTACAAAGCTTTTTGACACATGCATCCTGTGGTGGACTTAAAAATGCATTTTTGACACATATATATTTACATCAACATCTAATACAAAAAGCCTTATTTATATACATGTATAAATGTAATAACTACAACACAATTTTAAGTATAAAACAATTTGCCTTGTGTTTTTGGCCCCTTTGACCCCTAATTTCTCAAAAACGGTAAGAGATATTGAACATCTGATTGAAAATTGCAGCCAGGGATTTTCACTAGGATTCCAATGAAAAAAAGATTTTGAAAATCGGACCAAAAATAAAAAAGTTGATTTTATGGGCATGGCCTGTCTTTAGCCCCCTGTAGCAATGTAATGGTGAAATAAATGTCAAAATCATGGACACATTTGGTAGACAGAATTTTATGAGCACATCAGACCCGTTAGGAGTAGAAAACTTGGAAAACCGGTAACATACAAGATTTGATGAAACAAAAACGGTAGCCAAAAATAAAAATATTACAAAGTCCACTTATGCCTCAGAGTCGACACAGTTTCAGGCAATTGTAAATATACCTGTTCTTGATCTTGATATTCACTGGAAACATGTTTTGCTGTATATTGCAAAATGTCTGTTACACTTTGTTTTTTACTCATTTTGAGTAAGTTTTTGCAAAAATTTTGGATAAAAACGGCCCCTCGACTTTGTGCAAATGCCACATATCCTCGACATGTGGCATATGCAACAAGCATGTCTGCCAATTCTGGGACTGGTTTCCACTCAGAGGTTTCCACTCCCTCGCTGCTGCCGCTCTTTGTCATGGACATTACAGGTCCCTTCATGTTTGATCTGTCTGAGGTGTCAGAAGCCGCCAACGAAGACTTCTGCTGTATTAATCCTTCCATGACCTTATCCCCCCTGCAAACGTCGAAGACCAACAGCTTTGGCTTATTTGCCAGTGTTTGGCAATTTATAGAATTAAAACATTCTTTTATATCACCTTCAGCTACCGTTTTGCCATCTGTTCCATAGATTATGTCTTTCGAACCATGGGATGAAACAAATAATACGAGGGCATCTGACCTAGTGTGGTCAATTGCAGCTGTGTCCTTTATAACCTTTAGCATTTCTTCTGCCTGCAGATTTTCATGAATATCACAATCAAAATTTAGTTTCCTGAAGGTTTCCGTTATTATCTCCTTGTCAAACTTTGTTTCAAAATGCTTTTTGTCTTTAAAGATGCCATTAAGGATGGCAAGACATATGCCCTTTACAGGATTGTCCATGCTATAGCACGATCTCATTCCCGGTGTTTCCATTTCTGTCACCTTAAAATTTTGAAGGTTTTTAACTATTTCAATAAGGTCCAGTTTTAATAAGCTTGTGGTCTTTTTATAGTCCACTTTTGTAGGCCACCAGGATGGCTTATTGTGGGGTATGTATCGGGTTTTTCCAGTGAATGGTTCACTTTTCAACTGGCTATTTATTAATTTCCGTAAGGTCTCGACGGTTAAAGTTTCTGGTGAGTTTTCTAACAACTCTTCATGCGTTTTTGGTAATTCAGTCTTGCGCGTTTCCACGGCTGGAGGCTCCTCTACTGGAGCTCCTTTCAGGACCTCCAGTAGTTTCTGCCTGTTCAGTTTATTTGGTTTTATAAAGTCTACTTTTTGATTCCACCACTTCGGCCTGTTATCCTCATCATACTGGGGTTTATTTGATTGAAAGCGTTTCATAACTATTTTCGACAGAAGGCTCCGCATATCTGTAACGGTAAAGTAGGAAAGATCAGAATTAATACAGTTTTGGGAGGGAGTCAAAATACTTGCACTGCCACAATCACGGTGGTTACACTTTTAGTATGATGTGTACATGGGTTGACTAACACTTCCGTTGATCTAGATGACGGAACATAATTACTGTTGCTGAAAACCATATCATAAGCCTCATAGCGTAATTGCCCATATCAATTTTTGAAAGTGTACATGGGTTGGATGCAAAAGCTTTTTTGCCCACATGAAACAATTTTTTAATGATCTTATTTTGCTAAAACAACAAAGTATTACAACATCAACTATTTCCCAAAATCAGATGATTGAAAAAAAAAATTTTATGTTCGCTAAAAATATTTTCCAGGTCTCCCAAAGTCTCAACAAGAGGGCCTTCGGAATTGAAGCCAAAAAACTTTTATTGAATTTAATTATCAACTTCCTTTATCCTTTTTATATAGTATAAAAGAAACTTACCTTGAACTGTCATGACTGTAAACTGGGACTCACTCATTTGTCTTTTGTTTTCTTTCTGAAATAAATTGAAAAAAAAGGTAAGCACATGCTTCAAAGAGTTTTCAGATACATTTACATTTTGTAGTGAGTAATGCAAATTTCAATTTTATCAGTAGCTTCCATATGCCAGGGGTGTCCAACCTGTCGCACTGTTGCACGATCGTGCGACATAGGGGACAAAACATGTGACAAGTGATTTTTAAGTATAAGGCCTTTTCTTGATATTTTGAGAGCAAAATCACTAGAAAGCTTGCAAAAAATTCACAATGTCAAATCCGGAATTACCGTTTACGATTAGTCAAAAGAGGCATTTACTATTATTAAAACGTGAAAACTGTTGTCAAAATATCTCCACTATTTTGTCAGATTAAAGTTAGTGCATGTATGCTCAATTTTAAAATTTATTTTTGTTCAATCTATTATTGCTTCCATTTTAAAACAAAATCAATTTACCTATAGACTAGCTCATGAATTTAAATTGTATTTTGTTTGACCAATTTATATGTAATAAGTAAATAAATGGTAGGTGAAGCCACATTTAAAAGGTAAAACAAAATATGAAATATAAATAAATAAAACCTTTAAAACAAATCAAAGTGCGTTGCACTGCTAGGGTTAGGTTGCTGGTGCAGCCTCAATTAAGAACCTTAGTGAGAACACTCACATACCCCACATGTTCCCCTATTGGACTTACAATATTATCCTTGTCCTTGCAAAGGTCTACAACACCCACAATAATTTGTGAAAACAAAATCCTGGCAATATGCATAACTACATACACGTATATGGGTATGGTGTATTTCTTTTATGCCAAGTTAAGTACTGTACTACATGTAGTTTTGTTAAATTGTGTCCAGTAGTACATGTACATGTTAGATAAAGAATCTGGATTTTTGGCATATTTCTAATCCAAAGGGTCAATTTACCCCCACAAAAAATAGCTGATAAAAAATCCTGGTAATATGCACAAATACATATGACCTATTACTTTCATACCAATTTGTACTTTCAGAAGAGTTGCGTTCACAGGATGTTTTATCAGAATTCTTGACAATTTTAAGTTCCATATTTCCCACAAAAATTAACCAATCGAAATGTCCTGGTAAGATGCACAACTACATATAGTGTACTCCATTCTTACAAAGTTTTGTTCAATTCTGTTGCAGTGACAAGATGATACTGGTGTCATGGGTGTTATAATTAGCTAAAAATAGACAAAGTCCAATAACTCCCATAACAAAGCAGTAAAGTATGCAAATCTTCACATCATGACCAACCTCCTATCAAATATGAAGTCATCCATAATTTAAGTGGTTTCAGAAAAGATGCAGTGACAAGATGATATTTTGGTATTTTAGCTGAAAAAAATCCAAGTCCCATAGGGCCAAAAAGTAGTAGCTAAGTTTACCAACACTTGACCTGACCTAAATTTTAACGCCTACCCTAAACTTTTTTGAGCATTTTCCATTTAGCATTGTTAGTCACAAAGCTGATCCCATAGGCTCAAGGTAAAAAAAAAGTAACAAGAGGCTCCCAGGAGCCCGAATCGCTGACCTGGTCTTGATGTCGACCCTATAGACATTTTAAGAGCTGAATGCTGACAACTTTGACCCTATGAAGACTTTTGTAGAGTTTAATGAGCTGAACATTTAAGCAAGCAACACTTTTCTTTATCTGCAATAGTTTTTGTTTTATAGACCAAAAACACTATTTTTTTAGAGGTAAATGAGTTGAACATTTAAGGAAGCAACAACTTTTCTCTATATGCAATAGTTTTCATTCTATAGGCCAAAAACACTATTTTTCACTTTTAAGGGGTCGTAACCCCTATAAGGATTAATCTGACAACTTCGACATCATGGAGACTATTGTAGAGCTAAATGAGTTCAACATTTAAGCAAGCAACAGCTAATATCTATCGGCTACAGTTTTCATTCTGTAGGCCAAAAACATGAAAAAAGTCTATTTTCTATTTATAGGGCCGTAACCCCTATAAGGGGTCATCTGAAAACTTCGACCAAATGGAGACTTTTGTACAGCTTTTAAGGCTGAAGCAGTATAGCGTGGCATCGGATTTCATCTATCTCTTATACTTTTTTATTTATAAGCCAAAAACGTCCACCCCCTCGTCTATTTTTGGACAACGGCCACCATTTGTGCAATCTTGGTAGAGGACATCCAATAGATGAAGTGTGCAAAGTTCAAAAAGCAATCCATTCAGTGGTTTCAGTGAAGAAGGTTTTCAAAGAAAAGTTAATGACGACGACGGATGCCAAGTGATGTCAATAGCTCCCCTTTTGGTCCAGGTGATTTAAAAATGTGTCCATGGAACATGGATGCCCCGCTGGCCCCAAATAAAAAGTTGAAGTCTGGCAGTTTCTGAAAGTCACCTACGACATATAGTTTATAATACTGAACCATCCTACCTGGAATTTTGTAAACAGTATGAAAAGTACAATTTCAGATACCCATCATAAAACAGACAGTAGAAGTCAAACATGCATGACATGCCTGAATGTCTCTGGTTTGTCATACTGAACCACCCTACCAAATTTCAGATCTCATTTACACTTTCCGAGAAATGCTTGACGGAAGTCCATTTTGTACTTATGTTGCTGTGACCTAGACCTTCAACAAAATTACCCCAAAATCAATAATTTTGCTCCTCTTTAGAATAGTAATACTGTACCGAAGTTTCATTAATAATTCAAGAAATGTTCTAATGTTTTTCTGCTCTTATGGTATGTTATAATATCCTTTATAAAAGTTTCACTAAGGGGACGACCATTTGATTCTGAGGGGGGGGGGGGGGGGGGGGCTGGCAGTTTTTGTAAATAAATATTCTGGCCTGGCCAAAGCTGAAAATAAATATTCTGGCCCTCACCCCCAAGAAAATAAAATAAATATCCTGGCCCCAGATCCCATAGTATATTATAGTATATAAAAAATAAATATTCTTGCCGCGAAGCGGCGAAAAATAATTTTTCTGACCCGGAAAATATTGAAAATAAATATTCTGGCTCGACCGAAACTGCCAGCCCCCCCTCAGAATCAAATGGTTGTCCCCTAAAATCAGTTGAGAACTTATTGAGTGATGGTCTGGAAACCATGCAATTGTTGTTGCCCGCAGTCATCATAACAATATAGCCGAGTTCAACTTTGTTGCAACTCGGCTAAAAATTCTTTAAAAAAAATAATTAGCTTCCCGCTGCATGGGAATTCTAGTCTTTTAGTACGTGTTCTCTTATTGAAACCTGCATCAGGGTTAAAACTGTCAGTGGAGTCAAGTGGTGACAATGGGGCAGCCCTGAAATGCGGAATGCAGGGTTTCAATCTATAATGCTGAAAACTTGATTGACGGACCGTGTTTAAGAAAGGCACCATGAACCCTTGACTGATACAAGTCTTGATAAGAGTAGAGATAGAATTCGAATGATCCCAGGGCTGCATGCGGCTAAAATCAGGGACCCTAGCTATAGGCTATACGGTCCCTGATTAAATTTCAGTAGCAGTGAAAACTTCTTCCTATCCCCGATTGGCCCTGTGTTTATATTTCCTTCTCTTTTTCATAAGTTATCATGCTCGTTATTTCATCCCTTTCATGGGGTCTCACTATTTAGCGACAAGAAGCGTCAAGAACCGACAAGAAGCGACAAGAAGCGTCAAGAACCGACAAGAAGCGACAAGGAGCGTCAAGAACCGACAAGAAAGATTTTTTTTAACGACAAGAAAGATTTCTAAAGACAAAAAGTCAAAAAATAAATATTTTTTTATTAAATTTAAAAATTATGATAGTTAATAAGATTAAAAATTAAAAAAGGGTACATTTTGTATTTTTTATTCTCTTGCCCAAGGAGAATATATGATTTGGTTTCTCTTGCCCAAGGAGAATCAATTTAATTGATATTCTCTTGCCCAAGGAGTATATATTTCTTTTCTCTTGCCCAAGGAGAAAATTTAGTTTGTGTAACTAGTAAACTGCATGTGCCGATACAAGAAACACCGTGCTTATAACGCAACACTTTCTCTTGCCCAAGGAGAAATCTTATTGAAAAGGACACAAAGACACGCAGATTCTAGCACGAAAAACGCAAGAATCTTCAAAGTTGATAAAACCAAATCTTATAAAGAAAATTCTCCTTAAACCAATGAAACTTCTACTCAAAACATGCCAAGAATATACTAATGATTAATCCAAGATAAAGTAAAATTAGAGAAATGTTACAAAAATGCAAAACATGAACGCTTTTTAAAAACAACAGAAACAATCTTCAAAAGATTTTTTTTTATTTCTAATCCCCTTTCATCCTATTCTACTCAAGTTTGTTGTTTTACCACGATATATACTTCGCGGTTCTTCAAAAGGAACAATCAAAACAATCAATAGGTGTGCCGTTAATAATGTTGATTGCTGTTTGTAAAATAATTTAATATGATAACAAGATCATATATGATCATGAATGTAACCAATCAATCATATGACCACTTTCTTGATTAGTAATTAGCGTACATCTATCTTTTTAACTATACAGTTGCTGGGAATTTGAAAAAAAAAGAAATTTCTTCCTTAAATCATAACTTGAACTTATTCATTATTATTTAATAAAAAATGTTCGTGTTTAATATTGTTTGTATTTATAGCTGAGAAAATCATATTTAATTATTGTCTCAGCTTATAGGAAACGGTCAAACCCGCATAAAAAGTCCCCTTTTTTCGTTTTTTATGAATTTAATTTGTTTTATTTTAATGCTAAACTTAATATTAAACTTTTTTAATAATTCTTGTCGGTAATTAAACTTTCTTGTCACTTCTTGACGCTTCTTGTCGGTTCTTGACGCTTCTTGTCGGCTCTTGACGCTTCTTGTCGCTAAATAGGGAGACCGCTTTCATGTTCATTTCCCGACATAACCATGCAACTTCGGAGTAAAACACCTACGGCAATACAGACAAACTAACGTCTCCGGCTGCGGGGAAATTACTGACAGTGTCAGTAATACTTTCCTGGGGCAGGGCGGCGTTAACTTTTTGTGGAAAGAATGTGAAAAATGAATTGCCTGTATGAATCAAATTGTTAACATTGTAAAACCAGGTACATTTAACCCTCTTTACTTTCAACTTTTATTTTCAAGTCCGCGATGTTTTTAATTTTTTGTATTAACGATTAGCTCCCTTTAATCTGAAGTCGTATAATTACTGATACCATTAATATATTTATACTATACAAATCGTCCCTTATATTTTAATGGTCTCATGTCCCGTGCGGGGCCCGGGTGGCGAATAGGCCCGCAGCAGAGCCTAGCTTGTCGTAAGAGGCGACTAAGGGTCTTGGGATTCTGACGTCGGGTCAGTGCTCAGCCCACAGAGCGACCAAGTGTGTACCCTAGGTGGCTGAATAGGGTAGCCCTCGTCCGCGGGGGTTGTCAGGTCTATAATACGGAAACCCTGACCGCCGACCATAGTGGGCCAACGTGTGTGGAGAGTGCCACGCTTCATGCACGTAAAAGACCCCTTTGTGGACCGCCCAGTAGTGCACCACATAGGCTAAATTTTCCGACCCTACCCACCTCTCCCCTTTTTCCTGTGGTTCTTCAAAATTTACCGGTCCTTTGTTTCCCACCCCATCCCCATATTTCATTTATCATCATCATTTCATGTTCATTTTATCACCCTTTTCATGTTCATCGCCTGTAAATAACCTATATAGCGTTGCACGGGCGTAAAACACCAACTCACTCACTTAATGGTCTCATACTGATAATGTACACACACACATATATATAGTATTGTATATGTAGGGGTCATGATATCTAAATTACTATTATTAAGTAGGAGGGACCACTCTACTGTAGAAGGGATGATTAATAATAAAGTTGTTATCCCCCTTTGGCCACCTCTGCTGAGTTTCACCATACGAACCACAGCATACAAGGATTACTTGGTAAAAGTATTGTTATTATTATTTACTGTCACAATTATAATTGTTATTTTGTCACATACCCGAAAGGGTCCATGATTGGATTAATAAAATATTTCTATTTCTATTTCTATTTCTATTTGATTGCTTGAACCAAAAAAAGCTACGCCGAGCGCAGCATGATACGACCACAACAAGTTGAACCCTGTACGTTGGAGGCCCAGTATGGCTAGTCAATTGCTTTGGTCACATGAAGCCCATGGTGGACTTACAAAGCTTTTTGACACATGCATCCTGTGGTGGACTTAAAAATGCATTTTTGACACATTTATATTTACATCAACATCTAATACAAAAAGCCTTTTTTATACACATGTATTAATATACAATTTTGGCCTTTTGACTCCAAATTTCTCAAAAACAGTAAAAATATTGCAATTCTGATTAAAAAATAAGGCAGAAATATTCACAAGGAATCCAATGAAAAAAAGATTTTGAAAATCGGACCACAAATAAAAAAGTTGATTTTATGGATGTGGCCTGTCTTTAGCCTCCCTGTAGCAATGTAATGGTGAAATACATATCAAAATCATTGACACATTAAGTAGATAGAATTTAATGATGAATTCAATAAAAAAAGAATTTTCAAAATCAAATGAATGATAAACATTCTACAACAGGTTTATCAATACACCAGTTTTAGCCCTTTTAGGCCCTTTTTTCTAAAACAGAAGGGGCCACAAACCCCAAATGCAAAATCAACATTCCTTTAGTGGATATAATCATCATATTAAAACTTCATAACAATTGGCTGGCCCAATACAACTTAATTTTGGGTTTAAATGAAAAACTTTTAAAAACAGCGTTTTTGGCCCCTTTGACCCCTAAATTCTCAAAAACGGTAAGAGATATTGCAAATCTGATTGAAAAACGCAGGCAGGGATTTTCACAAGGATTCCAATGAAAAAAAGATTTTGAAAATCGGACAACAAATAAAAAAGTTAATTTTTTGGGTGTGGCCCCTTTTTGACCCCCAGTAGCAATGTAACGGTACAAGATACATCAAAGCCGTTGATACATTTTGTTGACAGAATTTATTGAGGAATACAATAAAAAAAGAATGATCAAAATCGGAAAAAAATTAAACATTCTACAGACGTTTTGTCAATATACCCATTTTTGCCCCTTTTGGCCCTTTTTTCTTAAATGGTAGGGGCCAGAAACCCCAAATGCAATACCAACCTTCCATTAGTGGTTATAAACATCATATCAAAATTTCATAACAATTGGTCAACCACAACTCAAGTTATCACACAGAAACCAAAGTGTCTACAGACGACGACGACAACGACAACGACGACGACAACGACGACATCGCCATAACATAATACGATCGCAAAAATTTTGCGGTCGTATAATAACAGAATAAGTCAAGATCTTATATGTGACACTAGAGGTAAAGAATTGATAGACCTATGTATTGGTAATAAACTACGTATTGTTAATGGTCGTACTTTTGGGGATAGTTCAGGTAGATATGCATGTTTTACGCCAGAAGGCCAAAGTGTAATTGATTACTTCATTGTCTCAGAAAATCTTATTGAACAAATTTTATACATGTCAGTGTCAGATTTTATAACAGACTTCTCAGACGTTCATTGCAAAACCACTATGAAGGTACTAGCATCTTTTCAAAGAAAAGAAACTTTTGAAAATTTAAAAAATATGAAAAACAGTTATAAATGAACAGACCTTGCGTCAATACATTTTCAAAATGCCTTCACTAATCCTTCTATCAGCAAAAGTATCAATGAATTTATAAACAAAGAAATTATTCTTGAGGAAAAAAATATTGATGAAGCGGCAAATGATTTGTATAAAATTATACAAAATGCAGCAAACATAAGTCTCAAGAAAAAAAAAACCAAAGCCAAACAAGGGTATAAATGACAAGAAATGGTTTGATCAGGATCTTAAAAAATGTAAAAAATATGTAGACGAAAAAGCAATACTTATGTGCAAATACCCACATGACCCATATATTAAGGGAGCCTATTTTCGAGCATACAAAAATTATGCAAAATTAAGAAAATATAAGAAGAGACAATTCAAACAATCAATTCTGGATAAATTAGAGATATTGCAGGAACAAAATCTAAAAGAATACTGGAAACTAGTGGATTCTTTAAAAGATAATGTAAAAGAAGGCCATGAAAAGTGTATTGATAGCAAGGAATGGTATGAGTATTTTTCAAAACTTTCTTCAATACCTGATTCACATGAGGAAAGAATCAAAAGTATTAATGAAATGGTTAAGAATTTAGAATCTCAACAAGTCCAAAACTTTTCAAATTTAGACTTCAGAATAGCATGTAAAGAAATAACAAATGCAATATGCTCTTTTAAAAACAACAAGAGTGCCGGCATAGATGGTTTATGTAATGAAATGTTCAAATCTGCTAAATCACATATTTTAAAATGTCTACAGAAACTGTTTAATGTAGTTTTTCATCTGGGTACTATCCTAAAAAATGGATAGAAAGTTACATTGTACCAATTTTAAATCAGAAAATCCAAAATTGCTAAAAAATTATAGAGGTATTGCAGTTGCTAGCTGCTTCGGCAGAATATTCTATTCCATTTTAAATACAAGACTAGACAAATTTTTAGAAGAAAATAATATTATACATGAAAGTCAAATTGGTTTTTCAAAAAGGTCACGTACCTCTGACCACATCTTTGTGTTAAAATGTTTAATTGATAAATACATCAACTCAAGAAACAAAAAGATTTTTGTATGCTTTGTCGATTTTCGCAAAGCTTTTGATACAGTTATACATGCTGGTATAAAGCTCAAACTTTTACAAAATAATATAAATAGTTACTTTTATAGAATTTTGAATAATATGTATTCTAATAATTTAATGTGTGTTAAACTGAACCACAAACTTACTGACTCTTTTATATCTCAAATGGGTGTACGCCAAGGTGATGTATTGAGCCCTAACATATTGAAATTTTTTTTGAATGATTTAAGCACTCTCATTGATGAAGCTAAATATGGTGCCTCATTAGACAGAAAACAAATCGGATGTCTTATGTATGCTGGTGATTTAATACTTATTTCTGAAACAAAAGAGGGTCTTCAAAAACAGCTGAACATTCTAAGCCAATATTGTGAAAATTGGTGTTTTACGGTTAATATTGAAAAAAACAAAAATTATTATTTTCAATAAAACTGGACGGCTTATGAGAGAAAACTTCTGTATTAATAACCAAGAGATAGAATGTGTTATGAATTATAAATATTTGGGAATTATTATTTCTGCATCAGGAAAATTTAATGAGGCCAAGAAAACTCTATATAATAAGGCATTGAAGGCAAGTTTTAAATTAAGAAAAGATCTCACATGTTTAAACCCATCAGTTAATACCTTACTGCACCTATTTAAGCATTCTGTTAACCCCATTATTTTATATGGATGTGAAATATGGGGATCATCAATTAACTTCACAGAAAAGAAAAAATAGTATGATTTATATGATATATATAAACAATGGGAGTGTGAAAAGCTCCTAAATAATTTTTGTAAATATATATTGGGAGTTAACAAGAAAACAACAAATTTAGCTGTATTAATTGAACTAGGTCAATATCCTCTGTATATTTTTATGGTAACATCCATATTCACGTACTGGCATAGGGTGGAGTCAAACACAAGCAAATTAATGCAATCTGCATATTTAGAGTATAGGAATATGTATGATAAAAATATTATGTCTTGGTATTCCACAATTAAAACTAGAAATAAATTTGGATGTAGTTAAAACATGGTCAGCGAGAAAATTCAAATTTCAACTGAAAAAAAAGGGTTAAGGAGGAGAACTTGTTTAGCTACTGGATGTCACAAAAAGAGTCCGGTCTGGAAAATGGAAAACTTACAACTTTTTATAAACTAAAAAATAACTTTCAAAGAGAAGAATATTTAAACATTTTAAACTTTAAACAACGTAATATAATATCTAAAATTAGATTAAGTGCCCATAAGCTGTGCATTGAAACAGGGAGATA
The DNA here is from genome assembly GCA_963971305.1 of Arcuatula senhousia. Lineage (NCBI taxonomy): Eukaryota > Metazoa > Mollusca > Bivalvia > Mytilida > Mytilidae > Arcuatula > Arcuatula senhousia. The sequence continues at coordinate 49,358,650 of OZ020314.1, forward strand.
CGAAAGAAAAAGAGTGAACAACAAACTTGTACCCCTTGAAAGGAAAGAAAGAATATGTTGTCATTGCAATCTAGAAGAAGTAGAAGATGAATATCATTTCATGATGGTTTGCCCACTCTATGCTAGTGAACGCCAGAATATGAATAATGAAATAAATAAAATCTGCAAGAATTATAAACTTCTTAATAATCAAAATAAATTCTTTTGGGTCCTAAATAACGAGCAAGAAAATATACTTAATATATTTGCAAGCTTTTTGCTAACAACTTACCTAAAAAGAGACAATCATATACTTGATGTCACCCATACATCACATCATACCATATAATAATTACTATATATAATAAGATTTTAATTCTGATATACATGTATCCCCATATTAAACCTATGTTGTTAGACATGTATAACATATCTCTATATAAACTTATATTGTTTATAAGCATATATATATATAACCGTATGTACTATGCATACATATTTAGATTTTCTATCTTATATACATATATACTTGTATGTACATTGAATCTGTATGCCCACCAGGGCCCCAAATTGGACAATAAAAGTATTGTATTGTATTGTATTGTATTGTATTGTATTGTATAACTACATAGTAGTGATCTATTTTGGTGAAAAACAACATATGCTGTATAAATCATAGAGGGGTCAGGGTAATAAATCGACTCTTAAAGTGCGTACTCGAGCGCCACGAATTGGTTATCGCTTTGCTCCGTTGAGGTCGTAACTTATTTTTTCATGAGGGATTTATTTTCATAATTAAAAAAAAAGTTTACTTTCTTCCCCCTGTTCCTACTCTTCTACCTCATCTTCCTCTGCCTCGTCCTCCTCTTCCCTTCCATCTGCCTCGTCCTGTCGTACTTGGTGGTTTTCTAAAATCAAACATAATTAAAGCCTAATATTATCTGAATATGTAACTTATGAGAGTCATAGTACCTTATAATTATGAAGATACAAATGCATGCATGTCATGTACCAGTGAAAACAAGTATATTTGTGAACTAATGCTTACTAGTAATACCCCCTCCCAATATTATACCTTGCATTTATAGCTATGTTTTTAATTAACAGGAAGTAGGTAGTTGCATAGAAAACTGAAATTTTATAAATAATGAACCAACAAATTTTACAAACGACCAAGGCAAATTCAGTACATTCATCTTTAAATGTTAGAAACATTTTTTTTAAAACAAATTTAATGTATAATTTTTTTCTGCAGGGATCTTAAACATGTTTTTGTGGGTCCCGTGTGGAGCCCGGGTGTCGAATAAGCCAGCAGCAGAGCCTAGCTTGTCGTAAGAGGCGACAAAGGGTGATGGGATTCTGACGTCGGGTCAGTGCTCAGCCCACAGAGCGACCAAATGTGTTTTGATTGATTGATTGATTGTTGATTGCTTAGTGTCCCGTCGGCGATATTTCAGCCATAATGGGGACATCAACATGTTATAATAATTAAATCAAAATTGGAAATAAAACACAGTCAAAAGACCGTAGATAAAACAAAAGGTATGAAAAGATAAATTGATCAAAAGCAAACATTAAAAATTAACAAACTAAAATATAAAACTAATCAAAAGGAAAAAATAACATAACAACGAAAAAGCAATGTAAATAATATAAAACAGTAATTATACAAGAACTATATCATAGAAAAACAGATCTTAATTTTTGAAAGCAATCCAATTTCCTTTAAAAATGATAAAATGACATCGGTTTGGGTGCCGCTGAACAAATCGTGCATTGTGGCACAATGGACATACTTCATACGTGCTGGAGTAACATCAACACAGTCGAGAAGAACATGTTTCAAAGAATACCGCGATTCACAGGGAATGATCATCGGGGCCTCCTCCTGTGTCATCAGGTGGCCATGAGTTACTCTAAAGTGTCCTATACGACATCTAGTGATGACATGACCACCTGGTCTCGACGGCATCTAAATGAAACAAGACTTTCCCCGAGCTGTGGTTTAAGCTCATGAAGTTTGTTGTGCTCAGCGGCAGCCCAAACCTCTTCCCATAAAGTCTGAACATATATTCGGATTGTATTTCTACAATCCGAATCCCGTGCGGGGCCCGGGTGGCGAATAGACCCGCAGCAGAGCCTAGCTTGTCGTAAGAGGCGACTAAGGGTCTTGGGATTCTGACGTCGGGTCAGTGCTCAGCCCACAGAGCGACCAAGTGTGTACCCTAGGTGGCTGAATAGGGTGGCCCTCGTCCGCGGGGGTTGTCAGGTCTATAATACGGAAACCCTGACCGCCGACCATAGTGGGCCAACGTGTGTGGAGAGTGCCACGCTTCATGCACGTAAAAGACCCCTTTGTGGACCGCCCAGTAGTGCACCACATAGGCTAAATTTTCCGCCCCTACCCACTTCTCCCCTCTTCCTGTGGTTCTTCAAAATTTTCCGGTCCTTTGTTTCCCATCCCACCCCCAAATTTCATTTATCATCATCGTTTCATGTTCATTTTATCACCCTTTTCATGTTCATCGCTTGTAAATAACCGCGTTGCACGGGCGTAAAACACCAACTCACTCACTCACTCTACAATCCGAATAAGGAATAAAACAGTTGGACACGGGTTTACGAAGGGCTTCCTTCGCAACCCTGTCCACAACTGAATTCCCATGAATACCAGTATGACTGGGTACCCATAGGAAAATCAATTCTACGCCACCTCTAATCAATTGATGAACCATATATACAATTTTAGAAATGGGTTTTCAATTTACAATTGTCAATTGCTAGAAGACAAGAGAGAGAATCGGAACAGATAAAGAATTGAGAGTGCTCAGAAGCATCAATTAGCTTGAGGGCTAAAATGATGGCTCTTGCTTCATACAAAAAGAGATCTGGGTCGGGATGAAGTTTTCTTTTCTTACAAAAATGCATAGCAACAGTTTTGCTTTCTGAAAATTTGAAACCATTTTCGGAAGCCCATTTTTCAATCCGTTTTAGGCACAGCTGTAATTGCCTTGCAATGGTATTCATGTTTTTTGCACTGTAGCATATTAAAAAGTCATCAACATATAAAGAACCTTCAATATTGTCTTGAAGGACTTTGGCAATGCTATTTATCTTTATACTAAAGAGAGTGACAGAAAGAATGCTACCCTGAGGTACACCCATTTCTTGGTCAAACTCTTCAGAAAAAGTTTTATTCACTTTAACATTAAAGTGTCTGTCAGAAAGAAAGTCGGCCAAGAAAGTTGGTAACCTTCCTTTCAACACCATATCAGAAATGTCCAGTTTAAAATACCATACTTCCATGTGGTGTCGTAAGCTTTTTCGAGATCGAAAAAGATAGACACCACATGTTCGTTCTTCGCAAATGCATTTCGAAGAAAAGACTCAAAACGGACCAAATGATCAAGCCTGCCTTGGCGGAATCCACACTGGATATTCAAAATGAGTCCATTGGACTCAAGGAACCAAACGAGCCGATCGTTGATCATGCGTTCTAGAGTCTTACAGACGCAGCTTGTCAAGGCTATCGGACGATAGTTGGAAGCATCTGTGTGATCCTTCCCCGGCTTGGGGATAGGAACGACAGTGGCAAGCTTCCATATTTCAGGCAATTTTCCGTTTATCCATATATCATTCATTAAATTTAGAAGAGTCTTCATCGATATTTCAGGAAGATGTTTTAAAAGTTGAAAGTGGATGCTATCAGGGCCACATGCAGTGTCATGGGCTTTACTTAAGGAAGTTTTAAGTTCATCTAAAGAGAAAGGAGAATTGTAGCTCTCCGAGTTGTCAGAGTTAAAGTTCAATTTAGTTTTTTCAGCTGTACGTTTAAATTTTTGGAAGTCATGTTTGTAATTAGATGAAGATGAATGTTTAGCCAAAGTTTCAGCTAGTTTGTTGGCAATGTCCTTTTCAGATGTTAAAGTGGAATTGCCAACGTTTAGATGTTTAACTGAGGATTTAGAGTTTTTACCTTTGAGTTTTTGTATGATATTCCCAATTTTATTCATGGGAGTTCGTGAAGTTAAACCAGATACAAAATTTCTCTGTCCCGTGCGGGGCCCGGGAGGCGAATAGGCCCGCAGCAGCGCTAAGCTTGTCGGTAAAAGTCCACTAAAGAGCGCTCAGAAACCTGACATCGGGGTCAGGCCGCTTTGCCCACAAAGCGACTGGGATGTGTGCCCCAGGTGGTTGAATGGGGCAGCCCTGACATCGAGAGATGCGGGGTCGTCAGGCGATAATGCGGAAAACCTGATCGCAAACCACAGTGGTGCAACGTGTTGGGAAAAATGTCGCGTTCCTCGCACGTTAAAGAACCCTGCTGCAGGTCTCGGTAAGAGTAGGACCCGTAGGATCCCCACGCAGGAGGCAAAATTTCCCGTCCCTACCCATCACTCCTTTTTCCAGTGGCAGTCAAAACTACCCGATTGGCCTTGTGTCCCCATTTCTTCCACTTCATCATCATTTCATGTTCATTATATCACCATTCCCGGATATAGCCGAAATCGTGCTGCTTGGGAGTAAAGCAATAACTAACTAACTAACTAACCAAAATTTCTCCAGGATGTTCTTCTGGATTGTCGACAAGTTCGTCTAGCATTTGCCCGAAAAATTTCTAAACTTACTCAAATTTTCCTTCGTTTGTTGTTTGCCAAATTGTTTTTGAGCTTTATTTCTATCGTCGATAGCATTGTCACACTCGTCTGTGTACCAAGGTTTATTAAGTTTTTTAGGAGTTGCCGAGGTCTTTGGAATGGTTTCATCAGCTATAGAGATAAGAGTTTGGTTAAAAGTTGTTATTGGTTCTTGGTCCTGATCAAAAAATTCTGGTCTTAATTTTTCCGAACAAAGTATTGAAAATGTTTGCCAAACGGCCTTCTCTAACTTATAGCGAGGAATTCTTTGTTCAGGTTCACCAAAAAAGATCTTTTAATATAATAGGAAAGTGATCACTTCCACAGAGATCATCATGGACTTGCCACGAGAAATCTGTTAAAAGAAGGATCACAAATTGAGAGATCAATTGATGAGTATGTTCCATTTCCAGAATGTAAAAAAGGAAATCGTGTCAGTATTCTTGAGGTGTGTTTCCTGAAGACAAAAGACAGTTGGATTAAAAGACTGCACTAAGAGTTGAAATTCAAGAAAGTTGGCCTTGAGGCCTCGGCAATTCCATTGAATGATGGTACTCATTTTGGAGTCTGTATGGGATCAGAAAGTCTACCGAATGATCGCCTACGTCTCCTCTGTGGAGACTGGCTCTGTGAACGGTCGACAGGTGTTTCCAATAGATCCATATCAGACCAAGAGAGCCGAAACGATTATGCATATAAATTGCATCTCGTTCGGCCTTCTTTGATCTACGCATTTTAAGCGGTGACGTCTGCTGCGATGAACTCTGGCGTCTTCCTGGTTGTGAGGGTCGCTGCTGTCTATTTCCAGGTTGAGCAGCAGATGACGACCTTGAGGAAGACGATTGACTCTGTTTGGAAGAAAGAGAAATTGATGTGGGTTGAGGATAAGAAGCTTTGGTTAGAGCTCACAATCCAGCCCAAGACGATTTTCGTGGAATTTTAAACAAATCCTCATCGACCTTTGAATCATTATTTGGACCTGCTGTTGACTTGCGTGGTGGGGGATAATTATCAAACAATTCCTTCCAAGGCCCGGCATATTTGATATTGCTTTTAGGGATATCATCCACAAAACAGTCAGCACCAAACATCCATCCATTGGTGTTGCAAGTACGGGGCTTAATTTGACCCTCAGGCCAAGTGTACATGGTTTGCCAACCATATGTCCTAGAGGGTTTAGCAGCCTCCGCGTAAGATATGGATGGTGCTGTATCACTCGAGACAGAGACTTGACGACGAGCTTCTTGGTAGGTAATGTTCTTTTCTGCTCTAAGTTTTTGGATTTCTTTTTCACGTAGAAGAGTTGGACATTGTTTTGAAGACGAAAAATGATCACCACTGCAGTTAACACATTTTGGATTTTTCGTACAGTTAAAATCCGAGTGGCCTTCCTCAGCACACTTTACACAATTTTCCTTCCCGTTGCAGGTGGCCTTCCTTGGAATAATTTTATGTCTACGGACACTCTGAAAAGACCCAGATTAATGTGACTTGGTGGAGCTGCGGAATTAAATGTAATAAGGTATGTATTAAATTTAATAATTTTGTTGTCTTCCTTTTTTGTAAACCTTTTAACGTGTGAGACACCTTGTGATGAAAGTTCAGAGCATATTTCTTGCTCTGATAAATCAGCAAGGTTTCGATCTCTATCTCGAATGATACCCTGCGAACGATTCAATGATCGATGAGCTTCAGCGGAAACTGGTACCTCTAAAATGGATGAAATTGTCAAAATGATTTTTGCTTGTTGTTGTTTGGCACACTCTACTAGGACGTAAGAGTAAGAGTAGGACCCGTAGGATCCCCATGCAGGAGGCTAAATTTCCCGTCCCTACCCATCACTCCTTTTTCCAGGGGCAGTCAAAACTCTCCTACCCGAATGTGTCCCCATTTCCTCCACTTCATCATCATTTCATGTTCATTGTATCACCATTTTCATGTGCATCTCCCGGATATAGCCGAAATCGTGCTGCTTGGAGTATAGCAATAACTAACTAACTAACTATTTCTTCCAGAATATCCTATATTATATCTAAAGAAGTCCAAAATCAACAACATTTGCAGTGCCGATAAAAATGCAGGCATTATTCAGATCATGAAGTATAAGAGAGATGAAGAATACAATGAATGGAAGAAACTAATATCAGCTGAACACATCGAAAAAGCAGCAAAGTATATTCGAAGACTGGGCATCGCACTAAAAATGTCCATTATGATAAAATTTATCCAGACATTAGATGATGAGAAAGAGCAGGCTTTATTTAATGATCTGGAAGACGAAACAGCAGACTGGAATAAATGGGATGACACTTAAAATAATTTTGTCTCAGAAGCAAAGCAAAACAATGCCACCTTTTTGCTTCATTTTGAAATGATGGAACACTGCGAGGAGATAAATGCTCTTTCTCTTGCGGAGCGCTTAGGAGGTACTCAAGGCTATGACTTAATGTTAGCAGCAGTAAAATCATCTCTTCCGTTTGCTTACTTGAATGGAGCGTCATCCTATGCTGTATATTCAACACGTCTTTTGTATAAACACTTTAAAGCTTGGCCTTTCTATAGAAATATGAAATCGTCCCTGTTTTTAACACCTCACAAAGACAGTCTGTTAAACTTTGGTCTGGACACGTAGCGCGAAATGGACCAACGTGATGCCTTAAAAGCTTTTCGTTCGGGTACAACAATATCATCTGTCATACCAAGAATGTCGCTTATAGATTCTTTGAACGAAGAACATGATCACAGTATGAAGTCAAATAGATCAGAAACCACTGGTACACTCCAAGATTTGAATGTTCTTGGACTTCACTACAAACTACCAAAAGTCTGAATGGTATAGTATTTGTACTTAACCGTACTCAAATGTACTCGACCATTCTGAATAAGTCTTAAACATGCTCAACTGTACTCGACCAAAGTCTGATTTTTTGTAAAAAGTCTGAACATGTACTAAATTGTTGGAATTCGTCTGAAAAGTACTTAATTTTACTCGACCTTAATTAAAATCAATTATCAGATAGATAAGAAAGAAAATGCAAATTCTTAAATATACTCGACCAAGTCTGAATTGTACTTAACAATACTAAAACATTCTCAACCTAATTAAATCATTAATTAACACACTTTTGTTACATTAGATACAATCTTTAATGTTTGATAGACATAATTGATTTTTAATTAGTTAAGTGGGTTTTAATCAAGGTCGAGTACGTTTCAGACTTTGTCGAGTACAATTAAGACTTGGTCGAGAACATTTTAGACTGACAATAATACATTTGAAATTGTCAAGTACGTTTTAGTCTTTTTAAGAATTTTCAGACTTTGGTCGAGTACAATTAAGTACTTTTCAGACTTTTTCAGACTGGTCGAGTATATTTAAGTACGATTTAGTACAAATACTATACAATTCAGACTTTTGGAAGTTTATAGTGCTTGCCTTAAATGAAAATGACTTCATTTACATTTCAAGAATCGTGAATTTGGTACTACGTCAAGATGGTCTCTCTACAAGAAAAGACAACAGAACTATGAATGTTTACTCCCATCCAACAGTTGAGTTCCCTGAAGCAATATTAGACTCAAAAACAACAGTAGATGGTTACTTCTTGATATGGAATTATGTGACACCTGTTTTTAACACCTCACAAAGACAGTCTGTTAAACTTTGGTCTGGACACGTAGCGCGAAATGGACCAACGTGATGCCTTAAAAGCTTTTCGTTCGGGTACAACAATATCATCTGTCATACCAAGAATGTCGCTTATAGATTCTTTGAACGAAGAACATGATCACAGTATGAAGTCAAATAGATCAGAAACCACTGGTACACTCCAAGATTTGAATGTTCTTGGACTTGCCTTAAATGAAAATGACTTCATTTACATTTCAAGAATCGTGAATTTGGTACTACGTCAAGATGGTCTCTCTACAAGAAAAGACAACAGAACTATGAATGTTTACTCCCATCCAACAGTTGAGTTCCCTGAAGCAATATTAGACTCAAAAACAACAGTAGATGGTTACTTCTTGATATGGAATTATGTGACATCAGAAGGACTCTTTACCTTAACAAAAGATGATTCACCAGATGTAAACCCTAAGTCTTCCTACCCCAGACATAAGTTGATTATCTTAGTAATAATTTGGTTCCCCATTTTGGTAATTTTGGTTTTATTGTTATATGCTCTTCATAATCATATAGTGTTTGGCATTTTCAATATTTTTGGTAGAGCGCCTCTGATGAGTCTTGAATAGACGAAATGCGCGTCAGGCGTAGCAAAATTTATTGTCTGGCACTTTGTTGTCATTTGTATTTTTTCCCGTGGCAGTCAAAATTCTCCTACCCGATTGGCCTTGTGTCCCCATTTCCTCCACTTCATCATCATTTCATGTTCATTGTATCACCACTTTCATGTTCATCTCCCGGATATAGCCGAAATCGTGCTGCTTGGGAGTAAAGAAATAACTAACAAACTACAAGCTTTGACACACACACCCTTGCAATATTCCATTAAATTTTGATACTCAGACCTGAAATTATGTAATAGATGTTTGTATACATGTATGATTATATTTATCGCGAACTTTGATTTTAAAGACTTCTTTTAGTATAAGATTTCATGTCTGACAGATTGAAAGTTGAGTAGAAAATAAGGTCGGACCGATGAAATATAGCTTCTACAACGCGCTCGAGTTGATTATTGAATTTCAAATATCTATCCATCACTCCCTTTTAGCTCATCTGACACGAATGGTTATGTAAGAAGCAGAGGTACCAATGGGGTATCCGAATATCAAAAGTCCGAAAGGGCAGAGACAAAACCAGTAAACACCAACAGGAACGGGACAAAAACAGACAACATGTAAAACATGGAAACACAAAATAACTGAATATCAATCAACAACGCGAACTCCAGTCGAAACAAAAGTGAACTCAGGTGCTCCGGAAGAGTAAGCAGTTCCTGCTTGCTATAGCACACCCGTCGCGTTGCCAATAGTCCATTCAGCGTGTCAAATCCGGTAAAGGAAGACAAAACAACACCCTATGACAAACCAACATCTGCACTCATCTGAGAGATCGAAATCCCATATTTGTCTATAAGTGCATGATGTCTTCCGTAAAATTTTTTGAGTGAAGAGCCATCACTTAGCGCCCGGCGTTCGTCCGTTACCTTTTTAAAGCGCTAACTCCTCTGACTACATAAGTCAAATTGCAACCAAACGTGGTACAATTGTGTATTGGCATAAGTGGTACAAAATAATCGTTTGGATTTTTGATTTGTAAAAAAAACATAGTCGCCATAGGGGTAAATTGCTGTTTTATGCTAATTAATCTGGAATTTCTTGACTGCTCATTGAAACACTAGTGGTTTAGGAGGAGTTGCGCTTACAGGGTCTCCCATTGAATAATGTATTTAAAAAGTCTTAAGTCTAATTATCTCCCCTGTATGATGTCAGAGTGCAATGAAAGTTCTTCATGCATATCTACATATGATGTACTTCCTTCATGTAAAGTTTCATCAAAATCCATCACGCAGTTTAGGAGGAGTTGCGCTTACGGGGTCTCCCATTGAATAATGTATTTAAAAAGTCTAAATCCAATTATCTCCCCTGAATGATGTCAGAGTGCAATGAAAATTCTTCATGCACATCTACATGTGATGTACTTCCTCCATATTAAGTTTCAGCAAAATCCTTCAAGCCGTTTAGGAGGAGAAGCGCTTACAAGTTATGTGGACAGACGGACGGACAGACGGACAGACAGACAGGGTGTTTCCTATATACCCCCCAAACTTTGTTTGCGGGGGGTATAATAAACAGCTTTTGGTTTTTATACGACCGCAAAATTTTTGCGATCGTATAATGTTATGGCGATGTCGTCGTCGTTGTTGTCTGTGGACACTTTGGTTTCCGTGCGATAATTTGAGTAAATGTTGACTAAATGTTATGAAATTTTGATATGATGTGTGTTACAACTAAAGGAAGGTTGGTATTGTATTTAGGGACTGTGGCCCCTTCCGTTTTAGAAAAAAGGGCCAAAAAGGGCTAAAACGGGTGAATTGACAAAACTGTTGTATAATGTTTATTATTCATTCGATTTTGAAAATTCTTTTTTTATTGAATTCCTCATTAAATTCTGACAACAAAATGTGTCAATGGTTTTGATATATATTGCACTATTACATTGCTATTGGGGGTCAAAAAGGGGCCACACCACAAAAAATCAACTTTTTTACATGTGGTACGATTTTCAAAATCTTTTTTTTTTCATTGGAATCCTTGTGAAAATCCCTGCCTGCGTTTTTAAATCAGATTTGCAATATCTCTTACCGTTTTTGAGAAATTAGGGGCCAAAAACACCATTTTTAAAAGTTTGTTACAACAAATAGATTTATACCAAAAAAATAAGTTGTAGTGGGCCAGCCAATTGTTATGAAGTTTTTTATATGATGATTATTTCCACTAAAGGAATGTTGGTTTGAATTTGGGGTTTGTGGCCCTTACTGTTTTAGAGAAAAGGGCCAAAGGGGCTAAAACAGGTGTATTGACAAAACTGTTGTTTATTTTTCATTGAATTTTGAAAATTCTTTTTTTGTTGAAGTGCTCATAAAATTCTGTCTACTAAATGTGTCAATGATTTTGATATACATTTCACCATTACATTGCTACAGGGGCCACGCCCATAAAATCAACTTTTTTATTGTTGGTCCGTCCGATTTTCAAAATCCTTTTTTCATTAGATTCCTTGTGAAAATTCATGCATTACCGGTATATTTTAATCGGATTTGCAATATCTTATACCGTTTCGAGAAATTAGGGGTCAAAGGGCCAAAATTGTATGTATTTAAATAAGGCTTTTTGTATTAGATATATATATGTCAAAATTGCATAATTAAGTTCACCACAGGATGCATTTGTCAAAAAGCCTTGTAAGTCCACCATTGGCTTCATGTGACCAAAACATTGAACTATCCATATTGGGCCTACAACGTACAGGGTTCAACTTGCTGCGGTCGTATCATGCTGCGCTCGGCGTAGCTTTTTATTAAAATATTCAGCTATTTGAACTCTACACTTTAATGCATTCACTTAATCGATGAAGTCAGATGACCCCTTATTAAATTTATAGCCCTTTTAATATTAAAAGAAATCATTAATGTCATGTGTGCGATTCAGCTTGTTTCCAGTGGCGGACATCCACTTCATCATCCTTTCATCTTCATAACATCACCCATTTCAAGTTCATCTCCAAGATATAGCCGACATCGCCCTGCTTTTGAGACTAACTAACTAGATACAGATTTAACAATTTCTAATTGTCTTCTATATACGACTTGTTCAGCTCGACAGTCTTTTTTGCAACTATGGTTGAAATTCTTTGCTCAGTTCTCCCCGTTGGTGGACTAAAGCTAATAATTGCCAACAACTGTTGCTCTTTCCAATTGCTTCTTGAAGTCCTAGACCAAATCCAACATAAGATGCAGCAGGGTTATGACCAGGCTTATTGGTGGAATGCTTTTGAACAGTTTGAATTCTGGTGTTACAAAGTTACAATGAATGCAATACAGTTTATACTTCTAGCATATTCCCCACTTCTTAACTTTGTAATATTCAAACGAAGGAATGCGACAAGGTGCAGATTTTGTTGCATGTAAGAAGAATAGCTTTGCTCTATCTTTGTCATTAGCTTTTCTTTATCAACATAACTCTTACCGGTTGTTTATCATTTGTTCTGCTATTGAATCAGCTGACGTTTTTGTTTGATTTTTTTTTTGGGGGGGGGGGGGGTCAAGATAAACGTCGAATCAGATTTTCCGTCACAGTTAAGAGTAGTCATCAGTTTAGTCCATCTTCGGCTAAACTACGAGATCAAACTCCTTGGATTCTATGCGTTCATAGGTTTTTTTACACATCAGATAGCTCACGAGAGAGTTATCTTCCTCTATTCCAAGGAGTTTTACCTGTATTTAATAGTCCAGGATGGCTATTTGTCATTTTTAAAATGAAAAAAAAAGAGATCTCAAGTATCCATATAGATCTTAATAGAAGAAACACGAATGGCTCCACAAAGGCTATATATCCTTGACTATAGCAGGCAAATGAATTGGATTAATTGATTACAGTCTATTATTAAATCATTCAATTTGTCCTCGAATTGGCCATGACTTTGTTCTGTTGATGACATAAAGCCACAATAAATCATCATTTTCATTTTCCGTAGTAAAACGAAGTGCATTTAGTCCATGGTTGTTCCACGAGTAATGTCCAATCCAGGTGCTTTGAGTAAAATTGATATACCTTTGACTCCCTTAACGGCATCAGGATTAGCCAACTCACTCACTCAATCAAAACTTGATATGTCAAACAAAAGAACTATTTATTATTACAATCAATGCGTTACAAAGAAATTAGATTAAAGTTAAAATACAACTGTATCTGACATCTTCATCATACATCTCGTTAAACTCATCATCATCCATCATCATGTAGTCTCTTAGTAGCTGTTGAAAAAATAAGAAAACGGATAAGAAAATGATTCTCCTATGAAAATGATAAATAAAAACTTCTCTGATGTACAATGACCAAAAAAAAATAAAAAAATAAAAACACTTTAAAGACAAACTCCTTGCATACTGTCTTGCTTCAATTACACATGGCATTTTTGATGTTGATGGTTTCTATAAATAAATATAAAAAGAATTAATGGCTCCCAAACAGTTTGCGGAGACATATTGTTTTTGTTCCGTTTCTTATTATTATTATGTCCACGAACCTTTTATATGTACAAACATATAAACATTCAAGGTAGAAAAAATCAAGGGTCTTATCAACAGTATTTGACAAATATTATGGTCCAGCTTCATTCCAGTAGTCAATAGTATCATCTCCGATTGATCTGTTGTAAGACCCATCATCTTTAAACCTATATCTTTGTTCAGCAACGATCTGACTTTTTGCAGGGGTGGTACTGGTGTGTAATGAGCAGAAATGCGCCTTAGATCATTTGCCTCGAACACCATTCCGGTGTTTATTCCGACATCATCTTCCAGCCTTTTGACAGTAATTCTTCTCACAATAGCTGGAATATATCCTATAGTACCATATAAGTATACCAATGTTATGCTTCTAGGTCATCCTACTTCCTGTTTACCACATATTTATCCAACTTTATGTCAACATAACACACCTATATGTCAACAAATATCAATACATGTCATCATCCAGTCAACCATCTCAACATGTAATAACATATTACACTAGATTTATCTAACTTATGTTAGCATGAAATAACATATTACACTAGATTTATCTAACTTATGTCAACATAACACACCTATATGTCAACAAACATCAATACAATATTTCATCATCCAGTCATCCACCTCAACATGAAATAACATATATCACTAGATTTAATATCAACATAACACACCTTTAGTTCAACAAATATCAATACAACATGTCATCATCCAGTCATCAACCTAAACATGTAATAACATATTACACTAGATTTATCTAACTTCGCAACATAACACACGTATGTGTCAACAAACATCAATACAATATGTCATCATCCAGTCATCCACCTCAACATATTATAACATATTTCACTAGATTTATCTAACTATATGTTAATATAACACACCTATATGTCAACAAACGTCAATACAATATGTCATCATCCAGTCATCCACCTTTATATATAATAACATATTTCATTATATTTATCTAATTTTATGTCAACATTACTCACCTATATGTCAACAAATATCAATACAATATGTCATCATTCAGTCATCCACCATGTCATCCACCTCAACATATAACATATTTCACTAGATTTATCTAACTATATGTTAATATAACACACCTATATGTCAACAAACGTCAATACAATATGTCATCATCCAGTCATCCACCTTTATATATAATAACATATTTCATTATATTTATCTAACTTTATGTCAACATTACTCACCTATATGTCAACAAATATCAATACAACATGTCATCATCCAGTCATCCACCTCAACATGTAATAACATATTTCACTAGATTTATCAAACTTTATGTCAACATAACACACCTATATGTCAACAAATATCAATACAATATGTCATCATTCAGTCATCCACCATGTCATCCACCTCAACATGTAATAACATATTTCACTAGATTTATCTAACTTTATGTCTATAAAAAACACCTATATGTCAGCAAACATCAATACAACATGTCGTCTTCCAGTCATCCACCTCAACATTTGTATAACTGTTAAGCACTTTTCATTTGGTAATTGAAATACAATTTCAGGTATCTAACGTAGATAAAAGTTCAGTTCAAAGGTAGTATACAAATAAGTGTATTATTATCTTTTAGTTTCTTTGATCTTTTATTGGTTGATTGAGTCATGTGATACTTTGGTGGGAAACTTGTTTTTTTCAAGTTCTCTTTGATTTCACCTTTCAGAGGAACAGCTGATTAAAATTTCCAGTTGCCATCTTTACTTGCATAATTCAATTTCACCTCCTTTTGTATATTGGATTTATTTCTTTGGATGTAATTCTTGGACTTATATATATTTCATTTGGAAGGTCAGTTCTATTTCTTTTACTAACCATTATTAATAATCTTTGCAAATAATTATTATCCTGCAGTATGAGATCTGTATGAATGTGTAAAATACAGTAAAACACTTAAAAACAATAAACATGGAATAAACTTGATTATATAAAACAAATCAAAACCTTTATTAAAAATAGTTTAAAGATCAAGAGATCAACCAGACATAATGTAGAATGAGAGATCTAACTTAAACTTCAAGATAAATAATGTTTCATAGAGTAAATAGAAGTTTTAATTAATATATATGTTGAAAAGTATTTTTGAGTTATATTAGTTTGTCATGTGAACTCATGACTTATGAAACCTAATTTTATATTCAGATGCATATGATGTAGAAACTTGAGCTGTAACTTGTACCAGACGGGTATTATACCTTTGCACATACTTGTGAGGTAAGGTCTATGTTGTTTTATGTTTTAACTAATATTTTCCTTTTTGTTTGTTTGCATTTTTAACAAGTTTGCTTTAGTTTTTCTTTATTGAGAATTAGAGTATTGTTTAAGCTCTAAATACAGTATAAACTTTATCTTTTATGTTTGTCATGAGAGATATAAATAATTGTCCTTTATACAAGACTTTAGATTGTTTTGCAAGATACTTGTGGAATAAGTGTACATGAATTATTAGGTATATTTAATTTTATGGATTTTCCGTATGGCAATTATTGAAATGTTTACGATTAAGCTAGAGTTATAATCCAAAACCTTAGAGATATTGTGGTATTTATTTACTGATTGGCCCGAGTGGTCTACAAATTGAACCAGGCTACATTTGCTATGAATTTATTAATATTTTTATTGTATAATCGAGAAAAACCGTATGAATATAAAAATAATTTTGATCCTGAACTTCAATAGCACATATGAAAAGAGAAGATGAATTAAAAATCAGAGAAAAATTGAACGAGGAGATGCAAAACGAAAGAGTATGGTTACAATCATATGTTACCAAGCTTGAAGCTAAAGTGAATGAATTACAAAGATCAAATCAAATACTTCAGCAGAAATGTGCATTATTATCAAGAACTGATGACTATCAAACCATACCTGAACCTCAAACATCGAATCCGACACCATCTAATGCAGTTCCACCTCGTGACCACATAGAGCAGATAACTACCAAACTTCACGATAAAGTCACTAAGTTCATCGTACAACAAATTGACGGTCAATTAGACAGAATATTTGAACTCTTGAATCCAAACAATACTCAATCATGTGGAACTGAGAAACAACAGCCACACGACAACGAGAAAACAGATTCTATTTTAAAAGAACAGATCGATCATGAACAGGGACAGGGTAATCAGCCACCCATTACTCAATACTTCTCTCGTAACACAGTTAAACATCCAGGAGAAAGCAACAACAAAGAGTCAATTCAGACACCTAGACTATCAAATGTTAGAATGTCCTTGACCTCAGACCAACTACAAGGTCATCCTCTACGATTTCAACAATCTACAACACACAGATCTACACCGTCGGCAAGAAGTCAAGCTCAAGTACAACAACCTGTCTATCAGCAAATACCTACTCAGATGTTTCCAAAGACGTCGGTTAACCACCAAACTCCAATTTGTGCTGGCTCAAATTTTTTATGGAATGCCCCTCCACAAATGCTTTGGATGTAGCATATCACGAAGAATCCATGTCCACAACTTTATCAATTTTATCATTTAACTGCAAAAATATAAAAACTATTGGACCCTTTATTGAGGAAAACCAAAAATCAGCTGATTTAATACTGATTCAAGAACATTGGCTATATGATCATGAACTATATTTGTTAGATGAGATTCACCCTAAATATACTGGTATCGGCAAATCTGTCAATTCAGGCCAAACAAATCTAGACACACTATATAAATTAAATAGAGGATACGGAGGTGTTGCTATATTATGGAAATATGAGATTGACAAATATATTAAGAATGTAAATGAAGGAAATCAGAGAATACAATGTATTGAAATTAATACTACAAATCCAACTTTATGTATATCAGTGTATTTACCAACAAGAGTTGAAAATGATAGATATGAAGAATTCTCTGAATGTGTGGACCAACTATATGAAATAATACAAAAATATCAAACTTCACATAACATTATTATTGGCGGAGATATGAATGAAGACATAACGAAACATAACAAATCCAGAAGGGCAATAATACTGAACAATCTAATACATGAATGCCAACTTAAAACCAGATTCATGGGACCAACGTTCATGAATGTTAAAGGAGTAGAGGTTTCAGAAATTGATTATTTTTTCTTTAAAACAAGGAAAGAAGTAAAGACATCTAGGCTCTCTGATATAGCAACAAATGTATCTGATCATCATCCTATTAAACTGGAGATTTCGATAACCCTACAGAAGCAAATGTGTATTGCACCACCAGCAAATCAAGGCAGAACAAGATGGGATAAAATGGACATTGAGAAATATAAATCTACTATAGAAGTAGAAACACAGAAATTGAAATCTACACTCAACAGGACTAAGACAACAAAATATGGATTAACAAATGTAGTCGAAGACACTATGACAATTTTAACAAATACAGCTAAGGAATGTTCTACTCAGAAAAGATATGGTAAAAATAAACTGAAATTACGAATCTGGAATGACAACATCAGGGAAGCCTTACATAAAAACAAAGACGCCCACAAGAAATGGAAAGAAGCAGGAAAACCATCAGACATACATCATCCCTTACTTGTAGAAAGAAAGACAACTAGAAACTAGAGGCTCCCAGGAGCCTGAATCGCTCACCTGATCTCTTATGCCAAAGTTTGAATAAATTTCACAAACTTTCAAGTATACAAAGTTGCAAAACAATCCTTTCAGTGGTTTCAGAGAAGATTTTTGGAAATCAGTTTAAATTAATAGAAAAAACGGTTAAAGGGCAATAACTACTGTAAGGACCTTTTGATGCTGAACAAGAAAATTTGCTTCCGATTTTCTTTATCTCTTTTACTTTTTGAGTTATGAGCCAAAAACAATGGTTTGACCCCCCCTGTTCTATTTTTAGCAAAGGCCGCCATGTTGGTTGGTCGACATGTATATAATTCACAAACTTGGTAGAGGACATCCTAAAGATCATGTATACCAAGTATCAATGCAATCCCTTCAGTGGTTTTAGAGAAGATTTTGAAAATCAGTGTAAATTAATGGAAAAAAACAGTTAAAGGGGAATAACTCTTAAACGGCTGATCTGACAATTTAGACCTTGAAAATCACTTTTGTAGATCTCAATGAGCTAAACAATTCTGCAATGCTAACTTTTCCTCTAGCTCTAACTGTTTTCAAGATATTGTCCAAAAACTGCAAAAATGGTCAATTTTGATGATTAAAGGGCAATAACTCCTATAAGGAGTTGTTTCACAACTTGCTCAACAATGAGATTCGTAGAGGTTTTGATGCTGAACAAGGAAGGTTGCTTCAGATTTTCTCTATCTCTTATACTTTTTGAGTTGTAAGCCAAAAACAATGGTCTGACCCCCCTGTTCTATTTTTACCAACAGCGGCCATGTTGGTTGGTCGACATGTATATAATTCACAAACTTGGTAGAGGACATCCTAAAGATCATGTATACCAAGTATAAATGCAATCCCTTCAGTAGTTTTAGAGAAGAAGATTTTTGAAAATCAGTGTAAATTAATGGAAAAAAACAGTTAAAGGGGAATAACTCTTAAACGGCTGATCTGACAATTTAGACCCTGAAATCACTTTTGTAGATCTCAATGAGCTAAACAATTCTGCAATGCTAACTTTTCCTCTAGCTCTAACGGTTTTCAAGATATTGTCCAAAAACTGCAAAAATGGTCAAATTTGATGATTAAAGGGCAATAACTCCTATGGGGAGTCGTTTCACAACTTCGACTCAATGGAGAGATTCGTAGAGCTTTTGATGCTGAACAAGGAAGGTTGCTTCGGATTTTCTCTATCTTTAATACTTTTTGAGTTATAAGCCAAAAACAATGGTCTGACCCCCCTATTCTATTTTTAGCAACGGCGGCCATGTTGGTTGGTCAACATGTATATAATTCACAAACTTGGTAGAGGACATCCTAAAGATCATGTATACCAAGTATCAATGCAATCCCTTCAGTAGTTTTAGAGAAGAAGATTTTTGAAAATCAGTGTAAATTAATGGAAAAAACAGTTAAAGGGGAATAACTCTTAAACGGCTGATCTGACAATTTAGACCCTGAATCATTTTTGTAGATCTCAATGAGCTAAACAATTCTGCAATGCTAACTTTTCCTCTAGCTCTAACGGTTTTCAAGATATTGTCCAAAAACTGCAAAAATGGTCAAATTTGATGATTAAAGGGCAATAACTCCTATAAGGAGTCGTTTCACAACTTCGACTCAATGGAGAGATTTGTAGAGCTTTTGATGCTGAACAAGGAAGGTTGCTTCGGATTTTCTCTATCTCTTATACTTTTTGAGTTATAAGCCAAAAACAATGGTCTGACCCCCCTGTTCTATTTTTAGCAACGGCGACCATGTTGGTTGGTCGACGTGTATATAATTCACAAACTTGGTAGAGGACATCCTAAAGATCATGTATACCAAGTATCAATGCAATCTCTTCAGTGGTTTCAGAGAAGAAGATCTTTGAAGAAAAGTTAACGGACGGACGGACGGACGGACGGACAACAGACGACGGACGACGGACGCTTAACGATGACAACAGCTCACATGACCCTTCGGGTCAGGTGAGCTAAAAACACTATTTTTCGCCTTTAAGGGGCTGTAACCCCTATAAGTGGTCATCTGACAACTTTGACCCTATGGAGACTTTTGAAGAGCTAAATGAGCTGAACATTTAAGCAAGCAACAGCTTTTCTCTATCTGCAATACTTTTCATTCTATTAGCCAAAACATGAAAAAACGCTATTTTTCACCTATAAGGGGCTGTAACCCCTATAAGGGATCATCTGACAACTTCGACCCAATGTAGACTTTTGTAGAACTTTTGATGCTGAAGCAGTAGGGTGGCATCAGATTTCATCTATCTCTTATACTTTTTGATTTACAAGCCAAAAACAGTAGTCTGACCCCCCCCCTGGTCTATTTTTAGCCACAGCGGCCATGTTTTTTGAGGAATCAAAAATCGAAACACAACTTTTGTACAAGACATCCTAAGGATCAATCATACTAAGTTTCATTAAATTCTGTTCAGTAGTTTCAGAGAAGAAGATTTTTGAAAAATTGTTAACAGAGGACAGACGACAGACGACGGACGACAGACGACAGACGACAGACGACGACGGACGCCAAGTGATTGCAATAGCTCACATGGACCTTCGGTCCAGGTGAGCTAAAAATTTTAGATCAGAAATTAGAATTGAAGAATGCAAACGTAAGCATGAGGAGTGAGTGAGTGAGTTGGTGTTTTACGCCCGTGCAACGCTATATAGGTTATTTACAGGCGATGAACATGAAAAGGGTGATAAAATGAACATGAAACGATGATGATAAATGAAATATGGGGATGGGATGGGAAACAAAGGACCGGTAAATTTTGAAGAACCACAGGAAAAGGGGAGAAGTGGGTAGGGGCGGAAAATTTAGCCTATGTGGTGCACTACTGGGCGGTCCACAAAGGGGTCTTTTACGTGCATGAAGCGTGGCACTCTCCACACACGTTGGCCCACTATGGTCGGCGGTCAGGGTTTCCGTATTATAGACCTGACAACCCCCGCGGACGAGGGCCACCCTATTCAGCCACCTAGGGTACACACTTGGTCGCTCTGTGGGCTGAGCACTGACCCGATGTCAGAATCCCAAGACCCTTAGTCGCCTCTTACGACAAGCTAGGCTCTGCTGCGGGCCTATTCGCCACCCGGGCCCCGCACGGGACGTAAGCATGAGGAAAAGAATAAAATAATTACGGCTCAAACCCATGACAAAAAGCTCTTCTATCAGCTTATTAGAAAACAACGATCAAACAAAAGTGCATTGGTAACTGAAATCCATGTTGACGAAACATCATACAACGAAGAAAACGTCTTAGAAGGATGGTATGAACATTTTAACATTCATAATCTGTCACCCTTTTTGAGTTATTTGCAAAAAAATGCAGTTTAACCTAATGTTCTATTTTCAGCCACAGCGGCCATGTTTTACAACCAATCAAAAATCCCCACAACAGTTCTATACACCTAATATAATAAACAATAATACTAAGTTTGGTTCCATTTAGACTTAAAGTGTCAGAGGAGTTAAACATTTTCAATATAAGGAAATGCAGTTAAAATGCTCAATTTTGACGTTCCAAGGGCAATGACTCCTGAAAGGAAAGGTCCTACAACGTTGACCCTGTTACAAATTTTGTAGATCTTGATGCGCTTAACAATATGCAATTTAAATTTCTCAAATATCTTGTATAGTTTTCAAGATATTGAGCTAAACAGGTGCAAAATTTGCAAAAAATCCACAAAAAGGGCAATAACTCCTACATGGATTGTTGGATTTTCTTCAAAATTTCAGAGTTGGTAGATCTTGAGGTGCTGATCACTTTTGTTCCCAATCAAAATTTTGAAATCTGTCACCGTTTTAGAGTTATTTGCATAAACTGCCATTTACCCTTTTGTTCTATTTTTAGCCACAGCGGCCATGTTTTACGACCAATCAAAAATCCCCACATCAGTTCTATACACCGAATGCTAATGAACAACTATACCAAGTTTGGTTCCATTTGGACTTAAAGTGTCAGAGGAGTTAACGTTTTCAATGTAATGAGGAAATGCTGTTAAAATGCTTAATTTTGACATTCTAAGGGCAATAACTCCTAAAAGGAAAGGTCCTACAACGTTGACCCTTTTACATATTTTGTAGATCTTGATGTGCTTGACAATATGCAATTTAAATTTTTCAAATATCTAGTATAGTTTTCAAGATATTGAGCCAAACAGGTGCAAAATTTGCAAAAAATCCACAAAAAGGGCAATAACTCCTACATGGGTTGTTGGATTTTCTTCAAAATTTCAGAGCTGGTAGATCTTGAGCATCCTCGGAAACCCAGGGTTTCTTCTCTTGCTTACTCATTCATCACCCCTGGGACATAACGCAGGAAAAACTTCGTGTTAGATAGTTTTGTATCGAGCTTTCTGATTGGTCGCTTTAGATTTATCTCATGCGATTTAAACATGTTTCTTTATACAAAAAATATCAAGTTTAAGATCAGATCCTGAACTCGAAACGAACAATTTCATACGTAATGTCCCAGGGGTGATGAACGAGTTGACGAGAGAAGAAACCCTGGGTTTCCGAGGATGGATCTTGAGATGCTAATCACTTTTGTTACCAATCAAAATTTTGAAATCTGTCACCGTTTTAGAGTTATTTGCAAAAAACTGCCATTTACCTCTATGTTCTATTTTTAGCCACAGCAGCCATGTTTTACGACCAATCAAAAATCCCCACATCAGTTCTATACACCTAATGCTAATGAACAACTATACCAAGTTTGGTTCCATTTGGACTTAAAGTGTCAGAGGAGTTAACGTCTTCAATGTAATGAGGAAATGCTGTTAAAATGCTAAATTTTGACGTTCTAAGGGCAATAACTCCTAAAAGGAAAGGTCCTACAACATTGACCCTGTTACATATTTTGTAGATCTTGATGTGCTCAACAATATGCAATTTAAATTTCTCAAATATCTTGTATAGTTTTCAAGATATTGAGCTAAACAGGTGCAAAATTTGCAAAAAATCCACAAAAAGGGCAATAACTCCTACATGGGTCGTTGGATTTTCTTCAAAATTTCAGGGTAGGTAGATCTTGAGGTGCTGATCACTTTTACCCTATGCCAGAATTTTGATATCTGTAGCCGTTTTTGAGTTATTTGCAAACAACTGCATTTTACCCCTATGTTCTATTTTTAGCCATGGCGGCCATGTTTTACGACGAATCAAAAATCCCCACATCAGTTCTAAGCACCGAATGCTAATGAACAACCATACCAAGTTTGGTTGCAATTGGACTTATGGTGTCAGAGGAGTTAACGTTTTAAAAAGTTTACGGACGACGGACGCTAAGTGATGACAATAGCTCACATGACCCTTCGGGTCAGGTGAGCTAAAAACCTTATGGCAA
Organism: Arcuatula senhousia; assembly: GCA_963971305.1. Taxonomy (NCBI): domain Eukaryota; kingdom Metazoa; phylum Mollusca; class Bivalvia; order Mytilida; family Mytilidae; genus Arcuatula; species Arcuatula senhousia. The sequence goes on from OZ020314.1 coordinate 49,382,005, forward strand.
TGCTGTGCCATTAAAGATCAGTGCTGCAATATAGCCAAAAAGTGAGTGAGTGAGTGAGTTGGTGTTTTACGCCCGTGCAACGCTATATAGGTTATTTACAGGCGATGAACATGAAAAGGATGATAAAATGAACATGAAATGATGATGATAAATGAAATATGGGGATGGGGTGGGAAACAAAGGATCGGTAAATTTTGAAGAACCACAGGAAAAGGGGAGAGATGGGTAGGGGCGGAAAATTTAGCCTATGTGGTGCACTACTGGGCGGTCCACAAAGGGGTCTTTTACGTGCATGAAGCGTGGCACTCTCCACACACGTTGGCCCACTATGGTCGGCGGTCAGGGTTTCCGTATTATAGACCTGACAACCCCCGCGGACGAGGGCTACCCTATTCAGCCACCTAGGGTACACACTTGGTCGCTCTGTGGGCTGAGCACTGACCCGACGTCAGAATCCCAAGACCCTTAGTCGCCTCTTACGACAAGCTAGGCTCTGCTGCGGGCCTATTCGCCACCCGGGCCCCGCACGGGACTAGCCAAAAAGAGATCGACTTCAGTGCTGCAGTATAGCCATAAGATTGAATTTATGAATGATGTTTGTTTTTGGTATTTTGTTTAAATGCATACATGTGCATGTATAAACGGAAAATTACATGTATATCCCAGCCTGATATATTCAATAATTACTTGTTGTTTTTGATGTTTGGGAAGACTGCATCTTTTGCTCAAATGATTTAGAAACATGTAATACATGAAACTAGGTATGTGGTTCGACCCAGATTTGTTTGATATCAGCTTTTATTATAAGCTAATATATTTCAGTAGTTAGTTAGTTAGTTATTGCTTTACTCCCAAGCAGCAAGATTTCGGCTATATCCGGGAGATGAACATGAAAGTGGTGATACAATGAACATGAAACGATGATGAATTGGGGAAATGGGGACACAAGGCCAATCGGGTAGGAGAGTTTTGACTGCCACTGGAAAAAGGAGTGATGGGTAGGAACGGGAAATTTTGCCTCCTGCATGGGGATCCTACGGGTCCTACTCTTACCGAGACCTGCAGCAGGGTTCTTTAACTTGCGAGGAACGGGACATTTTTCCCAACACGGTGCACCACTATGGTTTGCGGTCAGGTTTTCCGCATTATCGCCTGACGACCCCGCATCTCTCGATGTCAGGGCTGCCCCATTCAACCACCTGGGGCACACATCGCCTGACCCGATGTCAGGTTTCTGAGCGCTCTTTAGTGGACTTTTAACGACACGCTGAGCGCTGCTGCGGGCCTATTCACCACCCGGAACCCGCACGGGTATATATTGATTTTCAGTAAGTCTTATCTTTGTAGTAATAATGGTAATAAATTTTACAAGCTCGTTTGTTTGCTGGGTTTTTCTTTATCATTCTTATACATGTTTGATTGATTTTTGTCATCTTTTCGCTCTATTCTTTAAAATGAGACTAAGCTTTTCGGGCAGCCCGGACAAAGATTAGATAGTTAGTTAGTTAGTTATTGCTTTACTCCCAAGCAGCACGATTTCGGCTATATCCGGGAGATGAACATGAAAGTGGTGATACAAGGATGTGTGCCCCAGGTGGGTGAACATCGAGAGATGCGGGGTCGTCAGGCGATAATGCGGAAAACCTGACCGCAAACCATAATAGTGCACCGTGTTGTGAAAAATTTCTCGTTCCTCGCACGTTAAAGAACCCTGCTGCAGGTTTCGGTAAGAGTAGGACCCGTAGGATCCCCATGCAGGAGGCTAAATATCCCAGCTCCCTGCGCCAGCTCGTTGACCCTAGAATATCACTGCGTAGGAAACGAAACTCGTTATTGGCATATCAAGACATCGTCCCTCGTTTGCTGAGAAGGCGATATCTGAATCGAGCGGTCGTCCTATCCGTACGTCGCGGAGAATCATAAGAGAAAGCCCAAATGACACGATACCAACTTCATCATGGACGCCTTTTACCTGTTTTTGTATTGTGGTGATTCAATATCCACCCACGTCGACAACCACGCCGGAGATTTCGTGGTAGATCTTCCCAAGAGGAACGTGCTGGACGGAAACTGGGAATGCGCACTGACAGAATTCACACTTTCGTCTGAGTTGGAGTATCCGAGTTAGCGATAGTACGTCTGCACCGATATCGTTGCAGAATCATACGCACGCAATAGATTTTAACCTCTCTTGAGAGACCTCAAGCCTGTGGATCAAGACACCTTGGAGTTTGAACAGCCTTATTTCGTCAAACTACGTCATGCCGACCTGAATCGATTGCGGATATTCTTAAGAGACGATCGTCTAGAACCTTGTCGGTTTAAACTCGACCGTCTGTACTGCACGCTTCACTTCACTGTGTGCCCCAGGTGGTTGAATAAGGCAGCCCTGACATCGAGAGATGCGGGGTCGTCAGGCGATAATGCGGAAAACCTGACCGCAAACCATAGTGGTGCACCGTGTTGGGAAAAATGTCACGTTCCTTACACGTTAAAGAACCCTGCTGCAGGTCTCGGTAATAGTAGGACCCGTAGGATCCCCATGCAGGAGGCAAAACTCTCCTACCCGATTGGCCTTGTGTCCCCATTTCCTCCACTTCATCATCATTGCGTGTTCATTGTATCACCACTTTCATGTTCATCTCCCGGATATAGCCGAAATCGCGCTGCTTGGGAGTAAAGCAATAACTAACTTACTAACTAAGGTTTTCTCTAGTGGAATTGGACTTTGATCGATTTGATTTTATTGTGTGTTTAGTTTGGAATATTGATAGTGGAAGATTGGACACAAACACTAGTTTAACCCCGCCACATATTACATGTGCCTGTCCTAAGCCAAGAATCATTTACAAAGCTTTCGTTTGTAGTTGTCTTTTTGGTGTTTTCTGTTCTTTGTTCAAGAAGGGGTCTATCTTTGACTATTTCAGGCCTGGATTTAAATTATATGCATTTTATTTAGACCATGTACCAATTGCAAAACCGCGAGCACCGCCTACTGGTCTCGTTGAAGGATGCTGGCGATTGTCCATTGTGGTTTTTCTGATTTGCCGCTTGATTGTGGGCTGTGTCGCGAAGAACATTTCTAAGCAGTAACAATCATCCACTACACTTAAACGAGTGAAACGGAAAACGGAATTGACAAAAATCGTGAAAATATTGAAAATTTTAGTTTTACCTAGCAATGTTGTTATTTTTTAATGCCAATTATGATTGTTCACTACTTTACACATTTACTGTTTGACATAAAGATATGAAATTGAAAGCATACACAACTATATATGAATAAAAAGCTTCGCCGAGCGCAGCACGATACGACCGCAACATGTTGAACCCTGTACGTTTTAGGCCCAATATGGATAGTCTATTGCTCTGGACACATGCATCCCGTGCTGGGCCCGGGAGGCGAATAGGCCGGCAGCAGCGCTAAGCTTGTCGGTAAAAGTCCACTAAAGAGCGCTCAGAAACTTGACATCGGGGTCAGGCCGCTTTGCCAACAAAGCGACTGGGATGTGTGCCCCAGGTGGTTGAATGGGGCAGCCCTGACATCGAGAGATGCGGGGTCGTCAGGCGATAATGCGGAAAACCTTACCGCAAACCATAGTGGTGCACCGTGTTGGGGAAAAATGTCACGTTCCTCGCCCGTTAAAGAAGCCTGCTGCAGGTCTCGGTAAGAGTAGGACCCGTAGGATCCCCATGCAGGAGGCAAAATTTCCCGTCCCTACCCATCACTCCTTTTCCAAACAAAAAAGGGGGGACCCCCAAAATCAATCCCATTCATCCTTGTATGGTAAGGAACATCAGTCAAAATTGTGTCAAGTGTTAAAACACACACATAAATGCAACTTTACATAAATCAGAAACTATGTTAGGAACAATGTTTAGTGTATGTTTTTATATTATTGTTTACCATTTATCTCAGCAAAGTCAACAAACATTTTCTTTTTTTTAACTGGTGCCTCTTTACCAATGCCCTGGCTTCTGCAGTTCCACCTCCACCTGATGTTTCTCACTTTTTGTGAAAGTTTTTGGTTGAAATAACCCTACAATTCAAACAATTTACATATATTGAAATGAAATGCCAATGTCTGAAACAGACAGACACATGAATGTTTATTCTGATGCAAATGTTCTACAGAAATAAAGATATATTATTGAATCATAAAATTGCGTGGTACAATAGAATACATTTAAAAGTTATATTTAAATATACTGTGTTTAAGTTTTCTGCGGACCTTTTTAACATGTTTAATTTCATGTGTTTTAATGATGTGGGCTCTTCCACTTGCTTGCAAATAACTTTGTTGAAAAATTTTCTCTGAGTAACCTCCTTACCGGTATTTCCTGACTGTTTTTTCAGACTTTTTAAAATTATTATTAGTTTTCATTAAACTAACCCAAGGTTCTTTCATTGCTTCATGTTTTATACAAGGATACGTTGTGAACATCAGCTTGCCAAAATCTTGATAAACTCCCCTTGACCTAAACTGACCAAATGACAATACATGGAAGTCTGTTTCTTCAATAAATTTGTCCCACTCTTTATATATTTCTCCTTTTGTCAATAACATTTTGATTGATGAAGAATAAGAAGGTATATAATCTTGAATGTAGAATTGGGTATGTTATCCTGTATGAATGGCAAACTTGATTTGGAACTGGTTTGGGCAGTTGTCATAAGTGATGTACACATTTTTAAAGACGGTGGTTGAAATCCTGTCTCTTGCATGTCTTGAGATCCAACTTTCTTTACCTCAAAGGATCCATTACATGTAGGTTCAATAAAAATTACACCCGTGCGGGTTCTGGGTGGCGATTAGGCCCGCAGCAGCGCTAAGCTTGTCGGTAAAAGTCCACTAAAGAGCGCTCAGAAACATGACATCGGGTCCGGCCGCTTTGCCCACAAAGCGACTGGGATGTGTGCCCCAGGTGGTTGAATGGGGCTGCCCTGACATCGAGAGATGCGGGGTCGTCAGGCGATAATGCGGAAAACCTGACCGCAAACCATAGTGGTGCACCGTGTTGGGAAAAATGTCACGTTCCTCGCACGTTAAAGAACTGCTGCAGGTCTCGGTAAAAGTAGGACCCGTAGGATCCCCATGCAGGAGGCTAAATTTCCCGTCCGTACCCATCACCCCTTTTTCCAGTGGCAGTCAAAACTCTCCTACCCGATTGGCCTTGTATCCCAATTTCCTCCACTTCATCATCATTTCATGTTCATTGTATCACCACTTTCATGTTCATCTCCCGGATATAGCCGAAATCGTGCTGCTTGGGAGTAAAGCAATAACTAACTAACTAAATAAAAATTACTGTTTCATCTGCTATGTCTGAAGCTGACTCATCTGTAATCTGCATTTAGAATTTAAAAAAATTTCTACATTTTCTACTTCTATAAATACATGTACATGTATAGAAAACATACTTGTACGTACATATACATCATGCATGTACAAAATTACTACATGGCATTTTTGTATATATGTGCACCTAGTACTACCTAGCATGGCCGCTGTGGCTAAGAATAGAATATTAGGTTAAACTGCATTTTTTGCTAATAACTCAAAAAGGGTGACAGATTTTTAGATTTTGATTGAGAACAAAAGTGATCAGCACCTTAAGATCCACCATATTGTCAAATGACCCCCTTATTTATCTTATGACCCTTTCATCGTCAAATCGATTTTGCCTTATTACCTTTACTTCAGGCACATATTAGGTGAGCGATTCAGGCTCCTGGGAGCCTCTTGTTTCTAAAACGGTAGGGGCCACAATCCCAAAATACCAACCTTCCTTTAGCTGAAACAAACATCATATCAAAATTTCATAACATTCGGTCAACATTTACTCAAGTTATCGCATGGAAACCAAAGTGTCCACAGACGACGACGACGACATCGCCATAACATTATACGATCGCAAAAAAATTGCGGTCGTATAAAAAAGCTTACTTTCTTCCCCCTGTTCCTCCTCTTCTTCCTCATCTTCCCTCTGCCTCGTCCTCCTCTTCCCTTCCCTCTGCCTCGTCCTGTCGTACTTGGTGGTTTCCTAAAATCAAACATAATTATATAAAGTCTAATATTATCTGAATATGTAACTAATGAGAGTCATAGTACCTTATAATTATGAAGATACAAATGCATGCATGTCATGTACCAGTGAAAACAAGTATATTTGTGAACTTATGCTTACTAGTAATACCCCCTCCCAATATTATGCCTTGCATTTATAGCTACGTTTTTAATTAACAGGAAGTAGGTAGTTGCATAGAAAACTTAAATTATATAAAGAATGAACCAACAAATTTTACAAACGACCAAGGCAAATTCAGTACATTCATCTTTAAAAGTTACATACATTTTTTTTAAAAACAAATTTAATGTATAATATTTTTTTTTCTACAGGGATCTTAAACATGTTAAAGTTTTGTGGGTCCCGTGTGTCGAATAAGCCCGCAGCAGAGCCTAGCTTGTCGTAAGAGGCGACTAAGGGTCTTGGGATTCTGACGTTGGGTCAGTGCTCAGCCCACAGAGCGACCAAGTGTGTACCCTAGGTGGCTGAATAGGGTGGCCCTCGTCCGCGGGGGTTGTCAGGTCTTTTTTAACAAACATATCTAAATTTTTTAAAACAATCCAATTTCCTTTAAAAATGATAAATAAAGGTAATAACAAAACTACCGAACTTGAATGATCAATCTCATAGTCCAGAGAAAATGACAAAAACGAATCAGTCATACCGGAGAACTGGTGGATCGCAATGGTCCTGACTTGGTACAGGCATTTCAAACGAAATGGTGGGTTAAACCAGGTTTTATGGCGCCAAACCTCCCTCTTCCATTGCGATCTTAGGATCCGGTAATGACCATAGAACACAACATAGTTGTGAGACACAATAGGGATATTGAGGTGATCATCTCAGTACAGCACACCAGTCAAACACTAATTAAAACAATTAACTATCATATCTTTTAACTCAATTTTGAACTTTTCTACTACTGGCTGATAACGAAGAAAGAATTTTTTTAGTGATCGTATGAGACGTATTTTCTTATAGCCCTGCTTCAAAAGTCGGTCACGAAGAAACCGGTGTCTGATCAAAAAATCTGTGAAATGTGTGCAAGCTCTGGCATATCGAATAAGTTGAGAAATATAAACACCGTATGCAGGAGAAGTAGGTATATTGCTCTGTAGATTAGGAAAATTAATAATTTGAAAATTAAAATCGTCTCGTTTATCGTAAATTTTTGTACTGAGATGACCACCTGGGTCAAATTCGAGGTGCAAATCCAAGAAAGACGTGAAGCAATTAGATCGGTGGTCTCTTTAATCTCCAATTCCGGAGGATAAATTGAAGGAATCCAACTACCAAATTAAGTGTTGTTGACAGAAAGGACATCATCAATATATCTGAATGTAAGATTAAATGACCTTGCCTCTTTCATCTTCTTGTTCTTTACGAGTCCCTGAAGAAATTCAGTCTCGTAAGAGTATAAAAACAAATCGGCGAGGAGAGGAGCACAGTTTGTGCCCATTGGAATGCCGATTTGTTGTTGAAAAATCTCTCCTCCGAAGGTGACAAATATGTTGTCAATGAGGAAATCAAGCATACTGCAAACTTGTTCCAGTGTGTAACAAATTGTATCTTTGAAAGATGTTTTGGAAAAGAATGTAGAATTATAACCCAAAACAACAAAATTCCTTGAGTTTGAAAAGGCTTTTTCGAGAAGTTTTTTCAGGCGACATTTTAGTTTTTCGTGTGGCAAGGTAGTGAATAAAGTTGAAAAATCGAACGTTTTCAAAGAGTGAACCTCAGAAAATGATCTAGATTTAAATGATCTAACAAATCTTTTGAGTTTTTCAAAATCCACATATGGTTAATTCCACTAGGATTATAAATAGTGTCGCAGTATGCTTGTTGACCTTCTTTGACAGCAGACAAGATTTTAGTTAAATGAACGGACAGCTCTGTAGTTGAACATGATGAAGATCCAGCTATATACCTTTCTTTGTACGGATTTTTGTGAAGTTTAGGTATCCAGTACAAATATGGTAACTCTTTATGTTCCTCTTTCATTGGAATATTGAAAGAGGACATAAAAGAGCTATGGTTGGCTATGATTTCATTTTTGTTAAATGTAGTCCGTGTGTATGTAGCACTAGCGGAAGTATTACCATCAATGCCTAGTTCTTTTATTAGACAATTGTAATAATGTGCTTTACATACAAAAACTATATTATTGGAAGCCTTGTCTGCTGGCGTGACAACATACCTGTCATGTAAGGAGGAGAGACAATTGTGAGCTTCACGATCTCTAAATACAGAAGAAGGCCGGGGGTTCACACATTTGCGAAGTTTGTCTATTCGGCTACGTACAAGAGATCGGATAGTCCTTACCCAGTCCGACAGTGATTCAAGCTCTGGTTCTTGATCCTTTTCCCTCTTTATCCAGGCTCTAGCATAGTCCTCCACAGCGTCCATGATGATCTTAAAGTTATGATTCCAATTTATACGTTGTGGTTCCCTGAATTTAGGTCCATGGGAAATCACATTACGTAATAAATCATTTTCAATTATCTTAAGATCACCCGTGATGACATGACCAGATGGACCATAGACAAAGGGAGAAGCATAGCAATCACATGTCAGAGGGGACTTTAGATATTCTTCAATGTTTAGGTCCTGCAATGCCTTTTTGTGGTTGAAAATTTTACTACTTATGGTTTTAGTGTAGCGGTAGGAAACAATTGGTGTTGACTGATTTTTGAAATATTGAGGAATTTGAGATGTAACTTCCTTACGATTTAAAATATTGCTAATGTTTATAGCATCTATCCCTTTGTTCTTAAATGGAATATGGAGAAATTTCCTATCCTCAGTAGTAAGAGGCTCACTTCTTACAGGCTTAAAAAGACGGAAAAGAGCAACGTCGCAAATAATGCTAGTAAGCCTGTAAGAAGGAGTAAATGGATCAGTACCTGCTTTTTCTAACCCAAGATCACGTAGGTCTTCAAGTTTCGTGACTCGTAGTGAATAGAGAATGGTACGAACATGATGGACTCCCAATGGTTGTTGTAGACTTGTAACCAGATCATCGAACGTGTCTCGCCGACCATAGTGGGCCAACGTGTGTGGAGAGTGCCACGCTTCATGCACGTAAAAGACCCCTTTGTGGACCGCCCAGTAGTGCACCACATAGGCTAAATTTCCGCCCCTACCCACCTCTCCCCCTTTTCCTGTGGTTCTTCAAAATTTACCGGTCCTTTGTTTCCCACCCCATCTCCATATTTCATTTATCATCATCATTTCATGTTCATTTTATCATCCTTTTCATGTTCATCGCCTGTAAATAACCTATATAGCGTTGCACGGGCGTAAAACACCAACTCACTCACTCACTTAGGGTCAAACAGTTTCATAACATTCACCTCACTACATTGAGGGCTAGAAAGATTTCCTACTCCTTTGATGTTATCATTACATCCATAAGGCATTGCAGTACCTAAAGTTTTTATCCAGTGAAGCTCTCGTTTTTTACGGTGAGGTGTACTAAGATTTGGACTGTTGGTGTCGTGGTAAATCTTTTCGATAAACCGGACTTTCATGTTCAAACATTGGTCATGGTTAGGTTGATTAAAGTGGTTATACAAAACCCGATAATCAGAATTTTTGGTGTCATACCTATGACCATTCATGCGAGAACGCAATGAATTTTTGAGCAACTTGATGTTCTTTCATTAGTAAACATTAGTTAAGAAGATGCCAGGAAAGTCGTTGAAAGGTATCCATTGATTTACTGCTTTTTCTTTCTTAGAATTCTGACTCGAAATAATTTAAAGTAATTTCAAAAGTGCATCAACATCAACATCGGTTTGTGTGCCGCTGAATAAATCGTGCATTGTGGCACAATTGAAATACTTCATTAAAGAAGAATTTATGCTTATCTTTTGTTTTCTCTGTTTGGATCATAGACGCCATAATGGACAGAAGTGATTCTGAACACTCGGACACGATGTCGGATGTATATCCGTCCTTTGTTATCGAACCTTTATCATCCCTTGCTGAACTAAGCCAAGATTCACCAGAGATGTTAAAACCAGGAAAAAAGAAAGAAAATCAAACTTTTAAATTAGTGCAACATGCCCAAAGACAATCAAAAACCAGAGCTATAAACAGAATGAAAGGAGCTGTTTCAAAATTGAAAAAAAAAATAACTATTGAACCTGTTGAAGTTGTTGTGCACATTAAGGAAAAGAGAACAGGAAAATTTAAATATATGGGGTATGGGGACATAATGGACAAGTTTTTAGATGGTGACCCAATCACAGAAGGCAGACCCAAAATATTTCGTAAATACAGAACTGCTCTACCAAACCAACGATTTCAAACGGTGGATCTTACAACCAACAAGTGTAATTTTCCCTTCGTACCAGGGAATTCAAAGGAAATTCCAAGAGAGCAACTTGATGTTCTTTCATTAGTAAACATTAGTTTAGAAGATGCCAGGAAAGTCGTTGAAAGGTATCCATTGATTTACTGCTTTTTCTTTCTTAGAATTCTGACTCGAAATAATTTAAAGTAATTTCAAAAGTGCATCAACATCAACTATTAAACATTACACTATCATTGATATCAGAAAAAAATACTAAAAATGAGAATAAATTGCCACCATATGATTATTTTTGTCAGTACAGAGTCCAATATGAAGCGGGGTATCCTTTTGTGAGCTTACTCACAGTATTTCTTGTTTTTATTGTTTTAATTTTAATTATCTGTCAACTTTGAAAATCGCAGAATTTAATACAAATGTTTATAAGTACTAAGAATTTAATAAGCAATGTATGATAGAAGCAGGGGAACTAATTGGGTGTCCAAATGTCAAAAGTCCGAAATGGCAGAGTTAAAACCAGTAAACACCAACAAGAACGGGACAAAAACAGACAACATGTAAAACATGGAAAACACAAAAATCACTGAATATCAATCAACAACACGAACTCCAGTCGAAACAAGATAAAACTCAGGTGCTCTATGTATAGTCCAATACTGTTTTTACTGGTACAAGACATGCATGCATTTAATGTTCATTAATTAATGTATGACTCATATATTTAATTTTTTACACTAGACCTGGTCCAAGTGGAGAAGAAATAAAAAAGACTACCAAAAAGAAAGCAAGTAATAAATAATCATTTGTAATATGGATTTAGATATTGATTTTGTCAGATAATCACATATATAAGTGATTTCTTTTGTAAGTCACTTGTACAAGTGATTTTGTAAGGCTGTTTTTATTTATCTGTCAAATTTGAAAACCACAAAACTTTAGTGAGTGAGTTGGTGTTTAACGCCTGTGCAACGCTTTATAGGTCATTTACAGGCGATGAACATGAAAAGGATGATAAAATGAACAGGAAATGATGATGAAACATGAGGGTGGGGTGGGACACAAAGGAACTGTAAATTTTGAGTGAGTGAGTGAGTGAGTTGGTGTTTTACGCCCGTGCAACGCTATATAGGTTATTTACAGGCGATGAACATGAAAAGGATGATACAATGAACATGAAATGGTGATGATAAATGAATTATGCGGGTGGGATGGGACACAAAGGACCGGTAAATTTTGAAGAACCACAGGAAAAGGGGAGAGGTGGGTAGGGGCGGAAAATTTAGCCTATGTGGTGCACTACGTGGCGGTCCACAAAGGGGTCTTTTACGTGCATGAAGCGTGGCACTCTCCACACACGTTGGCCCACTATGGTCGGCGGTCAGGGTTTCCGTATTATAGACCTGACAACCCCCGCGGGCGAGGGCCACCCTATTCAGCCACCTAGGGTACACACTTGGTCGCTCTGTGGGCTGAGCACTGACCCGACGTCAGAATCCCAAGACCCTTTGTCGCCTCTTACGACAAGCTGGGCACTGCTGCGGGCCTATTCGCCACCCGGGCCCCGCACGGGACAAACCACAGGAAAAGGGGAGAAGTGGGTAGGGGCCGAAAATTTAGCCTAAGTGGTGCACTACTTGGCGGTCCACAAAGGGGTCTTTTACGTGCATAAGCGTGGCACTCTTCACACACGTTGGCCCAATATGGTCAAGATGTTAGATATAGTCGGGTCTATAATACGGAAACCCTGACCGCCGACCATAGTGGGCCAACGTGTGTGAAGAGTGCCACGCTTCATGCACGTAAAAGACCCCTTTGTGGACCGCCACGTAGTGCACCACATAGGCTAAATTTTCCGCCCCTACCCACCTCTCCCCTTTTCCTGTGGTTCTTAAAATTTACCGGTCCTTTGTGTCCCACTCCATCCCCATATTTCATTTATCATCATCATTTCATGTTCATTCTATAATCCTTATATGTTCATCGCCTGTAAATAACCTATATAGCGTTGCACGGGCGTATAACACCAACTCACTCACATTTCTTGCCAGATTTGCAAAACATGGTTATCAAGTACTTTGTCCACTACTAGAACACTATGTCACAAACAAGTTATATTAATCATTGTACCATAATGAAATATCATAAAATGCTAATGGTTAGTGGCAGGTTTATCCATCCTTAAGATGCAGGCGACATACGTCTATTATGGAAGACAGCCATTCTAGTATATACTTGTACCCCACAAACTTAGTTGCGGGATATATACAGCATAGTTTGTCTGTCACACTTTGGTTTTCTTTATAATTAAATTCTGGGAAACTTCACAAAATGTTGTACATTAGTTCATTATACATGTTATATCGAAACTCAGAATGGACTCTTTTTCAGTAGAAGATAATGAGATGTGGAATAAGTGTATGTGAAACAACCTACATTTTGTACAATGTAAACGACAATTTAAATAAATCCAAAATGGAAAACAGCCAGCAGTCTTCAATGTGCCTGCTATTTTTCAGTTGGATCTGGATTGAAAATAAACTACCACAAAACCTACAAAATACATGCATGTATTTATATTATGCTTTGTTTTTGAAATTTTCAGATTATTTAAGTCAACTCGTTTGCACCATAACAGAAACTGGATATCAAGGAAAAGAAAACAACAATAGGCCAATGTATCTATTGGAGACTCTACATGTATCCCAACAGATGAGGACGAATTTTTCAGTTTCAATGACGGGTGTGCTATAGCAAGCAGGAACTGCTTACTCCTCCGGACCACCTGAGTTCACTCTTGTTTCGACTGGAGTTCGCGTTGTTGATTGATATTGAGTTATTTTGTGTTTCCATGTTTAACATGTTAGAAGCAGAGGTACCAATGGGGTATCCGAATATCAAAAGTCCGAAAGGGCAGAGACAAATCCAGTAAACACCAACAGGAACGGGACAAAAACAGACAACATGTAAAACATGGAAACACAAAATAACTGAATATCAATCAACAACGCAAACTCAAGTCTGTTTAGTCACGTTCTTGTTGGTGTTTACTGGTTTTGTCTCTGCCCTTTCTGACTTTTGACATTCGGATACCCCATTGGAACATCTGTATCTATCGTCATAACCCAAAACCTTCCAATAAGAACTAGAGGCTCCCAGGAGCCTGAATCGCTCACCTGATCTCGTATGCCAAAGTTTGGATAAATTTCAAAAACTTTCAAGTATACAAAGTTGCAAAACAATCCCTTCAGTGGTTTCATAGAAGATTTTCGGAAATCAGTTTTAAATAACAAACAAAAACAGTTAAAAGGCAATAACTCCGGTAAGGACCTTTGCGGATTTTTCTCTATCTCTTATACTTTTCGAGTTATAAGCCAAAACAATGGTCTGACCCCCTGTTCTATTTTTAGCTATGGCAGCCATGTTGGTTGGTCGACGTGTATATAATTCACAAACTTGGTACAGGACATCCTAAAGATCAAGTGTACCAAGTTTCAAAGCAATCCCTTCAGTGGTTTTAGAGAAGATTTTTGAAAATCAGTTAAAATTAATGGGGAAAAAAAACAGTTTAAGGGGAATAACTCTTAAACGGCTGATCTGACAAGTTTAACCCTGAAATCATTTTTGTAGATCTCAATGAGCTAAACAATTCTGCAATGCTAACTTTTCCTCTAGCTCTAATGATTTTCAAGATATAGTCCAAAAACTGCAAAAATGGTCAATTCTGACGATTAAAGGGCAATAACTCCTATAAGAAGTCGTTTAACAACTTCGACTCAATGGAGAGATTTGTAGAGCTTTTGATGCTGAAAAAGGTAGGTTGCTTCGGATTTTCTCTATCTCTTATACTTTTTGAGTTAAAAGCCAAAAACAATGGTCTGACCCCGCTGTTCTATTTTTAGCAAAGGCGGCCATGTTGGTTGGTCAACATGTATATAATTCACAAACTTGGTAGAGGACATCCTAAAGATCAAGTATACCAAGTTTCAAAGCAATCCCTTCAGTGGTTTCAGAGAAGAAGATCTTTGAAGAAAAGTTAACGGACGACGGACGGACGACGGACGCCTAACGATGACAATAGCTCACATGACCCTTCGGGTCAGGTGAGCTAAAAAGTAAGAACTTTGAAGATGGCCAAAGTTTGTCAGATTCTGAATCCGAAGGCAATGATACATTGTACCTACAATCTAACAATGTTAAATCTGCTACTTCCATTAATTCTAATGATTCCGATTGGGAAAATGTGGAAAACTATGAAAATCTTGATGCTCAAAGTTTTGATTATGACTCCAATAGTGAAGAAAGGTCTTTGCATCTCAAAGAAGATTTGAAATTTTGGGCAAAGCAATATGATGTTAAACAGAATTGTATTGATGGTCTGCTCTCCAATTTTCGGAAAAATGGTCATGAAAATGAGCTTCCTTCTTCTGCAAAGACACCTTTTGAAAATGCAAAGAAGAGTTGAATTAAATACAGTTTCTGGCATGAGCTTCTATCATTTTGGTTTAAAAAATATGCTGTCACACTATCTGACAAAAACGATAAATGATGCTGCTCTGGACAATATTCCAAACTTAAAGATTTCCTTGAATATAGATGGACTGCCTTTATTCAAAAGTAGCAAAACAAGTTTTTGGTCAATTCTATGTTCAGTAGATAACATCGAGGGTCGTTAAGTATTCCCAGTCTCTTTTGCGGTTGGCGGCAGTAAACCATCACATTTAGATTTTCTTACAGGTTGCATAACAGAATTGAGAGAACTTTGTCTTGTATGTCTTGATGTGATGCAAAGACTACTGTTAGTGTGGATGAGAGGCCCAAGAAGGAATTTCAGGTTATTTAAAAGTTTTTTTTTCTTTTTTTTTATACAGTTAAAAACAAAATCAATATTTTTTATACCATTATACTATATGTACTAAAGCTAAGTTAAGGAATGTACATTGCTGGGATCCTAACTTGTTTTCTGAGCCTCTAGATTTTTGAACTCCAGAGCCAAGGTGGCAACCAAGATCAAAACATTAGAGTCAATCCCTGAAAATGGCTATGAAAATCATTCCTGTTGAAAAATTACATGTTGGTGGTTGATAAATTAGAATGAAATATTCATCCTAAATTTATTTTTAAAGCTATGTGTTTTCTGGAGCAATGAGAAGGACAAGAAGTATATCGGTCATTGTACACAACGATGAAGTAGATGATAGTGAAGTGGTACCGGTAGTTCAAGAAGGTTGGTGTTGTGTTTTTCTTCTTGCGTTTTAGTTCGAAAATTATTGTTGACCATGCATCCGCGTCCGCATTCAAAATTATGTCCATATTTGAGCCAATCTTGTTCATGCATGCATCATAATTGTCGACTAGCTACTATATGTACATTTAACGCCAGGGTCATCTGTGGTATACAGGGACTAAACTGGCCTCCTGGTTAATATCCTAAGCGGCCTTTCTTCGGGGTCACCGGATATAAACACAGGTCAGGGCAAATGAATAAGCAAGGAATAAATATAATTTTTTTTAAACAAATCAATGTAATTTTATTATTTAAAATTAAAAACCCGAATGTACAAATACATCGGTAGATAAAAACAATAAAAATTAATTATTCAACAAAATTTAACTGACGTCATTAAATCGCGCACTATGGAGTTCAAAATGTAGTTGTAAACAAAAACCATAATGAAAAAAATATGTTCTGCTTGTGGTATAAAAGCTGAAAGACGGAGATTGATTAATAGTAAACGTGGAAAAAAGAAAGAACTATCAGCTTTTTTTGAAAAAAATACAGATATTAAACTCAATTTATTCAAGTCAATTTCCGAATTTAAATCAAAATGTATTGCCATAAATCAATCATTTATCCACAATCTGCCAGAAGTTGTAACTCCTTTAAGAGACATTACAAGCAATACTTTAAACAGGCCTGCCATTCCTTGTTCACTGATATCCGTTCCAATTACACACGGTCAGATTTCTGTCAATCCTATTTCATGCTCCGACTCCGACCATCAATATAGTAAGCCTTCCTCACAACCATCTAAAGTTTTTCTACCAGAGAAAAAGAAGCCAATCTTCACCTGCATGCCTGCTATAAGTGATCATGATCACAATTACCACTCAAATAGTGTGAAAGATATGTCGCTGTTCAGCATCCCTTCCATAGTAAAAGAGCATTTTCTGAGCAAGCCTGGTTCACCTGTAGAGTCTCAGACTCTTGATGGGAATGTAGTTACTTATTTATGTACTTTATTACAGAGGTGTAATTTGTCAATATTTGTTGATGAATTGCTGAAAATTGAAAAGATAAAAAAATTGTTAGTTAGTTAGTTTGTTATTGCTTTACTCCCAAGCAGCGCGATTTCGGCTAAATCCGGGAGATGAACATGAAAGTGGTGATACAATGAACATGAAATGATGATGAAGTGGAGGAAGTGGGGACACAAGGCCAATCGGGTAGGAGAGTTTTGACTGCCACTGGAATAAGGAGTGATGGGTAGGGACGGGAAATTTCGCCTCCTGCATGGGGATCCTACGGGTCCTACTCTTACCGAGACCTGCAGCAGGGTTCTTTAACGTGCGAGGAACGTGACATTTTCCCAACACGGTGCACCAATATGGTTTGCGGTCAGGTTTTCCGCATTATCGCCTGACGACCCCGCATCTCTCGATGTCAGGGCTGCCCCATTCAACCACCTTGGGCACACATCCCAGTCGCTTTGTGGGCAAAGCGGCCTGACCCCGATGTCAGGTTTCTGAGCGCTCTTTAGCGGACTTTTACCGACAAGCTTAGCGCTGCTGCGGGCCTATTCGCCTCCCGGGGCCCGCACGGGACATAATAAATTTTATATCATAGTTTGTCAAAGGAAACCAAATATATATTAGCAGGTTTAGGAATACAAATGACAACAAAGTTCCAGACAATAAATTTTGCTACGCCTGACGCGCGTTTCGTCTATTCAAGACTCATCAGAGGCGGTCTACCAAAATTATTGAAAATGCCAAACACTGTATGAATATGAAGAGCATAGAAGAGTATAACCCAAAAATACCAAACTGGGGAACCAATTATTACTAAGATATTCAACCTATATCTGGGGTAGGAAGAACCTTATGGATTAGACAATTTTGAAATTTAGACGGGTAATTTAAAGCTTTGATGTATTCTCTAACTCAAAAGTGTTGGTGCCGGAGCGGGCTAACCTCGGGGAATTTTAACTCCACCAGCAGTGCTAACCTTCACGTGTGTTCGAAATACAAATGACAACAAAGTTCCAGACAATAAATTTTGCTACGCCTGACGCGCGTTTCGTCTATTTAAGACTCATCAGAGGCGCTCTAATAAGAAAAAAGGCTTCGTTTCTGTCTTAGAAAGACTTAAGCTATGCGACCTCGAGTTCTTTGACTGGACTAAAGTTGTTGAGGAGTTTAAAACTAAATTGCCAATCATGTATGATTTGGTTGTATTGATGCTTGGTCAAAAGAATCCAGATCACATGATACATATGCTCCCAAAGATAGGTCTGATGTATTCAAAATGGGGCCACACCCAAAAAATCGACTTCTTTTTTAATTGAAATCCTTGTAATATCCATGCCATCATTATCCATTCAGGTTAGCAATGTCTCTTGCTAATTTGGGGGAATTAGAGATTTAAGGGACCAAAGCCCATTGTGAGTTTTCCTTGAAGGTTTGTATAGACTTCATAAATGTGTAAACAAAATTCAAATATGCAATTCAAAGTCCCCCAAAGAATGCAATCTTGTTTTTAAAATAAATTATTGATTTTGTTTTATAATTTAACACATTTATCACTCATGTTATGCTCATGATTGTTTCTTTTTTTTTCAGAATGCTAATGGAAACAAAGCTCTTAAAGAAACAGAACAATTCCAAACTTAAAAAGCCTAAAAGCTCATTGTTATACATGAGACCCGAAAAACTTATGGACACATTAAGTTTATTTTATGGCATTGTAATACAGAATGTAAAGAGAAAAATCTCAAAGAAAGCTAGATCAAGAGCTTGCTGCAATATCAAATCAATATTTTCAAAATTTCAAAAATCTTTAATAGTTCCAAGTGTTTTGTGCTAAACTTTTCATTTGTTATTATAGGCTTTGAATGACTTTTTAAATGTGTTTTTTTAAATGTTCTTTTTTTCAAATATGGCCGATTCAGGATTTTCTTGTAGAGATTTTAAAATCAGTGATGCGTTGCCACTGGTGGTAAAAGGAGTAAATTATTGAAGAAAAGTTTTATCATTTTTTGTCAAGGGCTCAACAGAAGTTGTCGATGCACTTGATAAGATCTTAGATCAAATACCACCTCAAGAAAAGGCTGAAATGGAGTCGAGTTAGTTAGTTAGTTATTGCTTTACTCCCAAGCAGCACGATTTCGGCTATATCCGGGAGATGAACATGAAAATGGTGATACATGAAATGATGATGAAGTGGAGAAAATGGGGACACAAGGCCAATCGGGTAGGATAGTTTTGACTGCCACTGGAAAAAGGAGTGATGGGTAGGGACGGGAAATTTAGCCTCCTGCATGGGGATCCTACGGGTCCTACTCTTACCGAGACCTGCAGCAGGGTTTTTTAACGTGCGAGGAACGTGACATTTTTCCCAACAAGGTGCACCACTATGGTTTGCCGTCAGGTTTTCCGCATTATCGCCTGACGACCCCGCATCTCTCGATGTCAGGGCTGCCCCATTCAACCACCTTGGGCACACATCCCAGTCGCTTTGTGGGCAAAGCGGCCTGACATCGATGTCAGGTTTCTGAGCGCTCTTTAGTGGACTTTTACCGACAAGCTTAGCGCTGCTGCGGGCCTATTCGCCTCCCGGGCCCCGCACGGAGTCGATCTTGAATGACTATGGACTCATATGGCTTTATTTGGTCATGGTTATAAAGAGTTGTGTCTTACAAAAAGAGAGTTTATGAAGCCTGACGTGAATGATGAGTATAGCCATCTGTTTGGTTACACATAACCTTGAATAAAATGGATCTTTGGATGAGATGTTTCAAAGCAGTTGAAAGATATTGGTGAGTGCAGCAAAATCTAGTCGAATATCTGTTAACAGCAATGTGAATAGCTCCGGCACCAACACTTTTGAGTTGGAGAAAACATCAAATTTTAAATTATCCGTCTAAATTTTAAAATTGTCGAAACCCTAAGGTTCTTCCTACCCCAGACATATGAGTAATAATTTGGTTCCCCAGTTTGGTATTTTTGGTTTTTACTGTTCTATGCTCTTCATATTCATATAGTGTTTGGCATTTTCAAGAGTCTTGAATAGACGAAACGCGCGTCAGGCGTGGCAAAATTTAATGTCTGGAACTTTGTTGTCATTTGTATACCTATAGTAGTAAAAGAGGAAGTCGCACAGTACGATACATAAGAGGACGAAGAGATTTTTCGGAAGAGGCGGCCGAAGCCGTGGTTGAATGTCAAGAGTGAGTGGCAAACTTGATGCAACAAAATCAAGATGATATTAAATGTGAGTATAAAGAGAATAAATTTCAGGCGGGTAGACTGAAATTAATTGTTGATTGATTGATTGTTGTTTGCTTTGTGTCCTGTCGGCGATCTTTCAGCCATCATCAGGTCAATGACCTCATTTATGATCATGCCTCATTTCCTTTCTATTTACCTTTAAGTATTGAATGAAACTTGAATATTACTTTAAGATAAGAAACACAATACTTGCCGCATTTTTTTTAAAAAGACATCATGGACATTGGTATTTGAAATGCAGAATTATTTGAGTATATGTACCTGTTCATGTTTAATTGGGGTTAAATAAGTATGCATACAGTTCGAAAATTTCCATAAATAAACATCTCGTCATCTTCCTCTACATGTAATAATTAATTCTAACTTCTCAGATAACTTATAGTCAAAATATCCTTGTTAACTAACATTTATGAAAAATGAAGTCATCTAGTTGTGTTCAGAACAACTTGTATTGGAATAGATGATACATTTTATTTCTGCACTTTTGGTAGATTAAACAATAAATATTATCTAACCTTGAATACCATTGATTTTTTATGTTAATTTAATATGCAATTTTTTGAAACAATTACAGTGTGAACTGTTAACCCCACCACTGGACAGTGAGATTAGGAAATACATTCAGAAGATGGTGGTCCAGCACACCATAACACACACAACTGAAATGAAGCTTTTGGTTGAAATATATGTCAAACAGTCTTTATTCAAGGATGAGCCTGTCCCATCTAGGCTCAATAGGAAATATTGGCCAAGAAACAAAGTCTAAAAGCTTTTAGACTTAAACAAGTGTAATCTTATGATTAAAAAATCAAACATTTTATTAATGTTCAGCCTATTATATCCAAAATTTAAGTTAATACTTTCAACTTTAAGTATAAAAAAAACAGATATCTTGCACAAAATATAAGTTTTTTAATGGTGCATGTCTAAATTTCATTTGTAAAAAAAAGTAATTTACACATACATGTATATTGAAAATCAAGTGAGTGAGTGAGTGAGTGAGTTGGTGTTTTACGCCCGTGCAACGCTATATAGGTTATTTACAGGCGATGAACATGAAAAGGATGATAAAATGAACATGAAATGATGATGATGAATGAAATATGGGGATGGGGTGGGACACAAAGGACCGGTAAATTTTGAAGAACCACAGGAAAAGGGGAGAGATGGGTAGGGGCGGAAAATTTAGCCTATGTGGTGCACTACTGGGCGGTCCACAAAGGGGTCTTTTACGTGCATGAAGCGTGGCACTCTCCACACACGTTGGCCCACTATGGTCGGCGGTCAGGGTTTCCGTATTATAGACCTGACAACCCCCGCGGACGAGGGCTACCCTATTCAGCCACCTAGGGTACACACTTGGTCGCTCTGTGGGCTGAGCACTGACCCGACGTCAGAATCCCAAGACCCTTAGTCGCCTCTTACGACAAGCTAGGCTCTGCTGCGGGCCTATTCGCCACCCGGGCCCCGCACGGGACTTGAAAATCAAGTATTTCCTATAATTTAATAGCAAATATATATACATGTAATTCATTTTACCTTTTATTCAGAATTGAGTAGTTGTGAAGACGCAGTAGCAACTGATGTGGAAATGGAGGAAGAAATTGTTCTTGGGCATGAGTGAGTGAGTGAGTTGGTGTTTTACGCCCGTGCAACGCTATATAGGTTATTTACAGGCGATGAACATGAAAGGGGTGATAAAATGAACATGAAACGATGATGATAAATGAAATATGGGGGTGGGATGGGAAACAAAGGACCGGTAAATTTTGAAGAACCACAGGAAAAGGGGAGAAGTGGGTAGGGGCGGAAAATTTAGCCTATGTGGTGCACTACTGGGCGGTCCACAAAGGGGTCTTTTACGTGCATGAAGCGTGGCACTCTCCACACACGTTGGCCCACTATGGTCGGCGGTCAGGGTTTCCGTATTATAGACCTGACAACCCCCGCGGACGAGGGCTACCCTTTTCAGCCACCTAGGGTACACACTTGGTCGCTCTTCTTGGGCATGAGATCTTGGCCTCCTTGAATTTAAACAGACATGAGATCTTGGCCTCCTTGAATTTAAACAGACAAAAGTTTTTGTATATCCACCAAACAGAGGCTCAAAAGCAACTACTGGAATATGTGTTGGAAAGACACAGTTTACATATTTCCAAAATTTGACAATGCTTGACTGTTTCTTTAAAAATTGATAAATTTAACTATTTGGTCATTGTTGTAATATTTTTTGGCACTTGTTTTTAATCAAATCTAATATTATACCGGTTTTCCAAGTTTTCTTCTCCTAGCGTGTCTGATGAAGGTTAATCCAGAAAAGCGCTTCACACGCAGTGAAATTTTGCTTTTGTACATTTATTAAAATCATTTCAATATGTGGATCGTGTCTTTTTGGCACATATTCCATATTCTTTCGTTTTTAATACTGAACACATTTGGTCAATAAATGTGCCTGATGGACGCCACATACAGGACTACAAAGTACACATTGCCTCTTTACTTCAATGTAGTTCCTACAAATGTGAACTACATTACAGTTGTAACCTTTGTCACAGAAACATAAAGAGTCACTTAAGGAAGCACTCAACATCATAAAGGCCTGGAATCATGATTTGGGACCAAAATACTTCATGTGTGACTATGCAACTGAAGAAATATCGGCAATAGAATCAGTTTTTCCTGGTAAACTCCTTTAAAAAGCAAGAAATGTATCTGGTGTAACTATTATTTTTACCTGCGTAGCCGAAGGCGTAAGCAGGCCTAATAGTCGGTTCACTCCGTCCGTTCCGCTATGGGGTGCCTGTCTTGTGTAATCTGAATCTCAAAAACCAAACACTAGATCTTTCTGAAATTTTACACAGTGATTACAGATATATTGAAGATGTGCACCTCCCCTTTTGGGGTCATTTTATAATTTCGTTTAGAAATAAGGTGCCAAAAAATGCAACTTTTTAATTTTTTTTTCCACAATAACTTTTGTTTTGGTTGACCAAATGCTATGAAACTTTATAGAAATGTTACTTACCATAAAAGGAAGGGTTGGGCTGATTTTGGGTGTCCCCTCTTTTATCGTTTAGAAATAAGGGGCCCTAAAGGGACCAAAAAAAGTGACTTTTTTATTTGTTTCCACAATAACTTTTGTTCTGGTTGACCAAATGCTAAGAAACTACAGTAATGTTACTTACCATAAAAGGAAGGGTTGGGCTGATTTTGGGTGTCCCCTCTTTTTTCGTTTATAAATAAAGGGCCCTAAAGGGACCAAAAAAGTGACTTTTTTATTTGTTTCCACAATAACTTTTGTTCTGGTTGACTAAATGCTAAGAAACTACAGTAATGTTACTTACCATAAAAGGAAGGTTTGGGCTGATTTTGGGTGTCCCCTCTTTTTTCGTTTAGAAATTAGAGGTCCAAAGGGGGCAAAAAAGCGACTTTTAAAATTTGTTTCCACAATAACTTGTTTTGGTTGACCAAATGCTATGAAATTTTACAGTAGTGTTACTCACCATAAATTAAAGGGTGGGGATGATCTTGGGTGTCCCCTCTTTTATTGTTTAGGAACAAGGGGCCCAAAAGAGGGCAAAAATGTGACATTTTATTTATGGTCCGATTTATAATTTTTTTTAACAAGTTAATTTTGGTCATATATTGGATACAAAATGGAAGATACAATTTTTTCTTGACCCACCTTTTCTGTTTAGCAATAAGGGGACCAAAAGGATAAAAATAGAAACTATTTTTTTGTCTATTTTTTTTCAATATTGGGTGGCATGTGACAAATATGCGTTGTAAGTCCACCATATGATGCAAGTGTCAAAATATTTGGACTGTCCATATTGGGCCTAGAACGTACAGGGTTCAACGTTTTGCCGTGCGACACAGGGCCAGACGTCGATTGGTCTTGTTGAGGTTGAAAACAAATGAAATGTTATTTACCCCTTCACATTACAAGTTGTTAATTTCAAAACGTGATAAGGTCTTTCTAATGTGGTTACTAATGTGGAATTATGACACATTTGCAACTACGAATTCTTTACAAGTTTAATGTAATGTGTTTATGAGTAAATATATCATGTTGGTTTATTTTATTATTTTTTTTTATTTAACTAAATCTGTTCAAACAAGATGACAGGATTGCATCACCATTAACTAAGAGTTAATTGCGAGATTTTGTGACCTTATATAAGCTGCAAGAGCTCATAAGATTGTGTATTGGTGAAAGGGGTAATACTGATATTTATGAATGGCATTTAAGGAAATAGATAATGTGTGTTTGAAGAAAATAAATCTGTATTTTGTAGTACATTCATCTTACAGAATGACCTATTTTATTTTTCTAATAGTATAACCATGAAATATTTATACGTTATTGCATGAAATTGTTGGTTTTACTTTTCACTGTAGAAAGTTTTGTCTATCTGTGTGATTTTCACCGAGAGCAGGCCTGGGAAAGGTGGATGACTGCAATTCACCATGGTGTAACTGCAGTAAAGTCGCAGATCCTAGGATTAATGAGATAAATTGCTCATTCCCATACTGCATAAGAGACAATGAGAAACATTTTTTTATGTTATGTTGACATAAAGTTTTATAAATCTAGTGAAATATGTTATTACATGTTTAGGTGGATGACTGGATGATGACATGTTGTATTGATTTGTTTGTTGACATATAGGTGTGTTATGTTGACATAAAGTTAGATAAATCTAGTGTAATATGTTATTACATGTTGAGGTGGATGACTGGATGATGACATGTTGTATTGATATTTCTGGACATATAGGTACATGTATGTGGGTTTTGTTTTTCAGTATTTTGTTGTAAAAGGCGATAATTTTATTGATGCTTATAAAAAAAAATCTATAACACTTTATGTAGTGAATTAAAATTATTATGTGTTTTAGTTTTTAGGTCCCAGGGTTGTTCACGAATATAGCGAAAATTAAATCACCAATAAAGAACACTTGACGATATAATTATATAGACATTTGACATGTGCTGTTTGTGCAATATGACAGATTATATTTTTTTTAGTTGAATAATGTGGTTTTTGCCCACCTTCTTTATATTCCCTCTTTTAAAAATTTTAATCTAGTGTGTTCTAGTACATACTCCTTTATTTTCACCTTAAATTAAGGATGATAACCCTCAATCTAGCGAGAATGCATTAATGATGATCCTTCAAAAAAACAAAAAAATAGGTAAGAACATAAAAGGTGTAGTTTTTCAAAATAGCGAGTGAGTTGGTGTTTTAAGCCCATG
This sequence comes from Arcuatula senhousia, assembly GCA_963971305.1. Classification (NCBI taxonomy): domain Eukaryota; kingdom Metazoa; phylum Mollusca; class Bivalvia; order Mytilida; family Mytilidae; genus Arcuatula; species Arcuatula senhousia. The sequence goes on from OZ020314.1 coordinate 49,407,155, forward strand.
CAACGATATATAAGTTATTTACAGGCGATGAACACGAAAAGGATGATAAAATGAACAAGAAATAATAATGACAATGAAAAACGGGGGTGGAAAACAAAGGACTGGTAAACTTTGAAGAACCACAAATGGGAGAAGTGGAAATTTTGCCTAAGTGGTGCATTACTTGGCGGCCCACAAAGCGGTCTTTTACGTGCATGAAGCGTGGCACTCTCCACACACGTTGGCCCACTATGGTCAGCAGTCAGGGTTTCCTAATTATAGACCTGGCAACCCCCTCAGACGAGGGCCACCCTATTCAGCCACCTAGGGTACACACTGGTCGCTCCGCGGGCTGAGCACTGACCCGACGTCAGAATCCCAAGACCCTTAGTCAAAAGAAGAATCCATCTTCGTGGCACTAATATAGCCCAAGAAGCTGTTACTATGGCTGAGATCTTTGATACTCTCAAGGAAGACCAGCGAGGAATAGAATAATTACTCGACGAATTCAAAAGCAGGTTTGCCCTAGTCTACCAGAAGAAAATGATTGAAAGGGTGCGGTGTGAATGGAGAAAAAGGAGGAATATTTACGTATTGACTTTTATTTATATTTACTAAAGTTTTTTTCGGATAGGATTTTTAAATAGATTTTTATTTCTTATTGTATTGTTTTATGTCTTCAGCACTGAAAGAGAAAATATGTGTTTAAATATACTTACCTTTGATGTGAGATAAACTTTATCCTGATTTTTAGTTACAGCCCCTTAAAGGCGAAAAATAGTGTTTTTGCCTATAGACTGAAAACTATTGCAGACAGATAAAAGCTGTTGCTTGCTTAAATGTTCAGTTAATTTATCTCTACAAAAGTCTATATAGGGTTGAAGTTGGAACATGAAACGAAAAAAAGTATTTTTGGTCTATGGAATGAAAGCTTTAGCAGATAGACAAAAGCTGTTGCTTGTTTAAATGTTTACCTCATTTAGCTCTTCAAAATCGTTCATAATTTCGAGTTGTCAGATGACCCCCTATAGGGGTTACAGAAAAATAGTGTTTTTGGCCTAAAGAATGAAAACTATTGCAGATAGAGAAAAGCTGTTGCATGTTAATTGTTCAGCACATTTAGTTTTACAAAATCATTCATACTAGGTCGAAGTGGTCAGATGATGCCTTAAAGGGGTTACATCCCTTAAATTAACATGTTTTAATTTGTTTGGAAGATTATTCCTCTAAGGGTAATGGCCCTTTATGGGTAAAAAATTGAGGTTTTGCTTATAGAATGAAAACTATTGTAGATCGAGAAAAGCTTTTTCGTGCTTAAAAATTCAGCTAATTTAGTTATACACAAGTCTTCATAGGGTTGACATCAAGACCAGGTGAGCGTTTCAGGTTCCTTGGGGCCTCTTGTTTCATATTAACTTTTCAATTAACTTTTTATTAGCATTTTTCAAAAGATTTTGAAATGTCAAATTATGTTTAGTGAGTGAGTTGGTGTTTTACGCCCGTGCAACGCTATATAGGTTATTTACAGGCGATGAACATGAAAAGGATGATAAAATGAACATGAAATGATGATGATAAATGAAATATGGGGATGGGGTGGGAAACAAAGGACCGGTAAATTTTGAAGAACCACAGGAAAAAGGGGAGAGGTGGGTAGGGTCGGAAAATTTAGCCTATGTGGTGCACTACTGGGCGGTCCACAAAGGGGTCTTTAACGTGCATGAAGCGTGGCACTCTCCACACACGTTGGCCCACTATGGTCGGCGGTCAGGGTTTCCGTATTATAGACCTGACAACCCCCGCGGACGAGGGCTACCCTATTCAGCCACCTAGGGTACACACTTGGTCGCTCTGTGGGCTGAGCACTGACCCGACGTCAGAATCCCAAGACCCTTAGTCGCCTCTTACGACAAGCTAGGCTCTGCTGCGGGCCTATTCGCCACCGGGGCCCCGCACGGGACCAAATTATGTTTAACTGCGTGTTTCATTGTAGCCAGGCACTTACACATGTTAAAACTTTGAATCTTTGTTTTGTTGTACTATTATTTCAAAAATCTTACTGTACGGATTTAGTGCTGTTTATGCTGTTTTTTTGTATTGCATTGTTCAAGGCATGAATAAAATGTGTGCAATGGTAATGAGTGATACATTTTATATGAAAAATGTCAATAAATGAGATATTTAATTTTTTTCATGTTCGAGCCTTATGTTTTAATGCTCAAGTTGATTTACAAATGTTAAGTATGGTGCTTCAAGGCCTATAATGTCAAATGATGTATGTGTTCAGTAATCTCGGGTTGTTTACATACTACATATATTTTCAGAGTCCAAGTTTTTTTATATATAAATATTTTACAAGAATCAATTTGACATTTCAAGATCAACTTGTATTTCTCTTTTCTTTCCATTTCTTTCTAAGAACTTCAAGTTTTTTCATTCTCATTTAAATATTGAAATCGTATCTTATTAATTTCTCTAGTACCATCTTCAAGAACTTTTTCGGATCCTCTGAAAGTATGGTTCTAAATGAAACTAATGATGGAATGCTTGCACACTGAGTACACGTATTGTGCTTATCTTTATGCTCAAGTGGCACAACGCTAGAACATCTAACGTATTTAAATGTTCCTTTGGATTGGTCATGATTCTTGTAATGAGGCACTTCGTCATTATCTACTCCTGGTTTAGTATCATACATTAAAATGTCTGTTTTATTAGTCTTTGAACCGTTTATACCTTTATACTGCACTTCTTGTTTTTGAAGTCCATCACAAATTAAACGCTTGCTATTATCTACTGTACTCCCATTATTTAATTTGTCTTGACTGATCGTGGTTTGAAGGAGCTTTCTTATCTGGCTTATTTGTCATTTAATCTTTGCTTGTGGTTTTGCTGTCTTCGTGATCCTGTACACGCTTCATGGGGACTTCTGTCTGTGGGATTAGGGATATGCTGATCTTACAAGTTCTGCAATACGCCCTGACACCCACCAAAACAAACTTGTGAAGATTTTATTTTGTTGAAAAGCTCATCTTATTGGTCTTATTTGTTTCAGAGGAATTGACCATCTTCTATATGAAACAAGAGGCTCACAGGAGCCTGAATCGCTCACCTGACATATGGGCCTGAATTAAAGGTAATTAGGCAAAATCTATTTGACATGGAAAGGGTGATAAGATTAATAAGGGGGTCATCTGACAATATGGTGGATCTTAAGGTGCTGATCACTTTAGTTTTCAATCAAAAAATAAAAATCTGTCACCCTTTTTGAGTTATTAGCAAATAATGCAGTTTAACCTAATGTTCTATTTTAGCCACAGCGGCAATGTTTTACAACCAATAAAAAATCCCCACATCAGTTCTATACACCTAATGCTTAAAAACAACAATACCAAGTTTGGTTCCAATTGGATTTAAATTGTCAGAGGAGTTCACGTTTTCAATGTAATGAGGAAATGCTTTTTTTTAAGGGCAATAACTCCTCAAAGGAAAGGTCCTACAACGTTGACCCTATACATATTTTATAGATCCTGATGCGCCTAACAATATGCAATTTAAATTTCTCAAATATCTTGTATAGTTTTCAAGATATTGAGCTAAACAGGTGCAAAATTTGAAAAAAATATCAAACAAAAAGGGCAATAACTCATATATGGGTTGTTGGGTTTTCTTCAAAATTTCAGAGCTGGAAGTATGGTTCCATTTGGACTTTAAGTGTCAGAGGAGCTAAAGTTTTCAATGTAATGGAACCATAGTGGTGCACCGACTGCCACTGGAAAAAGGAGTAATGGGTAGGGGCGGAAAAAATTAGCCTCCTGCAAGGGGATCCTACGGGTCCTACTCTTACCGAGACCTGCAGCAGGGTTCTTTAACGTGCGAGGAACGTGACATTTTTCCCAACACGGTGCACCACTATGGTTTGCGGTCAGGTTTTCCGCATTATCGCCTGACGACCCCGCATCTCTCGATGTCAGGGCTGCCCCATTCAACCACCTGAGGCACACATCCCAGTCGCTTTGTAGGCAAAGCGGCCTGACCCCGATGTCAGGTTTCTGAGCGCTCTTTAGTGGACTTTTACCGACAAGCTTAGCGCTGCTGCGGGCCTATTCGCCTCCCGGGCCCCGCACGGGACCAGAACCATGGGATGGGAGTTCCCCAGCTTTGAATATTGCGCCGGCAAGAGAGATTTTCCTGTGAACCAGGAGGTGGGGCCAGCCTAGCTATAATAATGTAACTTCTTTGACATCTTATGATTAGGCCGTCTAATCAAAGATCTCAAAGGAGCTACATTATTGTATCTAGGGCCAGCCAAGCTGATAGCGGTCCAATTAGGGACCGACCATTTAACTTGAAAAGGGGGGCCTTGGTTTTTTCATAAAAAAATATTCTGAAATATCGTTTATAGTATTTTAATGACGAATTCAGTTTAAATTTCCGACATTTAGCGCAGTTAAAAAATTTCAATTTTTGATGCATCTTGATCCAGAACTTTATAATGAAGTTCAATCAGAATTTTGAAAACGTTCGATTTCTAACAAATTAACATTTATCTATGACTCTTGGCAACAAGAGGCTCCCAGGAGCCTGAATCGCTCACCTGGTCTTAATATCAACCCTTTGATGACTTTTGTATAGATAAATGAGCTGAATGTTTAAGCAATAAAAAGCTTTTCTCTATCTGCAATAGTTTTCATTCCAAAGCAAAAAACACTATTTTTCCCCTTTAAAGGGCCATAACCCCTTAAAGGGGTCATCTGACAACTTCGACCCTAAAAATACTTTAGTAGAGCTAATTAAGCTGAACATTTAAGCAAGCAACATCTTTTCTCTATCTGCAAAAGTTTTCTTTCTTTAGGCCAAAAACGCTATTTTTTGTCTTTAAGGGGCTGTAACCACTATAAGGGGTCATCTGGCAACTTTGACCCTATGGAAACTTTTGTAGAGCTAAATGAGCTGAACATTTAAGCAAGCAACAACTTTTCTCTATCTGCAATAGTTTTCATTCCATAGGCCAAAAACACTATTTTTTGCCTTTAAGGGGCCATAACCCCTATAAGGGGTCATATGACAACTTTGACCCTATGGAGACTTTTGTAGAGCTAAATGAGCTGAACATTTAAGCAAGCAACAGCTTTTCTCTATCTGCAATAGTTTTCATTCTATAGGCCAAAAACTCTATTTTTTGCCTTTAAGGGGCCATAACCCCTATAAGGGGTCATCTGACAACTTTGACCTTATGGAGACTTTTGTAGAGCTAAATGAGCTGAATGTTTAAGCAAGCAACAGCTTCTCTCTATCTGCAATAGTTTTCATACTATAGGCCAAAAACATGAAAAAATGCTATTTTTCACCTTTAAGGGGCCGTAACTCCCATAAGGGGTCATCTGACAACTTCGACTCAAATGACTTAGGTAGAGCTTTTGATGCTGAAGCAGTAGCGTGGCATCAGATTTCATCTATCTCTTATACTTTTTGATTTACAAGCCAAAAACAGTAGTCTGACCCCCTCTGGTCTATTTTTAGCAACGGTGGCCATGTTTTTCAACGAATCAAAAATCCCCACATCAGTTCTGTGGGGGATACCCTAAAGTACCACCAGACCAAATTTGGTTTGAATCTGTGCAGCCGTTTCAGAGGAGAAGAAGTTTGAAGAAAAGTTAACGACGACGACGGACGACGACGATGGCAATAGCTCACATGGCCTTTGGCCAGGTGAGCTAAAAATGTATTTCAACTCAATGTAATTCAGAGTATTTATGGTATTTTCAAACCATTTTAAAGCTTTGTTTGAGTTGGAGAAAGAAATACGATTTGCTCCATTACGAGTAATGGGACCGCATTGTAGCTCCGGCTTATCAAAGACATTATTGTAGCTACCTTAGCGTCTGTAATATCTGGAGAATAAGTGTATTTGTGAACCCAAGGAGTACCACTCGGAAGCATTCACTATACTAGAACCAAGTTCTTGAAATAATTCTTGAACAAGTTGTATAAAAGAGTTCTTAATGTTCAAGAACATTAATTTGGTCTAGAAAGAAGCAGAGGTACCAATGGGGTATTCGAATGTCAAAAGTCCGAAAGAGCAGAGACAAAACCAGTAAACACCAACAAGAACAGGACAAACACAGACAACATGTAAAACATGGAAACACAAAACAACTGAATATCAATCAACAACGCGAACTCCAGTCGAAACAAGAGTGAACTCAGGTGCTCCGGAAGAGTAAGCAGTTCCTGCTTGCTATAGCACACCCGTCGCGTTGCCAATAGTCCATTCGGCGTGTCAAATCCAGTAAAGGAAGACAAATCAACACCCTATGACAAACCAACATCTGCACTCATCTGAGAGATCGAAATCCCATATTTGTCTACAAGTGCATGATGTCTTCCGTAAAATTTCTTGAGTGAAGACAGCAATCGAGGAGCAACATAACCCTGTGTGAGCAATTTTTGTGTCAGACGTGTCGCTCTGCTAAGGAAATCGATGTAAGTCCCGCATGCTCTGGAGTAACGAATCAATTGAGATACGTAAACTCCATAAGCTGGAGCGGACGGAATGTTGCTACACAAGAAGGGGAAGTTGACGATTGGAAAGTTGAAGTCATCACGTTTGTCATAGAGCCTTGTTGAAAGTCTTCCTTGAGAGTCAATTTCGAGATGTAGATCTAAATATGAAGCAGACATCCTAGAATCCGTTGTGTCCTTTATCTCAAGCTCCTGTGGATATATGAGATGGAGAACGTCACCAAATCGAGAATTGTTAAGTGAAAGGACATCATCAATATAACGGAACGTGAGGCTGAAAGAGAGAGCTAGTCTACGGTCTTTTTTGTCTAGAAGAGATTGCAAGAAGTCTGCTTCATATGAATGAAGAAACAAATCAGTAAGCAAAGGTGCATAATTAGTGCCCATTGGAATCCCTATTGTTTGCTGAAAAACACGTCGACCAAACTGAACAAATATGTTGTCAATAAGAAAGTTGAGCATGTCGATTATTTGGTCTTCTGTAAATTTGTTCTTTTTCTTAGACTCATTAATGACAAAGTAAGTCTTGGTATAATCGACTACAAGCAATTTGTACCTGCGTTTTCCATTCTTTTTGAAAAAGCTGCGTTTAATCAGCTGTGCCAATCGCGATTTCAGTTGTTCATGTGGAATAGAAGTGTAAAGTGTGGAGAAATCGAATGTTTTGATGCTGTTACAAGATGAAACTGATTTAGAGTTAAGAATCTCCATGAGTTCTTTTGAATTCTTCAGGATCCACATTTGATTGACACCATTTCTAGAATAACAACAATCGTAATATTTCTGGAGGCCGGATTTTACTGCCGTAAGTATTGAAGTCAACAAAACTGAAAAAGGTTTAGTTGTACATTTGGATGACCCTGCAATAAAGCGCTGTTTGTATGGATTTTTATGTAATTTGGGAATCCAATACAGGGATGGAATGTCATCATTACTGCCACCAACAGAAAGGCCGAAGGAGGAAATGACAGAATTGTGATTGTCAATGATTTCTTCCTTAGACAGTGTTGTAGCCTTGTATGTGGTGCTGTTGCTGGTACAACCAACCCCCAATTCAGCTGTCAAACAGTCAATATAGTGTCTCTTGCACACAAAAATGATGTTATTTGGTGCTTTGTCTGCAGGTACAACAGCTGTTCTTGTACAAGTTTTAGAAAATTGTTCATGAACGTTCCGCCCAATCGTCTCCTACTCTCATTACTCTGAATAACATGGTCAAATATAAATAAGGTTGAAAATAAAGGTAATAACAAAACTACCGAACTTGAATGATCAATCTCATAGTCGAGAGAAAATGACAAAAACGAATCGGTCATACCGGAGAATTGGTGGATCGCAATGGTCCTGACTTGGTACAGGCATTTCAAACGAAATTATGGTGGGTTAAACCAGGATTTATGGCGCCAAACCTCCCTCTTTCATTGCGATCTTCGAGTCCATAAAATATATAGTTACATAGAATAGTGTTGTAAAGTCATAGGTTTTACCCACATTTTCAATATTCTGATCCTGAACTTCATTGTTAAGTTCAGGATCAAGACACTTCATTCGTCATTAAAATTAAGTAACAAATTTGACCTCTAATGGATTTGATTGTGCCCGGTGTGATTTCCCTAATGGCGAAGTCCGTGATTGCTCTGACGTCCTCGGCATTTTTCCAGAAGCTCCGCCGATCTGCTACATTACAGATCACAGATGAGTAAAATCCCTTTCTTGGTATTCTTCAGCGGATTAAATTACGTTAACCTCATGTGTAAAATCCTGAACTTTATATGCAAGGTGAATTTGTTCTGATAATAATTTCAATAAAATGCAATGGTGTTATTATACAAATGACAACAAAGTTCTAGACAATAAATTTTGCTGGTAATCGGAAAAAAAGTCACACAGGAAAAAAAGTCACAAGAAAAAAGGTCACAAGAAAAAAAGTCACAGGAAATAAAGTCACAATGTATTTTAAAGTCCTTATTGAACTAAGTGTCTCGCCTGCGAAGCAGAGCGGGACATAGGTGTTACTTTACCGGCGACGGCGGCGTTAACTTTTTGGAAAAGTTTTATGAGCACCTCCATATCTCAAGAACTATAGGTCCTGGGTTGATGAAACTTGGTATGCATATGCCCCAGTAGTAGCTTAGCACAGTTGCATCCCCATCTTTTGACCTTGACCTTGATTTTCCGGTTGAATGACTTTGACAATTTTCAATACATATAATAGCAATGAAAAAGTTTTGCGAGCACCTCCATATCTCAAGAACTATAGGTCCTAGGTTGATGAAACTTGGTATGCATATGCCCCAGTAGTAGCTTAGCTCAGTTGCATCCCCATCTTTTGACCTTGACCTTGATTTTCCGGTTGAGTGACTTTGACAATTTTCAATACATATAATAGCAATGGAAATGTTTTGCGAGCACCTCCATATCTCAAGAACTATAGGTCCTAGGTTGATGAAACTTGGTATGCATATGCCCCAGTAGTAGCTTACCACAGTTGCATCCCCATCTTTTGACCTTGACCTTGATTTTTTGGTTGAGTTACTTTGACAATTTTCAATACATATAATAGCAATGGAAAAGTTTTGCGAGCACCTCCATATCTCAAGAACTATAGGTCCTAGGTTGATAAAACTTGGTATACATATGCCTCAGTAGTAGCTTAGCACAGTTGCATCCCCATCTTTTGACCTTGACCTTGATTTTCCGGTTGAGTGACTTTGATTATTTTTATTGCATATATTTGCAATGTTTAAGTTCTATAAACATCTTTTGATCTCAGAAACTGAAAATCCATGTAAATTCAAAATATAGTGGAAGTAAGAAAGAATAATTGTTTCTGATGGTGCCGGCAGGCGAGACATACTTTAGTGTTAACTCTTGTTATGTTTAAACTATTCTTCTATCATGTCTATATTTTCTTTTTTTTCGTGTTGTTATTTCATTTTTTTAATTAAAAAAAAATCTCGGACAAATATGCAAGATATGAGTAAAAACTCATTTGATGTTATTGACCATAATGAAAATTACCAGTAATTTTACTTACAAATTACTCATTTCTATATAATTATATTTAAAACATTTTTATCTATGTAGTTTTGTATAAAGTCTTGCTTACTTTCGCTTTTAAAAACATTGAATAACATTTATTTTTCATTTTTAAGACAAACATAAAATTCTAAATTGTTTGCTGGTGACTTTTGTATTCTTGTTATTTTTATTTTTCATGTTTTATTAGTTTTTTGATTATTTTCATATCTATGACTATATTATTTATAAATATTAGAAATATACAGTATGAAGATAAATAATTTTAATATTTTTTTATTTTATCATTCTAATATAATATGTATACACTGTGACTTTATTTCCTGTGACTTTTTTTCTTGTGACCTTTTTTCCTGTGACTTTTCTTCCGTGACTTTTTTTCCTGTGACTTCTTTTCCTACATTCATTTTGCTACGCCTGACGCGCGTTGTCTATTCAAGTCATCAGAGGCGCTCTACCAAAAATATTGAAAATGCCAAACACTGTATGAATATGAAGAGCATAGAACAGTATAACCAAAAAAGTGTAAATTAGATGGTGAGTTGATAAATAGAATAATCAGTTTTTTGTTATGTAATTTAAATGAATTAGAATAGAATACTTTATTGACAATAAACCCTGTCGGGTTAGGCAAATTCATATAATCAAGACAGCTGAAAACTACACAGACAAAGTACAAATGACATATACAATTAATTACGGTAATAATAAACATAATAATCCAAATATTATAACCTTGACCAATGTGGATCTCATTTTCGCAATTCTAAAGACTGCTTTATAAAATCTACAACTATGGACAAAATAGAATTATCTGGAGTTAGAATTAGTTTAAGTTTATCAAGTGGTTCAAGTTGGTTAAATTCTGGTTGTATAACTATAATTTGTCTTAAAAATTGTTTCCTTGGTTCCTTATTTAATGAACATTCAAGTAAAAAATGAAATTCATCATCTAATACTAGACATTTTCTACATACCCGGTGTTCACGGGCTATTTTCTTATTACGCCCAAGTTCTATTTTTAAGTTATGATAACTTATTCGTAATTTTGTTAATATCCTTCGACTAATTGAGTTTGTTAATTTCAAATAGTGTGCAGGTGTAATCCAGTTTCAGTTTACTATATAAATGTAGCTTTGAGGTATTGTCAAATTTATTAATTTTTTCAACAAAAAGTGCACTGTAAAAATCATTTACCCTATTTTTACTTACTTTCTTAACTTTATTTTTCACTTCATTAAAATGTTTGTCAGAATAGTGAAAATCTTCTTTCTCAAGTTCTAGGTCATCCATTATAGAGGACGCAAAACTATACCAGGTATATATTCCCTCTTCACTCATTGTTTTATTGATAATAAATGCATCTTTTAACAATGGGTTGATGTCTTGTGTATGAATTCTAGAATAAAATGACTTATGGAAAGGTTTCCTGACTTCAGATCGAAGTTGTTTCCTCTCATCTTTTTTCTTTTGTTCTACATCATTGATAATTTTTCCTGGATACAAAAAAGTAGCAAATTAAATTAAGAGACATCAAGTTTTTTTTCAAATCCAATAGCTTTATTAAAATGTCACAGCCGGATAAACTTCAAAACTCATAGCAGCATAAGTCACTCATTAAATCACGATCAAAGAAAGCAATTTTCATACAGGATCGTTTTGGATCTCTTGGTGACGACATGGAGTCTGAAATGGGTCGTTCGGAACCACCGATTGAGCGTTTACAGAGCCAGTCACCACAAAGACGAAGACGACCTCTCGGTAGACTTTCTGACCCTACTCAGACTCCATAATGAGCATCATCATTCAATTACCTAGGCATTAAGGCCAACTTTCTTCAATTACATCTCTGAGTACAATCTTTAGATCCAACTGTCTTTTGCCTTCAAGAAACATACCTCAAGGAAACTGACTCAATTTCCTTAAAGAGATTTTCTATGTTTAGCAAATTCTCGGAAAACGAGCGAGCTGTTGGCAGATCCTCCATTTTAGTAAAGGATCGTATTCTTCTGTATTCGATTCCTTTAACTACAGATCTGCAAGTAGTTGCCATGAGAGTTTCATTACAGCAAACAATATCTTTTCATACTTTTTGTTTTATCTACGGTCTTTTGACTCCGATTTATTTTCAATTTTGATTTAATTATTACATGTTTGTCCCGATAATGGCTGAAATATCGCCGACGGGATACTAAGCAATCAGCAATCAATCAATCATAGATGCCTCTGATATACTATGCAAGACATCGAGAGGACCCTCGGACGACAATGCGGAAAACCTGACCGCAAACCATAGTGGTGCACCGTGTTGGGAAAAATGTCACGTTCCTCGCACGTTAAAGAACCCTGCTGCAGGTCTCGGTAAGAGTAGGACCCGTAGGATCCCCTTGCAGGAGGCTAATTTTTTCCGCCCCTACCCATTACTCCTTTTTCCAGTGGCAGTCAAAACTCTCCTACCCGATTGGCCTTGTGTCCCCATTTCCTCCACTTCATCATCATTTCATGTTCATTGTATCACCACTTTCATGTTCATCTCCCGGATATAGCCGAAATCGTGCTGCTTGGGAGTAAAGCAATAACTAACTAACTAACTAACTAACGGACGACCGGAAAAGCTACACATCCCGTTTTGTATTTTGTCAATTAAATTGTGAAAATGTTATGATGGCCTTGTTGTAAATATAAAGCCTTATGTTAATAAATCTATTTAATATTAAAAAATATAAGATACAAAATAAAAACGAACAGTCAAAGATGAGACTAGTAAAATACAAAATTTTTTTAAAAAGTTTAAATAATAACCGACGTTCTGGTGTGTCGTAAAGCACGGTTGTGTCCTTTAAAGCGGGAATGACATCTGGTAAGAGTTTTATACGACCGCAAAAAAAATTGCGGACGTGTTATGGTATGACGCTGTCGTCGTCGTTGTCTGTTAACTTATTAGTGTTTCCACAATAACTTTATATAACAGTATTTTTCAATCAGATTTGCAATAGTTCTTACTGTTTTTGAAAAAAAAAAGACTTTTTCTATTAGATGTTAACGGGTAATACATGTAAACACATAAGAAGCCAAGGTGTTGAGTCAAAATAAACTGTGATAAAACTTGATGTTAGATTGTTACTTAGCCCTCTCGTAATGCAAGTCCAAATATAACAGATCATAGGTCCCCCGCCTGTTGAGTAAAAAAAAAACCAAGTCAGCTCGTTTTAAAGGAAGTAGACGAGCGACAGACCTGTAAACGCATCACACCATATGTGATCCCTAACTGAAGCTGTTTACCAAGTATCGAAAGCCTATGATGAATAGTTGCTGAGGAAACTGTTACGGAAAAAATTTGACGGAGCGACGGACACCAGCATTTCTATGTCCCCAAACTGCGTTGCGGCTGGGACAAAAATGAACAATTTGAGTTCATAAATAAGCTTTGAATCAGCCTTTAGATTAAATAGAGAAAAAAATGTATGCGTATTAATAAGTATTAAAACATGTAACTTTCAACTCGCAATGGAAGGAAGCAAAGGAGTAACAATATGACAAATAAATATCGTTAGCCCAAAAAGGCAATGACAAATTTAATAGACGAAAAAAAAAAAAACAAAGCAAACAATGAAAAACAAAACAGTTTTAACAACCAAAAATCAATTGAACTTCAATTAACAACGCTTGTATTCTTTAATGTTTTCATTACCTTCAAAGTGATTGTTTGTATAAACAATTTTGTCCAACCTAATTCATATGGCTTGGAGTGATCATCGCTAATTATCCATTTCAAATTTCTCTGTGTTACTGATGACTTATTAAGTCCTTTTAATTGAGTTTCAAATGTACAATGAAAAAGTTTTCGTTTTATTTTTAACGATTACTCGATTACTGAAATTTGTAACCGGTTACGATCTTTCCGACCGAATAATCAGTTATTCGTTGCCATCCCTATTAATATGCATTTTAAAGTCCACCACGGGGTGCATGTGTCAAAAAGTGTACAAGTCAACCATGGGCTGCATGTGACCAAAGCAATAGACTATCCATATTGGGCCTCCAACGTACAGGGTTCAACATGTTGCGGTCGTATCATGCTGTGCTCGGCTTAGCTTTTTATTTTTTTATTATGGTAAATGTTTCTTTTAAAAATTACCTACGGAAAAGGAATCATCTTTATCCCCAAGAACAAAATCTCTGGAGCCCAGAAAATCCTTCTGCCTGGCTGCAAGTTGTTTCGACGCACCGGGCCCACAAGGCAGCTCAGATGGAGTAATGCTTGACACAACTTGTCCCTTTTTAGCTCACCTGACCCGAAGGGTCATGTGAGCTATTGTCATCGTTAAGCGTCCGTCGTCCGTCCGTCGTCCGTCGTCCGTCGTCTGTCGTCCGTTAACTTTTCTTCAAAGATCTTCTTCTCTGAAACCACTGAAGGGATTGCATTGATACTTAGTATACATGATCTTTAGGATGTCCTCTACCAAGTTTGTGAATTATATACATGTCGACCAACCAACATGGCCGCCGTTGCTAAAAATAGAACAGGGGGGTCAGACCATTGTTTTTGGCTTATAACCCAAAAAGTATAAGAGATAGAGAAAATCCGAAGCAACCTTCCTTGTTCAGCATCAAAAGCTCTACGAATCTCTCCATTGAGTCGAAGTTGTGAAACGACTCCTTATAGGAGTTATTGCCCTTTAATCATCAAATTTGACCATTTTTGCAGTTTTTGGACAATATCTTAAAAACCGTTAAAGCTAGAGGAAAAGTTAGCATTGCAAAATTGTTTAGCTCATTGAGATCTACAAAAATGATTTCAGGGTCTAAATTGTCAGATCGGCCGTTTAAGAGTTATTCCCCTTTAACTGTTTTTTCCATTAATTTACACTGATTTTCAAAAATCTTCTTCTCTAAAACTACTGAAAGGATTGCATTGATACTTGGTATACATGATCTTTAGGATGTCCTCTACCAAGTTTGTGAATTTTATACATGTGGACCAACCAACATGGCCGCTGTTGCTAAAAATAGAATAGGGGGGTCAGCCCATTGTTTTTGGCTTATAACTCAAAAAGTATAAAAGATAGAGAAAATCCGAAGCAACCTTCCTTGTTCAGCATCAAAAGCTCTAAGAATCTCTCCATTGAGTCGAAGTTGTGAAACAACTCCTTATAGGAGTTATTGCTCTTTAATCATCAAATTTGACCATTTTTGCAGTTTTTGGACAATATCTTGAAAACTGTTAGAGCTAGAGGAAAAGTTAGCATTGCAAAATTGTTTAGCTCATTGAGATCTACAAAAATGATGTCAGGGTCTAAATTGTCAGATCGGCCGTTTAAGAGTTATTCCCCTTTAACTGTTTTTTCCATTAATTTACACTGATTTTCAAAAATCTTCTTCTCTAAAACAACTGAAGGGATTGCATTGATACTTGGTATACATGATCTTTAGGATGTCCTCTACCAAGTTTGTGAATTATATACATGTCGACCAACCAACATGGCCGCCGTTGCTAAAAATAGAATAGGGGGTCAGACCATTGTTTTTGGCTTATAACTCAAAAAGTATCAAAGATAGAGAAAATCCGAAGCAACCTTCCTTGTTCAGCATCAAAAGCTCTACGAATCTCTCCATTGAGTCGAAGTTGTGAAACGACTCCTTATAGGAGTTAATGCCCTTTAATCATCAAAATTGACCATTTTTGCAGTTTTTGGACTATATCTTGAAAACCGTTAGAGCTAGAGGAAAAGTTAGCATTGCAAAATTGTTTAGCTCATTGAGATCTACTAAAGTGATTCAGGGTTTAAATTGTCAGATCAGCCGTTTAAGAGTTATTCCCCTTTAACTTGTTTTTTCCATTAATTTACACTGATTTTCAAAAATCTTCTTCTCTAAAACCACTGAAGGGATTGCATTGATACTTTGTATACATGATCTTTAGGATGTTCTCTACCAAGTTTGTGAATTATATACATGTGGACCAACCAACATGGCCGCCGTTGCTAAAAATAGAACAGGGAGGTCAAACCATTGTTTTTGGCTTATAACTCAAAAAGTAAAAGAGATAAAGAAAATCGGAAGCAAATTTTCTTGTTCAGCATCAAAAGGTCCTTACAGTAGTTATTGCCCTTTAACTGTTTTTTTTATTAATTTAAACTGATTTCCAAAAATCTTCTCTGAAACCACTGAGAGGATTGTTTTGCAACTTTGTATACTTGAAAGTTTGTGAAATTTATTCAAACTTTGGCATAAGAGATCAGGTGAGCGATTCAGGCTCCTGGGAGCCTCTAGTTTGGTCTTGGCATGAACTCCTTTTTGTATCGATAAGCCCTGTCAAGTTCATGACGGTCTAGAAGAGGTGTCTCGGACTGTAGTTGTACACGGAATCTTCCTTGTCCGATATACTTTGTCCTTTGTCTCTGTTGAGTTTTGTCTTCGAGGACAAAGATAGTGGAAAGTTTTATCATTTCCAGTTTACGTAACCGCTGTAATTGTTTTACTTTTACCTGTACTGCATCCGACTTGATCCTCCACTCGTTCATCACCTGAGCTACCACAGCCTCCTCTCTGGTCTTGTAGGTTAGTTTTTCACCTGATCTCTTTTGTTTCTGTTCATTTTCTGAACACCTGCCAAGCCTATGACAAAAGAAAAAAAATTAATTACACTCACTCACAAAACTTGAAATAATATGTTGTTAAAACCAGTGTTTTTATTAAGAAGCCCCACCCCTTCATAAAAAGGTTTTAATAGGACCATGCAATTTCTGGAAATATGTGGCGGGATGGCGAATTTTATTCATTTTGAAAAAAAAACAAATACCATTAAAAATGAAGGAAATTGACCTAAAATGGACACAATTTGCAATATATTTAAAAACAATGTTTGAGGCGGCTAAAAATATCAGGGCAAGAGGTTATGGGAATCCTGTTTATTGGTTAAATTGGTAAAAGAATGGTTGTATTTCTGTTGATTATGAAATACAAATGTGATTTAAGGTTATTGAGGACACCTGTCATGTGACCAAAAAACAACTAAAAATGCAAATAACAAGTGCAAATGTCAAAAAATACTTTGGAACTTGCGTTAAATAGTTTCATTTAATAAAACGTCATCAAAATAAATTAATTTTAATACAAATAAAACAACCATTCCTTCATAAATACAATTTTGAAATAAAACAAGGGAGATAATTCACTTGAAAAATGACAAAAAAATTACAATGATTTGTATTGTAGACAAAAATGTAAGCTTGTGATCCCCAGTTTTTATTGTTTTATTTCAAAATATATTGTATTTCAGTGCTCAGCCCACAGAGCGACCAAGTGTGTACCCTAGGTGGCTGAATACGGTAGCCCTCGTCCGCGGGGGTTGTCCGGTCTATAATACGGAAACCCTGACCGCCGACCATAGTGGGCCAACGTGTGTGGAGAGTGCCACGCTTCATGCACGTAAAAGACCCCTTTGTGGACCGCCAAGTAGTGCACCACATAGACTAAATTTTCCGCCCCTACCCATCTCTCCCCTTTTCCTGTGGTTCTTCAAAATTTACCGGTCCTTTGTGTCCCACCCAACCCCCATATTTCATTTATCATCATCATTTCATGTTCATTTTATCATCATTTTCATGTTCATCGCCTGTAAATAACCTATATAGCGTTGCACGGGCGTAAAACACCAACTCACTCACTCACTACCGGTCCTATGTGTCCCACCCCATCCCCATATTTCATTTATCATCAATTCATGTTCATTTTATCATCAATTTCATGTTCATCGCCTGTAAATAACCTATATAGTGTTGCACGGGCGTAAAACACCAACTCACTCACTCACTCAAATAAAAATAAAATTTAAATTCGTGGATTTTTCTGCGACAAGATTTTATGCTAATTATTTGGCCTTTCCTATATAATCTATAGCAATTTTGGAAAACTTTGAGCCTGAATTTTGGAAAACAACAAGCCTGGAAAGGGGGTCCAATATTTTTATACAAGATAAAGTATATACCTAATACTATTATATAAAAAAATAAGACATTTTAAATTCGGCATTATTTTTGGGGTCAGGTGTCCTCACTTACCTTAACTATGTGGATAAACAAACAGATTTAATTTTTTAACATGAGAGAAAATAAACATCTGTCTTTTTTTAAACTTTTCCTCTTTTTCCACCTGATAATCGACTTCCTTAAACATCTCTTTAAAATCTTACTAATTGCACATAATACCAATTAAAAGCATAATTATTTTACTTTTAATTTAGGATTGCTAAAATCTTCAAATATGCCTTTTGTGGGAAGAAAGCGTTCTATTCTTTTTTGTCGCATCATGTCTAAATTACAAATACCAAAACGCGGGTATAAACGGTAAATTTGGATATGCTATATATCGATATTTCAAGGAGTAACCTCTCATCAGTAGCATTAAAATCAAAACATTGGAAGGTCAAATACCAAAATTGTTGAAAACGAAAAGTACTCAAAACTAAAACGTTCGAACAAGGAAGCCAAATCCAGCACCGAGGATATCGACAATGTCCCGTTTTAAACAATTTTGAATTTAAAAAACGGAAATTTCAACAACAACAAAAAAGTCCCGTGCGGGGCCCGGTTGGCGAATAGGCTCACAGCAGAGCCTAGCTTGTCGTAAGAGGCGGTCCCGTGAGGGGCCCGGGTGGCGAAAAGGCCTGCAGCAGAGCCTAGCTTGTCGTAAGAGGCGACTAAGGGTCTTGGGATTCTGACGTCGGGTCCGTGCTCAGCCCACAGAGCGACCAAGTGTGTACCCTAGGTGGCTGAAAAGGGTAGCCCTCGTCCGCGGGGGTTGTCAGGTCTATAATACGGAAACCCTGACCGCCGACCATAGTGGGCCAACGTGTGTGAAGAGTGCCACGCTTCATGCACGTAAAAGACCCCTTTGTGGACCACCAAGTAGTGCACCACATAGGCTAAATTTTCCGCCCCTACCCACCTCTCCCCTTTTCCTGTGGTTCTTCAATATTTACCGGTCCCAATTCCCATATTTCATTTATCATCATTTCATGTTCATTTTATCATCCTTTTTATGTCCATCGCCTGTAAATAACCTATATAGCGTTGCACGGGCGTAAAACACCAACTCACTCACTCGTTAGAGGCGACTAACGGTCTTGGGATCCTGACATCGGGTCAGTGCTCAGCCCAAAGAGCGACCAAGTGTGTACCCTAGGTGGCTGAATAGGGTGGCCCTCGTCCGCGGGAGTTGTCAGGTCTATAATACGGAAACCCTGACCGCTGACCAGAGTGGGCCAACGTGTGTGGAGAATGCCACGCTTCATGCACGTAAAAGACCCCTTTGTGGACCGCCAAGTAGTGCACCACATAGGCTAAATTTTTCCGCCACTACCCACCTCTCCTATTTTCCTGTGGTTCTTCAAAATTTACCGGTCCTTTGTGTCCCATCCCATCCCCATTTTCATTTATCATCATCATTTCATGTTCATTTTATCACCCTTTTCATGTTCATCGCCTGTAAATAACCTATATAGCGTTGCACGGGCGTAAAAACACCAACTCAATCACTCACTCAATTTATCTTTTCAAACTTTTTGTTTCATCTCCGGCCTTTTTTGACTCCGTTTTATTTCAAATTTGATTTAATTTTTATAAAATGTCGATGTCCCGATTATGGCTGAAATATCGCCGACGGGACACTAAGCAACCTACAATCAATCAATCAACAACAAAAATACTAGAAATTTTATGGTTATTCGTGTCAGACAGACCCGTGCGGGTTCCGGGTGCCGAATAGGCAGCGCTAAGCTTGTCGGTAAAAGTCCACTAAAGAGCGCTCAGAAACCTGACATCGGGTCAGGCTGCTTTGCCAACAAAACGACTGGGATGTGTGCCCCAGGTGGTTGAATGGGGCAGCCCTGACATCGAGAGATGCGGGGTCGTCAGGAGATAATGCGGAAAACCAAACCCTGCTGCAGGTCTCGGTAAGAGTAGGACCCGTAGGATCCCCATGCAGGAGGCTAAATTTCCCGTCCCTACCCATCACTCCTTTTTCCAGTGGCAGTCAAAACTCTTCTACCCAATTGGCCTTGTGTCCCCATTTTCTCCACTTCATCATCGTTTCATGTTCATTGTATCACCAATTTTATGTTCATATCCCGGATATAGCCGAAATCGTGCTGCTTGGGAGTAAATCAATAACTAACTAACTAACTAACGTGTCGGACAAATCTGATGACCAGGCTTGTGATTAATCTCGGGGACCTATGGTCCACATTAAATAAATGATAGCATACAGCATTTGTTTCCAGTAATTGGTTTTATACCCCCGCTTGAAAAGTGGGGGTATATAGTGATAGGGGTGTCCGTCCGTCCTTCCGTTACACTACAGGGTATCCATCTTGGATCCATAACTCATTCTAAACCCCTCGATGGATTTTCATGAAACTTTCACACAATCTTTGTGACACAATGTAGATGTGCACCTACTATTTTAAAATTTGATCAGAATGATTTTTGACGTTTCCAATAGCAAAACATGGACTTAGCCATTGGATAACAAGGGGTACCCATCTCTTATCCACAACTCCTCCTAAACCCTTTGATGGATTTTCATGAAACTTTCACATAATCATTAGGCCATATTGGAAATGTGCATCTGCTATTTTAAAATTTGATCAGAATGGTTTTTGGGGTTTCCCATTTGGTCATTTGACAAGGGTTGCCCATCTTTTATCCGCAACTCCTCCCTAGCCCCTTGATGGATTTTCATGAAATTTTCATACAATCTTTGTGACATAATGGAGGTGTGCACCGTCTATTTAAAAATTTTATTTTAGTGGTATTTTTGGGAGGCGGGGGTATTTATATGTGAGCTGCCGCTCAGAGTTATTATAGTTTTTCTGATGCTAGCTCATTATAAAAATATATCCAGTTCAAACAAAATCTAATAGGAGAAAGGCGCTCATGTAATTTTATCATCATGATATGTTTAGGCTGAAGATTTCCAGCTGTGTTATTCATTTTGCATTCAATATATATGAATGTTTAAACTATATGAGTTATGGCATAGATGTAATATTCTGTATATTATATCAATAGTTATAGCATTGAACATTTGAATTAGTTAATATGTAACAAACGGGTTGTTGAGGTTCGGAGGTTAACAAGTGGTTAATGATATAATTCATGGTTTAGGGAAGAGAAGATAAGAAATTGTTGTTACTGATTTCAAAGATAAATCTATTACCCTAGTCTTATTGTCTAGTATTTATCATCTCCATATATTTATTTATTGGTATTGATTTTGCATTCAATATATATGAATGTTTAAACTATATGAGTTAGTTATGGCATAGATGTAATATTCTGTATATTATATCAATGGTTATGGCATTGAAAATTTGAATTAATTAATATGTAATGTTGAGGTTCGGTGGTTAAAGGAAAAAGGGGAAGATAAACCTAAATTATAACTATAATACCTTGAGGAGATTCTCCTGTGGTTTGGGCTTTACTTGGCGTTGGTCATCTACCATGTCTACCATTTTATTTCTTTATTTCTTTTATTTCATCTACCATGTCACCTATACAGTATACAGCTTTACTTACCCACAATTTGGTTATATACTAGTAATAAATTTTGTAATGTGCTCATTATAAATGTTTAATGAAGTCTTCAATTGTTCAGTATATCATGTAAATTACATTCTTATTTTTTTCCATTGTCCATTCATAGTGTTGCTTAAATTAAACTATTAAACACATCTTTGATGTAATGATCATGCAAGTGACCCTTGTCTAGTGTTTCTATTAGGTCTTAAATGCGATGGATCAATTGCCCAGTAGTGCACCACATAGGCTAAATTTTCCGCCCCTACCCACCTCTCTCCTTTTTCTGTGGTTCTTCAAAATTTACCGGTCCTTTGTTTCCCACCCCACCCCATATTTCATTTATCATCATCATTTCATGTTCATTTTATCATCCCTTTCATGTTCATCGCCTGTAAATAACCTATATAGCGTTGCACGGGCGTAAAACACCAACTCACTCACTCACTCAATTCCCGTTTTGTCAGTTTATTTTGACAATTTTCTTGCTCATCTTCTGTTACTAAAACAGGCTCAGCTGACATGCGTTCGACGTCCCTTCCAAGAATGGTAGAATCTATTTTATTTTGTCGAGAGTTCAAGGAAGCTGACCAGCGATGAATTTAGTTTCTGTCATACAGAGATAAGACAATCGCTTGTTTTTGAAGGATATGATCTTCAAATTGGTCTAAACGAATTTATAGCGCTGGATATTTCAACTGACTTTGTGCCTTTTAAGTCCTAAAACATTTGTAAGGTTTCTTTGTATTGTCTCAAAAAAGTTTATAAATTGCAACATATGGTTTTCCATGTGTCATCTGACGGTACAGATCCGCTAGGCAAGTAATGCTTACTAGCTTTATTTTTTTCTTCCAGGACAAAATCAAGGTCCTGTCCTCTTGACTTGTCGCCACTGACGGTGAATGATATATTGTTATTCCAAACAACTTTTACTTCATCTGGCATGAACATGTATTGAATCAAATAGCTCTATGTTTTGGTAGTGAGGGTAGTTACGACCGTAAAATAGTTCTTTCAAATGGAACTTATCACTTCAAACTAGTTGGGCATTGTTACGCCGTAAACCAAGTCGTTGGTTGATTAAAGACTGTGAAAAACGGCAAACTGGACGATGAAGATAGGCTTGGTATGAATTGTGAGCCAAAAAGGTTTTATAGTATTTGAAATAATTTTAAACAGTTGCTTCTTGTTTTGTGTTCTCCAGACTTCTAACGAAGGGGATGCCAATTTCTTTAAGAACAGATGTATGGAAGGTTAGAAGCAGCTGCCAGGCGACATGGTGATCTTTGCAGTTTTTCGCAAATCTTTTTTTGCGTTTTCTGATATAAAGCCCATTAACTCCGACATCTTTACCAGATATGGACTCCAGTTGAGTTCAAAAAAGGCCTTAAAAGCATTCATCTCAAGATGGCCAGCTCATATTCTCATATACAACCAGTCAAATTCTCTAGAGCAAGAACGTGTTGTGTTAAAATGTTCAGACTTATGGTATGCTTGCCGGGTAAAAAAAATGACTGATTACAGTGGTTACAAAGAACAGCTGTTGCGATCACAACATACGAATGTCCATTCCCGTTCGTCTAATCCATATCGCTTTACGCCACAATTTATTCAAATGTGCCGTAATATCAATGAAACTGGTTATTGGTATTTGGATTGAGAAAAGTAGGTTCTCCAATCGTTACTGATATTGGGTCTTCATGGCTTGTTTCTATGTGGTCGTATCTGTCATGGTTGGGTCTTAAGTGTCGTTGGTATCTGACAACAAAATTTGGTCCTTTTTTTTTTAAATCCGATGCATGCTTTTTTTTCCAGAGCTTCTTTTATCCCAGTCCCGTGCGGGGCCCGGGTGGCGAATAGGCTCGCAGCAGAGCCTAGCTTGTCGTAAGAGGCGACTAAGGGTCTTGGGATTCTGACGTCGGGTCAGTGCTCAGCCCACAGAGCGACCAAGTGTGTACCCTAGGTGGCTGAATAGGGTAGCCCTCGTCCGCGGGGGTTGTCAGGTCTATAATACGGAAACCCTGACCGCCGACCATAGTGGGCCAACGTGTGTGGAGAGTGCCACGCTTCATGCACGTAAAAGACCCCTTTGTGGACCGCCCAGTAGTGCACCACATAGGCTAAATTTTCCGCCCCTACCCACCTCTCCCCTTTTTCCTGTGGTTCTTCAAAATTTACCGGTCCTTTGTTTCCCATCCCATCCCCATATTTCATTTATCATCATCATTTCATGTTCATTTTATCATCCTGTTCATGTTCATCGCCTGTAAATAACCTATATAGCGTTGCACGGGCGTAAAACACCAACTCACTCACTCACTCTTTTATCCCATCTTGTCTCTTACATTTTATACATACAATTTTATTCATGGAATTTTCCTGGTTGCAATAGATACAAACTAGGTTTGTCTCTGTCTTTCAGCCCTGTGCATTTGTTCTTCATTGTCGTCCAGAAAATTCCCATTCGTAGCTTTTTTATTGGCATGCTCGGCTACTACAATGTCGTCAACGACATGCCGAAGAAAATGGTGTAGTTGCTCATAGTGTAGTTATACTCCTTTCACATCTGGTCTCTCATTTCAGTGATTGCTTCTAAAAACGAAACTTTTTTTTCAAGATGTTCTGTCCCAACTGGTCCTTTTCTTCGTAATCTATCATTATACCCCCGCTTCGAGGAAGAGGGGGTAAAGTGTTATACCCTTGTCCGTTCGTCCGTCGCAGTTTTCTAAGCAACTACATGAGATAGAGTTCTGATATTTGTATACAGCTTTATCCCATAGTACCATATTGTATATACTGATTTTATGCTCCTTGGAAGTCTACTTCCTGTTTACCGAATACTTAGGTTTTTTTCACATACTGGACATAAATCCAAAATTTCCGTCAGTTTTCCAAGCAACTAAATGAGATAGAGGTCTGATATTTTGTATACAGCTTTATCCTATAGTACCATAAGGTGTATACTGATTTTATGCTCCTAGGTAGCCTACTTCCCGTCACAGTTTCCTCAGCAAAGTTCTACATAAGATCAGAATTATGTCTCCCCCCACTTTTGTGGGGAGACATATTGTTTTTGTCGTGTGTGTCCGTCCGTCCGTCTGTCTGTCCGTCCGTCTGTCCGTCACAAAGTTTGTCAGCGCAACTCCTCTGAAACTACTAAACCGAATTCAACGAAACTTGGTATATAGGAAGGACATCATATGTAGTTGTGCATATTACCAGGAAATTTTGATCCTCAAATTTTTGTGAGAGTTATGACCCTTTGAATGAAAGCACGTCTTCGGTTTTAAAATAGGATTATGTTGGATATTTCATCGTTCATTTCTGCATGGAGTTGAGATGTAATCACAGAGGACCTTGATTTTAGATGTTGTGGTATTCCTCTTTTAAATGAAATGACATGCTCGTTGTCAAATGCAGTCATTATAGTTCCTTGTGGACATTGCGGGGATTCTGAACCAGATTTTGAAATAACACCAGACTGATTTGCCTAAGATCGCAATGGAAGAGGGAAGTTTGGCGCCATAAAACCTGGTTTAATCCACCATTTCGTTTGAAATGCCTGTACCAAGTCAGGACCATTGCGATCCACCAATTCTCCGCTATGACTGATTCGTTTTTGTCATTTTCTCTGGACTATGAGATTGATCATTCAAGTTCGGTAGTTTTGTTATTACCTTTATTTGCAAATATTGCACCGCTTAAAATTTTGTAAATCAGGTCATATGAGTAACCGCTGTGTTCGTCTTAACATGGGATTTCATAAAATATTTTTCTTGTTACTACTGTGTCTGAAAATAAAAAGTTTTGAGGAATCAAAAGTACATTTATTTTAGATCCCATGGGATTTTTTTCTCCCTTTGGTTTTTTATTTCCCCCATGGGATATTTTTTTTATAATTGGTTAATGTATTTATCGTTGGAGATGTGACGTCACATCTCTAATTGAGCTATCCCATAATTCATTATTGTTCATAGCATGGCCGCGCCCATATTGTCTTGTGTATTGGAATAAAATAACGAATATCTTTCTTAATATATCGTTTTTAATGCACAAACCCGGCATGATGCCTATGTCATTATAATTAATCAAAACTAATTACTCAAAACTCGCGAACTTACTCTTAAACATTTTCAAAGAGAAATCAATTTATTCAAAGCCAACATAAAAATATACATAGAAGCGTGCAAAAGTATCATATATATATATCCATTTACAATGATCTTGCTCTTTTAATAAACATTATTTTATTTTGCTTCATTTTAATAGTTGAAAATATTAAAATCATGATGATACAATGCTTGCAAAAACTTTACTTGAATACAATTGAAACGGATATATTACAGAGATGGGATATATAACATAATATCAAGGTCCATCTTGTCTGAATAGGTCCATCTTTTTGAGCTTATTTTAAACTATTCTGCTATTTAATCATCGTGTCTTTGTGATCAACATCATCATGTTCATAACTGTACTCATATTCAAACCTGAAAAAACATAGTTTTATTACACATTATAATATAGATAAATTAAAATACATAAACAAATATGAAAATGAATTTATTGACATTGTTTGTTATAAATAAACTGTTGTCTGTGACATCAAGCAACATTGCATAGATCTACTGATTGCAACCAGAGGCCCCCATGAGCTTAATCTCTCACCTGACTATTTTGACAATTTAAGAAATAGAAGTTTTATAAGAGGACAGGAAGACCAACAGACACCAATCTGATCAATTTTCTATTTCATGCATGAATTTTTCCCAACACGGTGCACCACTATGGCTTGCGGTCAGGTTTTCCTCATTATCGCCTGACGACCCCGCATCTCTTTGTCAGGGCTGCCCCATTCAACCACCTGGGGAACACATCCCAGTCGCTTTGTGGGCAAAGCGGTCTGACCCGATGTCAGGTTTCTGAGCGCTCTTTAGGGGACTTTTACCGACAAGCTTAGCGCTGCTGCGGGACTATTCGCCTCCCGGAACCCGTACTAGTTGAAATGGACACAAAGATGTGTAGTTATGAAAAAAATAAATCAATACAATGCTAAATCTATATTTCAATTGTAGAAGTTATTCCAACATTGTTCTTTGAAAATCAAAAAAGTCAATACAATCCTAAATCCAAATTTCAAAATTTTAAAGTCTTTACACCATTATTCTTTAAAGAGTCAAGTACAATGTAACGTCCTCCTCTTCTTATCAAGCAAATTAGAATTTATTAAATTGAAATGTCCTCTGGAAACTCGAGCATGGTTCTTCTCCTCTTCTGAATGTTCTGAAAAAATGGATTATACTTAAGTAAAATATTGCAGTTTAGTAATAAGAGACAAAAGTTAGTAAACTATTGCAGTTTTGTAAACGAGCGCAGTATGATACGACCACAGCAAGTTGAACCCTGTACGTTGGAGGCCCAATATGGATAGTCTATTGCTTTAGCCACATGAAGCCCATATTGGACTTACAAAGCTTTTAGACACATGCATCTTGTCGTGGACTTTTAAAATGAATTTTTGACACATTTATATTTACATCAACATCTAATACAAAAAGCCTCATTTATATACAGTCCCGTGCGGGGCCCGGGTGGCGAATAGGCCCGCAGCAGAGCCTAGCTTGTCGTAAGAGGCGACTAAGGGTCTTGGGATTCTGACGTCGGGTCAGTGCTCAGCCCACAGAGCGACCAAGTGTGTACCCTAGGTGGCTGATTAGGGTAGCCCTCGTCCGCGGGGGTTGTCATGTCTATAATACGGAAACCCTGACCGCCGACCATAGTGGGCCAACGTGTGTGAAGAGTGCCACGCTTCATGCACGTAAAAGACCCCTTTGTGGACCGCCAAGTAGTGCACCACATAGGCTAAATTTTCCGCCCCTACCCACCTCTCTCCTTTTCCTGTGGTTCTTCAAAATTTACCGGTCCTTTGTGTCCCACCCCATTCCCATATTTCATTTATCATCATCATTCCATGTTCATTATATCATCCTTTTCATGTTCATCGCCTGTAAATAACCTATATAGTGTTGCACGGGCGTAAAACACCAACTCACTCACTCGACCCTATGGAGACTTTTGTAGAGCTTAATGATCTGAACATTTAAGCAAGCAACGGCTTTTCTCTATCTGCAATAGTTTTCATTTTATAGGGCAAAAACACGAAACACCCCCCCCCCAAAAAAAATCAATCAGGTAAAATTTTAAAATAGGAGGTGAACATTACATTATGTCACAAAGACTGTGTAAAGGTTTCATGAAAATGGTAAACCGTCAAATGGCCAAGTCCATGATTTGCTATGGGAAGCGGGGGGGGATAAAATGTTATTTTACACCTTGAAGGAGCCGAAACCAAATGAAGACTTTTGTAGAACTTTTGATCCTGAAGCAGTAGCGTGGCATCAGATTTCATCTATACTTTTTGAATTACAAGCAAAAACGAGTTGTCTGACTCCCCTGTTCAATTTTTAGCCAGTGCGGCCATTTTTTTGTCGAAACACAACTGTAATGCAGGACACCCTAAGGTTCAATCATACCAAGTTTCCTTAAATTTTGTTCAGTAGTATTAGAATAAAAAGATATTGTGCTACTAAAACATTTGTTCTTTAAAACACACTCATTTGATAATACACCCGTGCTGGTTCCGGGTGGCGAATAGGCCCGCAGCAGCGCTAAGCTTGTCGGTAAAAGTCCACTAAAGAGCGCTCAGAAACCTGACATCGGGTCAGGCCGCTTTGCCCACAAAGCGACTGGGACGTGTGCCCCAGGTGGTTGAATGGGGCAGCCCTGACATCGAGAGATGCGGGGTCGTCAGGCGATAATGCGGAAAACCTGACCGCAAACCATAGTGGTGCACCGTGTTGGGAGAAATGTCACGTTCCTGGCTTGTTAAAGAGCCCTGCTGCAGGTCTCGTTAAGAGTAGGACCCGTAGGATCCCCATGCAGGAGGCTAAATTTCCCGTCCCTACCCATCACTCCTTTTTCCAGTAGCAGTCAAAACTCTCCTACACGATTGGCCTTGTGTCCCCATTTCCTCCACTTCATCATCATTTCATGTTCATTGTATCACCACTTTCATGTCCATCTCCCGGATATAGCCGAAATCGTGCTGCTTGGGAGTAAAGCAATAACTAACTAACTAACCATTTGATAATACATGTAGTTTTACAGGAATATGTATTTGGTAATGTTAAATCAAAAGCTAGACATATCTGTAATAAAAAAAAAACACTATAGCTGAGCTCTCTTTGCAAAAGAAAGTATTAAAGATAATTTTCCATGTTAAAGTTATACAAACTTAGTATTTGCCTAAATCAAGGCAAAATCATATGCTAGTATGTAAGAAGCAGAGGTACCAATGTCAAAAGTCCGAAAGGGCAGAGACAACACCAGTAAACACCAACAAGAACGGGACAAAAACAGACAACATGTAAAACATGGAAAACAAAATAACTGAATTTCAATCAACAACGAGAACTCTGGTCGAAACAAGAGTGAACTCAGGTGCTCCGGATGAGTAATCTGTTCCTGCTTGCTATAGCACACCCGTCGCGTTGCCAATAGTCCATTCAGCGTGTCAAATCCGGTAAAGGAAGACAAACCAACATCTGCACTCATCTGAGAGATCGAAATCCCATATGTGTCTATAAGTGCATGATGTCTTCCGTAAAAATTCTTGAGTGAAGACAGCAACAGAGGAGCAACATAACCCTGTGTCGACAATTTTTGCGTCAGACGTGTCGCAAGGAAATCGATGTAAGTCCCGCATGCTCTGGAGTAACGAATCAATTGTGATTCGTAAACTCCATAAGCTGGAGCGGACGGAATGTTGTTACACAAGAAGGGAAAGTTGAAGTCATCACGTTTGTCATAGAGCCTTGTTGAAAGTCTTCCTTGACAGTCAATTTCGAGATGTAGATCTAAATATGAAGAAGACTTCCTAGAATCCGTTGTGTCCTTTATCTTAAGCTCCTGGGGATATATGAGATGGAGAAAATCACCAAATCGAGAATTGATTAGTGAAAGGACATCATCGATATAACGGAACGTGAGGTTGAAAGAGAGAGCTAGTCTACGGTCTATTTTGTCTAGAAGAGATTGTAAGAAGTCTGCTTCATATGAATGAAGAAACAAATCAGCAAGCAAAGGTGCACAATTAGTGCCCATTGGAATCCTTATTGTTTGCTGAAAAACACGTCCACTAAACTATGTATATTAAAATATGTATTCTAGTATGTGTTTGTATTACTCGAGTAATGCTACGATTTGACTTGATATTACCAAATATGCCATTGCTATTTTTTTTTCATTTACATGTATTATAAGCATCAAATTTATTTGAGTTCATCCATCTTAATTCTAAGGCACCTCATCCGCAGGTACGTTAATGACGTTCCGCAAGAATTTATACAAAATCGATGTTCAATTGAAGGATACTTTGAAACTTATTTTTTCAGTATTATGATGGTCATATACAACAATAAATAAAAATATTGAAGCGTTCATTAGTATCACTTTCATTTCTGCTATTTTTCAATTTTTGGAAACATCAAAGTGTCACGTGACCGGCAAGAGGGGTAACTTAATGAAATGTCATTAAAAGCTCATTTGACTAACTTTTAAACTGGACGGATTTCTTTCAAATTTGGCACAGTGATGGAGGAAACCGCCTAGTATAAGAAAAGTTCTGGCCCATTGCTCAACTCTGGTTTGAATTATTTTTAATATTAAATTTATGGGGCAGAAAATTGAAAATGGGCATTAGTTTGCGCATTAATGTTAATTTTTGTTCAAAATGTATGGATTTGATAAATGGGCCAGCACTTTTTGAAAACTACATCATTTTCTGAGTTCGACTATGCAAGTTTTGTTTTGGAAGACCATTCCTAAAAGGTAGTCATTTTCATCTAAAGATAGCATGTAACGCCGTGATTTGTCACCGTCGTTTACGTCAAACACGCAGGTGACGTCATAAGGGAGTTAACCCATTTTGTTTACCAAGTCGAGGGTATTGTCCTTTTAGAAAGATCGTAGTGATATGTTAACTCTAATATCAATATGTTTAATTTCATGTTTTTATCCGCACTACGGCAATATTTGTGTGTCGAGCACCTAAAAAAAGGGGGGGGGGCTTCTGTACACAACTTCAAAGAAATTGCCCCAATATGTTTATAATATGTTGCTCTAATCTGACTTATTACATGTACTAGTACATGCTATTACTTACATACACAAAGCAGAAAGGAAAAAATCCCTTGTTATATGATTGGTTGCTTTGTTAAGTAAATAATAGAAATTTATTTTGGCCTAAAAAGTCCACATTTTTTTCTTGAAGAAGAAACAATATGAATTTCAACATACAAAATCACCACATACCTTTGAAGTAAAGGAGAGTTATCAAAGTTGACTGGTTGTACTTGGCTTCAGATAAAACACAACATGAATGTTGTTATGCTGATAATCATGAAAATGCTGTGTCAATTTCAAATCTGATTATGAAAATTGCAAACTTGAATAAAATTTGCAAAGTTAAATGTAAATTTGAGTGTACAGTTTTATGAAATATTGATAACTGAATAATAAGATATACATGTACTACTAGGGTGAATTGAATTAAAGGATTTATCATATACTATGTATGGAGTAAATATGCATTGCTATGTATGGAGTAAATATGCATTTCACAACATCTTATTATGAATTTTGAAATTTCAACTTTTTTTATATTTTTTTCCATAATTTCATCATGTTCATTGGCTAATTATTTCAATTTGTTTTTGATTTCATACTAATTTCTTTCATAATTTGGTATTTGGCATTGCATGACACTTACAT
This sequence comes from Arcuatula senhousia, assembly GCA_963971305.1. NCBI lineage: Eukaryota > Metazoa > Mollusca > Bivalvia > Mytilida > Mytilidae > Arcuatula > Arcuatula senhousia. The sequence continues at coordinate 49,438,111 of OZ020314.1, forward strand.
GTGTTCCTTTCTCTTTATGTTTCTAGCCATATGCCCAATATGAGCTTTCTACATTAATAAATTGTTCTGTTCTGTATTTGCCTTCATGTTGAGATTTATGAATTAGATATAATATTGTGTGGACCCAACAATAGAATATATGTCATATATATAAGAACAAACAAAAATATGTTTAAATATTACATTTTTTCTTTAATATTCCACTTGATATTATCAGGTGTACAATTTTATTATCACCATGAAATGACATTTCATAAACTGTACATGTGACTAAGATCTTATCCTTACAAGACTGCCTAGATCAAGTTATATTTTGTTCAAATCAAACTTGTCCTTTAAGTTTTACTAACTGAGAGTTATGTTGAGTTTCAATTTTCAGCAAATTGGCCAGCAAAGAAGCTAAGAGTCTATAATTTTCATGTAATACTAAAAGCATTTTAGAAAAAAAAATAACTCAAAGATATAATAAAATCTGAGAAATGGGCATGATTTTTCTTATTTAAATTGTCAAATATAGCTTTACACATTATTATTTCTCGTGAAAATAAAACAGTGTTATACAAAACTAACCTGCTTGTATTTTTCTGTTATTTCTGGCGGTCCTTAGTGGCATGGCAAATGATCACCACATGTAACGTTTTCATGTCAACAGACTTGAACATTTGAACACTGGCATGACTGGGTCGGAGGTCAGCAAGGTTTAACGAATTCACGGCAACATCGGCAATAAATTAATGTTAATCTTGTTTCCCCAGGATACAATTAATTCAGAGCTCTGTCAATGATGTCATCTTCTTTAAAGTTTAGATGTAAAAAATGACTGTTTGTTAAAAACAGATGCTTGTTGACACACCAACGTCACTAAGACAAAATGGACGACGTCATAACAACGTACAAGCACTTTTCCAATATTGATTTTCCAAATATGGTCATCGAAACACGCCCACGGCTTTTGACGTATTTTATCCTGGCTGAGGTTTAACACATATGCTCATTTCAAATGAAACAAGGGGTCCTTTTGGCAACAGTTTTAGCTTTTAAATCAATTTAAGAACGAATTATGGAGAGTGTTATGAAATAAAACGAAAGAAAAAATCGCGTCGTCAGGGGCAACCCGTACAGCTAATAAATATTCATGAGGAGCGAAGAGTTATCTTTTCCTGGAAAAAAATCTCGGATCTTCATTAACATACCCGCGTCCAAGCTGTCTTTCACTGTAGTTTTCAATTGCCTGCCTGTCTGTCCTTAATTTTAGTGAACGCTGAAACAAACAAACAAAAACTATATGTTGTCACGAAAAGATATATTTAACATGTTCAATTCTTCAGTGTACATTTAGAATTTTCATATACCAATTTCATACAAATCATAAAATTTTGACTATTGTTCTATTTTCCCAAATTTATTTGCAGACGGGTTATTCCCTGATTCCAAAGGGCCGTTTTGGTGGAGTCCTTTCCTTGTCAGATTCCCAGCCATTGTCGTCTGGTGGAGTGGTTGTTGCTTCCTCCTTCCGTCTCATAAAATGGGATAGGCTGTAATAACGGATTGCGATTAGAAATCAAAAACGATCCGTAAACCGTCCCAGTCTTCTCTTTTCTTTTCAATGTGACTCTTTGACAGTCCAACCAAAAGCTGGAATTGATGTTCTAATACATTTTTACGATAGACTGGTAGGACGTACAATCCGACCGGAGTTGGACTGTTGAATCTTAGTACCATCCAACCGTCTTTTCAATCACCCTCCATACTTACGACCACCCTTGGCCTTAATCTTTGTGGAAGACCAGCACCCTCATCTTTTTCCAAAGGTAAATGACCCCAAGATATAAATGATCATAAGAGATGCGGAGTTCAATTATACTTTTAGATATTTAGATGACATTCTTGCACTCAACAATCCTTCATTTTCTACTTTTATTACAGATATCTATCCTTCTGAATTAACCTTGAACAAATCTAACGTAATAGATAAATAAATCACATTTTTAGATTAAGATTTAAGTATTATTGACGGAAAATTACAAACCAAAGTATATGATAAACATGACGACTTTACTTTCCCTATTATGAATTTCCCTTTTCTTGAAGGAGATGTTCCACTAGCGCCGTCATACGGGGTTTACATTTCACAGTTAGTAAGATACGCTCGGATCTGCAGTGGTGTTTCTGATTTTAATTAGTTAGTTATTGCTTTACTCCCAAGCAGCAAGATTTCGGCTATATCCGGGAGATGAACATGAAAGTGGTGATACAATGAACATGAAATGATGATGAAGTGGAGGAAATGGGGACGCAAGGCCAATCGGGTAGGAGCGTTTTGACTGCCACTGGAAAAAGGAGTGATGGGTAGGGACGGGTAATTTAGCCTCCTGCATGGGGATCCTACGGGTCCTACTCTTACCGAGGGACCTGCAGCAGGGTTCTTTAACGTGCGAGGAACGTGACATTTTTCCCAACACGGTGCACCACTATGGTTTGCGGTCAGGTTTTCCGCATTATCGCCTGACGACCCCGCATCTCTCGATGTCAGGGCTGCCCCATTCAACCACCTGGGGCACACATCCCAGTCGCTTTGTGGGCAAAGCGGCCTGACCCGATGTCAGGTTTCTGAGCGCTCTTTAGTGGACTTTTACCGACAAGCTTAGCGCTGCTGCGGGCCTATTCGCCACCCGGAACCCGCACGGGTTCTGATTTTAATAATAAAAACAGTTTTACATGTATTACTTAAAAGTTATTAAAACAATGTTATCGATACCACAAATTAGTAAAATCTTTTTCTTAATTCTTCCACAAGTATCGATCTCTTATTGAAAAATTTAATTGTACACCCTTTATATAGCTTAACAATTTGATGGAATAACATAAGAATCGCATGCAATACAGTATAAATCATATGCAATAGTAAGGAGTAAAAGACATAATACAAGAAGTTGACGGAGCTATGAATATAACAGAAGGAGCATAGTCATACTACCAGGAGTTGGGAGTATGATTACAATACCAGGTGCACTACGGCACTAGTGTTAAGGAATTTGACATAACTTAACATTATCAATATGACCTGGTTTTAAAGCAGAAAACAGCAATAGACGGTTTAACATAGGAAAACAAAACAGTTCTGATGAAATAGTTCAAAAAAGTACTCAACGCTCAAAGAACCAAAAATATAAAAGGACAAAACATAGTTTTCCTATGTATAACCTAAAACAAAAATACACATTGTAGATACATTAAATTTGCATAAACTACAAAAACAGATAAAAAAATAAATACAATAATCAACTGTTAGGTCCATCCATCTCTTTATCAGACTCTCCGTTGCTGTCGTTTTTGTCTCGGGTCTCTTTCAATCCTCTCAATGGGCAAACATCGCGCTTCCCATGTACCAGTTATAGTTTTAAAGGTTTACTGGCATTCATATGCTGTTCTCTAGTTGTACACATCTTGCCATTTTTGTCTAAGCCTGTCATTTAAGTGTCAATGTTCACCTTTGGCATCTTTCCGTCGGTACCAGAACTAGTACTGGACAGTACTATCCTCTAGATCTGTCACTTCATCCACACTTATCTGATCTTGTTAACTGTCACCCTTAAGTGGGTGTTTCACACCACTCGGTCCTGGGACTGGGTTTACTGTCACCTTTATGTTTCCCTGTTCGGTGGTCACAAGCCATCGCGATCGCGTCACTTGATTTTATTGCGATATTACATATTACATGTAGTTTAATTGTGATTTTTTTTGCCTTATGGGCCCATGATTGGATTAATAAAATCTTGAATCTTACATTGAAACAGTTGACTGCAAATAGAAATAGCTTTATTCCAATTAAGGGCCCTATAATAGAGCATACAATTACATATATGTGATAATGACAATTTGTGACAGTAAATAAAATTATGTCACGAACAAAAGCTGAGAGCTGGAGCTGAGAAAACTCGATACCACAATAATAACAAACCTTTCGATACAACTAATTATCAGACCAGAGATGAAAACCTACTAATCTTAAATTTTTATTGTCCCGTGCGGGGCCCGGGTGGCGAATAGGCCCGCAGCAGAGCCTAGCTTGTCGTAAGAGGCGACTAAGGGTCTTGGGATTCTGACGTCGGGTCAGTGCTCAGCCCACAGAGCGACCAAGTGTGTACTCTAGGTGGCTCAATAGGGTGGCCCTCGTCCGCGGGGGTTGTCAGGTCTATGATACGGAAACCCTGACCGCCGACCATAGTGGGCCAACGTGTGTGGAGAGTGCCACGCTTCATGCACGTAAAAGACCCCTTTGTGGACCGCCAAGTAGTGCACCACATAGGCTAAATTTTCCACCCCTACCCACCTCTCCCCTTTTCCTGTGGTTCTTCAAAATTTACCGGTCCTTTGTTTCCCATCCCACCCCCATACTTCATTCATCATCATCATTTCATGTTCATTATATCACCCTTTTCATGTTCATCGCCTGTAAATAACCTATATAGCGTTGCACGGGCATAAAACACCAACTCACTCACTCACTAAATTTTTATTACCAAACCGAGAAACAAACAAATATGTTGAAATATGTTAAATGTAAAGTATCATTAAATTCTAATAAAAGTTTATTCAAATTCTGAGTACCAGTGACTTATGACGACTGATGCTAAGTGATGGTCATAAAGTAAGTATACAAAGTTTCATGAAGTGAAGCTGTTAAGCTCTGCTTTCAAGATAATCCAAACTGAGCTAAGGGTAGCTTTGGATATCCAGGTTACAAAATAAAAAGGAAATAACAACGTACTTCCAAGTAAATGGTTTCGACTATGAAAGCCAAGTGAAGACACAGAGTAAAATTTACAACGTGTATTAATAAAAGATAAAACTCATTTACAAAACATTTAAAACAAACCCTGGCTCACTCTTAATACTTACATACATCTCACTCATATGTTCCCAAAAACTCCAACGATCCGAACAGCTCACTCTATATGCATGTCTGTATATCCAACCTCATTCTCTCTCTCTCTCTTTTATACCCCTTTGAATCTTATCCATTACCAATATTTAAAAATAAATAACTACGCCGAAATTGTAGAATAAATAGAAATTGACTCAACCTAGTCTGATGAAATTATGTGCAAGAAATATCATATTCCAAAGATAAATACTTAATTGATGATGAAACCAGATAAGCTGATGAAACTGCTATGCAATAAATAACTGGAAATTATCTAATACTGATAATATTTATCTACAATTTAATAAGAACGTCCAAAAGATCACGTTAATATGAATTGATCATTGAGAGAAAGAAAAAAACATTACACCCCCCCCCCCCCCCTATTAAAAACATTTAACTTCCACAGGTCAATAATTAAAAGTAAAAAATAATATATTTAAATAACAACATTTTAAAAAGAAAATCAAAGGAGTATAAATCTACCCAATCTCAACACACTAACAGTTTAACAATTGTATATGTACATGTATATAAAAAAAATGGGTCAAAGACAGAAATGGCCAGATTTCGTTTAACAAGAAGTAGGTGAGCGACAGTGAAATCACATCCCACATTATGGAAGCCCATGTTGATGCTGCATACCAAATATTAGTCCGAGATTGCTCTGACGTCCTCGGCATTTTTCCAGCAAGCTGGTGCCGTGGGACGTCAGAGCTCCTTCCATATCAAAAAGACGGGATTTTAACTTATGCTTTGTAAATGTTAAAAACACTCTTACATCAGACATTTGTAAAATGCTAGATGTAAAACAAGACTAAATAAATATTTAAAGTACATGGCTTCCAGAAACTACCTGATGTAATCCAGTAAAATAAGAAAAAATTAAGAGCTGATTTTGAACTTCATCAATTTCATCAAGTTCAAGATCAGCAAAATAATGTACAAATTAAGAATATTTTACTTTTTCAAGATATTTTACTTTAAAATATGTTGTATTTGTATTCTTAATAACCAAATGTTTCGTTTGAGACCAAAATAAATCTGCAACACTAATGATAAAGTTGCTTAATTTATCTCGGAAGTGCACATCAAAACTTTTGTGCTAAATCCCGTGTTTTGATATGGAAGGAGCTCTGACGTCCCACGGCACCAGCTTGCTGGAAAAATGCCGAGGACGTCAGAGCAATCTCGGACTAACCAAATATCAAGAGGCTGTGATTAGTAGTTGCTAAGAAAACTGTTACGAAAATTTTCTACTATTGGACATTATTGTCAAAAATTATCTAAGTCGGTAAACAGGAAGTAGATGAGCGACAGACCTGAAATTGCGTCCCACGTTATGGGACCTCACCCTGATACTGTATACCAAATATCAAGTGGCTATGATAAATAGTTGCTGAGAAAACTGTTACGAATATTTTTTACTATTGGACATTATTGTCAAAAATTAACTAAGTCGGTAAACAGGAAGTAGGTGAGCGACAGACATGACATCGCATCCCACGTTATGGGACCCCACCATGATGCTGTATACCAAATATCAAGTGGCTGTGATAAATAGTTGCTGAGAAAACTGTTACAAAAATTTTCTACAATTGGACATTATTGTCAAATATTAACTAAGTCGGTAAACAGGAAGTAGGTGAGCGACAGACATGAAATCGCATCACACGTTATGGGACCCCACCATGATGCTGTATACCAAATATCAAGCGGCTGTGATTAGTAGTTGCTGAGAAAACTGTTACAAAATTTTCTTCCCCGCCCGCCCGACATTCACCATTTTATAACCCGGATTTTTCACTCCGTGAAATCCGGCTAAAAATAGTATCAAAAACAATCGATGTATGAAAAATATTGTACAAAAAAAGACTAGTAACAAAGTTGCCCTTTCATATCATGCATATATATATATATATATATATTTAACAATGGAATATCCTTATGAGTTATTTTTACTCAACTTTTAACAAACATTTTCTTCTTTCTTTTAAACTTAGGAAAAATTTTCCACAAAATATAAAAAACATTAAGAATTAGAAATTTAACTTAAAGATATTGAACTGTACTCTATTTTCAATATTTCAAAACATCAAATTGATTAATTAAAAAAAAATAATAATCAGAAATCAGAAATCTTATGCCCTATTTATGGTATTGCGAAAATAACAATCTGTGAGCTAATGCTCACTAATGATACCCCCGCTCCCCAAACTAAGCCACGCATACAAGTTTAAATACTTGGTAAACAGGAAGTGGTTGACCTATGAACATAAAATCGCTATACACCACATGGGACTATAGGATAAAGCTGTATACAAAATATCAGACCTCTATCTCATGTAGTTGCTTGATAAATTATGACGGAAATTTAAGTGCCATCAGGCAATGAGTGAATCATGATTAAAAAAACACATGAGTTTGACTTTAAAAAAACTGTTCAAAATGCTAAAAAAAGTGACAAAAAATGCATTGGCACTTTTTTTAAAAGTCAGTAATTTAAGATATATTTTGGTTGAAATGCATATAAAATTACAAATACCAAAACGCGGGTATAAACGGTTAATTTGGATATGCTATATATCGATATTTCAAGGAGTAACCTCTCATCAGTAGCATTTAAACCAAAAACATAGGAAGGTCAAAATCCAAAACAGTTGAAAACGAAAAGTACTCAAAACCAAAACGTTCGAACAAGGAAGCCAAATCCAGCACCGAGGATATCGACCATGTGCATTACAAGGAAAGAAACCTGGTGTTTTCATCAATTTTGAATTTAACAATCGGAAATTTCAGCGACAATATATTAGAAATTTTATGGTAATTCGTGTCAGACAAGTCTGACTACCAGGCTTGTGATTACCCTCGGGGACCTCTGGTCCACCAGCAGCGGTTATCGCCCAGTGGTTTCAAAATTACAAATACCAAAACGCGGGTATAAACGGTTAATTTGGATATGCTATATATCGATATTTCAAGTAAACTTGAATCTAAGGGAGATAACTCTGTCCAGTCACACTAAATTCCTTTCATTTTAACAGTTTTTTTCTCCATCCTCATACACTCGAGACAACAACTAATGTTTGTTTCTTCATTAGAAGGCTATTTTGAATGACAATTTATTGTCAAAACCGTGTGTTTTTAAAATCATGATTCAAAGTTTTTAAATTTTGCCTGATTCTTACAGAGAACTGCACTTAACATTTATGTCCATTATGTGTAAAAACCTAAGTATTTGGTAAACAGGAAGTAGATTTCCCAGGAGCATAAAATTGGTATACATCATATGGCACTATAGGATAAAGCTGTATACAAAATATCAGACCTTTATCTCATGTAGTTGCTTGGGAAACTTTGACGGAAATTTTGCATTTATGTCCATAATGTGTAAAAACTTAAGTATTCGGTAAACAGGAAGTAGACTACCTGGGAGCATAAAATCGGTATACACCATGTGGCACTATAGGATAAAGCTGTATACAATATATCGGACCTCTATCTCAAGTGGTTACTTAGAAAACTGCGACGGAAGTTTTGTTACGGACGGACGAACAGACGGACAAGGGTAAAACAGTATACCACCTCATAAAAAAATCTTAACAACATCTATATACACAGAATAAAATACATGTAAATGTATAAAAACAAACGAACAAACAAACATTAATAATACTGGTATATATCCTTATAAGTAAATTATGACCTGAGACTTGGCGCAAATAGACTTGTTATTAATAATACTGTTATTTAAATAAAATAATGTGTACACAGGGCTCGAAAATCCAATGCGACGGGTTTTCATGCACCAAACTTATACTGAACACATTAAACAATTTAAGCACCAAAAGGTAAAAAAAAACTTAAAGAAATATTAAATCAAAAAGTTTTTTTGTCTTTTCATAAAATTTTGTCTTTAGTCTTCCTTCTTTTCTTGCTCCGCTTCTCGCCTGTGTTGGCTTCTGGCATGTTGGGCAATCTCTTCTTGCGCATACTGCATAAAACCCATCCAATCTACCTGTCTTGGGTCAGCATAGGAATATGAGAATTCATGGTGGCGTCGCTCATGTATAGTTCCATCCGGCCTGTAAATCCTCGTGGTCACCAGTGTGATGGACAGTGCCTCTACGGTGTGTACATTCTCACTGTGGTCATCCGTTGAACTTGGACCTTGTTGGCCTGACGGTCCTGGTTGTTCACCATCATCTACAATGTTTATGTTGGAACAGTCTAAAGGTTTCTTTTCTTTTTTAGTTTTGCCCTTTCCTTCACAGATCTCATCATCGTTAAAATCCAACAGTCTACATTCTGTTTCTAGGCTTACACTTGAAACATCAGAAATATTCTCCACATCTCCAAGATAATCATCCTGTCTAGCTTCTGTTTGTGTCACAATTGTCCTATCTTCACAATCCATCTGTAAATCTGCTAAGAATTTCCTTGCATTGTCGTCATTAAACTTGTGTGTTGTCTTTAAATGATGTTTTAGATAGTCCTTTCGAAAATAATAATTCAAACAGCCAGCAATCGGACAGCGGATGCATTTTTCTTTAACAGAATGTCTTGAATTTACATGTCTCTTTAAATTTCGTCTGCTAGCATATGTCTTCCCACAATCCTTGCACTTAAAACGTTTATCCATTATAACAGCAAAAATAAAATCGTCTAACTTATTCGGAATCTTCATTTTTCTGCCAAACCTCGGGACTTGTTTACTCGCGGGTGGTGTATTAACCTTACTCAATTTGTGTAATAATGGGGGCGATCTCCGGACACTATTTAAATTTCGGTTCCTTTCATCTTCTAAAAGTTTATCGGATGTAAATAAATCAACACCTGTTTCTGGACTAAAGTTTTCAACAGGTTGTTTTTCTGAATTTGGTTCGTCTATTAAACTTTGATTTGTCACATCAGGAGGTTGATTAAAGATATCCGCATCTTCCGTTACAATATTTTCTTGAGGCTCATTATCGTTAAACGTTGAAATATTAGGCAATCCACAGAAGTCCTTTGTTTTTCTTTCTCTGGAAACCAATTAACCGGCACATGAAAAAATTTGAATTTAGCTGTTTTGGCTAAGATATATTCGCTTTGATATAAAAACAAATTCTGTCAAGATTCTTCATTCGAAAAAGTGTCAATTGCCTAGATAATTTTTGACTGGTTATATTGGGGAATAGACTGTTTAAACAGAGATATGTCTCGCCTGTCGCAGCTTGGCACACAAAAATGAAGTTGGACCGTGTCTGCGGGATTATATAGATAAAATCCACTTGAAATTGATCTGCACACAACATATCAATGATGTAAGACGTAAGCCAAATCAGTATAAAATCTTAAAGTCACTAGACCGTGACTGAAGGTGCATACAGATAAAGTTCTCTCGGCATTGATTTGCACTGATATGCTAATGCAACTGCATACAAGATTTCACCTGTTTTCATAAACCAAACTTAACCAAAAACTTTAACATTGGCCAAATCAGTAAGAAATTTCAAAGTCAATGGACCGTGATTTATAATGAGTGTGAATGAGTTGGTGTTTTACGCCCTTTCACCGTTAACGCTATATAGGTAATTTAAAGGCGATGAACATATAAGGATGATAAAATGAACATGAAATGATGACGAGAAAGGAAATATGGGGATTGGGTGCGGAAAAAAGGAACAGCAAATTTTGAAGAACCAGAGGGAAAGGTGGCAGGTGGGAAGGAGGCAGAAAATATAGCCTATGTGGTGCACTACTTAGCGGTCAACGAAGGGAACGCGGCACTCTCCACACACGTAGGCCCACTTTGGTCAGCGGTCAGGGTTTCCATATTATAGACCTGACAACCCCAGCGCACGAGGGCCACCCTATTCACCCACTTAGGGTATTCACCTTGGTCTCTCTCTGGGCTGAGCGCTGACCCGACGTTCGAACCCCAGGACCCTTAGTCGCCTCTTACGACAAGCTAGGCTCTCCTGCGGGCCTATTCGCCTCGCGGGCCCCGCACAGGGTAGTATATAGATAAAATCCACTTGAAATTGATATGTACTGATTCTAATGCAACTACAAACACATTATCAATAATGTACCATAACTACTTCAAATTAAACAGACTTAACCAAAAAACCGTTAACATCGAGCAAATAAGTAAGAAATTTCAAAGTCAGTGGACCGTGACTGCAGGGGCATACAGATAAAATTTTCTTCATATTAATTTGCACTGATGCTAATGCATTTGCCTACCAAATATAAATGATGTACTATAACTATTTTACATACTTAACCTAAAAGGATAACAATTGTGGACACCGCCGTCGCCGGAATAGAGTTAGTTAGTTATTGCTTTACTCCCAAGCAGTTTCGGCTTTACCTGGGAGATGAACATGCAAGTGGTGATACAATGAACATGAAATGATGATGAAGTTGAGGAAATGGGGACACAAGGCCAATCGGGTAGGAGACTGCCACTGGAAAAAGGAGTAATGGGAACGGACGGGAAATTAAGCCTCCTACATGGGGATCCTTGTCCTACTTTTACAGTGACCAACATCAGGATTTTTTAACGTGCAAGGAACGTGAACACGGTGCACCACTACGGTTTGCGGTCAGGTTTTCCGCTTTATAGCCTGACGACCCCGGCATTCATTATGACAGGTCTGCCCTATTCAACCACCTGAAGCACACATCCCAGTCGCTTTGTGGGCAAAGCGGCCTTACCCGATGTAGGGTTTCTGGGCACTCTTTAATGGACTTTTACCGACAAGCTTAGCGCTGCTGCGGGTCTATTCGCCACCCGGAACCCGCACGGTTGTCGCCGGAATCAGCATACCTAAGTCTCGCCTTCGCGACATTTGTCGCAGGCGAAAAAAAATAGGCTGGAAAATTTCACTGTACAATTCAACTATTTCATTTGATTATATCTGAAAAAGGCAAAATAATTCAGGAATTGAGTAAATGAGAATGGTGTCATGTTGGATAGTTTTATCAAATTCCATTATCATAAGTTTGCAAGAATTTAAAGTTTAGGGCAAAGAGTGTGGAGCAAAGACTTGAACGTTTGGGAGAAGCAATATACAAGGGAATAAGAAGCAGAGGTACCAATGGGGTATCCGAATGTCAAAAGTCTGAAAGGGCAGAGACAAAACCAGTAAACACCAACAAGAACGGGACAAAAACAGACAACATGTAAAACATGGAAACACATAATAACTTAATATCAATCAACAACGCGAACTCCAGTCGAAACAAGAGTGAACTCAGGTGCTCCGGAAGAGTAAGCAGTTCCTGCTTGCTATAAGACATTTGACAAAGCTACAGGACTAACGAAAGGCGAAGCTTAAGAAGCCTCAGAAGACCAAGAACAACCCTAAAGATGTTACGAAGGGAAAATCAGTCAAGCATGTCAAGACAAGTAAAGGAAGACTTACATGTACAAAGTCCAAGGACAACCCCAAAGATGTAATGAAGAGCAAATGAGTCATGCATTTAAAGACCTGCAAGGGAAGACTTGAAAAGGAAGCAAAGAACCTCAGAGGAAGAGAGCCAAGATGAACGAAGAACCCAAAAGGAAGACTTGCAAAGGCAAACACTGAAAACCCAAAAGAGACCAGCCAACTAATGAAAGAGGAAAGGACTGTGTAAAGAAAATTGTATTTACTCAATAAAGTATCCGAACTTGTATCAGCGTTTTTATTCCTCCCATGAAACAACGATATCCCCATACCCCCTTTCTGCAGGAAGACCAGCCATTTCCCCTTTTTCTCGGCAACTAGAGCAGCCATATTCCCCCTTTTTCCTGCAGCAAGAGCAGCTATTTCACCCTTTTCAGCGGCAAAAGCAGCTATTTCCCCCTATTTCAGCACCATAATGGCTACAGCTTATGAGCAGCAGCCGCAATATCCACTCTCCCCGTTTGCCTCCTCCCCCCACCCCCCCCCCCCCGATTTGGGGGGATACCCAAATTGTACCTGGAAACCCCCATTTTAAGCCGTTTAAGAGCTTAATAAAGCGTTTTTTATGAAACTTTACACCAAAAAACAACAAAAAACATCAAAAAGATTGACTTGAAAGCGAAAATCGGTACACCAAATTCATATAAAATCAAAATCTGTTAACGAAAAACATCAAACTATGAAAAGAAACTCACAAAATCTTGCAACTGAACAAAATCTATTGACAAAAAAATCAATTTTAAAAAAGAAACTCACAAAATCTTGCCACTTATGAAAATCTGTTGACAAAAAACTTCAAACTTTGAAAAGAAACTCATAAAATCTTACCACAAAAAAAAATATGACGATGAAAATACATCAACTTTAAAGAAAAGAAACATGATGAAAATCTAGTTCAAATCAGTTCTAACCGGTCTGATTCAAGAGTCACGTGACATGATCACGTGGTACACTCTATGATAAGGTAAACTATTTGAATTTCAATCATTTAACGATCAGACGTCAGAAAGTTCAGACGTGTCTTCACGACAAAGGTAAGCGGTTCGACTCATATTCAACTTAACTTTGAAAGGCAATTAAAATAGGAGGAAACAATAGACAACATAAATTTTGAAAGGCAAATAAAAGAGAAGGAAACAATAGAAAACATATACTTTGAAAGGCATACAATTAAAAGAGAAGGAAACAATAGACAACGTATTCTTTAAAAGACATACAATGAAAAAAGAAGGAAACAATAGACATCATATACATGTACCTAACTGTGTTCTTTTTTCCGATGCCTAAGCAATTTACCTGCAACCAATGTGAAACTGGTTTTGAGAGGATGAGTCAGCTCCATCGTCATAGACGTTTGACCAATCACAGAGACGATTACTCGTGTACTAGATGCTCTAAGACTTTTACGAGACGTAAGAATCTGCAAGCCCATATAGCTCGTCACCATTTGGGCTACGAATGGTAGTTACAATAAACATGTCAAAACTTCTTGCACAATAAACATTTAAACTCATCATACCAATTCAAAGGAATATTTCACAGATACAATGTACCATCAGTTTTATGGATATTAATTCATTTTATACAAATTCATGTTTACCACAGGACTATTTTTGTAAATAAAGGAGTTCAATTAAAAAAAAAAAAGTTTTTTAACTTATTCAAATATTAGATTAATCAAACGCTCAAGACTGCACACACGTATATTAAACCATTACTTTTTTTTTCAATCATTGGTTTAATAAATAATAAACATTCACATATTTCAGTTCTTGTTTTTGTTTATGTTTTATCTATTTTTATTTTCCAAAAACTGTTTGTGCGACATACAATTTTAAAATATGCAATTCGTATTCACAATTTGCCTCCATGTAACCCGAACTGTAAATGCATTCGATAACTTTTAGCATTCAAACCGTTCGATTTTAATAGAATATCTATAAAATATGTCAAGTTTAAGTATATTCTATGTAATTTCAAATGCATTAAAATCAACATATAAATGGGGTGGGTATAAAGTACTTAAAGTAACAATTAACCCCCCCCGTGATTTGTAACTACTTTGAACACAATGTTGAATGTAGCTGTCTGCATCAAATTTACCCGAAAAAAATCCTTAAAATCCTTGTAAACGATAAAAAGTCAAAATTTACCCGAAAAAAAATCCTTGTAAACGATAAAAAATCAAAATTTACCCGGACAAAAAATCTAAATAACCAATGCTTGTCAAAATATAAGTACAAATTTTCTATTTCTTTCATTCAAGTTGAAGTGGACTTTTTTATCATTGTTTCCCTTTACATATAGGATCAATTAATAACTTGTTTAATGCATTACGTATTCATAAAATCAATATTTATTTTACTAACTATTTAAATGATTTTTAGTATGGGGAAAAAACTTTGTAGATTTTTTTGTATATAAAAAAATTGCAATTCTATGAACACATTGTCACCTTATACTTTTCATGTTTATTTTTGAATCTGGCTCAGGCCGGTCCTTTGATCTGCAATACACATTCAATAACTCTGGAATGTTTATCGATAACTGGAATTTAATGCGTCGAACGAGCTGCATTGTCCGGTAATCCAAAATAATATACCTGATCATGACTTGTAGTAAAGAACAGTAGATCTAAGCGGTAAACAGCAGTCTAATATATCCTAGTATTTGTCTAGCTATTTTTTCTTATTATCCGCTTCTTGTCAAAATCATACACCATTAGTTTGTTTAGTCTTCAGTTTACCAGCGGTAAAGCATAGCCGGTAACCCTTTTTCACCAAAAATAGTTGTAAGGTGGCACGTTTTGTGGCGTTTCTTGCAATTCTATGCTGAATGGACCCAATGTTGCATTTGCATCTTTGTCACTACTAAATTAAAAGAATTTTGATCAACATAACATATTTATTAAATTAAACAACATCCATTATAATGTTTCATAATCTTGATTTACCGTGAAAGCCTCAGTAGTCTGTCTCTCGGGAGACAGGTGTATCCTCATTGGTTAATACCTTAGGCGGAAGTACACTTGACTCCTTCCCATTCTTTTGCTATCTTCGCTCAAGTGCAGACGTGTTTTCACACGCTCCCGGAAAAGGTAAATACTCTATAAAGTTGCATGAGGTGCAACGTTGCATGAGTTGCAACTAGACCTTGGTGGTCAGGCATGAGTTGCCTAAAGCATGATTTGCTTATAAGAATATAAATACTTTTAAAGTTGCATGAGTTGCAACTAGACCTTGGTGGTCAGGCATGAGTTGCCTAAAGCATGACTTGCTTTTAGCCTTGGGGCTGGTTTATGAGAATATAAAATTTGTGCTTTTCTTAGAGCACGTGGCTAACGTTTTCCAAGGACAATATTTCAACATCCTCGCACGAGGGTGGACGTACTTTATATTCTGAGGACTTTAACGATAAAGGTA
This sequence comes from Arcuatula senhousia, assembly GCA_963971305.1. Lineage (NCBI taxonomy): Eukaryota > Metazoa > Mollusca > Bivalvia > Mytilida > Mytilidae > Arcuatula > Arcuatula senhousia. The sequence goes on from OZ020314.1 coordinate 49,453,899, forward strand.
AAAGTTTAATATTTTTAATTTTTTATTAAGAGTGAGTGAGTGAGTTGGTGTTTTACGCCCGTGCAACGCTATATAGGTTATTTACAGGCGATGAACATGAAAAGGATGATAAAATGAACATGAAATGATGATGATAAATGAAATATGGAGATGGGGTGGGAAACAAAGGACCGGTAATATTTGAAGAACCACAGGAAAAAGGGGAGAGGTGGGTAGGGGCGGAAAATTTAGCCTATGTGGTGCACTACTGGGCGGTCCACAAAGGGGTCTTTTACGTGCATGAAGCGTGGCACTCTCCACACACGTTGGCCCACTATGGTCGGCGGTCAGGGTTTCCGTATTATAGACCTGACAACCCCCGCGGACGAGGGCTACCCTATTCAGCCACCTAGGGTACACACTTGGTCGCTCTGTGGGCTGAGCACTGACCCGACGTCAGAATCCCAAGACCCTTAGTCGCCTCTTACGACAAGCCAGGCTCTGTTGCGGGCCTATTCGCCACCCGGGCCCCGCACGGGATTTTTTTTAGACCAAGAGGGTCAGAAATGACAATAGGACCAAGGGGGTCAGAAATTAAAAGGACCTAGAGGGTCAGAAATGAAAAAAAAGGACCTAGAGGGTCAGATGTTAGAAATTTGAAGACCATGATGGTCGGTGATGAATATTATTTTATAAGGACCTTCATGTAGTTGGTTCAACGTTTATAGATTTTAAAGGTTAAAAGCTTAGAAAATTTGTATGTTTTGATATATATCAAATAGCTTGTTATATGATGAAAGTCGTCTTTGCATTATTTGAATGGCCATGTTTCGTTAAATGTGATTGAAACATATTTATATGCTTGTGACATTTTCATAATATCATGATAATAATTATTTATCATTTGGTTATGTCTGTAAATTCAGTCTTTCTGGTCATATTCTAAGATATTAAATTTGACCTGGCTGCCACGTGGCCGTGGAATGTATGTTTTCGTTGAGTACATGTTATCATGAATTAATGCATTTGTTTATTTATAAATTATAGAGCATGTACTTTTATAATTCAAGTTTTGGTCGGAAATTTCTTTTTAAAATGATAAAATTCATTACTTTGTTAAGCAATTTTGGTATAGATAAATGTAACCTTTGATAGTGTATTGATTATGATTTGTAATGACCTAGTGTGAATGGTCAACACACATAAATGATAATTTATCGGGCACGTGTACTTTTAGAACGTATGACTGGTTTACGTTTCGGTTCACTTATTGAGTTACCTGTGTATGTTGATTGACTGTTATTTACTTGTTAATGTTTTCTTGTAGATGGTATTACCACCGGTTTTGAAAAAAACGGCACTCCCTGAAAGACATGGACTAAAAGGATCAGATTAGGATGAAAATGGCTGGGAGACACACAACTGTGGAAGATGGTCGCTGGGACCTTCACTGTGTTGTCCTGTATGCATATGAGTTCGGACAGCCAAAGGGACAGGGTAAGCTTGAATGTTTTGTTAAGAACATGTGCTATTAGCATGAATTCTGTTATATTTTTTATATCCCACGCAACAAGAGGAATACTTAAATTGTGTGACTGGTGTGTCAGTCTGTCCGTAGTTTTTGTCTTGTGAAAATTTTATAAACTATTGTGCTTGACAGAATTTAATAAATTAAGCATGTGAAGTATACTATTGCCATCACTTGGCGTCCGTCGTCGTCGTCTGTCGTCCGTTAACAATTTTTCAAAAATCTTCTCCTAAGAAACTACTGAACAGAATTTAATGAAACTTGGTATGAATGATCCTTAGGGTGTCCTGCACCAAACTTGTGTTTCGATTTTTGATCCGTCAAAAAACATGGCCATCGTTACTAAAAATAGACCAGGGGGGTCAAACTACTATTTTTGGCTTGTAAATCAAAAAGTATAAGAGATAGATGAAATCTGATGCCACGCTGCTGCTTCGGCATCAAAAGTTCTACAAAAGTCTCCATTTGGTCGAAGTTGTCAGATGATCCCTTATAGGGGTTACAGCCCCTGAAAGGTGAAAAATAGCATTTTTTCATGTTTTTGGCTTATAGAATGAAAACTATTGCAGATAGAGAAAAGCTGTTGCTTGCCTAAATGTTCAGCTCATTTAGCTCTACAAAAGTCTTCATAGGGTCGAAGTTGTCAGATGACCCCTTATAGGGGTTACAGCCCCTAAAAGGCGAAAAATAGTCTTTTGCCTATAGAATGAAAACTATTGCAGATAGGGAAAAGCTGTTGCTTGCTTAAATGTTCAGCTCATTCAGCTCTACAAAAGTCTTCATAGGGTTGAAGTTGTCAGATGACCCCTTATAGGGGTTACAGCCCTTAAAAGGCGAAAAATGGTGTTTTTTGCCTACAGAATGAAAACTATTGCAGATAGGGAAAACTGTTAATTGCTTAAATGTTCAGCTCATTCAGCTCTACTAAAGTCTTCACAGGGTCGAAGTTGTCAGATGACCCCTTATAGGGGTTACAGACCCTTAAAGGCGAAAAAAGGTGTTTTTAGCCTATAGAATGAAAACTATAACAAATAGAGATAAGTTGTTGCTTGCTAAATTGTTCAGCTCATTAAGCTCTACAAAAATCTCCATAGGGTCGAAATTGTCAGATGACCCCTTATAGGGGTTACAGCCCCTTAAAGACGAAAAATAGTGTTTTTGGTCTTAGAATGAAAACTATTGCAGATAGAGAAAAGCTTTTGCTTGCTTAAATGTTCAGCTTATTTAGCTCTACAAAGTTTTCCATAGGGTTGACATCAAGACCAGGTGAGCGATTTAGGCTCCTGGGAGCCTCTTGTTATACATTACGGTCCTCAGAAAATTCGTGGAGGCCATTAAGTCTAGATGTCGGTTGAATATCTTTTATTATTATATTGTGACAGGTTGAGGATAAAAATTACATTTTTATTTGTTTTCTATATTTATAAGTTGTAATGTACTAATTCTAACTGCATTTGGCATCACGTAAATAGGCTAATTATTTAAGTTGGTTTTATTGAAAAATAGGGAAACTGATTACTTTGTGATTCTATTCTGTCAATAGAAGAAGATTCTTTATTAGCCATAAAATGGGCCCTTTTGGGGCATAGTTGACAATTGAATAGAATTAATATGATAATATGCAAACATTTATATTTAAACACAGTGCAAAAAGTATATATTATATAAGACATACACATTAAATATGATTGTGCTATTTAGATACTCTAGTATGCCAATTGTATTATATGTATATCACTTTGTTTTATAGACACGTACAGAGGAGAGAAGTGTACCGAGACTGAAGATTCTCACTGATATTATCTTTATCCGGGATACCAGTTTCAGGCCCCCATTTTGGTGCCATACCTCAGTTCCATTTTTAGTCGTATATAGGGGAAAGAATAGTGGATTTAGAGGAAGACGGAGGGCATTCAGACCTCGTACTTCCAGGGCTTGCCTTTGGTGTGAAAGTACCGTAAAAGATTGTGATGAGATGAATGCGACGAAACAGAATGAATCTTAAAGATAAATTCTAACAGACTAAAACAAAAGAAAAAGAAAATAGATAAATAAATGATAATAATAATGATGGAAAATGTTTGTTGGTATTTTATTTTATGCCTGATCATATGGATGACATTCTTTAAGGTTCGTTACATTTGTCTATCAAGTATATTTATGTTAATTAGACTCATGAAGCTTATTACACCTATGAGACACTAAAACTTTTATTATCGAAGTGGCTATTTTGAGATCAAGTTCACATTTCTTGTGGGACATTAAACAACTAACAATCAATCAATCAATCACATTTCTTGTTGGGTTTTATGATTTATGGTTGAAATTTCTTCGTCGACAATTCGAGGGACACTGATGTCCTAGTGGTTTTCCACGTGAATTGTAGGCGAGGGGATTTCTTCTTGAAGAGTTCCGATGCTGGCTTGGAGTATAATATACAGATGTTTTCTAAATTTTGTTCCGTCCCGTGCGGGGCCCGGGAGGCGAATAGGCCCACAGCAGCGCTAAGCTTGTCGGTAAAAGTCCACTAAAGAGCGCTCAGAAACCTGACATCGGGGTCAGGCCGCTTTGCCCACAAAGCGACTGGGATGTGTGCTCCAGGTGGTTGAATGGGGCAGCCCTGACATCGAGAGATGCGGGGTCGTCAGGCGATAATGCGGAAAACCTGACCGCAAACCATAGTGGTGCACCGTGTTGGGAGAAATGTCACGTTCCTCGCACGTTAAAGAGCCCTGCTGCATGCAGGAGGCTAAATTTCCCGTCCCTACCCATCACTCTTTTTTCCAGTGGCAGTCAAAACTATCCTACCCGATTGGCCTTGTGTCCCCATTTCCTCCACTTCATCATCATTTCATGTTCATTGTATCACCATTTTCATGTTCATCTCCCGGATATAGCCGAAATCGTGCTGCTTGGGAGTAAAGCAATAACTAACTAACTAACTAACTAAATTTTGTTCCATTTTTATTTCAATTCAGAAAAATGTAGATGTCAAGTAAGTAGTTCAAATTACAAGTCATCATTTGTAAAGTTACAGAAATCATTTGTAAAGTTACAGAAATTTTACAGTTATTTTCCTGTTTCATAGACCTTCGTAAAGCATTTGACACAATTAATAGACACTGGTTAATTTACAAGCTTCATATAATATTGATGGAATTTTTTTTAAATATTATTAAAAAAATGTACAAGGAAGTTGTAAAAGTTGAAAAAGGGATCTCAGACCCATTTATTTCTAATGTTGGAGTTAAACAGGGTTGTGTTTTAAGCCCTTCACTGTTTTCAATCTACATAAATGATATAGTTGATATATTTGATTCAACTTGTGATCCAGTTACTTTAAATAACCAGAAAATTTCGTGTCTTCTCTATGTTGATGATTTAGTTCTATTGTCAAACTCATCTAACGGGTTCAAAATGCTTTAAATAAATTACACAACTATTGAAATAAATGGAATCTTACAGTTAACATAGATAAATCCAAATTAATGATTTTTAATAAAGCTGGTAAAATTTTAAAAGGTTACAATTTTGCCTATGATTATAACAGTTCATCTATGTGAAGAATATAAGTACTTAGGTATAATTTTTAAACCGTCTGGTACATTTTCCTATGCAATTAATCATTTGTCAAAAAAGCCAGTAAAGCTCTCTTTTGTATAAGAAAATCATTTTTTTTTTCAGATAACACTAATATATTGTTATACCTAGAACTTTCCGAAACTTGTATTAAGCTAATTCTTTTATATTGTTCTGAAATTTGGTGTCTGGACACTTTGATAAAACAAAACCAGTCCTTAGAATCAAGATATCAACACTTTATTCCTAACTATTTACAAATAAAGAATGCAAACTACATCTTAGGTGTCTTTAAAAAAGCAACCAATATAGCAGTTCTTTCCGAACTAGGACTGCTTCCTCTTTCAACCTCATCATTGAAAGCCACTGTTAGTTTTTGGCACCATTTCATCACCTTAAAAGATAACTGCCTTGCTAAAATGGCATACATTGATAATTTACAAATAAAAAATAGTTTCTGTAACAAATTTGAAACCCTTCTAACCAAGTTAAATTTTAACCATGTTTGGGAAAATCAGAGCACCTTTTCAAGGAACAAACTGATTCACGCAATTGGTAATAAATTAGAAGAAAATTATACCTCATTTTGGAGATCTGCATTGCAGCAGGAAGGGATTGATAAAAAGAAAGGTGGTAATAAATTGCGTACTTATAGACAGTTTAAAAAAATAAATAAAGATAAAATAAAGATAAATTTAAATTCATTTTTTCTGTAACAGATTAAGATCTGTGTAAATTATGTATATTCGGGGTTTATAATATGCAGTATGCTTGATTTCCTCATTGACAACATATTTGTCACCTTCGGAGGAGAGATTTTTCAACAACAAATCGGCATTCCAATGGGCACAAACTGTGCTCCTCTCCTCGCCGATTTGTTTTTATACTCTTACGAGACTGAATTTCTTCAGGGACTCGTAAAGAACAAGAAGATGAAAGAGGCAAGGTCATTTAATCTTACATTCAGATATATTGACGACGTCCTTTCTATCAATAACACTTCATTTGGTAGTTGGATTCCTTCAATATATCCTCCGGAATTGGAGATTAAAGAGACCACCGAATCTAATTGCTTCACGTCTTTCTTGGATTTGCACCTCGAATTTGACCCAGGTGGTCATCTCAGTACAAAAATTTACGATAAACGAGACGATTTTAATTTTCAAATTATTAATTTTCCTAATCTACAGAGCAATATACCTACTTCTCCTGCATACGGTGTTTATATTTCTCAACTTATTCGATATGCCAGAGCTTGCACACATTTCACAGATTTTTTGATCAGACACCGGTTTCTTCGTGACCGACTTTTGAAGCAGAGCTATAAGAAAATACGTCTCATACGATCACTAAAAAAAATCTTTCTTCGTTATCAGCCACTAGTAGAAAAGTTCAAAATTGAGTTAAAAGATATGATAGTTAATTGTTTTAATTAGTGTTTGACTGGTGTGCTGTACTGAGATGATCACCTCAATATCCCTATTGTGTCTCACAACTATGTTGTGTTCTATGGTCATTACCGGATCCTAAGATCGCAATGGAAGAGGGAGGTTTGGCGCCATAAAACCTGGTTTAACCCACCATTTCGTTTGAAATGCCTGTACCAAGTCAGGACCATTGCGATCCACCAGTTCTCCGGTATGACTGATTCGTTTTTGTCATTTTCTCTGGACTATGAGATTGATCATTCAAGTTCGGTAGTTTTGTTATTACCTTTATGTATAATCTTAATTTGGAACTTAAGAATATTAATTTATGATTATAAGTATTGTTATTTTACTTCATGTTCTCTATATTTGATCACATATAAATATACATTTTTATACTTTTAGAATTTATTTTAGTCAAAGGCTTTATACTGCCACATTTCCTCCACAGGCATATGTGTACATTTATGTTTTATTGTTTGTTAGTGTATTGTAACTGGTAATAATCCTTGTATTTTGGATTTATGACCAATAAATTGATTTTATTTTATTTGATTTTTTACTTGTTTATGCACTGTAATGTTAACATTTGTTTCAATCATGACTGTAATATGTAATTGCTTTAATGGGAACCTAGTTTAGAAATACAAAAATATTGGTATTGGTATTTGGATTTGGAAAATGACTGCCTGTGTAACCAAACTACACAGTCATGCCACTGGAAAATAAATGGATTTTTAGATACAGGAAATTAACCTCGAGCTCACTTAATGGAAGCACTTCAATAGATGAAGGTGTTCTTAAATATGCAAAGAACATTGCCTTTCCCAAAATGTTGCATGGTTTCTAAAGTAAAATCTACATGTTTGCAATTATGCAAAAAGGTAGTTGCATGTGTGATTCTGGTTTCATGCCTTGAAAAATAAGGTAGAAAGCTAGATAGGCATATATTTATATTTTATTTAATTTTTTACCTAGATTAATGAGGGTATATTTCAATGCTTTAACAAAAATGGCACTTAAAAGGCTAGGGTCGACAGGGGAAATGGTAAAACAATGTGGGGGGGGGGGGGGGGGTCCAACGATGACTTACAATAATAAGGATTGAATCTTTGTACCATCAACTTTGTGTTTATTGTTGTATAGCAGAAATGGGTTTTTTGTTGATAATTCCGGGATTCGTATTGAATCTTATAGTGGATCCTATATGTCATGTTCTTATCGAGGCAGGGTTCTTCTACTTTCGTTCGAAGAGCATGGTAGCTTTTTAGCTCACCTGGACTGAAGGTCCATGTCAGCTATTGCCATCACTGGGCGTCCGTCGTCGTCTGTAAACACTTTTTCAAAAAATTTCTCCTCTGAAACTACTGAACAGAATTCAATGAAACTTTGTATGATTGATCCTTATGGTGTCCTGCACTAAAGTGGCCGCCATGGCTGAAAATATACCAGGGAGGTCACACTAATGCTTTTGGCATGTGTTTCAAAAAGTATAAGAGATAGAAGAAATCTGATGCCACCCTACTGCTTCAGAATCAGAAGTTCTACAAAAGTCTCCATTCGGTCGAAGTTGTCAGATGACCATATATAGGGGTTACGGCCCCTAAAATAACGTTTTTTCATGTTTTTGGCCTATGGAATGAAAACTAAAGCAGGTAGACAGAAACAGTCGTTTGCTTAAATGTTCAGCTCATTTAGCTCTACAAAATTCCTATAGGGTGGGAGTTGGCAGATTACCCCTTACAGGGGCTTCAGATCCCCATAGGAGGAAAATAGTGTTTTTGGCTTAAAGAATGAACATCATTGTAGATAGAGAACAGCTGTTGCTTGCTCAAACATTCAGCTTATTTAGCTTGAAGATATGCGATCGGACCACTCTAAAGTAGATTTATTGTCTATAGCTGTTGACTATGGTTTTCCATCTCTGTTTGTCTGGAAACTGTCCTTCGGTGAGATAGTCATGTAAATATTCGAGTAATTCGTATCGGTTAAGTAACGACATAATGTCCGGAACAAAACCACACTATAATCTATATGGGTTTGCAAGGAAAGTAAAAAGTCGGTATAAGAAAATCTGTTTTGTCAGGTATACATAGTCTAAAGTATAGTTTTTGAAGGAAGTACAACTTTTTCCTGTGAATATTACTTGTTATTGGATGGAGTCCCAAGATGCTTTCACACATGTCTGATCTTGTAGAGGTTTTGAGGTCCAGAAAGTTTTTAATTACAAAATGTTGGAAGCAGTTAAGTGTTGAAATATCCTGTGTCTTTAAATCCGACCATAATTCACATCCATATAAAACACTCGGTAGCACTACAGATTTCTGATCATGAGAAAAACAGACGGATTTGTCGATTAAGACAATACACCTTTAAAGGAGAAATAAGTTCGCTTTCCTTTTGCGCACGCATTATTTATTTTGTCTTTTGTTTTAAATCGGGAGTTGAAGACACCTATCAGTTGTTTCCATCTTGTCTTGACCAAGGTACCACTCGTAGTTAACGCATCTATGCTTACAGTTCTTCAAGAATTGTATTATTTGAGGTTTCAAAGCGTTGAATCGGAATTGCCATTTGATCAAGTATGAAAAGCAAACATCTAACATATTTTGTAACGACACTGGAGATAAAGCGATGCATGATATATCATTGGCTAAAACAGGAGTACAACATTTAATGTCATTCAAAGTAAAATTATTGTTTAAGGATTCAATATCTGAAATTAAATCGTTTATGAAAACAAGATACAGAATACCAGATAACACACTACCTTGGCGAACGCCTTCTTTAAGGTTCTTCTAAATGAAAAATGGCTGTCATGCATTGTCAATACAAAACTTTCAAAAAATACACAGCAGAGATTACATAAGTATTTTGCTAAAATTATATTGAAATGAATGTTTAACAATCTTATCTAAAGCAAGCTAGAAATAATTACATAAAAAACTGTCTTTAAAGGTAAAACATGAAATATTTGTAAGGGTGTGTTCGAATAGTAGGACAGTAATCAGGCGCACCTTACATGTTTATGTAAATTAAAGTAAATTAAGACTCATTGTGGGATTTTAAATACTAGCTTGCTCTGGGTATTGGTAAGTTAAATCTAATTAGACAAGTTTTGAACAAAATACATCATTTGCTCAATCTGTGTATTTTTTGAAAGTTTTGTATTGACAATGCATGGCAGCCATTTTTCATTTAGAAGAACCTCAACATCAAAAAAGTTTGATTTAACCTGATTTACAACAATAGCACTTTTTGTATCAACATGAAAATCATCAATTATACACCATATTTTCTTATTAACCTGTAGTTTATACAACTTAACCATTAAACCTTTCCTAAATACTGTGTCAAAAGCCCTTCGACCGTCTAAAATCGCAACATAAGCTTTGCTGGACAGTTCGAGGTTACAATATATTGACTCGTGTAAATTAAAGGATGCAGTTAGGCAGCCAAGATTTTTTTGAAACACTTGTTGCTGGCGGTTGGGGAAAGATTTTTGATCTAAGACTGTATATAGGTTTTTACGTATGACTTGTTCAAAAACTTTGGAGATACAGGGGATAAGAGTGATTGGGCGATAACTATCAGGTGAAGTTTTGACTTTGTCGTCTCCTTTGTTTGCAGTATGCTTGATTTCCTCATTGACAACATATTTGTCACCTTCGGATGAGAGATTTTTCAACAACAAATCGGCATTCCAATGGGCACAAACTGTGCTCCTCTACTCGCCGATTTATATATTACCCTTTGATTTTTATCGGAAAGGTAGTTTTTAAACCAGCTCTTTAAAGTTCCTTTAATTCCATAAACACCTAATTTATGCAAAAGTCCTTTATGCCAAACTCTGTCAAAAGCTTTTGAGAAATCGCAAAAGACAAAACAGCATGTTTCTCTAAGTTCGAGGGAGTTTAAGATTGTATTATAAATTTCTATCAGTTGATGTACAGTGGAACGTTTAGGTAAGAAGCCTGATTGATATTCATAAAGAAGGTCGTTGTCAATTAAATGGTTGTATACATGTTTATAAACCACTCTTTCCATAACCTTGACAATACAGCTGAGTAAAGATATTGGCCTGTAGTTTGAGGGCACTGATTTATCTCCCTTTTTATATATTGGGATTACATCACTTGTTTTCCAGGCAGTGGGGAATATTCCATCATGTAATGATTTATTAAATATAATAGATAGAGGTTTTTTAATATGCTGAATAGTAAGCTTTAGCATTCTATGGCTTATTTTATCAGGCCCAGTCGCTTTGTTCGGGTCAAGGATTTGGATAATATCTTCGATTTCTTTTTCAGTTACTTGTAAACTGTCGAGACTGTTAATGGTCTTATCTCTGAGCTCTGGTACTTCGATTCCATCATCATTGATTGATGAGATCGAGCAAAAATATTCATTTAGAATATCACATTTTCCTTTGTCGTCATACACAAGATCAATGCTATTGTCTGAGGTATTTATAAGCGGTGGTAACAAATACGATCCTTTATTTGATTTTACCAACATTTTCATGATTTTCCAATATGTCTTTGGTTTATTTATATTTTCAAATATAAAGTTGTCAATATTTTTTTCAAAATTTTCTTTAGCAATTTTTTTCATATTGTTAACTCTATTTCTCTGCTTTTTAAAATTTTTGATATCATTAGACGAAACGCGCGTCAGGCGTAGCAAAATTTATTGTCTGGAACTTTGTTGTCATTTGTATTTTGAGTTTTGGATTTTTGAGCTTTTTTACGAAGACGATCTCGTTTACGTATTTCCTTTCGTATAGTGTTGTTAAACCATGGTTTGTCATAAGCACGTACAGTTATATTTTTTCGCGGGATTGCGGATCTAACTATGCTTAGAAATTGATTTTCAAATTCACAGCACATGTCGTCTACATTGTTTTTATTAAGCAGTAAATTTTCCCAATCTATTTCATTCATTTTCTCGTTTAGCAATTCTTTATTAACGTCATCATACAACCATACCTTGAATTGGACTCTGATAATGGTGTGTTGATAAATGCAATCGACACATCATGATCACTGATCTCCCTAGGAACTTGAAGTACGTCTGAAAAACTTATATTTAACGAGTTACTGATAATAATAGGGTCCAATAATGATTCGTTTGTTTGAGTGACACGCGTTGGTTTATTAATGATATTTTTTAGGTCGTATAACTGAATAAGTTCTAGTAATTTGTTATTTCTTCCACACAACATATTTGTATTAAGATCACCGGCGATCACGATTTTGTCATTTTTTGCGATGGCACGCTCGATTGCGTATTCGAGTCTCTGCCAATATTCATTGACAGTACCTGGTGGTCGATAGGTGTTACAAAGGAGTATGGATTGACCATGTGATTGAACTTCGACCCAAATAGTTTCATCAGAATCTTAAATATAGTAATCAATAAAGATCTTGAAATTCTCGATAAGTGGTCCCAAGACTGGCTTATGAAATTTAATCCAGAGAAAACCGAAATTATGGTTTTTTCTAACACTGCTGTTGATCCTAACTTAAGCTTTAATATCAATAACAAAAGCGTACCAATAAAGGACAGCCACAAACACCTTGGAGTCTCCTTTTCTAGCAACGCTAAATGGACAGACCAAATCGATGAAATAATATGTAGGGTAACCAAACATATTAATATGCTACGTAAATTAAAATATAAGCTAAGTAAAAACAATCTTTATAATCTTTATATTGTATATATACGACCACTGTTTGAATATGGATGTGAAGTATGGGATAACTGTGGTGTAATTAATTCTACGAGGTTGGAAAAGCTGCAACTTGAAGCCGCAAGAATAATAACAGGCTTGCCCAGTTTTACTCCATTAAGCTATCTCTATCGAGAAGCTGGTCTAGAACCTCTTATAAACAGAAGAAAGAACAGAAAGTTACGTATGTTTTACAATATACAATCTGGAAACTCACCTAAATATTTACAAAATCTATTGCCTCCACAAATTCAAAGTATTAGCGCTTATCCCTTACGAAACGGGTCAGACTTCATCGCTCCATTTTGTCGTTTATCAACTACCGCTAACTCTTTTATCCCGTCAACGGTGCGAGAATGGAATAATTTAGATGTATCTGTCCGCCAAAAGCTTACAATTTCCCAATTCAAAAATGCATTAAAACAGTCATTCCCCTCACAATATCGAAGGGTACCGGCATACTACTCGTATGGTCCCCGCAATTTAAATATTATCCTTTCACAGCTTCGATGCTCTAGTTCTTTCCTAAATGCAGACATTTTTAGTGTAAATATCTTAGATAGTCCTAAATGCTCTTGTGGAGCACAATATGAAGATGTCAAACACTATTTGATGCAATGTCCAAATTACTTTGATATACGTGAGGTTCTTTTAAATAATCTTGCACAATTACATTTGCCTTTTAATATTTGTGCGGATTTGTTGACTACAGGAGATGAAAGATTGACTGATGATACAAATAAAATAATTTTTGACGAAGTTTTTAAGTATATCAAAAACTCTTAACGCTTTCTCGTAAAATGATCATGGACTAACGCGTGTATGATCACCTGGTGTTGAAACTTTTTATTTTGAGTTAAATTTGTTTTTAGTTAACTATGATTATTTTATAATCCTTAACTGCTGCATGCTCTTCGTATTTATCTTCTTGTATGTGTGAATTTGTAATATTCTAATGTAGGGGAGAAGACCACGTAAGTTTGTTTAACTTTGAGCAAATAAAAATTGTTATAAACTAAACTCCTCGCCGATTTGTTTTCATACTCTGACGAGACTGAATTTCTTCAGGGACTCGTAAAGAACAAGAAGATGAAAGAGGCAAGGTCATTTAATCTTACATTCAGATATATTGATGATGTCCTTTCTGTCAATAACACTTCGTTTGGTAGATGGATTCCTTCAATATATCCTCCAGAATTGGAGATTAAAGAGACCACCGAATCAAATTGCTTCACATCTTTCTTGGATTTGCACCTCGAATTTGACCCAGGTGGTCATCTCAGTACAAAAATTTACGATAAACGAGACGATTTTAATTTTCAAATTATTAATTTCCCTAATCTAGAGCAATATACCTACTTCCCCTGCATTCGGTGTTTATATTTCACAACTTATTCGATATGCCAGAGCTTGCACACATTTCACAGATTTTTTTATCAGACACCGATTTCTTCGTGACCGACTTTTGGAGCAGGGCTATAAGAAAATACGTCTCATACGATCCCTAAAAAAATTCTTTCTTCGTTATCAGCCACTAGTAGAAAAGTTCAAAATTGACTTGAAAGATATGATAGTTAATTGTTTTAATTAGTGTTTGACTGGTCTGCTGTACTGAGATGATCACCTCAATATCCCTATTGTGTCTCACATTTATGTTGTGTTCTACGGTCATTACCGGATCCTAAGATCGCAATGGAAGAGGGAGATTTGGCGCCATAAAATCTGGTTTAACCCACCACTTCTTTGGAAGTGCCTGTACCAAGTCAGGACCATTGCGATCTTAAATTCTTCTGCTTTTGTGTTTCTCTCAAATAAGAATTACAACCAAGGTTCAGACAAAAGCTTCTGTTTTTTGTTCATGATAATTTTCATATCCTACATGTCCTATTATGTTCGACTTATAAAACCTAATTCCAAGAAAATTTTAGTGTCACACTATTCTATGTAACTATATATATTATGGACTTGAAGATCGCAATGGAATAGGGAGGTTTAGCGCCATAAAACCTGGTTTAACCCACCATTTCGTTTGAAATGCCTGTACCAAGTCAGGACCATTGCGATCCACCAATTCTCCGGTATGACTGATTCGTTTTTGTCATTTTCTCTGGACTATGAGATTGATCATTCAAGTTCGGTAGTTTTGTTATTACCTTTATTGTATAATGGTACAAGTAAACCTAGTTTCCAGTCAGAAGGTATATATCCACAAGCAACGATCATGTTGAAATAATGCACCATGAAGCGGATTAGCGGTTGAGTGAGTTGATGTTTTACGCCCGTGCAACGCTATATAGGTTATTTACAGGCGATGAACATGAAAAGGATGATAAAATGAACATGAAATGATGATGATAAATGAAATATGGGGATGGGGTGGGAAACAAAGGACCGGCAAATTTAGAAGAACCACAGGAAAAGGGGAGAGGTGGGTAGGGGCGGAAAATTTAGCCTATGTGGTGCACTACTTGGCGGTCCACAAAGGGGTCTTTTACGTGCATGAAGCGTGGCACTCTTCACACACGTTGGCCCACTATGGTCGGCGGTCAGGGTTTCCGTATTATAGACCTGACAACCCCCGCGGACGAGGGCTACCCTATTCAGCCACCTAGGGTACACACTTGGTCGCTCTAGGGGCTGAGCACTGACCCGACGTCAGAATCCCAAGACCCTTAGTCGCCTCTTACGACAAGCTAGGCTCTGCTGCGGGCCTATTCGCCACCCGGGCCCCGCACGGGATGGATTAGCGGTTGACCACCATACTTCAAATGTTCATTTTGCACTTTATCATGTCCTGCTGCTTTTTTCTTCTTGAAAGAGTGAATGATCTCTGCCACATCTGACTCTGTTATAAGTCCAGCTGGTAAAAGTTCGTTTTCAAAGTTATTAGACAGTTCTTTAATTACATTACTTCATATTCATTGTCAATATCTTTCTTGAATTTGAGATCGAATACACCAGATTCTTCGCATTTATAAAGTTTTGAAAAATAGTCCATAAATGCATCTGCAACTGTTTCTGGGGTGTTACCATTAATATTGGCATGAACTATCTCGGGGTAAATGTTGGTTCTAGTTAACGTATTTCTCTTGATAATCTTCAAAAAAAGTCGCATATCACACTCGGCAGCTTCGTTGATTTCATCGTAACATGTCTGTATATAATTTCCATATGCTGCCTGTTGAATTTTTCGGAATTCGCACTTAGCGAGTTTAAAGTTCCTGTACGAGGTAAAACACATACCTCTCGGTTTACTGTTTGATAGCCACACGTTTCTCATACTTCTTTCATTTTTGTGATCGCTCCTGACCTCGTCTGTCCAGTAAGGTTTCGTGTGGGGATTAAATTTACACTTTGGAATGTTTTTGTCAGCAGATTCTAACAGTATTTTCACCAGTTCATAGTTTATCACATTGATATCATTGTTCATTTCAAAACTGTTCATTATACATGTTAACTTTCTTTCTATGTCTATCTGGTATTTCTGAAAATGTTCATCTTTACACTTGTGCCACGCAGGGAATTTATCGCAAGGGGGAATCACTCTTTGGGGTAAGATTTGAATAGAAAGTTCTACTTTAATTGGTAAATGATCTGAAGTGCTACTAAATGTGCCTTCTTCAAGAATTTCATAATGTCTTAGCTGCCTGGCTAGTGTACAATCAAGAAAAACATAATCAAGCATAGTACTTTTAGTAACAAACGTGTACTCTGGGCCACAATAATCTAAGGTACCACATGAAAATGCTTACCTATTTCTTCTAACAAATTGCTTTAGTTTACAGATTTGTATCTTTTTGAAAATTGTACATCTTAATCTTTAAAACAGCTTGTATTTAAATCACCAGCTACAATAATGTTACCAAGTTGACTATAGTAGGATATAATAGCATCTAAAGTGTTTATCTCATTTCTATTGTTTTCAATAGATTCTTCAGATGGTAGATAAGTACCAAGAATATATATAGGACTTCTATCAGTACACCAGACTTCAAGACCAATTATTCTTTCTGAGCCTGTATCAAAAATTTCTTTCACAGAGAATTCGTTGTAAAGATTTTTTGTAACTTGGTATGATTGATCCTTATGGTGTCCTGCACTAAAGTGGCCGCCACGGCTGAAAATATACCAGGGAGGTCACACTAATGCTTTTGGCATGTGTTTCAAAAAGTATAAGAGATAGAAGAAATCTGATGCCACCCTACTGCTTCAGAATCAAAAGTTCTACAAAAGTCTCAATTCGGTCGAAGTTGTCAGATGACCATATATAGGGGTTACGGCCCCTAAAATAACGTTTTTTTCATATTTTTGGCCTATGGAATGAAAACTATAGCAGGTAGACAGAAACAGTCGTTTGCTTAAATGTTCAGCTCATTTAGCTCTACAAAATTCCTATAGGGTGGGAGCTGGCAGATTACCCCTTACAGGGGTTTCAGATCCCCATAGGAGGAAAATAGTGTTTTTGGCTTAAGGAATGAACATCATTGTAGGTGTAGAACAGCTGTTGCTTGCTCAAACATTCAGCTTATTTAGCTCTACAAAAGTCTGCATTAGGTTGAAGTTTTCAGATGACCCCATATAGGGGTTATAGTCCCTAAGATATATTTTTCATGTTTTGGACCTACAGAATGCAAACTATAGTAGAAAGAGAAAAGCTGTTGCTTGCTTAAATGTATAGCTTATTTAGCTCTACAAAAGTATTAGGGTCAACATCAAGACCAGGTGAGCGATTTAGGCTCCTGGGAACCTCTTGTTTCTTGTAATTTTGTTTAAATCTTAACTTGATTTAAACTGATTCGTCAAATTTGTAATAAAAAAATCAACGGTTTTTAATTAACGTTTGACTGTCACTATATTACACCAAAAAAAATATAAAAACGGCATGTTGATGACCTGGTTGTGATTAAATGACTTGTTTGTCTGCTTTCCCTATTGTTGTTTATTGTATTTTCTCTAAATGTGGTGCAATATTATCCAGTTCTCGAGAGATAAGACTATTTTGCGTGTCACACTCCAAACAATGTGATTTTCGATTTCAAGAGTGAGTGAGTTGGTGTTTTACGCCCGTGCAACGCTATATAGGTTATCTACAGGCGATGAACATGAAAAGGATGATAAAATGAACATGAAATGATGATGATAAATGAAATATGGGGTGGGGTGGGAAACAAAGGACCGGTAAATGTTGAGGAACCACAGGAAAAGGGGAGAAGTGGGTAGGGGCGGAAAATTTAGCCTATGTGATGCACTACTTGGCGGTCCACAAAGGGGTCTTTTACGTGCATGAAGCGTGGCACTCTCCACACGCGTTGGCCCACTATGGTCGGCGGTCAGGGTTTCCGTATTATAGACCTGACAACCCCCGCGGACGAGGGCCACCCTATTCTGCCACCTAGGGTACACACTTGGTCGCTCTGTGGGCTGAGCACTGACCCGACGTCAGAATCCCAAGACCCTTAGTCGCCTTTTACGACAAGCTAGACTCTGCTGCGGGCCTATTCGCCACCCGGGCCCCGCACGGGACTCGATTTCAAGAAATTTGATTGGCTGTCCGCGCAAAGCACCGCAGTAAAATACGCATCTCGTTGAAAGCATGTTTACCTCTGTTTGAACACCTGTTGATCTCGTTCTGGTAAAAAAGACAAACAAAATATATCCCAAAAATGCACTGAAAACGATTATTGTATGTTATAAGTATACTTTTAATTGAAAAAAACAAATGATTATTTTTCCTAATATATGGCTTAAAATTAAATTAGTACTTATATTTTAGCCTATACTTTCACGTTAGCCAGTTAAAGAAAAGGGTTTCACAACTTCAAGTGATGAGATGCGGATTTTTATCCCACTCGTTAGATATTTGATTCTCAAGGAAGACTTTCAACAAAGCTTTATGACAAACGTGATGATTTCAACTTCCCATCGTCAACTTTTCCTTTTTGTGAAGCAACATTCCGTCCACTCCTGCTTATGGAATCAAATCAAAAATCGTGCTGCTTGGGAATAAAGCAATAACTACCTAACTAACTAACTGCTGTTTTCACTCAAAAAATTTTACGGTAAACACCGTGCACTCGTAGACAAATATAGGATTTTTATCTCTCAAATGAGTGCCGATATTCTTTTGTTGTAGAAATTTGTTTTGTTTTCCTTTACCGGATTTGGCACACTGAATTGGCAATTAGCAACACGACGGGTGTGCTAAGGCAGGTAGGAACCGCTGACTCTTCTGGACCACCCGAGTTAACTCTTGTAACGACTTGAGTTCGCGTCGTTGATATCATTCGGTTGATTGATTTTGTGTTTTGTGTTTCTTCGTGTTGTCTTGTTTGTGTTTACCAGTTTTCGGACTTTTGACACTAGCATGCCCCGTTGGTGCCTCTTTGCTTCTAAGTAAACATGATTCTATAAAGATTGTTGATGTACTACTATATTACATTGATTCACAAGACATTATTTTCAGAGAACGCTTCAGCTTTTGAATATATCTTCTCCAGCTCTGTATAATCAATTACTTAATATGAAACGGTACTTGTTTCCAAGTTTTGTAACTTTGGAACTATCACCTTTCAAAAAAAAGGACAGGAAGAATTCTGAGAAACGGTACCACAACTTTTTCAATACGTAAAAGTGTTCCTAATTATATCTTTGAGGGCAATTTTTACAATAAAATAAGCCGTCTCGTTGTTCTTTATATCCTTGGCACTTTATATCCTGTCATTTTGTAAGAAGGATTTATCTGCAACAACACGATGTTTCTGTCTGAATTTTCGAATCTTATCACCGTCTATATATGTTACTTTACATCCAGCACAGACTAGTTGAAAACGAATGTGCTAAATGTCTTCAGATTGAAATACAAACTCTCTCATATATTCTGCAAAATACAAAACCAGTTTAAACAAATTATAAATTCGATGCTCAATCAAAATACAACTACCAAAACGGGTGTAAAAACGGTTGATTTGTTTATGCTGTATGTCGATATTTTAAGGTGTAACACGTCCATCAAACTGAACAAATATGTTGTCGATAAAAACAATTGAGCATGTCGACTATTAGTTCTTTTGTATATTTGTTCTTTTTCTTAAACTCATTGATGACAAAGTAAGTCTTACTGTAATCGACTACCTATTATTTGTACCTTCGTTTTCCATTCTTTTTTGAAAAATGCGGCGTTTAATAAGTTGTACCAATCGTGATTTGATGTAAGCAAGTCAAATTGCTTTAATTAGACTATAATAAATTAAAACACTCAAACGCATCCGACTGTATCAAATATGCCCGTATCTTTGGCATTTTTTTTCTTTTAGAGTGTAGTTAACAAATTTATGCAAATATTTTTTTTTTGCAAAACAGTTTTTGCCAGTCATTGAAGCACTTAATATGCAACAGGAAGTCAGACACAATAAAGCTGCAAACAATATCAATTGTTGAAGTGATAAAAAAATTTTGACAAATAACAGTTGGGTAAAGTATTCTTACAATATTTAATCAACAAAATACAACTCTGAAGCAGTCAATATATAAAGAAAACACAAACCTTTGCCTTTCTTCTGTTCTGACCCTTTAAAATTATCTTTGTTTTTCTCTTCTTCACTATTGGATAGTTCGCTACTTAATGAGGATTCTTCGTCAATTAGGCATGCATCTTCAAAAAACAAATATCAGATTCCTTTCAATACTGTTATGGATATTATTCTTTTGGTTGCTAGATATCCTTATTGTCTTGATTTTAATAATTTTTCTTGCAAAATCAAAGTGATAGAGCATCGAAGTTAAACAGATAAAATCTTTATGCCCAAAATTATGAATAAAACTTTTTTTAAGTAGAAGTTATGCTTAATTTCTCCATTTTGAAATGGCATCAACGAAAAAGCAGAGTCAATATTTCTTTCCCTGAAGAAATTGTGGAAAATCAATCCAAGTGGCATTGAAATATTTCTAAATCACATTTAAAACATTTATTACGCACAAACCTATGTTTGACCTCCGTTTCATCCACTTAATACGTTTATCATCGTCTTTCTTTTTGCTCATTATACTCTTTGAATAGTCTATTGATGTGTCATCGATAACTGTAAAATAACATTAATTAGGTTTCTGTAAAAAAAGGCAAAATTAAAACGAAAAGAAAATTGAAGCTAATTTAAACTGTTCTGATAAGTAATTTTCAATACTCATTTGCATGTAAATCAAGCATTAATTTGTCATATGAGGATCATTGCAGTACGAGATACACCGACTGTTGGTGAAAATAAACATCAAACATAATAATTATGTTAAACATCAAAGCCATTTTATAAAGGATAAAAGAGTTATGAACTGGATACGATTATATCTGAAGAATTTAAATGAAACAGTCGCACACTATAGTTAGACTTTTTTTCTTTAAATCTAAAAAAAGATAAAGATACCATCATAGCAATAAAAACTAGATGGAGCCTTCCCCGGAAGGCATATGTCGCCTGCGTATCTATGTTTGTTCGCCAAACAGGAAGTAGTTAATTTTCGGGCATAAAATCGCCTTACACCTAGTAGTACTATGCGATGAAGCTACATACCAAATATCAAGAGGCTGTGGCATGTAGTTGCCTAGAAAAACTGCGACAAAAATTTGGCATCTATGTCAATTATATATAAAATGTTAAGTATTCGTCAAACAGGAAGTAGTTATTTTTTTGTTCGCCAAACAGGAAGTAGTTAAGTTTCGGGCATAAAATCGCCTTACACCTTATATCACTATGCGATGAAGCTACATACCAAATATCAAGAGGCTGTGGCATGTAGTTGCCTGGAAAACTGCGACAAAAAATTGGCATCTATGTCAATTATATATAAAACGTTAAGTATTCGTCAAACAGGAAGTAGTTATTTTTCTGGCAATAAAATCCCTTAACCTCTTTTAGTGCTATGGGATGAAGCTACATACCAAACATCAAGAGGCTGTGGCATGTAGTTGCCTGGAAAACTGCGACGAAAATTTGGCATCTATGCCCATTTCATATAAAATGTTAAGTATTCGTCAATTAGGAAGTAGTTATTTTTCGGGCATAAAATCGCTTTACACATTATGGTACTATGCGATGAAGCTACATACCAAACATCAAGAGGCTGTTGCATGTATTTGCCTGGAGAACTGCAACGTAAATTTGGCATCTATGTCAATTATATATAAAACATTTAGTATTCGTCAAACAGGAAGCAGTTATTTTCCCGGCATAAAATTGCTTTACACCTTATAGTACTATGTGATGAAGCTACATACCACATATCAAGAAGCTGTGGCATGTAGTTGCCTGGAAAACTGCGATGGCAATTTTTGTGACGCCGCAGGACGACGACGCAGGACGACGCAAGACGACGGATGGTGCCAAAGTAACCCCTATATGTCGCTTTTTCAACACGTTGCAGGCGACATAATAAATGTTACCATCAAAACTGTACTGACTGATAAAAATCTGATCCCTGGCATATATGGATAGATATGGATAGAACCATGCCAAATCCAACAAAATTGCATGGTTTTCTCGCAGATTGGCTATTAACCAATGTAGGCTAAAGTGACCTTATACGGGTATTGATGTTGGGTACTTTTCTAGATGTATCCATTGACCCAAAATCGTCATTAGCAACTTGCAGTTGTTAAGAATATATCTTTACCAAAAAATATTCTGAGCACTTAATTCATAAAATGAAGGTCAAGGTGACTTAGTTTCAAAACGGATATGAGTTTCTGTTGCTGATTACATTTGATTTATAATGTTGATTTATAATGTTGATTTTTTTTGTTCCTTATTCTTAGGTGTTATCAGACATGATCTCACCTTTTTTACCATATTGCGATGCCTGACCCAGGAATTCAGTTTGAATGTGATGCGGTAAATATCCTCTAGGAAAAATTCCTTCATCCGTCATCAGCCATGGTCTTTGATAAGAAGAAATAGTTAACAATATCAATGACCTTATCAAACAAACACAATTATTTTAAGTACCTTATGAGTTGGGTTTTATTTTCGCTAGAGTTATATTTTGCGGCATTCTTAAAAAACGGAATGTCTTTGTTTTGCGGAATTCAATTTTAGCAATTACTCATATGCGAGTATAAACTGTACATATACTATTTACAAAAGGAGCAGAGGTACCAATGAGACGAAGAGTAAGCGGTTTCTGACTGCTATATCACACCCGTCGCGCTACCAATTTCCAATTCAGTGTGTCAAAATCCGGTAAAGGAAGACATAAGAAAACCCTTTGACAAATTAACATCTGCACTCATCAGCGAGATGGAAATCCCATATTTGTCTATAACTGCATGATGTCTACCGTAAAATTTCTTAAAGTGACCGATGAGCAACATATCCGTGCGATAACAATTCTTGTGTCAATTGTGACGCTCTGCCGAGGAAATCTATGTAATTACTGCAAACTCTGAAAATTTTATTTTTGTGGGTTTAAAATTACCTTTTAAACGTATTCGTATTGTTATTAATCTAAAACAAACTATGCATAAGAGACCCAAGTAAGAGGTCAAATTTAATAATTATTTGGTTTTCAGTTCGTATTGTGTTGGGTCTGTGCTCTATATGTTGATAAAGTGTTGGCCTTTTGATAGAGCGCATCTTGTAATTCTTCATTCTTCAAGAGACGAAAAGCGCGTCGGGCGTAGCAAAATTTATTGTCTGGAACTTTATCTTTATTCTTAAATCAGTGGTTTTCATTCTTCGAGGTTGACACTCCGGTATCAACACTATTTTTTTTATTGGGGAACAAATCAAAGCAATAAGTTATCCGTTTAATTTTCAAAATTATCAAACCCCTGAAATTCTCTTTACCCCAGAAATAATTTGGTCTTAGTCATAATTGGTTTCTAGTTCAGTATTTTTTGTATCATAGTTCTTTGCTCTTCAAATTCATATACTGAGTAGTGTTTTGCGTTTCGAACTTTTGATAGAGCTTCTTTGATGAGTCCTGAACCGAAAAAACGCGTGTCGGGTGTAAAAAATGTTTGTCTAGAACTTTTTTGTATTTCTTTAATTTTTAGTAGGTATAGCTCTTGCGTTACAGACAATAAAAGCTAAGCTATAACATTCTTAGTAATAAATCTAAGCTTTTTAAATTACTTACTGCGTCCATGGCCTCCCAATGGCTGCTGCAAAATTTTAATATTATATCAAATTTAGTTTATAATATTATAGTATCTTTAAAAATGCTTAATTTAACAAATCATATTTTTGTAATCAAGAAATTTATAATTCTTACTGTCTTTACTGGTGTAATAACTTCCTGTATATTGATTGTTTTTATTCGCGGCATATTAGACTATATTTGGTTATAGTCCATATCTCAACAACCTCATAATGGTAGGGGGAGAACATTTGGTCAGGGAATATAATTTGGAAAGTGACAAATTTCCCTTCAATAAATAAGGAGGAGGAAATTAAGAAAGAATCCAATAAGGGTAAAGCCGCTTAATTACATCAAATAAAAAGAGTCTTTTATAAAGGACAAAAAAGAAAAGAAGCAAATAAGAACATCATTTATTACATAGATGCAAATGAAATTCCGATTTTTACCAGTGAAATTAAGTCTGGAAAATTCACAAGAGAAATAACCAAAATATTTTCACTCTTGCGTCCTTTCCATCAAAAATCAATTATGACGTCTTGAATTGTATTGCGTTGTCTGCATGACTGCTGTTATATGAATTCATATGCCATTCAAAGTAATTTGTTATAAAACGAATAAATATCACTCCTAGGAACACGCGAATTGATCCAGGTAATTTCTACTCAACTGCAAAAGATTTCTCTTATTATCAACTGCATCAACTTTAAACTTATCAAAGCAAATCGAATGAAATAACTTTTCTTCAAAATCATTAAGGCTGCGCTCATTCGAAATATAAATTGTGCAGTCGTCAAATTATTGAATTGTCGAACTCATGGAACTTCAACATTTCCCCAGTGACACCAATTGTAAATAAATTGTTAATGCGTAGATCCACTACGGCTTTCCATACGACATAAATTTAGGAAGGACGCATAGGTGTACCAAAGGGGTAATCAGTATCATAAAACCGTAAAGACAGAGACAAAACCGGCAGACAAAAATCATCACAACAAAACAAACCACATAACAACATAAAACACAAACACACATAACAACAAAACCGCATTCAGCAACGCGAACTCAAGTCGAAACGAGAGTGAACTCAGGTGCTCCGGAAGAGTAAGCAGTTCCTGCTTGCTATAGCACACCCGTCACGTTGCCAAAGATCGATTAAGTGTTGGTCAAATCCGGAAAGGATGACATTACAAAACTCTATGTCAAACCAACATCTGTGCTCATCTGAGAGATAGAAATCCCGTATTTGTATACAAGCACATGATGTCGTCCGTAAAATTTATTGAGTGATGACAACAACCTGGGAGCAACGTACTCCTGTGTTAACAATTTGCTTGTCAGCCGTGTGGCTCTATCAAGGACGTCGTTGTAATCCCCACATGCTCTGGAATAGCGAATCAATTGTGATACGTAAACTCCATATGCTGGAGCGGACGGAATGGTGCTACACAGAAAGGGAAAGTTAACTATTGGAAAGTTGAAGTCATCACGTTTGTCATAGAGCCTTGTACAAAGCCTTCCTTGTGTGTCAATTTCGAGAAATAGATCCAGATATGAAGCGGTCCTCCTAGAATCTGTAGTGTCCTTTATCTCAAGTTCCTTCGGATATATGAGATGTAAATAGTCACCAAATCGAGGATTGTTTAGTGAAAGGACATCATCAATATAACGAAATGTGAGATTGAAGGATAAAGCAAGTTTGCGGTCCTTTTTGTCTAGAAGTGATTGTAAGAAGTCCGCTTCATATGAATGAAGAAACAAATCGGCAAGCAATGGTGCACAATTTGTGCCCATTGGGATACCTATTGTTTGCTGAAAAACACGTCCACCAAACTGTACAAATATGTTGTCAATTAGAAAGTTGAGCATTTCTACTATTTGATCTTCTGTAAATTTCTTTTTCTTGCTAGACTCTTGGATGACAAAGTTAGTCTTTTTATAACCGACTACCAAATACTTGTACCTGCGTTTTCCGTTCTTTTTGATAAAACTACGTTTAATCAGCTGTGCAAAACGAGATTTAGTGTTCCTTGGAGTGAATATCGGTATTTAATTTATGTAATAAATACGATAATCAATTAGGTTTCGTGAATAACCAAAATATGATCACTCGTGCGGTGAACGCACTCAGATTTAACTTGTGCGCGGACCTCAATAAATCAGATGCCTTCACCAACACGTGATAATATTTTGATTATTCACTCGACCCAATTAATTATACGTAAAATAAGTAAAACTTACAACAAATTCAGGAGCATATAAAGTGTAAAGCTCATAGAACAATGGGGCTAGATACATTAAGGATTAAAGGTAAGGATGTAGATTATGGTTAGAAATAAATCGCAGAGAATGGGACCAACTAAAAGGGACGAGTAGTTCCAGATGATTACACATGACTTTATTGCAAAATATCTGACGTTTGGTCTCTCAGAATCGAGAGTAGCAATGATTTAATATTTGGATCTTCCGGAATGTTTTCGAGGTCATAAAGTGCACAATACCTTAGAGGGGCCCACATTACGACTGTCACAGCTAAATATTTGAAAATTGTTGTAATTTTGTTTAATTATATTTGTTCATTTGGACTTACAATATTTAGTTTGATTCGAACTTTGAGTCTTTTATTAGTTGATAATTTGATCTGTCAACAAACTCATTCTATGTTTTGTTCAGTATAGGTGTGTTTTCTTACCTTTATGTCTAATCTTTGACAACAAGTCATCATAAAAGGCTCTTTTCTTTTCATCTGTCACATCCTTGTTTGGAACATCAGCTGAGAACAGTTTAATAGTATGTTCTTGGTAATGTTTTGACACAATATTTAGTAAGGCATCATCAAGTACGCCATCTTCTGACATCAGAACCACTATTACCTGCAGCCTACCCCCGAAATGTTTTCTGTGATGTTTTCTGTTGGACAAAGTTTGCTCTCTTACTTCATGCAATAATTGTCTGTCGCGCATTAAACTATAAAACCAAACAGTTCCTTCTGAATTGTATACTTTGGTGAAACATGGCACTGGAAAATAAACGAGAATGATAAAAATGTTTCTGATTTTTACCAGAATATTCGTATCTTTCTACCCTTTTTACATCTAAATTTGTTCAATTTAAAAAAAAAATTCTTCCTGATTATGACAAATAGTACAATGGTGTAAGAGGAGGCTTTTTACTCTACGTATACGTAATAGGGAAACAAGATGACAATAAATGATTTTCATGAAAATGCATGATGCTTTTTCCAGGACATTGTTATACATTGCAACATAAATATTAGAAATATCAATGAAAGAATAACAAATTTGACCACTAATGTTGTGTCTCTCATTTCAGCATCACTGTGAAACAATCTCTCTATGCTTTAAGTATACCACAAAGTGAGTGAGTGAGTTGGTGTTTTACGCCCGTGCAACGCTATATAGGTTATTTACAGGCGATGAACATGAAAAGGATGATACAATGAACATGAAATGATGATGATAAATGAAATACAGGGTGGGGTGGGCAACACAGGAACGGTAAATTTTGAAGAACCACAGGAAAAGGGGAGAAGTGGGTAGGGGCGGAAAATTTAGCCTATGTGGTGCACTACTTGGCGGTCCACAAAGGGGTCTTTTACGTGCATGAAGCGTGGCATTCTCCACACACGTTGGCCCACTATGGTCGGCGGTCAGGGTTTCCGTATTATAGACCTGACAACCCCCGCGGACGAGGGCCACCCTATTCAGGCACCTAGGGTACACACTTGGTCGCTCTGTGGGCTGAGCACTGACCCGACATCAGAATCCCAAGACCCTTAGTCGCCTCTTACGACAAGCTAGGCTCTGCTGCGGGCCTATTCGCCACCCGGGCCCCGCACGGGACAGTAGACCACAAAGTGTCGTTATATCAAATATCTGATGCTTAAGTATTAGCGAGCATCGCAGATGCGAGCCCTACGGCATTGTGCATGTTTTGAGATGTGCCAGAAATATACTGACGATAAAACCGGAACAGGTTTACTTTTACGGAGTGAAAAAAATAATGGGCACGGAGCAATAAAACAATCAACCCTCTGGGCTTATAAAAAATACATCATAATATGTTATGCAAAAATATAAAAATTGAAATTCAAAAACAGTGATAAACCCCTCACTTGTTTATTTTCACACACAGATTTTTATTTAAACACCATTCAGTCTTTTCCGCTGAAAAACGATTTTCCGGAAATTACCGAGCTAGCTTTTGGCATTATCGTCGACTAGTCATACCAAATGTATGATACTGTCCAAGCTTTGTTAAAGTCTAAGTAAGATAAAATAAGATAAAGGAAAACATACATTTACTGAATAAAACCTACTCATAATAATAGATAAAAGGTTTCTACCTGAAAATAAAAGAAGAGTCCCATCCTGTGGGGTTTCACTCACTTTTCTCAATCCTGCATGATATTTTTACTTCACCGTTTTTTCCGCCAGGTTTCTTAATGTACCTTCTGTTACCAATGCTTCAAATAAAACACTGATAGTCAGAAAATCTCACAAAACCTGACAGAATCTGAATGTTGTTTTGGTCTGCTGAAGAAGCGCGAAATACTCTGACAAGGAAATGACGTCACGTAATCCATAAAATGGATAATTTCGTCCCCGCTTTAATAATGTCGTCCCAGAATGTTACAGGATTTATTATTTGCAATTGATTTTTTAATAAGTAGTTATTAATCCCATATATTTTAACAACAACTTTTTCAAGTGTATATGATTTGGGTTTGGTGGGGTCAGACTTTGCTACTGCTATTTAATTCTTTTTTTAAAAGTTCCCTCTTTACGTTAAACTTAGCGGGTAGAGCACAAGGATTTATTTTTAAAAGGTATATAGAATTTCGATGCTCGCTAAAAAGGCAGGGCCTTAATCATATTATACTTTTTATGAAATTCATTTTCCATGCACACGTTAGATCTAACGTTAGAAACTAACATAATGGCACGCAAGGGTTTTAACATGCAAATTAAGTGAACATTTTGTAAGCAGAAAAAATGCGTGTCTAAAACTCAACTCATTTGCCTGTTTAAGTCCTGGCGTGCAAAATGTTCATGTGTGCATTTTTTCTAATAACTGTATCATGTAAGCATTACGGCTACCAAAATGCACATGTGAAATTTAAATAATATGCATGAAACAAAACTCTCAGGTCAAACAGATTTTAAATGTATGGCTACTGCAAATGAAAATTACCATAACTACTCTTCCGGAGCACCTGAGTGCACTCTTGTTACGACATAAGTTCGCGTTGTTGATTTCCTTTCAGCTGATTTCGTGTTTTGTGTTGTTTTTTTCTTGCTGTTTATGTTTGTGTTTACCGGTTTTGTCGTTTCCCTTTCTAACTTTTGACACTCAAATGCCCCATTAGTGCCTCTTTGTCTCTTTCACTGTCTGTTTGAAAGTCTACTACTTTTGAAACAAGTTAGCTAATGGCTATGATCAACAAATCAAATTATTTAACTGTTACTGATGATGAAATCTGATGACAAATCTGTTATTTTATGAAGACACAAAGAAGAGACTTACTATGTAACATTTATGTTACCAATAATTAGAACCAATTCTATTTCAAAATTTCACTTAAACACTTGAATTCTTTGCCCCCCCCCCCCCAAACAAAAAAATCTTCAGATTAGAATTTGATGAAAGTGCAAATGTATAAGACTGAGCATGCCTATTCCAAAAACTCATGTGTGTATTATGTGAGTAGTCATAATTATATTTCTGAGAAAACAAATCTATCATAAAACTAACATGCAAGAAAAATGCTCATCTGATCTGAAATTTCACACGTGAGCTTTTTAGTAAAAATTTATCTTGACAATGTATTGCATTTGGTAAATCGGTGTTGTCAGATGACCCCCTATGAAAAGGAATAGCCCTTTCAATGTAAAAAAGCATATAAGTCAGTTGAGCGATTAGGGCTCCTGGGAGCGTCTTTTTAAATTGATACCTCGTTTAATTATCTTTTAATCCGTTAAATAAGCATGCAGATATGCAGTTACAACAAATAAACTACACAATAAATAATACCGTTAAACAAATAAAATATGTGAAGATGTTAATGAGAGCAAGCCTAGACCTCTACGATCTGGATATGCCCTCATAATTAACAGGAACGGCGTGACCTTGAAGATATTTACCCATATGCTATTCGTCTTCCAAAAAATATCAATGTGATATAGTACAATGAGAAACATATTCTGTTGAAGATGAGCTACTAGTTTCTGAATTTAATTTCTTTTTTTATTATTTCTTTTGTCCGTTAATCATTATTTTACGTTTAATTTCCTGAATGCATAAAAGTAGCAGGAGGCTCCAAAGAGTCTATATCGCTTACATTGTCCTTAGAACCATAGGTCTCCTCTATATTGGGCCATCTGACAAAAGAGACTTTTAAAAGGCTTCAAAACGGTGTAGGTTTAAACAAGTAACACATTTTCTCTATCTGCAATAGTTTGCAATTATAGAACAAACACATGAACAAGAGGCTACCGAGATCCTGAATCGCTCACCTGACTTAAATGTCCGAAATACGAATCTATAAGGCAAAACAATTTAAACGACTTTTTTGACATTTAAAGCCCCGTAAGTTTAATAAGGGGTCAACTTTATTACCTAATGCATTAAAAATAGTAGGGCATTATTTGAACATTTTAGTGATCACAGCTTTTTTCTGCAGTCTACCAGCACATGCAGCAGTAAGACATAACTGTATATACATGTAAATTCTATGAAACTATAACTCCTTTAAGGAGTCATTGAAAAACTATCACCATATTTAGTTTTTGTATGACTAAACTAGCTTTACAATATTGCAATTAAAAGTTCCTTTTCAAGCTATTACATTTTGCAATACAGTATAGGGGAAATGCTGTGACAATGGTCAATTTTCACATTCTTAGGGAAATAACTCTTAAAGAAACGGTCATACAACTTAGACCCTATTAAATATTTTGTAGATCTTAATATGATTAACAATTTTGGAGTTTAAATTTCTCAAATACATTGTAAATATTTTAAGACAGTAAGCTTAACAAGTGCAAAGTTTGAAAAACAAGCATTCTGAGAGTATTGCAAAACAATACACAGTCCCCTAACGGCTTTCGCCGGTAGGGGACTAATAAAGAAAGAATGTGTCCATGGGACACGGCTGCCCCGGCTGGATCTGAAAGTCGCTTAGGACGCATAGTTTATCATACTAAACCATCCTATTAAGTTTCAAATCATTCCCAAATACGGTTTCTGAGAAAAGCTTGACGGAAATTTTCATGTCGATTTTGGTATCGATCCAGCCCCAAACAGGAAGTAGATGACCAACAGTTCTAAAATTTGCTTAGGACATATAGTTTGTCATACTGAACCATCCTACCAAGTTTCAAGCTATTCCCATTTACGGTTTCTGAGAAAAGCTTAACGGAAATTCGTACAGACCTACGTCCGTACGTCACGGACGTACGAACGTACGTATGGACGGACGGACATGAGTAAAACTTAATGCCCCCCGACATGGGGGCATAAAAATCTACATAGCTGGTAAGATCTTCAAATTGTCAGGGCAGGTAAATTGAGACGTGCTTAACACTTTGGCATCCCATCGTAATTTTGATATTTTTCACATTTTTTAGTTATAATTAACCGCATGTCCTACTTTAAGCAACACAAACGATACGTTCCTACCACAGACCCATGCTTATAAAAGCTACTAGAAAAAACCCGCGAATTCGCGGAAAAATCAATCGTTGCGTTGCTTTAAAAAAAAACACACAATAAAAACATTGCATATGCATGACCTTACTGTACGTGGTTGTGCTAATCGCAAATTAAAGGTTCTACGGTATTATTTTACTCTAAATTAGTTTTTGTTTTTTTATCTTTCATTGTTTGTTACCCCATGTCCAATGGCAAATAAGTTTCTATCAATCGCTACGCAATTTGTCAATTTATTGAAACGTTGAGCCTAATTACTAATTTTTGTAAGTTTCTAATTAATTTGAAATAATTTCAAACAGTGTTTAGTCTTCGGGGAGCCAAATACCCGCTCGAGCGCTTCCTAGCGCTTTTTAGTATGACCACCGAGGTTCTACTGTATTATTTCACTCTAAATTAGTTTTTGGTTTATTGTCTTTTATTGTTTGTTAGCCCACATTTATGTCCAATGACATATAAGTTTCAATCAATCGCTACGCAATTTTGTCAATTTATTGAATCGTTGAGCCTAATTACTAATTTTTGTAAGTTTTGAAATAATTTCAAATATTCTTGGGAGCCAAATACCCGCTCGAGCGCTTCCTAGCGCTTTTTAGTATGACCACCGGAAACTTGTTCATAGGTGTAGTTTCGGAACGATGACGGCTATAGGGTTTCTGGATCAATTAATAAAGTTAATTAGAAAACTGCAGACATAATTGCATATGTGCTAATGAAATTTTCAAAGGGCACAACCATCCCCTATTTTTGATATATGAAGCTTAGTCGTAGCATTTGTTGTTTAGGCTGCAACCCGGCTAATAAAAAACGCTTCGTTATTTTAGTAGTATAGATACCAAGTTTGATAGCAATTAAACTTATGGTGTCAGAGGATTTTTAGATTTACATATCATGGGGAGAAGCTCAAGGAATGGTCAATTTTGACGTTCTAAGGGGAATAACTTCCCCAGTTTGGAATTTTTGGTTATACTATTCTATGCTCTTCATATTCATACAGTGTTTGACATTTTTAATATTTTTGGTAGAGTGCCTCTGATGAGTCTTGAATAGACGAAACGCGCGTCAGGCGTAGCAAAATTTATTGTCTGGAACTTTGTTGTCATTTGTATCTTAAATGGAATTTAGTTGACTTATCCTCAGTTCTGCTCAAATTCATCTTGTTTTTTGATTTTTGAATTGCTGATCACTTTTACCCTATGCTAGAATTTTGATATCTGTAGCCGTTGTTGAGTTATTTTTGAAAAACTGCATTTTATCCCTATGTTCTATTTTTAGCCACAGCTGCCATGTTTTACGACAAATCAAAAATACCGACATCATTTCTAAGCACCGAATGCTAATGAACAACCATACCAAGTTTGGTTGCAATTGGACTTGAGGTATCAGAGGAGTAAACGTTTTGAAGAGTTTACGGACGACGGATGGACGAAGGGCGCCAAGTGATGGCAATAGCTCACATGACCCTTTGGGTCAGGTGAGCTAAAAAGGCTATTTCTGACCATAACCCCTATAAAGGGACATCTCACAAAAGTAAACCAATGTAAACCTTTATAGAACTTTATGAGCTGATGGTTTGAGCAAGCAAAATCTTTTCTCTATATTCCATAGTGTTCATTCAAAAGGGCAAAACATGAAAAAAACGTTTTATTTTACCTTTATAGGGTCATTACCCGTATAAGAAGTCATCTGACGACTTCGACAAAATGGAGATTTACTAGAGCTTTTGACTACAAAGAGCCATAGATCGTTCGGATTTTGTCTATTGGATTTAATTGCTGAGCTATAAGCGATTTTACGTAATTTCCCTTATTTTTGTTTTAAGTAACTGTGGGCATGTCTTATGGAATCAGTTTAAAATGAGAATCGGGTGTTGCATACATGTTATAGATCATTCCTGTAAAGTTTAAATTAAATGTGTTCGATGCTTTCAAAGGAGACGATTGAAATTGTTAATGGACAGTGGACGACAAAATATGCAAAGAACGGCATACGCTCACCTGACCTAGGTGAGCTAAAAATAACTACGATGACTTCAGATTTTATTTGACAGCACCGATTCGAAATCATACTTTTTTATTCAGTCAAGAAAAATATTTTAACAATGAAACTAACGGCCCTGTCACACTATAACGTTTTAGCCAACGTGTGCCGACGTTTTAGAATATATTTTCAACACGCTGGTGTGCGTTGCGTAAGTTTTGTACACGTTATGAACACGCTACAAACACGTTAGCGAACGTCAGCGTGCGTTGGTGATCGCCGAGTGCGTTGCAAATTTTTCAACATGCTTAAAATTCTCGACGTTTGCCAACGTGTTAGAAATAAATTATTCGAACGCTAGGCGTAAGTTAGAAGGACGTTATACACACGCTGATGTACGCTATGTTGTCGTTGTGCGCACGTTGAAATGCGTTTGACGAACGCTAAGCTAAATGGAAACGAACGTGTCTAGCGATAATGCAGCGCACGTCTAGCGTCAGTCTAACGACCAAGAAACCTATTCAACGTGTTTAAAACGTGTACAGAGCGCACAGAGCGTCATTGTAACGAACGAGTAGCGTATCAACCCCAGAACAAGGGGTTGCACTAAGTCGTGCTAAGCATACCCCCACTCGACCATTCAGAAAACAGGAAGTAGATGACAGACTGACCTGAAAAGGGGAGGCACGGTACAACTCATCATGCTAAAGTTGTATACCTAATTTGAAATCAGTCCCTTCTGTAGAAGCTAAGAAATCTGTTACCAAAAATTGTCTACTTTTGACCCATAAAAAGTCTAAGTCAGCTCGGAAAACAGGAAGTAGATGATGGACTGACCTAGAAAGGGGAGGCACAGTATAACTTATCATGCTAAAGCTGTGTACCGAATTTGAAACCAATCCATCCAGTAGAAGCCGAGAAATTTGTTACGAAAAATTTCACATTTCAAATTGTTTACCCTAAAAAATCTAAGTCGGCTCGGAAAACAGGAAGTAGATTATGGACCGACCTGGAAAGGGGAGGCACGGTATAACTTGTCATGCTGAAGCTGTGTACCAAATTTGAAACCAATCCATCCAGTAGAAGCCGAGAATTCTGTTACGAAAAATTTCACATTTCAAATTTTTAACCCTAAAAAAGTCTAAGTCGGCTCGGAAAACAGGAAGTAGATGATGGACAGACCTGGAAAGGGGAGGCACGGTATAACTCATCGTGCTGAAGCTGTGTACCAAATTTGAAACCAATCCATCTGGTAGAAGCAGAGAAATTGAACCGGACGGACAGACAGACGGACAGACGGACGGACAAGGTGATTGCAATATAGCCCCCTCTCTTACGAGTGGGGGTATAATTTTATAAGTTATATTGAATTACAAGGGGGAAAGTCAATTTCAAAAGCTTCAAATACTAATTCAAACCTAAAAAAAATCTTTTTACAAAAAACAATGAACAAAGCCAGAAAATCTTGAATATAACAATGATAACTTAAATTAACTGAAATTGAAAGTAATTCTTGCAAATTGTAATACACATGTCGTGTTTTCGGTGGACATTTTTTTTTTGGTAGAAAAATACTCAAATACAACGAGTAACGACAGTCTAACTTCAAAACTCATTTGAAATAATGTTTATTTTAAATATTCAATAAGTAACGCGATTTCTCTATTAAGGACATCCGTCATGCTGTCTGTGATCATTTAGGATCAGTCAAGTGCTATAAAAAGGATGCTAGGCAATACTACAGACCGGTATTTCTTACATGCATATACTCATTTGAGATTTTGAGAGTTTGTTAACTAGCGCATACATTCCTCTCTGACATATTTTTGACATATCACTATATTTTATTCTTTTAGACTGAGTGCAAAAATTATCACTATTGGTTAAAAAACGGCTTTAGAATAACTATATATACATTCATATTACCAGAACGCTGAAAACAAATATTTTTATAACGAAACTAAATTTCTATAATTATTAATTAATCCAGCAATACATTTAAGCCAGATGATAGATCTATTTGGGCTATTGTGAAATAATACTAACGGAAATAACAGAAATCCTAGGTCTCCCCACCGAGAGGAAAAATTATAAGTTAGACTAACGCTATGAATGCGTTCTGTAGTCGTCACACATGCGCTAGGCAAACGGCAAGTACGCCGGACAAACGCTATAGATAAGTTTTGAATAAGTTGGTCGTGCGTTGCAGGTAGTTAGTCTAACGCTTTGTGGTCGTTCACCGAGATATTTTTTTGAAACTTTTTACAGCGACTGCCAACGTGTTCCAACTTTTTAGAAAATTATTCGAACGTTCGGCACACGTTGGCTAAAACGTTATAGTGTGAAAGATATTGGTCAACAGATAATTATGCTGTGCTTGGATTCTTGCAATGCCTATATCATATTATAATGTGACAAATCAACAGTTTATCAAACTCAATAAATTCATTTTTATGAAAAATAAATACTTTGTTTATTTCATTGCTGCTTAAAAACATAAAAATCGATTTACCGTAGGGTTTTAAAATATTGAATTATATAGTACCCAAGTCACGCAAAGCAACAGAAAGAGGCAACGAGGCACTTTTCTTCTTGTTTATAGAAAATAACACAAAATAAATTAATATTTTAAAACCCTACCAAACAAACAATGTTTAAATTTAAAAAAAGTAATATCCTTTTTTTATTTCACCAATTATTTCAGAAACCCGACATAAGCTTGCGAGAACCCTTGTGCTGATTTGAAAAAAAAGCTACTACATGTAGTTATCAAAATTATTTTCAATAACTTTTAATTGCAAGGCTGTGCCAAAATTTTGGTACTTACGATTTGTGGTCTTCTTTTCTATGCTTGTTAGAAGATCCCGATCATTAAATCTCTTCCGAAATGAAACCATGCACACAATAGGGTCAACCATCTTTAATATTCTTGATAGAAATTCGGAATGGTCAGACAAAACTAGTATACAGTTTGATTCTCCAAATTGTGATTTTATCTCTTCTTCATTTAAAGAGATTTGCCTTTCTTCGCCTAGTTCAAAGTAAACATTATGCCCTATATGATTTTTGAGGGCAAAATAAATATTGTTCATTTTATCCTGATCTAATACTGAGCTCATGATGACTATAGAAATCGAATTAATGTTTCGTGTTCCCGAAGCCAACATCGGAGGTACAAACAAGTATCTTCGATATTTCAATCCATCTGCAAAGAATAAAATAATATAAACACAAACATTTACACAAGAATGTTTGGACTTTTACATGAAATTAACAGTACTTATTTTATTTTCGGCAGATAACATTGAAGGGGATTCGATACTCTGTTTTCAAAATTTCTATTTAAAAAAAAAACGATCGATATATAATCAAAATAATAGAGAAAAAGTATATCTATTGGCTTGGTTTTTTTTATCTATATGCTTTTTTAAAAATGCAGACAGCTTTTCTGTAGATTTTTATTACTTTTGCATTGGCATCTTTAACCCATTTCAACTTGTTTTTTGAGTATTAAGATAATGATATTGACAGGTCAGTATTTTCAGATTTTTGACATTATGTGGGAATCCTCTGGGGTTTTATTTACATCCTACTAAGAAAAATATATATAGCACGTATGCCCAATTTCTCTTTTGAAAAAGGTCTTGGTTTCATAAAAATATCTTATTTACATTTCTTTTTCAAATTCTTATCACTTTTTGACAAGTTTAAAAATGCAGCTAAACTACAATATTGTTAAAGCGCTATAAAAAACAGGGGAAACGTTTCTTTCATTTCTTTAAAAGTCTGTTTTCTTTAAAGACAGACAGCACGGTAACCTTTCAAAATTTTCAGCTTATTTTGTATTTTGGATTAATATCTTGTGATAACAACATTATTTCAAAACCTCTTCACTTCTAAAGTCATTCTTGAACATCATTATAATAAGATTTCATAAAAAAATGTCAACAGCTTTTTTAATTGGCATATTTTTGAATAGGCAGCATGAGTAAAAACAACAAAAAATGTACAATACCAATCATCCGCAAACTTGACAAAAAAAGTCCAAATATGAGGAGCAAACCTCCTTAATTGGTCAAAACTGATGAAACATCATAGGTTAAGGCAAAGTAACCATTTACACATCTTCGCTATCTCTCATCTTCACCCATGGCAAATCTAGAAGGTTTTATTGTAATCTCAACATTTAAATTATTTCCCTTGAAGATATATCAAATCAAAATTTAGAATTTTATTTTCATTCAAATAGTTGCAAAAAAAAAGATAATTCATTACATTCAGTATATATATTTATTAAAAGATAAAACAAATAGAAAATAATGAGTGTGGAATAAGTGAACGCGACACAGCCCACAGTTAAACGGCAATTTAGAAAAACCACAATGGACAACCGCCAGCAGCCTTCAACGAGGCCATTTGGCACTGCTCGCAGTTCTGCAATTGGCCCATGGTCTAAATAAAAATTCAAATCCAGCCCTGAAATAGTCAAGGATAGACTCCCTTCTTAAACAAGGAACAGAAAACATCAAAAAGACAAGTACAAACGAAAGCTTTGTCAAAGATTCCTGGCTTAGGACAGGCACATGTAATATGTTGCGGGGTTAAACTAGTTTCTTGGGCCCAGCCTCCCCCTATCAATATTCCTAGACAAAGCACAAAAACTAAACACACAATAAAAATCAAATCGATCAAAGTCAAATTCCATTAGAGAGAACCTAAGACAAAAACAAGAACAAACAAAAGGACGGTAAAGAATCCATCCATTGAACACTCGCTGTTAATGACAGCTAACTGAGAATCATCAATCGACTGATGTAAAAAAATCAAACGTATCGATTTTAAATCCGACACAACACTTCAAACAATAATGATTTAGTGAAGTGTCATCACACAAAACCGACAAGCTTGATCGCTACAATGCTTAAAAATGACAATAGTAAAAACGTTTATGGAAGTTTTAAAGCAAGTATCAAGTTATCAATATTTCTGCCAAAAAACACTAAATTTAAAGATTTAACCAAAATATTCAATTCATATCCTTTCCGTAATAAATTTTGAAGCCAATTTTTCGTTTCTAACGGATTGCTTTTAAATTTGTGAGCTTTAGAAAAAAAACATTTCCATAAACACCAGGGTGTGATATTCCTTTCACTATAAGAAAACGACGTGTACAATTGAATTTTTCAATAAGAGATCGATACTTGTGGAAGAATTTAGAAAAAAAGATTTTAGTAATTTGTGGTATAGATAACCTTGATCTAATAATTTTTCAGTAATAAAACGTTTTTATTATTAAAATCAAAAACACCACTGCAGATCCGAGCATATCTTACTAACTGTGAAATGTAAACCCCGTATGACGGAGCTAGTGGAACATCTCCTTCAAGAAAAGGGAAATTTATAATAGGGAAGGTAAAGTCGTCACGTTTATCATATACTTTGGTTTGTAATTTTCCGTCAATAATACTTAAATCTAAATCTAAACAAGAGGCTCCCAGGAGCCTGAATCGCTCACCTGGTATTGATGTCAACCCTTTGAAGACTTTTGTATAGCTGTAAAGCAATAAAAAAAGCTTTTATCTATCTGCAATAGGTTTCATTCCAAAGCAAAAAACACAATTTTCACCTTTAAAGGGTCATCTGACAACCTCAATACTAAGGGTACTTTTGTATAGCTAAATGAGCTGAACATTTAAGCAAAAACCGCTAATCGTCACAGTAGGAACCCCCCCCCATTTATCAATATCTAATCAGATTGAATGTTTGCACGACCCATTCATTCAATCAATGTATTTTTAGGTAATCAAATGTAACGATTTGTGGTTTTTGTTAACGATTGGCTTTGTTCATGACGACGTTAATTTCCATTGTTGTGATTGCACACTTCACTTTATGCTACAATCGGAAGTCCATAGTTAAATCGGACGGGTTGTAAAACAGGTCAAAGTTAATCTAAAACTGTTTGCCTAGCAACGTTATTGTTTCTTTGCATCTATATGTATACTTACAAGACAGTTGCATTTTTTCAAGCAGAGATTTCTTCCATGTTAGATCTTTTCCAATGGCAATGGACTCTGTGCTGATGTCATTGTATCTAAATCCGTCACATGGAACCAGGGCAATACATGTAGTAAATTGTAACAGCTCAAGGGCAACTTTAATTGCCGTCCGTTTGGTGTGTGTGTCTGCAATCACTACATAAGCACCTTTACATCTAAATTTACTTCTCGAATAATTCAAGTCGTCAGAGGTTCGATACCTTGTGGATACTCCGGTTCTTGGTAGCCATATTGTGTCTTTCAAACAATCAGGTAGAGTTTTTTTCTGTGTGATAATAAAGTCACGGGGCAACATCTCGATTATTTGACGAGTTATGTCAGCGTCTGATTTGTCTGAGATCAGTAAAATGTTATTTGTATTTTCAGCAACTGTTGGTGGCAAATTCAATGAATACACTAATGGAAGCTCTAAAAAAAAGAATGATGTTGTTGATGAAGGTTGTTAACAATGGTTGGAGTGTCAATATTTTAAATTATTATAAGATACATTTATTCCAAATATATGATATGTTCTATAAATTATTGAAAAAAGAATTCTTCATTCATATACAGCTGCTTTTGATTATTGAATGAAAATGTAATAATATTATTTAAAAAAAGCAATGTACATTGTACCAAGCTGGAGTCATTTAGGGTGTACGCATATACTTGAATAAAAAGCTACGCCGAGCGCAGCATGATACGACCACAACAAATTAAATCCTGTACTTTGGAGGCCCAATATGGATAGTCTATCGCTTTGGTCACATGCAGCCCATGGTGGACTTACAAAGCTTTTTGACACATGCATTCTGCGGTGGACTTTAAAATGCATATTTCATATATATCTACATCAACATCAAATTGAAAAAGGCTTGTTAATATATTAATTGATATGTTTGGCCATCTGACCCCTAATTTCTCTAAAACTGTAAGAGATATTGCAAATCTGACTGAAAAATACAGGAAGGGTATTGCACAAGGATTTCAATGAAAAAAAGATTTTGAAAATCGGACCAAAAATACAAAAGTTGAGTTTATGGTCGTGGCCCGTCTTTGCCCTCCCCCCCCCCCTCCGTACCTATTTAAATGGTCAAATATATATCAAAATCTTTGACACATCTAGTTGACAGAATTTAATGAGCAATTCAACCAAAAAAAAAAGAATTTTCAAAACTGAATGAATAATAAAACATACTACAATAGTTTTTTGTCAATACACCCATTTTAGCCCCTTTTGACACCTTTTTTTCTAAAATCGAAGGGGCCAAAAACTCTCAATACAATACCAACCTTTTTTTCTGGATATAATCACCATATTGAAACTTCATAACAATTGGCTGGCGCACTTGAACAATTTTTTTTTGTAAAACTATTTGCTTGAACAAACTTTTAAATAATGACATTTTTTGCCCCTTCGACCCCCAATTTCTCAAAAATGGTAAGAGATATTGCAAATCTGATTGGAAAACGCAGCCAGGGATTTTCACAAGGATTCCAATGAAAAAAAAAATTTAAATCGGACCACAAATAAAAAAGTCAATTTTTGGGGTGTGGCCCCTTTTTGACCCCCTGTAGCAATTTAACGGTGCAATAAATATCAAAATCATTGACACATTTAGTTAAAAGAATTTAATGAGGAATTCAATCAAAAAAAAAATTTTCAAAATAGAATGAATAACAAACATTCTACAACAGTTTTGTAAATACACCCGTTTTAGCCCTTTTTGGCCCTTTTTCTAAAACGGTATGGGCTACAAACCCCAAATACAATACCAACCTTCCTTTAGTAGTTACAAACATCATATCAAAATTTCAAAACAATTGGTCATCATTTACTTGAGTTATCGCACGGAAACCAAATGTTCCCAGACGACGACGACATCGACATCGCCAAAACATTATACGATCGCAAAATTTTGCGGTCGTATAAAAAGGAACCTTTCGGTTGAGTAAACCTAATTATAAGACCGAAAACTATCAGTGAACAAGATTGCTACACGTAGCCTATGACCCCGGCCGCCGCATTAAAGTTTAAAATTTACTAAAAATATGAAAAAGTTAGATTTCATGGCAAGAGGAATGCCTGCGTATCATGACAAACAATCCTACAAAACTTCAATAGAATCTGCGCTCACCAAGTGTTCCTATGACCTAAATGAACAAAGTCCATAAAGTCCAATAAGTCCTTTAAAATTTGTCGAATCAAAATGGCGGTGCGATATCATCAACTAAATATCGTGACAAAGATTCCTACAAAATTTTATAAAAATCCATTTAGTGGTCTTGGAGGAGTTGTGCACACAATGTTTTTCCATGACCTAAAATGAAAAAAGTCGTTAAAGTCCCATTTCTCCTATAAAATATGTCGAATCAAAATGGTGGTCTCAGAGGAAAAGCGCTCACAAAAGTATGACGGATGGAAGACCACAATTTCTATGCCCCTTCGTCATGTTGCGGCGGGGGACAAAAAATACATAAGCTAGCCCCAAAAGTTCTTACAAGGAAGCAAACATAATCGAAAACTTACCAATCCACTGTTTTACTACTCCTTCAGAAGTTTCCTTTAACATCTCAGGGACAACTTGATGTATTTTATCAAAGTACTTGGCCAGTAATCGATCTGTCTCCTCCTTATTCAATGTACCTACAAATTCAGTAAAATCACTATTCAGCTCATTCACTAGCATTGTGACTACATCATATTTACTCTTAAACGTAATTCTCCCTACATTAAAAATGCACAATAGTTTTGAATATTGATAAAACAATGAAGAGTAGGCAGAAAGAATGCCAGTTTTGGTTACTTCTTAACATTCCTTGTTAAGGATTCTGATTCATAAGTAATAGTCACGATTTAACTGATAATAATTGTTATTGCACCCGTATTTGTTCATACCAATATTTTGGTAGAGCGCTTCTGATGAATCTCGAATAGACGAAACGCGCGTCAGGCGTAGCAAAATTTATGATCTGGAACTTTGTTGTCATTTTTATTTCTGTATTCTTTCTGTTTATTTTATTTGTAAACTTCACAGGCATTAAATACGATTTTTGCAAGACAAACCTAATACCTCTTAAACTAGAGGCTCCCAGGAGCCTGAATCGCTCACCTGAACTCTTATGCTAAAGCCTCTTACCTAGTGTGCAACATGGTCATGTACTTGGTAAGTAACATTAACATGATTAAAGAGAAAACACCTTTTAGATCAAGAATACAAAGTTTACAAAGATTTCCATTTGAAAAAAAAAACAAACAAGTTAAAATTGATTGAAAACACTTAAAGGGGGATAACTCGTAAGAGGATGATCTGACAATTTTGACCCTGATATCATTTTTGTGGATCTAATCAGCTGAACAATTTTGCAATGGTAACTTTTCTTCTAGCACTTACAGTTTTCAAGATAAAGTCCAAAAATTGTGAAAATGGTCAATTTTGACCATTTAGGGGAAATAACTCCAATAAGGAGTCATCCCACAACTATGACTCGATGGAGAGTTTTGTAGAGCTTTCGATGCTGAAGAAGGTATGTTGCTTCAGATTTTCTTTATCTCTATAAGCTAAAAACTATGGTCTGACCCCCCTGTTCTATTTTAGTAACGGCAGCCATGTTGGTTGGTTGACGTTCACAAATTTCACAAACTTGGTAAAGGGCATCCTAAAGATCAAGAGTACAAAGTTTCAAAGCAATCCCAACAGTGGTTTCAGAGAAGAAGATCTTTAAAGAAAAGTTAACGACGGACGACGGACGCCTACCGATGACAATAGCTCAAATGACCCTTCGGGTCAGGTGAGCTAAAAAACCTGTTATATCATGAAGATATATTGGGACAGTACAAATAATTGCACACAAATGCGAGAGACTCTATAGAGATGAACATCTAGCAATTAAAAGTATTTTAAATAGTATAGCTATATTCAAATTGTATGACATTTCATTTACTATTTGTCATACAGATGTTCAAATGACAGGTTTGATTTAAAAACGGTTATTACAAAACTTACCTTTACGAGGTTCCTCGCTTATAACAACCTTGACATTTATGGTAAACGGTAAATTACAATCTATTCCCGACACATCCAGAAATCTGTCCAGGAACAAACGAATCGACGACCCAAACTTGTCTATGTCTAAGAACACATCTTTGTTCAACAGTGTGCCTATTACAATGGAACCACAGCCCGAGTACTCAAACGTATATGGCAACCAAACAGCAGCCGTTTGTTCTACTTTGTGCATGTTTTTAATTATTTCTGCCTTTTCTTTCTCTGTAAATTTATCTTCTGAAATGCTCCAAGTCACAACGACATCACCTGTTTTTAAATAGCAAATAAAATACATTAATTTGAAAAGACTTTCCTGATCAGACCGGTCTAACTTTCTATGATTCGTTATGCAAGAATTACAAATTTTATATAATTTTGGTATGGATCAAGTTTTTGTTTACGCATACGTAGTCCAATATTTTCCAAAATAGTAGTCTTTTTTTCTCATTTAAGGAGCAAAAAGGTACAAATCGGGCAATGCTCATATAAATCTTTGCTTTTTATTTCACGACAATATTTTGCGATTGTATTATGTTGTGGCAATGTCGTCGTTGTTGTCGCCGTTAATGTTAACACTTTGGTTTCGTGCTAACATTTTGGCTGATTAATTTCGGTACAATGTTTGTAACTGTTCCAGACCGTATGAGTATTTGGACCGTACGCGTATTTAGACCATATGGGTATTTTAGTTACAGTGGTGGCTTATCTTGCTATTACTTTTATGTATCAACATTTTATTATTTTACATAACTTTTACATACATTTAATTATCACAAACTGTCAAGACAAAACACAACCACCTCAAATATAACAATAATTTTCATTCGTTTCACCCCCGCCAAAAGGTGTCGGGCATATAAGATTTATCGTCCGTCCTGTACGATCATACATTTGGCGTAAGGAATGGGAATGATTTGAAATTTTATATACAGCTTCAGCATGATGGATTTTACCGTGTCTCCTATTTTCGTTGCGGTCGGGCATCAACTTCCTGTTAAATGGTGGGGGCATCCGTGTCCCATGGACACATTAGTTCTAGATTTTTAATAGATTTAGATATTTTTTTCATACTTTTTTTTATAATTTCGGTCAATCATTTGGCTAAAATATAAAATAATAAAAAGAGAGTACAAATTAGGCCAGAATGGAATAAAATGCTTTGTATCTTATACGGGGACAATTAATATTATTCTATGAAATTTGACACCAATGGGACACACGCTCCAAAGTCACCTTTTGCGATAAGCTGAGCTGCTCACGGACGGACTTATGGACAGATGGATTATTACAGATTATAGAG
This sequence comes from Arcuatula senhousia, assembly GCA_963971305.1. Lineage (NCBI taxonomy): Eukaryota > Metazoa > Mollusca > Bivalvia > Mytilida > Mytilidae > Arcuatula > Arcuatula senhousia. Next base: position 49,498,368 of record OZ020314.1, read on the forward strand.
TTGGGATGGAGTATCATTTTTACTGAAGAGCTCATCTTCCATTCCTAAAACCGGTTAACTGATCAGCGTAAATTTCTATGCATTGACATGCTGTCTAAAGCGAACGGAATCCGTTTTCCTAGTCTATAAATAGTTTATAATTCTAGCTAAATAGTTGATCACATAAAGTTTTAAATATTGTTGAAGGTTTCCTTTCACATAATTGATGAGTCGAGATTATATTTTGTGAAAACTATCACGGTTTGAGGCATACTAAATTCAGTATGATTTGAGGCCAAAACGTTAACCAAGATTTGTTTGTTTGTTTTTCTTAAAAATGAATTTCTTTTTTTATTGGTTGATAAATATTCGTTTTTATATATTGATTGCTACCCAGACCGTACGCGTAGTAGGTATTTCACAAAAATACTCATACGGTCTGGAACATAAACACTAACAGAAGGCTGATATTGAATTTGCAGTTTGTTGCCTTAACATTTAAAAAAAAAACTCAACTGTCTGTATACCAAATATCAGATGCCTAGCTATTATACTTTTCAAGAAATTCGTTTTCCACAAAAGTCTTTCAAAAAAGTTTACGACGCTGCCGCCGCCGGAAAGTAATACATATGTCTTGCCTTTTGCGACTATTCGTCGCAGGCGAGACAAAAATGAGATTTAAAAATGGCAACTACTACATCTTTGGAACAGATATTATACCTGTTCCTTTGCCAACATTCTGACCTTCTTCAGACAACTCCACATTAAATTCGACTTCTTTTTTTCTATGCTGCATGGTTCCTAGAAACACACACATAAAAATCAATATGAACATGTTTTCTCCAAACGGTATTTATAGCAATATTAGAACATGTGTTATCGTATCTTTGGGGTTTTTTTGCAGCAGAACAGGTTTATTTTAACATTTTTTGTATATGTTACATGTATGTCAAATCCAGAAACGTTTCTTTTCGCATAATCTAGTGTATGTGAAGTTACTTTATTCTGGTTTCAGTAAAAAAAAACCACGTGATTTCACGTTATTGGTGTGTAGAACATACCGCTTTAGAGATTACTACATTTTTTTTAGTTAGTTAGTTAGTTAGTTAGTTAGTTAGTTAGTTATTGCTTTACTCCCAAGCAGCACGATTTCGGCTATATCCGGGAGATCAACATGAAAGTGGTGATACAATGAACATGAAGTGATGATGAAGTGGAGGAAATGGGGACACAAGGCCAATCGGGTAGGAGAGTTTTGACTGCCACTGGAAAAAGGAGTGATGGGTAGAGACGGGAAATTTAGCCTCCTGCATGGGGATCCTACAATTTTTAAAGATCACTTTAACCAAATAAGGTTACGTGTAAATTTACACCATTTGAACTTCAACTGATAAAAAAATGTCAAAACTTGTGATAATGGTTGTGACGTTTTTTGTTAAACATATCACTAAGTTTTATAATAATTATACCTTTCTTAACTTGTTGTAATATTGTATCTAGCTTTTCATCATGTTTCTTGCTTTCTTCTTTTATGGTTTCCTGAATCATGTCGCAGCCTTCGGTAATTGTGCTGGCGGTGATCACTGCTTGTGCACCAATTTGTTCTGAAATTTCTTGTTTGGCATCCACCACAGTATTTTGAATTTCTGTTTTCCTCGTTTCATTTTCTTCGCTCACTATTCGGCATTGCTGTACTATGCATTCTTCTATTTTCTCTATTTGTTGTGGTACTGTCTTAATTACATCATTGATTGTCTGTTGTATAGAAACATGGAAATATGAAACAGTTTTGAGTTTAACTTAATTGATTGAAAAAAAATAGTCTTAGATTTTCCCAACATACGGTTTCCTATCATCAGTTTGACCCCAAACCATCAAACATTGATGGATATTTAAAAAAGAAAACTCAAGGCTTATGAATTCATTGTCGGAAATGTACTTTTGACTGACTGCTGAAAGAAAGAAGTTATAAATGCAGGTTTTTCAATTACATGTAAGTGTAAGTGTGACATGTCATAATTTTTTTTATATAATTAATTGCATGTGTACACGTATCTTTTATTGGTTTACCGATAAAAATAGAATAATTGCAAACATGTTAGATTTCAGATTTGTAATATCAACTGCAAATTGCTAAAATTTTATTCAAAACACTTATTAATTGTATTACATCATCAGTATATCTATTGATTCATTGAAATATGTTGTTGAAGTCTGAGGGTGATTTTGCTTCTCCACAACTCCCAGCAGAACATTTAAGAGCAGAGAGTTTTAGGGATTTGTTAATCTTACCGTGCCCATCTGAGCAATCTGTTGGGCTATTGATTCAATACTTTTTGTCATTTTTTCAACTTCTTTCTTCATGGAATCAAGAACTGGTTTTACTTCTTCCTTTTCAAACTCAACTCTTTTCAAAAGTTTAATACCACTTTCAATGCCTTCCATGTAGCTTTTGTCAGGTGGAATAGACTGAGCCAATCCTAACACTGAGCCTTTTATGTATTCCCATGTAGCATTTGTGTAATCTGTAGTCAGCCTACTCAAGTCGTCAACATGACACAACTCGTTTCTTTTTTCAACAATTTTGTTCAGCCACATGCTATGACTAGGATCAACTCCAGGTACACATGTCTGAATTATTGCGTTTACCATGGAAATGTCCATGTCTCCAACGCTACACGTTTGTACAACCATGTAGCCACAGATGCAATATTGGGTGATTTTTCTGCCGTGTCCATATTGAACATGGTTTTTAACTTTTGAGTTGGTCTCAGAGTAGAATTTGTCAAACTGCTTACCGTACATTTTATTGTTATTATTATTACTGACCGATGGATGGCCGCATTGACAACATCTTACATTGTGAACAAGATGGTATATATCATGTTTGTGGTTCTGCAGGAATGTTTTAAGATTGCCTTTATACTCTTCCTTGCCGAGAACATTGTTTTTGAAATAGGCCTTTATAACAGGAAGTGCTATTTCATGAAGCATCATAATCAGACGTAAGAAATCTTTTTCCACTTGAGTTGTCATTTTGTGATTTATCAGTCAATCTACAATAACAACATTTCAATGTATTAAAGTTAACAAGAGTCTCAGAAGAGCCTCATCTGACACAAATGTCTTGCAATAGAAAGAAAATTATGATTTGCCATATTTTTCTTCAGAGCACATTCCCATTAAGTTATATGTTTTATCCTCATTTAAAAATATATCAAGGCATGCTAGGGATAGCTTTTCTCTGTCATGCAAGAAACAGCTTTTCTCTGTGTCATGCAAGGAACAGCTTTTCTCTGTGTCATGCAGGGATAGCTTTTTTGTGTCATGCAGGGATAGCTTTTCTCTGTGTCATGCAGGAACAGCTTTTCTTTGTGTCATGCAGGGATAGCTTTTCTCCGTGTCATGTAGGGATAGCTTTTCTCTGTGTCATGTAGGGATAGCTTTTCTCTGTGTCATGTAGGGATAGCTTTTCTCTGTGTCATTCAGGGATAGCTTTTCTCTGTGTCATGCAGGGACAGCTTTTCTTTGTGTCATGCAGGGACAGCTTTTCTTTGTGTCATGCGGGGATAGCTTTTCTCTGTGTCATGTAGGGATAGCTTTTCTCTGTGTCATGCAGGGATAGCTTTTCTCTGTCATTCAGTGATAGCTTTTCTCTGTGTCATTCAGGGATAGCTTTTCTCTGTGTCATTCAGGGATAGGTTTCTCTGTGTCATGCAGGGATAGCTTTTCTTTGTGTCATGCAGGGATAGCTTTTCTCTGTGTCATGTAGGGATAGCTTTTCTCTGTGTCATTCAGGGATAGCTTTTCTCTGTGTCATTCAGGGATAGCTTTTTTCTGTGTCATTCAGGGATAGCTTTTCTCTGTGTCATGCAGGGACAGCTTTTCTTTGTGTCATGCAGGGATAGCTTTTCTCGATAGCTTTTCTCTGTGTCATGTAGGGATAGCTTTTCTCTGTGTCATTCAGTGATAGCTTTTCTCTGTGTCATTCAGGGATAGCTTTTCTCTGTGTCATTCAGGGATAGCTTTTCTCTGTGTCATGCAGGGACAGCTTTTCTTTGTGTCATGCAGGGATAGCTTTTTCTCTGTGTCATTCAGGGATAGCTTTTCTCTGTGTCATTCAGGGATAACTTTTCTCTGTGCATGTCATTCAGGGATAGCTTTTCTCTGTGTCATGCAGGGATAGCTTTTTTTATTTGAAATAGTGTTCAGTATAAAGACCAAAATAAAATGAAAACAAATTAACCTGTAAATGGCAATAACCCATTGAATTGATCATTAGACAACTTTGACCCAATAGCGACATGTTCACTGACTGTACGTGCAGTCGTACGTTTTTCAAGGTTTTGATTTTTAAAAAGGCATGCCCAAATATGAATCTATTTCATTCATTTTCTAAATTAAGAGATAAAAATGAACATTTACTCAAATGTTTGAAAAGTCAAATTAACATTGAATCAAATATATTACCCATTGATTTTTTTTAAATCCTACCAAAAGCGCGCTTTTAAATTAAAGACAAAGGACAGCTCACAAATTGAACTATTTTTTCATCCCCATTTCTCATTTACTTTCGTTTCGAAATATACCAACTGTATATGACTCAAAAGAGCTCAGTGGAAGACTTTATCATGCGAGAGCTCTTTTGTAATAGATTTCACCCTGTAAGGAAAAACATTAAAACTGCGCTGTGTATTACTTTCCGTCATTCCTCATATAAGGATCATATTACATCTCTGTTAGAATTAGAATACTAAAGGTAAGAAAGCGAGACCTTTTCTCTGTTTGTAATAGTTTTTATTCGTACGGCCAAAATATGAAAGTAACAACTGAAGTATCATTAGACATAAAACAAAAAAAGATTTTCTTTACATTTATCGATAAAAGATTCCATCTGACAACTTCGATCAATAGCGAATTTGTAATACTTTTCGTGATTATGACGAAGATTTGTATGATGTTTTATCATCTCAATAAGTTTATCTTTAAGCCAAAAACGGTTGGCTGATCCCTGTTTCATTTTTAGCAACTGGAGTCATTCATGTTGTTTAGTCAAAAATCACTAGTCATAAAGGCAAAAAAGAGGACATCCACCCCGATGCTGCATACCAAATATGGAGTGTCTGTAATAAGTAGTTGCTACGAAAACTCATAAACATGATAGAACGCGACCTTTTGACGACAGACGAGCACCACGAAGGCCAAACGAAAACAAGTGCTTACTTTAAGTCACATGACCTAAAACAAAATTATTAGAAATAATTGTTCGTCTATTAAAGACACATTATTGGAACTTTGACCAGGCGATATGAAAATGCCTATCATAAATTTGAATATAAACAGGCAAAGGGATTGCTATTCCTGAGAGAATCAAAGGGGCACCAATGAGTTATTCAAATGTCAAAATCCCGAAAGGCCAACAAAACCCTTGGTGGCTAAATAGGGTGGCACTCGTCCGCGGGGGTTGCCACGTCTTTAATATTGAAACCTTGACCGCTGACCATATTTGTTTATCAAAATACAATTCTAAAATCTAAAACTGATATGAAAACGTATAATTTAGTTATGCTATATATATATCGATATTTCAAGGAGTAAAAAAATAATGAACGATAAGTACTCAATTTCACAAACATTCTTAGGAAATAGTTAGCGTTAAAACGCTTCCAAAAGTGCGACGGTCACACACAAGCACGCACAGACACAGGCACTAACGGTCGGACGTCCGGCATTTTTATGTCCCCGCTCCGTCTTGTTGCGGGTTAAATATTCTTGAACGAAGAAAAAGAGGACTTTATCCTTTCACGGTATGTACCCTTACTGTATGGATAACTATTACTAAAGTGGTTGTTAAGATACTTAAGTTAACGAACGACAAAGGAAAACGACAACGACGATGACGACGACCGGGTCGTGTACAAATTCGAGACCCCATGTTTTCCTGCTACGCCCTTACAATTATTAGTGTAAACTATTTCGTTCTATAAAGATAGATCCATTGCGGGTAAATCGGAAATTAATTCATAAAATATAACAATGCATATATCATGTACACGTATATATATGTATTAAGTTTCGTAGATTAATATAAGATAAATCATTAAACGCTGCAAACTGTAGATGGACTGGCTTGAACCTTGATTCATGGTAAATAAATAATTTTGCTACCTACCCACTTTCGTTGTTGTCGTATCAGGGTAGACACGATTAAACAAATCAGAAGTGCTGGTCAAACCCACCTGTAAAATTAGGTTATTTTCATTATGCCACTACATAATCACTGATTTTATAAATGAAATAAACATTGAAATTCAATATAAAATGGCGTTTTGTAGATAAGGAAGTTAAATGCTATATATAGAGAATGACGTTCTAAAATCCAATCTACATGGAAAATCTTTACGATATTTCAGTGTCAAACTAACAGGGTCGTAAATTACCTAGGTTAAAACAGGGAAACACAAGATAGAAAAAGGGAAAAGGTTCATCATGTTTTTACTTAATGTTAATTTTGTTTTTTCAATTGCGATTCTTTTATTCATATACATTTTATTCTTTGAAACATATACATACATGTTTTACTAAAATGATTTATGATAAAGGTCTTATTAAGCATACTGTAGATGATTGTTGATGAGAAACAAAAAAATTTTAAATGTTTTAAAATCTTTAAGGAGGCTTTTACCGTTCATTAGGCTTTGTTGCCTTTTATCAAATTTCAAAACAGTAAATTAAATAAAAAAATCCTACACCGTATATGATATTGATTAAATTTGTTGTCCTATCAGTCTAGCTGCATAACCTACCTAATAAGTTCATGCTATAACTTAAAGTTTTGATAATAGCCTTGTAAGCGGTCTGATTCCTACTAATGTTGACAGATTTTCATGAAATTTATACCAAATGTTTCAAACACTAATACTTGTACCTTGGTCACGTTCGAAAATCATCATTTTTCGATAATTTTTGTAGGTGTTATGGGACTTTGACCATAAAAAGACTGGATTTTTTGCAAAACAGACCTTGTTTCGTAAGACATTTCTCAGCTACTATTAATCTAAGGCTTTCGATATTTGGTATGCAGCTTCAGGAAGGGGTATCATATGGTGGGATGCATTTCCAGCTCTGTTGCTTACCTACATTTTGTACTTCCTGTAATGCGAGCAGAATTTTTGCCGCTCGGCGGGGGACCCAGGAATTCTGTTCTTGTGCATTTTTCGAATCCAAATAAATCGTTGTATCATCAATGTATGCCATGCAGAGATACATGTAGGTTTAAAAGGCAAGCGCCCTATTTATGCTGGTCTGTTTGTTAGTCTATCTTTTTACTGTTGTTAAATTCAGGTTCCGTTTTGGTCAATTCTCATGCCGTGACGTGTCTTTGTGAGTTGTGCAATGATGTTATCTGTCTAAGGCCGTGTTCACACTAAAGTCGTTCTGAGAAAACATGTGTAGAAGTAGTTTAATGTTATAAAACTAGTTTCACACAAAATTTGTTCTCATTGATAAACTTAAATTAAATGACTTAACATATGTATTGTTCACATTATTTAATGCAAGTGTACAAGAAATTTAAATGTACAGAAAACATGAACGGATAAGTAATCACAATTGTTGATTTGACGGATAGGCATGTAAATATGAATTAAGTATGTTTTTTTATAAACTGCTTTTTTATGATTTTCGTTTTTTTTTAAAATAGCAATGAAGGTGCACACATCTTTATGGCGCTTTAGTCGTTCGTTTGTATTATTTTTTAAAGATATTGCTATACTTAAACCCCCACTTGGGCCCGCAGCAGCATTAAGTTGTCGGTAAAAATCCACTAAAGAGCGCCCAGAAACGTGATATCGGGGCTGTCGGTTTGTCCACAAAACGACTGGAATGTGTACTCAGGGGTTTAATGGGGAAGTCCGTCATAATGTCGCGTCGTCAAGCTGCAAATGTGAAATGCGGAAAACCTTACCACAAACTATATTAGTGCAACGTGTTAGGCAAAAAATCATGTTCTTCACACGTTAAAGAACCCTGCTGCATGCTTTGTTAAGAGAAAAGCCCATAGCTTCCCATCCCTCCTTTTCCAAGTGACCGCTTTGGAGTTTGCGTTGTTGATTGATATTTAGTTATTTTGTGTTTCCATGTTTACATGTTGTCTGTTTTGTTCTGTTCTTGTTGGTGTTGACTGGTTTAGCCTCTGACCTTTCGGACTTTTGACATTCAGATACCCCATTGGTACCTCTGCTTCTTATAGTCAAAACTTTAATCCCCGATCAGACTTGTGTCCTAATTTCCTCCACTTCATCATCATTTCATGTTCAATTTATCACCTTTCAGGTTCATTTTCCTGATATAGACTACTTTGCCCACAAAATTTATATCCGAATGGGCAACACCTTTTATGAAATCTTATCCCGCTTTGCCGTGCATATACATTAATATTTAGAAATTACATGTGCTCCACTTTTTTCACTCACCCGAGAAAATTACTAAGTTATTTAAAAGGTTGGGCGGTGCTTAATTTTCTCTGTCTTTTAGGAAGGAATTAAATGAAAAAGTCCGAAATAATTGACCCGTGACCAACCCGGTCAATTACATGTAAATCGAGTTATAGCTTTCCACATAAAAATAGTAAAGACAACCGTTCTTTTCTCTCACTTCCCTTTTTAAACAAACGTTTGGATGCCATTAATTTAGGACATAATATTCTACACCATAAATCTGTTACGGAACATATTCCTCCTTATTTCAAAGACAAAAGTAGTACAATCATCTCTTATACCTATACTTCCACTGTTGCACCCAAGGTTTTCAATTACAAAAAAGTGTTGCGGGATTTCCATATCAATGTCCTCAAAGCAAAAACCTCCAGACTGCTCGTGTGAAAAGTCCCCATTCAATTATGGTCCCTCTGGCCACGTTATCACTGGTGACCCGAACTTCGTGGAAAATGACTACTTCGCGATGTTTTGGCTAAAGGGCCAAAAATATCGGGAGCCTAGACGAATCAACTGGAACCATAATTTTAAAACAATTATGGATTCAGTTGAAGACTATGCCAGAAAATGGGCCAAGAAAGAACTGAAGAGAGATAATGACGTTTTGTCTGAGTGGGTTTAAGCTGTGATGTCATTGATTTTTAAAGGAATCAATTCTTTGAAATGGCCCTAAAATTATTGATAACGTAGCATGCGTAGTAAATATGGATGGCATGCTTCTACGGCAAAAGAAGTCTTTCTGGAGAGAAAATCGGATTTCAATATTTGAATTTGAACCTATAGATGAACAGATCAGTGCAGTTGTTTCTGTTTTAAATCATAGAAATGTTGTGTATCCTCCCGACTGGATTGGGAAGACGTTTTGTATGGTTTTACCAACCATTTTGCAGATAGATCTGAATCCTATTACTTTGGTCATTTTACCGCTGACATCCTTGATTGATGATCACATATCAAGCTTGAAAAAGTGGAATATTTCTTGTGCAAAGATCTCAGCATTGTCTGAGATGGATGAAGAAAGCATTTCAGGTTTGATAATTGTTGCATGACGTAGTTTCCACCACGTGTGTTTATATAAAAAGTTTAGGTTAATGTGGACACCTATACTGAAAAAAATTCTGTCATTAAACATTTGATTTTATGGTCTAAAATGAAACATGTTATTAATATCCTTTATTTAAAATAAAAACAAAGATAGGTCACTATGCTCGTTTTTGCAATAAAAGTGGTTAAAGTATGCCTGAATTACAATAGATTATTAAGGAAAGGCCAAACTTTAGGCATAAAATCATGTCTCAGAAAAATTCCTTACATTAGGATCTTTTTTTTTATTTTGTCAAAAGTTATATTTTTACCTATATATTTAAAAAAAATATAGAAAACAGGAGGTCACCAGCTTAGATTTTTGTCTACTATTCAATTCCATTATAAAGGACAAGATATGATAAGGGCCCAATTTTGCCCCCCCCCCCCAATTTTGAAATTATCAAAATGAGATAAAAGTATGTGATTTATACTTTAAATTAGTTAAACTTTACTATATCAGCATTATTTTGTTTAAAGTGATCCATTATGGTGTTGAAATAATTACCCGAAGTGGCTTTAAAATCATGATTTGGTGAAAAACTGTAAAAAATCTGCAATTTTGAAGTGGTTTTCAGCAAATTTAACTATGAGCCACACAGAGTACCACTACAATAATTTATGTAGATAATCCTTTTTAATATAGAAACAGACGGCAAAAAATATCTTTGTGGTACTCTGTGTGGCTCATAAATAAATTTGCCAAAAATTACTCAAATTTGCATGATTTTTTCACTTTTTCACAAAAATGCCGTTTTCACATAATTTGATGACATCACTGTGACATAATAAACAAGATTTAGTTGAAATTATTGTTATTTTACTATATCTTGTTCATCGAAGAACTGATTTAGAATCGTTTAACTTCAGTTCAATTATTTAAAAAAAAGGTAAATTAGGGGGCCAAATTTAGCACTTATCATATCTTGTCCTTTAGGGAAAATTTGAAGTGAGTTATCTCCCTTGTTTTTTGTCAAAAATTGCGTTATTCAAGAAACGATTGATGTAATTGTTAAACAATTGAATATTTATTTCTCATTTCAATAAATTCAAATATTCTATTTTTTATTATTGACTTTAAAGACACTGGTCTTAAATTTTGCATTTTTAAAGGTATAAAAGTCATGTGACACCTGTCTGTATTAACCTTGACAAGAGATCAAGGAGTTTGTGTTTTAAAATATTGATATATTTTTTTAAAGGATCATAGATAATAACCAGATTTTCCCAAAACTATCTTTTAACTCCTACTTATAAGATTTATATACAAATCCTTACGCTGGTTTTACCATGGTTAAGCTCAGGATTGTTTCCTAGATTGATTCCATGATTTCTTTGTCTTCCGTTTGTTTGTTTCGTGTGTGTTGTGTGTGTCTTTGTTAATTTGGTTTTTTGAAGGAAGGGGTATTTATTCCTTCAAAATATATTTAATTTTTTTAAGGGATAAAACAGGGAGATTTTCAATTTGTTTTCTCGTCACCCGAATTAGTATTGAAGCCACACTGGAAAAAAAATCATGGGAAACGTATGGCAGTCGCAAGTCCGCCTGCAGTAATAGACGAGGCATACTGCATATCTGAATGGGGAGAAGACTTCAGGGCACACTACCAGTGTTTAAATGAGCTGAGTAGCTTTTTCACTGCGTTAACTGCAACTTCCACAAACAAAGTTAAGGCTGACATCATGCAGCATCTTCAGCTATATGAAGAAGATGCAGACATCATTTTTAAATCCCTGATCGGCCTAATATATACATAGAACTAAAAAAGAATGTAAATAGAACAGATATAGAAGTTTCCCTTGCCTGGTTAATTGATCATTTGAAAAGAAACGACAAGAAGGCAAAGAAATTAATCGTTTATTGTATATCTATAGACCGTGTATCCGACATATTCGTTTCGATTAAAGATGCTCTTGGCACAGGTGCAAATAAAGATAAAGCCACGCTCCCCGAGAACTTACTTATTGAGATGTTTCACAAAGCTACCCATCAAGATTCAGCTTGTCCACACTCAAAGGAGAGGGCAGTACTATCTTCATTTCTTTAAGAAAGTTTTAATGATTTATAAACATTATTATAATTTTGTTTCATGTATGTAATCCAAAGACTTTAGCAAATACGGTCTATCTCAATAAAAGTATGTTTTTGATATGAGGTCCAAAGAGGAGCATCATAATTTAAAGTGGGGAGACGTTGAAGTAAAGTCTGATTCGACTGGATGCAGGTTTCTTGAATACAATGAAAGGGCAACAAAAACCAGTAGCGGAACAACAAGTAGATCATACACACCCAAGATGTTTGAAGGAAGAGGTACAAAATAAATATTTTTGAAAATGATGCAACAAAATTAAATGTTTCATTTTGAAAAGTGTTAAAAAGGAGATTACAAAAAGATACAGTTGAATTGTTATTTTATGCCCCGCCAACAAAGTTGGGGGCATATAGTTTCTCGGTCTGTTCGTCCGTTCTTCCGTCTTTCCGTCCGTCCGTCACACTTTAGTTTTCCGCACTTTTTTTCGAAAACCTTGCATATATTTAAAAGATTTTCGGTATGTGAGTCTACTATGATGATTTACAGGTCAAGTTTGAGTTTCGTTCTGGTCTACTGATTTTGACCTAAATTATGGCCCTTGGACTTAAGCAAATTTTGTAAAAATAACAGTTAACCGCACTTTGTTTCGACAGCCTTGCATATATTCAAAAGATTTTTAGTATGTGAGTCTACCATGATTTTAAATTTTGTTCACCACTCGAACTTCTATATAACTTCTATTTAGGAATTAATAGAGGTCAAAACGGAAAGTGGTTTGTTAGTCAGCCAATGGGTAAACACTCATTTTACCCTTATACAGAACGTGGCCGAAGAAGCGGGCCTTCAAGGGAGGAAAGTCAACCACAATTCAAGGAAACCGGACATTATACTACATTGATACAAGCTGGGGTTCAACACATTAGTGCAACAACCCTCTGGCCACAAAAGTCTAAGCTTGATAAACAATTATTCAAAAGCATCGTATAACCAACAAAAAGATATGTCCACTGTTATGTCTGAATTTCAAGGAAGTCAGGAATCTGATACTTATACCAATAATAATATTGATGATCATAACGTTGATTTAGAAATGCCAGGGGATGATGACATGGAATTGATTAGAGCTTCACAAGAGATAAAAGACAAGATAGACACTCCAGTGAGTCCACAATACACAGTTGAAAATCATGAGAAAAAGGAATATGTCAATGACACAATTCGTTATATTCAAAATTTTGATATTCAGGATATCAGTAAAGAAGTAATCTCTGCCAAAAAAAAACAGAAAACTAGTCACAATACAACAAGTACTCAAGAAGAGTTCCGTCCCAGCAATATTGAATGCCGCGTCCGTACACGGAAATATCATTCACTACGGAATGCCGCTGAAAACAACAAGAAGGATGAAGAAACAACACATTACAGGGCCAAGTTGGGCATAAAGCGTAAGCGGGTCATATATGACACAGACAGTGATTCCGATTAACTTACATACCAGTCAAGTGTCTGAAATATTAAAGTATCATGATACATTATATCGAACGTTTTGATAAAAGTTCATTGAGATTCATTTATATTCATCTTACAAACAGTTAGATTCTTAACAGTAAACTTCATTTTTGTGCAAATTTTATTTCAGTCAAATGCACAGGAGAGCTCTGTTAACTTTGTTTTCTGTTGAATTAAAGTTGTTTATACTGTTATTAATATTGCCAATGATAAAAGTTTGTATATTAGGCCATCATTAAAAAATGTTGATAAGGTTTGTTGTTTTCGATTAAGTCACTCTAAAACTCTACATTTACCTTCTCAACAAAGTTTATTGGCCTCTCTGAGGATAATTTTACGACCCCGCGACGACATGTCAGGGGGCATTAAGTTTTACTCATGTCCATCTGTACGTACGTATGTTATACTACTATCCCCAAACTGCGACTTAAGTTGCAGCATACATTCGGCTATACCGGGAACTGCGACTATATCCAAATTAATGGTTTAGTCGCAACGGAAATGTCTGCGTCGGCTAAACAAGAACCGAATGAAATGTATGTAGGGGATCACTTTTTGTAGGGGGTATAGTCGAATATTTTGTACATAAAATAATCAAATCGACTCTTTAATGACTTTTTTCTCTCAGTCATCTAAACTAAAATCCTCGAACTCAGTTAAAATGTTTTAAAATGCACCCGTAATTTGGCAAAAAATTCTTTGTTAAAGAGAGATTGCGAGGATTCTTCTTTACGGGATGATGTCTCAGATGGAGAAAACAATTCAGATATCTATTAACCTAACCGTCTAGAGTATAGGAGTACATCAGATATACAAATGTAGAATTTTCGGCACGAATCAGCTAATATTATATACAAGTATACTAAATTGATTATCTAAATGGCTAAACGAATTGACAGATAAATCTTCTATTGACAGGTCAGCTTCTTATCAGGATCAGTAGCATCTAATTTGACTCTAGCTAGAGTATCACCTGCTGGTCATATTGTATCAATACATGTTTCATACATGTACTAGTATATATGTTATCAAGTAGGGGTCTTATTTTAATCTAAGCTCCATCAATTTTCAGACTATGTTTCCCCCAAGCTTCATATTTATTTTTATATAATACAATTGGTTAATTGCCTATTTAGTACTAAAATAACTATATGTACATGTATCACAGCCGGGCGTGTTTTATGCTTGTGAAAGGCGAAGTATACAGCTGTCAATTCGAAAAAGCTGGGCGTTAAGTGTCATTACAGTAATGTTTGGTCTCCCTAGAAACAAAGATTGGTCTATTGAAAAATCAAAGTCCACCGGTATTTTGCCGTAGGGTCCTTGTCCTGTCGAGCCCTATGGTACATGGGTCCACCAATCAGGGGTCTACCTTAGCCGAGAAGGGTCCACAAAGCTGTGCGTTTAGAGTAAGTACAGCAATGTTGTTCTCCCTAGAAACAAAGTTCACCGTGATTGTGTCGTATGGTTGTTGTCCTGTCGAGCTCTATGGTACAGGGGTCCACTTACCAGGGGTCTATCATTGCCGAGAAGGGTCCACAAAGTTTGACTTTAAGTGTTTGTACAGTAATGTTTGGACTCCCTAGAAACAAAGATTGGTCCATGTTAAAATCAAAGTCCACCATGATAGTGCAGTTTGGGCCTTTCCGTAATAGTTATACCATGAAGTAAAGGTGTTTCTGGATAAGAAACCCCGAGGACCAGAGGTCCGAGAGGGTTTCTTATCCAGAAACACCGTATACCGAATGGTATAACTAACTTACAACCCAGTAAACTTTAAACAAAACAAGATAACATTTTTTTTTATAGAAAGCCAAAAAAATGCTGCTTTAATTATAAGATTGAGTAAGTAAACATATTTCTATTTTTTTCTTCCCCACACAGGGGCCTCTTTATTTCAAGATATTAAGCAACTGAGATGATTTTTGGATTAAAACAGATTAATCAACTTGTTAAACAGATAAAGTACTTTAATTACTTTACAAATAACTAATGATTTTTTTTTTATCATGCTACTTAAAACAGTGAACACTTCTTACTGAAAATCTTTAGTTTCAGTCAGTTTTTATATCCTCCATCAAGGAAGACGGGTGTGCTTTGGCTGTTATCCCATTGAATATCATTCATTTCTGAGAGCAGGTAATTTTAGTTGAAGAAATTGCGTATTTGAAGAAAATTTATTTCATTTTAATTTGATATTTTGTATTTTGATATGCAGAACCATGTCCCTTAGCGTTGGATTCGATTAGAGTCTCTCTCATCTACTTCCTGTTTGCCGACTTTAAAACTTAATTTTTTGCATAAATGGTCAATTATGGACAATTGTTTGAACAGTTATCTCAGCAACCTCTTATTACATCATTTTGATATTTGGTAACCAGCGTGTGTCCCATGCCATTGAATTATTTCAGGTCTATTGTCTACCTACTTCATTTTTAACGAAATCCGGCCATTTCTATCTTTGACCCATTTTGATGCCCCATCTTCGAAAGTTATTGGGACATATAAACTTCGGATACGTTTGTTCGTCCGTCCGTCTGTCTGTCCTTTGTTCGTCTGTGTCGTATGTTGCGAAATATGGGCATTATGTCTATTGGACATATTCTTGCTTTGTTTTGTTTTTTAATATTTTCTTTTTTTTATGTTTTGTTTTATTTTGACTGTTTTATTTTTATTTTGATACTTTTAAATAATAATTGTTTTTAAACGTTATAAAGTGAACTGTTTTCATTTCCTTTTCAGATGCCCTGGGCTGGCTATTACAGAAGTGCTTTGTGTGAGAAGTCCTTTTGTTCTATGAACATGAGGTGTGTTTACAAGCGCAAAAGCAGGGGTATCTGGAAACCCCTGTTTTGCCATTGTGAATTAAGCCCATTATTCTTAAAACAAAAGAGTTTTTCACACAAAGATTGTTTGTGAAAATGAAAGTTCGACTTTAAACAATAGAACTGGGGTGTAACTGTTGTGCGCTATGATAAAGATATGTTTAGCATCAGTACAGTAAAGTTTCCCGCATGTGTATATGCTGTCTTTTGTGTGTCCCTACTGACCTATATTTATGTTTACTGCCCTGTATGTTTCTTTACTGATCTTTATGTGTATCTATTGTCCAGTATATGTTTCTATTGACTTGTATGTGTCTTTATTCTCCTTCATGAATGTTTACTGTCCAATATGTGTTTCTGATGTCTTTTAAGTGTCTCTACTGTCATGTATGAATCTCTACTGTTTTACATGTGTCTCTAATGTTTTCTATGTAGCTCGACTGCTCAGTATATGTCTCGTCTGTCCTTTCAGTGTCTTTATTGTCCTCGAAATGTCCATACTGTCCCGCATGTTTATCTACTGTCTACTGCCCTGTGTGTTTCTTTACAGATATTTATGTGTATCTATTGTCCAGAATGTGTCTCTATTGCCTTGTATGTGTCTTTATTCTCCTTTATGAATCTCCACTGTCCATTATGTATTTATGTCCCGTGCGGGGCCCGGGAGGCGAATAGGCCCGCAGCAGCGCTAAGCTTGTCGGTAAAAGTCCACTAAAGAGCGCTCAGAAACCTGACATCGGGGTCAGGCAGCTTTGCCCACAAAGCGACTGGGATGTGTGCCCCAGGTGGTTGAATGGGGCAGCCATGACATCGAGAGATGCGGGGTCGTCAGGCGATAATGCGGAAAACCTGACCGCAAACCATAGTGGTGCACCGTGTTGGGAAAAATGTCACGTTCCTCGCACGTTAAAAAACCCTGCTGCAGGTCTCGGTAAGAGTAGGACCCGTAGGATCCCCATGCAGGAGGCAAAATTTCCCGTCCCTACCCATTACTCCCTTTTCCAGTGGCAGTCAAAACTCTCCTACCCAATTGGCATTGTGTCCCCATTTCCTCCACTTCATCATCATTTCATGTTCATTGTATCACCACTTTCATGTTCATCTCCCGGATATAGCCGAAATCGTGCTGCTTGGTAGTAAAGCAATAACTAACTAACTAACTAACCTTTATGAATCTCTACTGTCCATTATGTATTTCTGATGTCTTCAAAGTGTCTCTTCTGTCTTGCTCTACTGCTCGGTATGTGTCTCTTCTGTCCTTTCGATGTCTCTATTGTCCTCGAAGTGTCTATACTGTCCTCCATGTTTCTCTACTGTCTTTTAAATGTCTTTTCTATCCCTATCTATGAGTGTCTTCTGTCCTCTTTGCTTCTCTATCGTCTTCTGTGTGTTTCTATTGTCTTATTTGTATGTTTACTTCTCTGGATGTGTCTCTACTGTCTTCTTTGTGTCTCTATTGTCCTTTAAGTGTCTATACTGTTCTACATCTTTCTCTACTATCTTATATATGTCTCTTGTTTTGTATTTGTCTCTTGTTCAGTGGGTGTCTCTACTTCAAAATTTCTCGTCTGCCTTGCATGTGTCTTTGCTGTCCTCTATGTGTCTATACTGTCATGTATGTTTCTTTAATGTCTTCTATGTGACTCCTCTGTCCTCTACGTGTCACTTATGCCTAGTTTATATCCCTACTGTCCTTTGTGTGTCTCTTTTTTCATCTATTTGTCTCTTTTGTCTTACATATCTGTATTTCCCAGTATGTATCTGGCATCTAAACGCGTATATCTACTGTTCATTATGTGTTCCAACTGTTAAGTTTGCCATATATCACTCTATTTCATTGACTGGGCTGGTCACGGGTAAATTATTTCGGTCTTCTTAATTTAAATCCTCCCTAAAAGACCGAAAAAAATAAGCTCCGCCCAACCTTGTAAGTAAAATATAGTAATATCATTTATGTGTCCCTTCTTTCTTCTCTGTATATGGACCTCTACTGTTTTGGATGTGTCTCTACTGTTCCCTACCTGTCTGTATTGTCCTAAAGTGTCTTTACTGTTCTCAATGTGCCTATACTATCATGTATCTATCTCTACTGTCCAGTGTGCGTCTCAACTGTCTTCTCTGTATTTCTTTGTCTTGTTTGTATCCCTCTCTCCTCTATGTGTCTATACTGTCCTGCATGTTTCTCCCCTGTCCTCTATGTGACTCTCCTGTCATCTATGTTTCACTACTGCTAAGTTTGTTTCCCTACTGTTCTGTTTGTGTCTCTATTGTCTTCTATGTATCTTTACTGTCCTGATTGTCTCTCTACTGTCCTCTATGTGTCACTACTGCCAAGTTTGTTATTCTTCTGTCCTCTGTGTGTCTTTTCTATCGTGTATTTGTCTCTTCTGTCCTACATGTATCCCTACTGCCGAGTTTGTGTCTATACTGTTCTGCATGTTTCTCTACTGTCTTCTAATTGTGTCTACTATATCCCGCATGTGTCTTTCCTGTCCTCTATGTTTCTTATGGGTATCTCTATTGTTTTCTATGTATCTTTACTTCTCTGGATGTGTCTCTACTGTCCTCTTTGTGTCTCTATTTTCCTCTAAGTGTCTACACTGTCCTGTATCTTTCTCTTCTATCTTTTATGTGTCTCTGTCGCCCTCTATGTGTATCTATTGCCTAGTGTTTGTACATACAAGGCAGTAGAGGTACTAAGAAGACAGCGGAGACACACACTGGACAGTAGAGACACATGCAGGATAGTAAAGGCATATTGATGACACTAGAGACACATATAGGGCACTACAGACACTTAGAGGATAATACATCAGGTAATGGACAATAGAGACACATTCAGAGCAATAGAGATACATGTACATAGAAGACCAAATATTCACATAAATGATGTTTGGCATACTTAACAGTTAGAACACAAAATGGAAAGTAGACATCACACAGTTAGATGCCAGAAACATATTGGGCAGTAAAGACATATGTAAGACAGAAGAGACACATAGATGACAATACAGACAAATACCGGGTAGTAAAAACACATATATACATAAAGACATTAGAGACACATATTAGACATAAGAGATACACAGAAGACAGTAGAGACACACAGAGGGCAAAGGAGATACACGGAAGACAGAAGACACACACACAGGACATAAGAGATACACAGAAGACAGTAGAGACACATGCAAGACAGTAGGGATATACATTAGAGATAAGTGACACATAGAGGACAGACATTATAGAAACATACATGCCAGAATAGACACATAGAGGACAGCAGAGACCCAAAAAGGGCAGTAGAGAAACTTAGAAGACATTAGAAACAAACACTAAAGAGTAGAGACACATACAGGGCAACAAAGACACATATAAGATAGAAGCGAAAGATGCAGGACAGTGCAGACACTTAGAGGAAAATAGAGACACATCATGAAAGTTAAAGATACATAGAAGACAATAGAGATACCCAGAAGATAATAGAGAAACATAGAGGACAGAAAAAAAAACACATACGGGATATTAGAGAAACATATGATAGAGTAGATGTACATACATGACAGTAGAGACACTTAGAAGACAGTTGCGAAAAATGCAGAACAGTATAGATACATACTGGGCAGTAGGGATACATGTAGGACAGAAGCGACACATGTATGACAGAAAGAAACGCACAGTGGACAGTAGAGTCACAAACGAGACAGTAGAGACACATAAAGGACAGTAGAGAGACAATCAGGACAGTTAAGATACATAGAAGACAAAAGACGCATACAGGACAGTAGGGAAACAATCTAGGCAGTACAGACACATAGAGGACAGTATAGAGACAATCAGGACAGTAAAGATACATAGAAGACAATAAAAACACAAACAGGACAGTAGGAAAACAAACTAAGCAGAAGTAGATGACAGAAGAGTCACATAGAGGACAGTGGAAAAACATGCAGGACAGTACACACACATAGACACATAGAGAAGAATAGAGATACATACAAGGCAGAGAGATACTTAGAAGACAGTGGATACGCACACTGGACAGTAGAGACACATACATGATAGTATAGGCACATTGAGAACAGTAGAGACACTTAGGGACAATACAGACAGGTAGGGGATAGTAGAAACATATTCAAAGTAGTAGATGTACATATACAGAGAAGACAGAAGAGACACATAAATGATATATGGCATATTTAACAGTTGGAACATATAATGGACAGTATAAATACGCGTTTAGATGCAAGATACATACTGGGCAGTAAAGACATATGTAAAATAGAAGAGACACATAAATGACAATAGAGCCAAATGCAGGGTAGTAAAGACACATATAAGACAGTAGAGGCACACGGAGGACATAAAAGATACACAGAAGATAGAAGACACACACACACGATAGTAAGGATATAAACTAGGGATTAGTGACACATAGATGACGGAGGAGTCACATAGAAGTCATTAGAGTTACATAACTGAGGGTATAGACACATAGAGGTCAGCAGAGACACATGTAAGGCAGAAGAGAAGCTTTGGAGAGAAGCTTTGAAGACAGAAGAGAAAACCACTGAACAGTAGAGACATATACAGGGCAACACGGACACATTTAAGATAGTAAAGAAAGATGCAGGACAGTATAGACACTTAGAGGACAATAAAGACACAAAGAGGACACATCCAGAGAAGTAAACACACATAAAAGACAATAAAGATACACAGAAGACAAAAGAGAAACAAAAAGGACAGAAGAGACTCATAAGGTATAGAACACATATAAGCAGTAGAGACACTTTAAAGTCAGTAGAGAAACATGGAGGACAGTATAGACACTTCGAGGACAATAGAGACATTGAAAGGACAGAAGAGGCACATACCGAGCAGTAGAGCTAGACAGAAGAGACACTTTGAAGACATCAGAAGCACATACTGCACAGTAGAGATTCTTAAAGGAGAATAAAGACACATACAAAGCAATAGAGACACATACTGGACAATAGATACACATAAATATCTGTAAAGAAACACACAGGGCAGTAGACATACATAAAGGGCAGTAGGGACACACTAAGGACAGCAGAGACACATACGGGAAATTTTACTATTCTGACGCTAAACGACTAGGTTTCGGACCCCTCTCGGCAAATGTAGAACCCTAGTACCTTTATCATAGGGCACAACAGGGAAAAGCCCCTACTACACTAATATGGCGGACTTTTATTTTTTCGTGGACCACTCTTTGCTTCTTGTACGAACAAATTTTACTATACTGATGTCAAACGACTTGCTTTTGGACTCCTGTCGCCAAATGTAGAACCCTCGTACCTGGACCCCTTTATCATCGGGCAAGACAGGGAAAGGCCCCTACTTCACTATCATGGTGGACTTTTATTTTTACGTGGACTAATCTTTTTTTCTAGGGGGAAAACATTATTGTACTTACACTTAATGCCCAGCTTTTTTACCCTTCTTGATACAGGTAGACCTCCTGGTTGTAGGACCCCTGTACCATAGGCCTAGACAAGACAAGGACCCTTTAAGATAATCCCGGTGGACAATGGATCAATCTTTGTTTCTAGCGAGACCAAATATTACTGTACTATAACTTAACGCCAAGCTTTTTGGACCCTTCTCGGCAAAGGTAGACCCACTGGTTGTCGGAACCCTGTACCATAGGGCTCGACAGGACAAGGACCCTACGGTACAATCCCGTTGTACTTTGATTTTTCAATTGACCAATTTTTGTTTCTAGGGGGACCAAACATTACTGTAGTAACACTTAACGCCAAGCTTTTTTACCCTTCTCGGCAAAGGTTGACCCCTGATTGGTTGACCCCTCTACCATAGGGCTCGACATGACAAGGACCCTACGGCACAATCCCGGTGGACTTTGATTTTTCAGTCGACCCATATTTGTTTCTAGGTGGACCAAACATTACTGTACTAACACTTAACGCTCGGCTAACACTCAATACATGCACTTAAATAATCACACAGCAGAAGTACAAACATGCAGTACATACTGCATGTACTGATGGTGTCACATACTTAAAACAATCATTTTAAAAGAAAATTATTACTTTGAGAGTGGATTAACTTCCACTTCACATAATATGAATATCAATTTATATGTTTCATCGAATTGACAGCTGCATACTTTCACAAACACAAAACACGCCCGGCTGTGATAAATGTACATATAGTAATTTAAGTACTCAGGCAACTAAGCAATTATATTATATGAAAATAGATATGATGCTTGGGGGAAACATTGATAGAGTTTAAATTAAAATAAGAACTCTACTTGATAACATATATACATGTATGAAACATGTTTTGATACAATTTGACCAGCAGGGAATAATCTAGCTAGAGTCAAATAAGATGGGACTGATCCTGATAAGAAGCCACACCTGGTAAGCCTCACCTTGAGGAGTTCACGAGAATTGACCAAGATTTACGTATATTTGGTTTTGGTTTTGGTAAGGCATTTAAATGGAATATGTTTTGTCCAGTGAAGAAAAAAGTAAACAAGTTGGGATTCTGTTTTGTATCGTTTTTTGTTTTTGTTTTTTTTTGTGATTTAAATTATTGTTTCAAAACACAAATATTAACCAAAACTATTTTTACGTGAACTCACCTTACTAGGGGTGGAAGCTGCCTGTCAATAGAAGATTTATCTGTCAATTCGTTTAGCCAATTAGATAATCAATTTAGTATACTTGTATGTAATATTAGCTGATTCATGCCAAAATTTTTACATTTGTATATCAGGGGCCAGGTTTTCGAAGGTATTTTACGACTACGACGTGTCGAAAGATTGTCTTACGGTACGTCGTAGTCTTAAACTGTGTTTTCGAAAGGATCGTAAATTGCGATGCATCGCAAAATTTGTCAAAATCTTACAACTCCTACAGAGGTGTTGTAAGATGGTAGCACTGAGTTATGATGATCACAAGTTTAATTATATTGGAAATGCACCGATCTAAAATGACTGCTGTTTACTTGTAAAAATTTACAAAAAGACTACGGGGAAAGTTTATAGAACATATTTTAGAATGGAATGTTTACAGAACAACTCAAAATAATCAAATTCAATAGGAATTATTATTAAGACGGGTATGGTTTTTTCTAATAAATATATTAAATCTGAGAAAAAACCATGTAACATTAAAAGGAGCATTTCAAAGTTGAAGTCGAAGAGGGAGAAAACACAAAGAAATCAGCACCACTAAATATTGCACGCATAACCCACAAACCACAACTGAACAGAACTGACAGTGCGGGCTCTAATGGTAACGAGAATGAACTCATGTGCCTCAGTAGAGTAAGCATGCAGTACTTGCATATTGCAATACACCTGTCGATCATTCTCAGATTCTTCTGGCCAATTTTTTTTTCGATAAAAATAATGATATTAAAGGTGTTTTCTTTTCTTTTGCTTTTAAAAAAAAATGGCCAGAAACATCCAAATTAAATTACATTAATTAAGTTTCCCCAGTCTTATCTAAAATAACGATCGGATCGACTTCGAGTTCTTTCTAATGGATTATGAGGCACAGTTCACAAGTTCAAAATATAAAATGCTATAGTATTCTATTTTATATGTCTATTTTATCATTTCATATTGGACTTTACCATTTTGATTGTATATTTACATGCAGTATCAAAAACACCACAGCGCATTTAAGGTAGAATATGACTGTATTCGGCCATAAAACTCGTTCCATCAACTAGATGTAAAATATAACTCATCAATATCAATGAAGTAATTTATGTGAAAGTTTTAGGTATTTGAGTTATATTGACATGGGCCGAAATGATTTACGGACGAAAGGGGTGAAAACCTGGGACGAAAGTTTCGACTCAAAAGTTCTGGGGCAAGCCGGGGTCAAAGCTTCATTTATTTTTATCTTATAACGATTGTCATGTTATATTCTAACGAAATATTGCCGTGCCTTGATCTCTTGCTAAAACAGTTTTGAAAAAATGAGAATTTATTGTTCAAATAAGCGAGTCTGGGCCTACCTGGTGACAATTTATGCTAATCATATTATTTGTCTACCAAACACACTGTTTGCACGGCAATATTACGCTAGAATGTACCATGGCAATCGTTTTTAGATAAACATTTTGAAGCTGTGTCCCCGGCTTGCCCCAGAACTTTTAAGTCGAAACTTTCGGCCCAGGATTTCGTCCCTATCGTCCCAAAGATATTTCGCCCAAAATAAAAATAAGTAGTATATGAGATTGAAACGGTTATGATTTCTCGAGTGGAACATGGTGGAGCAGCCCTCTGCGCAGGTCTGTGACGTCATATCCACTTCCGGTCCGCCATCTTGCTTCCGGTCCGCCATTGTGCTTCCGGGTCCGCCATTTTGCTTCCGGTTCCGCCATTTTGCTTCCGGTCGGCCATCTTGCTTCCGGTAACGCAGGAAGTATGTTCGGAACAACACCCCTTGAAGTATCGGACTTAACCGTAGAGTGTGGGCTGGAGTGGACTCGCCCGTAGAAGGGATGGGTCCGTCCGCATAACAAGTTATGTATTGCTTAGTGACGCCAATGAGAAGCGCTCCTTGTAGTTCGAACGAACCAATGGATGTCGAGCGCCGTCATTTGTGAGATGGTTTGAAGTTTGAATAGGAGAGTCACTTTACGACTAGTTTTCTAAGCGTAAGGACGTATTTGCTTTTTTACAAGGTAAGCCCTTAATATTTCTTGTACATGTATGATGTGTTAACTATGTTTCAAGATACATGTATTGGTAAAACCTTATATGCTGAATAATTCTAAAGTACCTGTATTTTGTATTAAGCCGTTACATGTATGTCCTTTAAGTAAACGCCACCGTTATATGTTTTATGTGTTAACCGATTTGTTAACCTTTATGTGTGTAATGTGAAATAGTATACCAATGTTTATGTTATTCTTTCTTAATTACAGAATGAATACACAAGACAGAAAAACATTGACCAGAAATTACGAGATTCTGGTTGAAAGAACCCCCATCGAGTCCATGATAGAAGATCTCATCAAAAGCAATATTCTCAACGATGAGACGGGTGAATTAATAATGAGTAAACCAACCCATAAAGGTAGAAACAGGGCCTTCTACGAAGTGTTGCCAAGAAGGGGTCGACGGGCGTTCGAAATCCTGTGCGACATTTTGATTTCACATGGGTGTAATGATTTATTGGAGGGTATGAGGGGTCCGACTCTGGAAGATCTGGACGTTTGTTACCCCGATGCCTCTTCCTTTGATCTGGAAAATGACACTAAACTTATCGTGGAGAACGGTTGGATAGAACTTAAGCAAGGAAACGAGTCCATCGGATTCCCTCTGGTGCGTTGGATCATGTTCGAAAGTTATTTTAATGAGGTGGATACCGTTTTTGCTCAGTTTAATAGTAATAGACATGCTGTGGTAGAAGGACATTTGGGTGGAACTTGTATTTACACCTTGGCAATTTGGACTATGAGGGATATTTAGAACCAAAAGTTGAACTCAGGTTCAAGACATTGGATGGAACACTGAAACCCCAAGGAGTCCAGTGACAATATGAACAATTTGTTAAACTGAGGGACGTTTCGAAAATCTTACCGGATGTCATCCCCACTTTAAAGGACACACAACCGTGCTTTACGACACACCAGAACGTCGAGGGTGCTATGTGGTGTTGTGAGTGTTACCCAGGGGGTTGTTTGGATTTTAAACTTTTTATAGTACTTTTGTATCTGTAACTGAAATTTTTCATTACCTTTTTATCGTTTGTATTTTTAGTCTCATCTTGGGGCTGTTTGTTTGCTTGAAACGCGCGTCAGGCGTAACAAAATTTATTGTCTGGAACTTTGTTGTCATTTGTATTTCGAACACACGTGAAGGTTAGCACTGCTGGTGGAGTTTAAATTCCCCGAGGTTAGCCCGCTCCGGCACCAACACTTTTGAGTTGGAGAATACATCAAAGCTTTAAATTATCCGTCTAAATTTCAAAATTGTCTAAACCCTAAGGTTCTTCCTACCCCAGACATAGGTTGAATATCTAAGTAATAATTTGGTTCCCCAGTTTGGTATTTTTGGTTATACTGTTCTATGCTCTTCATATTCATACAGTGTTTGGCATTTTCAATATTTTTGGTAGAGCGCCTCTGATGAGTCTTGAATAGACGAAACGCGCGTCAGGCGTAACAAAATTTATTGTCTGGAACTTTGTTGTCATTTGTATTTCTTATGTATCGTGTATTTTTTATCATTAAATAGTTTAAGTAGTATAAGGCATTTTTATTGACAACAACACAATCATTACATTTTCATAATTTTATTGACAAAATACAAAACGCGATAAGTCGCTTCTTCCGGTCTGCCAAGGCTCCTCACGATGTCTTTCATGGTATGTCCAATACATCTATGTACAATGTAGAATATACAGTGGTGCCCACAAACGATTGATCTTTCTTCTTGCACTCTGGTGGTGTTATGGGTCCAACTGGTACAGAGTTTATCCATAAAGTTCTCGTAAGCTTCTTGAAACGGCGGTGTTCCGGTTGGGTCGTAATATTCCCCTCTTCCATTAGCATCGATGTAAATAGCCACCCAGTGTGTATCGGGAGGTTATCCGGATCCGTGTTCCCTATCAAAGCGGAGGGCACGTTTAATTGTCTGGGTAATCTGTTCCTCGCATACACTCCTTTAAATACGTTCTGGGTCCCTGGGTATCTCTTCAATGTCGTATCGATCTCCTTCGTGTTCATTATGCACTGTAGTCAAACAAGACTTGTCTGTTTCTGTCGATTTCTATGACGTTGTCAAACTCTGCATACAGTACAATGTTGGTCGTGGCTGGAAGGCCTTAGGGCTTCGGCAAAATGCATCTCTACTCTCAGATTCCCTTGTTTTATAAGCTGGAAGGTTCCTGTTTCCGACATGTCCGGGGTCAGATCGAAGGCAAATAAGGTATACCCCTTATGGAAATCATCTCTGGAGATGGCGTTTCCTTCGTCCTGATACATCTTTCCAGTGCTGGTAAATAGCCTCATATAACTTCTGATGAAACCTCCAGAGGTAAAATCTGGTTGTAGGGGTTTGGCTGGTATTTGTCTTCCGTCTACATTTAACGCCAAGTAGTTGATCTTGTTGTGTTTGAAATCGAATGGGTTCTTGGTGATAGTCCCGTTTAATGCATCACTGTCCACACAGCCAATGATGAGTCTTTTGGGCAGTTGTCCAAAGTACATATTGTCTTGTATGTAGTTCATGTTTCATGCAGGGACCGTGTCTACTTTGACTTCCACTCTTCTGATCGGGTATTTACTACTGGTCTTCTCCAAACCTTGGGCATGTGCCATCCTCACGGCAGGACTGGGTTGTACTTTTCTGACAAACAGCGACAAATCTTTGATTTTGATCTTGTAGTCGTCTGCGTCTCCAAATAGGGCTAATTGATCTCTGCTTCTTCTTAGTTTCAACTTGAAGTCTACGTGGTTCAATATATACTTGTCTTGACAAAATAAATCCAAGTGAAGTTTTCCCAACATCTGTATGGACTTGCTGGTTGCTGCTAGTGCTTTTCTGACGGTAAATCCTGTGTTGGCTTCGGTTCTATCGGCCATTTTCCCTGAGGTGTCTTTGTACCACAGGACGCCTGTCAACTTTGAATCTTTAGCCGCCGGACCATAACTCAAGAGTGTTTCTATGTAAGCTCTGTAGGGATAGGTGCTTGTCGGTGGGGACACCAACTTTTCGTTGAGACTAACGCTGATGTCGCTGAAGAGCGAGTGCATCAAAAGATTAACGGGTCCCACGTCTTGTGCAGCCAAAGCTTCTCCGTCGGCTTTTACAACTTGTGCTTCCACGAATAAATGGGTATTGGCCAGGTCTATGTAATCGTCCCCTGCTCCGCTGATGACAAATTCGTAGGGCCCGCTGTCTGTTAATGCCGAAGTCAGTCCTTTCTGTTCCCAGTATCCATGCTCTACACTGGTCTGTGTCGGTGGTACGCCAAAAAGATCCAACTCTGATTTAGCACATTCGCAGGAATCGGGGTGAACTAAAGCCATGTCTATTCGAAGATATCTCTAGGTCTTCTCTGTTTAGCGGTCTGACGTCGTCTGGCTGGGTTTCTTTTTGCAGGTCCTTTTATAGTCCTTTCACCGGGTGGTCCCATGGCATTGATTGTTCTCTTAACCAGATTTCTTCCCGCTCCCTTCACTCTGGTTTGTGCTGCTTGTTTAATGTTTTGTCCTTCAACCACATCCGAGGCTATTCCTAACCCGGTTCTCAAAGCTTCTTTTCCTATGGCTTTAGCTCCTTTCTTTAAAATGGGTACGGCGGATTTAAATAGGTTCCCGATGATACTTCCAAGACCATGTCCTCTCTGGTGTTGTCTCCCCGCAAATACCGGATATCCTTACCCCGATTGTCTCAAATAATACTCTTGGTACGCTTTTGCATCTGGATAATACTTTGTCTTCATGATAGGAACGATTCAGCTCTATTTCTACAGTGAAGTGTCACCGTTACTCTCCCACGTTCAAATGGCACTGGTCTACCGGTGTCGTCCCTTAAATCTATTTCGATCGTCTGAAACCTTCTCTGTGCGAGGGGTACGTATTGGATCGGATCGAATACGTGACTGACCTCCTGGGTGTCTTTTCCTTCCACGGGTTAGATTCTCAGAAGGTGTGCTTGAGTATCACCCACAATTCTCGGTTCCACCAGGGGACAATACACGAAGATGGTGTTGAGTCCACGAGATATGTCTGCCGGTCGATCGCTTTTCCAGGTTCCTTCTCCAAACATGAATTGCCTTTTAAATCCTAAAATCTCCTTGATTGTGTGACTGAGTACCACGTGACATCCAGGCTTGACGTTAATCCAGGCTTTGTGATGGACGTCGCTTATATGTAGACCGTAATAATCCTTTCGTTCCTTGTCCTTGGCTTTTTCTAACCAATTAATGGGTCTCCTGGGTGAACTATAATAACCTTCTGGGGCTTGAAAAATGGCCGTTTCCAAGTCTATCTCGATATCTTTGACATTTTCGTCTTTTTTCTCCTTGGGTGGGTAATGTACTTGAACGAACACTTCTTGTTCCTTGACGTTGTACCAACTGTGCGGATATTGGATTTCCGATAGTCCGATCTCCCACGATCCTTCTAGATCCATGGGCTGGGGAAGTCGGGTGAGATAGTGAGTGAAGGTGTTGTCGGGAAAGTAATCCATGGAGCTGTTACTCGGAAGTGTCAGGTAGAACATGTTTCTTCTTGATGGTTGGGCTGGATAGTAGATATCCTAAACTGATGCTCAGGAGGGCTGTCCACAAGGTTGGTTTATCCGACTGCACGGTCAAGTTGTATATACTGACGACAATGACGGTGTATAAGATGAAGACTTGACACAGATACACCACTTCCGCTCGGGGTGTCTTTCTCCCGTAGGCTGTCCACGACTTTGTACTGTCCGTTTCGCTCGGTGCCATCTGTATGACTGAGTATTTACACCTTTGCATCGTGTTTTATAAGATCCTGATTGAAGATCCAGCTGTTGAATGTCTCTGGATATCCTAGCCATTTGACTAAATACTGAACTCTGCGACCTCTTTTTCTCTTCTTTAAGATGTTTTCTATCTTGTATACGTTATCCCTTTTGATAATTTTCTGTAGCTCGTCTGCATAGAATGTGCCTTCCAAAACTTCGCCGTGGTCGTCCTGGACCACGTACACCGGTGGTTTGGTTTCAACACATCTGACGACTTTGAACAATTCTTCTGTCCAATTAGGAAGGTAGCCCTTTTTAAAGAGGCGTCTGCTTTTGGCTAGTCTCACTTTGTCACCAGGTTTCAATTTACACTTGGTTCCAGGTCCTCCTCTACCATAAAGTCGTTTTGCCACGACGGTCTGGTTGGCCCATGTCACATCTGATGGGGGCATGCCGATGGCCCTATGTATCGTCTTGTTGTAAGATTCTATCATTTCATCCAACACGTCTAGGTAGGTGAGGGTTTCCCGATGGGTAAAATATTTCCACATCTTTGTCTTTAAGGTTCGATTGAACCGTTCTACGAGGCTGGCTTTTGTTTCTTCGTTATAGGTGGTAAAAAAGTGCACGTCGTTTTATTTCAAGAATTTCTTGAAAACTCTATTGGTAAACTCTGTTCCTTTGTCGGTCTGTAGACGTATGGGTATCCTGTCCCCTTTAAAGATGATCTGGAATGCTGCTACCAAACTCTTCCCCGTCTTATCCTTGAGCGGTACTACCCAAGCAAACTTGGACAGAACGTCCATACAGGTCAACAGGTACTTGTATCCTTTGTTATACGATGCAATTTTGGCAACATCCACCAAGTCGGCTTGCCATTGGTGGTCTTTTCCATACACCAAAACTTGTCTTCGCGGGAATCTTCTTCTCGTTCTCTTGTGCACCGTGTAGGGATCCTGTGACTGTAACCATTCTTTGACTTCTTTTTAGTGTAACCTTTTGGTTTAAACTTGTTTAATCCTCCATAACTTCCAGGGACCGAGACGTCGTAATAGGCCAATTCCATTTTTTCATTCTGACATTGATCCAGCATTTGTCTCATTTATAGTCGTTCCACTTCATTCTGGGTAACCTGGGTGTGGTCCTAGGAGCTCTTGGTGTGCCAAAGGGTGTTTTTAGAGCAGCCGATGCGGGTGTTTTAAAAGGACTCGAGATTGGTGTTTCTTTAAGTGTTGGAGTTCCTTTCTGTTGGTATATGTATCGCCGGCGGTCTTCGTGTCCGATCAAGTCCCGTGGAACGTTAGCTTCTCTCAAGGCATCTCCGAAGGTTTCCCAGCCCGGTGGTTCAAAGTTCTTTCGTTTGCGCAAGACGTCGTTGACTTAATCTACCACGTTCGTGCCTTCCAGAAGGTTTCCTTTGTACCGAAACTCTCCTTTTTCGTTCCACTCCATGGCGGGGTCAGCTTTCATTTTTCTCAACAGTAGTTCGGCTCTGTTTTTCATCATCTTTGGAACACTCTGGAGAATCTCTTCTTCTAATGGGTCTGGTACCACTTTTGGGGTCTTTTGCTTTTCTGTCATGGTTTCCGGTATGTATGGGCGTGGTCTATAATCGTCCAAGATGTTCATGTATCGAGTCAAGGCCTGGTCGTGTAACTTCATTCGCTTATCCGGGGGCAAGTCTTCTCTCTCTAAGAGAGTCTGCATGTTATTCTCGAGGGTGTCCATGGTCTTTACTTTCTGGTCTACTGGGGGTCTAGGTCTGGTCAGTGGTGGATGAAACTGTGTTTTCAGTGTTAGCGTTCTCATTGTAGTATCTTTGACAGCAAAGGGGACAAGAGTGATGCTATCGGGGCTAAGAGGGAACCTAAGAAGCCTACTTTCTGTAAAACGGTTTTCTTCTTTTTTAGGGCTACCTTCTTTACGGTCAAGGTTCTCAATCCGTTCTTGTGAGTTCGTAGTTTGGTCTTTTGTTCCGACGTTAAGGGCACGTTTCCTCTCAAGATGTTATCGGCTACTTCACACAGGCACTCTACAAAAGATCTGTCGGCTTTCTCAATGAGAAATGTTTTAGCACAGGGTTTGGCTTTTTGTAGGTACACTATATCCGTGGCGTGTTTTTTCAGACGAGGAGAAACCATGTTACTCCGTCGACATCCGTCTCTCGACTGACTGAAATCGCAAAGTATGTCCTCTTTTTATAGATCCGCCATTGCCTTTTGCTCTTCCCCGGGAAAAATGTCGGTTCTCAAACGTAAGATTTTCGGGGTATCCTGTTTCATATCGATCAACATGTATCCATGAGGTCTTCTAACTGCAGCTTGATAGGCCTCCAAAAAGTACTTTGTTCTTCCTGGAAACATTTGACGTGCCATGGCCATGATCTGAGATGTGTCTCTGGGGTTCTTGAAAACGACCATGTAATGGGTATTCAGACTGATAGTTCTGTGATGTTTGTTTTTATTAAACAGGTTCTGTACGATCAGCATGATACTGATAGATCTATGGTGACTGTATTTGGTAAATAGGTCTGCTATGGCTTGCGTGACGTTGTCCATCTGGTCGTCGATGACGATGAGATGTTTCTCTTCGGGATTCAGTGTCTCAATATCCGGTAGCCCTTGGATAAATTCAACGTTGTTCATTCCTGAATATAGAGGCTGGTGTATGTCATATGACCACCATATTCGATCGGGCTGAGGCAGCATGTTGTATAGTGTCAATGAATCTTCTAACAAAGACTGATTTTCCACTTCCGGTAGGACCTGCGATGACACTTGTAAAGGGATGAGCCCATTGCATGAAATGATCTTGGAGTTGATCGTCAGGAACATGAAACGCAAAGGGATCGCTGGTTGGGTAAATATAGTAAGGTTCGTTTGTTTTCTGCTGTCCCAGAGGGTAATGTGTTGGTTGCTGCTGCTCCAGTATCTGAGGGTATGACAATTGCTGCTGCTGCTCCAGTATATGAGGGTATGACAATTGCTGCTGCTGCTGCTGCTGCTCCAGTATCTGAAGGTATGACAATTGCTGCTGCTGCTCCAGTATCTGAAGGTATGACAATTGCTGCTGCTGCTGCTGCTCCAGTATATGAGGGTATGACAATTGCTGCTGCTGCTGCTAATTTTTAGAATTTGTTTCTTGTTGAATCATGTTTCGGTGTTTTGCGTTCTCGTGTCGTATTAAGTCTGTCTTCCACACGTAAGATTTTTTGCACAATGTGCATGTATGGGACATGGTGTTACTTCGGAGTTCGAAGGACAACTGATGGTGTTTTTGTGTTGTTTCGATGTTTTATAGGGTTATCTTAACATTAATCAAATACAAAAGAGATCATTTTACATCATTTATTTATATATAATCTATACACAACATCAATACATAGGCATAATGTCTTTAATGTCTTGTTCTAATTCTTCGATCATTGACATGGTTTTCTTCAATTCGGTCCACTGTTGTCGACTGAGTCTGGCACCTCTCTTGGTCGGTGTATATCGCCATTCATTTTCTGGAATCCAAAAGGTTTTAATGTCTACGTAAAATTGTAGGTCTTCCATAGTCACGTAAATGTCGTTTCCAATATGACATCTCCAATGTACGGTTTCCTTTTGCTTGATTGTGGTAAACAGACCGTCGATCACATCAGATAAATCACACAAGGCTTTCCATTGTTCCAACTGTAAACTAACACCGTCTTTGGTAGGGATGTGTCCGTCTTTCCAGACGCGGATGTCAACTCGTGTAGTTCCTTTCCATTCTGTTAGTTCAGCAAAGATATCATCTCCCAAGTCTCTAACAAAACGTTTCGTGATTGGTTAAACCCCAGTCATTTCAGCCGCTTTCTGAACAATATCGTTTTCGGCCATTCTTTGTGGAAGTGTTTCTTTCAAATGAAGCCGGTCCCGTAGAGCTAGTCCTATTTAAACGCTACTCCAGGCTGTGATTGGTCCGTTTTATTGTCTTCTCATTGGTCCGTTTTCTTGTCTTCTCATTGGTCGAAACGCTGCCGTTTCGTTGGTCTATTTTCCTGATTTCTGATTGGTCGCTTACCTCTTTGCTTCGGTGATTGATTGTTCGATTCGGGGTACGAGTGTGAGAAGTGTGTTCCATTGCGCCGTGTTTAAAAAGTATCCCAAGATGGTTGGTTGTTCGGCTTTAAATTTTCGGACATCAACTCTTACTTCTCCCTCATAGGTACACACCGTTAAAAAATAATTCTGTGTCAAAGGAAACTGTTTAGAGTAAGTACACGAGCTTTGGTTCGTCGCTGGTTCAATAGGTGTCATTCGTATACAGTCTGTTGTATCATTACATTCATGGACCTGCCCCAAGAGAGCTAGCGTAGCTATCATGAGCGATAGGAGTATAAGGACTCCAATGAATTTTATAATATCTAGATGAAAGTCGTAGTTTCTATAGATGGAACTAGCACTAGATCTAATACTGACGTGTGTACGGTCCATTGTACTTCTTATAACTGGTCATGAACGCAAGAAATTGTTCGTTTTATATAGGTTTCAACGCTTCAATGCGTGCTCTTTGTAGATATGTATCATACCCCAAGCCTTCTATAACTTTCTCAAATATACTCCATATGTTCACCCTTTGCTGGGGGTAGCGTTGTTCAACGATTTTGGTCAAGCAAAATAAAACTATGACTCGACCCTTGTTGATTATTCCATCGTTAAAAATGTGGACGCTATTCGAGTGTAGTTTTGTACATCCATCTGTGATGCAGAGGGGTTACTGGTCAAGTGCGATTCGAGAAGGGGTTAAAAACCTGTGTGTCACGTGACTAGTGGGTTTATCGCGACCGGACCCATGTTAACTTTTGGCTAGAACGTTTTCTGGTGTTTCTTTAGTTTTGTACTTGATGACCTTTTGTACTATTGGCTAGAGCGTTTTCTGATGTTTCCTTAGTTTTCACTTGACGAGGATCTTTTGTACTATTAGCTAGAGCGTTTGTTCTGATGTTTCTTTATTTTGCACTTGACGAGGACCTTTTGTACTAGAGCTAGAGCGTTTTCTGATGTTTCTTGTGTGCTTGCAGACATTGTTTTATTATGTAACTTTCTTAATGGCTATAGCGTTTTTCTAATGCTTCTTTGTACCTTATTGACTAGATTTTAATATCTGATAAAAAACAAAGAGTTTCAGTTCACAACGTTTATATGTACAAAAATATGAATATTTACAAACAAACTAATATACAAATATAATTTTTTACTAGCAAAATTCACAATGTTTTGAGTTATTTACAAATATCAATACAGATTATAACACTCACAAGCTCAAAACTAGAACTATTAAGACAAAGAAAAAGTTAAACTATTTACTTAAACTAAGAACTACTATAAGAAAAATCTATTACAAAAAAAAGTTCTAAACCAATAGAACACATACCAATTAAAAACTATTACCAGTTCCTAATGTAAAATTTATTAGAAAAAAAATGTTAATCTAAAATATTAAGATTCAAAGAGAACAATCAATCACAATTAAAATCACAGGTGAACATCAATACAAATTTAAAGAATATTTAAATGTCCAGAGGAACCGTAGAAACACCATCCGTCAAGACTTTTCTTTTTGGATAGAAATACGAGAATCCGGCCCGTTCCTGCAGGTAAGTGTAGACTTGATTGTCCACGGACCGGAAACCGCGATTGGTACCTGACCCGGACTTTTTGGATAGCAGGACATCCATATATGTATCTTTTGAGATGTTGTTTAATTTTTTGTTGATCCCTTTGCAACTAAATTTGTCTTCTTGTCCAAAACAGTAGTACGTTTTGCTGCAAAGGGATACTAAACCATTGGCAGTGTTCTCAACTTTAAACAATCCTGGAGTTCTTTTGTCATATGCAGCGTGTTCGGGGGTGTCTGTTCGGGGGAACCAAAGATGTTTCTTGTTTACAAACTGCTGCTTCATCTCCGGTTTGATGACTTCATCCAATGTTTCAGCTGATAATGCCATGTAGGCACTATCAGTGTCCATGCAACTGTACTGGTAGTCCCGACTGTCAACATATTTAGCGATAAAGTCAAAGTAGAACTGTAACATCCGGAGTTTGGCGTACTGGTAAACAAAACACCCGATCTGAAGAGGTAGGTCCAATTTGATTACTTTCTTTGACATCTCTACTTCGAATGTATCATCTGTTAACTGGCTGCATTTTCTAAAGTGTGGATCCATTAAGAACGGTTCGACTTTTGCATCTTTTACATACGCCATATCAGTGTGCCTTTCTTTGTTGGTAATAGTTTTACCATACATCGAGATCCCGTTAATTTCATCGTGTCGGCGATGATTTTTGGTGTGGGTCGACATCACCAGATCGCCTTGCATCACTAATGATGTTACCCATTTTTTCAAAACAAGGAGATGGTGTATACTCCAAAACGGTGTATATTTTAGTGACGACGAGTCCGTGGGTCAGGTATCATTTCAGTAAAGGGGTGATGACCATTATTTTTTCACCAAACATGCTTCCGATGAAACTTTTGCGGGGTCGACTCATTACGTCCTTGTCGATGACATATTGACGCATATGGTCTCCGATGTCGTCTCGGGAGATGTCTGTATTTTTGAAGATGGGTGGCATTTCTGAGAATTTGGATTTTAGGTGATCGGGAACGTGGATATCAATTTCAACGGCTCCAAATAATCTGTCGTTTCTAATGGCGTGAATAATTTGATCCTCGGTCGTTGTTTTGAGCCAATCACATGGGCGCTGTAGCTTGTTCATAAATTTCTTTAGTTCTTTATTTTTGTTTATTTCCTCCTGCCATTCGCATTCCCAAATTTCTTCGTAGTTGTATCTTAATTCTATTATCTTTTTCTTTTTAGACTGTGTATTTTCGAAAAGTTCGTTGAAGGAAGTTTGATTTACTGGATTGACTCCATTAAACTTCTGTGTCAACCTGCATTGGTGTCCGTGCCAGATACACCCTTGAAATTCGTAGACTGTGTTGGTTTGTCTACAAAATCCATCCACTGGCATTCGATCGATTCTAATAAGTTTTTCTGAGTTGTTTCCCTGGTGGCGAATAGGTAGACCCGTTTGAAGTGCTTTCCACTGGAGCCAGGTGATTGCTACATTTTCATATCGCCTTGGTGTTTTTCTTTTGAACTCATCCTCTGCTTTTCGGATAGAAAAGTGACCAGTAGGCATGTCTTGCATTATAGACCATAAATATAACGCATTGACATCGTAGCCTACAATTTGTTTACATGGTTTTGGATTCATATATTCTTGAGGGCGGATAGTTGTGACATCCTTTTCATGATAACGATGAAAGACAATGGAGGATCCGCCGACGATGTTATCTTTTAACAGGCGGTAGACATCTTTGTGCTGTTCATCAACCAATGTAAAATAGCTGTCCATGTCTTGAAACATGTATTTGGACGTAAGTCCAGGTACGCTGACTCCGTCCTTAAACATATCTATGTTTCTCTCTTTATAAAAGAGAAACATCTTCTCGATGGCCTCCAACATGGGCTCGACATCTTTATTATTATACCAAACTAGAAAGTCCTCCATGGTGGTCATCTTCTTCTCTTTAAAAATGTTAAGACAATAGGTGTATTCTTCGTCACTAATGTTGGAATTTCGAAGCGTTGAAAAGAAGGCATCATGAGGAGGAAGTTCAGTGTGGTTAAGCTTTTCTAAGGAGTCCATCCATTCATACGGGAAATGACCTTTTTCCTAAGTACAATCGTAAGCCTTCGTTGGTCTCCTTATAAATTCGAGTCGAAGATAAACCTGAACGTTTGCATGAATCACTTTAGCTACATTTGTGATTTCAACAAGTACGCCAAAAGCTGTGTGATAGACTCTGGACTTACGCCAACAACTTTCATCGTCACGAGAAAACATGCAAAGGAGAAATCAGATTTCAACATCCAGGTGGAATTTACCATTCTACACCCAGCGTCTTTGAAGAACTAGAAAACGAAGGCATCGACAAGGTGAATCGCTGTACTGTGTGTATTGATTTTTCTTAAACACACCTGTCTGGTCACGTATTCAGTTTAAAAACAAATGTTGGTTATTTGTGTGTATGTCGGGAATTTAAATTCATAACGCTATGGTTTGTTGAAATTAAATAATTAATTGTTTATAAAACTGTGTTTGTTTTGGTTAACATTCAGTCGCGAGTAAGTGTGTCATTTTGATAAAGAATAGCATTTAAGTTTGTACATAACAAGGAAAATTACACTATGATTACTGTTTCATATTAAACGACAACAAAAAAGCTTTATAAATTTCCGCTACCTATGTCTGATCACGTGATCTGAGTTCACTTGAAACAATTACCTTATCTCAAACAGAAGCTATCAACAATCAAAAACTTCAATCTAAATTTACTCCTGAAAAAGAAAGATGGTCTTTAATATGACTTGCAAATATGTACTTTTTTTAGCGTGTAAACAAAGGTTTAATATCAAACTGTTTAAAATACAGAATTTCATAGTAAAATAATATTTATTATGCCCCCGCGACGACATGTCGGGACATTAAGTTTTACTCATGTCCGTCCGTACGTCCGTACGTCCCGTACGTCCGTCCGTACGAATTTCCGTCAAGCTTTTCTCAGCAACCGTACATGAGAATGACTTGAAACTTGGTAGGATGGTTCAGTATGACAAACAGTACGTCCTAAGCGATTTTGAGACCTGTCGGACATCTACTTCCTGTTTGGGACTTAGGCCATGTGAAAATATGTGAACATGACTATGAAAATTTCCGTCAAGCTTTTCTCAGCAACCGTACATGAGAATGACTTGAAACTTGGTAGGTTGGTTCAGTATGATAAACAGTACGTCCTAAGCGATTTTGAGACCTGTCAGACATCTCCTTCCTGTTTGGGACTTAGGCCGATTGGAAAATATGTGAACATGACTTGAAAATTTCCGTCAAAATTTTCTCAGGAACCATACATGAGAATTATTTGAAACTTGGTAGGATGGTTCAGTATGACAAACTGTATGACCTAAGCGACTTTCATGTCTGTCAGACATCTACTTCCTGTTTTGGGCCTAGCGGGGGCATCCGTGTCCCATGGACACGTTCCTTCTTTATTTTATTTATATAACGGTCTTGCATGTTGGATAAAAACAACATCGGGAAATAGTTTTAAATTCGTTAAAAAGTCTGAGCTGGTGTGTGTAACTTTTGTGCTGTCGATAAATTAGCATTTAAGAAAATCATTTAAAATTTTACACATCGAAATACAATCAATACGCGATCATTAAATTCAAAAAACGGACAACAAAAGCTTTTAATGATTGACAATGGATCGTTGCTTAAATGTGTGCAGCTGTCGGATCACGTCATAGGCTTAACTGTAAAGTATTTCAAAATCAATTGTCAAAAATCATTACCTTGAGTACGAGAATAGAAGATGATGAAATTATCAGTCAAAATCTTCAACCTTGATTATACCTGTAAAAGAAAGATATTCGTTTTGATTAATAAAAAATGTATAAGCTATTAACTAAGTTTAATAGTACAGACTTGCATAATAAAATAATATGGTCTAGAATGGTGGATACAAACAACATCGTGAAAAAGTTTTTTTTAATTCGTTTAAAAAGTCACTTTAACCACTGGCAAATACATAGTATTCGAAATCTAAAATATACATGTACACGCCAAGAGATAAACTTGGTCTTTACTATTATTGATTTTACTATTAGGTGACGATTTGTCGATTGACTTTAGATAATCGTAACGCGTGATAACACTTCTTTGTTCGAAGTGACAGGTGTTATCTAAGGGGAATGACAAATCAATAAAAATTTCTACAGACAATAGTTCAAAATAAACCACGGATTTTACTAATAGATGTAAATATTGAAACATAGCATACACATACTATTCCCGCCAAAACATATAAGAAACATTGGGCTTTATACAAAATACATGTACCATTCCCGCCAAAATTTTACCATACCTATGTATTCAAGACATATTAGGCTTAATACATGTACTCTTCCCGCCAAAAATATATAAGACGTATTGGGCCTAATACAAAAATACATGTACCCTTCCCGCCAAAATTTACAATACGCTTAAATAAGACATATAGAGCTTTATACATGTAGTTCAGAATTCTTTAGCATATAAGGTTTTACCAATACATGTACTCCTCCCGCAAAAACATATAAGACGTATTGGGCCTAATACAAAATACATGAAGTTCAGAATTCTTCAGCATATAAGGTTTTACCAATACATGTATCTTGAAACATAGTTAACACATCATACATGTACAAGAAATATTAAGGGCTTACCTTGTAAAAAAGCAAATACGTCCTTACGCTTAGAAAACTAGTCGTAAAGTGACTCTCCTATTCAAACTTCAAACCATCTCACAAA
This sequence comes from Arcuatula senhousia, assembly GCA_963971305.1. NCBI lineage: Eukaryota > Metazoa > Mollusca > Bivalvia > Mytilida > Mytilidae > Arcuatula > Arcuatula senhousia. The sequence continues at coordinate 49,538,151 of OZ020314.1, forward strand.
TGACGGCGCTCGACATCCATTGGCTCGTTCGAACAACACGGAGCGCTTCTCATTGGCGTCACTAAGCAATACATAACTTGTTATGCGGACGGACCCATCCCTTCTACGGGCGAGTCCACTCCAGCCCACACTCTACGGTTAAGTCCGATACTTCAAGGGGTGTTATTCCGAACATACTTCCCGAACAGACTTGAAAAACCGGATGTTGCGTCACCAGAAGCAAGATGGTCGACCGGAAGCAAAATGGCGGACCCGGAACAAAATGGCGGACCGGAAGCAAGATGGCGGACCGGAAGTGGATATGATGTCACAGACCTGCGCAGAGGGCTGTTCCACCATGCTCCACCCGAGAAATCATAACCGTTTCAATCTCATATACTACTGAAATAACACAAATATCTATAAATTTCACATATATTATTTAATTGATCTTGATGGGTCTTAATTCACATCTGGTTGACAGAAAGAGTTTTATGGCCAAATACAGGCATGTTCTGCCTTAAAAGCGCTGTGACTTATATACTTTACTTTAACATGTTTCAGGGCCTAGTGATGGTCATAACATGATTACACTAATGATGTCGGGGATAGTAGTATAACATACGTACATCCGTACGAATTTCCGTCCAGCTTTTCTGAGATAATGATTTGAAACTTGGCAGGATGGTTCAGTATGACAAACTGTACGTCCTAAGCAATTTTCAGACCTGTCAAACGTCTACTTCCTGTTTAAGTCTTAGGCCGATGTGAAAATATGTGAACATGATATGAAAATTTCCGTCAAGCTTTTCTCAGGAACTGTACACTAGAATGATTTGAAACTTTGTAAGATGGTTCAGTATGACAAACTGTACGTCCTAAGCAATTTTCAAACCTGTCGGACGTCTACTTCCTGTTTAAGTCTTAGGCCGATGTGAAAATATGTGAACATGATATGAAAATTTCCGTCAAGCTTTTCACAGGAACTGTACACCAGAATGTTTTGAAACTTGGTTAAATGGTTCAGTATGACAAACTGTATGTCCTCAGGTACCGTTTACGTATCTCAATTATTTCGTTACTCCAGAGCGTGCGAGACTTACATCGATTTTCTTAGCAGAGTGACACGTCTGACGCAAAAAATTGCCCACACAGGGTTATGTTGCTCCTCGGTTGCTGTCTTCACTCAAGAAATTTTACGGAAGACATCATGCACTTATAGACAAATATGGGATTTCGATTTCTCAGATGGGTGCGGATGTTGGTTTGTCATAGGGTGTTGTTTTGTCTTCCTTTACCGGATTTGACACGCTGAATGGACTATTGGCAACGCGACGGGTGTGCTATAGCAAGCAGGAACTGCTTACTCTTCCGGAGCACCTGAGTTCACTCTTGTTTCGACTGGAGTGAGTTCGCGTTGTTGATTGATATTCAGTTATTTTGTGTTTCCATGTTTTACATGTTGTCTGTTTTTGTCCCGTTCCTGTTGGTGTTTACTGGTTTTGTCTCTGCCCTTTCGGACTTTTGATATTCGGATACCCCATTGGTACCTCTGCTTCTTTCTGTACACCAGAATGATTTGAAACTTGGTAGGATTGTTCATTATGACAAACTGTACGTCCTTAGCAATTTTCAGACCTATCGGACATCTACTTCTTGTTTAAGACTTAGGCAAACATGAAAGTATGTGAACATGATATGAAAATTTATGGCAAGCTTTTCCCAGGAACTGTACACCAGAATGATTTAAAACTTTGTAGAAAAGTTTAGATTGACAAACTGTACGTCCTAATCGATTTTCAGAATTGTCGGGCATCTACTTCCTGTTAGGGACTTATTCCGATGTGAAAATATGTGAACATGACTGAAATTTTTTGTCAAGCTTTTCTCAGGATCCATACATGAGAATGATTTATAACTTGGTAGGATGGTTCAGTATGACAAACATTCTAAGTGACTTTCAGACCTGTCTGACTTCTAGTTTATGTTTTGGATCTTTAAATATAAAGCATAAACAATGGAAAAGTTTTGTGGCTTTTTTTGTAGTTGTCTGAAAACAGGGGACATAATTTCAAACATTATAAAAAAGGAGGGTATAAATTCCAATTCCGGAACGATGACGGCTATAGCGTTTCCGGATCAATTAATTAGGTTAATTAGCAAACTGCAGACATAATTGCATATGTGCTAATTAAATTTTCAAAGGGCACAACCATCCCCTATTCTTGATATATAAAGCTTAGTCGTAGCATTTGTTGTTTAGGCTGCAACCCGGCTAACAAAAATCGTTTCGTTATTTTAGTAGTATAGATTTTTAGCACATTTTCTTCAAAGTGAGTAGAAAAATAGCAAACAATTTTTTAAGGGCGGTCATAGGTTGTATTTTTAACTTGTGGTACCTCCCCTGTTGGATCATGTCTATGGAACGCTTAATGCACATCGGTTTTCTGATACCTTTGTATAAGATATTCCTAGAAAATTCGACATTTGGCCATATCTTTTAGTAAAAGCAGCCATAATCTTATATCTATTACTAGATATTAGAAATTTGCACAGTGATTCAGTATGTGCAAAGAACCACCTGACAGATGATTTTATAAAAGACAAAAGATGTGAAACTATGTGTAAGTCTGTCAAAATAAATGGCGAAAAAATATTGATTACAATGAATAATCCAAACTTCTGGTTCCTGTTCAGATGGATATTTGTGACAGTTATGAGGTAGGTGACATCTGGTGATATTTATAAAAAAAAACATGTACACATGCAACTTAATTGAAATAAGTAACATGTACACATGCAAGAGTGGGTACAGGACTAAATTGTAACAAAGATATAAATAATACAAGTACATGTATAATTAAAAACATCATGAGAACTCCCAATTAAAATTTAAGATACACAACCCTTTATTTATTATTCAGATCCAGAATGTCCATATGAACAAACTTTCATCATTATGCTACAAAACAAAGATTGTTTATACAATTTACATTCATATATATATATTGCAATACATTTAATAGTTACACAATTACATGCCACAATGAGGTTTTCATTGAGAAATACTATAGTAAACTTTGTAAATGGCAAAATATATCAAAGTTTGCATAAAATTTGTATCATATGCTGTATCAAAGTGACGCCGTTCAACAATATCAGCACTCTTGGGTTGAAAAATATATGATAAAGTGTATAATACATAGCATAATCTGTATCATATGCTGTATCATCCCGAGACTCCAATATCAGCCAGAGGGGGTTTTTTTTGGTAAAGATTAGGAAGTTAACATATCACACCAAGCATTTATGGATTGTTGAAATGTAAAAATTGTAAAGCACATGATGGAATTTCAGCTTATTTTTACATGGTGTTTGCATGGTACCAAACGCTGGGTTGATATTTTTTACATTAGTTGATTTTAAATTTGACATTTCGGTACAAATTACAAATGATACTCATGAGGCCTTTCCGGAAATCTTATAGTGGGAAATTTTCAATGGATGTTTTTAGTTTTTTTATATTTTCTTTAAAAGCATAATTGAAGACCATTTGAGGTTAGTCTCTTGTAAAGTGATAACATGTCGTGTTTGCATACATTATATGCAGTGATAAATTGTTATAAGCCACAATAAACTTTTATATTTAATATATGTTTTTATATAAACACTATTTTTCAAAAACTGTTTCTGAACTTATTGATAAAAATGGTAGGTATATTTCAGATTCAGAATGTATTTTGAATGAACAAAAACATTTTTATAAAAACTTATACTCTTCCCAAGGTCAACAGACAATCAAGATTTTAATAATGACTTATTCTTTCAGCACAATGTTCACTTTACAATTGATGAGAGTGAATCTTGTGAAGGAAATTTAACATATAAAGAGTGTGATGAGGCATTGAAAAACATGGCAAACGGTAAGAGCCCAGACTCTGATGGATTAACTTTTGAATTCTATTCTTTTGATGATTCATTGGACATTTTGTATATAGATTGTTAAAACATGGATATAACACTGGACAGTTTTCAGAATTTCAGTACCAACGTGTAATTACTTGCTTACCAAAGGAAGCTAAGGATAGAAGGAAGCAGAGGTACCAATGGGGTATCCGAATGTCAAAAGTCTGAAAGGGCAGAGACTAAACCAGTAAACACAAACAAGAACGGGACAAAAACAGGCAACACGTAAAACATGGAAACACAAAACAACTGAATATCAATCAACAACGCGAACTCCAGTCGAAACAAGAGTGAACTCAGGTGCTCCGGAAGAGTAAGCAGTTCCTGCTTGCTATAGCACACCCGTCGCGTTGCCAATAGTCCATTCAGCGTGTCAAATCCAGTAAAGGAAGACAAAACAACACACTATGGCAAACCAACATCTGCACTCATCTGAGAAATCGAAATCCCATATTTGTCTATAAGTGCATGATGTCTTCCGTAAAATTTCTTGAGTGAAGACAGCAACCGAGGAGCAACATAACCCTGTGTGAGCAATTTTTGCGTCAGACGTGTCGCTCTGCTAAGGAAATCGATGTAAGTCCCGCACGCTCTGGAGTAACGAATCAATTGAGATACGTAAACTCCATAAGCTGGAGCTGACGGAATATTGCTACACAAGAAGGGGAAGTTGACGATTGGAAAGTTGAAGTCATCACGTTTGTCATAGAGCCTTGTTGAAAGTCTTCCTTGAGAGTCAATTTCGAGATGTAGATCTAAATATGAAGCAGACTTCCTAGAATCCGTTGTGTCCTTTATCTCAAGCTCCTGTGGATATATGAGATGGAGAAAGTCACCAAATCAAGAATTGTTAAGTGAAAGGACATCATCAATATAACGGAACGTGAGGTTGAAAGAGAGAGCTAGTCTACGGTCTTTTTTGTCTAGAAGAGATTGCAAGAAGTCTGCTTCATATGAATGAAGAAACAAATCAGCAAGCAAAGGTGCACAATTAGTGCCCATTGGAATCCCTATTGTTTGCTGAAAAACACGTCCACCAAACTGAACAAATATGTTGTCAATAAGAAAGTTGAGCATGTCGATTATTTGGTCTTCTGTAAATTTGTTCTTTTTCTTGGACTCATTGATGACAAAGTAAGTCTTGGTATAATCGACTACAAGAAATTTGTACCTGCGTTTTCCATTCTTTTTGAAAAAGCTGCGTTTAATCAGCTGTGCCAATCGCGATTTCAGTTGTTCATGTGGAATAGAAGTGTAAAGTGTGGAGAAATCGAATGTTTTGATGCTGTTACAAGATGAAACTGAATTAGAGTTAAGAATCTCCATCAGTTCTTTCGAATTCTTCAGGATCCACATTTGATTGACACCATTTCTAGAATAACAACAATCGTAATATTTCTGGAGGCCGGATTTTACTGCCGTAAGTATTGAAGTCAACAAAATGATTTATGTCAATCTGGAGACCTACAAGTCTGTTGAATGTTGATATCAAATTGCATCCTCTGTTATAGCAAACAGGCTTAAGAAAATCTTACCAAATATAATTAGTGACACCCAAAAAGGTTTTATTAAAGATAAATTTATTGGTGAAAATACTAGATTATTATATGACGTCATGCATTATTTATAAGAAAATAATATAGAAGGTCTGTTACTGCTTATAGACTTTTAAAAGACTTTTAATTTTAATGAATGGAATTTTATTATGAAAGCATTACAGAGTTATAACTTTTATCCATCAGTTTGTCATTGGTTCACCACTTTCTATAAATATGCAAAAAGTTGTGTGATAAATAATGAATATACATGTATGTCTGCATTTTTTGATCTGGAAACAGGCTGTCGACATGGTGATCCCTTGTCACCTTACCTTTTTATAATAGTTGTAGAAAATGTAATATTAAGGGTTTGAAGATTAACAATACATAGTCAATTATTAGTCAATATGCAGATGACACCTTGTTAACATTAAATGGCACTGAAATGTCTCTAAGAAGCTCATTGATTATTTTTGAAGATTTCTATAACATTTCAGGTCTTAAAATGAATAAATCCAAATCAAGAGCGGTTTGGATTGGAAGTAAAAGATATTCTAATGTTGTTTTATGTAGAAATCATGAACTTAACTGGTCTCACTCTAATTTTTCGTAATGCTTAGCAAATATGAAAGAAATATTAATTTTAAGCAAAAGTTACACGATATATCAAAACTTTTAAAAAGTTGGCAACATAGGAAACTCTCCCTTCTTTGGAAAATCACTGTTATAAAATCTTTGGCACTGCCAAAGATTATTCATCTGCTATCAGCTCTGCCAAATCCTTGTGATAAAACATTAAATGACTTGAATAGAATTTTTTATAACTTTATTTGGGATGGGAAGACTGTAAAAATTAAGAGAAACACTTTGATTGGAAATTTAGATGAGGGAGATTCAAAGATGATTTTTGTACATATCTTAAACTAAGCTCAATAAAAAGACTCATGAATAATTCAACAGGAGTTTGGCAGAGTTTCGCAAAAAAAAACAATAATACAAATATGGAGGGATTAGAATTTTTAATATGGAAAAAGAAAAACTTTTAGAGTATTGTAAATATATAAGCAATCCTTTTTGGAAAGATGTTATAAAAAGCTTACACATTGTTAAACCTTAAGTACCAATGGACGTTACTGAAATTTTAAGGTTAGATATATTGAATTTTGTATCAATTGATAATGTTAGTCATATAGCTAAATGAAAAAAAAATGGTATTCAATGTCTTATAGATTTTATTGACATTAATAAAAAGTCTTTTTTTACTTTTAATCATATATCTGAGAAATGTTATACTAAAAACTTTTTGATGTATCATAGTCTTATCAGTAATATTCCTCTAGCTTATAAAAACTTGCTAAAAGAAAATTTGCAACAGGTTAGTAGGCTGGAGTTGGAAAACTTGGATAGAAACAATGATTTTTTTTTGAAAAAAATAAAGCTGCTAGAAACCTTAAGGTTCTATACAATGATATGGTATATCAAAAGTTTGTTTCACCAAGTTCTAGAATAGAGCAATGGAAACAATATTTAGAAGAAGATTTAGATTTCAATCATTTTTTATACGACCACAAATTTTTTGCGATCGTATTATGTTATGGCGATGTCGTTGTCGTCGTCGTCGTCTGTAGACACTTTGGTTTCCGTGCGATAACTTTAGTTGTAAATAACCAATTGTTATAAAATTTTGATATGATGTTTATAACCACTAAAGGAAGGTTGGTATTGCATTTGGGGTTTCTGGCCCCTACCGTTTTAGAAAAAAGGGCCAAAAGGGGCTAAAACGGGTGTATTGACAAAACGTCTGTAGAATGTTTAATTTTCATCCAATTTTGATCATTCTTTTTTATTGTATTCCTCAATAAATTCTGTCAACAAAATGTAACAACACCTTTGATGTATCTTGTACCGTTACATTGCTATAAGGGGTCAAAAAGGGGCCACACCCAAAAACCTACTTTTTTTGTGGTCCGATTTTCAAAATCTTTTTTTCATTGGAATCCTTGTAAAAATCCCTGCCTGCGTTTTTCAATCAGATTTGCAATATCTCATACTGTTTTCGAGAAATTAGGGGTCAAAGGGGCCAAAAACGCCATTTATAAAAGTTTGTCCAGGCAAATAGTTTTTTACCAATATTAAGTTGTAGTGGGCCAGCCAAGTGTTATGAAGTTTAAATATGATGATTATATCCACTAAAGGAATGTTGGTTTCAAAATTGTCTTACCCGAAGGTTCTTCCTACCCCAGACATAGGTTGATCATCTTAGTAATAATTTGGTTCCCCATTTTGGTAATTTTGGTTTTATTGTTCTATGCTCTTCATAATCATATAGTGTTTGGCATTTTCAATATTTTTGGTAGAGCGCCTCTGATGAGTCTTGAATAGACGAAACGCGCGTCAGGCGTAGCAAAATTTATTGTCTGGAACTTTGTTGTCATTTTCATTTTGTGTTTGGGGTTTGTCGCCCCTACTGTTATAGAAAAAAGGGATAAAGGGGCTAAAACGGGTGTATTGACAAAACTGTTGTAGAATGTTCATTATTCATTCAATTTTGAAAATTCTTTTTTTGTTGAAGTGCTCATAAAATTCTGTCAACTAAATGTGTCAATGATTTTGATATGTTTTTCACCATTACATTGCTACAGGGGGCTAAAGACAGGCCACGCCCATAAATTCAACTTTTTTATTTTGTGTCCGATTTTCAAAATCTTTTTTTCATTGGAATGCTTGTGAAAATTCCTGGCTGCATATTTCAAACAGATTTGCAATATCTCTTACCGTTTTCTAGAAATTAGGTGTCAAAGGGGCCAGAAACACCAATTTTAAAAGTTTGTCAAGGCAAATAGTTTTATACTTAAAATTAAGTTGTAGTTATTACATAAATAAGGCTTTTTGTATTAGATGTTGATGTAAATATATATGTGTCAAAATGCATTTTTAAGTCCACCACAGGATGCATGTGTTAAAAAGCTCTGTAAGTCCACCATGGGCTTCATTGGACCAAAGCAATGGACTATCCACATTAGGCATCTAACGTACAAGGTTAAACTTGTTGCGGTCGTATCATGCTGCGCTCGGCGTAGCTTTTTATTTTAAACTACTGCAACAATGTTGTAAAAATTTACGCTAAAAAATTTTCAATTCAAACTACTGCATAGAATCGTGCCTACTATTTTTTACACAAAATTAGAATTGTTGATACAAAATTATGTACTTTTTGAAATTCACTGGATGAAACTTTAGAACATCTCTTTTTTGATAGTATACATATACAGCCATTTGTAATAACAATTGTAAATATGATTAAGAGAGCTTGTCCTACAATGATTGACAACAACAAAAGTTTCTACTTGGTTACACAAATGAACCAATGCTTGTAAACTCTCTAATAGTTGTAGCAAAGCAATATATATATAAATGTAAATTTGATGTTAACATACTCAATGTTATTGGTTTTAAACAAAAGATTTTACATTATAAATGTTTAGACTTTAGTAATGCAAAAAATAGTGATGAGTTTGAGAAGTCAGAACTATTTTGGGCCAAGTCCAAGAGATTTTCTCACAATAGTTTTTTTTAGTCCTTTATTTAAAAAAAGATATTATTATTTCTTTTATTTTTTAGCAAACAAATACTCTAACTGTTTCAACTCAAAGTTTTTATTAAATCTTTGTTTTTTCATTTCCCCTCCCTCTGAGCGAGCAAATCTGTGCATGATGGGATAATTATGCACTATTTGTGTAATTTGAGTAGATTTGGTTAGTTAGTTAGTTAGTTATTGCTTTACTCCCAAACAGCACGATTTCGGCTATATATCCGGGAGATGAACTTGAAATTGGTGATACAATGAACATGAAATGATGATGAAGTGGAGGAAATGGGGACCCAAGGCCAATCGGAAAGGAGAGTTTAGACTGCCACTGGAAAAAAGAGTGATGGGTAGGGACGGGAAATTAAGCCTCCTGCATGGGGATCTTACGGGTCCTACTCTTACCTAGACCTGCAGCAGGGTTCTTTAACGTGCGAGGAACGTGACATTTTTCTTAACACGGTGCACCACTATGGTTTGCGGTCAGGTTTTCCGCATTATAGCCTGACGACCCCGCATCTCTCGATGTCAGGGCTGCCCCATTCAACCACCTGGGGCACACATCCCAGTCGCTTTGTGGGCAAAGCGGCCTGACCCCGATGTCAGGTTTCTGAGCGCACTTTAGTGGACTTCTACCGACAAGCTTAGCGCTGCTGCGGGCCTATTCGCCTCCCGGGCCCCGCACGGGACGAGTAGATTTGGAATTGCATGTGTACTTATTTGAATGATATATGTAAGTTCCTTTTGTTGTTTTTTTACTATGTATTGATTTTGGCTTATCTTTAAACAAGAGGCTCCCAGGAGCCTGAATCGCTTACCTGAATTACACAGACACATATATTTTGCAGATATTATTGTGCTTAACCATATGCGATTTAAATTTCTGAAATATCTTGGTTAGTTTTCAAGATATTGGGCTTAATAAGTGCAAAATTTGGCAAAAATTAAGAAAAAAGGGCAATAACTCCCACATCAGCAGTCAGATCTTTTCCAAAATTTTAGCACAGGTAGATCTTAATATGCTGATCTTTTTTGATACTTGCAAAATTTTGATATCTGAAACAATTTTTGAGTTATTAGCAAAAAAATGCAATTTACCCATTTTTAGCCATGGCAGCCATGTTTTTTGACGAATCAAAAATCTGAACAATAGAGTTGTAGCATATAAGCTATTAAACAAGTGTGTCAAGTTAAAATGCAGTTGGTCTTATGGTGTCAGACAAGTTTATCTTTGAAATTCAGGGAAAAAGTAATGAAAAATGGTTAATTTTGTTGTTTTAAGGACAATAACTCCTACAAGAAATGATCCTACAGCTTGGTCTAAATGCATGAAATGTAGATCTTGATGTGCTAAATCATATGCAATTTGAATTCTTAAAATATCTTGTATAGTTTTGAAGATATATGGCTAAACAAGTGAAAAGGGCAATAACTTCTACATCGGTTGTTGGATCTTCTTGAAACTTTCAAAGCAGGAAGATCTTGAGATGCTGATCCCTTTTGTCTCTCATCAAAATTTTGATATCTGTAACCATTTTTGAGTTATTAGCAAACAACTGCAATTTACACTTATATTCTATTTTTAGCCATGGCGGCCATATTTTTTGACGAATCAAAAAAACGAACAATAGAATTGTAGCATATATGCTATTAAACAGCTGTGCCAAGTTTGGTTGGAGTTGGATATATGGTGTCAGACAAGTTAATCTTTGAAATTCAGGGGAAAAGTAATGAAAAACGGTAAATTTTGACGCTTTAAGGGCCATAACTCATAAAAGAAATAGTTCTACAGCTTTGACCTAATTACATGAAATGTAGATCTTGACGTGCTCAATCATATGCAATTTGTATTTTTAAAATATCTATAATAGTTTTCAAGATATTGGGCTAAATAAGTGCAAAATATTTTAAAAAATCCAGAAAAAGGGCAATAACTCCTACATAAGTTGTTGAAAATTTCTGGGCAGGTAGATCTTGAGGTGCTGATTACTTTTACCCTTGCCAGAATTTTGATATATGTGACCGTTTTTGAGTTATTTGCAAAAAACTGTATTTGACCCCCTTGTTCTATTTTTAGCCATGGCGGCCATGTTTTTTTACGAATCAAAAATCCGAACGACAGTTTTGTACACATAATGCCACTAAACAACTATATCAAGTTTGGTTGCAATTGAACTTATGGTGTCTGACAAGTTAACCTTTGAAAAATTGTTTACAGACGACGACAGACTACGACGGCGGACGCCAAGTAATGGTAAAAGCTCACATGGACCTTCGGTCCAGGTGAGCTAACAATAAAATATAGCCGTTTTTTTACCCTTTTCAAAAAGTAGGATTTTCATGAGTTGCGAACATTTTTTAAAAACCATGTTGAGTCCATTGCACAATAAGAGCATATACAATGCAGTGATTCGTTTTTGATTTTCAATAAAAATGTATTACGTGAAACCCCGAGTCCATCGAATGATGATTGCTTAAAAAAAGGTGCTGCTATGTATAAATGCCATTTAAATTTAAGGCATCAGATATGAAATTCTATAAACATGTATTTTGAATTGTAGTAGCAAACATTCCTCAGCAAATGTCTTCATTTTCTACAACACCAATGCCAGTTTCACATGGAACTTCACCATCTACATCAATTCACATGACTTTTTATCACGTTTAATTTTCTGTTTGTTCTTTGCCGAAGTAGGTATGTCACTCTCCATTTCCATGATTTCTGTGGGGGAAAATAATATCAATTCACCTGACTTTTTATCACGTTTAATTTTCTGTTTGTTCGTTGCCGAAGAAGGTATGTCACTCTCCATTTCCATGATTTCTGTGGGGGAAAATAATATAGGTACGTTTAAATACAATTCGAGGATGTTTTTTTTTCAAAAGTGTAGCAAAAGATACAGATATGACTATTTTTGTAGTTGGATTCGAATGCATCTTCGTTACTGTTTTTTAATCTTTATGTGATAGCATACGCTTCTTTTTCTTCTTATTTCATGATTTTTAAAAAGAAATTTTCACAGTTAAATTTTATCTACCTATTCCAAGCCTGTCATTGTGGAGTACACAAGTTCTATTTGGTTCGACGTGATTGCTATTAGTTAATGTAGGATTTTATATATTTTTATGTCGACCATGTGTTGTCTAGTTTCCCCTTTTGATCGTTTGGATTTCCAATATAAGAATCTTCCACGGCTATCTCTTTGCTCCCACTCTCCCTCCAAAAACGTAAAAGAACTAAAACTAAAACTTTGAGTCCTACCTTCATAAGGATAAAATGTGATTGGTTCATCCATCGTAACTGGCTCTCTGATTAAAAAATAAGAATAGGTATTATCTCAACAATTGACCATAATCACCGATAATGTAAGAAATCTTGAGTCAAAGTAAATATGTATAATTAAGGATCGAAATGATTCTATCTCGGCATTTCAAAGTAGCTTGTTGGTTAAAATAATTCATTTTTATATTTAACGGTTTTAGTTCTTCTGTTTGAACAGTAGTCCGAAGGTCCGTTAGTCCGACGATTCTCTGTTCCGAATTAAAATGAATCAAAAGGGGATATAAAAATTGGTTACCATCATATTTTCCAAACCCGTTTGGAACCTAGTTTGAGACAAGAAGTTAGGATTATTCTGATGTCTACCATTTTCTCCTAATGGTAGGCGTATTTAAGTATGACCCATTTTCACGGGTCAGAAACCGATAGAATAATTTCTCCGGTTAATCATGAACTCAGCCCTCTCACTTTTAGAAACCGACCAAATTTACTGCTTCAGTCATGACAATTCAAGGAAGGCTATTTCTTTATTTTTAACTACCTACAGCTCATTTATTTCAATGCAAAGGGTGCCTATTCGAATGAACGGTTTGGCCTCTCAAATCTTTATGTGATAGCATATGCTTCTTTTTCTTCTTATTTTATTAATTTTAAAAAGAAATTTTCACAGTTTATTTTCATCTACCTATTTTAAACTTCTTTCAAACACCGCCACAAGTTCTATTTGGATCGACGATATTGCTATTCGTTAATGTAAGATTTTATATATTTTTTTATGTCTATCATATGTTGTCTATTTTCCCCTTTTGTTCTTTTCGAGTTCAAATATAAGAATCTTCCATGGCTACCTCTTTGCTCCCACTCTCCCTCCAAAAACGTAAAAGAACTAAAACTAAAATTTTGAGTCCTACCTTTATAAGGATAATATGCACATGGCTCATCCATCCTTCGGTCATGACAAGGAAGGCAATTTCTTTATTTCTTACTACTAACGGCTCATTAATTTCAATGCAAAGGGTTCCTATTCTAATGAACGGTTATAAAATTTGCCCACTGTAGTCACTTTTTCACATTATTTTGTGTAATTTTTGAAAAGCTGACAAAAGCGGAGTTTTTCGATGACATTCTGAACTATGTCTCAAAGGTTTTTAAAAACAAATAGATTCCAAATCACAGTGTCAAATTTATGTTTTCATATCATTAACATTACTATCTGGCTATTTGTTTATTTACATTGGTGAAAGTTCATTAATTATAACGGTAAAAGCAGAAATATGCTAGAAAGTTTTTTTTCGGAATAAGCCGTTAAGAATTGGGAAAGTAATTATAAAAAATAGATTTTGGCTCGCCATCGACGGATGTAGCGAAACACGAGACTAAGAAATTGTGATTCCGGCGCAACGGTGTCCACAATTGTTAATTTTTTTGCTTAAAAAAGTATGTTTCATGTGGACAAGTTGTGGTCAACCTTAGTAAGGTGAGTTCACGTAAAAATAGTTTAGGTAAATATTTGTGTTTCAATACGATAATTGAAATCACAAAAATAGAAAACCGATACAAAACAGAATCCCAACTTGTTTACCTTTTTCTCCACTGGACAAAACATATCCCATTTAAATGTCTTACCAAAACCAAATCTACGTGAATCTTGGTAAGTTTTGCTCATCTCTCGAGAACTCCTCCAGGTGAGGCTTACCAGGAGTGGTGGGACAGCATTAGTATTTTGTATAAAAGATTTGTTATGCAGTTGCATTAGTATCAGTACATGCAGTCACAGTCTACTGACCCTTGAGGGTTTTTGCTGATTTGGCCGATGTAAACCTTGTTTATTGTCTGTTCAACATGAAGCATTTATCTGACACCAATAATCTTTGATACTAGTATGCAGTTGAACTTAACATCATTACATATCTATTTCAATAACAACTGACCCTATTCCAACATAATTTTGACAGAAAAGAACCATCCGATGATTAAAAAACAATTCAATATTACCCATAATGGAATAACTGTGACTATTGACAACGCGACGGGTTTGCTATAGCAAGCAGGAACTGCTTACTCTTCCGGAGCACCAGAGTTCAATCTTGTGTCGACTGGAGTTCGCGTTGTTGATTGATATTCGGTTATTTTGTGTTTCCATGTTTTGCATGTTGTCTGTTTTTGTCCCGTTCTATTGAGTGTTTACTGGTTTTGTCTCTGCCCTTTCGGACTTTTGACATTTTTTTACATTCAAAATTGTTTAAAACACCAGGTTTCTTTCCTTGTAATGCACAAAATCGATATCCTCGGTGCTGGATTTGGCTTCCTTGTTCGAACGTTTTGGCTTTGAGTACTTTTCGTTTTCAACAGCTTTGGAAATTTACATTCCAGCGTTTTGATTCAAATGCTACTGATGAGAGGTTACCCCTTTGAAATATCGATATATAACATATCAAAATTAACCGTCTATACCCGCGTTTTCGTATTTGTAATTTTGAAACCACTGAGCTTTAACCGCTGCTGGTGGACCAGAGGTCCCTGAGGGTAATCAAAAGCCTGGTCGTTAGACTTGTCTGCCAACGATTTACCATAAAATTTCTAATAATTTTGTCGCTGAAATTTCCGATTTTTTTAATTCAAAATTGTTTAAAACCTTGTAATGCACATGGTCGATATCCTCGGTGCTGGATTTGGCTTCCTTGTTCGAACGTTTTGGCTTTGAGTACTTTTCATTTTAACAGCTTTGGAAATTTATATTCCAGCGTTTTGATTCAAATGCTACTGATGAGAGGTTACTCCTTGAAATATCGATATATAGCATTATCCAAATTAACTGTTTATACCCGCGTTTTGGTATTTGTAATTTTTAAACCACTGGGTGATAGCCGCTGTTGTTGGACCAGAGGTCCCTGATGGTAATCACAAGCCTTGTCGTCAGACCTGTCTGACACGATTTACCATAAAATTTCAAATTTTTTTTACGCTGAAATTTCCGATTTTTTAAATTCAAAATTGTTTAAAACACCAGGTGTCTTTAAATGGGGTTAAATTCGGTTTGCCATAAGAAAAAGTCTTTGATTAACCACACATATGAACCTAAATGACTGATCTATATATCATGTTCTGTTCGCTGAATGAGCAGGGTGTCTCCAGTCAAGTATTCGGACAATGAGGAGAAATAAGACCACTGTTATACATTGTTTTTACGTTTATGTAACATGATCTACAGAGTTATCGTGATGATTCGGACTTTTGAACCTTCGGACTACTCTGCCGACAACCATTTATCTGTTATGTCTTCGTTCTGATTTATGTTTGTTGGCTATTAGAGATTGATTATGTTCTGGAAATCTCCAAATTCAGAAACTTTTACGAAGTCGGTAACAGGTGCAAACTTTGAATAGAAACAGGATTTACATAGGATTTTCTCAAATATTTTAATTCTTATTTTAACTTTCAAATTTTACTCCGTAGATATATTTTGATTTTACCAGGCCTAATTAATGAGAATTGATCTTTCCAATGGAACGAGTGATAAAATGCCATTTCACCTTAGCAAATGCCAAAAAAAAATGTTTAAAAGTTACAACATTCGATAACCGAGATTAATATTTGGAAACCATAACTGAATTCGAAAACTTGTTATCATAGTTCGGTTATTTTGTTATTGACTTAAACATATATTAAATGAAGTTGAATAAGGAAACCTTTGCAAAAGGCAATACTGTGTCCTGGCTTCACAGGTATCATCAGGCTTCACACTGTCAGATAATCCAGTCCGTGATACAGTTTTAATTGGCATCTCTTCTACAAATTGAATTATAGTAAATACATTTTGATATAAATATAAGTATATAAAGACGTAAAGAAGTTGAATTGTCATACATGGTAAGGACCGGTATCGTTGCAACATGTCAGGTGTAATATAACAAACAAAATGCTCCTAACAACCTTTGTCGCTCACCTGTTCTGAACTTTAAAAGACTTTTTATGACTTCTATAATTGGTCATCTGACACCTTTAAATCAAAGGGCCAAAATTTCTATTAGGGGTCGTCTGACATCTTCGACCCAATAGAGACTTTTGAAGAGCTTAATTAGCTGGAGGTTTAAGCAAGCAACAAGTTTTCTCTACCAACAATAGTTTTTTTTACTCTATAGGACAAAAAAACAAGAGGCTCCCAAGAGCCTGAATCGCTCACCTGAACTACAAAGATTCATATATTTTGTAGATATTATTGTGCTTAACCATATGCGATTTAAATTTCTGAAATAACTCGGTTAGTTTTCAAGTTATTTGGCTTAATAAGTGCAAAATTTAGAAAAAAATAGAAAAAAGGTCAATAACTCCCACATCAGCGGTCAGATCTTTTCAGAAATTTCAGGACAGGTACTAAATATGCTGATCACTTCTGATTCTTGCACAATTTTGAAAGCTCAAAGCCTAGCTTGTCGTAAGAGGCGACTAAGGGTCTTGGGATTCTGACGTCGGGTCAGTGCTCAGCCCACAGAGCGACCAAGTGTGTACCCTATGTGGCTGAATAGGGTAGCCCTCGTCCGCGGGGTTGTCAGGTCTATAATACGGAAACCCTGACCGCCGACCATAGTGGGCCAACGTGTGTGGAGAGTGCCACGCTTCATGCACGTAAAAGACCCCTTTGTAGACCGCCCAGTAGTGCACCACATAGGCTAAATTTTCCGACCCTACCCACCTCTCCCCTTTTTCCTGTGGTTCTTCAAAATTTACCGGTCCTTTGTTTCCCACCCCATCCCCATTTTTCATTTATCATCATCATTTCATGTTCATTTTATCATCCTTTTCATGTCATCGCCTGTAAATAACCTATATAGCGTTGCACGGGCGTAAAACACCAACTCACTCACTCACTCACCATTTTTGAGTTATTAGCAAAAAAATGAAATTTACGCCCTATGTTCTATTTTTAGCCATGGCAGCCATGTTTTTTTACGAATCAAAAATATGAACGATAGAGTTGTAGCATACAAGCTATTAAAGGAGACTGGACACGATTTTTCACTTTTTTGTATTATGATTAAAATCTATCAAAAAATATGATTAAATATATCTTACAACATTATTTTGTTGATTAACGCCTTTTAACACCACTTTTTAGGTAATTATTTATGGCCTCTGAAATATTCAAAAAATTATCGGCAATTGAATCCAAAACGAGGCTTGACGTCATTAGGGCCACTTGCTATCATTGATATAATACAGAACATGTACAGTTAAATAGTAGCACAGTAAATACATATATACTGTGGATTCATTTATTTTCGTGGGTACCAATTTTCGTGGTTTGAAGAAGAATGATCAGTTCGTGGATTCATAAATTCGTGGTTTTGAAGACTGCAGCATACAGCTCAATGTTAAATTCCTTTTCTACAGGCATCATTTTTCGTGGATAAAGGCCACACACGAAAACCACGAAAATTGATCCCCCACGAATAATAATGAAACCACAGTAGTTATCGAAAAAGCGACAATAAATCGTATGACAACCTTTGAATGACCGTTTTTTAACAATCGAAAAAGCGACAATGAATCGTATGACAACCTTTGAATGACCGTTTTTTAACAACATGCCTTATAATTATGCATTTGGTTGCAATAACCAATAGAAATGTGAAACTTTATTTTCTTCTTCACTTTCCCGTAATTTTTGGTTTTGGTAGGTTGAACTTAATTGCCGTCGCGGCAAAACATAGACTTTGCTCTGTGCATTTATAAAAGAGAATAGTTTGACAGGTCGAGAACGTTTACTCTCTAGCAGCTGTAAGCAGACTTTGCGGTATTTAGACAAACCAGGTCAGGGCCAAGACTTAGTTAAAAGTCCGACTTAGAGCTTCATGTCCCTCCATACCCGTAGCCAGGGGGGTTCGAGGGGTTCCCCCCCCCCTTGGACGAATTTTTGTTAAAAATATAGGTAAAAACAAGCTGAAATTTGGTTAAGCACTATTAAAAAAAGGAATATTTTGAAAATCGAACCCTAAATGGACCCCCCCTTACAAAAAATCTGGCTACGGGTATGCCTTTTATAATTCTTTGCAGCAATTACTCAATTAATAGCATTCATTGATCAACATCCCGAATTTCGTATTCTAACATAGACCTGTATATTTCTAATATACAGGTCTATGATTCTAGCTACATGTGGTTTGTTTATTACATCGCTCAATGTTGATAGAAGCTGCAGGTACAAAAATGTACAGGTATTTCTTACATGTAGTCGTTCAAGGTTCAGTGATCAAACGGGGAGTGCGGTACCGGGTGTCGCACCTGGCAAAGCACCGTTAATTGACAACAGGTGTTACATCCACCCAGTGGTAAGTAGACGGTCAATACTCACCCCAATGTTAAATGGCGATTTGCATCATAAATTAATTAAGCTAATAGAAGCGCACGTCAAATTATTCAATTTTGTTTGATTCTGTTTACCACAAACAACAACAACAACAATATTTTATTAAAGTCTCGCCTCTTAAAACATAAATCTCATATACAATAAAATACAATATTACATTTAAAAAGAGCCACTCTCTACAGAGTTATGAGAGACTATAAAACAGTTTATGTACATAAAATCTAACTAAGACTACAAGTTTACAAGTTTTAAAACTTATCTTGCATATAAAATACATTTTCTTTTAATTAAAATTTCATAGCAGATTTTGGCTGTATAAAATACAATATCTTCATTTGTAAAAAGAAACACAAACTTTTCATTATCTGACATGTTTAAAAAATTATCTTCAACATCAATAGCATGATTAAAAATAACATTACGAATATCTGCATATACTGGACAATTCAACAACACATGTTTTTCGTCTTCCACATCATTTACACAATGAAAACATATTCTATCTTCTACATTTATATTTTCATAGCGACCTGTTTCAATTCTAATAGGCGCTACCCCACATCTAAATTTTGCCATAGCACTTCTATATCTACCAGGTATGATTTTACATAAATAATTTTCTACACCATACACAGTTTTAAATTGTCTATATGTACGTAATTTACTATTATCATTTGATATAATCTTATCAAACCAATCTTGTTTAAATTTTACAAAAGACATTTGCTCAATTTGTCTAATAACATGTTTATCTAAAATAACATTATCATCACATAAATAATTCATATCAATATCAGAAAACTTGTTTTTAACTCTGAAATGCCAGTTCTTCACCCTTCTACTCTTGTTACCCCATACAAATACAATCTTATTTACTCTATCATTACTCATTTTAGTAAACCTTGACCAGTTTCTAAACACACTAGTCCACTGTTTGATAACACAAGGCATCCAGCCCATATCACCATACAAAGCTAAATTAGGTGTATATTTACCAACACCCATAAAAAATCTCATTGCTCTGTTTTTAACACTATTAATACATGAAAAATCACGTGTTCCCCATATTGAGGCACCATAATCAATAACAGACCATACAAGTGAGTCAAATAGCTTCGTAAATGTACAATATTGAAAACCTCCATTAGCTTTACATTTTGATATCAATAAACCTAACGATCTACTAGCTGCTTTCGCAACTGCTTTGGCCATATCATCATAACTTAGATGTTCAGTTAACAATAAGCCCAAATACGTATACTGTGATACAATACTAACATTATTATTGTTTAAAACAAATTGAAAATCAGACCTTGGTACAGACTGGGTCCTAAAATGTACTATCTTAGATTTGTCTATATTTACAGTTAGATTGTTATTACAACACCATACTTCTAATACATTTAATAACCTTTGTAAATCATTCTCATTCTCAGCGAGAAACACTAAATCATCAGCATATAAAAGCATACTAAGTTTATTATCATCAATATTAATACCAATGTTCAACCTTTTAACATCATTTACAAGGTCGTTAATAAAAATATTAAATAACAATGGTGATAATATACAACCTTGTTTCAGTCCACAGTTTACATTAAACCAATCAGTAAGATGACCATTTACTTTAACGCACGATTGAACATTATGATAAATAGAATAGAGTGATTGTAACATCTTAGAACTTATACCAATAGATTGAAGTTTACAAAATAACAGATCCCTATCTATCCAGTCATATGCCTTTTTAAAATCTATAAACGCCACATATGTTGATTGTTTACGAAGTTTTCTAGTCTAAATGATAGTAGTTAATGTACTTAAGTGGTCCACAGTGCTGCGACCTTTTCTAAACCCGTTTTGCTCGTCACATATAAAATCCATTTCATCAAGTTTTTTCGTTAGACGAGAGTTTAGAACACCACAATATAGTTTATATGAAACCGGTGCCAAAGTTATACCACGATATGATAGAGGGTCCCTTGGGTCTGATGTAGAGTTTTTCGGTATAGGAGTAATGATTCCTTTAGACCATAGTTCTGGCACTTTACCCGAGTTATAGCAGACATTAAACATTCTAGTCAGTGCATTCAACATTGTTTGATTTTTGTACAGTTCCACCGGAATTTCATCACATCCTGGGGATTTACCATTTTTAGAGTTTTTCAGTACAGCACAAACTTCTTCAATAGTTATATCACAATCTAACATTTCATCATATATAGATTCATTATTACTTATATCAAATACATTATTATAATTTTTATCAAACATATTAGAAAAATCATTTTATAATTTCCATTTATTTAATACCTCATTTCTATCACTACTTATATCACCGTTTTCGAGTTTCACTTCCATAGGAATGCGATTTTGGCGGTCGTTTCCTACACCAATTTTTCCTATCTTTCTCCAAAATTCCTTCGGATTTTCACATGAAGTACTCAAGTTTTCTTGCATAGAATACCAATACTGTCGTTTCGCCTTTTGCACAGCTTTATCAAAAAACTTTCTTTGACAAACAAATATTTGACGTAAATCCTTTTTCTGTCCTCGCACTTTACATTTAATCCATTCTTTTTCAGCAATACACACCGCGTTCCAAGCTTCCGTTAAATCTTCATTCCACCATGGTTTTTTGCACTTCCTCTTTTTATTATTCGAGCCATCGTATATAACAACAAGTTTAGACGGTAATTTGCTAGCCATCTCTGATTTAACAACATCCACAAAAGCATCGTACATATAATTCATTTTGTCTTGCGAGATCGTCGAATTTTCAAGAACTTCAATTATTCTATCAATTTCACTGATTGTGGATTCAGAGCTAAGCCAGTTTTCCGGAATATTTGTTGTATTTGTTGTATCGTATTTAGTCTTCGTCGTACGGTACTTATTCGGCACACTATAGTCAGAAGCATTTCCACCGACGTTTATCGCTATATTCCAGGTAAGTAACGAATGGTCCGGTATTATCCTCTGTAGGTCGAATTTACCGACGGCGTTTATTTCTTCTAACATCAGGCTGGTTCGAGTAACCTTAAAACTGTCATATATATCTAACTGTTCGTATGGTACGACACAGTAATCTACAACGCTGGTCCCTCTTGTTGAAACATATGTATAATCATTTCGAATCGTTTTTCGTCCGTTCAACATGCAGCAATTTACGTCTGACAGAAAATCACAAAAGATTCGACCGTAACTGTTATACTGGTGGTCGATTATTTGTCTCTCCGGGATTTTATCGATTCCCTCAATCGAGTCCGTGAAGTCTGCACATCGACTATTCCAGTCACCACAGATATAAAAAGGACTTCCTTGAGGTATAGTGTATATGTGCGTCATTAAGGTTTCGAAAAAATCATGGACGTCAACTGCACGCGTTGAGTTTTCTGGAGGAAGATAGACGACACAGGCAAAGAACACGTCATTTGAACCCGGCGGACAGAAAAAAAGGAGGAATGTTGAATAAATTGTTTTCTTGAGTCTAGATTTATACTAAGAATAAAATGTTGCGCTATCAAATTCACATTAAAATATTGGAACATGATAACATTTTTTAAATAGACGATAAAGAGATGTAGAATAAGCACGCGACACAACCACCGTTTAAGAAACTGTAATTTGAAAAACGCAACTTTACACTACAGTAGCAGTACATGATGTGCAGTAGCATATTGGCTATACTAGTATAATATCTATAAATGACTCGAGCTTACCGTATACTAGCTTACTTACCATTTCATAAAAGTTACACAAAGACATTCAAGTAAAATGGATCTATAGTATTTGCTCATCTTCATTAGATACTTTATGAATACATGTGACGGAGATGAAGGGTACTTTATGCTTGAGATATTTTTTATATTTTTTTATTAAGGTGATATGAACGCAATTTTTAAATTATTTTTTTTTCGAACAAGCATAAAGTATTTTAAAAATCGGAAGGACGGTAAACGATAATTATTGGTTGAGAGGTTCTTTTTGACTGTTAACGTACTTGTATAAGAAAGAGGTTTGAGAATTAGTTAAGGAGAAGACCTGCAACAGGAGAATTTCAAGTATACTCTGCAAAAAAAGTTACGCATAGATAGAAAATTCCCCGTAGGTTTAAGGCAATTCGAAACAATTTCAAAACATTATTGCCGAGCTGTTCTTCAACCGATTTTCACGAAATAAAATCCAGTAAAAAGAAAACAAAATGAAGATCGTTTGATAAGTTAAGACCAAAATCCTAACTTCAATGATTTTTAAGAAATTGGGAGTAGAACACGACTAATGTTTTTCACGGAACATTTTGCACTGATTTAAACGGGAAATTGAATCGTAAAATGTACACTTGAGTTCCACTTACAATATCTTAAAAAGCAGCCATGTTACGATATTGCTCAAAATTAAACAAACAATCTCCATTTTGTTTTCTTTTTACTGGATTTTATTTCGTGAAAATCGGCTGTAATAAAAAAGCTCGGCAATTATGTTTTGAAATTGTTTCGATTTGCATTAAACCTACGGGGAATTTTCTATCTATGCGTAACTTTTTTTAAGAGTATATTATAAAGGACATTGTTTTGTTCATAAGAGTCGTTTGGTCGGTCAGCGACGAAAACGAAAATGATAATATTACAAGAATGTACTTCAGTTCAACCAACAAAAGCACACTTATTATTACGCATAAAAAGTTTTTTAGATCCATTTCAATACACATCTTTAGCTAAACTAAAGATTTATGGCCTTTTTTGATTTTGCTGAAAGAAACCTGGAGCCGATGTATATCGATCAACTTTTTTGGTCTGCCGCTTTTTATAAACAGCACTTCAGCTCAGGGATTAAATAAAACTGATTGTTTTGGACATCCCTGTTCAGCTGGAGATTCATGAACAGACTATATTTTGATGGAAATTAAGTAAATATATATATATAGGCATATGCAACTTTAAATAAAAACTTATAATAATTTAGTTCACAAGAATAAAGAATATTTGATCCTAATTACTCGAATTATGACTTTATCGTGAGGAATTAATTAGTTTTATGGTCTTTATTACTGTTTTTGATGATAATTAGATCTAATATAAAAATTTTAAAAATCGTGTCCAGTCTCCTTTAAACAAGTGTGCCAAGTTAAGATGCAGTTGGTCTTACGGTGTCAGACAAGTTAATCTTTGAAATTCAGGAGAAAATAATGAAAAATGGTAAATTTTGCTGTTTTAAGGACAATAACTCCTAATAGAAATGGTCTTACAGCTTTGACATAATACATGAAATGTAGATCTTGATGTGCTTGATCATATGCAATTTAAATTTTTGAAATATCTTGTATAGTTTTCAAGAAATATGGCTGAATAAGTGAAAAATTTTGAAAAAATCCAAAAAAGGGCAATAACTCCTACATCAATTGTTGGATCTTCTTGAAACTTACAGAGCAGGTAGATCTTGTGATGCTGATCACTTTTGTTTCCAATCAGAATTTTGATTTCTGTAACCATTTTTGAGTTATTAGCAAAAAACTGCAATTTACCCCTATGTTCTATTTTTAGCCATGGTGGCCATATTTTTTAATGAATCAAAAATCTGAACGATACACTTGTAGCATTTATGCTTTTGAACAACTGTGCCAAGTTTGGTTGAAGTTGGATGTATGGTGTCAGACAAGTTAATCTTTGAAATTCAGGGAAAAAGTAACGAAAAATGGTAAATTTTGACGCTTTAAGGGCCATAACTCCTAAAATAAATGGTTCCACAGCTTTGACCTAATTACATGAAATGTAGATCCTAATGTGCTTAATCATATGCAATTTGAATTTTTAAAATATCTTGTATAGTTTTTAAGATAAACGGTTAAATAAGTGCAAATTTTTGAAAAAAGTCCAGAAAAAGGAAAATAACTCCTACATCGGTAGTTGGATCTTCTTGAAAATTTCAGGGCAGGTAGATCTTGAGTTGCTGATCACTTTTCCCCTTGCCAGAATTTTGATATCTGTCACCGTTTTTGAGTTATTTGCAAAAAACTGTATTTGACACCCCAGTTCTATTTTTAGTAACAGCGGCCATGTTTTTTGACATATCAATAATCCGAACGCAAACTTTTTGCACAATACCCTAAGGAACAACCATATCAAGTTTGGCTGCATTTGATGTTTGAAAAAAAGCTAACGGACGACGGACATACGACGGACGCAAAGTGATGGCAATAGCTCACATCACATGACCCTTCAGGTCAGGTGAGCTAAAAACATGAACATGTTTTACCTTTAAAGGAACAAAGTCTTCATCAAGGGTCATCTGCGATCTTCAACCCTATAAAGACTGTCTTAGACGTTTTGATGCTGAATGTTTAAATCAGATTGTCTATATCTCTTATACATTTTGATTGACTAGCCGAAAAAGCCCGTGCTCTATGAAACGGCGGCCATGCATTTGAAAGATAAATAATCAAACCATAAAAGAAGATAATTGAAAGACTGTTAATAGAGGACAGACGACGACGCTGCATTCCAAAAAGCTTAAAAGAACTCAACAAGAGACTTGGGTTTACATGTTTTTGTTCTTTTTTCTATTGTTGTTTAGCTGTCTTGTGTGCATTGTTTCACTTTCTGTGTTTTGTTTTCATGGCAGTAGTTTGCCATTCTGTACTTGCAATATTCGAATGCCTAATGAGTACTGTTTTGAATCATATAAGATTTGTTTGTATATATTAAATACTATTCATTAACCTACAACATTATTTTCACAGTAGAATTTATCCCATATGCCTTTTTTAAGAATGGAGCGAGAAAAATGCTCTGTACAAAATATTACTGAACAAGAGATAACACTTAAGTATGTCTAGCCTTCCGGCACCACGAGAGACAATAATTACCAAGAATTTTCAGTTTCTCAGATCAAAAGGTGTTTATAGAACATAAACATTGCTAATATAATCAAAGTCACTCAACCAGAAAATCAAGGTCAAGGTCAAAAGATGGGGCTGCAACTGTGCTTAGCTACAGGGGCTTATGCATACCAAGTTTCATCAGCCTAAGATTAATACTGCTTGATATATGGAGGTGCTTACAAAACCTTAACATTGTTATTATATGTATTAAACATTCTCAAAGTCACTCAACCGAAAAATAAAGGTCAAGGTCAATAGATATTGATGCATTTTTTTTTAGATAACTTAAAAAAAACGTTGGATAGACGAAACGCGCGTCAGGCGTAGCAAACTTTATTGTCTGGAACTTTGTTGTCATTTGTATTTCGAACACACGTGAAGGTTAGCACTGCTGGTGGAGTTTTAATTCCCCGAGGTTAGCCCGCTCCGGCACCAATGCTTTTGAGTTGGAGAAAAAAACATCAAAGCTTTAAATTATCCGTCTAAATTTCAAAATTGTCTAAACCCTAAGGTTCTTCCTATCCCAGACACAGGTTGATTATCTTAGTAATAATTTGGTTCCCCAGTTTGGTATTTTTGGTTTTATTGTTCCATGCTATTCATATTTATATAGTGTTTGGCATTTTCAATATCTTTGGTAGAGCGCCTCTGATGAGTCTTGAATAGACGAAACGCGCGTCAGGCGTAGCAAAATTTATTGTCTGGAACTTTGTTGTCATTTGTATTTGGATGATGTCGTATCCCATATATGGGATGTACCCATTAGATGACCGACTGTCATGGAAAGGGGAGGAACGGTTCAACTCATCATGCCCAAGCTGTATACCAAATTTGAAATAAATCCCTTTTGTAGAAGCCGAGAAATTGTCTATTTTTGACCCAGGTCAGTCTATCACCTACTTCCTTTTTTCCGAGCCGACTAAGACTTTTTATGGGTCAAAAATAGACAAATGACCCATTAAAAGTCTAAGTCGGCTTTGAAAAAAAGGAAGTAGATGATGGACTGATTTGAAACCAATGCATCCGGTAGAAGCCGAGATATCTGTTACGAAAC
The DNA here is from genome assembly GCA_963971305.1 of Arcuatula senhousia. Classification (NCBI taxonomy): domain Eukaryota; kingdom Metazoa; phylum Mollusca; class Bivalvia; order Mytilida; family Mytilidae; genus Arcuatula; species Arcuatula senhousia. The sequence goes on from OZ020314.1 coordinate 49,564,801, forward strand.
ATTTCACATTTCAAATTTTTTTCCACCTAAAAAGTCTAAGTCAGCTCAAACAAACAGGAAGTAGATGATGGACTGACCATGCTTAAGCTGTGTACCGAGAAATCTGTTACCAAAAAATTCACTTTTTTACCCTAAAAAAGTCTAAGTCGGCTCAGAAAACAGGAAGTAGATGATAGACTGACCTGGAAAGGGGAGACAAGGTATAACTCATCATGCTGAAGCTGTGTACCAAATTTGAAACCAAACCATCCAGTAGAAGCAGAGAAATTGAACCGGACGGACAGACGGACGGACGGACGGACAGCGGACGGACGGACGGACAAGGTGATTACAATATAGCCCCCTCTCTTACGAGTGGGGGTATAATAAATGATGATGAGACATTCACCTCCTCATTACATTATAAGGATAGAAAATAAAGAGATGTGGAATAAGTGTACACGACACAGCGCACAATTAAACGGCAATTTAGAAAAACCACAATGGATAACCGCCAGCAGCCTTCAACGAGGCCATTTGGCACTGCTGGCGCTTCTACAATTGGCCCATGGTCTAAATAAGATGCATATAATTCAAATCCAGCCCAGAAATAGTCACAGATAGACCCCCTTCTTAAACAAGGAACAGAAAACATCAAAAAGACAAATACAAACGAAAGCTTTGTCAAAGATTCCTGGCTTAGGACAGGCACATGTAATATGTGGCGGGGTTAAACTAGTTTTTTGGGCCGAACCTTCCCCCTATCAATATTCCTAGACAAAGCACAAAAACTAAACACACAATAAAAATCAAATCGATCAAAGTCCAATTCTATTAGAGAGAACCTAAGACAAAAACAAGAACAAACAAAAGGACGGTAAAGGAACTCTCTATAGAACACTCGCTGTTACTGACAGCTAGCTGAGAATCATCAATCGACTGATGTAAAAAAATCAAACGTATCGATTTTAAATCCAACACCACACTTCAAACAATAATGATTTAGTGAAGTGTCATCACACAAAACCGACACGCTTGATCGTTATAATGCTTAAAAATGACAATAGTAAAAACATTTATGGAAGTTTTAAAGCAAGTATCAAGTTTTCAATGTTTCTGCCAAAAAACACTTAATTCAAAGATTTAACTAAGATATATATCATATCCTTTCCGTAATAAATTTTGAAGCCAATTTTTCATTTCTATTGGATTGCTTTTAAATTTGTGAGCTTTATAAAAAAACATTACCATAAAATTCAGGATGTGATATTCCTTTCACTATAAGAAAGTGACGTGTACAATTAAATTTTTCAATAAGAGATCGATACTTGTGGAAGAATTTAGAAAAAGATTTTACTAATTTGTGGTATCGATAACCTTGTTTTAATAATTTTTCAGTAATAAAACGGTTTTTATTATTAAAATCAGAAACACAACTGCAGATCCGAGCATATATTACTAACTGTGAAATGTAAGCCCCGTATGACGGCGCTAGTGGAACATCTCCTTCAAGAAAAGGGAAATTTATAATAGGGAAGGTAAAGTCGTCACGTTTATCATTTACTTTGGTATGTAATTTTCTGTCAATAATACTTAAATCTAAATCTAAAAAAGGACATCTATCACCGGTGACGTTAGATTTGTTCAAGGTTAATTCAGAAGGATAGATATCTGTAATAAAATTAGAAAGTGAAGGATTGTTGAGTGCAAGAATGTAATCTAAATATCTAAAAGTATAATTGAAAGTTTCGATTAGGTTCTGTTTGTTCGGGTCTTTTTGTAATTTAGCCATAAATTGTGATTCATAACAGTATAGGAAAAGGTCAGCTATAAGTGGCGCACAATTACAGTACTTGAACCGATCAATGCAACACTTTGACGGATCGATGACTGATCGGTGACGGATTGATGACGCGTTTGGACCGGATTGATGACTGATTGATGACGGATTGGTGACTGATTGGTGACTGGTTGTTGACTGATTGATGACGGATCGGACGGATTGGACGGATGACGGATACCATAGGTAACCGGGCTATCGATCCGTTATTTTGACTGATACGATCGATCGGTATAATTAGAAAACTCTTCTGTGAAACGAAGTTATCGTTTTTACCTATACGTTTATAACATGTACAACGCAACACAAACCAGTGACGGCCTGAATTTAATTTGTTTTAAATAAATTATGCTATAGTGTTAAATAAGACGTACATTTTCTATTTAAATATGTTAATATATTATTAATCTAATGAATTTAATAATTGCTTACATAGTACCTCCTTTTAATAATATAATTTTATTTTATTTGTTCTGATTTTTAAATACAAAAACAGAAACTGTACTGAAAAAATCTTTGAAATGTTAAAGAGTTCTGCTTAGAATGATTATTTCAACAATTTGTAACATATATTCAACAACAAAATATTCAGGAGATATCAATAATCTAGTAAATTTTATTTTAATTTTCTTTTAATTCACTGTGTTAAATTTGTTCGCATAGGAATACAGACCACATTTGCAAATTTCTTATGTAAAATATATGAAACTTTAATAAAATATTATATTTGAGCATAAAATTATATGACAGTTTAATAAAATTGACAAGAAAATGTTTGCGAAACTACTTTTTTCATCAGGTTTGACACATTAATGGTATGTTAAGTTGAAAAGTTGCATAAATACATATTGCTGCCTTAAAAAGTAAAGTTAATAAAGTTAAGAGATAATAAAGAAAATTTGTTCGCAAAAGAATATAGATCACATTTGCAAATTTCTGATTTAAATATATTTAACTTTAGTTAAACCTATATTTTAGCTTAAAATTATATGACGGTTTAATAAAATTGACAAAAAAATGTTTGCGAAACAACTTTTTTCATCAGGTTTGACACATTAATGGTATGTTCAGTTGAAAAGTTGCATTGATACATATTGCTGCCTTTAAAAGTAAGGTTAATAAAGTTAAGAGATAATAAAGAAAATTTGTTCGCAAAAGAATATAGATCACATTTGCAAATTTCTGATGTAAAATATATGAAACTTTAGTTAAATCTTATATTTTAGCTTAAAATTATATGACGGTTAAATAAAATTGGCAAGAAAATGTTTGCGAAACAACTTTTTTCATCAGATTTGACACATTAATGGCATGTTCAGTTGAAAATTTGCATAAGTACATATTAGCGCCTTAAAAAATAAGGTTCATAAAGTTAAGAGATTATAAAGAAAAGGACAAGGTATGATTAGGGCCCAATTTTGCCTCCAAATTTTGAAATTATTCAAATGAGCTAAAGATATGCAATATATACTTTAAAATAGTTAAACTTTACTGTATCAGCATAATTTTGTTTAAAGTCATCCATGGTGATGTTAAAATAATTACCGCAAGTGGCCTAAAAATTGTAATTTGTTGAAAAACTTTAAAAAAAACCTGCAAATTCAGAGTGGTTTTTGGCAAATTTAACTATGAGCCACACAGAGTACCACTACAATAATTTGTGTAAATGAGAACTGTTAATACAGAAACAAACCACAAAAATATCTTAGTGGTACTCCGTGTGGCTCATAGTTAAATTAACCAAAAACTACTCAAAATTTGCATGAATTTAACCCTTTTTCACAAAAATGTCATTTTTGCATTATTTGATGACGTCGCTGTGAAGTAATAAACAAAAAGTTTTGTTAAAATTACTGTTATTTTTCATTACCTTGTTCATCAAAGAACTGATCTAGAATAGTTTCCCCTCAATTCAATTATTTTTTTAAAAATGGTAAATTAGGGGGCCAAATTGAGCTCTTATCATATCTTGTCCTTTGTTCGCAAAGGAATATAGATCACATTTGCAAATTTCTGATGTAAAATATATGAAACGTTAATTAAATCTTATATTTTAGCTTAAAATTATATGACGGTTAAATAAAATTGACAAGAAATTGTTACCAAAACAACTTTTTTCATCAGATTTGACACATTAATGGCATGTTCAGTTGAAAATTTGCATAAGTCCATATTGGCGCCTTAAAAAATAAGGTTCATAAAGTTAAGAGATTATGAAGAAAATTTGTTTGCAAAGTAATATAGATCACATTTGCAAATTTCTTATGTAAAATATATGAAACTTTAGTAAAATCTTATATTTGAGCATAAAATTATATGACAGTTTAATAAAATTGCCAAGAAAATGTATGCAAAACAACTTTTTTCATCAGGTTTGACACATTAATGCTAAGATAAGTTGAAAAAATGCATTACTACATATTGCTGACTTAAAAAATAAGGTTCATATAGTTAAGAGATAATAAAGAAAATTTGTTTGCAAAGGAATATAGATCACATTTGCAAATTTCTGATGCAAAATATATCAAACTTTAGTTAAATCTTATATTTTAGCTTAAAATTATATGACAGCTAAATAAAATTGACAAGAAAATGTTTGCGAAACAACTTTTTTCATCAGATTTGACACATTAATGGCATGTTCAGTTGAAAATTTGCATAAGTACATATTGGCGCCTTAAAAAATAAGGTTCATAAAGATAAAAGATTATGAAGAAAATTTGTTCGCAAAGGAATATAGATCACATTTGCAAATATCTTATTCAAAATATATGAAACTTAAGTAAAATCTTATATTTGAGCATAAAATTATATGATGGTTTAATAAAATTGCCAAGAAAATATTTGCGAAACAACTTTTTTCATCAGATTTGACACATTAATGGCATGTTCAGTTGAAAATTTGCATAAGTACATATTGCTGATTTAAAAAATAAAGTTCATATAGTTAAGAGATAAAAAAAGAAAATTTGTTCGCAAAGGAATATAGATCACATTTGCAAATATCTTATTTAAAATATATGAAACTTAGTAAAATCTTATATTTTTAGCTTAAAATTATATGACGGTTGAATAAAGTTGACATGAAATTGTTTGCGAAACAACTATTTCCATCAGATCTGACACATAAATGCTATAATTTTTTGAAAACTTGAATAACTTCATATCTTTCACTTGAAAAATACGGTTATTTAACCATTTTTAAGAGATTATGAAGAAAATTTATTTCCATTATAGAAATGTTAACCCCAAACATTTCTTATGCAAGCTACAAATGTATGAGAAATTAAAAATCTGATGTTTGAGCTTAATATTATATGATGGTTTTAAGGTTAGTGAGGACACCCGTCATGTGATCAAAAACAGCCAAAAATGCAAAAAACAAGCGCAAATGTCACAAATACCTTGAAACTTGTGTTAAATAATTTCATTTAATAAAAGTTAATCAAAATAAATTAATTTTAATTCAAATAAAACAACCATTCCTTCATAAATAAAATTTTCAAATAAACCAAGGGAGATAATCCGTTTGAAAAAGGACCAAAATATTACAAAGATTTGTATTGTAAACGGAAAAGTAAGCTGGTGACCCCCAGTTTTTATTTTTTTATTTCAAAACATATTGTATTTCATTGATTTTTATCAAATAAAAAATAAATTTTAAATTCGTGGATTTTTTCTGCGACAAGATTTTATGCTAATTATTTGGCCTTTCCTATATAATCTATAGTAATTTGGAAAAACTTTGAGCCTAAATTTTGAGAAAACAAGCCTGGAAAGGGGTTCCTATATTTTAACACAAGATAAAGTATATACCTTATACTAATTGACAAAAAATTGGACATTTTGAATTCGGCATTATTTTTGGGGTCAGGTGTCCTCACTAACCTTAAAACAATCATAAAAAATTGTTTTCAAAATAACTTTCTGACAAGATTTTTAATGATTTATTTCAAAATATAATATATATTTGACATCAAAAATCGTATGAATTTTCGCATTTTAAAACAGAAATGTGTTATGTCTTAATTTACATTAAAGTTTGGCTTTAATATTTATTAAAGCACAATTTGGCTGTGCTTTGTAATATTCTATGTTTTATTATTAATATAAAACTTGTCAAATATCCCGCTCTTACATTTAATTAATTATTTATATAGATTTATATTTTATTCAAAGATTTTCTGCATTCGATCTAGGAGTCACGTGATACAATAAGCGAAACGAACTTAAAAATTCCGTATTTTAGATTGAATTGACGCGTGACGGATTGGTAAATTGCATCATGGGATGCATTTGACGGATAGGATCGGACGGATTGGTGACTGATCGATGACGGATTGGTGACTGATTGATGACGGATCGGTGAATGATTGAGACCGGATCGTTGACTGATTGGTGACTGATTGATGACGCGTGACGGATCGCAAAAACTGTTGCATTGATCGGTTCAAGTACGGTAGTACCCATAGGAATACCAATAATTTGGCGATATATTTGTTTACCAAAACGTATGTAAATATTATCTAACAAATAATTTAGAGCAGTAATAGTTTCTGCATCAGTCCAGTTAATGTAACCCTTTTGAGTCTCGTTACTAAAAAATGATTTACTAAATGATTTTGAAGCTCTCTGGAACAGATATAATCACTTTTAGATTTGTCAAAACACCATTTAACCAAATATTCAAATTTCTTTTTAATCAGATTATGTGGAAGGTTAGTATATAAAGTAGAAAAATCGTAATTATCAAAGGTATGAAAAGTATTTTCAAATGCACGAAGCTTGTCCAAAACATCAAGAGAATTTTTTACACTCCAAAAATAATTAATTCCACTGTTTTCGAATACCCTTTCAGGGTATTGAATGATAAATTCGTTCATAGTAGTTAAAGTAAGAGATATAACTTTGGAAATATGGATTAAAGAACACTTACTTGAAGCAGAGATAAAACGAGATTTATATGGATTTTTGTGCAATTTAGGTATCCAGTACAAAGTAGGTAACTTAAAGTATGTTGGGGCAACTCGAAGTGCTGTGGTCGCTATGATATGACCGTCAATGATACCTGATTCTGTCGAATGCACGGGAACAAAAGTGTTCAATTTTTTTATTTCGTGCATTAAAACCTCAAGGTAATACTTTCTTCATACCACAACGACATTGTTAGCTGCTTTATCGGCAGGAACAAACACGTATCGCAAACCAAGTAAACGGATTGTTGGCTTTATTTGATTAAGGTAAGTATCAGGCCTAAAATCTACAAATGAATTTTGAAATTGGCTGATTCTGAGTTGAACAATTGTCATCAATTTATTAATAAAACGGTCTAGAAATTTTGAGTCGGCCCTTTCTCTCATAATCCAAGATTTGCAATAATAGAGAAGGGAAGTTTTGATACAGTGTAGGCAGGAATTCCAATTAATTTTTGTGGGTGGTCTAAACTTTGGTCCGTTTTCAAGAAATTCATAACCTCTGGGTCATTGACGATTGAAAGGTCTCCGGTAACCACATGATCAAAAGGAGCATATCTGAAATCAGATTTAGCACAGTCGCATGACAAAGGAATATTCGTGTCTAGTTCTTCATCAGTTGTAGGTGTTGTATAGTTAAACATAATGTTACGTGTATGTTTCTTATATTCATAAGATACAATAGGCGGTTCGGTATTTGAAAAAGTAAGGTGGAATTAGATCTTGAATATTAGGGTCCATAAATATACTAGATATATATATGAAGTCAAGTCCTCTATTAATGAAGGTTAATTTTATAAAATATCGAATCTGGTCTTCCGGGTTTTCAATTTTGGAAAACAGTTTATAGTAACAAAAAGAAGAGATGATGAGTGCACCTTCATATAATGCACTTGTATGTGATATAGTACTACATTCCAAACGGATACTATTTAGTTTAGAAATGGGTATTGAACATAATTTACAAAACAGATTTTAATAAGATCAGTAATACTTGAGTCAGAGCGATGTTAATTTCTGACATTACGATTTATTCGTTTACCATGCGACCGTTTGTTCCGTTTTCGAGGAATCATTAAATTCATGACATTTATGGTTGATGATCTAGATATGCTACCCTGTCCCATGATGTTATCGTTAAGACCCAGAGGGTATGCTGTTTGTATTTTTTTTTTATCCAATCAAGTTCAGCAAGTCGTCCTTCTCTACAAAACTGTCTTTTACTTAAATTTTAATCTCCTTTAAAAATTTCAAGTGGCTGAACTTTAATATATTTAATGTTGTGGTTGTGTTTATGTAAGTGTTGATAAAGATAGCATTTATACTTTTTAAAGCGACGAAAGCGATACAGATGTTCAGAAGTTCTTTTCGTCAAATACCTACCAGTCTCCCCGACATACTGAATATTACAATAAGTTTGGATCAAGTTTTTAAGTAAATTAAATTTGTTGTGCGTCAGTTATCATCTTTGCCAATTTAGTAGAGAAAGTTCGTCCATTTATACTAGATGTAACAGTGGTGTTTCTGATTAACCTGTTTCACGTTTGTCATTTAGAAGCACTACAGGGTAAGACTTTAGGATATCCACGAAAAGAACTATTAAACGTATTGCATGTGTTACATGTATGTAGAATCTTTTGTTTTATGGTTTTCGATGATTGGACTAATGGTTTATAAGAATTTACGCTATAGAAAGAGTGTCTGATTCTATTAGATTAAAGGTTATTGTTGGATGTGGATATCTTAGCTTGTGGTTTTGAGTTGTTGTATTTTTTACCATTTCGTAAAATCACGATTAAGGTTGTAAGGAGAGAAAGGGATGTTCAATGACAAAACATGACCGGACCGGACCGAAAATATATGCATTCAGCATTATATAATAAAAAAGAACTACAGTCAAAAGAGTCTTGCTAAAACTACTAGTGATTCCCGACAAGGTTCATAATACACGCGACAACACGGAATTCACATTTTGAAGGTTTTAACTTTATTCCTGTTTTTGAAAACCTACATAGAACCTCATTAAAGTTTTCAAAGTATTCATCAAGATTTTAACTGTATTAGTCTTGTCAATCTATCCTAATTTTAGAGTAACCTCAAACAAATTGGTACAAAGCATATCACCACTGAAATGAAAGCTATTTGAATATACCAATTATATATTAAACAAGAGTTAACACTAAAGTATGTCTCGTCTGCCGGCACCATCAGAAACAATTATTCTTTCTTACTTCCATTATATTTTGAATTTACTGTATATTAAGTTTCTGAGATCAAAAAATGTTAATAGTCACTCAACCCGAAAATCAAGGTCAAGGTCAAAAGATGACGATGTAACTGTGCTAAGCTACTACTGTGGCATATGCATACCAAGTTTCATCAACCTAGGACCTATGGCTCTTGAGATATGGAGGTGCTCGCAAAACTTTTCCATTGCTATTATATGTATTGAAAATTGTCAAAGTCACTCAACCGGAAAATCATGGTCAAGGTCAAAAGATGGGGATGCAACTGTGCTAAGCTACTACTGGGGCATATGCATACCAAGTTTCATCAACCTAGGACCTATAGTTCTTGAGATATGGAGGTGCTCGCAAAACTTTTTCATTGCTATTATATGTATTGAAAATTGTCAAAGTCACTCAACCGGAAAATCAAGGTCAAGATCAAAAGATGGGGATGCAACTCTGCTAAGCTACTACTGGGGCATATGCATACCAAGTTTCATCATACTAGGAACTATAGTTCTTGAGATATGGAGATGCTCGCAAATCTTTACCATTGCTATTATAAGTATTGAAAATCGTCAAAGTCACTCAACCGGAAAATCAAGGTCAAGATCAAAAGATGGGGATGCAACTCTGCTAAGCTACTACTGGGGCATATGCATACCAAGTTTCATCAACTTAGGACTTATAGTTCTTGAGATATGGAGGAGCTCATAAAACTTTTCCAAAAAGTTAACGCCGCCGTCACCGCCGCTGCCGCCGCCGGTAAAGTAACACCTATGTCCTGCTCTGCTTCGCAGGCGAGACAAAAACTATACCAAGATATATTTTGTGGAACATACCACATTTTGGGGTAAAAAACAAGAATCTTCAAGGAGCCTGAATCGCTCACTTGGTCTTGATATCAACCCTATGAAGAACTTCATAGAGCTAATTAAGCTGAACATTTAAGCAAGCAACAGCTTTTCTCTTTCAGCAAAAGTTTTTATTCTAAAGGCCAAAAATGTGAAAATGTCAATTTAAGGGCCGTCTGAACACTTTGATTCTATACACTACAAACTACTAAAAGTCTGAATGGTATAGTTTTTGTACTAAATCGTACTGAAATGTACTCGACCATTCTGCAAAAGTCTGATATGTGCTTAACTGTACTCGACCAACGTCTGAAAAGTCTTAAAAAGACTAAATTGTACTTGACAATTTCAAATTTATAATTGTCAGTCTAAAATGTTCTCGACCTAGTCTAAATTGTACTCGACAAAGTCTGAAATGTACTCGACCTTGTCTAAAACGTACTTAATTAATTAAAAATCAATTAAGTCTATAAAACATTAAAGATTTTATCTAAAATTACAAAAAATGTGTTAAATAAAGATTTAATTAGGTCGAGAATGTTTTAGTAAGGTTAAGTACAATTCAGACTTGGTCGAGTACATTTAAGAATTTACATTTTCTTCCATATCTATCTGATAATAATCTTTAATTTAGGTCGAGTAAAATAAAGTACTTTTCAGATTAATTCAAACAATTAAGTACATGTTCAGACTTTTTAGAGAAAATCAGACATTGGTCGAGTACCGATAAGCACGTTTCAGACTTTTTCAGAATGGTCGAGTACATTTAAGTACAGTTAAGTACAAATACTATACAATTCAGACTTTTGGTAGTTTGTAGTGATAGAGACTTTGTTAAGAGATTAATGAACTGAACATTTAAGCAAGAAGCCACTTTTCTTGATCTGCTATAGTTTTCATTATATAGGCCAAAACATGAAAATATGTTTATTTAAGGGCTGTAATCCCTATAAGGGGTCATCTGACAAATTCAACCTTATGAATACTTTTGTAGAGCTAAATGAGCTAAAACCTTTAAGCAAGAAACAGATTTTCTCTATCTGCTATAGGCCAAAAAACACTTATTTTCGCCTTTAAGGAGCTGTAACCCCTATAAGGGGTCATCAGACGACTCTGACCCTATTACGACTTTTGTAGAGCTAAATGAGCTGAACATTTGAGCAAGCAACAGCTTGTTTCCATCTGCAATAGTTTTAATTCCATAGGCCAAAACACACTTTTTTCGCCTTTAAAAGGCTGAACCGCTAAAAGGGTTCATTTGACAACTTCAATCCTATGAAGACTTTTGTAGAGCAAAATGAGCTGAACATTTAAGGAAGCAACAGCTTTTCCCTATCTGTAATAGTTTTCATTCTGTAGGCAAAAAAAACACTAATTTTCGCTTTTAAGGTGCTGTAACCCCCATAAGGGGTCATCTGACAACTTTGACCATATGGAGACTTTTGTAGATCTAAATGAGCTGAAAATTTAAGCAAGCAAAACCTTTTCTCTATCTGCAATAGTTTTCATTCTTTTAAGCTAAAAACTCTATTTTTCGCCTTTTAGGGGATGTAACCCCTATAAGGGGTCATCTGACAACTTTGACCCTTTAAAAACTTTTATGGAGCTAAATGAGCTGAACGTTTAAGCAAGCAACAGCTTTTCTCTATCTGCAATACTTTTCATTCTATGGACCAAAAACACTATTTTTCTCCTTAAAGGGGCTGCTACCTCTATAAGGGGTCATCTGACAACTTTGACCCTATGGAGACTTTTGTAGAGCTAAATGAGCTAAACATTTAAGCTAGCAACAAATTTTCTCTTTCTGCAATAGTTTTCATCCTATCGGCCAAAAACACTATTTTTCGCCTTTAAGGGGCTGTAACCCCTATAATGTTTTTTTTCAAAAATCAAAACACAAGTCTGGTGCAAGACACCCTAAGGATCATTCATACCAAGTTTCATTAAATTCTGTTTCGTAGTTTCAGAGGGGAAGATTTTTTCAAAAATTGTTAACGGACAACAGACGACGACGGACGCCAGGTGATGGCCAAAACGGGATATTAGTGAAAAATCACTGAAAACTGGAAAAAAAGGATTTAGGTCATTTACAATTCATTTTTAATTTAATTTTGTATTAAAGCGATTTGTGTCTACCAGTACCATGTTAAAACTACACAAAAAGTATATTTTTTGCAGATTCTACCACATTTTTGGGAAAAAAGCGAGTTTTTAGTGTAAAATCACTGAAAACTGTAAAAAAAATAGGAATTTGGTCATTCACAATTCAATATTCAGTTTATTTTTTTAATCAAATCCATAATTGTATACCAGTGACATGTTCAAACTATACAAACAATTCTACTGAACAAACCACATGTTGGGGGAAAAACGGGATCTGAATGAAAATTCACTGAAAACTAAAGGATTTTGATCTTTCACAATTAACTTTGAGGTTTATTTCTGTATTAAAGCTATCTGTGTCTACCAGTACCATGTTTAAACTACACAAAAATATATTATTGCGGATTGCGGAGCATACCACATTTTGGGGAAAAATCGGGTTTTTACTGAAAACTGGAACAATAGGAATTTGGTCATTCGCAATTCGCAATTCAATTTAAAGAAGCAAAGAGGCACCAATGTGGCATCCAAGTGTCAGAAGTCCGAAAAGGCAACGACTTAACTGGCAACACGAAAACAAAAACAGCACGAATAAACAAAAACCACCAGATCAACCGAACGGAAATCAACAAGCCGTGAGTAGAGTGAACTCAGGTGCTCCGAAAGATAAAGCGGTTCCTGCCTGCTATACCACACATGTCGTGTTGCTAATTTTTTAATTCAGTGTGTCAAATTCGGTAAAGAAATTTACCAATATCTATCTATATTTATCTACCAATAACTTATTCAACTAAAAAAAAAATGAGAACATGCCATATTTTATGGCTTAAAATATGTTATTAAGCGAAAATTAATTAAAAATAATCGTCATAGGGTTTTGTTTTGTTTTTCTTTTCTGAATTTGACACACTGAATTGGACATTGGCAGCGCGACGGATGTGCTAAAGCAGGCTGAAACCGCTTACTCTTCAGATGCACCTGAATTCACTCTTGTTACGACTTGTTCGTGTTGTTGATTTCTGATTGGTTGATTTCGTGTTTTTTTTCCTTGTGCCGTTCTTTTTGTGTGTGTTTTTTTCGTGTTTACCGGTTTAGTCGTTGCCCTGTTGGACTTTTGACACTCTAATGCCTTTGCTTCTTTCATAATACAATGTTAACTTGCTTTTTCATAAATTACACAATGTAAAGCTTTAAGTGTATACCAAAGGCATATTAAAATTATAATTACAACACAATAATATATTTTGAGTTACATGCCACAATCTGGAGTAAAATGATAGTGATTTAAATGATAGTGAAAATTCACTAAAAGGTGGAAATAAAACAGTTTTAAACTTGGTCCTTATTTAGAATTTAAGTTGTTTATATAAATATATATATATATATATATATGTAAAACCATTTGTGTATACCAATGACATTTTTAACTTTGCAAAAATATATATATTGAGTAACACGCCATGGTTGGGATGAAAAATTTGGTTTGTAGTGAGAAATCACTGAAAAACTGCAATAAAAAAGAAAAAAGTAGTAAATTTTTATCAAATTTATTTCTGTACATAGATTTTATCAATAACATCTTTGACCACGTTTTGTGGTAAAAATTCAGTAACATATAACAAAAATACTGGAAAAGTAGAAAGTTTGTCCTTGAAGTTCTTTGGAACTCAAATTTTAGGTTGGTTTTTTTTTGTAGAACACAATTTAAATCAAACTATGCAAAAATGTATGTTTTTTGGGACTAAAATACTTTAGATTTTTTTTCTTTGATGATAGCCTATAGTTTAATAAACAAAGACTTTTTTCCGGATTTGTGTAAAGGATATAACAAAATTACAGAAATTGAATAATCAATCCCATATGTCCAAGAAGAACTGATAAAACAAGGCACAGGCACACCAGAGAAATTGAAGATCCATTATCCCTGTTATTATAAGTGTTGTGTCCAAAATTCCGTGCATGTAAATGTATCCCATGAATAAAATATGTCAAAATCTGATTTCCAATTATACCGTTAAGATTACAAGCCTCGGGGACAAATATGAATACCAGGAAAATGAACACGAAAAGGCTGATAAAATGAACATGAAATGGTGATGATGTAGCCAAATGTCAGAATTTTGACTTTCATTAAAAAAGTGGGAAGGGAAAGATCGAACAATTAAGCCTCCTGCATGGGGATCCTATAGGTTTTACTCTTCTTGGGACCCAACAACAATGTTTTTTTAACGTCATGTTTTTCCCATCAACCTGACAACCCCAGTATTCATCAAGACAAGTGTTCCCCATCCAGCCACCTGATGGGCACATCCTAGTAGATTTGAGTGCAAAACGGCCTAACCCGATGTCACGTTTTTGCTTAGGCTAAGCACTGTTGTGGGCGACAAATTCGCAAAGGAAGAACAACTATGTCCGATCTTTTTCTGCATAACGAGTGACATTTTTTACCAATAAGAGTTGAAATAAAGATAATGTAGGAAATTGTTATCTTAAATTTGGTTTTATAACTTACAAGTTCTCTGCTTAACTCTGGACACTTTTTCTATCTTTACTTATTCATTTTATGTATTAATTTAGTTAGATCCTTTTTCGTGATCTATTTCAATTTAATATGTCGACATTACACTCGCTAATAACTAAATTGATTCGCGATTAGACTGTAAAATATGAAAAAAATTTGAATTAAAACTACGAAAAACATATCTGCTAATTTGTTGCAAGTTAAAACTACCATATTTACTACTAGTTTTATGTACTTTCCCAAATAATCTCTACGCGTCTACATGTACATTTAATTTTGAGCACAAGTATGCTCTATTTGGCGCACCATAATTTAATTTATGTATAATGCGCTCAGGTTACAGGCTATTTTTTTAGTTGAGGGTAACAATCAGTTTTACTTAGCACAATTAAAACAACATATCAATAACAAAAATCTTCAAAATAAATCAGACTATGCATTTTTAGATATGAAATATAAATTGCAACAAAGTTCCAGACAATAAATTTTGCTTCGCCTGACGCGCGTTTCGTCTATTCAAGACTCATCAGAGGCGTTCTACCAAAAGTTGAAAATGCCAAACACTATATGACTTTGAAGAGCATAGAATAATACCCAAAAAATGTCGAACTAGAAACCAAATAATGACTAAGACCAACTTATGTCTGGGGCAGGAAGAACCTTAGGGTTATGAAGTTTTAGAAAAAAAAATATGGAAAAAGAAGGGGGTAATTGTGGTTCAAAATATCGTACAATCATCTTGAATGTTCACTTTTAGCGATAACAATTGTGTAACACTTTTAGCTACTCTATTTGGTAAGGGTTTTTTTCGAAGGCAACAAGAGTTAACACTAATGTATGTCTCCTCTGCTGGTCAGAAACAATAATTCTTCTTACTTCCAGAATATTTTGCAATTATAAGGATTGTCAGTTTATAGATCTTAAAAATAGCTAATATATGCAGATGGGGACGCAGATGTGTTAGGCTACTACTGTGACATATGCATACCAAGTTTCATCAACCTAGGAATTATAATTCTTAAGATATGGAGGTGCTCGCAAAACCTTACCCTTGCTATTATATTTATTAAAAATTGTCAAAGTCTCAACCGAAACATCAAGGTCAATGTCGAAAAACGGGGATGCAACTGTGCTAAGCCACTACTAGGGCACATGCATACCAAGTTTCATCAACCTAGGACATATAGTTTTTGAGATATGGATGTGCTCATAAAACCTTACCCTAAAAGTTAACACCGCCGCTGCCGCCGGTTAAGAAACACTTATGCCCCGCTCTGCTTAAAAGTGGTAAAACTGTTTGTATATAGTTATTATAGCTTTGAATAAAGATACGTATAAGCCATATTTGTTTTTTTTTCTTAAAAAAAAGTTTTGAAATTTGTTTATTTTATAGTATTAGAAATGGTCCAAAATAGCCTCCACGGTTTTCAAAGCGACATTGGTCAATACCAACTAATAACCATTCGACGGTTATGTTATAATAATGACTTAAAATGGTGAATTATTATCAGCACTTTTAAATATTTAGAATCAACAATTGATTGACTGACGCCATTTTTAAATGAACAATCATGAAGATACTTTAATAGACTTAGTTTTATTGCTATCAATATTGATGATAACAAAACTGAGTGATCTTGCGTGATGTTGGTCTCACGTTTGATTGACCGAGTATCTCATTTCCCTTTCAAACTTTTAAAATTTTAAACACACATGGGTACCTTATTGCTCCCCCTTAAATTTTATCTCCGATATCGATATATCTCATACCTTCTATACTGTGTGTCACTGTCAGCTTTGGCGATTTGTTCTCCACGATTAGTTTTTCATCATCTAATGGAACAGTTGTAAAACTACAATAAAAAAACCATGCTAGCGACAAGAGTTTCTTATATCATGAAAAATGGAGACAAAATTAAATTTGTTTTTAGCACAATTAAATCTTACAAACGGAAATATTCCAGAAAGTCATCCAGCGATTGGCTAGAAACATATATTGTCAGACAGGAACGACGACACAAATTTGAAACTTTTTACTTGCACAATAGTACCATGAGAATCTTACCACAATAGAATTGAAATGGCACAAAATCAATTTTCTTATGCAAGTTTGATGTTTTGACATTGTTGGGAAGATTTTCAGAGGTCTATAAAATACTTGATCAACCCTGAATCATGTCAAAAATATAAGGTATATAGTTTAAAGAGTTGTCAGATTTTATAATTGTATAGACGTATAATATAGCTATCTCTGTTCCAGTCTATAATTTACAACTAAAACAACTATCAAAAGGCCATCTTACAATGCCATTTTTGCAAGCTTACACATGTAACTCGAATACAGACAAGGGAACGAAACATCTTACATATTAAAACAAATATGCAACGATTGATATATATGTATTAAAATAATAAAGTGGTTGGTTTCCATAAAACCTGGTTTAACGTCTTATTTTTAAAAAGATATATACCAAATTAAGACCATTGCAATCACTTATACGTCGGTAAGTAATGTATATGTTCGTTTGTTTTACCTAGATACTTGATATAATTCAGTAATTTTGTTAAGACCTTTACAATAAAATAAAAAAAACATTAAAAAAAATCTTACCGATATTTTGGAAGTAAATTTTCTCTGTCTGTAGGTGAATCTTGTATTGAACGAGTTCTACGTACTGAAATAACTTGATCTTCAAAATATAAGATATTATAAACACGGTTAAGTAAAAAAAATCATTTATATTTTGTATTTCTAATATTTTTTCAATATCTTTCATTTGTTTTGAAAAGAATAATTTTTTACAGGCTCAATGAGCAATAATGTATCATCTATTTTCAGCAACGATGATGTTGCCAAAATATTGTCCACCTTTCATGACAAATATGTTATTGCTCCTGCCGAACAGCACCAAATAGCATTATTTTTGTGTGCAAGAAATACTATTGACTGTTTGACAGCTGAGTATTATGTTTGTTGTACCAGAAACAGCACAACATACACAGCTACAACACTATCTAAGGAGGAGATTATGGACAATCACAAATCTGTCATTTCCTCTTTCGGGCTTTCTGTTAGTGCCAATAATGATGACATACCATCCCTGTATTGGATTCCTAAATTACAGTTAAGATCCACAAAATCAGTGCTTCATTTGCAAGGTCATCCAATAGCAACATGACAACTCTTCCAGTTCTGTTGACTTCAATAAAACGGAATTAAAATCCGACCTTAAACGCAGTTTGTTTGAAAAAAGAATGGAAAACGCAGGTTCAAAGTTGAAATCATTACTTTTGTTATAGAGCTTTGTTGTAAGTCTTCCTTGAGATCCAATTTCGAAATATAAATCTAAATATGAAACAGACTTCGTAGAATCCGTTGTGTCCTTTATTCCAAGGGGATATATGAGGTGGAGAAAATCACCAAATCTTGGATTTTTCAGTGAAAAGACTTCATCAATACAACGGAACGTGAGGTTTAAAAGAGAGAGCTAGTCTTCGATCTTTTGTGTCTAGAAATCCTTATCGTTTGCAGAAAAACAAGTCCACAAAACTGAACAAATATGTTATTCGATAAGATAATTGCGCATGTCGATGGTTTGGTCTTCTGTATATTTTGTTTTCTTCTTCTTAGACTTATCGATGACAAAGTAAGTCTGACTGTAATCGACTACCAGTTTTTTGTACATGCGTTTTCTTTTCTTTTTGAAAAAGCTGCGTTTAATCAGCTGTGCCAATCGTGATTTGAGTTCTTCTACTGTGCTTATCTGAGAATTCCCGTTATAGTCTAAAAGCCTATTATAATCGTCTTCCGTAAAATTTATTATATTAGGACAACGTAATTTTGTGTTTACTATTTGACTTTAAGACGTACACCCTGTATCAAGGGGTTAGTAATACTTAGTAAATCCGACAATCTTTGGAAAAACGAATCAGTTTTAATACGTAAATTCCATATTGCAAACTGTTTTAAAACATTGTTCTTGACAATTTAAGACCATATGTCAAAAATCGTGAACTGACCCTTTAATCCAAAAAAAATATATTTAGTATTGAAACTCCCAAAATTAAGCCTAACAGAAACGCATTCTCCTGCACTAATGTGAATGTTTTGTAATATTATAAAAGGAAAGTTTTAAAAAAATGAAAATCTGTCATATATTTTCAGCTGCATTATCAAGACAAACTATATAATTTTAAGTTTATATTCAATAAAATAAGCCGATAAAAATGAAACTTTTTTGTCTCTGTTTTTTTTTTTGAATGACACAAAATGTCTCAATAATAGAAAGTCACCTTTTCAAAGTGACCCACTAGTTTTCTATATTTGCCAATATATATATATATTTTTATATGATGAGTTATTTTTAACAAATGACTGAAAGTCCTTGTCTAATTTTAAGAAATTGTGTTGTTCTATAATTTAAAGTTAATGATTTTTGGTAAAAAAAAGTTCTTTTAGATTATTTAATTAATGTTGTGTTATGATAATCTTGCATATAAATTTCATTATTGTTTGAAATGCTGGTATGATAAATAAATGATTTAGCATATAAAATGCTCTTTCTGAATGTGTGTAAACGTTTGATTGCAGTTTCTTCTTATTAACCTTTCAATATTATCAGATACGATTTTAAGGAATGACTTTTCTTCAAAGTCTTTTTAATCGGAAAGAGTTTCTTTAAACATCCGAAGTTCCATTCTGTTAAAACACACTTTACTCTTTCTTCTTTTGTGCTTTCTATATCCATCATTGAAAGAGTATCAATTAAATCTCGATAATAGCATAAAAGCATCTCATCGGCTAATGAAATTTCTTCAAGATTTTACTCCAGAAAGAAGGGTTTATAGCAAAGAAACAGGCCCGAAATTTGCCAAAATAACTCCACGAAATTACAAAATGTTCAAAGAAAAGAGGTTTCAAACTGTAAACCTGCTCTCTGGATCTACCATTAGGTTTATAGACTAACTTTGTTGTTATTCTAATTTTTAACACCCGTTAAGGATTAATTTGTTGTTGGAAGTTTAATTCCCCGAGGTTAGTCCGCCAAGGAACCAACACTTTTGTGTTGGAACACACATCAAAGCTCTAAAGTATCCATTTAAATTTCATAATTGTCTAAACCCTAAGATTATTCCTGCCCAAGACATAGGTTTATCATCTTAATTCTAATTTGGTCAGTTTGGTGGACGTTTTTTTCAGCTAACAAAGGGAATTCCAGTGGGCACTTATTGTGCACCTTTCTTTGCTTATGTGTTTCTTAATTCACTCGAAGCCAACTTCTTCTTACAATCTTATGTAGACAAAAAGATCGTAGACTAGCTCTTTCTTTTAATCTCAAGTTCCGTTATATTGATGATGCCCTTTCGCTGATAATATATATCATAGGGAACTTGCAGCCGAAAATATATGAAAGATTTTCGTTTTTTTTAAAAACTTTCCCTTTATAATAATACAAAACATACACATTTTTGCACAAGAATGCGTTTCTGTTAGGCTTAATTGTGAGAGTTTCAATACTAGGAAGTCTGCGTCATATGTAGAAGAAATTAGATGTGGAATAAGTGTAAGCGACAAACGTAAATTTAAAACATCCACACTGGCAAACAGCCAGCAGCCTACAATGTGACCAGCGGTCGCTGCTCGCTATTCTAAATTGGACCTTGGATTGGAAATAAACTGCCCAATCCTAAAGTGCAATGAAAGACCCTTTTCTTGACAAAAAAAACAATTCGACTAAATACAAACATAAGCTTTGATAAAGATTCCTGGCTTAGGACAGGTACATTAAAAATGTGGCGGGGTTAACTAGATTTTTGGCGCCAACCTTCCCCCTATTGATAATCAATAATAAAGCACAGACTAACACACAGTAAAAATTAAATCGATAAAAGTTCAATTCAGCGAGAGAGTATCCGAGACAAAAGGACAACACCTAATTAACGGGACGTAGAGATACTCTCTTGAGAACACTCGAAATTAATGACAGCTACGTAAGAAGCATCCGTCGACTGATGTAAAAAAAAAATCAAGTTTGTCGATTTTAAATCCAACATAACACGTCAAACAATTCATGATTTGATTATGCATCATCACACAAAACCGACACGACCTCTGTTAGTCTCAAAAAATGACATCAGTATAAAAAAGTATAAAAAGCCAATTTATTTTAAACATTTTAAAATAAGTATCAAATTATCAATATTTTTACCAAAGAAGACTATATTCAAAGATTTTACTAAAATTTCCATTTCATAACCCTTATTCAATAAAGTTTTAAGCAATTTTTAGCAAAATTCCGTCCGCTCCAGCTTATGGAGTTTGCGTATCTCAATATATTCGTACTCTAGAGCGTGCGGGACTTGCATCGATTTCCTAAGCAGAGCGTCACATCTGACACAAAAATTGCTCAAACAGGGTTATGTTGCTCCTCGGTTACTGTCTTCACTCAAGAAGTTTTACGGAGGACATCATGCACTTATAGACAAATACTATGGTTACATTATTATTCGTGGGGTATCAATTTTAGTGGTTTTTAAGGGTGGCGTTGACCCACGAAATTTGATACTCCACGAAAAGGAAATTTAACATTTAAAATTTAACTTTGTTGTCATTTGTATTTTGTATACTGCAGACTCCAGAACCACGAATTTTAGAATCCACGAACTTGTCGAATTCTATCAAAGCACGAAAATTGGTATCCACGAAAATAAATGAATCCACAGTATTGGATTTCCATCTGTCAGATGTTGGTTTGTCATAGAGTTTTGTTTTGTCTTCCTTTACCGGATTTGACAAGCTGAATTGGTTGTTGGCAACGCGATGGGTGTGCTGTAGCAAGCAGGCACTACTTACTCTTCCGGAGCACCTGAGTTCACTCTTGTTTCGACTAGAGTTCGCGTTGTTGATTGATATTCAGTTGTTTTGTGTTTCCATGTTTTACATGTTGTCTGTTTGTCTCGTTCTTGTTGGTGTTTGCTGGTTTTGTCTCCGCCCTTTCAGACTTTTGACATTTGGATACCTCTGCCTTTTTCATTCCCAAACGATTGTTTTTGAATTTATTTGCTTTAAATACAACATTACCGTAGAAATTGGGATGGGATATTCCCTTTACAATTAAAATTCGACGTGTACAGTTAAATTTTCCAATTAGGTATAAGTATTTATGATAAAACTTAGTAAACAAATTCACTAATTTGTAACGATATCCTTGTTTTAGTATTTTTTTGTAATACACCGGTTTTTATCATTAAAATCAGACACACCACTGCAGATCCGAGCATATCTTACCAACTGTGAAATATAACCTCCGTATGACGGAGCAAATGGTACATCTCCCTCTAGGAAAGGAAAGTTAACAATAGGAAATGAAATGTCATCCCGTCTATCATATATTCTAGAGTGTAATATTCCATTGACTATACTTAAATCTAAATCTAAAAATGGGCATCTATTACCGGTTGGGTTAGATTTATTCAGGGTTAATTCATTAGGATATATATTTCCGTATCAAAATTAGAAAATGTGAGATTGTTTAGTGAAAGAATGTCGTCTAAATATTTGTATGTATAATTAAAAGTTTCAATGAGATGTTGTCTGTTGGGGTCTTTTTGAAGTTTCGCCATAAAATGGGATTCATAACAATACAACAAAGGTCAGCAATAAGTGGAGCACAATTAGTTCCCATTAGATCTACATCTCGAAATTGACTCTTAAGGAAGACTTTCAACAAAGCTTTATGACAAACGTGATAACTTTCAAATCGTAAACTTTCCCTTATAATCCCGTCCGCTCCTGTTTATGGGATTTTCGTATAACAGTTGGTTCATTATTCTAGAGCTTGTGTAAATTACATTGATTTCATTGGCATAGCTTCATGTTTGACAGAGAAATTACTTTCACGGGGTTGTTGTCTTCGCTCAAGATATTTTACGGTAGACACCGTGCACTTGTAGACAAATATGGGATTTCTATCTTTCAAATGAGTGCAGATATTGGTTTGTCGTAGAGTTTTGTTTTGTCTTCCTTTATACACTGAATTGTAAATTAGCTACACGACGGGTGTGCTATAGCAAACAAAAACCGCTTACTCTTCCGGAGCACCTGAGTTCACTTTCGTTGCGACTTGGGTTCGCGTTGTTGATATCAGTTCGGTTGATTTTGTGCTTTGTCTTTCTTCTTGCTGTTTTTGTTGGTGTTTACCGGTTTTGTCGTTGCTCTTTCGGATATTTGACACTCGAATGCACCATTGGTGCCTTTTTGCTTCTTTGGTTCTCCAATTTGCTATTTTTGCTTTATTTTGCTATTTTTTCATAATTATATTGTGTTTGTCTTTTTCTATTTTTTGATAGACCGCCTCTGTGGACTTTGGAAAAGATGAAACGCTCATCAGGCGTAGTATAATTTATTTTCTGGAACTTTGTTGTTACTTTAATTTCTTACACCTATGAAGGTTAAATCTGCTGGTGGAGTTTAATGTCCCGAGGTTAGCCCGCTCCAGCACAAACACTTTGAGTCATAGAACACATCAAATCTTTCTAATATCTGTTTAGATTTCAAAATTATCTAAACCCTAAGGTTTTACCTTCCCTAGACATTGGTTGATCATGTTAGTTCTGATTTGATTCTCAAGTTCAATATTTTTGGCTTTATTGTTTTATGCTCTTCAAAGTGATATAGTGTTTGGTTGTTTCTACATTTTGAAAGTATGATAAATGGCCACTGGTGAGTCTTGAATAAACGAAACGCGCGTCAGGCGTAGCAATATTTTTGTCTGAAAATTTGTAGTCATTATTATTTCATTAAAAAGACAATAATTCAGTTCTATATTTAAAATAAAAAGTTTCGCCGAGCACAGCATGATACGACCGCAACATGTTGAATCCTGTTTAGTTCAGACCTTATATGGATAGTCACTTGCTCTGGAAACATGCAGACTATGGTAGACTGACAAGGTTTTTTAACATATGACTTTCCTTCCACTTTTCATAAGGAACTCAACTAGTTTAACAAATAAAAATGACAACAAAGTTCCAGACAAGAAATTTTGCTACGCCTGATGCGCGTTTCGTCTATTCAAGACTCATCAGATGCCCTCTACCAAAAATATTGAAAATGCCAAACACTATATGATTATGAAGAGCATAAAGCAGTAAAATCAAAAATACGAAACTGGGGAACCAAATTATTACTAAGATGATCAACATATATCTTGGGTAGGAAGAATCTTTGGGTTTAGACAATATTGAAATTTAAACGAATAATTTAAAGCTTTGATGTGTTTTCAACACAAAAGTGTTGGTGCCGGAGCGGGCTAACCTCGGGGAATTAAAACTCCACCAGAAGTGCTAACCTTCACGGGTGTTCGAAATACAAGCAGTAAACCAAAAAATATTTTCTTTTTAGTCCCAAGCTAAATATTTTGTAAATTCATTATACAATACAAACAAAAGGCTCACCTGGTCTTGATGTCAACCCTATGAAGACTTTTATATAGATAAATAAGCTATATGTTTTGCATATCATTTTTTTTCTCTATCCGCAATAGTTGCCATTCTATAAGAAAAAACGCTATTGTTCTCCTTTAAAGTTGTTACCCTTATAAGGGGTCATCTGACGACTTTGATCCTATGAATTCTTTTGTAGAGCTAAATGAGCTGAACATTCAAGCTAGCTACAGCTTTTCTCTATCTGCAATAGTATTCATTCAATAGGCAAAAATACACTATTTTTGCCTTTAAGGGGCTGTTGTCCCTATAAGGGTTAATATTCACCTCTATCAAAGTCAATAAATGTATAATTTCTTCTTTTTTAATGTAAATTTTTTTTCAATAAATGTGTGTAAAATTTCCTAAATTATTTAGTTATTGAATGTAATTATTGGTGAAAATCAGTAATTTCGCGTTACTACTAATATCAAAAGCGAAAGAATAAGCCTTTTAGGAATTACATGACATTCCTGTATTTTCACGTTTTTGGTATTGTATTTTTTTGTTATTTAAGACATTCATAATTACACACATATACGCTAACATACATATTCCAAAGATAAACAATTGTATGAAGCATCTATTGTAAAACAAAAGAAATCAATTTATTTCATTTGGACGCTAAAATACAGCCTAGAATTATTTAATAGTACATGTACATGTTCAATTAAAAGTAAACAACATAGGTCCTTTGGCAGTGTTACAAAGCATTTATAGCATATATTATACCGTTCTGTTATTAACTCTATTACACTTCACAATGTCAAACAGCTTATAATTCAGGCATTTAGGTCAGGTGAGCGATTAAGGCTCCTTGTAGCCTCTTTTGAATAGCTTTTATATCGAAAACAATTCTTTATTTATATCAGCTTGTTGAATTTCTTGATTATTTTGTTGGATATATGATATAAAACATGATCACTTAAACGTTTTAAATTATACGATTTTCGCTTCTAAGTAGTAACCTCTGCATCTTTGTAAAGTATGGGTCTTTTTCAAATTAGTTAGTTAGTTAGTTATTGCTTTACTCCCAAGCAGCGCGATTTCGGCTATATCCGGGAGATGAACATGAAAGTGGTGATACAATGAACATGAAATGATGATGAAAAGGAGGAAATAGGGACACAAGGCCAATCGGGTAGGAGAGTTTTGACTGCCACTGGATAAATTATCCTCGATATCTTTGTCACATATTAAGATGTGAGAAAAAATAATTGCAGACTGTTATAAAACATTGTTCTTGAATTTTAAACCATATGTCAAAAATTGATAACTTACCCTTTAAGGAAATATTTCAGAAAAATTTACCTTGAAAGTGCACAACACTAATCAAATTTATCTTAACAGCATAAGTACATGGCATCCCGTGCGGGGCCCGGGAGGCGAATAGGCCCACAGCAGCGCTAAGCTTGTCGGTAAAAGTCCACTAAAGAGCGCTCAGAAACCTGACATCGGGGTCAGGCCGCTTTGCACACAAAGCGACTGGGATGTGTGCCCCAGGTGGTTGAATGGGGCAGCCCTGACATCGAGAGATGCGGGGTCGTCAGGCGATAATGCGGAAAACCTGACCGCAAACCATAGTGGTGCACCGTGTTGGGAAAAATGTCACGTTTCTCGCACGTTAAAGAACCCTGCTGCAGGTCTCGGTAAGAGTAGGACCCGTAGGATCCCCATGCAGGAGGCAAAATTTCCCGTCCCTACCCATCACTCCTTTTTCCAGTGGCAGTCAAAACTATCCTACCCAATTTGCCTTGTGTCCCCATTTCCTCCACTTCATCATCATTTCATGTTTATTGTATCACCATTTTCATGTTCATCTCCCGGATATAGCCGAAATCGTGCTGCTTGGGAGTAAAGCAATAGCTAACTAACTAACTATGTACATGGTTTCTTAAATTATTGTAGAACTTAGAAAAAAAATAGTTGGTGAGACACACTTACTACACTAACTACAAACAAAACAGACGATTTTGACACACAAAATAAACAAAAGATATTAAAAAGACACATACCGTGGTCTGTCTTTCGTTCGTCTTTCTCTACTTCAGTACTCGAATCGGTACTAAATGTAGACGCCTTTGGAATGTTGTATGCGTCTTCATTAGTTTTTCTTTGACTAACAACCCTTTGACGTCTAGTAGCTTCTAAAATTAATAATACTAGAGTTATGTTCGGAAATAATACCAAATTTAAATAACATAAAGGATTATCACAAAGAATTTACACACCTAACCTGTATGCAAACCAATCTAGAAAAGCAAACCAGAAGTTTGGTCTAAGTTTACTTTCCACTTTGTTTTGTTTACTTTAGCAAACCATAGTTTACTTTAAAGTTTACTCGAAAAGTAAACCAGACGGCTTGTTTGGTTTTGTCAGAGCGAACTAAATTTTAAGAAGCAAACGAAACCAACGTCCTAGTTTGGTTTGGTTTGCTCTGAGAAAACAGCGAGGATGCGCAGGTGATTCATATAATCGATGTGAAAGAATGTCCGAAATATTTCACATTTGTAACAAATATTGTTCACTTACTGTCTCAATAAAGGTAGTAACAAAACTACCGAACTTGAATGATCAATCTCATTGTCCAGAGAAAATGACAAAAACGAATAATTCACACCGGAGAATTGGTGGATTGCAATGGTTCTGACTTGGTACAGGCATTTCAAACGAAACGGTGGGTTAAACCAGGTTTCATGGCGCCAAACCTCCCCTTACAAAATTTTCTAAACCCTAAGATTCTTCTTGACCCAGACATAGGTTATTAATCTTAGTAATAATTTGGTTCCCCGATTTCGTATTTTTGGTTTTACTGATTTATGCTCTTCATAATCATATAGTGTTTGGCATTTTCAATATTTTTGGTAGAGCGCCTCCGATGAGTCTTAAATAGACGAAACGCGCGTCAGGCGTAGCAAAAATTATTGTCTGGAACTTTGTTGTCATTTGTATTTCGAACACCCGTGAAGGTTAGCACTGCTGGTGGAGTTTTAGTGAGTGAGTGAGTGAGTGAGTTGGTGTTTTACGCTCGTGCAACGCTATATAGGTTATTTACAGGCGATGATCATGAAAAGGATGATGCAATGAAATATGGGGTGGGGTGGGAAACAAAGGGACAGTTAATTTTGAAGAACCACAGGAAAAGGAGAGAGGTGGGTAGGGGCGAAAAAATTAGCCTATGTGGTGCACTACTTGGCGGTCCACAAAGGGGTCTTTTACGTGCATGATGCGTGGCACTCTCCACACACGTTGGCCCACTATGGTCGGCGGTCTGGGTTTCCGTATTTTAGACCTGACAACCCCCGCGGACGAGGGCTACCCTATTCTGCCACCTAGGGTACACACTTGGTCGCTCTTAGCCTGAGCACTGACCCGACGTCAGAATCCAAAGACCCTTAGTCGCCTTTTACGACAAGCTAGGCTCTGCTGCGGGCTTATTCGCCAACCGGGCCCCGCACGGGACTGGTGGAGTTTTAATTCCCCGAGGTTAGCCCGCTCCGGCACCAACACTTTTGTGTTGGAGACCACATCAAAACCTTAGATTATCCGTTTAAATTACAAAAATGTCTAAACCCTAAGACCCCAGACATAGGTTAATCATCTTAGTAATAATTCGGTTCCCCAGTTTCGTATTTTTGGTTTTACTGATTTATGCTCTTCATAATCATATAGTGTATGGCATTTACAATATTTTTGGTAGAGCGCCTCTGATGAGTCTTAAATAGACGAAATGCACGTCAGGCGTAGCAAAATTTATTGTCTGGAACTTTGTTGTCCTTTGTATTTTCATTGCGATCTTAGGTTCCGGTAATGACCATAGAACACTCAATCTAATTACAAATTTTGTTTTAAGCATAATAGGTAACACTTCTTTTTATATAGAATTTGGATTTCTTATCTTTTACTTGATTTCTACAATATTATTTGCAAATGTAAAACAAATTATATACACTCGTCCTATCAAAGAAGCAGAGGTACCAATAAGGTATCCGAATGTCAAAAGTCCAAAAGGGCAAAGACAAAACCAGTAAAACCCAACAAGAACGGGACAAAAAACAGACAACATGTAAAACATGGAAACACAGCAATAACTGAATATTATTCAACAACGCGAACTCCAGTCGAAACGAGTGAACTCAGGTGCTCCGGAAGAGTAAGCAGTTCCTGCTTGCTATAACACACCTGTCGCGTAGCCAAGAGTCAATTCAGTATGTCAAATCCGGTAAAGGAAGACAAAACAAAACCATATGACAAACCAACATTTGCCCTCATCTGAGAGACCGAAATCCCATATTTGTCTATCAGTGCATGATGTCCGCAAAATTTCTTGAGTGAAGACAGCAACCGAGGAGCAACATAGCCTTGTGTGAGCAATTTTTGCGTCTGACGCTCTGCTAAGGAAATCAATGTAAGTCCCGCACGCTCTGGAGTAACGAATCAATTGAGTAGTATACCAGGGCACTAAAGAACACTTTGACCACGACGACCCCGAGTTCATTCACATAGGCTTCATGTTAATTCATTGATACCCACCCTAGATCGCCAGCAGTCGAGTCGTATGCAGTCATGCGGAACGGCAACTCGTCCCTTTCTTTCGTCCCATATTAGTTCGTCACCAGTTTCTGTTATGTATTTCCTACCATAACACTAATCCTTACTCTAACCCTAATCTCTGGCCCTTAACCCCTATACTTACCCTAACACTACTATTAACCCTTAGCCTAATACTAAACCTAATTCTTACCTTATCCCTAATACTAACCCTAACCCTAAACATCTTTCTGTTTTGTTAGTTTCGCCCTTTATGGGCTCCTGTCCTGTGTTGTAATACTCCTGTGTGGCTTATTCCGCATTGACCTCTTCTCTTTTTCTTTCGACTTTGATGAACGTTTGCTCTTTACGGGCAATTGTGTTGTATTTCGTATCTTTATGTGCTGTAAATAGCTTTATTTCTCCTCCCCTCTGCCCCCTCCTACGCCCCCTTCCTTCTCCTCCTACTCCCCTTTTATTCTTGTTTTGCCCTTATGGGCTCGTTTTTTGTTTGTTTGATTCGTTTAATTGGTTCTTTTTTGTCTTTGTTATTGTATTGATAACTTTTTTTCTTTAAATCTTTGTTGACTACCAATAAAAACTCGAAATATGGTTCAACTTTTATTAACATTCTATATTACAATACAATTCTATTTACAAATCCATAGGGTCTAGTGGTTAAATCGTTCATGATCACTCTTTTATAAAACATAATTTTATTTGGTTTCGATGAATTCTTCTTTATACTTCCATCGTAATTCCACCATTTCATCGTTAACAAACTGTATTCCGGTGACAATTTTATCGCTGGTTAACTTGTCAAAGTACTTCGAACGTTCCGTGATGTAAGAGGTTTGTTGCATTTTGTGTCTTTGTCCAAACTTGCCCCAAAAGCTGTTCAACATCAGTTTGGCTAAAGACCTGATGCTGGGGTTCTTTTCTATCTTGTTATAGTCTAACTGTAGCCCTTCCTTTTCGTCATTGTCCTTGATATATTGCTGTTTTTCTTCCTCTGTTTTATACCACTCCGGCCAACACACTTTCATTTTCAAGAAGGTATAGATGTAGTCAGAGAAGAGGCCACCAGATTTCCTTTCAGGGTCGTATTTTTCAACTTCTGTGAAATGCCATACTTCGTAGATGTTTAAGGTGGTATATTCCTTTTCCAAAGCTTTCTTCACTTCAATGAAAGTTTTCGGTGATGATCAATGGATGACCTTTGGGTACATTTCCGGTTTTGTTGACAAACGGATAGAGCGATGTGACATCATAGTAGTTTATATTGTCTTCTCATGTCTGTTCGAACAATGTGAAGGCTTCTGTTCTTTCTCTATAAAACGCATCACGTGGTTCTAAGGCTGGGATCATCTCTAGAGAATTTACATACTGTAAACGTATTAATTTTCGCGGTTGATAATTTTCGCGCTTTCCTGAACTAGGACATATTAGCGGGTATCAATTTTCGCGGTGAGGTGCAGGTGATAATTCTTAATATCTTATTTACGTTTTTATTTAGAGCAGTGGTCCGAAACTGGAATTGCGCAGACAGTAAAAGATTCTCGTAATTAACTGTCTACTCAAGTTATAAATTTCTTACTTGTTGACATAAACAATACCTTGACCAATTAACGGATTAAGTGTTTAATGACCTGTGAAATATGTGTTAATTGTTTATTTGATCCTTGTCTTTTATTCTATTATTTTATGTTTATGTACCAATTTGTGCTCACATCAAGCCGATTGCCCTTCTATTCATAATGTTATTAATTAATAATGCTTCATTTATTTATATAATCATTTTCATTTCATACCACGCTCGAAAAGTCAACAATTTTCATGAACACCATTACAATTTTTTATCAGAGATATTTGCTGGTACTTATTTTCGCTGTTTTTACGCAACCGCGAAAAAAGCGAAAATTAGTACACCGCAAAAATTAATACGTTTACAGTAGGCACGAAGTGTTGAATCTTGTTCTATCTCTTTTTCGAGATCAAATTCCCATTTCTCTACGTAGGAGTATCCTTCTTTTTCCAAATAAGTCTTCTTTTCTAGTGTCCGTTGATGAAGATCGTTCATAAACATTTTGTTGGCCCTATTGACGGTTTCTCTGGAATAGCATCTGGGACAGCCGTGCCAGTAACAACCGTGAAATTCATACGCAGTTCAATTGGCGTATCCGTCTACTCTGTAGGGTCTAATCTGCATCTCTCCTCCGTTTTGGGCGTGTTTAATTCTGAAATCTTTCTTTGCTGTTATATATTTTATCCACTTAGCTTAGATGGAGTGCTTATGTTCTGGTTGATAGCCTTGGGCTGGGATAAGCCCAATGGTGTTCCATTGCAGAAACTTGGATCGAAAGACAAGGTTACAGGCGGATGTTATAGTAATACTCTCTTGGAAGGGGTCGATTGGAGTTCCGTCTAAGGTGTCCATGAATAGTTGTCAGAAGATTAAACAGGCTTTTCTCATGATGTCTACGTCTGTGATGCAGTACTTCAAGAGTTCTTCTTGAACATCAAATGGGTCTTTCCTGTGTTCTTCGTACCATTTCACGAATGTTTCGTGGTATTCTGCTTTCATTCCTTTTGGATTGTAGTAATTGATGTCTTGAAGAATCCCTAATCGGGTGTTCTGGTTTTCCTTTATGTTAAACAGATTTGGAAAGTGTCCTTTGTGGAGTTCCTCGATTCCAAAATTTTCGAGAGTTTGGTTAAGGCAGAAAAGTAGGTATAAAGTTGAGGGAATCTATCATCCGTATGTTGCAGTTTGGAATCGTCACTGCCATGTTCTTGGTGCCGTTGGGGATTATCTTGATTTGAATTCCATGATGAAACAGGTATTGCAGAACGGGGATAGAGTCGTATCCTTTAAAGTTGTGGCAAATAATGGTGGAGTACTCGTTCTTGGCGGCAAATAGCCAGTTGCAAAAGTCGTTGTTGGCGTTGTGTCCACTAAAAATGAGTTGATTCTGTCCACAGATCTCACAGGTACTCTCTTCAGTTACTTCTTCATCCATGCACACGGTACAGACTTTTTGAACCACGCATAAGTTAGGTTGATGTTCCTTGGCTCCGCAGTTACTGACTTTACAGTGTGCACATCTTCCGTCAGTGTCAGGTTGGTATCCCATTTCGCATTATACGAGGTCGTCTTGTGTACATTCAAAATCAGAGAAGATACTCTAAGGGCAATAACTCCTAAAAGGAAAGGTCCTACAACGTTGACCCTATTACATATTTTGTAGATCTTGATGTGTTTAACAACATGCAATTTAAATTTCTCAAATATCTAGTACGGTTTTCAAGATGTTGAGCTAAACAGGTGCAAAATTTGCAAAAAAATCCACAAAAAGGGCAATAACTCCTACATGGGTTGTTGGATTTTCTTCAAAATTTCAGGGTAGGTAGATCTTGAGGTGCTGATCACTTTTACCCCGTGCCAGAATATCTGTAGCCGTTTTTGAGTTATTTGCAAAAAACTGCATTTTACCCCTATGTTCTATTTTTAGCCATGGCGGCCATGTTTTACGACGAATCAAAAATCCCCAAATCAGTTCTAAGCACCGAATGCTAATGAACAACCATACCAAGTTTGGTTGCAATTGGACTTATGGTGTCAGAGGAGTTAACGTTTTCAAAAGTTTACGGACGGACAACGGACGCCAAGTGATGACAATAGCTCACATGACCCTTCGGGTCAGGTAAGCTAAAAACGATTATTTGATATTCCGGCAGCACAGCTTGGAATCTTTTCAGTTCTTCGATACCGCATGGGCCCTTGATACGTTCAGCAATCAATACAATAACAAAGACAAGAAAGGGCCAATTAAACGAACCAAACAAGCAAAAACGAGCCCATAAGGGCGAAACAAGAAAAAAAGAGTAGTAGGAGGAGGAGAAGGAACGGGCGTAGTAGGGGACAGGAGGAAGCGGAGGGGGAGGAGGAGTAAAGCTTTTTACAGAACATAAAGATACGAACTACAACACAATTGCCCGTAAAGAGCAAACGTCCATCAAAGTCGAAAGAAAAAGAGAAGAGGTCAATGCGGAATAAGCCACACATGAGTTGGAGCCAATAAAGGGCGAAACTAACAAAACAGAAAAATGTTAAGGGTTAGGGTTAGTATTAGGGTTAGAGTGGGAATTAGGGTGAGTATTAAGGTTAAGGTTAGGGTAAGGATAAGGGTTAAGGGGCTAGAGATTAGGATTAGAGTAAGGATTACGGTATGGTTAGAAATAATTAACAAGTCGCAGTTCCGCATGACTGCACACGACTCGACTGCTGGCGATCTAGGGTGAGTATATCGGTGCAAAAAAATAGCAATGAATTAACATGGAGCCTATGGGAATGAACTCGGGGTCATCAGGGTCAAAATGTTCTATAGTGCCCCGGTATACTACTCATTTGAGATACGTAAACTCCATAAGCTGGATGGAATGTTGCTACACAAGAAGGGAAAGTTGACGATTGGAAAGTTGAAGTCATCACGTCATCACGTTGGCCATAGGGCTTTGTTGAAATATTAACTTGAGTCAATTTCAAGATGTAGATCTAAAATGAAGAAGACTTCCTAGAATCAGTAGTGTCCTGAATTTCAATTTCTCGAGGATATATAAGATGGAACTAGAGGCTCCCAGGAGCCTGAATCGCTCACCTGATCTCTTATGCCAAAGTTTGAATAAATTTCACAAACTTTCAAGTATACAAAGTTGCAAAACAATCCTTTCAGTGGTTTCAGAGAAGATTTTTGGAAATCAGTTTAAATTAATAGAAAAAAACAGTTAAAGGGCAATAACTACTGTAAGGACCTTTTGATGCTGAACAAAAAAATTTGCTTCCGATTTTCTTTATCTCTTATACTTTTTGAGTTATAAGCCAAAAACAATGGTTTGACCCCCCTGTTCTATTTTTAGCAACGGCGGCCATGTTGGTTGGTTGACATGTATATAATTCACAAACTTGGTAGAGGACATCCTAAAGATCATGTATACCAAGTATCAATGCAATCCCTTCAGTGGTTTAAGAGAAGATTTTTGAAAATCAGTGTAAATTAATGGAAAAAAACAGTTAAAGGGGAATAACTCTTAAACCGCTGATCTGACAATTTAGACCCTGAAATCATTTTTGTAGATCTCAATGAGCTAAACAATTCTGCAATGCTAACTTTTTCTCTAGCTCTAACGATTTTCAAGATATTGTCCAAAAACTGCAAAAATGGTCAATTTTGATGATTAAAGGGCATTAACTCCTATAAGGAGTCGTTTCACAACTTCGACTCAATGGAGAGATTCGTAGAGCTTTTGATGCTGAACAAGGATGGTTGCTTCGGATTTTCTCTATCTTTTATACTTTTTGAGTTACATGTATAAGCCCAAAACAATGGTCTGACCCCCCTATTCTATTTTTAGCAACGGCGGCCATGTTGGTTGGTCAACATGTATATAATTCACAAACTTGGTAGAGGACATCCTAAAGATCATGTATACCAAGTATCAATGCAATCCCTTCAGTAGTTTTAGAGGAGAAGATTTTTGAAAATCAGTGTAAATTCATGGAAAAAACAGTTAAAGGGGAATAACTCTTAAACCGCTGATCTGACAATTTAGACCCTGATATCATTTTTGTAGATCTCAATGAGCTCAACAATTTTGCAATGCTAACTTTTCCTCTAGCTCTAACGGTTTTCAAGATATTGTCCAAAAACTGCAAAAATGGTCAAATTTGATGATGAAAGGGCAATAACTCCTATAAGGAGTCGTTTCACAACTTCGACTCAATGGAGAGATTCGTAGAGCTTTCGATGCTGAACAAGGAAGGTTGCTTCGGATTTTCTCTATCTTTTATACTTTTTGAGTTATAAGCCAAAAACAATGGTCTGACCCCCCTGTTCTATTTTTAGCAACGGCGGCCATCTTGGTTGGTCGACATGTATATAATTCACAAACCTGGTAGAGGACATCCTAAAGATCATGTATACCAAATATCAATGCAATCCCTTCAGTGGTTTCAGAGAAGAAGATCTTTGAAGAAAAGTTAACGGACGGACGACGGACGACGGACGCTTAACGATGACAATAGCTCACATGAACCTTCGGGTCAGGTGAGCTAAAAAGTCATCGAGAATTGTCCAGTCAAAGGACATCATCAATATACCAGAAAGTAAGATTAAAAGAGAGAACTAGTCTGTGATCATTTTGTTAAGAAGTGATTGTAAGAAGTCTGCTTCATATGAATGAAAAAAGAAATCAGCAAGCAAATGTGCACAAAAAGTGCCCATTGGAATCCCAATTGTTTGCTGAAAAACACGTCCACCAAAATGAACAAATATGTTGTCAATGAGAAAGTTGAGCATGTCGATAATTTGGTCTTCTGTAAATTTCTTCTATTTCTTAGACTAAAGTAAGTCTTGGTATCATCGAGTTCCAAATATTTGTACCTTCGTTTTCCGTTCTATTTTGAAAAAAGCTGCATTTAATCAGTAGTGCCAATCGCGATTTCAGTTTTTCATGTGGAATAGAAATGTATGTGTGGAAAAATCGAATATACTGATGCTGTTTCAGGATGAAACTGATTAAGAGTTAAGAATCTCCATCAGTTCTTTCGATTTCTTCAGGATCCACATTAGATTGACACCATTTCTAGAATAACAAAAATTGTAATATTTCCGGAGGCCGGATTTTATTGCCGTAAGTATTGAAGTCAACAGAACTGAAAGAGGTTTACTTGTACATAGCATTGTAATATGAATAAAGGTAATAACAAAACTACCGAACTTGAATGATCAATCTCATAGTGCAGAGAAAATGACAAAAACGGAGAATTGGTGGATCAAAGGAATGACTCAAAGCAAAGTTGCAAAAATGTTGTAGAGATAATATAGCAGTCTTTACGAAACATATTCCATGGTAAAAGTCCAACCTTTCATTTATGAAATATATTCTCCTAAAGTTGACAGTTTCAGTACACTTCATTAAAAAAGACAGATACCGTAAAATGGGATACTTTGGCGGTTTTAGATCATGCAGCATATTTTGGCTTCAGAAAAAAAATGCTTAACTTAACACTTAACATCATCTATACAATCATAAGTTAGTTGAATTTATATTCACAATTTTACTCTTTAACATAGTTATCGTATGTTTGTTTTCGAACCCAAGCTAATAAGTATATATTCAGGCTTTTAAAAACAAGACATTTGATGTCTAATGATGATTTGACAAACAAGTAATTGTATTATATCCAAACTAATTACTAAATAAAGGAAACATAAAGGTTGCTCTAAAATATGACATTAATAAGGGATTTGTCAACATGTCTTATCTATCAATTGTCTGTAGTACATAAATTCTATGCATTCTTAACTTTGGTGTGTTTAATTTTGGTAAATTTAGGTGAGATGCCAAATAAACCAAAATAACACTACATCCAAAATGTTCCAATTTACTGTATCCCGATCTTTCACCCCTTATTCCAAACTATACGTCATTCCTGGTAACTTGTATTGTGATAATCAATTGTATAGCATGTTTTAAATCTTTTTTGTTTTATATAAACACATAAAGATTTTTAAACTAATTCCCTAAAATTGTGGTTTTAAGTTTAATTATCAATATATCAGGGGCTGTGGCTAAGTCAAAATGAGTGAGTGAGTTGGTGTTTTACGCCCGTGCAATTCTATATAGGTTATTTACAGGCGATGAACATGAAAAGGATGATAAATCAAACATGGGGGAAACAAAGGAAACCTTCCCAGATCAGCTTCTTGATATGATTATGCTTATATGTTTATGTTTTTGAATTTCTAAAATTAAAGGCAACAAAAGCGTTATCCTAGACAATTAGTATCCTTAAAAACAGCAAATTTAAGTGTTTTTGAGCATCTGGAATATTACCCAAATCCTACATTCGGATTCCTGAGGTACAAAATTATGAATAACGAAAATTGCTCTGTATTCGAAAGACAAAGCATCCATCACTTTTTCAAAAAAATATAGCTCCCAATGTCATTCCATATAAAATGAAAAATAATCACAATAAAATTGTCAAGTTTTCAAATAAAATTTGATTGAAATCACCGATAAATCAGGTGAAAGCTATATAGATCAATACTGAGACCTGTACGGCGGCCATCTTGGATTTTCCAAGTAATATACTTTCCTGAATAAGTGTTATGATATGGTCTTTCAGTTGCATTATGCCTTTTACATTATTGCTCCTGGACAAAATTTATAATTTTGCATGGTTTTCTCATGAACAGACTCTTCAAAAGTTTATGGAGGACGAACGACGGACGCAAAGTGACGACAATAGCTCACATGACCCTTCAGGTGAGCTAAAATGGGATTTGCCTTAAACAATTTGCATAAATTGGTGATTTTTTTAATTTTGCAACAAATATAACGCTTTAAAAGTAGCATCCATGTTGACAAATTTAACGACATTTGCTAATGCATCAAGATTTCTTTATTTTATAAAACAATTAAATTATAAAGTTCACTAAATTTTCAAAAGAATTTTTGGAATCATCAGGAGAATAAATCTTTCATTCCTCTTTGGCTTTTGAGATTCGACTGACTAATTCTTCACCTCATATACTTTGACAAATTGAATTGACCATTGGTAAAGCGACGGGTGAGCTATAGCAAGCAAGAACTGATTCCTCTTCTGGGGCGCTTGAGTTCATTCTCGTTACAACATGAATTCGCAGCGTTAATTGATTTTTAGTAGTTTTTATGCTCACGTATTTTACATTTTATCAGTTTTTTGTGCAGTTCTCGTTGGTGTTTACTAATTTTGTCTCTCCCCTTCCGGACATTCGGATGCACCGTTGGTACCTCTACTTCTTAAATTTTATTGAACCTTAACAAGCTCTTACTTTCCTGTTTTCCTAACAATTCGATAGGCATACGTCTTTTGTCGTCAGGTTCTTCATCTGACAATGCAATAAACTTAATATTTCTCAAATCTTTGTTTTTGTTGAAAATACTTTTTTCTTTCCAATTCTGATCTTCATCAATGACTTTTGATTCTGATGAGTCTCCAAAATTTTGAGATCTATATATATGGAAAATAATTCTGTCTCTCCAATTTTGACCTCCATCAAGGGTGATGGATTCTGTGTTGCTGTATCCATATCTCATTCCATCATTAGGAACTAGATCTATCCGCTTAGGACATTGTAAAAGATCAAGTATTGTGTTTATAACTGTCCGTCTGGTGTGAGAGGTGGCCACAACAACAAATATCTCTCCAATATTGTTTGGTCTTGATGAAATTAAAGTCCGTACATCAATATCAGATGTATTGACAGAGAAAGACGATTCTATTACTTGTTTTATTTGTTGAAGTATGCAATTATCAGACATGTCTGCAATTAGTAGTATATCCTTCTCTTCTACCCTGTACAACCATGGTAAAACCATTTCTCCCTTGCCACTTATTGAACATAAAATTGGGAGATCTGAAAGAGGAAACAACACTTAAACAACTTCAGAATGCCATAAACAAACATCAAATGGTTGTCTTTACACCAGCCAACTCTGAAAAGACGTCATATTTAAAAGTTGAGTGGATACCCCCGTAGACCGATTTTTTATGGTACAAAAATTAAGTATCACATCTAAGCTTCATAATTCCAAATGTTATACTTGTAGAAAATATGCGGAAAATAGGTTAATAATCATTTTTCTGGACCCTCTGGTGAGCAATTGAAAAGTAGTCATTCATTTATTTTCGATAAATTGAATATAAGGTTGAAAACATCAATTACTGTTCTATTAATCTATAGTATGCATAGGGATTATTGACTTAGAAAAAGATTTTACATCATAACAATTTGTTAAAAAGATATTTTTTTAGAATTAAAATTGCTAATTATTACGTTCAAAATTTCCTTATTTTTACAATTTGCGAATTTCTTCCTATGACTTCGCACGTATCACAGGTAAAATTTACTCGACAAGATTCACCTGGATACAATGGTCAACGATTAAAGATATAAAAACCACTAAGATATAATAAAAACAACGTTTTACAAAAAAAAATCCAGTTTTAAAATCCATGTGCGGATTGTAATGGTTTGACCGATATGATTTTGTTCTTAAAATTATCAAATGTGAAGGTCACTTTTTCTATTTTTAGAATCAATATTTCTTATGATTTTAAGTCATTTCAATGGTATTTTTTTAAAAAACCAACATATTAAGTGTTATAATACAGAAAAGGAGAATCTTTACATTTTTGGAAAACAAAGGTATAACCAATTAATCACGTTTTCTTGTATTGGGCCTGTTAGACTTTACTTTAGGTCAGGTGTGTTTGACTTTTCTATTTAAACTTATATGTAATATGTACATTTCTTTTTACTTAAACTTATTTATTTTTTTTATTTCAGTCGACAATTTGTATCGTGCTGTCGCCTAAAAACAATGTAACGGTGTCGTTTTGTAAATTTTGTTTTTTTTTTTCCAATTCCATTGAACGGGTGAGGGAGTTGGTGTTTTTTTTAATAATAATATGAATCTGAATTTTAATGAAAATTATTTTAGTAACAGAGGTTAGAAATATTCTGAAGAAGGATTTTTGCCATGTAAAATAATGTTAATAATGAAAACAAAAATTTGTCTCGAGACACCTTTATGAAAAAAAAAATAAATGTCTGATCGGAACACCCCCCCCCCCCCCATTTCATGGCAATACTGGTACTGGTCAGCTGTATTTAGGCACTGAAGCTTTTTCTATTGCAAAGGGCGTGTGGATCTTCATGTAACTGCTCTTAACTTTGAAGTGTCAGTTCCCATAGAAAGTTTCGTATTCGTTTGTTCAGTAACTTTGTCCCGAACGATTTCAGAGTTTTGCAATTTTGTCCATAAAGTATTCTGTTAACAGGAAATAGTTGAGTAATTCCTTAACTCTATTAAGAAATATAGAGTTAAGTTACATAAAAATTGAGACGGAATACTTAATAACTTTACAGAGCGACGTTCGATTCAAGAAGACGAACAATCAAAAAGTGAGCCTATGTATGTCGCTTCTGTCTAGTGTTACTGGCGACACGCAAGGAATACTAGTAGTTAGACAAAAGCATTTTATGTCTACGGAAACTTATATCATTAATGTACAATTATTTCTTTTTTTGTAACTTCACCAAAAATGGGAAACACTGAAATCAGTTTAGTTAAAAACCACACAATTAGTAAGCTTATAGTATTCGCATATTAACACAAAATCAGGACAAGTAGTTTTCTTTGAATTTTCAGAAATTTTGAATGAAGTATAAGACGGGACATATTGTACTCGTGGAGAACTAGACTAGCTATCTCTTTAAACCTCACGTTCCCGTTATACTAGTATTGATAATGTCCTTTTACTGTACAATTCTCGATTTGGTGACTTTCTCCATCTCATATACCGGTATCTTCGGGAACCTGAGATAAGGGACACAACGGATTCTAGGAAGTCTGCTTCATATTTATTTCTACATCTCGTAATTGACTGTCAAGGAAGACTTCAACAAAGCTCTATGATAAACGTGATGACTTCCATGTTGCTCCATGGTTGCTGTCTTCACTCAAGAAATTGTACGGTAGACACTGTGCACTCGTATAGACAATCTCTCAAATGAGTACAGATGTTGGTTTGTCTCCTTAACCGGATTTGACACACTGAATTGGAAATTAGCAACACGACGGTTGTGCTATAGCAGACAGAAACCGCCTTTTACTCTTCCGGAGCACCTGAGTTAAATCTTGTTACGACTTGAGTTCGCGTTGTTGATTTCCGTTCGGTTAATTTTGTGTTTTGTGTTTCTTCGTGCTGTTCTTGTTCATGTTTACCGGTTTTGACGTTGCCCTTTCGGACTTTTGGCACTCGAATGCCCCATTGGTGCCTCTTTGCTTCTTTCAATTCATTCGTCGGTTAGCACAATCTCTAACTTCAATGGTCTGGTGATTTCAACTTCGTTTCGTAAACTTCTTTTTGGGAAAAAATTGACCAAACTCTACGACATTTCTCAGCAACATAAAAAAGTTCACAATAAAAAGGCCTCTTTTTCAAAATATATTTTTAGCAAGAAAAAAGGCTACGATTGGCATAAGAGTTATAAGAAGGTTACGGAAAAAAACTGCCAACAATGAAGAAACTAAATATGGATCTTCAAAGTATTTACAAATATACTATAGTAGTAAATTCAAAAGGCAAACCAAAGTTAACAGAGCGTCAAATAAATTGAAAAAAAGTTTAATATTGAAACTTAATTTATCAGATTTCCTCGATTACATTTACTTAGTATCCCTTTTGTAACGAAGTACAACAAACGGTTAAACAAGCAGCTCCATCATTGTATATTTGTTGTATGCTGCCTTGCAAAATGATCAAAAATGCACATGTACGTGTAATAATGGCAACTTTTAAACGACAATAAAGACTAAAGTTCTTATGTTCTGATACTATAGTTTCAAAATGGTCAAATATATAAACTAAAATTGAAAAAAAAATATAATGAAACACATTATTTTTATCATTTGTATTTAATCATGGTAAAAATATAGATTTCAGCTGACTGGGACCACATTCATTAGTACCGAAAACTTTCAACCGGTACCACAAATATTTTAATGGCACTGTTTTATTTAATTTGTAATGTTGTAGGTAGATTCTTTCCACAAAATATTCCACCTAGCTATCTTATTTTTTTAGGAAATAAAAAAAGAAAATGAAAAAAAACTCATTATTAGTCATTCCATGTATTATCTCCCTTTAAGACTTCTTTGAGTGAAAATTTTAACTAACTTTTGTCTGTCGTTGGTTGTCTAGACAACATTTAATATGTTTAAAGTTTTCTTTTTAATAGTATTGTAGTAGACTTAGTATAATAGAATGTTTTATAAGGGTTGAAAATTTTTGCCAAAAGGGGCCTCTGTTATACCAGTTTCCGCATCTTTTTGCAAAGTATAACAAGTTGCAAAATAAAGTTCACATGTCTGTCTTTTGATTTCTGCAATAAAAAATCGGTCTACAGGGGTATCCACTCAAATTATTTTTATTCCGGACCTGGCTGATGGACTAATACTGTTCTTTAAACGAAAGAGGCAAATATGTTTTATACGCAATTTCTCACCTATAGAAGATTCACTGACACTTTCCATCATTTCTGGAACAACTTGCTGTTCTTTGTCAAAGTATTTTGCTAGCAAAAGATCTGTCTTTTCTGAATTTAATATTTCTAGAAAAAAGTATTATGACAAAATATACCTAAAAATTAATTATGGAACAAAATGAGCAATCTAAATATATTGATAAATTATTTCTAAAGGATAGCATATGTAGTAAGCAAACTACTTTACTATTAATTCTGCATTATGAACATATTTACAAACGCCATATGCATTTATTCAAATGATTCACATCATTTTTTTACCAACAAACAAGAGGCTCTCAGGCGCCTGATATGTGCCCGAAGTATAGGCTATTAGGCAAAATCAATTTGACATTAAAAGTGGCATATGTTTAATAAGGAGGTTATCGTGCAATATGGTTTAGCTTAATGTATTAATGATTGTGCGGAGAAATATTTTAGCAATTGAAACCGTTTAATGGTTCTCCTTTGTCAACATAAGAGGATTAACCCTAACATGAACAGTATTACAATGTTGACCTTGTCACCGTTTTTGAGGTATTTGCAAAAAAAAAAATGCAATATCCTCTATGTTTTTTTGCCTCAGCGGCCATATTTTACATTGAATCAAAAATCCCAACGTTTGTTCAATACACCCCATACTGGTACATAAATATACCTAGTTTGATTTCAAATGGAGTTAAGGTGTCAGAGGAGTTGACGTTTTCAATGTAATGAGGAAATGCTGTGAAACTGTTCAATTTTGACGCTCTTAGGGAAATAACTGCTAAAAGGAAAGTTTCTACAACGTTGACCTCTTACATATTTTGTATATCATGATGCACTTAACAGTGAGAAATTTTAATTTTTCAATATCTTAAATAGTTTTTAAAATATTGAGCTTAAAGGTGTAAAATTTGCCAAAAAAATCACAAAAGGCAATGACTCCTAAATGGGTGTTGGATTTTCTTAAAAATTTCAGGGTAGGAAGATTTTGAATTAACGATTACTTTAATATTTGTGCGAGAATTTTGATATCTGAAGCCGATTGAGCTATTTGCAAAACCCTGCAATTTCTATTTAAAGCCACGGCGGCCATATTTTACGACGACTCACATATCACCACATCAGTTCTAAGCATTGAATGCTTATTAACAACCATACCAACCTTGTTTTCAATTGTGCCAGAGGAGTAAACTTTTTAAATCGTTTACGGACGATGGACGGATAATCGGACAGACAACGGACGCCAAGTGATGACAATAGCTGACCCGAGCTAATAAGATTGCATGAAATAAAATGATAATAAGAAAATGTCAAACCTTATCGTTTAAAACTGAATTTGACACACAATTTATTGGTCAAACTCCTATATTGTCTTAATGTTTTCTTTTTCAGCAACGCAGATGGGACATAGAAATAAAGGTAATAACAAAATTACCGAACTTGGAGAATCAATCTTAAATGTCCATAAGACTAGACAAAACAAGGAAGACATACCGGAAAAATTGAAAACTGCAATGGTTCTGACTTGGTACAGGCATTTCAAAAGAAATGGTGGGTTAAACCAGGTTTTAAGTCGCGCCAAACCTCCCTCTTCCATTGCGGTCTTTGTGTCCGCTAGTTACACAAAACACAACAGGTTTGTCCGTCCATCCGTCCGTCACACTTTTTTGGTTATATATTTCTCAGAAACTATAAATTGTAGGTTTTTTATATTTTGGTAGGGGTCCCATAATGTGGGGTGTGTTTCCAGGTCTGGCGCTAAACCTCCCTCTTCCATTGCGGTCTTTGTGTCCGGTAGTTACACAAAACACAACATGTTTGTCCGTCCATCCGTCCGTCACACTTTTTTGGCTATATATTTCTCAGAAACTATAAATTGTAAGTTTTTATATTTTGGTAGGGGTCCCATAATTTGGGGTGTGTTTCCAGGTCTGGCGCCAAACCTCCCTCTTCCATTGCGGTCTTTGTTTCCGGTAGTTACACAAAACACAACAGGTTTGTCCGTCCATCCGTCCGTCACACTTTTTATGAAATATATTTCTCAGAAACTATAAAGGGGGTACAGAAGAACACCTAAGGGAAATAACTCTTAAATATCACTTGAATGTTTTAGTCAGGCACATTTATTCAAAGAAATCAAGCTTCTCAATGATCAAAATATGATGTGCTGCAACTCCATTATGTTCAATGAAAATTTTCCCATGAAACCTATAGTTTGATTTTCTTAAGATTTTGCAATTAAATTCATTTGACTAAGGCAAATATTTTTGAAAATTTTCGAGAAAATTAAACGACAAAATTTTATTTTAGCCAAAGTGTTGTGTACCCCCTTAATTGTAGGTTTTAATATTTTGTAAGGGTTCCATAATGTGGGATGTGTTTCCAGATCTGTCGCTTACCTACTTCCAGTTTAACGAGCCGACTTAGAATTTTGTAAGAGTCAAAAATGGATTTTTTTTCGTAACAGATTTTTCATCTATTACTATTCGAAGTCTTGATAATTGGTATGAAGCAAGGTACGGTCCCATATGATGGGAAGCGTTTTCAGGTCTGTCGCTTATCTACTTCCAGTTTAACGAGCTGACTTAGTTTAAAATTGATTTTTTAACAGATTTCTCAGCTATTACTATTTGTAGAATTTTAATATTTGGTATGTAAAGGTGTTCTTTTTATAATATGCATTAGAAGACAAATCAACATCTCACTTGCCATTTGGAATATCTTTACTAATAAAAATATCGACCTTTACTGTACACGGTGACTGGCAGTTAATTCCTGACACACTTAGAAATCTGTCCAGGAACTGACGAATAGATAACTCAAAAGTATCTTTGTCGGAGAAAACATCTTTTTTCAACATAGTGGCAATGACTATGGAACCAATGCCAGTGCACTTAATCTTATAAGGAGACCAAATAGCAGCTGTCTCGACCATTTTTCGGATGTTCTTTATAATTTCTGCCTTTTCTTCCTCAGTACATGATGGTTTGTTGATTGTCCAAGTAACA
Organism: Arcuatula senhousia; assembly: GCA_963971305.1. NCBI lineage: Eukaryota > Metazoa > Mollusca > Bivalvia > Mytilida > Mytilidae > Arcuatula > Arcuatula senhousia. The sequence goes on from OZ020314.1 coordinate 49,609,444, forward strand.
ACCACATCATCTGTAAAAGCAAGAAGCAAAAAGGTATGAATGGGACATTTGAGTCAGTACTGTGGTTTCATTATTATTCGTGGGGTATAATATTGTGGTTTTCGTGGGAAGTAAATAATACACGAAAATGGTTGCCCAACGAAAAGAAATTTAACATTGATCCGTATGCTGCAGTCTTCAAAACTACGAATTTAAGAATTCTCGAACTTATCCTTTTTCATCAAACCACGAACATTGGTGCCCACCTAATTCCATTTAATATACATGAGATAACAAGCACCTTAATTAGGGATCACTATATGAAACGGCATCCTAGTTTTTTTTAACTGCACATGGTCGATTGCCGTGGCGCTAGAAATGAATTCCCTATTCGTATAAGTGGGTTTTTGACCTTCCCATGTCCTGATTCAAGTGCTGCTGATTAGAGGTAACATTAAGAGCCTGTTCATGAGAAAACCATGCAAAATCGTCCAATAGCAATGTTTTCATTTTTGTAAAAGGTATATTGCAACTGAAAGACCATCCTATAAGACTTATTCAGGCAATTTTTTTCCTTCGAAAAAACAAAGATGGCCGCCCTACAGGCCTCAATAGCTATATATAGCATTCATCGAATTTTTCAGTGATTTCAATAATTATTTTTTTTATAAAAATAAGACATTTTCATTGTGATTTTTTTAGTTTACTTTTATTGAATGACAATTGTAACAATATTTTTTGAAAAAGTGATGTTTTGTCTATCAAATACAGTACAATTTTCCTAATTCATAATTTTCGTTCCTCTGGTACCTTTAGGTAGGACTCGGGCAGTATTCCAGACTGTTCAAAAATGCTGAAATTTGTTATTTTTAAGGGTACTTATTGTCCAAGGTAACGCTTTTTTATCCTTATCTTTAAGAAATTCAAAAATAATAACATATCAAGACAAACATATCAAAAAGCCAAGCTGGGATTTTACAATTGGACTTAGCCACAGCCCCAGGAAACAATGAAATGTTTTGATAATTCTATATAAAATCCACTTTTTTGAGGATTCAGTTTAAAAATCTGCATGTGTTTGCTATGAAACAAAATACATTTAGAACATTTGATACAACAAATGATCACAATACAAGTACCATTCAAGGGGCAGGAAAGACATATACTTGGGGATAAAGGGTGAAAGATGGGAATATCTGTGTATTTTGATGAAATGTACAGAAATGACCAACTTTAGGGGACTATTTTTCATGAATGAAGGGTTGGGCTATTTATATGGAATATCTTTCCAAAAGACTGATATATGGTCTGTACAAAAACATATTTGTAACTTTGCTTTCGGTCATCCCTTACATGTTACAGCACTACGAAGATGGAGTTTTGGCCATTTTTACCACATGGCTAAAATGGGCTTCGGTGGCCTAATATTGGCATCTTTTTGAAACAATTAAATGATGTACAGAACATCAGACTTTATAGGCCAAATGTATATGACTTGTTCTATATAAAGAAATAATATTGTAGAAATCAAACAAAAGAGTACTTTCTACTTGGTGGTCAAATATGGCTCCCAGGGCCATTTGGCGAAAAAGTCCCCTGTCCTCAAGAAAACTAACATTATTTTTGGTCGGGATCTACTATACAAAATATTTTATTGTGCAGAAAATGGTCGAATTTTACAAATAAAACAATTTTCCTGGTACATATTTTTTTGACATTTAGGTTTGACTAAGTCATTTTTAGGTGGCTAGAGACTTTTTTGTCAAAAGGCTCTGGGGGCCATATTAGACCACCAAGTAGAAAGGTGTCTTTCGTTAGATTTCTACATTATTATTTTTTTATATAGAACAAGTTACAAACATTTGGCCTATAAAGTCTGCTGTTCTGTACATCTTTTAGTTTTTTTCAAAAAGATGCAACTATTATGCCCCAAAACCCCATATTAGCCATGTGGTAAAATGACCAAATCTCCATTTTTGTAATGCTGTAACATGTAAGGGATGACCGAAAGCAAAGTTACAAATATGTTTCTGTACAGACCATATAGCAGTCTTTTGGAAATATATTCCATATTAATAGTCAAACCCTTCATCCATGAAAAATAGTCCCCTAAAGCTGGTCATTTATGTACATTTCATCAAAATACACAGATATTCCCATCTTTTACCCTTAATCCCCAAGTATATGTCTTTTCCTACCCTTAAATTGTTCTTGTAATGTGATCATCTGTTGCATCAAATGTTCTAAATGTATTTTGTTTTAAAGAAAACACATTCAGATTTTTAAACTGAATCCTCCAAACAGTGGATTTTATGTAGAATTATCAAAACATGTCATTGTTTCCTGGGGCTGTGGCTAAGTCAAAATGTAAAATCCCAGCTTGGCTTTTTGATATGTTTGTCTTGATATGTTATTGTTTTTGAATTTCTAAAAGATAAGGATAAAAAAGCGTTACCTTGGACAATAAGTACCTTTAAAAATAACAAATTTCAGCATTTTTGAACAGTCTGGAATACTGCCCGAGTCCTACCTAAAGGTACCAGGGGAACGAAAATTATGAATTAGGAAAATTGCACTGTATTTGAAAGACAAAACATCACTTTTTCAAAAAATATTGTTACAATTGTCATTTAATAAAAGTATACTGAAAAAAATCACAATGAAAATGTCAAATTTTCAAATAAAATTTGATTGAAATAAGCGAAAAATCAGATGAAAGCTTTTTATAGCTATTGAGGCCTGTAGGGCGGCCATCTTGAATTTTTGAAAATAATAAATTTGCCTGAATAAGTCTTATAAGATGGTCTTTCAGTTGCAATTTACCTTTTACATAATTAAAAACCTTGCTACTGGACAAAATTTACAATTTTGCATGGTTTTCTCATGAACAGGCTCTTAACAGCATAACCCCATTTTATTGGTTTTATACCCGTTTTGCTATTTTTAGTACCAGATAATGACAAATGCAATTCTGCAAAGCTGAACTAAAGCTTACGTTGAAATTAATTAATGAAATGTTTCTTTTCAATGCCTAAATAAAATCTGTACATGTAAATATACAGAATCATAGATAGTATCAAATTTACCTTTGCACTCTCTATTGTTGGGAACTTGTTCTTTCTCTGTCCACCTAACTTCAAATGTAACCTCGTGGTTCTGATGTTGGAATGAACCTATGTAAAATTTAACAAAGAATCAGAGGTATCGATGGAGCGTTTGAGTGTCAAAAGTCCGAAAGGGCAACTCCAAATTCAGTCATTATGAACAAGAACAGCACGAAGAAACAACACACGAAACATAGAGCAAGCACAAATCAATCCAATAGACTTTTATAACGAAAACTCAAGTCGTTAAAAGAGTGAACTCATGTGCTCCGAAAGAGAAAGGGGACGAACATTTGATTCTGAGGGAGGCTAGCAGTTAAGGTCGAGTCAGATTATTTACTTTTAAAATTTTGCGGGTCAGAAAATCTTTTTTCCGCCGCTTTGTGGTGAGAATATCTATTTACTATGTACCATAGTAAAGAATCTTTTTTAAAGTTAAGGTCGGATTTTTTATTTTCAACTTTTTCCAGAACAGAATATTTATTAAGAAAAACTGATTGCCCCCGCCCCTCATTCAGAATCAAATGGTCGTCCCTTAAGCATTTCCTGCCTGCTATAACACAACCACCATGTTGCAAATTGTCAATTCAGTGTGATAAATCCAATAAAGGCAGTCAAAACAAAACCCTAAGATAATCCAATATAAGCACCCATCTCAAAGAAGCAGAGGTACCAATGGGGTATCCGAATATCAAGTCCGAAAGGGCAGAGACAAAACCAGTAAATACCAACAGGAACGGGATAAAAACAGACAGCATGTAAAACATGGAAACACAAAATAACTGAATATCAATCAACAACGCGAACTCCAGTCAAAACAAGAGTGAACTCAGGTGCTCCGGAAGCGTAAGCAGTTCCTGCTTGCTATAGCACAGCCGTTGCGTTGCCAATAGTCCATTCAGCGTGTCAAATTCGGTAACGGAAGACAAAACAATACCCTATGACAAACCAATATCTGCACTCATCTGAGAGATCGAAATCCCATATTTGTCTATAAGTGCATGATGTCTTCCGTAAAATTTCTTGAGTGAAGACAGCAATCGAGGAGCAACATTACCCTGTGTGACCAATTTTTGTGTCAGACTTGCGCTCTTCTAAGGAAATCGATGTAAGTCCAGCACGCTCTGGAGTAACGAATCAATTGAGATACGTAAACTCCATAAGATGGAGCGGACGATGAAGGGAAAGTTGACGATTGGAAAGTTGAAGTCATCACATTTGTCAATAGAGCCTTGTTGAAAGTCTTCTTTGAGAGTCAATTTCGAGATGTAGATCTAAATATGAAGCAGACTTCCTAGAATCCATTGTGTCCTTTAAGCTCCTGGGGATAGAAATCCCGTATTTGGCTTAGAGTGCATAATGTTTTCCGTAATCATTTTTGAGTGGAGACAGCAACAGGGGAGCAACATAACCATGTGTTAGCAGTTTTTTTTTATACATTTTTGAATTACTTAAAACGACAAATTGACCTATTCACAGTGTTCCACGATTCCACAAATTTGCCTTGTGTAAGTTTTCGTCGACAGGATGTTTAATGGATAAAAAAAATATATTAACATTCAAATGAAGGATAAAGTACCCATCCAACAGAATATAATCACCAACACTTCATACCCACTGCTTAAAAGGATGGGTAATAATAAACTGATTTTTAATCTTTGAGGAGTACCTAGCGACTTAAGTTCGTGTTATTGATTTCTTTTCGGTTAATTTTGTGCTTTTTTATGTATTCTAATTCTTCGTTCTGTTCGTGTTTATGTTTACTAAGCAGGTAAGCAAGTGAAGCAGTTATTTTGCTTTGAAGTTTAGGGACATATAACTTGAAAATTGAAGTCGTCTCTTTTACCCTTAATTTTTGTATTGAGATTACCACTCTGATGCAATTGCTTGAAGCAACTGGATTCATTGGTTTCCCTTTTCTCTATCTTTTAGGAATATATCCAAAACATCCAAAAAAAAGCTTTGTTGACAAAAAGGACAATATCAATATATCTGAAAGTGAGGTTCAAGGACCTTGTCTCTTGTTCTGTACGAGTTCCTGAAGAAATAAAGTCTCGTATGAGTATAACAAAAGTTTGCAAGACAAGGACCACAGTTTGTGCCCATTGGAATGCCAATTTGTTGTTGAAAAATCTCATATATATGTAAAATATATGTTATCAATAAGGAAATCAAGCATACTGTTAATTTGGTCCAACGTGTAACAAATTTTATTCCATTATTAAAAAATTCCATAATTTATCACACGCGCTTGTCACAAAAACCCCATAAACTGAGTTTATCGACCGTAAACTATAGTAAGCGAGCAATCAACCCAGTTTATCAACAGCAAATAAAGGTAATAACAAAATTGCCGAACTTTGAGAATCAATCTCAAATGTCCATAAGATGAGACAAAACAAGGAAGACATACCAGAAAAAAATTAAGATCGCAATGGTCCTGACTTGGTACAGGTATTTCAAAAGAAATTGTGGGTTCAACCAGGTTTTAAGGGGCGCCAAGCCTCCCTCTTATATTGCGATCTTTGGGTCCGATATTACACAAAACACAACTGGTTTGTGATGACATATCAGGGATGCTTAGATGATCATCTCAGTACATCAACCAGCCAAACACTATTCAAAGAAAGAACTAACCATTTCATCTAATATGATATTGAATTTTAAAGTATATTTCACAGCAAAAATGCAGTTTATCAGGTAAAGGTTACTAAGAATTTTAACCTTAAACAACAGAGTTCCCAGAACTGGAAAAATACTTTTCGAAAAGTTTTCTTCGGGTGACATCGTGTGGCAAAGTTGAAGATCGAAAGTTTTATAAAAAATGAACTTCAGAAAATGACCGGGTTTTAAATTTATCTAACAAATCTTTTGAATTCTAAAGTTCCACATGAGTTTGATTCCATTTCGATTATCAATAGTGTCGCAGTATGCTTCTCGTCCTTCTTTGACAGCAAACAAGTTTTTAGTAAGTCGAACGGAAAGCTCTTCAGTTGAAAATTCAACTGAAACCTTTCTTTGTGCGGATTTTTGTGAAGTTTTAGGATCCTTTACAAAAATGATAACTTTTCATGTTCCTTCTTTAAATGAATATTTAAAGAGAAAAGAAAGTGTTATTGTTGGCTATGATCTCAGCATTGTCAAATGAAGTCCGGGTGTATGTAGCACTAGAAGATAATTTACAATCATTGCCTTGTTCTTTAATCAGACATTTATAGTAATGATTTACTATATTGCTGGAATCCTTGTCTGCATATTTGTCATGTTTGAAAGGGATACAATCAAGCTTCATGATATCTAAATGCAGAACGAAGCCGATGGTAAACACACTTCTCCAAAATTTGTCAATCCGGTTGCGTATTAGAAATTTGATAATTCCTACCCAATACGACAGCGATTCAAGCTCAAGGTCAAAATCCCGCTTTATCAAGGCCCTCGCATCGTCATCCACAGCGTCTATTATGATCTTTGAGCTATGATTCAAAATTCTACGTTGTGTTTCCCTAATTAAGATATACTGGTATGGGAAACAACATCTCGTAGTAGATCAGATCAACTGTCTTAAGGTCACTCGTGATAAAACGACCAGATGGACCATAGAGGAAGGAAAGGTGGAGCAAACGCACGTCAGAGGAGACGTCAGATTATATTAAATGTTTAGGTCTTGCTATGCCATTTTATGGATGAGAGTTTACCGGTAATGGTCTCGGTATAGCGGTAAGAAGCAAATGGAATTGACTAGTTTTTCAACAAGAGTTTCCAGGAGTCTTAATCGCTAACCAGGTTCTTAGGCCATAAAGATCTTCTGTAAGAGGTCATCAAACAATGTCGACCTAATTGAGAATTTTGTAGAGCTTAATGAGCTGAGGGTTTAAGCAAGCAACAGCTATTCTCTGTCTGTAATAGTTTTCATTCCTTTGGGCAAAAACAGAAAACACACTATTTTTACCTTTAAAGGATCATTAACCTGAAAAAGGACCATCTTATAACTTGAACAGCTTTTCTTTATCTGCAATAGTTTTCCTTCTATAGGGCAAAGACATGAAAAACCGCTGAATTCTTAATAGGAAAATATTTTGTTAAAAAACAATTATTCTAAAACTACAAACAAATAATCATGTCCAACCCTGTCTAAAGCTTTTTCTTGATCTAGCTTTAATACATAACCTTCTAGATCATCCATTTCTACTAAATCAATAATATCTCTTACGCTAAGAATGGTATCTGATATATCTTTACCTAAGATACAACAACTTTGATTAGGTGAAATATCTTTGGCAATACTGTTTTAAATCTATTTGCCATACACCTTGAGCTGAAGTTTTTCTCTATCTGCAATTATTCTATACTGCAAAAACATTAAAAAACGTTTTTTTTTTACTATTACAGGACCTTAACCTCTAGAATGGGTCAGCTGACACCTTCATCCCTATGGAGACTTTTGTAAAGCTCAATGAGCTGAAGGTTTAGGCAAGCAACATTTTTTTCTTTTTGCAAAAGTTTCCATACTTTTGGGCAAAAACATGAAAAAACACTATTTTGACGTTTTTTGGGCCATAACTCTATAAAGCGTAATCTGACAGCTTCAACCCTATTGAGATTTTATATATAGAGCTGCAGATTTAAGCAAGCAACAGTTATTCACTATCTGCAAAAGTTTTCATTTTAAAAGGCAAAAACATGAAAAATCATTTTTTGACCTTAAAAGGGCCATAACCTCTATAAGGGGTCACCTGACAGCTTCGATTCAAAGGAGACTTTTGTAGAACGTTAGATGATGAATATTGGTTTGGTGCCATGAAACTTGGTCTAACCAAACATTACTTTATGCAGGTAATAAGTCGAATTTCGATCTTTCTGGTATGCTTTGTTTTGTCTCTTACTTATCTTTGGTAGTTTTGTTTTGTTTTTATTCATTTCTTTCATTTGATTTTACGAAGGTACAATTTACACTAGTCTACACAACATTCCTTGACTAAGAGTTAAAATTTAGTAGAGGTCAAAGGTCATTGAGATTTACCCGCGTATCAACTTTAATATTTTTTCTCAAACTCCTTCGCAGTAGGTACGTATACTTATCCTTGCCGACTGAAAGTAGTACCGGATATTCCCCACTGCTGGATACTTTCATTAATTCAGCAAGATTCTTGTCGAAAATTTTAATTCCAATGCATTATTGAAAAAAACAAATAATCATTATTTATAAAATTACGAAATTTATGGCCAATATTTTTATACTAAGCAAAATTATTTAGATTTGTTGTAAAACCGGCTCCAGCAAATACGCACTATTTTAAAGTGAATGATACTAAGTGTGTTTAGGCATACAATTAAGCAACGTGGTTGTGAACTTGTGAGTACTTGTCATGGTTTGTAATTAAGAAAATTAAGGTCACAATAGGTCACCCTGGGGTCATCAGAAATCATCAAAAAAGACGTCCAGAAAGCTTAGTGCAGTGATTAGTGTACTGGCCCTGGGACGGGAATTCGAAATGTGAGTAGTTTGATTTTTTTCTGTTAATCGCGTATTTCAGGTGACTTACTTTAGTACAACAACAAAAAAACAATCAAAGAAATATAGCTTCTACAACGTGGTGGAGTTGATTATGGAATTTCTAACATCAAGGGAAATAAATTTGTTTATTTCAAAGGCGAGGCTTGCTTGATGTTGAAATTCCATAATCATCGTGAAATTAAGCTGTAGAAGGGTTTTCTCGGTTAACAGGTAAAAACTGCAAAAATGCTGCTCATAAATTGCACGTGAAGTTAGGCCGAGAACAAAATTTTCACTAGAGGTGAGAAATACAGGTTTTAGAACTATAAGCGATGTAATACCGATTTTTATCACATCAAGTTAGATACTTGTGATAAAAGAAACGAGCATTTGCGAGTTTCCTTTTGAGAAATATCTATATGACGAGTTTGCAAAACTGTCAAACTGTCGATTGTGATGCCAAACTTTCAATTATGACATCGCGAATTGTTTTGCGTTGTTTTGCGTTGTCGGCATGACTGCTAATACGCATTCATACATTTGTAAGAAAAACGATTAGATATCGGCGTTTTTATCTATGTGATAAATATATCATCTATAAGGTCTCATGAATAACAAAAATATGATCACTCGTGCGTGAACGCACTCCGATTTCACTTATGCAAATTTGGAACGTCACGCCTATTGTGACGTATAAATATACATGCAAATTTGGAACATCACGCCCTTTATGACGTTTGAATATATATGCAAATTTGGAATGTCATGCTAACTGTGACGTAGATGTTAACCAATCAACATTGAAAACCAAAAATAACGACGAATTAAAACCTGTATAGAAAACTGAACCAATCAAAATCATGGAGTTAAATGAATAAACAGCTACGGATCACACACAGATAGCCAATGAAAATCGCTAAAATAGGGTTTTCTAGAAAATATCGAATCGTGCGGAGTGTGATACGCAATAAAGTGTAATCCCGCGAGAACTAGAAAATGTTGCACAACAGTCAGATAAATATTTTCCATAACTGGTTGAGAGGTTGATAAATGATATGAAAATTAGAGAGGTTGTAATAGGTTATTTGTTTAGAAAGTGTTACAGTTTTCCGCTTGCCCGTTGCCTGGTATTCATTAAATCTTATTATCTTTTTCTTTCTTAAGTCAAGCAAATAAAATGAATTTCTTAAAATAATTATAACCTTTTTTGAAGTCTTTGGAAATAGAGTTAAGCTTTTCCTCAACTTTCTGGCTTTTGTCTGTTATTGTTTCTAATATCTTGTTTGTGTTGTCTTCTATGATAGCTTTTTGGGCACCAACTTGGTCTGATATTTCTTTTGTGGCTCCTATCAGTTCTTGTTTGTGAAGTCTACTTTCTTCCTTTATACTGCTACACCCATGGGCTATGCACTTTTCCATTTTTGGAAACTGTTCGATCACTCCATTGAGTTTCTAATAAATATATAAATCAAACGCTGTATTAAATATCAATGAAACTAATATATGGTAACTTATTTGTGAGACGAATGTTGGCCCTCCATACTTCAAAAAGTCCGAAATTAATATCTTTTTACTTAATTCATTCAAGCAGAAAACGGAATAAGAGGTCGTACCTATACACGAATGCATCAACACAGCTTTTGTGGTTTACTAGTATTGGTGCTTTACCACACAGTTACTACCAAATTTCTAGTATACTTAGGGAAACATGGGAATGATAGATTTAAATGTCTAATTACACATTTTTGCTAAACCAAAGATAAGTATGTTGTACATCATTTTGAAGATTAGATAAAATATTGAATGGATATGGTGAGCTGCAAAGTTAGAAGGGGTGTCCGTGTGCCAACAGTGATGAAAATCATCTTTTTAAAGCCGTTGACACCGGAAAATCCAGCATGGGGCTGAGCTGGAACAGAACCAATACTCTGTCATCTATGGCAACTTCGCCTGCACTGTGTCCAGCGCCCTAGACCACTAGACCACCTAGGCTAGATAAAATTAAGCTTTCGGTTGCCTAGTTAAGCCTCCTCGTAGACAATCTAGGGTTAAACAGAGTACACGATGAACATTGGGTGGGTAGGGAGAGAAAGATAGAGAATTTGTCGCAACATGTATAGTAATAAAAGGATATATATGTTAAATGGTGTTGCGTACAGCTATGTAAAGTAATAGATATAACACAGAATGGATATGGTGAGCTGCAAAGTTCAAAGGGGTGTCCGTGTGCCAACAGTGATGAAAATCACCTTTTTAAAGCCGTTGACACCGGAAAATCCAGCATGGGGTTGAGCTGGAATCGAACCTATACTCTGTCATCTATGGCAACTTCGCCTGCACTGTGTCCAGCGCCCTAGACCACTAGACCACCTAGGATTTTTTAAGATTCTTTATTGTAGATAAGAAACTGAACAAAACCCACCAGTGGTCAGCTGGTGTCCAAATGTTAACACGTTTACCTTGCGATATATTAAAGTACATGATATATCTTTTAATATTATACTTTAAAGATTTATTTATAATTAATTTCTATGTAACCTATTGCGGCCATATATTCGTATATCTGAAAACTTCGACTCTATGAAGTTTAAATTATAAAAACGTTCCAGACTATAGATTTTGTTACGCCTGACGCGCGTTCCGTCTATTCAAGACTCATCAGAGACGCTCCACCAAAAGTTGAAAATGCCAAACACTATTTTATTATAAAGCATAAAAATTATACCAAAAATGACGAAAGGGGGGCAAATTATACTAAGACCATCCTATGTCTCGGGTAAGAAGAACCTTAGGGTTTTGACGATTTAAAAATTTATAGGGATAATTTATAGCTTTGGTGCGTTCGTCAACACAAAAGTGTTGATGCCGGAGCGGGCTAACCTCGGGGAATTAAAACTCCACCTGCAGCGCTAACCATCACTGATGTTAGAAATATAAATTACAACAAAGAAGCCTTTTGTAGAGCTAAATGAACTGAACATTTAAGCAAGCAACAGCTTTTCTCTATCTGCAATATTTCATTCTATAGGTCTTATACACTATTTTTCACCTTAAAAGGGGGCGGAACTCCTTTTAGGGGTTATCTGACAACTTCAACTTTATAGAAACGTTTATAAAGTTATATAAGCTGAACATTAAAGCAAGCAGAAGCTTTTCTCCTTCAGCAATTGTTTTCATTCTGTAGGCCAAAAACATGTAAAATGTTATTTTAGAGGCCGTTCATTACCCCTATAAGTGGGTCATTCGAAAAATTTGACTCTTTGGAGACTTTTTAAGAGCTTAATGAGCTTCACATTTAACCAAGCAACAGCTTTTTCTCTATCTGCAAGAGTTTTACTTTTATATGCCAAAAACATGAGAAACTTCATTTTAGGGGCTGTTACCCCTGTAAAGGATCATCTGACAACTTCGACCAAATCGAGACTTTTGTAGAACCTTCGGTCCAGGTGAGCTAAGAATAATGCTCATTGTCAAATTCTTAGTCTAACTCTAGGGAGAAGAAAAACAGAAATGATGTGACTTAACTTGGCTTAACAAAGTACTTTGCATTGATTTTAATAGAAGAAAAAATACGATATCCATATTTCAAGATATAAATTTAAAAATTTAAATGTGAAACATGTGTCAACATTTAACCACCATGAATATTGTCCCCTGAAAGAGAAAAAAAAACATCAAGTTTTTTGCAATGAACAAACTTGGATACAGTGTAAAGTTCGTCAATTGAACAGTCCAAGATGCAAATACATGTAACTTATAACGAAGAGTGTTTTTTTTTCCTAACCTTTTCAATCAAAAGATCAAAGACGTAAAAAATGTAATATTATTACACCCTAAGGGCATTATCCCGCAAACGGGGTTAACCAACATATTAAAACCCATGGAATTTTTTGTAGAGCTATTTGGTTTAGGCAACAGTTTTCATACTAGTGCTAGCCAATACGCCATTTTCTAGATAGGACGGAATGGGTAGTTTTCCCGGGAGTTATGAGCAAAGAATCAATCTGCTTTGTTATTTATAAACGATGGAATCTGAGATTTTAGAAATTTTTCTACACAGGAAAGAAAACTTGCCCAATTTATTGAAGTATTTACCGTTTACAAAAATATTAATTTTCCTATATTTCCACAGACGCTTTTGCGTTAGCTTATGGGGCAGCAAACCAGTTTGCTTCAAAAAATGATAAAGTAACGTGATAAATTCTATCTAATTGAGGGATTTTTCCGGAAAAGCAATAAACTCGAAAATTGTGTATTACATGCAGGGACGGAGAGCGGAGGTGGAGGAGTCGGGGTGTGGGGGTTGAGGGGACGGGGAGCGGGAAAAGAGGACCACCCTGTCCACCCTCCCATGTATATACGGGGTGATCTTAAAAACTCGTAAAAAACTTAATACAGCTTTTTGATACTGAAAATGAAGTTTGCATCAGATTCCAACTATATATTATTATTTCAAATTGAAATATGTTCCCTCGGCCTTTCTGTGGTAGAATCAGCGGTTATATTGTTTCCTTATGCAAACACTGTTGTTATTGTAATAAGACATATTTATTGACGGATATTGTAAAGCATCCTCGGAAACCCAGGGGCTAGCTCTTCTCTCGCTTACTCATTCATCACCCCTGGGACACAACGCATGAAATGGTTCGTTCCGAGTTCAGGAACTTGATCTTGAACTTGATATTATCTATATATAGAAACATGTTTAAATCGCATGAGATAAATCTAAAGCGACCAATCAGAAAGCTCGATACAAAACTATCAAAAACGAAGTATTTCAGGCGTAATGTCCCAGGGGTGATGAATGAGTAAGCGAGAGGCGAGAGAAGAGCCCCTGGGTTTCCGAGGATGATTGTAAAGCGGCACCGTCATTAAATATAAATCCTTATGCAATACCGTAAATGTTGAAAAGAAGATAGAGACTACTTTTATTTTTACTCATACCGTAAATATCTGACACATGGTTTCCTTCATAAGGACACTTTCTTCTCTAATAGAATTCAGCAATGGTTCTACCTCTTCTCTTTGAAAGTCGCATCTTTTCAAAAGTTTAAGCTCCCTTTCTATACCTTTCTTGTAACTCGATTCGGGTGGAATACACTGCGCGAGTCCTAGAATTGAGCCTTCTATACATGCCCGCATGGTATTTAGTTTGTCTTTAGTCAGTGCACATATGTCCTCAATGTGACATAGTTTGTTTCTTTTCTTAATTATTTGATTAAGCCACATGCTATGACTAGGGTTGATTCCTTGGACACATGTCTGTATTAATGCATTTACCGTGGATATATCCATTTCATCAATGCTGCATACTTCAACGACTGTGTACCCACAGATACAATGTTGAATTATTTTTCTCCCGGGTCCCCATCTAACATGGCCTTGCTCTCTGGCATTTTTCTCTTCATATAGTTTTTCAAACTGTTTCCCAAACAATCTGTTATTATTATTGTTAGCTGCTGAAGGATTGCCACACTGACAACATCTAACATTGTAAACTAAATGGTAAATATCATGGATGTGCTTATTTAAGAACGTTTTCAGATCGCCATTGTAATCTGCTCTAGTGAGTACATTGTGGTTAAAGTAATCTTTGCAAACTGGAGGAACGATTTCATAAAGCATCATAACAAAACGTAAGAAGTCGTTCTCCACTTGTGACGTCATTTTGATCTTTACAAGCCTGCAATTATTACAACAGGATTATTTAGAAATGAAGAAGCAAAGAGGAATCAATTCGAATGCCAGAAGTCCGAGAGGGCAAGGACAAAACCAGTAAACTTATTAAACGAGAACAGCAAAGTTAATACCCCAGATGCCCAGTACAAATTTAAAAAGATTAATTAATCGTCACCAAAAAACTACATGTAGCTATGTTCTTTATGTCTGCAAGGTACAGATAATGCCCCTGTCGTGCTTGGAAAAATCAACTCAAAATCTCCAAACAAAAATTGTAGAAAAAAATCCGGAAAACTGTTATTGTCCTTTCTAAAGGGTCATAACTTGTGTGAAAATCAACAAACAGGAACAAAACGCAAACTCGATCTGTAACTCATCATATTAGACCCAAACTGTTTTTTATTTCATATTTTTTATAATAATTTTGGTATAAAATAAAAAGAAGCTCCAATGAGCCTGAACCGCTCATTTGGTCTTAAGGGCCATAAGGGTCTCTTCTTTATTGGTCATCTGACGACAGACAATTTTAATTTGAAAGAGACTTTTGTAGAGCTAGAAATAAGCTGACGGTTTAAGCAGTCAACAGCTTTTCTCTATCTGCAATAGTTTTCATTCTTTAGGTCAAAAAGAGGAAAACATCGTTATTTTTTGTCCCTATCAGGGGTTATCTGACATCTTTGACCTAATGGAGAGTCTCAGACTTTTGTTGAACTTAATGAGCTGGAGGTCAAAGGAAGCAACAGCTTTTCTATATCTGAAACAGTTTTCATTATATAGGGCAAAATCAGGAGGTAAAAAAAAACATGCTATTTTTTAGCCTTTAATGGAACATAACCCCAATTAGGGGTCATCTGATGGAAATTTTAGTAGAGCTTAATGAATAAAAGGTTTACGCAAGCAATAGCTTTTATCTATCTGCAATAATTTTTCAGTCTATTAGTCAAAAACAGAAAAACTAGAAAAACTGTAAGCAGAAGCTTTGTAATAAGTGGTGCTCATCTACATTATGTCACAAAGATTGTTTGAAAGTTATATGAAAATCCATCAAGGGGTTTAGGAGGAGTTGCGGATAAGAGATGGGTTCCCCCATGTTGTCGAATGGCTTAGTCCATGTTTTGCTATGATAACCCCAAAAATCATTCTGATCAAATTTTAAAATAGTAGGTGCACATCTACATTATGTTACAAAGATAGTGTGTAATTCTTCTGAAAATCCATCAATGGGTTTAGGAGGAGTTGCGGATAAGAGATGGGTACCCCCATGAAGTCGAATGGCTGAGTCCATGTTTTGCTATGGGAAACCCCAAAATTATTCTGATCAAATTTACAAATAATAAGTGCACATCTACATTATGTGATAAAGAATGTTCGAAAGTTTCATGCAAATCCATCAAGGGGTTTAGGATGAGTTGTGGATAAGAGATGGGTTCCCCCTTGTAGCGGAATAGCTAAGTCCATGTTTTGCTATGGGAAACCCCAAAAATCATTCTGAACAAATTTTTAAATAGCAGGTGCACATCTACATTATGTGACAAAGAATGTGTGAAAGTTTTATGAAAATCCATCAAGGGGTTTAGGAGAAGTTGCAGATAAGAGATGGGTACCCTTAGGTATCTCGGAAGGACGGACACACGGACGGACGGACAGACACTATCACTATATACCCCCCTTTTCAAGTGGGGGTATAAAAACTCTATATTTGGCCTTCAAAGGGCCATAACCCCTATAAAGGTCATCTGACGACTTCGACACAATGGAGAATTTTGTAGACTTTTATGAGCTGAAGGTTAAGCAAACAACATCTTTTCTCTATCTCCAATAGTTTTCATTCTATTGGGCAAAAACAGAAAAAAACTGATTATCTGACAACTTTGATCCAATGGAGACTTTTGTAGAGCTTTAGGAGCTGAAGTTTAGCAGTTTTCATTCTACAGGGCAAAAATAGGAAAACAAACGTTTTGGCCTTTACAGTGCCATTACCCCCAAAAAGAGGTCATATGACAACTTCGACCAAATCAGCTTTTGATTCTAAAGATTCTTAAGATATTCTTCGGATTTTTTCTATCTGTTATATTTGCTGAGTTATAAGCCATTTAAATATTTCTCATCATTACACATTATGTAATCATCCTCTTCGAATTCATCACTCTTTGTTTAATTTTAACTTCACTAAAAGTTTTCGGCTTTCAAATTTTTTTTTAACAGACCTTCATTTTATTTTTATGTCTTCACTTCACGACCGTTTTGTGATTTTGTGTTACTGACGGACTTTAAGATCGCGGGGGAGATGGTGGTTTGACGCGCCATAAAACTTAGTTTACCTACAATTTCTTTTGAAACACCTATGTCAGATAATTCATAATAAATTGGTGTTATATTCCAACGCCTTCAAACATAGTTTCAAGAATTTGAAAAAAAAATAAAGTAGAAAACTTTGAGTTACAGCTAACAAATAAATATACCCCCAACTCCCACAAATAAATCGAATGAAATTTTTACGTAGTGGTGTACACCCAGACTACATTCAAAGACTGCATGTCTGCAAGTTTCGTGAAAATCCATAAAATGTCTGTGTTGGGGAAAGCAACAAACAAAATGTCTATGTTGGGGACATTCTGGGGTTTACTACAAGGAATTGTGGATAAGAGATATAGGCACCAATTTGTCATCTAATGGCTTAGTCCATGTGTTGCTATCTGAAATATGTATATGAATCAACCTTATTCTAAAACTTGTAAGCGGGAGGTGCACATCTACATTATATCACAAATATTTTGTGAAAGTTTCATGAGAACCCGTTGAAAGGGGGGGGGGGGGTAATAGGACAGTAGCGAATAAGATATGGGGACCCCTTGTCATCTCATGGCTAAGTCTATACCTTGTTATGGTAAACAATAAAAAACAGTTAATAGATAAAGTTTTGAAATAAGAGATTAAAATCTACGTTGTGTGAAAGTTTCATTCAATTCATTGAGAAGTTTAGAAGAAGTAGAGGATAATCGATGGATACAAGAGGTTTAATGGAAGGACAGACGAACGGACAGACGGACGGGAACCCATATCGCTTTATACATGTAGTCCCACTTTTGAATGAAGAGCGAAGGAGTAGGCTTTGTCGCGTACACTTATTCCACATCTCATTATTTTCTATTACATACCTACCGTTAAAGTAATTACATACAAGAGTATACAGTATACACTAATTATCCAGCAATATCAGCAAGAAAGTCAAATGTAGCGTGTCCTTTATTGTCCATTCTGAAACAATATGAACAACAGAATGATAAAATTTAAACATTTTAAACCCAAGTAAAATGGCGTTTTATAGATAGTCAGTTAAATGCTATATATAGGTATGACGTTTAGAATGAACAAAGAAAGTTTTTAAAAAGGAAAAATCAGTGTAATTTCGACCTTATCTTGATCATTTTAAGTGTTAAACCATAAAAATATGTTCAATTCGAAAAAGTTCCACAAGGACGCACATTAATTGATAAGTAACCTGAACCAATATTTTTTCTAAAGAAAGAGAAAGTAACACCCAAAAATGGGGTCGCCAATATATTTCATTGTGTGCTATATTCCTGAAACCCGATAGTCCGACACACCGTTAGTACGCTACCTTAAAGGACGGCAATACATAACAAATTTCCAAAATCATTACATCACATATTGAATTAAATTAGTATATCATAAAAAGTAACATAAAAGGGGACTACAAACAAAATGTCTATGTTGGGGACATTCATGGGTTTACTACAAGGAATTGTGGCTAAGAGATATAGGTACCAATTTGTCATCTAATGGTTTAGTCCATGTGTTGCTATCTGAAATATGTATATGAATCAACCTGATTCTAAAACTTGTAAGCGGGAGGTGCACATCTACATTATATCACAAATATTTTGCGAAAGTTTCATGATAACCCGTTGAAAAGGGGGGGATACAGTAGCGAATAAGATATGGGGACCCCTTGTCATCTCATGGATAAGTCTATACCTTGTTATGGTAAACAATAAAAAAACAGTTAATAGATAGAATTTTGAAATAAGATATTAAAATCTACGTTTGATATGTCAAAAAGTTTGTGTGAAAGTTTCATTAAATTCATTGACAAGTTTAGGAGAAGTAGAGGATAATTGATGGATACAAGAGGTTTAATGGAAGGACAGACGAACAGACAGACGGACGGGAACCCATATCGCTTTATAGTCCCACTTTTAATTGAAGAGCGAAGGGTATTGTAAAGTCTTACATACTTACCGTAAAGGTAATTACATACAAGAAGTATACAGTATACACTAATTATCCAGCAATATCAGCATGAAAGTCAAATGTAGCGTGTCCTTTATTGTCCATTCTGAAACAATACGAACAACGATAGGGTATTGTCATATTGCAACTACATTATCACAGAATTATAAAACTTAAACATTTCAAACCCAAATAAAATGGCGTTTTATAGATTAGGAAGTTAAATGCTATATATAAGTATGACGTTTAGAATGATAAAGAAAGTTTTTAAAAATCGGTAAAATGTTGACCTAATTTTGATAATTTAAGTGAAACCATAAAAATGTTCAATGCGAAACAGTTTCACAAGGACGCACATTAATTGATTAGGGACCGACCATTTAACTTGAAGGGGGGGCTTTGGTTTTTTTCCTAAAAAATATTCTGAAAATTATTTTTGATGAAAAAAATTCTGACAGCAGGGGGTAAGAAAAAATATTCTGAAGAAGGATTTCTGTCATATAAAATAGTGATAATAATGAAAAAAATATTCTGTCGCGGCGCCTTCGAAAAATAAATAATTTTTCCGAGCTTTGCGAGGAAAAAATTCTGACCAAAAAAAAAAAAAAAACAAGCCCCCCCTTCTTCAAGTTAAATGGTCCGTCCCTTAGTAACCTGAACAATATTTTGTTTTCTAAAGAAAGAGAAAGTAACACCCGAAAATGGGGATCGCCAATATATTCCATTGTGTGCTATATTCATAAAACCCGATAGTCCGACACACCATTAATCCGAAGTGAAATGAAATTGAACCTTACAATAGTTGAAGTTTTGTTTTCAATTAAGCTGATTTGGTAAAGAAAATGCTGTAATACTGGTTAAGACCCGTAGGTCGTCCATCTTGAATTTTTCAGAAAAAAATAGGCTATATCCTGATTTTTCCCCGTATTCTAGATAAAAGGGGAAGAATGTCACCAAACCCATAGATTACTTGTTTTTTGACAAATGAATAAAAGAAAGATTTTAAACAACAATATTTCCATTAAAATACAATGTGTATTACTTTGCTTAATGAATCATAAATTCCCCTTTTCCGTCGTATATAATTCGTATAGAGATAAAAATGAATGACCAAATGTATTACTGTTTCAAATTTTATATAAATATACGACGGAAAAAGGAGAATATATATAAAACAGTGTCTTATATACTGTTCCTGATTTTACCCCGTGTTTCTTTAAAACACTGTCTTATATACTGTTCCTGATTCTACCCCGTGTTTCTTTAAAAACTGTCTTATATAATGTTCCTGATTCTACCCCGTGTTTCCTTAAAACACTGTCTTATATATACTGTTCCTGATTCTACCCCGTGTTTCTTTAAAACACTGTCTTATATACTGTTCCTGATTCTACCCCGTGTTTCTTTAAAACACTGTCTTATATACTGTTCCTGATTCTACCCCGTGTTTCTTTAAAACACTGTCTTATATATACTATTCCTGATTCTACCCCGTGTTTCTATAAAACACTGTCTTATATATACTGTTCATGATTCTACCCCGTGTTTCTTTAAAACACTGTCTTTAAACTGTTCCTGATTCTACCCCGTGTTTCTTTAAAACACTGTCTTATATATATACTGTTCCTGATTCTACCCCGTGTTTCTTTAAAACACTGTCTTATATACTGTTCCTGATTCTACCCCGTGTTTCTTTAAAACACTGTCTTATATATACTGTTCCTGATTCTACCCCGTGTTTCTTTAAAACACTGTCTTATATATACTGTTCCTGATTCTACCCCGTCTCATATATACTGTTCCTGATTCTACCCCGTGTTTCTTTAAAACACTGTCTTATATATAATGTTCCTGATTCTACCCCGTGTTTCTTTAAAAAAAACACTGTCTTATATACTGTTCCTGATTCTACCCCGTGTTTCTTTAAAACACTGTCTTATATATACTGTTCCTGATTCTACCCCGTGTTTCTTTAAAACACTGTCTTATATATACTGTTCATGATTCTACCCCGTCTTATATATACTGTTTCTGATTCTACCCCGTGTTTCTTTAAAACACTGTCTTATATATACTGTTCCTGATTCTACCCCGTGTTTCTTTAAAACACTGTCTTATATATATACTGTTCCTGATTCTACCCCGTGTTTCTTTAAAACACTGTCTTATATATTGTTCCTGAATCTACCCCGTGTTTCTTTAAAACACTGTCTTATATATACTGTTCCTGATTCTACCCCGTGTTTCTTTAAAACACTGTCTTATATACTGTTCCTGATTCTACCCCGTGTTTCTTTAAAACGCTGTCTTATATACTGTTCCTGATTCTACCCCGTGTTTCTTTAAAACACTGTCTTATATACTGTTCCTGGTTCTACCCCGTGTTTCTTTAAAACACTGTCTTATATACTGTTCCTGATTCTACCCCGTGTTTCTTTAAAACGCTGTCTTATATACTGTTCCTGATTCTACCCCGTGTTTCTTTAAAACACTGTCTTATATATATACTGTTCCTGATTCTACCCCGTGTTTCTTTAAAACACTGTCTTATATATTGTTCCTGAATCTACCCCGTGTTTCTTTAAAACACTGTCTTATATATACTGTTCCTGATTCTACCCCGTGTTTCTTTAAAACACTGTCTTATATACTGTTCCTGATTCTACCCCGTGTTTCTTTAAAACACTGTCTTATATACTGTTCCTGATTCTACCCCGTGTTTCTTTAAAACGCTGTCTTATATACTGTTCCTGATTCTACCCCGTGTTTCTTTAAAACACTGTCTTATATACTGTTCCTGGTTCTACCCCGTGTTTCTTTAAAACACTGTCTTATATACTGTTCCTGATTCTACCCCGTGTTTCTTTAAAACACTGTCTTATATACTGTTCCTGGTTCTACCCCGTGTTTCTTTAAAACACTGTCTTATATACTGTTCCTGATTCTACCCCGTGTTTCTTTAAAACACTGTCTTATATACTGTTCCTGATTCTACCCCGTGTTTCTTTAAAACACTGTCTTATATATATACTGTTCCTGATTCTACCCCGTGTTTCTTTAAAACACTGTCTTATATATTGTTCCTGAATCTACCCCGTGTTTCTTTAAAACACTGTCTTATATATACTGTTCCGGATTCTACCCCGTGTTTCTTTAAAACACTGTCTTATATACTGTTCCTGATTCTACCCCGTGTTTCTTTAAAACACTGTCTTATATACTGTTCCTGATTCTACCCCGTGTTTCTTTAAAACGCTGTCTTATATACTGTTCCTGATTCTACCCCGTGTTTCTTTAAAACACTGTCTTATATACTGTTCCTGGTTCTACCCCGTGTTTCTTTAAAACACTGTCTTATATACTGTTCCTGATTCTACCCCGTGTTTCTTTAAAACACTGTCTTATATACTGTTCCTGGTTCTACCCCGTGTTTCTTTAAAGCACTGTCTTATATACTGTTCCTGATTCTACCCCGTGTTTCTTTAAAACACTGTCTTATATACTGTTCCTGATTCTACCCCGTGTTTCTTTAAAACACTGTCTTATATACTGTTCCTGGTTCTACCCCGTGTTTCTTTAAAACACTGTCTTATATACTGTTCCTGATTCTACCCCGTGTTTCTTTAAAACGCTGTCTTATATACTGTTCCTGATTCTACCCCGTGTTTCTTTAAAACACTGTCTTATATATATACTGTTCCTGATTCTACCCCGTGTTTCTTTAAAACACTGTCTTATATATATACTGTTCCTGATTCTACCCCGTGTTTCTTTAAAACACTGTCTTATATACTGTTCCTGATTCTACCCCGTGTTTCTTTAAAACACTGTCTTATATACTGTTCCTGGTTCTACCCCGTGTTTCTTTAAAACACTGTCTTATATACTGTTCCTGATTCTACCCCGTGTTTCTTTAAAACGCTGTCTTATATACTGTTCCTGATTCTACCCCGTGTTTCTTTAAAACACTGTCTTATATATATACTGTTCCTGATTCTACCCCGTGTTTCTTTAAAACACTGTCTTATATATATATACTGTTCCTGATTCTACCCCGTGTTTCTTTAAAACACTGTCTTATATACTGTTCCTGATTCTACCCCGTGTTTCTTTAAAACACTGTCTTATATACTGTTCCTGGTTCTACCCCGTGTTTCTTTAAAACACTGTCTTATATACTGTTCCTGATTCTACCCCGTGTTTCTTTAAAACGCTGTCTTATATACTGTTCCTGATTCTACCCCGTGTTTCTTTAAAACACTGTCTTATATATATACTGTTCCTGATTCTACCCCGTGTTTCTTTAAAACACTGTCTTATATATATACTGTTCCTGATTCTACCCCGTGTTTCTTTAAAACACTGTCTTATATACTGTTCCTGATTCTACCCCGTGTTTCTTTAAAACACTGTCTTATATACTGTTCCTGGTTCTACCCCGTGTTTCTTTAAAACACTGTCTTATATACTGTTCCTGATTCTACCCCGTGTTTCTTTAAAACGCTGTCTTATATATATACTGTTCCTGATTCTACCCCGTGTTTCTTTAAAACACTGTCTTATATACTGTTCCTGATTCTACCCCGTGTTTCTTTAAAACGCTGTCTTATATATATACTGTTCCTGATTCTACCCCGTGTTTCTTTAAAACACTGTCTTATATATATACTGTTCCTGATTCTACCCCGTGTTTCTTTAAAACACTGTCTTATATATTGTTCCTGATTCTACCCCGTGTTTCTTTAAAACACTGTCTTATATACTGTTCCTGATTCATCCCCGTATTCTAGATAAAAAGGGAAGAATGTCATTAAACCCATAGATTACTTGTTTTTTGACAAATGAATAAAAAAAAATTTAAAAAACAATATTTCCATTAAAATACAATGTGTATTACTTTGCTTAATGAATCATAAATTCCCCTTTTCCGTCGTATATAATTCGTATAGAGATAAAAATAAATGACCAAATGTATTACTGTTTCAAATTTTATACTAATATACGACGGAAAAAGGAGAATATATATAAAACAGTGTCTTACATACTGTTCCTGATTCTACCCCGTGTTTCTTTAAAACGCTGTCTTATATACTGTTCCTGATTCTACCCCGTGTTTCTTTAAAACACTGTCTTATATACTGTTCCTGATTCTACCCCGTGTTTCTTTAAAACACTGTCTTATATATACTGTTCCTGATTCTACCCTGTGTTTCTTTAAAACACTGTCTTATATACTGTTCCTGATTCTACCCCGTGTTTCTTTTAAACACTCAGTCTGTCTTATATACTGTCCCTGGTTCTACCCCGTGTTTCTTTAAAAAACTGTCTTATATACTGTTGCTGATTCTACCCCGTGTTTCTTTAAAACACTGTCTTATATATATACTGTTCCTGATTCTACCCCGTGTTTCTTTAAAACACTGTCTTATATACTGCTCCTGATTCTACCCTGTGTTTCTTTAAAACACTGTCTTATATACTGTTTAAGAAATAATTCATGGCAGCCGTGGTCTATTGGAATTTTACCATGGGGTGGCCTTATTATTGTGATTATTTCACCCCGAGCGATAGCGAGGGGTTAAATCAGCACAATAATAAGGCCACCCCATGGTAAAATTCCAATAGACCACGGCTGCCATGAATTATTTCGATTCTGATATGACAAATATAAAAATTTTGAATTTCGCGGGCCTTATAGACAGGCAAATATTTGGCTGTTCCATCAATACTCCCTTGTGAATATTAAATTAAAGAAACATAGAATTTTAGAATGAAATTATAGAACAACTGACATTCTTAAATCAACAATTTAATATAATTTATATATTTAAAATATTTTTTTCATTAACAACAAGAAAATTTTAATTACCGTTGTTAGCGAACCGTCGGTTTACAAATTAAAGCAAAGGGAGGTTGCGGGAACAGCCAAAATATTAAAGGTGAATATTTAGGGCAACGTTCGCGTTCACGGTATAGTAAACACACATTTATCGATCGAAAGTATTGTGATAAGACTTTTTGTACGTAAAATATAATTTTTAGTTCTTTGAAACACGTTGAAAGCTTTTTGAGTCGATAGAATAACTTAGCCGATTGCGCACGTGTGAAAAATAATTGTTGCAATTAGACCACGGTCTTGTTCGTATAGCGAATGAAGGACGTCATATTAGAATCCTGATTCTACCCCGTGTTTCTTTTAACACTCAGTCTGTCTTATATACTGTTCCTGGTTCTACCCCGTGTTTCTTTAAAAAACTGTCTTATATACTGTTCCTGATTCTACCCCGTGTTTCTTTAAAACACTGTCTTATATACTGTTCCTGATTCTACCCCGTGTTTCTTTAAAACACTGTCTTATATACTGTTCCTGATTCTACCCCGTGTTTCTTTAAAACACTGTCTTATATATACTATTCCTGATTCTACCCCGTGTTTCTTTAAAACACTGTCTTTAAACTGTTCCTGATTCTACCCCGTGTTTCTTTAAAACACTGTCTTATATATATACTGTTCCTGATTCTACCCCGTGTTTCTTTAAAACACTGTCTTATATATACTGTTCCTGATTCTACCCCGTGTTTCTTTAAAACACTGTCTTATATATACTGTTCCTGATTCTACCCCGTCTTATATATACTGTTCCTGATTCTACCCCGTGTTTCTTTAAAACACTGTCTTATATATACTGTTCCTGATTCTACCCCGTGTTTCTTTAAAACACTGTCTTATATATATACTGTTCCTGATTCTACCCCGTGTTTCTTTAAAACACTGTCTTATATATACTGTTCCTGATTCTACCCCGTGTTTCTTTAAAACACTGTCTTATATATACTGTTCATGATTCTACCCCGTCTTATATATACTGTTTCTGATTCTACCCCGTGTTTCTTTAAAACACTGTCTTATATATACTGTTCCTGATTCTACCCCGTGTTTCTTTAAAACACTGTCTTATATACTGTTCCTGATTCTACCCCGTGTTTCTTTAAAACACTGTCTTTAAACTGTTCCTGATTCTACCCCGTGTTTCTTTAAAACACTGTCTTATATATATACTGTTCCTGATTCTACCCCGTGTTTCTTTAAAACACTGTCTTATATATTGTTCCTGAATCTACCCCGTGTTTCTTTAAAACACTGTCTTATATATACTGTTCCTGATTCTACCCTGTGTTTCTTTAAAAAACACTGTTTACTACTAAAATGCATCTTGAAATTTTTCTTTTATTCAATTAGAAAAAATATCACAAAAATTGAGTGAAAAAATGTATCCTGAGGTTCTTCCCCGTACGGGGGAGAATCAGGATATAGCCAAAAAATATTTTGCAAAATGCAGTTTTCTATTAGAGGCTTTAAGTTACAACATTGCTTTCATAGGTATGAAAATATTGCTTCTGGAAAAAAATAGAATTTTGAATGGTTTCTCTGAGACATGAATTTAAAATGAAAATTAAATACTAATGAGAAATATGGGGATGGGGTAGAAATCATTTCGAAGACCACATGAAAATGATACAGTAGATAACCTATTAAGCGCATTATATATATACTTCACGAGTCACGAACCACAAAGAATCTAAAACTGCAAGACGTGCGTGTTCTAAGCTCGGCACTTCGCAGACTCGTTGGGCAACTATGGGCAGCATTAAATGTTTCCGGTATATGGCCTAACAATCCCTGCGGACGAAAGCTACCCTATTAAGCCAGATCAAGAAGCAGAGGTACAAATGGGGCATCCGAATGTCAGAAGTTTGAAAGGGCAGAGACAAAACCAGCAAACACCAACGAGAACAGGACTAAAAAGCAAAAAATGTATTAACACTGAAACTCAAAAACTACAGAATATCAATGAACAACGCGACGACTCTAGTCGTTACAAAAGTGAACTCAGATGCACCGGAAGAGTAAGCAGCTCCTGCTCACCATAGCACACCCATCGCGTTGCCAATCCGGTAAAGTAAGACAAGTCATCTAGGGTACACACCTTGATCGCTCTGACCCACTGTGAGGATCCAAAGTTCCTTTCATCGTCGCCTTTTAAGACAGGCTAGTCTTTGATGCAGTACTATTCGCATCTCGGAACTCGGCAAAAATTAAATAAACTTTAGGATGTCATAGAAATTATAGAGGCTAGAGCAGAATGAATAATCCTGACCTCGTTCAAGCATTTCTAATGAATTTCTTAATAAATCTTATACACGTATCATGCCTTTTACTAATTTTTCGAGTTAAGTACAATAATTTTTGAAACAGTAAGAAAAGCAAAGACCAATTGCGAGTTCATCCATTCCGGAACATTCCAGATATTAGAATATCCAAATGTCAAAGGTCAACCGAGGAAAGCTCTGACGTCAGAACATGATAACAATGGAAGCAACATGTTTAGGAACAGGTTTCCCTATTTCAATCATCAGAGAGTAGGTACAAGTTTTCCAATAAAATCGGGGTAAAATGGCGGCTATTTTTGAACTCGTTATCCGGGTATTGTATATATGTTATTATTTGTAAATGACTGATAGCCCTACTTCGTGTTAACCAGTAATTTTACAGTGAGAAGAATATTGATATAACCTATGAAATCTATTTAGGGGACCGGACAGGTAGTTTTAGATTTTCGCTTCCCGCTCCTTCGGCCACCGCTTTATGCTGTACATTTCCGAGGCTTGTTTAGGGTATATTGGGATATGGGATATATCACATTTTCTTAGTGGGATACGGGATATTTGAGGCAAAACTTATTGGGATATGGGATATTTTTGTCAATTTTATTTACAGGGATATGGGATACTGGAAAAACATTTTTTGGGATACAGGATATTTGATGAAAATTTATGGGGATATGGGATATTGGTACCCCCCTAAACAAGCCCCATTTCCCACTTCTTATACTTTGATCTTATATAACCACGTTTTTTCCCTGCCTTTCTCCGCCCACTATCGCGCGCTACTCATTCTTTCGATCCCTGCTTCTTTCACACCAGATAAAACATATTTATTGCCAAAAAATTAAGACAAATGGATACCCGTCCCCATTGAAGAGTAGGGATCACTTTTCATTGATAAATGATAAAGGAAGGCTAATGTTACTTCTTGCGTGTCGATATGTATTTTATATTATTTCACGCCTTGTTGATTTTATCTTTTTTATCATTTAGATTTACATGATTACTGATATTAATTTGTTAATGTTGGTGACAAATGGCTCCAGATTATGTATAAAATATGATTAACAACTGACTTTTTATATTTTCCAACCTTACCAATCCCTTTATTAAGAGCCAATCATACTTTTTTTAAATAAACTTGTTGTGAAACAAATCGTTAAAATAAAATAATTCATGCTTGTCAAACACTTCTTTTAGTTTTATTTCACTTTCTTGTGTATTGTTTTTTGAATTCATATATGTAAGCAACTTCAGGATTTGTTTTCATTTTAATACTTATAAAGTGGGGGGTAGAAATGTTTACCTTGACGCACAACTTGTCAAGAATTAAAAACAAAAATTTCCTTAGCTCACATCTATCTACAATTGTAACCTTTGTATAGATTCTTAGATGAAAAATAAAGTCAAAACCTAAAGATCTGAATAATTAGAAATCCAGAATAACTTATCAAAACCAGATATATTTTAATGTGTATTACTTCTATTCATAGGAGTGGATGCACCTGACGGCAGTCCAAAATCTCCAATCGGCGAGTGACATGAGGGTTGACGAGTAAATGTGACATCTTTAGTCATGTCTTGCTGTTGTTGAGGAATGTAGCCCAAAGGACCTAGTTCCGAGTGTACGGAATGAGCAAAACGAGTTGTGTTGGTCGGTTGTGTAAAAGGTACGTGGTAACCCACGTTTTGCAACCGATTATCCTGTTCGCTATGAACACTGTGCTGATGGACATAATCCTGAACCCGTTTTAGCGGGATTCGGTCCGAACCAGAAGTGGATCATGTAAATCTTGTTCTTTTTCGTCCTCCTGTTCTAGGACTCAGGCCTCGGCCTCTAGCTCGGCAGCTTGTGGTTGAGTTTCCAGAAAGGTCATTTCCGCTTTGATTTCAGCCCTTTACGGTTAACTTCCGCCTCTTCTTGTTCTATTTGAGTTTTGTGTCTAATAACATCTTGCTCCATTTGAGTTTTGTGTCTATTAGCATCTTTCTCAGTTTCAGCTTTAACCCGGGAAGATTCCCGCACTGCCCTTTCTTGGATCTTTGCGTCTTGCTTATCCATAAGCGCCTGTTTTTCGGCTATTGCTGTCTTAGCCGCCTCGGCTTTGGCTCGTGTCCTTTTTGCCAGACTAGATGTGTTGGAGATACAAAAACTGGTCTCGATATTGGCTTTTGATCGTTTGGATTTAACGGATTTGGCCATGCTGGTCTGGCCTAGCACTTCATGAAGGTTGGCTATGGCGTTGCCGTACGTCAATGACTGGAGTTATAACATCCAGGTCTTGGTTTGCCAGTGTTGTCATTTGGCCTTTCACAAATCCGAGGTATTCCTCGCATAGTCGGTTGTACCGTGTGTACGATTGAACAACCTTTTGTTCTAGCTCCAGGCATTTTCTAGCATCTGCTGGTGGATTGTCTGTCTCCTGTAACAATGCGTTACACATCGTCCAAAGAAGCTCGACATTTTGTGAAAGCTTAGTCCCTTCTTTGAGTATACTGGTCCTCTCCCTTTTGTATGAGTGTCCTTGTCCTGGACGTGGTTGACATCTGGTCATCATTAGGATTCATTGTTTGACGATGCTGTGTTGACTCCGCGAGTCGTACAACGGTGTCCCGGGAGATGTTTACCAACCAGGTTCAGTTAATTTACTATTCTGCCCGTAAGGCAGATAGCTAACCAAGTGTTATACGGGGGGTAATTGAACGACAAATTCCGGGGAACTATCATTTATTAACCACGATGTATACAGTAGGATAAATTAACTGTGCGTTTGGTCGATGTTTACTCCAAATGCGAGAATGAATCTTGTGATACGTGTCAACGCGTTGAAAATCAAGCCGGAAGAGAGACTGAAATCGTTAAAACATATTGAACAAACCCGTGGGAGTTAAAAGGTTTAAATACGCAATCGGTCCATAAGAATAAAAAGTATGTAGTAATTCACATAAATCGATAACTAATATTCCAGAAATAAATAAATAGATGTAAACGAATTACAGTACATGCAAGAAATGAATATGATGAATGAAATACTAAGTGAAATAACATGTATATGCTTTTAGACCTGACCTCTTCATTTTGTGTGACTCTTTTTAACTATTATGGAATTACAAGTTAAACAAAAGTTGTGTCTAGTTTTTTTTATTGAATTGAATAAAAAGAATGGATTATTTAGGCAATCAATCTAAAACAAAAATCATACCACGCCTGTTTTGATTCGCAAAAGAGTTTCGGTTAATAGAACAAAAGTACAAAAAAAGAACTATACATCAAAAGGAATTAACAGCAAGACTTGGCATTCTTATTACAGCCTAAAATATTAATTATGGCGTAGTGAGGGCAAACGACGGGTATATATACAGCATGCCTTAAAAGAGCAGGTAATGGGCCTCTGTTGACCTTTTTATGACGTGCTGATGGCAATGGTGGTATATTGATGGCAAACTTGGGGCAGATGAGGCAAGCCACATCTGAGCCATCAACGGGCCTACTCCCCTTCCTAATAGATTTGAATAGCCAGCCTTTATCCCTGGTCAGGACATGTCGATTTTGTGAAGTAATTCATGCTCTCCGGTGGTTAGAGGAACAAGCAGCTAATGGACGTTTTGAGTGATAAGAGTTTGCGTTGGCCAGAACCATCTTGCACATCATAGAGAACAGCTAGATAGCTTAAGTGCATCCTCGGAAACCCAGGTGTTCTTCTCTCGCTTACTCATTCATGATGAATGAGTAAGCGAGAGAAGAAACCCTGGGTTTCCGAGGATGGCTTAAGTGAGGACAACATATTTTTCGGTGAGGGGAGAAGACTGAATGATGTGGAAATTATTTTTCAACAAGGGCAAAATGTAGCAGAGTCATTTTATGCCTATTTATATATTGCATATTAAATGTCTATGTAACATGTTTTTCTTATATAAAAATGAATTGAATCAAGCTTACGTCAGTAATAGTCTCAAACATATTTTATTGGTTAGTCTTTAATTTCTATTTATACTAGCTAGGAATACCTTTATTGTCTATTCTGATTGGTTATGGTTGATTTGGCGGGTTTCTTTGTAGCTCTTTTTTTTTCGGGCAGACCGGTTTGAGATTTTGAAAGTGACGGATCATTATGTGTCAGCTTTAAACTACGCTTTGTTTCAATCATCCATGAATTGAATTGGCCTTGTAATAGTATTTGACATTGGAAACGTTTCGACTTTATTTAATGCTGTATTTATTCCAGTTTTACTATTCTGACATATAGATAGAAAGATAGAAATGTTTATTTGATAATTAAATTGCCCTTTCACGCAGTACAATTAATGTTAATTTCATACAATGATTATGGGTGATTGTGCACTGATTGAATATTATTTAAAAAAAATATTAATAATAAAAAATTAAAATAATAAAATAAATCAAATAAACAGAATGAAGTAATGTTTAATAGAGTGTTAATAAAGGTTCAACAAGCACAGTGACAACTTATATCATATATAACAGTAACTGCAGCAAGAGACATGGCCCACAATGACAATATCAATAATATACAACAGGTTTGCTAGTTATTTTATACACTCAGTAAGGCCTCCTTTTTGTTTTTTAAATTTTTAATTAATTTATATAAATTACTTATTACAAATTCATCCTCAGATGACAATAACCAAACAAATTTGTTATCAATATTTAATGAACTAAAATGTTTATATTTATTGGATATTATTTGCAAAATTTCTTTTCTTTCATTTTCAAGCGGTTCACATTTTAGTAGAAAGTGACACTCATCTTCAACATAATTTTTGCAAATTTTACATATTCTTTTCTGCTGTTGGGTTCCGGTATATCTACCTCTTTCGATTTCTAAATCATGTGCACTAATGCGAAATTTCAAAAGTATTTCGATTGTTGCTACTCTAGAAATGGCGTCAATCAAATGTAGATTCTAAAAATTCTAAAGAACTGACGGAAAATATCCATTCTAGGTCATTTTCATCATGTAATAGCATTAAAACGTTTGATTTCTCTACATTATATACTTCAATTCCACATTCACAATTAAAATCTCGTTTGGCACAGCTGATTAAACGTAGCTTTATCAAAAAGAACGGAAAACGCAGATACAAGTATTTGGTAGTCGGTTATAAAAAGACTTGCTTTGTCATCCAAGAGTCTAGCAAGAAAAACAAATTTACAGAAGATCAAATAATAGAAATGCTCAACTTTCTAATCGACAACATATTTGTACAGTCTGGTGGACGTGTTTTTCAGCAAACAATAGGTATACCAATGGGCACAAATTATGCACCATTACTTGCCGATTTGTTTCTTCATTCATATGAAGCAGACTTCTTACCATCACTTCTAGACAAAAAAGACCGCAAACTTGCCTAATCCTTCAATCTCACATTTCGTTATATTGATGATGTCCTTTCACTAAACAATCCTCGATTTGGTGACTATTTACATCTGATATATCCGAAGTAACTTGAGATAAAGGACACTACAGATTCAAGGAGGTCTGCTTCATATTTGGATCTATTTCTCGAAATTGACACACAAGGAAGGCTTTGTACAAGGCTTTATGACAAACGTGATGACTTCAACTTTTCAATAGTTAACTTTCCCTTTCTGTGTAGCAACATTCCGTCCGCTCCAGCATATGGAGTTTACGTATCACAATTGATTCGTTATTCCAGAGCATGTGGGGAGTACAACGACTTCCTTGAGCTACACGGCTGACAAGCAAATTGTTAACACAGGGGTACGTTGCTCCCAGGTTGTTGTCATCACTCAAGAAATTTTACGGGGGCGGATTTCAAAAAATGTCCAATTTTGTGTCCACGATGTACAGTGATGTTCAAATTAGATATTGCGTATATTTTTAAGTGTCATTGTTTTCATTGTACTTTTAAGTTGGGAAAGCAATAAGGTTAAGTTCAATATGTAATCAGAAAATCTTAAAAATTGAAACAAAATGACACAAAATATCCTCCAAGATCGTGTCCATATGAATAATTTCAGTCATCTCTTATAATTCCAACCAATTTTGATCAATTTTTAAAGTATTTAATGTTGGATATATGCTGGCTTACATTCATAGTTTAAAACAAACGTCTTTACTTTAAGCTAGTCTCTCCTTAAATGTTGTTATTAGCAATTTAGTGTGTGTCCATGAAAAACATGTCCACTTCGCAACAACAACAATAATTGATGAAAATCAAAACTTTTATGTATCTTGATTTTAATATTTTTATTTTTCGTTATAACTAACGCCACTAAAATTGATATGGCGGCAAAAACATATCCGAGGATGCTGTTTTTGTGTATGTTTGAAGGCAGTTA
This sequence comes from Arcuatula senhousia, assembly GCA_963971305.1. Lineage (NCBI taxonomy): Eukaryota > Metazoa > Mollusca > Bivalvia > Mytilida > Mytilidae > Arcuatula > Arcuatula senhousia. Next base: position 49,642,444 of record OZ020314.1, read on the forward strand.
GTATGACTTTTCACAATAATATTTTTGGTTTTGTCCACTTCGCAACGGGTATTTTTTTGAAAACTTTGAGTAGAAAGGCACCAAATTCTTCGATATTTATAAAGAAAACCAAATGATCTGACCAAATTAAGAAAAAAGATATTAGTATGGCATTCAAATAAAACAAAAAGTTGACTTATGTGTAAATATGTCCACTTTGCAACGGTCCACTGTGAAACGTTTCGTTGAGAAGTGGACAAATATCGTTGCACAGTGGACACATTTCGTTGCATAGGGGACAGTGCGTTGCGAAGTGGACAATTGGCACAAAAACTTGAATTTCACAGAAAAAGATCATAATCAGCACATAATAATGTATTTCACAGCCTATTCTAATCAATATTAAAATCGTTTAAATGAACCAAACAATTTACAGAGCGCCTCGAAGTCTAAAAAAAGCTGAAGTTTGTGAAATAATGTCCACTTTGCAACATACGTATGTCCACTATGCAACGTGCGTCACTTTTTTTATATTATCGAAAAACTATTATTTTATCTTTTTTATATTATCGAAAAACTATTATTTTATCTTTTTTATATTATCGAAAAACTATTATTTTATCTTTTTTCATCGGTCCTTTATATATTGTTTTGAAGAATCATTTAACTTTATTAGAACTATATTAAAACTATATGCATCAAATTGCTTTCAGTCTAAAGTTACATTTTTCTTAACGTTTCAAAAATCACGCCTTTGAATAATTGTTTTAGTTTATTTTTTGCACTAAAATTTTCAAATTTAACAGTCGTATTGCATGCGTTGTGCTGAATTTTACATATAATGTCAAGAACTTCTATTTAAGATGCAAATTGTTAAAAAAATAATGTCTTAAAATATTGTTGCGAAGTGGACTTTTTCCTAACCCATGTTCCAAGTTGTGTAAATTTTATCCACATTACACTTGGATTTAAGGTTGCATATTTTGTATTCTGTCACTATAAAGGTTGAAGAAAATGTAGTTCAAATTAAAAGGATATTTCATCAACATTGCATTTTTTTATTTGCCATGTTTAAAGTGGACATTTTTTGAAAACGTCCCACGGACGACATCATGTGCTTGTTTACAAATACGGGATTTCTATCTCTCAGATGAGCACAGATGTTGGTTTGACATAGAGTTTTGTAATGTCATCCTTTCCGGATTTGACCGACACTTAATCGATCTTTGGCAACGTGACGGGTGTGCTATAGCAAGCAGGAACTGCTTACTCTTCCGGAGCACCTGAGTTCACTCTCGTTTCGACTTGAGTTCACGTTGCTGAATGCGGTTTTGTTGTTATGTGTGTGTGTGTGTGTGTGTGTGTGTTTTATGTTGTGATGTGGTTTGTTTTGTTGTGATGAGTTTTTGTCTGCCGGTTTTGTCTTTGTCTTTACGGTTTTATGATACTGATTACCCCTTTGGTACACCTTTGCTTCTTTCGTTAATAATCTTCTTTGATCATAGTTTCCAATTGTTTAATAATTGTCAAATTTAAAGATGTTTTAAAATAGTCTAAAAGTGCGAAGTTTGTTTCCCTTGCCCTCTATTGGGGTGCCTCTAAAAAGTTCCTGATGCCAAATAAATTCATATTTAATTTCTAATTTGTTAAAAATAAACTTCTTTATATTAAGTTTAGGTTGAAATAATGTTTTGATGTTAATGTCAAGGTATAAAAGAAGTGCATCAATGCTACTATACCATGAGTTTTTTCCATTGTCAAATAATTCTTTGGATAATGAAAGAGCATTTGGTAGTAGCTCCTCATTATCTTCACAATTATGAAGTCTTATAAAATAGTTTATCATATTAATAAAAACATCTAAATATAATGGATACCTCCCAAGTTCTCCCATAACTGCAGAATTAAATGCACGCTTCGGTACTTCTAACACATATTTACAAAACTTTCTGTGGATATTTTCAATCTTAAGATTTTACAAATATCTTCGCTAACAGTTTTTTACCAGAGAAAAGACCCCAAATTTCACTTCAATAGCATCCTCGGAAACCCAGGGTTTCTTCTCTCGCTTACTCATTCATCACCCCTGGGACAAAACGCATGAAATACTTCGGTTTTGATAGTTTTTTATCGAGCTTTCTGATTGGTCGCTTTAGATTTATCTGATGCGATTTAAACATGTTTCTATATATAAATTATATCAAGTTCGAGATCAGATCCTGAACTCAAAACGAACAATTTCATACCAAATGTCCCAGGGGTGATGAATGAGTAAGCGAGAGAAGAACCCCTGGGTTTCCGAGGATGCTTCAATAGAGAAGTACTGGTTTGACAGTATCCCAAGTCAAAAAATTCTTATTTGAATCACTTCCAAATCATTTTCAAATGACTTTCAAATCATTGTTTAGCGATTTGAAACGTTGATTTGAAACTGATTTAAGAACCAAATCACTACCAAATCAGTTATGTACAAATATGGTGTTATGACTTGGTAGCCATTTCGTTTATAAAAATAATTTGGTTAAGACTTTTCTTTGAGATGCCATCATTTGGAAGCAATTTCGAACACTTTGTATGCCAATTTACATAGTTTGAAAACAAATTGAAAATCTGGCGCAATCATTGGCTTAATTCAAATTTGTTATTGTCAGACATTTTTGTGTGAAAGAGAAAGCAGTGTGTTAAAGTAAATGTTGCAGATTCTTTGGAAAGCTGACCTTTATGTGCATAGATATTAATTGTGTGTATAGTTTCAATTATATATTCAATGTGAAGTAAAAATACAAACTTATATAAAACAATTACTGTTGTTATTATACTGTTCATTATGGAATGTACGAAATGGCTATATATATATTGCCCTAATAAGGATTTTTTTGACTCGGGATGGTCAAACACATGTATTAATTAAAAGTTTTTATCCTGGGTTTGTTTCCTTCAAAATAATCCTTCATATAATCGACAGACATCGTAAGTTGCACTCTTATAATTCTCACATTCAATTAAATGAAAGTAATTTAGTCTATATTTATGAAGTCCGTATATTGCACCTCTAGCATGAATATGGCAGCTAACAGTATTTTATATCATATTAGCGTACCATATCCAGAAATGAACAGTGCTTTGCCTAGTTAATATTCATGTATGCAAATGAAATATAAGTCATGTGACATTTTAAATCCCCTTTGGCTTGCATTGCCTTGTTTTAACAGCATGTATTAAAAATACGGAAAATATTCGGGTCTCATACGTCACAGATATAAATTAGAACCTTTTATGAACTTCCTAAAGTTTCCGCTCGAGGATATTTCTTGATCTGAACGATGGCATAGGGCCATCGCCTCATTACGACAATTTATTACGCAAAATATAGTCCTATAAAAAACGAAAGTAGTATATAAATCTACAAATTGGTAACAAAACGAATCTTTGGATAGTAAATAATGAATCCTATCTAGATAAATAGTATAATTTAAATATTCGACTAAACTTCCATTGTATCTGCAGTCTAAGCACAAAAATAACAATGTACATTGATATAAACATAAGGTTACCTAAGGCCCCCAAAATAATATAATAATTTGCATTGGTTTAAACCATTTAAAACCTGAGCCTACCTATACTAAATAAATTGTAATGAACAAAAGATTACCTGAGGCCTACTAAAGCAATATTCAATGGTGTAAACCATTGGTATATCTATTGGTGTACTCTCAATTGTAATAATTTATTTATTTATAATTGATACAATGTATGCGATTCTTCATCATTATTCTTTGTACTGTCATTGCCCCTTGAGGGTCCATAATTGGTCAATAAACTTATATTCTCGTATTCTTGGTATAACTATAGCAATATACTTTTAAATTGACCGTTGATTACCCAAGGCCCCCCTTTAGCAATATACATTGAAGTTAACCATTGATTACCCAAGGCCCCCATAGCAATATACATTGAAGTTAACCATTGATTACCCGAGGCCCCCTATAGCAATATACATTGCAGTTTATCATTGATTACCCAAGGCCCTCATAGCGATATAGATTGAAGTTAACCATTGATTAACCAAGGCCCCCTATAGCAGTATACATTGTTGTTAACAATTGATTACCAAGGGCCACTATAGCAAGATACATTACAGTTTACCATTGATTACCCAAGCCCCCCTATAGTAATATACATTGAAGTTTACCATTGATTACCCAAGGTCATCTATAGCAATAAACATTGAATTTAATCATTGATTACCCAAGGGCCCTTTTAGCAATATACATTGAAGTTTACCATTGATTAACCAAGGCCCCCCTATAGCAATATACATTGAAGTAAACCATTGATTACCCAAGGCCCCCTATAGCAGTAATCATTGAAGTTAACCATTGGTTACCTGAGGCCCCCTAAAGCAATATACATTGAAGTTAACCATTGATTACTCAAGGGCCCCTATAGCAATATACATTGCAGTTTATCATTGATTACCCAAGGCCCCCTATAGCAGTATACATTGAAGTTAACCATTGATTACCCAAGGGCCCTTATAGCAATATACATTAAAGTTTACCATTGATTACCAAAGGGCCCTATAGCAATATACATTGAAGTTAACCATTGATTACCCAAGGCCACCTATAGCAGTATACATTGAAGTCAACTATTGGTTACCTGAGGCCCCTTATAGCAATATACACTGAGGTTAACCATTGGGTACCCAAGACCTCTTATAATAGCAACCACATTTATGTAAACCATTGGTTACATGATGCCCACTATAAGATTGTAAATTGAAGTAAATGACGAAACGCGCTTCGGGCATAGCAAAATTTATTGTCTGGAACTTTGTTGTAATTTTTATTTTTGATACCCTAGGTCCTATGTTGATATATATTAAAATAGAAAATAATGAGATGTGGAATACGTGTACGCGACACAGCCCACAATCAAGCGACAATTCAGAAAAACCAGAATGGACAACCTACAGCAGCCTTCAACGAGGCCATTTGGCATTGCTCGCGGTTTTGTAATTGGCCCATGGTCTAAATTAAATGCATATAATTCAAATTTAGTCCTGAAATAGTCACAGATAGACACCCTGGCTTCTTAAACAAGGAACAGAAAACATCAAAAAGACAAGAACATACGAAGGCTTTGTCAAAGATTCCTGGCTTAGGACAGGCACATATAACATGTGTCGGGGATCAAATCGATCAAATACCAATTCCACTAGAGAGAACATAAGACAAAAAAAAACAACAAGAACAAACAAAAGGACGACAAAGGAACTCTCTATAGAACACTCGCTGTTACTGACAGCTAGCTGAGAATCATCAATCGACTGATGTAAAAAAAAGTCAAACATAGCGATTTTAAATCCGACACAACACTTCAAACAATACTGATTTATTGAAGTGTCATCACACAAAACCTTGATCGCTATTATGCTCTAAAATGACAATTGTAAAAACGTTTATGGAAGTTTTAAGGTAAGTATCAAGTTATCAATATTTCTGCCAAAAAAGCACTAAATTCAAAGATTTAACCAAAATATTCAATTCATATCCTTTTGAATTTTACAATTCTTAAATTTTGAAGCAATTTTTCATTTCTAATGGATTGCTTTTAAACTTGTGAGCTTTATAAAAAAACATTACCATAAGATTCAGGATGTGATATTCCTTTCACTATCAGAAAACGACGTGTACAATTAGATTTTTCAATAAGAGATCGATACTTGTGGAAGTTTAGAAAAAAAGATTTTACTAATTTGTGGTATCGATAACCTAAAAGTAATGTTTGGTTACATCAGGCTCCCTAGAAGTATTTATAATGTCATGAACCATTTGTAAAGCAAACACGGGGGGTAACCTCTATTATAAAGGTAAGGACATATTGCGACAAAAAATGGTCTACTTTTTAGGGTCTTCATTATGTGAAAATATGGAACGCCATAGCTGCCTTATGTTGATGTGTTTCATTATGTGATGATACTTCTTCATTATGTGATGAAACTTTGTCATTATGTGATGGTACTTCGTCATTATGTGATGATACTTCTTCATTATGTGGTGATACTTCGTCATTATGTGATGATACTTCGTCATTATGTGATGATACTTTGTCATTATGTGATGGTACTTCTTCATTATGTGATGATACTTTGTCATTATGTGATGATACTTCTTCATTATGTGATGATACTTTGTCATTATGTGATGATACTTTGTCTTTATGAGATCAAAGTTTATTATTATGAACAGCGCGCTAAAATGAATTATTCTTTTCTTATGACAAATAGTTTGTTCGACGCGTAGTTTTTCTGTGTATCCCCCCCTCAATAAAAAATATTTTCCAAATGGTCGAATACTCGAATTTCAAATCCATAACCAATACATAATTTATTATATATCAAAACTTTGTTTAATGCTCTTCTTTAGTGGTTAATAACTTTGTTTTTTAACTAGTGTTGATAGACGCGACCTCTAGTGATAGATTCTATATATTTTTTCTGTTATTTTTGAATGAAAGACGCTAAAACCCGAACAGTTTAAAACTTAGATTTAAATCCCGAGCTAAAAATAAAGAACTAAACAAAAAGAACTAAAAAAAACATGTTAATGAATCTTTAAGTAAAACAGCATGAAAGAATAAAAATGTCGTCTACAAAGTTTTAATATATAATAAATTATATATAGGTTATTGATTTGAAATTTGGGAAAGCGACCTTTCGGAAACGATTTTTTTGGGGGTGGGGGGGGGGGGTACACAGAAAAACTACCTGTTGAACAAAATAAGAAATGACTATTTTTTTCAGCGCTGTTCATAATAATAAACATTGATCTCATAAAGACAAAGTATCATCACATAATGACTAAGTAACATAATGAAGAAGTATCATCACATAATGACAAAGTTTCATCACATAATGACAAAGTATCACCACATAATGAAGAATATCATCACATAATGACAAAGTACCATCACATAATGACAAAGTATCATCACATAATGAAACTCATCATCATAAGGCAGCTATGGCGTTCCATAGGAAAATATCAGATGTTGCATATATGATGTGGTGTACTTTTCACACGTGTATGTAGTAACATGCCAAAACCTGCATAACATCGCTTAAAAAGGCATTTTTTAGGTTACGCGCGTCAGGCGTAGCAAAATTTATTGTCTGGAACTTTGTTGTCATTTGTATTTCGAACACACATGAAGGTAAGCACTGCTGGTGGAGTTTCAATTCCCCGAGGTTATCCCGCTCCGGCACCAACACCTTTGTGTTGGAGAACACTTCAAAGCTTTAAATTACCCGTTTAAATTTCAAAATTGTCTAAACCCTAAGGCTCTTTCTACCCCAGACATAGGTTGATCATCTTAGTAATAATTTGGTTTCCCAGATTGATATTTTGGTTTAATGTTCTATGCTCTTCATAATCATATAGTGTTTGGCATTTTCAATATTTTTGATAGAGCGCCTCTGATGAGTCTTGAATAGTCGAAACGCGCTTCAGGCGTAGCAAAATTTATTGTCTGGAATTTTGTTGTCATTTGACTTCATGAATTAATAAAATTATATAATTAATTTATAAAATCTGCAATTCTTTACCATGAATTAGCTTTCAATGATTATAACAAACAAGTTATAAATCTCGTTTGTTGCTACGTGTATAAATCTTATTTTTATTCGGTATTTCCTATTCCTGATTTTGTCTGCTTGATAGTTTATGAATATTATTAAGTTTATAACAATAAATATGCTAAAGGTGGTCTAAGGTATCCCATGCTTTAAATCTATGCTGTTGCTTTAGCATTATATGGGACCTTAGGTTACCAATTGTTAACTCCAATGTATATTGCTATAGAGAGCAAACATTGTTTATTTCTGAATGTATTTGCTGTAGGGGGCCTCAGGTAACCAATTATTTATTTCAATGTACAATGCTGTAGGTGGTCGTAGGTAACATATTCAATGCTATAGGAGGCCTTGGGTAACAAATGGTAAACTTCTTTGTATATTGCTATAGGGGGCCTCCGGTAACCAATGGTAAATTTCAATGTATATTGTGATAGGAAGCCTCGGGTAATCAATGTACACCGCCATAGGGAGCCTTAGGTAACCAATCATTTACTTCAATTTATAATCTTATAGTGGGCATCATGTAATCAATGGTTTACACAAATGTTGTTGCTAAGAGGTCTTGGGTAACCAATTGTTAACTTCAATGTATATTGCAATAGGGGGCCTCAGGTAACCAATGGTTAACTTCAATGTATACTGCTATAGGGGGCCTTGGGTTATCAATGGTAAACTTCAATGTATATTGCTATAAGGGCCCTTGGGTAATCAATGGTTAACTTCAATGTGTACTTCTATAGGGGGCCTTGGGTAATCAATATACATAAAATTCAATGTATATTGCTATAGGAGGCCTTGGGTAATCAAATGTAAACTTCAATGTATATTGCTATGGGGGCATTGGATAATCAATGATAAACTGCAATGTATATTGCTAAAGGGGGCCTCGGGTAATCAATGGTTAACTTCAATGTATATTGCTTCAGGGGGCCTCAGATAACCAAATGTTTATTTCAATGCATATTTCTATAGGGGGTCTTAGGTAGCCTATCGTTTATTCTAATTTATATTGATATAGGGGTCTCAGGTAAAAGTTTACATCAATGTTGTTGCAATTAGGGGGGGGGGGGTCAGATAACCATTGATTAACTTCAATATATATTGTTATAGGGGCCTCCGGTAACCAATGGTAAATTTCAATGTATATTGTGATAGGAAGCCTCGGGTAATCAATGTACACCGCCATAGGGGGCATGATGTAACCAATGTTTTACATAAATGTCGTTGCAATAGGGGGCCTTGGGTAACCAATGGTTAACTTCAATGTATATTGTTATGGGGTCTCAGGTAACCAATGGTTAACTTCAATGTACAATCTTATAGTGGGCATCAGGTAACCAATGGTTTACATAAATGTCGTTTCTATAGGGGGCCTTGGGTAACTAATGGTAAACTTCATTGAATATTGTTAACGGGGGTCTCGGGTAACCAATGGTTAACTTCAATCTATAATGCTAGATGGGGCCTTAGGTAACCAATCATTTACTTCATTTTACAATCTTATAGTGGGCATCATGTTACCAATGGTTTACATATATATCGTTGCTATAGGGGGCCTCGGGTAACCAATGGTAAACGTCTATGTATTTTGTTATAGGAAGCCTCAGCCAACCAATGGTTAACTTCAATGTATACTGCAATAGGGGGCCTTAGGTAAGCACTCATTTACCTCAATTCACAATCTTATAGTGGACATGATGTAACCAATGGTAAACATAAATGTCGTTGCTATAGGGGGCCATGGGTAACCAATGGTAAACTTCAATGTATATTGTTATAGGAGGCCTTGGGTAACCAATGATTTAATGTATATTTCTATAGGGGCTTAACGTCAATGTCGTGTACACTTATTCCACATCTAGTTAATCTTCTACTGAATGTTTAGGGCTTCGGTAACCAACTGATATCCGGGCTATTTATATGGATGTACAATATATAGGGGCATGACAAAAGCGAATGCTTATTTGAACGTATATTTATAAATTTAGCGTCCAAGGTAATCAAATATATAAATATAAGACCTGAGGTAACCGAATATTTATATAATGTATATAAACATATAATGTTATAGCGTCTAAGGAGCCTAGATTTATCGAATATTTTTTAGATATAATTTACTTATACGTATCTATAGGTGGCCTGGGGTAACTAATGGTTCATTTGTTAAAAGTGAAAGTAGGAAAACCCTACGCCGAAGTACTATTTTTTCTTGATGGCCCCAGGCCATCGTTGAGATCAAGAAATATCCTCGAGCAAAGTTTCCTGGCGGTTAAAAACAAACTTATTTTTACAAATTTGATTAAAATTCTCCGAATCTTTTGAACTCAAAGACTAGTGAAGAATAAGGCAATCTTTGTATGCCCGAGGAACCTACAGTTTATAGATTAGGTTTGTATGCCTTATTGTGTCTTGTTTAACCTTTATTTATCTCTAGAAATCAATATGCGAACCTTGTTTACATGCGAGTCAGGTCGAACTATTTCAACATAAATATTGGACTTTCTACAATATCAGCCATTTTTCCAACGACTTAATACTGCTTTGTGAAGAGTGCTACGCTTCGAAATCTTAAATGAACAGGGAACCTTGAAATTAAAGCCTACATTGTTAGGAGGGGTCTCAAATTGTTGAAACTTGTGTATTGATTGAAATTTAACATGCGAATCGTGTCTGTACCACATATTTATTGATATTTTTATTTAAAATTCTTGAGTTGCTATTGTTCCTCTATAAAAAATGTTGGACCGTAACCGTTCCTGATATTAAGATATGCAAATTTTAAAAATGCATCAAATTTCTGGATATGCGCATTATTTTTGAAACCAAAGTCTAGGTTATTTTTAATTCTACAAGTGATTCTTGTATTATTCGTTTTAACGTATTGTATTTAAGTTGCGTAAATTGAATACAACCTTAGAGAATTTGTAATGTATAAAAGACACTGGTTATAATTATGAATTCATAGTTATATTTGGTATTTTGTTTATAAATTCTATTATCCTGTTACCTTGTTACCCATACCAGGATCTATTTACGGCTTGCTCCACAAGTGGTAATTTGCGTGTGGTAAGACAGCGAGCAGTGACCTCTAGTCATGTTGAGGACTGCTGGCTGTTTTCAATTGTGATTTTTTTTAAATTGCCGTTAGCGTAAACTTATTCCACATCTCTTTATCGTCCCTTTATATTTTACATTATCAAGTAATTCTTTATCTATGAAGCGGATTCATGATTTTTTACATACATTGATAAGAAATATATTTTCATAGTTTCTGATTAGAGTAAAAGAATATTGGTTTTCACTATCAAAGATATTTTGCTATTTTAAGCACTCATATACACCTTTATATTTTCATATATAGTTTTGGACTTGGCTCAAGGCCATTCTTTTGATTGAAAGGTTAAATGTAATTTACCAAAGAACACCTGTTCTGTGTGTACGATAAAGTGATTCAATTATACAAGTATGAATGTATTGATCTGTGAAATTGTTAAACTGTATTGAATGATTGTTCTTGCCATATTTTATAATTAACTTTTTGTAAAATTCAGAGCCTTATATATTTGGTAAATAAACTTATAAACCCTTTGCAGTGTTTCCTTGGAATGACAACCCCAGAAACAGCCCCATGCAACAAAACAATTAATACTATATCTATATAAAAAATTGCACTGACACAATACCAAACTTAATTAAGATGTAACCCCAATAAAACCCTCACGAGTTAGCGAGCATAACTACTAGTGAATAAGATGAATGACGTCCGGAAGTCCAAAAAATATATATTTGCTACTAATGTAATTGGAAAATTTGCCATAGACTTGTGCTACCAATAAAAACCACAACATACGCCGGCCTACTGGAGGATTTCCAGACAGAATCTACGTGAACCATTCAGCCAGATGTTTACATAAATGATTTAATTATGTTTACGTCATGTATGAATTCCTCAGCTATACATTCATAATTACAAGCTTAAGTAGTGATAATTTATTATCTATTAAAAAAATAATTACAATTAATGATAATCATTAAAAAATAATAATAATTACAATTAATGATAATAATTTAAAAAGTTATAATAAAAACTATTGGTTTTTTCTTATGGTCACAGTGAGAAAGTGGGTCAAACAGGGGTTGGGGGGTTTTCTGAACTTGTTATAATAAATGTGAATAATTAAGCTTGAAAAGATTCATACAAGAGTCAATTTACAAAATATTCGCTATTAAGGGACTGTTCAATATTTATCAAAATACTGGGCCGGTGCATTTGTATACTGGGCACATAGCTTTTTTGCACTTTACAAATGCTGGGCGAATAGATTTTTGTTAAACAAACTTCCGCTGGGCGACTACATTTTTAGGGTGATAAAATGTAAAAAAAATGCTGGCATTGTAAATCATATAACAATAAAGTAGAAGATGAAGTTCATTTTCTTATTGATTGTCCAATTCATAATTCTTTAAGAGATTTTTTTACTCTTTTTGATAAAGATACATATCCCCATGAAATTTCAATTCATTCAGTCAATCATCTCCTGAACCCTTGTTCTATACAAAATTTACAAAGCATTTGCTTATCTCAAAGAGTCAAAGTTTTTTAAAATACGCAGAATTTAAATAAGTATTTAATATTTATATATATAAAAAATAGATGCAAAAAGATGCTTTACAATAATGAAATTGTTGCATTTTTATGTGATGACTTGCATTCATATATATTGTCATATTTATGTACATGTACATTTATTGATGTTTGTGCTGTATTTGAGTACACAATTTATGACATTATGTAACTGTTTGTATTTATGACTTGACTATGCTTTATCCAATAAAATATTTGAATTTGAATTTGAAAAGGCTCTTGATAGGCTATTTTATAGCTGTTATTTTTCGTTATTAAAATATGGTAAGAATATTGCTGGGCAACAAGATTTTTTTTACTGTTAAGTGACTGGGTCTATACTTTTTTCTAGAGTAGGCTTTGCTGGGCAAATAGAAATTTTGACGATGAAAAAAAATTTGCACCGGCCCAGCATTTCGATAAATATTGAACAGTCCCTAACATTAAATATAACATCAAACAGTTAAAAGAAACTAACTAACGATTAAAAAAGTAAAATTTTAAGAAGAAAAATTTATCTTTTTTTTTTTGGCACTTTTGTCTTAGTGTTATCTTCCGGTTACACATTTTAGGCACCAAAATTTTCTAACATCATTGCTTTTTGAAAATTAAGAACAACGATTTGAAAAAGAAATGATACCAGTTCATTGAATAACGTATCATATCTTCATGTGCAATTTCAAATAGTTTCGAAGCGTTTTCGCTGTTTACGAGTCAAAATTGAAAACAGGTGCCGGTACGGGTAAATTGAACCGAAAATGGTACGGGTTACACATTTTAGGCATCGCCAGTCTGAACATGTATCGTAAATGTAAGTTGTTGTATTGTGTTTTGTATGTTTATATTTACCGAATGAGTCAAACAATATTATTTATTATTTTTTGGATTGTAATTGCTAAGATTTTGTGTAGTCAGGATGTTGATAGCTTTTGTTTCCCAATTCCTGAACCTAAGAGATATTAAGATTAATATCCCTACGCCTGATGATACAAAGTGGCGAAGAAAGAAATTGATAATTGAAAACAGATCTAAGTTTCATTGAAGACACCGATGTATTTGTCCCGGCAGTATATGCCGATACTTTAAATTTAACACTAACAACAGGAATTGCATAAATCGTATTTTTTTATAAATCTAAAATCCCCTCTTTTGAAGATTTCGATCGCGAGTCATTCGATAAAAAATATAAACTACATTCGTATCACCAATGTTAAATATTCAAGGAATACATGTTCATGGAACGTCACAATCCATTTGCAATTGAAAGCAACGCTTTGGTGAAGATGAAGCGAGCAACATCAGCAAAAGTAGCGACGAGAGTGTAATTATATCCAACTTAAATGTGAAGCGTCCATTTGCTGTATAATGTTTGTCAATCTTGTCATGAATCGTTTTCTGAAAAGAAAAATAATGTTTCAAGGTAAACTTTGTAAAACCTTTAAAAAGTCAATCTTTTATTTTAAATGTGTATGCTTGTTAGTAGAGACCCATACGAAGAAGAATTTGGGTAAATGCAAGACATTGCAGATGTAATTTGATCTTTCATTTTTATGTATTCAAATTGTTAATGTTTCAGAAAACATATTTTACAACTATACAACTACATTTGTCAGAGTTGTACATTGTAAAATGTAAAAGATGAAAATAATCAAAACACCATACGAACAAAAAACAAGAGGTCTGAATCACTCTGCTGGTCATTAAGCGAATGTATAAGGGTTTATTCTATGATCTATTGATCTATTGATTCTTTGAAAACTTTTGATTTTTCAACTTTATACACCTCATTGCCACACGAAAAGCTAAAGTCTTGCCTAAAAAAACAGTCTCGAAAAGGCTTTTTCTAATTCTAGGAACTTTGTTGATATAGGTTACAATTCTACACATCTTATAAAAATAAAATCTGTTACACATTGCACCAAGTCTGCTGCATATTTGTCACATTTGGAGTAGAAATTTGTCAGCAACAAATTGGCATTCCAATGGGCACAAATTGCGCTCCTCTCCTCGCCAATTGGTTTTTTAACTCTTACGAGACTGAATTTCTTCAAGAACTCGTAAAGAACAAGAAGATGAAAGAGGCAAGATCCTTTAATCTCACTTATAGATATATCGACGATGGTCTCTCTGTAAACAACGCTTAGTTTGGTGGATGGATTCATTTGATAAAAACCTCCATAGTTACAGATTAAGGAAACCACCGAATCTAATTGCTTCAAGTCGTTCTTGGATTTACATCTCGAATATGACAAGGATGGTCATCTCAGTACAAAAATTACCATGAAAGAGTCGACTTTGATTTTCAAATTATTAATTTACCTAACCTTGAAAGCAACATACCTACCTCACCTGCTTACGGTGTTATATTTCACAACTTACTCGATATGCCAGGGCTAGTACAATTTTTTGGTGATTTTTTTATACGACACCGCTGTCTCTGTGACCGACTCTTAGACCAAAGTTACAAGAATATGCGTCTCATACGATCCCTAAAAAATCTTCCTTCGTTATCAGCCACTGGTGGAAAAATTCAAAATTCAGTTGAACGTTTTGGTTAGTGATTATTTTGATTAGTGTTTTGCTGATTGTTGTACTGAGATGATCATCTTATTATCCCTATTATGTTTTCACAACCGTGTTGCAGTGTGTGTTATTACCGGTCCATAACATCGCAATGGAAGAGGGAGGTTTGGCGCGCCATAAAACCTGGTTTAACCCACCATTTAATTTGAAATGCCAGTACCAAATCAGGACCATTGCGATCTATAACTATTCCGGTTTGTCTTTAACCTTTGACATTGAGATTGATCCTTCAAGTTCGGTAATTTTGTTATTAGCTTTATTTACTCTTTTGAGTTAAATAGTAACTTTGACCCGATGGAGAATTTTGTAGTTCTTAATTGGCCGAAGATTTAAGCAAGCAAAAGCTTTTCTCTATATGCAATAGTTTTCATTCTATACGGCCAAAATATGAAATAAAAACGCTACCTTTGACCTTTAAGAAGCCGTAACCCCTGTAAGGGGTTTTTTGATAAGAAGCAAAGGAACCAGTGGGGTATCCGAATGTGAAAAGTCCGAAAAGGCAGAGACAAAACCAGTAAACACCAACAAGAACGATACAAAAACAGAAAACATGTAAAACATGGAAACACAAAATACTGAATATCAATCAACAACGCGAACTCGAAACGAGTGAACACAGGTGCTCCGGAAGAGTAAGCAGTTCCTGTTTGCTATATCCCATCCGTCGCCAAAAGTCCATTCAGCGTGTCAAATCTTCGACCCTATGGAGACTTTTGTAGATCTTTAATGATGAAGAAGGACTGTTGAATCAGATTTTCTCTTTTTTATATTTTTGATTTACAAACCAAAAACACTAGTTTTAACCTCCAGTCTATTGTTAATAACAACGGCAGCCAAGTGTTTTGACCAATCAAAAATCGAAACAACTTTTGTGCAAGACACCCTAGGGATCAATCATACCAAGTTTCATGAAATTCTGTTCTGTAGTTTCAGAGGAGATTTTGAAAAAAATGATAACGGACGACTGCCAAGTGAATGCAATATTTTTTTAAGGGTATGAAGTACTGCTTTGGCTCTTTCAAGGTAAATAATAGCGTTGAAATGTTTTTGTCATATAAAATAATAAGTATGACAGAAAGAGACAACCTGTTGCTTGCTTTAACCTTCCGCTTATTAAATTCTACAAAAGTCTCTATTGTGTCAAAGTAATTAGATGACCCCTTAAAGAAAGAAGACCCTTCGGGACCAGGTGAACGATTAGTGCTCCTGGGAGCCTCCTGTGTTTTTGAATACTTGTACAAAGTCAGCATCTTTAATTTCTCCCGTATGTCTTCCTTGTTTTTTGGGGTTTTTTTTGGACATATAAGATCGGTACTCCTAATTCGATAATTTTGTTGTTACTTTTATTTCCCGGAATGTGCGATATTATTTACAGAATTGAAAACGTTGCTTAAGGACAAAATTTTACAGTTAGAAGCTTAATCAATTGAACATAAAGTTGTCTTTCTTTTTTTTACACTGAAGAAGCAAGAAAGAAGATACATTTGCAAAAAGTAAACTTCTTGAGGAAGTTAAGAGGACATTAAACAATCTGAAAGACAAAAAAAGTCTTCAAAATGAATAAACCTCTGTCTGCCATTGGTTTTAACCAGTCTCGATCCTTGTCTTTCCATGCTCCAATAACAATCTTTGATTTGGCACTGCCTGTTGACTTTTTCTTTAAACTAGTTGGATCAATAAATTCTGATGTCAACGGGCCACTTGTAATCGTTTTTGAATCTCGATCTTTTAGAATAAAAAGATAGAATAGAATCAGAAATAACATCAAATTAAAAAGTAAAGGGATATCACAAAACAAAAATCAACTATTTGACGTTTTTGGTCAAGGTACATGATATTAGTTTTTTTTGCAGCTCCAATGAGTCAAAGGGTCATATGAGATATGTGTTCACGATATGCCTGTCGTATTAACTTTTGAACAGTTAATCTTACTAAAATTAAAATCAAATTGCAACAAAATTCAACACAGTTAATAAAAAATGTACAATCCTGTTAAAATCATTTTGATCTCTGGTTAAAGATAAACAAGGTAATAACAACATTAAAAAGACATTCGTTCAGAGAACTAATGTGAGGTCTTTCCCTGTCTTCAGTTCAAGAAGTCATCTAAAACACATGACCTTTAACCTTGGACTCAAATTGTAGCTCTTTGTATACTGATTCATTTCAGTATACATGTTTATTATACTATCTGTTACGGTTTTCATGTTATGGGCAAAAAACTTGTATTGGACGCCATTTTGAAACCGGTCAACCGAATCATGCACTTTTAGGACTCATTTTGTAGGTTTTGTCTCTAGGAACATTTTCTATTCATATATTGTTTATACTATCTCTTAAAGTTCAAAAGTTATGATCAAAAAACATATTCTGATGACGGCCATTTTGAAAATGGCTGCCGGTAGCCATTTAAGTTTGGACTTTTTTTAAAGGCGCTTAGATGACGGTCGTGAATAACCCATATGCTTACTATATTATCTATAACGGTTTAGAAGTTATAAGCCAAAATCCGGTTAACCGAAACGCGCCAAGGGCTATAACTCAAAAATGTCAAGTTTTACGTTTTCGCGCCTGAAACATTTTTTTGTAGCTTTCGACATGACGAACATTTTTCCCATGTATTGTCCGCTTCAATTTTGTACGGTTTTTGTGTTATTCTCAATAAACAGTTTCCGATGGCGGCCATTTTGAAAATGGCTGCCCGTGACCATTTGACTTTGGTTTTATATCGAAGGGCATAAGTTTACGGTCTTAAATAACCCATATGTTTACTATTTTATCTCGAACCGTTTTCAAGTTATATGCCAAAAACCGTTTAGGCGAACCACGTTAAGGGCCATAACTCGATAACGGTTTGTCGCACAGTGTTCGATCCTTTATATCAAAAAAGGTCTAAATGAGACAAGTATTTTTCCCATTACGGTCTGCTTCTATCTTATATGGTTTTTAAGCCTATCTGCACACAAGGTGTACCATGACCTCTGACCTTGAGATTTGACCTTTGACCTTGACATTTTTGAATGCAACATATGCCATCTAGGATGATTGGTAAAGGTCTCTAGGACTAACCGTTTTGAAGAAAAAAAAATTGATGTGTCGCGACACTTTTCGGGTCAAAAACGCGTAACCAGGAAGTTGCTCATTTTTTTTTTTTTTGCGTGATGACATGTTTCCAGGAGTCCAGCAACATTTCCCACACTTAACATTTTTGATACCGGTTACGGTTTAGGAGGAGATCTGTGAACAAGGGTTTTCGGTCTGGGGCAGATAACTCCGTTACTAAAAATAGATCGGTTTCGCAGGGTCAGTCAAGGCGAGAACACGCATGAACAAATAATGGTATCAAGTATGGAAAAGATATGTGGCGACACTTTTCGTCAATTGACCGCGGAAAAGAAGAAAAATAATAATAATAACCATAAGAAATACAGTAAGGTCTTGCCTTCTGTGGAAGGGAAAGAGCTTAATAATAATAATAATAATAATAATCATAAGAAATACAATAAGGTCTTCCCTTTGGAAAGGGAAAGACCTTAATAATAATCATGAGAAATACAATAAGGTATTCCCTTTGGAAAGGGACAGATCTTAATAATCATAAGAAATACAATAAGGTCTTCCCTTTGGAAAGGGAAAGACCTTAATTACCGAACTTGGAGGATCAAACTTAATGTCCAAGAGAAAAGACAAAACATGGAAAACACACAAATCGCCCTTTTACTCAATTTTGGGGATAAACCATCATGGAAAGGTAACCTGGACCGTTATGTTTACTTTTCGTTAGATTAAAAAAAATATGACAACCTATCTAACATTTAATGCGTATTTCCTCTTTCATTTTGTCTTAATAAAGTAAGATAAAGCTAAACAATTCCTTTTAATCATTATTCACGCTTTCGTCTATCATTTTATAAAAAAGGGTTTTATATTTCCTAAATACTTAAATCAGGACCCTCATCTTATCATTTAAATAAAAACTTTGAAGCTATAGAGCATTTTATAACAAAATGGTTAAAATAAAACTCTCTTAACGTCTTCCGTTTTTATATTGCCAGAAATAAACGTACAAACTGCATTGTTTTATTAAAGTTATTGGGTTTACATTAAATCGCTTGCGATACGTCATGCAATAAGTATAAGATATTGATGTCAATAAGCTATTGTTTTTAAAAAAAATCAACTAATATAAACACCCAAATACATCAATCTTAACAAAGTACCTGGCTATAGCGTATGAGAGAAGCAGAAACCTTTGAAGATAAAGAAAATTTCTGAAAACCAAAAACTAAAACCAGCCTTTTTGTCGTTCTTCTGACTATAATGGTCACAAAAGATAGCTTCAAATGCAGTGTCGTTGCCTAATATCATGTTATATCAACATGAATGTTCCATGGTTCACAGTGCAGTTAAGGCAATATAAATTAGTCCTGATGATATATGTTCAACTGATTTCCTACATGTTCATCAAACTCTTAAAGTGTTAGTTTGCGATTTATTCAAAAATTGTACATTGATAGACTATTTAAAAAATAACTATGGTAAATCAGGGCTCATATATGCATAGTAAGGGTAAAATTTGATTTAGAGATTAAAAAAATTCTAAACACAGAGGGTCACGTGATTTGTTATAGAAGGCACAAAGCTAAAACACAAAGTTAATATTGCGTCCTGCAACCTTGTGGTATTAATCGACGTGCACCAAAACAGACAATAAATATTAAGTCTGTATCTTTGTCTGTTATAAACCCAATCTTTGCTTAAAACTATTGTTCTAGGAAAAATCATTTGTGTGGAATTAACGGCGGTTGAACTTACAAATTCTTACGACTTGTTTCCACGTGTCATTCAATTCGTGAATTTTGTTTAATTTTGCAGTTACTCAAACGGGTTGGTCATTAATGTTGTCAATTTAATTTAGAGATAACTAAATGAGATGTGAGAAATGATGATATGATTCATACGTCTCCCAAATCAACGCGATGGGATAATTTATCGTTTCCATTTCAATTGTAACTATACTGGGATATGTGTTGGAAAGATACGTTTACCTGTTTCCAAAATTTGACAACATTTGGCTATTTCTTTTAAAAAAATTAAAAAATTATCTGTTTGGTCATTGTTGTAATAGTTTTGGCTTCTGTTTTTTTTTTTATCAAATCTTATGTTCTACCGGTTTTCCAGTTTTTTACTCCTAGCGTGTCTGATGAAGGTTTATCCAGAAAAGCGCTTCACACTCAGTGAAATTTTCCATTGTACATTTATCAAAATCATTTCAATTTGTGGATTGTGTCTTTCTGGCACATATTCCATATTCTTTCGTTTTTAATAGCAGCTTACTCTTGCGGTGGTAAATTATGAACTGGACGGCTCATAAAAAACAGCGAGTCAATCACTGCATAGGCGTCTAGTCTATAGTCACGACTATAATTTTCCTGTTGATGAGTATGATTGGTGCGTTCTTGGACGGTTCTTGCACGGATAAAAAAAACTATTATAATATCACTGGTTAACTTTCATTTTTTGAAATGTATATTAAAATATTAGGAAGTTAACAAGAAAAAAACACAAACAACTTCAGGACTTATATGTGTAACAGGGATGTTCGTTTCGGTATTATATAGAATCTGACGTGTTGCAAAAATGTCACACGATTTTTTTACCCAAAAGAAAGGAAGGATTCCAACTTTGTCTGGATTTGCCATTGTAAAATCTTTGTAGCATCTTATTAAAACCATATTAAAATCAAAATTCAGGTGATTGGAAATACACACACACACACACACTCACAACACACACACACACACACACACACACACACACACACACACACACACACACACACACACACACACACACATCATGTAAGGTATGTATGCTTAAATTACCAATAGCCAAAAATATTAATAGTCTCTTTAAAAAAGTAACGCATGAGTAGAAAATTTCCTATATGTTGCATATAAACCCAAACCATTTCAAAATAACATTGCCTAGCTGTTTTGCATAGGAAATTTTCTACCTATGCGTAACTTTTTTTGGAGAGTATATATTGAGTTTAACATTTGACCAAAATTTAAGAATAAACTGTCGTTTGATAGTTGAAATTGAGCGGGGGGAGGGTTTTGGAATTCAATGATGGCCAATCGAATATTGAATTTCGAATCTCAAATTTCAAATTTCGCATCTTATATCTCGAATCTCGGATTTCAAATATATAAAATTTCGAATAATATACAAAAAGTACTTTGATTGTTACATGATGATGGAACAAGCAATACGATTGGTCATAAGAATATTGAATCTCGATTTCCGAATCTTGAGTTTCGAATCTCGGATGTCGAGTTCCGAATTGCGATTCTCGAATCAGC
Source organism: Arcuatula senhousia (assembly GCA_963971305.1). Lineage (NCBI taxonomy): Eukaryota > Metazoa > Mollusca > Bivalvia > Mytilida > Mytilidae > Arcuatula > Arcuatula senhousia. The sequence continues at coordinate 49,663,634 of OZ020314.1, forward strand.
CCTCTAGGCATTCGTAAAATACTAGCACCTAGGATATCAACCATGTGCAGTACAAGGAACTTGCGTTTTAAACAATTTTGAATTAAACAATCGGAAATTTCAATGACAAAAATATTAGAAATTTATTGGTAAATTCGTGTTACAGTCCCTGTATAGTAAAAGCTTCCCAGTCTATAGTATATGGGGGGATGGGGATAGGGATGGTGAATAGTACATGGTATATGGGGAATGGTATCGTGTATGGGGATGAGGATAGTAAATATGAATGGTAAATGGGGAATGGGGATGGTAAATGGTATCTCGAATTTGATTGGTTCATTGAAAGGTAAATGGGCAATGGGGATGGTAAACGTTATTTCGAATTTGATTACACCATGACAATATAAATCTTAATTTAAACTATCAATATTTTAAATAAAAAAATATAATATTGTAAAAATTCAAATGTAGATACTGGCTTATACATAAAATCATAAATAGACTGTGCACAAGTTACTGCAGTTAGTTCAGGATCAAATTAAATGACGTACATGTATGTTGTTCTAAGTTACGGCCCAACATCTTTATGGAAATTGCTAACATTATTTTTATATATTATTTATAATTCTAGAATAAATGAAATACAACTCTTAAAATTAAATATTAAATAAATTAATAAAAATAAACACATATGTTTTAATATTTCTGTCTAAATTGTTTATAGATACTGGCTGATAAAAATATAAAAAGACCGTGCACAATTTACATGTACCAGAAAGTTCAGTTCAAATTAAATGACGTACATGTGTGTTGTTTTTAATTACGGCCGTAGATCTCTATGGAAATGGCTTACATTATTTTAGTATATTTAATATTATTAACGATTCTAGAATTATTGAAAAACAACTACTTAAATTAAATATTAAATAAACTAATATCTTGTTTTTTTTTAATATTTCTTTCTTAATTGATTATAGATACTGGTTGATAAAAAATGTATGTATGTATGCAGATAATTCCCTCCTCTATCAGGAGCACTCTTATTGAATGAGGTAAAGAGGGAATCTGGGCATTCCTTTCATGGATTGCTGTGGTGTCCATATTAGTCGGACCCCCTGGGCCTAGCGTCTGGTCTAATGGCAAAAACATGCAGGAGCTACTTACAAGTGCAGGAAATATGTACAAAAAGGGGAAAGGGAGTGGGAATTAATCAACCACAAGCGCCAAGAGCAAGCCAAACATAAAAGGTTCCGTAACGGGGAATACCGACATGGACAACTAGCTATCCAGTCGAGTAGACCTAGACACCCAACTGTATTGAGATGGAGGAAAGCCGAAAATCCTATGAAAAGATCTCGGAAAGAAACCATCAGACTATCGGGGGAACAGTCAAAACCCACAGACATCTTAAGAGCAGTCTGCAAAACTTCCCAAAAGAGACGTTTTCTGATAGCACCTCGAACTTCCATGTCAATGGCATAAACATGAATCCAAGAGAAAAATTAGTCCATTACTACAAAGGATGGTCATATCCAAATACATAATACAATTTCTGAAGATGGATGACACTTGTAACGGGGATGAAATAATCTTAATGGTGATCTCCCTTGAATCAGAGACTTGTGTGATGCATCAACGTTTCTGTGGAATACAACTACCAGGAATGATTGTAAAGACATTTGAATATTATATCTCTTTAATTTGAGGAAAACTACCAACCATGTTGATAGTAAATGTGATGGACTTTTGCCGTATTTTTGGAACTTATTAAGCATGGAGAAATCTACTTATGAACTATTGAACTGTTAAATTTGAAATTTGTACTGGGTTCGAATTGAACCATGGGATGACAAAATTGTTCCGATCTTTCGGCCTTAAACGGATGCCAGATTTTCTCGAAAGTTATCGAGTGGCTCGGCATTCTTTGAGTTAAAATTATGACTTTTGGTTATATTGTTGAATTAACAATTTGTAGTAGATTTTCTATTTCTATAATAAAGTATCTGAACATCTATGGAGTATTGCCTACTGCCTAAGCTCAATCCCTGTGGACGAACCGTACACGACAGTTCGCCGGACACGAGGGGACGATGTAGCACACATGGTGTGGCACATCCGACCCTCCTGTTACATTTTTGGTGGCCATTGTGGGGATTGAGATGAAACTTGGTAGTTTGGTAGTACTCCAAGATGTGAAGCAACATGGTGAACCTGTGCACAGGCATCAAATTTTGGCAATCTATATTTTTCAGATTTGATAGCGCTTTGTATTTTTATGTGATCACTTGTAGATATGTTAGTATTTTATGTATGTTGGATTTGATGTTCAGATTCTATAACTGCATTTTTTATAAGTCGAATTATCAGAGATTTCCATTTTTATACTTTTATTAAGAATAAATTTTTCAGAAGAATCATTATTTTAATTTTATTGTGTAATGATCATTGAGCAGTAAGGTAGAGAAAATAATATCATTTTTGAATAGGAATTTTCATATTGCATACACATTGTATACTGGTCAAATGCATTTTTGAATTATCATCTCGTCGTAGCCCTTTCGGACTTTTCACACTTGAATGCCCATTGGTGCCTCTTTGCCTCTTTTACAAAAAAATATGTTTTTGAACATTCTATTTACAGGGGGCAAATACTTTGTAAGTGACGAGAAACTGTGTGACAAATTTTTATACAGAAATGTGTAGGAAAAATTAATTCGTTTTGTTTTACTCTATTTCATTCAGAAGGTTGGGCGGAGCTTAGTTTTCTCGGTCTTTTAGATAGAATTTAAATGAAGAAGTCCGAAATAATTGACAGATGACCAGCCCGGTCAATAAAATAGAGTAATATATCTAGAAAAGAAGGTGCGTGACACCAAGTTTCTTTCATGTTTCTTTTCATTTGAGGATTATAAACGAAATTTGATAGATTTTTAGCTCATAATTCAAGTTTTCCTAATCTATTTAAACGTTAGGTCACCATTTTCTAAATGTCATTAATTTGTAGAAAGGTCTGTGACACCGATTTTGCTTCTTTTTTTTTAAATTGAACACAATTGATGGGATGGATTTTGTTTAAATATAAAACCACCTTTAAAGTTCAGGCTAGATTTAGCATCTTCTATCCAAAGCCGATTCAGTGCTATCTGTTGGTTTTACAGGGCATGATCTTGATTTTTCTTGATTGAATGCAAGGAAAATATACTGAATTTCTATAAAAACTCAACGTTGATAGCTCAGTAATTTTAGTAGTAAATATTTTCCGTTCAAGTAGTAAAATCTTCTTCTAGTGTATAGTAGCCAAGGATGAAAGTGTTTTAGTCAAGTAAGTCGAGTGCTTAGTATATTTATGAAAGTAAATGATAGATGATAAAGAGATGTTCAATAAGTGTACGTGACGCAACCAAAATTAAAGAAACGGTCATTTAAAAATCACAATAGAAAACAGCCAACAGGTTTCAACATGACCAGAGGTCACTGCTCGCTGTCTTGCATTTGCTTAAGATTTAAAAAAAATACAAAAGATTCAAATAAGTCCCTAGATTATAAACAAAAGGCCCATTTCTGGACTTCAACAAAAACAGATAGTTGACAGGGCCAAACAAAAGCTTTGACAAGGATTCCTGGATAAGAACATATAAAATGTGGATAAAGGTTATAGCAAAATTACCGAACTTGGAGGGTCAATTTCAGTGTCCAAGAGAAAAGACAAAACATAGAAGACACACCGGAATAGTTATAGATTGCAATGGTCCTGACTTATGGCGCCAATCCTCCCTCATACGATCTTATGGACCGGTAATAACACACACCGCAACACGTTTGTGAAGACATAATTGGGATAATAAGATGATCATCTCAGTACAACAATCAGCAAATCACTAATCAAAACAATCACTAACCAAAACGTTCAACTGAATTTTGAATTTTTCCACCAGTGGCTGATAACGAAGGAAGATTTTTTTAGGGATCGTATGAGACGCATTTTCTTGTAACCTTGGTCTAAGAGTCGGTCACGGAGACAGTGGTGTCGTATAAAAAAAAATAAGAAAGATTTGTACTAGCCCTGGCATATCGAATAAGTTAATTGTTTACAGAGAGGACATCGTCCATATATCTAAAAGTGAGATTAAAGGACATTGCCTCATTCATCTTCTTGTTCTTTACGAGTTCTTGAAGAAATTCAGTTTCGTAAGAGTATAAAAACAAATCGGCGAGAAGAGTAGCCCAATTTGTGCCCATTGGAATGCCAATTTGTTGCTGAAAAATTTCTCCTCCAAATGCGACAAATATGTTGTCAATAAGAACTTCAAGCATACAGCAAACTTGCAATGAGTAACAGATTTTATCCTTATAAGATGTTTTGGAAAAATATGTAGAATTGTAACCTATAACAACAAAGTTCCTGGAATTAGAAAAAAGCCTTTTCGAAAAGTTTTTTAGGCGACACTTTAGCTTTTCGTGTGGCAATGTGGTGTACAAAGTAGAAAAATCGTAAGTTTTCAAAGAATGAACTTCGGAAAATGACCGAGATTTGAAATTATCTAATAAATCTTTTGAGTTCTTTAAAATCAACATATGGTTGATTCCACTAAGATTATAAATAGTGTCACAGTATGCTTGTTGTCCTTCTTTGACAGCAGACAAAATTTTGTTAAGTTGAACGGACAGCTCTGTTGTTGAACATGATGAAGATCAAGCTATATACATTTCTTTGTGGGGATTTTTATGAAGTTTATGTATCCAATACAAATATGGTAACTTTTCATGTTCCTTCTTCAAATGAATATTTAAAGAGGACATGAAAGAGATATGGTTGGCTATGATTTCATCTTTGTTTAATGTAGTCCGAATGTATGTAGCACTAGCAGAGTTACCATCAATGCCTACCTCTTTGATCAGACAGCTGTAGTAATGTGCTTTACATACGAAAACTATATTGTTCGAAGCCTTGTCTGCTGGTGTGACAACATATTTGTCGTGTAAGGAAGAGAGACAATCGAGAGCTGTACGATCTCTAAATACAAAACGAGGCCGAGGGTTAACACATTTCCGAAGTTTGTCAATTCGGCTGCGTACAAGAGCACGGTAGCGAATCACGTGACTTAAAATGATCAGTCACACGAAAAAATGGCGTCAAAAGTTTCTAAAGAAGGAAATTTAAACGAAGAAATCGGGTAAGTCAGTGTATTTATAGTGGACGAATGTAATTAAAACTTATATCATCATTTGTAGAATTATCCAAGGAACAAACTGAGACAATTTTGGTTACGCCACGGCCTATGAAACAAAAGAACATCGCCACAATATTTTGACAGTCGGACAACTTTTTATAAAAAGTGATAATGATAGATTCCACGATATTATGACTCAAATCCTGGAATTGTGGTTTTGATCGATAAATGGCAATATTTGTACCATATTTAACGTTTAAAAGACTCGTACATCATCATCAACAAAAATAAAGTTTATTTTTGTTTAATTTCGAAGGAAATCGTGTCTATTTTTTATTTTTCAAGAAATGATCAGTAACCACGGCATTATTTTGTATGATCAGTTCCACGTACCTTTTCCATAATGATTCCTATAGTTTTGTTCGAATATGAATTTCAGCCATCATGTCTTCCATGTTTTTGGAAAAATGTTTGTATTACATGTTTAAAATAATATGATGCAGGTTAAACCTGTGACGCTCCCGAAGTTTGAACGTATCCTTAAATATTTTACAAGCTAAAATAAGTTTTCAAATGTTTATTGGGCAATTAATTGAAACAGATTCATATTCGAAAATAAAAACAAAGTAGATTTTCTTGTGGGTCCTTTGTGCGCTTACTGACGTCAGGAATTTTCAAAGAAAAAAGCGTTAAAAAGACGCAGAAAGTCCGGGAAACCGCGCGTGATTTACCGGACGTTGAAGGAAAATTGAGCCCATAGTACAACTAGAATATTGACATTTCTACCATTTTCGCTCCCTTCGGGAGCGTATAATGTTCAAGGTTTTCATCCGCAAATGATAGGTCTTGACTTGTACGTTCTTGTCTTTTAGGTCTTGAAACATGAGGAAGAAAAGTAGACTAATTAAAGTTTGTTTTTGCCTACAAAAACGATGTCTCCCCCCGTTTCCCCAAAAAGTTCAAAAGGCCCTTACTTCCACAAAAATTTGATGATCAAATTTTCCTGGTAATATGCACAACTACATATGGTGTCCTTCCTATATACCAAGTTTCGTTGAATTCGGTTCAGTAGTTTCAGAGGAGTTGCGCTGTATGGGCAGCCATTCGGGCAAAAATTAACAAAAATTTAAAAAACAGACAATAAACTTTAAACAGACACAAAAACACAAAAACAGACACCAATTTAAAATAAACAGACAAAAAATACAAAAAACAGACATGAAATTTTATAAACAGACAAACAAATACAAAAAACAGACATAAATTATATAAACAGACAGACGATTATGTAAAACGGACACAAAAATACATAAACAGACACAAAAATTTACAAACAGACAACCGTAAATAGCCAAACAGACGTTTCTAAAAACAGACCTAAAAGAGGGCGTGACGATCGGGTGTCGGTAATAAGTGTAACATAAACCCGAAACAGAACCGAAGGTTTTAAAACGCAATTTTTTTTCTATTTAAACAGAATGCTTCGAGAAAAATAGATCAATGGTCTTAAATGAAAAAAAAAAGGTCACATACGGGGGTTTATAAATAAAAAAAAGATTTTGGATATATAATTTGTGTAACACGCATCCTAATGCGATTATAGACCGGCATATAGTTTTATATATTTATATGTTGCCGAAACTGCACATTTCTACTCGAATCCAGTTTTTCCTGAATTCCTATTTTGTTGTGGCAGGGTGGAAAAGAGGAATCATAACTAGATGATTTCACCAAAAGACTCATTGTTTCTATATATTCAAATTGGTTTGAATCTAAAAAGAAGATGAAACGTTTTAATTTTTCAATGAGTCTTAGTCAGTATTGGAAAGTAGTTAAGAGTTGAATGCAGAAACGTACGTGCAACATCTGTCTAGCGAAAGACCTGTGCTTTTTTAGTGTTCTATTTTGCGTGTTTAAATCGTGTAAACAGCGCCCAGGATGTCATTGTAACTAACGTGAGTCGCATCGACCCCCATGCATACAAGTTTAAATACTCAATAAACAGGAAGAAGTTGACCTAGGAACATAAAATTGCTATACACTATATGGTACTATAGGATAAAGCTGATAACAAAATATCAGACCTCTATCTCATGTAGTTGTTTTGGAAACTGTAACGGAAATTTTGCATTAATGTCTATTATGTGTAAAAACTTAAGTTTTCGGTAAACAGAAGGTAGACTACTTAGGAGCATAAAATCGGTATACACCATAATTTTGGTACTATAGGATAAAGCTGATTACAAAATATCAGAACTCTATCTCATTTAGTTGCTTAGAGAACTGCACCGGACGTTTTTTTTTAAACGGACGGACAAGGGTAAAACAGTATACCCCTCTTCTTTTTTTTTCTCAGTTGAAAGGTTGAAAGAGTATAAAAATGATAAACTTTGTTTTTTTTTCCACTAACATGACTAAGATCCTGAATATCGATCAGATCGACACCAGCCTGGTTACTTTCAAATAAGTGTCAAAATAATATATTTTCACTAAATTAAAATATTTTTTCTTACGATGATAACTTATAGACATTCAAAACATTTTTCTGAAATTGTTATTTTAACGGTGACAAATTCAATTTAATTTCTTTCGGTTTTGAAACCTTAGTTCGGGTTCGGGCTTTACAAAATACCGACACCCGATCGTCCCACCCCTTTTCAGGTCTGTTTTTAGAAACATCTGTTTGGCTATTTACGGTTGTCTGTTTGTTAACTTTTGTGTCTGTTTATGTATTTTTGTGTCTGTTTTACATAATCGTCTGTCTGTTTATAAAATTTATGTCTGTTTTTTGTATTTGTTTGTCTGTTAATAAGATTTCAAGTCTGTTTTTTTTTTGTATTTTTTTGTCTGTTTATTTCAATTATTGATAATACTTGTTTCATGTTTTTCAGTAGAACAAACGGCGTGATCGACCGTTTGCGGATTGTCATCTAAAAAAAGGTAATAACAAAACTACCGAACTTGAATGATCAATCTCATAGTCCAAAGAAAATGACAAAAACGAATCAGTCATACCGGAGAATTGGTGGATGGCAATGGTCCTGACTTGGTACAGGCATTTCAAACGAAATGGTGGGTTAAACCAGGTTTTATGGCGCCAAACCTCCCTCTTCCATCGCGATCTTAGGATCCGGTAATGTCCATAGAACACAACATAGTTGTGAGACACAATAAGTCACAATAAGTCATGTTCGTGAAAATCCTGGTTTGGTTCAATTACGTGTGTAGGACTAAAGAGAGTCCGTCTTAAGTTTGTTTTGCCCTTTTTGGGTGATGGCGAAAATGATTTGAATGGCAGTGGAGACTTAAGTAAAGATCTTTTTCTTGGTAGATAAAATTTGGATGACGTCATTTTTTGATGAGCCCATGCTTTATGTGGTGATGGAATCTTCTATGGAGTTTGTTTTTGAAAAGTCTTTTCTGTTTGTTCTTGTTCAGGTGATGACGTTTTCACTCCTGTCAAACGTTTAGACGCAGCACTCCTTCTTTTCGGGAGCTGTATAGTTAGTCTACTTTTCTTCCTCATGTTTCAAGACCTAAAAGACAAGAACGTACAAGTCAAGACCTATCATTTGCGGATGAAAACCTCGAACATTATATTTTAAACATGTAATACAAACATTTTTCCAAAAACATGGAAGACATGATGGCTGAAATTCATATTCGAACAAAACTATAGGAATCATTATGGAAAAGGTACGTGGAACTGATCATACAAAATAATGCCGTGGTTACTGATCATTTCTTGAAAAATAAAAAATAGACACGATTTCCTTCGAAATTAAACAAAAATAAACTTTATTTTTGTTGATGATGATGTACGAGTCTTTTAAACGTTAAATATGGTACAAATATTGCCATTTATCGATCAAAACCACAATTCCAGGATTTGAGTCATAATATCGTGGAATCTATCATTATCACTTTTTATAAAAAGTTGTCCGACTGTCAAAATATTGTGGCGATGTTCTTTTGTTTCATAGGCCGTGGCGTAACCAAAATTGTCTCAGTTTGTTCCTTGGATAATTCTACAAATGATGATATAAGTTTTAATTACATTCGTCCACTATAAATACACTGACTTACCCGATTTCTTCGTTAAAATTTCCTTCTTTAGAAACTTTTGACGCCATTTTTTCGTGTGACTGATCATTTTAAGTCACGTGATTCGCCACCGTGAAGAGATTGGAGTGTTCTTACCCAGTCCGACAGCGATTCAAGCTCCGGTTCTTGGTCCACTTCCCGCTTTATCCAGGCTCTGGAATAGACCTCCAAAGCGTCCATAATGATCTTAAAGTTATGGTTCCTATTAATACGCTGTGGTTCCCCGAATTTAGGTTCATGGGAGCTAAACTAAACATGGGGGTTGAACAGTTTTTTGGGCCCAACTTCCCCCCTATTGATAATCTTGTACTAAGCACAAAAAGAGAACACACTTTAAAAATCAACTCGATAAAAGTTCAATTCACCAAGAGAGAACGACGAGACGTAAGGGAACTCTCTTGAGAACACTTGCAGTTACTGATGGCTAGCTAAGAAGCATTTATCGACTGATCGATTCTAAATCCAACATAACACTTCAAACAACTAATGATTTTGTATTATATCATCACACAAAATCGACATATTTGATCGCCGTAATGCTTCAAAACAATACAATTGTAAAAAGGTAAAAGTTTAAAGTTTTAGAGTTACTATCAAATTGTCAATATTTCTACTAGAGCCAAATTACCATGTCAAGAGGATTGTTTTTGAATTCACATGCCTTATAAACTACATTTCCATAGAATTCGGGATGTGATATTCCTATTACAAAAAATAAACGACGTGTACAGTTTTATTTTTCAATAAGGTACCCATATTTATGAACGAAATTAATAAAATATTTAACTAATTTGTGGTATCGATAACCTTGTTTCAGTAATTTTCTGTAATGAAACGGTTTTTGTCTTTAAAATCAGAAACACCACTGAAAATTCGAGCATATTTGACTAACTGTGAAATGTACACTGCGTTAGAGGGAGCTAGAGGTACATCACCTTACAGAATAGGTAAATTTACAATTTGGACTGAAAAGTCATCACGTTTATCGTATACTATTACTTTAGTGTGCAATTTTCCATTGACAATGCTAAAATCTAAATAAAAAATGGAAATCTATACAAAACCAAGCTAAACATAAAATGTCTAGACTGTACCTTTCACAACAGATTTCCAGGGATTGGCGTGCACGATTGGAGGGTATACCTGCATCTGCGACTCAGAAGTGGGGTTTTGTTTTAACAAGCTACAAAAGATAAATAATAGAAAATGACCAGTAATATTTCCAACTATCACATAAAACCAGTCAAACATATTTGTACATTGAGATTGTCTGAAACAGACATTTAAGATCAGCTAGACACGCCTGAAAAATGTTTATACTTGTCAAGATATTATGCTGTTTTAAACAAACGACGGACGACACACAATCATTGACTGACGATGAGCATAGTGATGCGTTAGCTCAGACTGTAGTAATATATCGAATACATTATCCCTTACCGAATTGACTAAACATATTTAAGTATACTTGAAGTATTAGATAGCTGTACTTGATTTAAACTTTGTATCCTTGAAATGGTGAAGTATACTTCAAGTATATTCAAAGTAAACCGGTAGTATACTTCAAATCAAAAAAATCAAATAAATTATAAAGAACATATACTTGAAGACTTATTTTGACTAAGAAATGCATCACAGAAAATGTCTGAGTGTGAGGTTCAAAAAGTTTACCTGATGATGCCATTTTATGACATCATCAGTTTTTGAGATCAAAGAAATGATGTTTATAAAAGATATATTTAACTGTGGGTTTTTTCCAATGAAGCAGTTTTTACAATTGTGTATTTGCAAAAAAAGCATTTTTGGGATGTGATACTGTTCTTTGTGAGAGGATAATAGTGACTACTATTCTGTTTATTCAACTTCAAATGCAGGTAAGTCATTAAAGTACGAATTAACTATTCAAGTCAGTAATTTTGATTTTGAAGCAACATGTATTACAAAACATCTTAACATTTTTATCTTTATACAAAATCATCAGGGGTTGTTGGGTGACCATCTTTGAAAAGCTGTAAACATGGTTAAAGATTTCAATTTTTATTTTCATTTCAACGTGTCAAATTTTGGATAAGGTTGCCTTATGGTCAAATTCCAAATAATTATATGAATAAAAATTGGCGCAGGTTTCAAAATCCCAATGGCACCCTATTTTCATATCTATAGAGCTAACCCCCTCTGACATTATCATATTTCATGTTTTTAATTATTATGTAAAGGAGGTATGAAGGTCATGTTTAACTTCAGTTATACATGATCCTATACATATTTAACAAACACCACACACATGCTAGATGTTTAAACATGTATACTCTAAGTATACTTTAAGTGTCCTCTAAGGATACTTAAAGTATAAGATACAAGTTTTAAGTGTACTTAGCTAATACTTCAAACATTAACTAGTATAAGTTAGTTTAATTTAAGTAAACTTTGCTAACTAATGTGCATATAAAATCAAAATACTTAAGTGTGTACTTGAAGTATATTTTTCAGGTTAACTTTTGTTATACTCGCAAGTATACTTTAAGTATACTTGAACTATGAATTATTGCCATATGGGAATCCTTCTAGACTGCTTCAAGTATTTAACAAGAATAGACAAAATACACGTAATCAATATACAGTATCGAAAGAATATTCGAAAGGAAAAACATTGATTATGAACACTAAAATATCAGCTTATAAGTATATTTTCATTATTACCAATTATTGATCAAATAAAATAAGTTATTTTTTATGATCACTTACGTCGTCAATAACCTTCTTTCTGCAAAATAAAATGCAACTATATCATTTTACCTAACAGGCTATGTCACGAATTTCTATGGGGCCGGAAATTCCATGCTTCTTTTTGGAATAAAATGTAAAATACTGAATAATACATGGCAAAATCTGTAACATATGCTGTTTTTACCCGAGACACCTATATCTGACAGAGGGCCAACGGCCCGAGGTATGATATAGGTCGAGGGTTGATACAGCATGTGATGCAGATTTTGCCATGTAATGTTCATTTTATCATAAAAATAAAATATTGATATTTTGTAGGGGTGCGATATAGGGTATGCGATATAGGGTTAGGGGTGCGATATAGGGGGTGCGATATAGGGTATGCGATATAGGAAATGTGCTTTGTCCTATAATGCGTATTAAAAAGGACTATATTTATACTTAAATATATGATATACAGAAAATAATCAGATGTGGAATAAGTGTACGCGACACAGCCCACAATTAAATGGCAATTTAAAAAAACCACAATGGACAACCGCCAGCAGCCTTCAACGAGGCCATTTGGCACTGCTCGTGGTTCTGCAATTGGCCCATGGTCTAAATAAAATGCATATAATTTAAAATGTAAAACTGACAGATTTAATAACTTTTGAAATATATAGGTGAATATGGATGGAAAGTCAAAACTAAACTCATTAAATACTAGTATATTTTTTTTCAAAGGGACTCTCATCAGGCGTAGCAAAATTAATTGTCTGGAACTTTGTTGTAATTTACATTCGTGACGGTTAGCGCTGCTGGGGAGTTTTAATTCCCCGAGGTTAGCCCACTCCGAAATCAACACTTGTGTTGACAAATACATCAAAGCTATAAATTATCCGTTTAAATTTCTTAATTGTCAAAACCCTAAGGTTCTTTAACCTAGACATTGGTTGATTTTAGTCATATTTTGGTTTCTCATTCGTCCAGTGCGGGGCCCGGGTGGCGAATAGGCCCGCAGCAGAGCCTAGCTTGTCGTAAGAGGCGACTAAGGGTCTTGGGATTCTGACGTCGGGTCAGTGCTCAGCCCACAGAGCGACCAAGTGTGTACCCTAGGTGGCTGAATAGGGTGGCCCTCGTCCGCGAGGGTTGTCAGGTCTATAATACGGAAACCCTGACCGCCGACCATAGTGGGCCAACGTGTGTGGAGAGTGCCACGCTTCATGCACGTAAAAGACCCATTTGTGGACCGCCAAGTAGTGCACCACATAGGCTAAATTTTCCGCCCCTACCCACCTCTCCCCTTTCCTGTGGTTCTTCAAAATAAACCGGTCCTTTGTGTCCCACCCCACCCCATATTTCATTTACCATCATCATTTCATGTTCATTTTATCATCCTTTTCATGTTCATCCACGGTAAATAACCAATATAGCGTTGCACGGGCGTAAAACACCAGCTCACTCACTCACTCACTCACTGGTTTCTCATTCCACATTTTTTGGTATTAATCTATGCTCTACATACTTAAATAGTTTTTGGCATTTTCAAATTTTAGTAGAGTGCCTCTGATGAGTCTTAAATAGACGAAACGCTCGTCAGTCGTAGCAAAATTTTTCCGGTATGTCTTCCTTGTTTTGTCTTGTCTTAAGGACATTTGAGTTTGGTAATTTTGTTATCTATACTACTAAAATAACGAACGTTTTTTGTTAGCCGGGTTGCAGCCTTAACAACACATGCAACGACTAGGCTTCATATATCAAAAATAAGGAATGGTTGTGTCCTTTGAACATTTCATTAGCTCATATGCAATTTTGTCTGCAGTTTGCTAATTAAAGTAATTAATTAATCCGGATACCTATAGCCGTCATCGTTCCACAATTACCCTCCGTTTTTTGAAATGTTTGAAATTATTTCCCCTGTTCTCTTTCAATTACAAAAAAATCCACAAAACTTTTCCATTAACTATGCTATATATTTAAAAGATTTTATATAATAAATTATATTGGTAAGTTAACTATAACAAGAGGCCCCCAGGAGCCCGGCTCGCTCACCTGGTCTTGATGTCGACCCTATAAAAACTTTTCTAGCTGAACATTAAAGCAAGTAACAGCTTTTTAGCTCACCTGACCCGAAGGGTCATGTCAGCTATTGCCATCACTTTGCGTCCGTCGTCCGTCCGTCGTCTGTCGTCCGTCGTCTGTCGTCCGTTAGCTTTTTTCAAACATCTTCTTCTCTGAAACTGCTTGGCCAAATGCAGCCAAACTTGATATGGTTGTTCCTTTGAGTATTGTGCAAAAAATTGATACGTCAAACAACATGGCCGCTGTTACTAAAAATAGAACAGGGGGTCAAATACAGTTTTTTGCAAATAACTCAAAAACGGTCACAGATATCAAAATTCTGGCATAGGGTAAAAGTGATCAGCACCTCAAGATATACCTGCCCTGAAATTTTCAAAAAGATCCAACAACCGATGTAGGAGTTATTGCCCTTTTCTGGATTTTTTCAAAATTTTGCACTTATTTAGCCCTATATCTTGAAAACTATACAAGATATTTTAAAAATTCAAATTGCATATGATTAAGCACATCAAGATCTACGTTTCATGTAATTAGGTCAAAGCTGTCGAATCATTTCTTTTAGGATTATGGCCCTTAAAGCGTCAAAATTTACCATTTTTCATTACTTTTCCCCTGAATTTCAAAGATGAACTCGTCTGACACCATACATCCAACTTCAACCAAACTTGGCACAGTTGCTTAATAGCATAATTGCGACAATTCTTTCGTTCGGATTTTTGATTCGTCAAAAAATATGGCCGCCATGGCTAAAATTAGAACATAGGGGTAAATTGCAGTTTTTTGCTAATTACTCAAAAATAGTTAAAGATATCAAAATTCTGATGGGAAACAAAAGTGATCAGCATCTCTAGATCTACCCGCTCTGAAATTTTCAAAAAGATCCAACAATCGACATTGGAGTTATTGCCCTTTTTCTGTTTTTTTTTGAAAATTGTGCACTTATTTAGCCCTATATCTTGAAAACTATACAAGATATTTTATAAATTCGAATTGCATATGATTAAGCACATCAAGATCTACATTTCATGTAATTAGGTCAAAGCAGTAGAACCATTTCTTTCAGGAGTTATGGCCCTTAAAGTGTCAAAATTTACCATTTTCCCTTGTTTAATAGTTTATATGTTATATGCTACAACTCTATTGTCAGATTTTTTATTCGTAAAAAAAAACATGGCCACCATGGCTAAAAATAGAACATAGGGGTAAATTGCATCTTTTTTGCTAATAACTCAAAAATGGTTTCAGATATCAAAATTGTGCAAGAATCAAAAGTGATCAGCATGTTAAGATTTACCTGTACGAAAGTACAAAAAAGATCTGACTGCTGATGTGGGAGTTATTGTTCTTTTTCCTAATTTTCGCCAAATTTGCACTTATTAAGCCCAATATCTTACAAACTAACCAAGATATTTCAGAAATTTAAATCGCATATGGTTAAGCATAATAAGATCTACAGATATATGTATCTGTGTAGTTCAGGTGAGCGATTCAGGCTCTTGGGAGCCTCTTGTCTCTATCTACTATAGTTTAATTATGAAGCCATAGGCCCAAATCATGAAAAAAATGTTATTTTAAGGGACGTAACCCCTATAAGGAGCAATCTGACAACTATCACCCTATGAAGACTTTTGTAGAGCTAAATGAAATTATTTAAAACGAAAGATTATGGAATATGTGCCAGAAAGACACGATCCACATTTTGGTTTGATTTTGATAAATGAACAAAGCAAAAATTTCACTGCGTGGGAAGCGTTTTTCTTGATTAACTTTCATCAGACACGCTAGGAGTCGAAAAACTTTGAAAACCGGTATAATATTAGATTTGATAAAACAGAAGCCAAAAAATATTACAACAATGACCAATGAGATTTTATCAAATTTTAAAGAAATAGTCAAACGTTGTTAAATTTTGGAAATATGTAAACTGTGTCTTTCCAACACATATCCCAGTACTCGAAAATATAGGAGAGCATACAACTGAAGCACGGGGAAGCTTTCTACGACCTCTTCACGGCACTAAAGCCAAACTCTGCAACATTTAAGCAAGCAACAGCTTTTCTCTACCTGCTATAGTTTTCATTCTATAGGCCAAAAACATGAAAAAACGTCATTTAAGGGGCCGTTCCCCATATAAGGGGTCATCTGACAACTTTGATCTTATGGAGACTTTCGTAGAGCTAAATGAACTGAACATTTAAGCAAGCAATAGCTTTTCTCTATCTGCTATAGTATTCATTCCATAGGCCAAAAACATGAAAAAACGTTATTTTAGGGGCTGTAACCTCTTGAAAGGGTCATCTGACAACTTCGATCCTATGGAGACTTTTGTAGGGCTAAATGAGCTGAACATTTAACCAAGCAACAACTTTTTTCTATGTGTCATAGTTTCATTCTATAAGCCACAAACATGAAAAAATACTATTTTTTCATCTTTCAGGGGCCGTAAGTCCTATAAAGGGTCATCTGACAACTTCGACTTAATGGAGACTTTTGTAGAGCTTTTGATGCTAAAGCAGTAGCGTGCATCAGATTTCATCTATCTCTTATACTTTTTGATTTACAAGCCAAAAACAGTAGTCTGACCCCCTGGTCTATTTTTAGTAACGACGGCCATGTTGTTTGAACGGTGGTCACCATTTGTGCAATCTTGGAAGAGGACATCCAATAGACGAAATGTGCAAAGTGTCGAAGCAATCCCTTTAAAATAACGGTAAGTGCGACCGGCTACATACTTTGACAGATGACGACAATCTTATGCTTTTGTGTTGACAAAATTTGAAGGAAATCGGAGAATGTTGTTTTTTTTTTTGTCACAAGCAAGTTTAAAACGTTGCTAGGCATATGAAGGGAGACGATTAGAGTTTTACAAATCGAACAAACCTCACTTTATAGACCTCCCCCTTCTAAAACGTCATTTTACATTTGCTTATTAACATTTTTATTTTCAAGACATGCATTATAATAATAATAAGTGAAATTTAAACAGTTTCACCATTTAAGACCTTGTATATTGCAGAATTAAAGAAAACATAGAAGACCAATGCTATTTATAGCTGGGTATGAAAGACTCTCAATGCTCATTTATTTTATGAATGAAATTTCTATAGAATAGAATAGAATAGAATGTTTTTTATTACCAAATTAAAGGGCCCATTAAGGGCATAACATAAAATTACATATGACAAAACATTACAGAATAATTAAGTGTAACAAATATATTTCAATGGTACAGTAATTAAGGAAAAGGTCAGTGGTCAAAGGGAGATAATAGTAATACTATATAATGGTTAAGTTTTTCTAAGTTTTAAAGCCTCCTCAATGTAGTCACATAGTAAAGATAAAAAATAGCAGTTTTCGTTATTCATAATCCATATAAATAAATGTTCTTTATCAATATTTAATAAATTTGGATAATTTTTAGTGTAATTGATAATATCTTTTCTAATGTTTTCATAAAGAGGACATTCCAGAAGGAAGTGTGTTTCATTTTCAACTAAATTTAAATTACAAAATAAGCATAGCCTATCTTGTCTTGGTAGGGGTTCTGATTTACCAGATGCATTGACAACACGTTCATGTCTTCCAGTTTCTATTATTAAACAATGATTACTAAGTCTATATTTTGTTAACAACTGTCTTTTGTGTGTCTTTATAAGGTCTAAATAGTTTTCATAAAGAAAGTTTGTTTTGAAAGAAAAATATGTATCAAGTTTCCCTTGTTTTTGCTGATATTCATCTCTGATTGTTCCCCATATATTTTGAAAATTAGTTTAAAGTAGTTTTTTTAACATTTTTTTGAATTTATTTTTTCCATAATTCTTACAAGTATTTAAATCAATTCCCAGTTTTTCACTGAAGAAAAGAATATTGGACAGCCATAGGTTATTACAACCAGGTGGAGCTGTACTTCTTATAGTTTTCATCTCATTGTAGGCTTTTTGTAATAAATCTGTTGAGGAATTCTCAAGTCTGTGCCAATACATAAAGAGATGTGTTAAGGCACTAATATATAAGGGGTATTTACCTAGTTCAGACATGACTGCTATATTTGTGCACTTTTTGGAAACCCCAAGTACAAATTTACAAAATTTTAAATTTAATTTTTCAAATTCCCAATCTTTAAAAATATCATACAATGATAATCCCTTCCTCTTGGGAGTAATATTAATAGTGGTCCAAATTTCACATCCATATGTAATAATAGGCTGTATGCAATGGTCAAATACATGTAAAAGGGTTTTAATAGGGGGAGTTGATGACTTCATGTCTTTATACAGTTTAAAAGAAGCTTTTAAACCTTTTTGGAATAATTGTTTTTTAGCCTCATTAAAATTTCCTGTGTTTAGAATAACAATCCCAAGATATTTATATTGTTTTACGCATTCTATGGGGTTATTCCCTATTTTAAAATCTTCCTTAAGGAGTCGTCCATTTCTATTGAAAATAATTATCTTTGTTTTCTTTACATTTATTTCCATGCACCAATCTTGACAGTAATTATACAGAGTGTCAAGTCTCTTCTGAAGACCTTCTTTCGAGTCAGATATTAAAATTAGGTCATCTGCATATAGAAGACATGGTATCTTTTCGTTATCTAGATTGACATTATCTGGAATATTAGATAATGCATCTGGCAAGTCATTAACAAATAATTTGAACAATGTGGGACTCAATACATCACCCTGTCTCACACCAACATCATATTTAAAAAAGTTTGTCATTTTATCATCTACTTTAACACATAGTTTATCATTACTATACATAGATTTCAATATTTGATAGAAAATACCATTATGAGTAACATGTAACAATTTATACATTAAACCAGTGTGTATGACCTTATCAAAGGCTTTGCGGAAATCTACAAAGCATACATATAATTTACCTTTACCAGTTTTGACATACTTTTCAATTAGACAATTAAGTACAAATATGTGATCTACTGTGCGGGCTCGTTTTGAAAACCCAATTTGAGTTTTATTAATGATATCATTATCAGTTAAATATTTATCAAGCCTGTTATGGAGAATTATATTAAATAACTTGCCAATGCTATTATTAATTGCAATACCCCTGTAATTTTCAGGGTTTTTGGGGTTATCAGATTTGAATATTGGGGTTATATAGCTTTCAGACCATTTACTTGGATAGATGCCAGCTACAAGAACAGCATTAAAAAGTTTTATGATACTTTTATTCATATAGCTTTGTGAAACTTTAAGCATTTCATTCGTAACATTATCCAGACCAGGGCTTTTTCCAGATTTTAGTTGACCAAATGCTTTTTGTAGTTCAGCAGATGTAATTTTAAAATCAAGTTCATTAAAACCAATTCTGCTGTTTTCTAATAGTTCTAATTTATTTTTTAGCTCATTTAATTTTAATTTAAAAGTGTTATTATCAGGGACAGATGATAGCTTAGAGAAATATCTAAACCAAGTGTCACCATCTATATTATTATTACAATTTTTTTTACTGTTCTCATAGCGAAGTTCATTTACAAGGTTCCAATATTCTTTTGGATTTTCTGATTCTAGGTTAGTTAATCGACTCAAAATATTGTCTTTAAATTCTCTTATTTTTCTTTTCCTTAGTTTAGCAAATTTTTTGTTCAACTTAAAAAAGGAGCCTCGCACAATAGGATCTTTAGGATATTTTGACATTAGAAGTGCTTTCTCATTTACTTGATTTTTCATTTTCTTTAAATCAAGATCAAACCATTTTTTATTATTTTCATTATAATTAGAAATCTTTTTTTTTCTTTCTTTTTTTAAGAGACACTGAACAGACTTTTTCATAAATTGAATGAATGTTTTGTGTGGCATCATTTATACTTTGTTTGTCTAAATTGATATCTTTGTTTAAAAAATTTCTTAATTCGTTCTGAATTACAGGATGAGTAAACGATTCCTGAAAAGTCAATGTACTTGCAGTGTCCCATTTATATCTTGTAGGAAAATCTTTCATATGACTTTTTTTGGTTCATATTGAAAGGATGCTAAAATTTTGAAAATGATTTTGCAGTGGCAGTCAGAAAAATGTGCCTTAAAATCTGAAACATGAAAGTACAATATTTCTGGTAGCAAACTTTGAGATGCTAAAACATAGTCAACAACACTGCTTCCATTTGGTTTAAAACATGTGTATTTTCCAATGCTATCACCACATATACGTCCATTCAAAATGCGTATCTGATTTTCTATACAGAACTCTAATAAATTTTTCCCTCTGGAATCTATAATTGTATCTTGACTGATCCTTTCCTCAATAAGACAATCTATATCATAATTTTCATCATAAATTGGAATGTGTGAGGTGCTGTCACCGTCAATATAATCTTTTTCTGACCCAGTTCTGGCATTTAAGTCCCCTACAATCAAGATATCCCCAAGTGATCCATATTTATCAGTTATGTCTTTTTCAATGATTTCTAAGAGATCTGTTTGACTTTTGGGAGCAAAATATACCAAACATAAATATATATCTTGACGAAACTTAAAAAAACTCTTTTTGAAGTTTAATCCATTGGTACTCGGATGTGCCATCATTTAAAAATTTTATACCATTGCGAATTTCTTGGCGTATAAGAATACCTAATCCCCCAAAGTATCTGTTGTTTTTTGACTTTTTTCTACAGAATGGGTAATATAAGAAATTATCAAATTGTAAATGATGTTCATAACCAACATGGGTCTCAGTTAATAACACTATGCCATGTTCAGCTAATTCTGATAG
Source organism: Arcuatula senhousia (assembly GCA_963971305.1). Lineage (NCBI taxonomy): Eukaryota > Metazoa > Mollusca > Bivalvia > Mytilida > Mytilidae > Arcuatula > Arcuatula senhousia. Next base: position 49,684,414 of record OZ020314.1, read on the forward strand.
AAAATTTTTATCGGCTGTTTTGTTATAAAGGTCAGACAATAAACCTCCCACATTCCAGCTACATATATTCAGGCTAGTTTTCATGCTAAATAAGTGGTATATAACAATTTTTCTTATATCTATAGTATACAATATCTAAATTAGGATAAATGTGTTCACACTGTAACTTCTTATATATCTATATGTTGTATGTATTACTATATTTGTAAATAACAATAACTAATAATCCACACTTAACTACTCAAATTTAGAAATTATACAAAACTATTATGTTGTCTCTTTGACTGAGGTGTAAAAAAAAATAAAATTATAACAATAGTAATAACAGATGTGTAAGTGGTTATAAAGTTATCTGCGTCCACGTCCGTAACCACCTCTGCTGCCTCGTCCTCCTCTACCTCTGCAGTAACGTCCTCTGTAATTGAAACCATATCTTCCATGTGTGCTACGGGGAGGCAAGTCAAGTGCTTTGTCTATGCTATCTCGAGTGTTGGAGGCTAAAATGGCAATTCCATCAGAAGACAAGTGAAAGCCATCTTTATCAATATATTTTGATTGTCTATATTTAGAAAGGGGGATTCACTAAAAACTTATGAAATTAGCACAACTTTGACAGTAATTTTTATCAATTCCATTATAGTGACGGGTTCAGGAATTTTTTATCAGAAAGAATGGAGTCTTATCTTATCGCGGGTTTTTTCCTAGTTACCTATATTTACAGCGTCTTTGACAACATGTGCTTTGTGAATCCTCGTAATCAGTGATTGTTCACTAGACATTCAACCAATTTATGACGATGTGTAAGACATTATCAATAAAACCATTTAATAGTAAAAAAAGATGGTCTTACCTGACGGTACCCAAATTGCAACAACTTAGACAGTTTTGTCTCATATCTTTATCTGGACATGTTTGCTTAAAATTTTGTTCGGCTGTGTTTTAAGAATAAGGTTTGCTGTATTTATCAATACAGAAATAATTTTATTATTTTTTCACAAAATTGTCATAAAACAAGATTGAAAGACACCTTGGAATGCCACATCACAATCCAAGCTATAATATATCGCCTTTTAACCTATATAGCGTTGCACGGGCGTAAAACACCGACTTACCCACCAAACTATAACCGAGGGCAACCAAATTGCACATGGGGGGGTAACAATTTTACTCCTTTAGATTTCTCTTTAAAATCTTGTTTCACCATTTAAAGTGATTACTTTAATTTATTTGGAATTTAATTTATCTGGAACTTTGTTGTAGTTTATATTTTTTTAAATTCAAAAACATTTAATTAACCTCCGTTTTGTATTGACTACTTGACAAGATTTAAAATTTTAAAAAAAAGTTGAAAATTGGACCAGAAATAGAAAAGTTGCATTTTTTGCCCAATTGTTTGGTTCTTCATTTCTGTTGGTGGCAGTAATGATGACATTCCATCCCTGTATTGGATTCCTAAATTACATAAAAATCCATCCAAACAGCGCTTCATTGTAGGGTCATCCAAATGTACAACTAAGCCTCTTTCAGTTCTGTTGACTTCAATACTTACGGCAATAAAATCCGGCCTTCAGAAATATTACGATTGTTGTTATTCTAGAAATGGTGTCAATCCAATGTGGATTCAGCAGAATTTGAAAAAACTGATGGAGATTCTTAACTCTAAATCAGTTTCATCTTGTAACAGCATCAAAACATTCGATTTCTCCACACTTTACACTTCTATTACACATGAACAACTGAAATCGCGATTGGCACAGCTGATTAAACGCAGCTTTTTCAAAAAGAATGGAAAACGCAGGTACAAATTTCTTGTAGTCGATTATACCAAGACTTACTTTGTCATCAATGAGTCTAAGAAAAAGAACAAATTTACAGAAGACCAAATAATCGACATGCTTAACTTTCTTATTGACAACATATTTGTTCAGTTTGATGGACGTGTTTTTCAGCAAACAGTAGGGATTCCAATGGGCACTAATTGTGCACCTTTGCTTGCTGATTTCATATGAAGCAGACTTCTTACAATCTCTTCTAGACAAAAAAGACCGCAGACTGGCTCTCTCTTTCAACCTCATGTTCCGTTATATTGATGATGTCCTTTCACTAAACAATTCTCGATTTGGTGACTTTCTTCATCTCATATATCCCCAGGAGCTTGAGATAAAGGACACAACGGATTCTAGGAAGTCTGCTTCAACTTTCCAATCGTCAACTTTCCCTTCTTATGTAGCAACATTCCGTCCGCTCCAGCTTATGGAGTTTACGTATCTCAATTGATTCGTTACTCCAGAGCGTGCGGGACTTACATCGATTTCCTTAGCAGAGCGACACGTCTGACGCAAAAATTGCTCACACAGGGTTATGTTGCTCCTCGGTTGCTGTCTTCACTCAAGAAATTTTACGGAACACATCATGCACTTATAGACAAATATGGGATTTCGATCTCTCAGATGAGTGCAGATGTTAGTTTGTCATAGGGTGTTGTTTTGTCTTCCTTTGCCGGATTTGACACGCTGAATGGCCTATTGGCAACGCGACGGGTGTGCTATAGCAAGCAGGAACTGCTTACTCTTCCGGAGCACCTGCGTTCACTCTTGTCTCGACTGGAGTTCGCGTTGTTGATTGATATTCAGTTATTTTGTGTTTTACATGTTGTCTGTTTCTGTTTCTGTCCCGTTCTTGTTCGTGTTAACTGGTTTTGTCTCTGCTCTCAACTTTTGGGCCCCTAAGTTAGCCTTACTTAACGAATAAACGGGGAGACCCCAAATCTACCCCATTCATCATTTAATGGTATGAAACATAATTGTAATATTTCAAAGCATTTGGGAAACTAAAACAAAAGTTATTGTGAGAACAAACATTTTAAGCATTTTGGCCCTTTTTTGCTACTAAGTTCTAAACGAAAAATAGGACTCCCAAAATCAATCCCATCCACCCTTTTATTGTAAGGAACATCATTGTCCATTTCATAGCATTTAGATATTTAGAACTAAAATTATTGTGGGAACCAGAAGTTAAGAGACCACGCAATCAACGACGACGATGACGACATCATCATACCATTATTAATTATATCCGCCATTTGTTTGCGGTCGTAAAAAAATTGTTTTTTTTTATTTTTTTTTAATAAATTAGTGCATTTGGCCTTGGAACATTTGGTTTGATCTTCTTTGAGTTACGAAATTCGAGTCTGTAATTATAAAATGTGTTTTTAAAACCTTTCCGCTCGTTTTATAATTTGTTTAGTATAGGTGTGTTTTCTTACCAATATTTCTAATCCTTGACAACAAGTCGTCATAAAACGCGCTTTTATTATCATCTGTTACATCCTTGTTTGGAACATCAGTTAAGAACAGTTTAATGGTATTTTTTTGGTATTTTGACTCAACATAACGCAACGCGTCATCAAGTACGTACTCTCCAGACAACAAGACCACCATAGTCCTCGGCACGAAATGTTTTACGTCAGTTTTTCTGTAATCCCTCGCCAAAACTTGCTCTCTTACTTCAAATAATAATTGTTTGTCGCGCATTAAACTACAAAACGAAACAGTTTCTGTTGAAGTGTCTATTGTGGTGAAACATGGCACTGGAAAAAAAAGAGAATGATAAAAACGTAACTGATTTTGTAATAGTATATTTGTTTCTTTCTTCTCTTTTTAGTTTTAAATTTGTTCAATAAAGGTAATAACAAAATTACCGAACTTGAAGTATCAATCTCAAATGTTCATAAGACATGTCAAAACATTGAAGACACACCGGAAAAATTGTGAATATCGCAATGGTTTGGTTCAGGCATTTCAAAAGAAATGGTTGGTTAAACCAGGTTTTAAGGCAAAACCTTCCATTCCGATCTTTGGGTCCGGTAGTTACAAAAAACACAACATGTTTGTGAAGACATGCTAAGGTGGTCATCTCAGTACATAAACAAACCAAACACTAATCAAAGCAAGAACTAACCATTTCGTTTAACATGATATTGAATGTGTCTACCAGTGGCTGATTCCGGGTGGCGAATAGGCCCGCAGCAGCGCTAAGCTTGTCGGTAAAAGTCCACTAAAGAGCGCTCAGAAACCTGACACCGGGACAGGCCGCTTTGCCCACAAAGCGACTGGGATGTGTGCCCCAGGTGGTTGAATGGGGCAGCCCTGACATCGAGAGATGCAGGGTCGTCAGGCGCTAATGCGGAAAACCTGACCGCAAACCATAGTGGTGCACCGTGTTGGGAAAAATGTCACGTTCCACGCACGTTAAATAACCCTGCTGCAGGTCTCGGTAAGAGTAGGATCCGAAGGATCCCCATGCAGGAGGCTAAATTTCCTGTCCCTACCCATCACTCCTTTTTCCAGTGGCAGTCAAAACTCTCCTACCCGATTGGCCTTGTGTCCCTGTTTCCTCCACTTCATCATCATTTCATGTTCATTGTATCACCACTTCCATGTTCATCTCCCGGATATAGCCGAAATCGTGCTGCTTGGGAGTAAAGCAATAACTAACTAACTAAATAACCAGTGGCTGATTACGAAGAACGTATTTATAGAGACGTATTTTCTTATGACCTTTGTCTAATTGTCTGTTATGTTAAAAACGATGACAATATTTAATGGGTTCATGAAAATACATAATGTTCTTACAAGACAGTTAGACAGTAAAACATAGGTACACATGTATTAGAAATATCAATAAAAGAAAAACGAGTTTGACCGCTAAAAGTCTCGCCTTTCACAGGGCCACCAGACGGTCAAACGAGCGAAAGTCTGTTATTTTACCTGTAGCATGGAGATATATGCGCCAGAAGTCTGTTACTCGAATTGGTCAAAGACTGTTAATAAAATGTTATCGAAAAATACCCACAGGTAAGTTGCATTTTTTTATTATTATCATTTCTATAGAATCCTATTTGTAAAACAAAATATGTCTGACAAAAAGGTTGCTCGTTTTGCATTGATATACAAAATTGCGTTTTGATTGGATTTAAACGAAAGAAGAAATTTAAGAACGCGTCTGACTCAATCCAATTTATATATGTGTACCCAATATTCCGACATAACAATTTTATCATTTTCTGTTGTTTTTTGTATATATAGTGTTTGGCATTTTCAATATTTTTGGTAGAGCGCCTCTGATGAGTCTTGAATAGACGAAACGCGCGTCAGGCGTAGCAAAATTTATTGTCTGGAACTTTGTTGTCATTTTTATTTCGAACACACGTGAAGGTTAGCACTGCTGGTGGAGTTTTTATTCCCCGAGGTTAGCCCACTCCGGAACCAACACTTTTGTGTTTGAGAACACATCAAAGCTTTAAATTATCCGTATATATTTCAAAATTGTCTAACCCTAAGGTTCTTCCTACCCCAGACATAGGTTGATCATCTTAGTAATAATTTGGTTCCCCATTTTGGTAATTTTGGTTTTATTATTCTATGCTCTTCATAATCATATAGTGTTTGGCATTTTCAATATTTTTGGTAGAGCGCCTCTGATGAGTCTTGAATAGACGAAACGCGCGTCAGGCGTAGCAAAATTTTATGTCTGGAACTTTGTTGTCATTTTTATTTCAGTAATTTTACACAAAATGATTGTGTTATCGTTTGTGATGTGTGATCTCATAAGATTCCAACCTCAAAATATTGTATGTTTTCGTGTCTTATAAATGAAGATATTGATTGTTCTTGAAAATTCGGTCGGTTAATGAGTCATGTCAATTGAATTTTGGTCTGTTAGCAGGTCGGTTACAAGTTAATCAATATAGATTATTGCAGCTAGCGATCTGATCTTGAAAGTTCACAAAAATCTTAGTGTTCCTAACTTTATTCCATTCCACATTACCATGTATCTCTTTAACATGTTCTCCATTTCCACTTCTCGATACTTTATGTGAATGGTCAGAAACATATTTCCTTAATTTGTTTTCTGTTCTCTGTCTTATTCATCAAAATGCAATTTTAAAAACGCATTTGTTTTTTTTTGTTTTTTTTTCCAGGATAGAAAATGAAAAGAAAAAGAAACTCGAATTATGGAAACAGAAAGTTTCTATGAAAAAAAAGAAAATCCTAGAATGAAAACCCTTATGACGGAATAAAATTTATAATCCTCAAAGTAAAAATAATTTTTGCTTCCAATGTATGGTGAATACATGTACTTTTACAAGTCAAAATTTAAGCAGTGACACTATTGTCATTTAAGACCAAACATAATAATCTCCGTTTTTCCTGTTAATGTGTGAAACAAGAATATGTCCAAAAGACATAATGCCCCATCTCGCAACATTTACTTTTACTGCAATCACTAAAGCATCAACATGGTTGCTAGGGCACTTGTCCGTCAGATAGAATGGACTTTAACTTAACCATTCTTCTATAAGTGGTCATTCATGCGGAAAATATAGTTCAATGCCAGCATCTGAAGCATGCATTGTGCGAAGCATCACTAGGTACACCTACCATACCCATATAGTTGATGTGGAACATGTCAGTAAAAAGGAATGGACTTAGACCATTCTTCTATAAGTGGTCATTCATGCGGAAAATATAGGTCACATCCAGCATCCGAAGCATGCACTGTGCTTAGCATCACTAGATGCACCTACCATACCAATATGATTGATGTCGCATTTAGTAAGTGGAAAGGACCAGGGATGATAAGGCATGTTTTTGGCCTCAAAATATGGCGGAAAATTAAAAGTTCTAGTATTCTACATTCACTGTTTTATTTTCTTAGGCAAGGGTTAGGGACTTAATAAACAATGAAAATTATTTCAATCCATTTAATCTATTTATAGAAAATGGCATTAAAAGTTGGAAGATTTCAACATTTGGTGAAAATTAGCGGTTTTTACATTATTTTCATGCTTATTTTGTTTTCAATAGTAGTGTGTACAGCCATGTACCAAATAGATACTTTGGGAAAATGTTTTTCAGGACCAACTTAATTTGTTACCAAAAGGATTTTGTGGTACATGGGTGTTGCGGTCACTTCCCAGAGCAAAAATTATTAAAAATATGCTAAAAAACAGCCAATTTGGTAAATTTTGTGCAATTTGTTCAATTTTGACGTCATTATGACGTCACAGTATGGTCAAAAATATTAAATTGTCTATGAAGCATTAAAGTACTGACATTTAACTAAGTCTTGTCACAATTTTTACTTGAATTCAAACAAAAATAATTTTTGGGCCAAAGATGGCCCTTATCAACCCTAGTCCTTTGGAAATATGGGGATTTAGGACGGACAGATGAACAGACGGACGGACGAACGGACCCGAACACTATATGCCTCTCTACTTTTGTAGATGGGGAATAAAAATAGAGATTGTAGGTAGGCATTATTTTTTACATTTTGTTTTTACCTTTAGAAAATGAAGAGCATAAAAAAGTTAAACATTGCTTAAGCAAAATATGACAATGAAAATATTAGATTAGGCATGAAAAATTACTCGCATATATTAAGCACTGTAAATGATCATAATCCCTATGAGGGGTCATTTGGAAAACTTTAAATCAATTGATTTTTTGTAGAGCTTAAAAAGTAAAGGTAATAACAAAATTACCGAACTCGGATGATCAATCTCAATGTCCAAGAGAAAAGACAAAACAAGGAAGACACACCGGAATAGTTGTAGATCGCAATGGTCCTGACTTGGTACAGGGATTTCAAATGAAATGGTGGGTTAAACCAGGTTTTATGCTGTAGGATTCAGCAAGCAACAGCTTTTCACTACTTTTCATAGTTATCAGTCCATTGGGCAATAAAACGCTTCGCCGAGTGCAGCATGATACAGATTCATCAAAAGTGCAACACATTTGTATACTTAACTGTATATACTATACATCTATATAGAGACAGAAAAGAAATGAGTTATCTTTCTTAAACCAGAAACTTCATCATTTTCAAATTTGAAAAAAATATAAAGTGGCAAATCTTCATCGAGTCATCCTAAAGATTGAACTTGACCTGTATTTTATCATACTTAACAGCTGTGAAAAATTTCATTTAAATGCTTTTACGCGTTTTCAATTTATCACTCGGAAACCTTCGGGGGACGGACGGGCGGACTAACGGACGGATGGACAGACACCGAAAGAAAGTGAGGGTATAACATATTACCTCGCCACTTCGTGTAGCGGGGTATAAAAGTGCAAAATTTATTTTAAAAAAATCACTGAAAAGGGCAAATACTCCTACAATCATTGTCAGATCTTCTTCAAAAGCTCAGGGCAGGTAGATCTTGATGTGTTAATCACTTTATTCGAAACAAAATGTTCATATCTGTACTACAAAACAACCCATTTTTGATCAATTTGCAGAAAAAAACTTGCAATTCCCCCCACCCTATGTTCTATTTTTAAGCTGTGGCGGCCATGTTTTTTGTCGAATTGAAATTTGAACGACTGTTTCGGAGAGGACATACAACAGAACAACCGTACTAAGATTCATTATATTTAGTTTTGCGGTTTTTCACGGACAGACGACGGACGATGGAAGACGAACGACATGCGATGACAAAAGCTCACATGGGCTTTGGCCAGGTGAGCTTAAAAGGATAATTACTCCTACAACCATTGTAAGATTCTTCAAAAGTTCAGGGCAGGTTTTGTAGAGAACGTGCTTCAGAACAACCCTACCAAGTTTTGTTACATTTGGCTAAGCAGTTTCAGAGAAGAAGATATTTGAAAAGTTTAACGGACAGACGACGAACGACAGAGGATGGACGACAGACAACGGATGACATACG